>CM070586.1:29244832-30545998 GCA_036346355.1 Rhipidocladum racemiflorum
TTTGTTCGTATTAGACGTCATCATAGCCCAGCAACCCAACAAAGGAGGTGCCTCAGCCAGTCAGCCATTACACTGTGCTACCGCTTGTGTTGGCCTACATCTGCATGTGTCATCCTCAAAGGAATTAGCTAGCTAGATCACTTCATAATAGACATGTGAGAGTGCAACATATTATTTTACTGTGTGGAGTGCAGCCCTGCGCTCTAGCTGGAGGTGTACTGCAATAAAGTAGTGTTTGTTTTTTAGTGTTATACTGATTGCCTATTACTGTATGATATACAGGCTCATGGCCCACACTTCAGTAAACCTTATCAAAATTTTGGCAATTACAGGCGTGACACAAGTAAGATATCTATACTGCAGTTTGCCCTACTTAATACTTGCAACTATATCTGTATAACTTTCCCTGTTACAACACACCCAGTTTATTTTTGCAGTGGATATCTCAACTTGTCCAAGTTTTACCATTTAATATTATTCGTTTGAAAACCCTTTTAGACTCTTATTGTTATTTCGTATCAAGGATCAAACTTATTTTGTCCCGCGTCAATCTCAGACCCAGCTTAGAAGGCTTCTTTCTCCATTTGAATTCATAACAAAGGTTCGATAGTTTGCCAACAAAGAACAGTTCTTGTTCGCACTCTGCAGGTGCCTTTCTACATCGAGTTAATGTTTTGCGGGATGAAGTGCACAGCCTGGCTACTTAGATGGACCTTCCTAACTAATATAGTAAGGATTCCAAGGGGATATATTTTCTTGGAAGGATAATTGCTTCACCTTAGCTGACGGTAATCAATGTTCTTTGTGCAAAATATAGTTTGCTATGTTTCCTTGAGTTCTCTTATTCAGCTACAGAAGTCTATGTTTCTAGGTTAGATTTAACGAATTTGTTGAAAGGTATATAGGACAGCTGGAAGGAATATTGTTAGATGCTGAAATTAGAGATTACGTAGGGACACACCATGTGTTTTGCTCCTGTACAGTTGGTCAGCAACAAGAATTGCGCCTTCTTGGAGGTCCTTCATGTGCACTGTCTTTAATAGTAACCTCTTTTTATGCTACAATGTCATCAACTAGATTAAATATATGTTACCCGAAGTACTCAATGGAAACCGCTGCTTTACTACAAAGTTACAATTAAAGGAAGAGCACTCATCATGTTTGCTAAAATACTTGGGTTTATTTCCTCACGATAACATGTTAGGATACTTGCTATATTCATATCTACTATCTAGATTGCTCTGTGACCTACAATCATGGTTTCTTAGGCTTGCTAGATTATTTGCTTTATATCCTGCCCCACGCGAATGGCACAACGTGTGTCCCGTGTGATGCACCTCGGTTCCTTGCGCCGCGTAACAATTGGAGTTTTCTAAAGATAAATCAAATTTTCGTGGCTCGAGTTTTTTTAAGGTAAGAATTGTACTAATCAAATCATTACAAATCAATTGATTTGTACCTTTAAAAAGCAAAGATGTTACTAAATTTGTCATTTCCATAACATATGTTTACTTTCTTTCATTTGTGTTATAACTAGCTTGTACCAACTTGTTATGTGCTATTGTAGGATTCATGAGGCAGTTGCTGTATAAGAGGGAAAAAATAATTGGACCTTGCCTTGTACAATCATTTCAATTGTTGCTGCCATATTGCGGCTGTTTCAGGCGGTCTAGGTGTGTGGGAACTTGGTGCTGGTTAATCCGCGCTTCATTTTGGGTATCAGCTTGCCCTTCTTTGATCCTTTCGGTGCTGTTTCCTACTCGATTCCGGTTAGATTTGGAGAGGAAAGGCCAGGTCTGCTACCTTCTCTTGCTTAATTCCGTTTGATTTGGAGTCACAACCTCTGATAGATTTGTGTGTTGTATGGTAAAAAACACCGTATTTGATATGATCTGGAATGCTGGTTGTTGCTAAACCCTCATGGGGCACTCTCATGAGCCTGCCATCGGTGGAGCACGCCATGGGACCGTCGCTCATCGGTTCAAGCCTCGCTCGACTCGCGCACAACCACAACCGCGTCTGCAATAGCGTCGCCGATGATGTTGACATTTCCCCCCTGGGGTGGGGCGATTCAGTCCTCTTCGCTGCCGACGATTCGGTCCTCTTCACTACCGATGCCGGAGCAGATCCCACCACGTCCGGCGGCGAGGGCGACCGGATTTGGGAAACTGCGTCTGCTGCTTCATCCAAGTGCCACCCGTTCCATGTTTAGATTCGGCGTTGCTCAGATAAGCCTCTATTGCCCCCTCTCTTTCCCTCTACTACTCGTCTGGTGCTGTATGCGCTTCTTGGTGTGGTTCTAATTCTCTGTTCAGAAGGCATGCTGGCAATGATTTGTTCCACGGTATCTACTGTCTTCGAAATTATATTGTTCAGAAGGCATGCTGTCAATGATTTGTTCCACGGTATGATAGCCATCCTTCTTTTACCGTTATGGCCTTGACTAATATATTTAGAATTCAGAACCATTTTACTAAAAGTGGAGAACTCAAGCAAAGCCGTATAGGATAATAAGTGTTGAATTCAGAAGGCAGCCTGTCAATGATTTGTTCTATGGTATGATAGCCACCCTTGTTTTATCCTTAAGGCGTTAACTAATAGATTTAGAATTCGTAAACGCTTTACTAAAAGCGGGGATCTCGAGCAAAGGCATATAAAATAATGTGTGTTGAATCAGAGTATTTCTTTCATGAATCACACATGTAATATCCATATGCCATGGTAAATTGTCGATATGGTTGTTTCATGTTTCTGTCAGCCACCAGTGTTAGGAAAACATATCTTTTCCTACTACTTTAGAGAATGCAAAAACTAATTGAAATAACAAATGAGAAAGGTTGGCGCATTGAGTATCTGTTGAGGATGCATTAGCTTTTCGATGGCTGATCCTTTTCATAAGAAACGAACCGCTCTTTTTGCGTTATCTTGCTGCTTATTCCAATGGCTTCTTACTGTGAACATCATATGAAGGTCTAAACACTCTGTTTCTTTTTGCGTTCTCTTGCTGCTTATTTCAATGGCTTCTTATTACGAAGCTCACAATTTATCCTAAACAGCATATACAGTTCTAAACACTCTTTTTTGTGTAAGTGTATGGGGAGAGAGTTGTTTGTTTGGAAAGTTGCTCAAAAGAAAAATCTAAAGGTCTATGGAGAAAGCTAATGTGGTTGTTCTGGATAAGCAAACCCCTGTCTCTGGGACTACAGGAATACTCACAATACTATAGCCACACAGACGAGGTACTTCTTTTGCTCCTGAATTTTTGTTCGCTTCTGTGGTAATGTTGAGAAAAAAATATGGGAATGATTGTGCCAGCTTCTATTGACAGACATCCTGCGAAGAGTACTTGTGTGATCTTTTGTGCTTTCATTTGGATCTTGCATGTTTCGTTTCCAAGGTGAATTCTAGCTGCTCATGGAATATGAGGAATCCGTTATTGCTTTCCCAACAAGAGCAAGATTGAAATGCTAACAATACATAAATAGTACATCCTTTGGTTGAGAACTTGATGCTTCAGCGGTTAACTGTTCAGAGTCACATGAGAGTGAGTTTTATTCTCTTACTAGTAAGGTGCCCGTGCGTTGCAACGAAATCCTAAACCTTACAATGAATATCACTTTCTTTTATACACATATCAAACGAATCAACTAATCAAATGACAAATACATGTATTCTCAAGCAAATATCACATTAACATTGTTTAACAGTCTTCACAGATGTTCAAATAAAAACATGAGGTGTACTGCACACTTTGTTGTCAAAAGATGAAGCAAAAAAAGCATAACAAAAAATGATTACACATTACAATTGTCGTCCCATGTAATCCACCGTCTAAAAAATTACAGACAACCCATTTCGGTTAAAAGAAATATCACAATATTGAAAGACATGCCTAAATCTAACAATTCCTTATGTCGTCGATTGATGCAGCCTCAAATGCTTCAATTGTAGATTTGAGTAGATTGGGCCAGTTGCCCAGATGACAGGCGACATCTGGATTTTGTATTTTTCTTTGCCCGAATTGTCTCTCCTGGAGCTCTAAAAAGCAGCATACAGCTTCTAATCCGAGTAGAAGCCACCTAAGTCATATGGGTACAACAACAAAATTGTATTAAGGCATCAATACTAAGAGTAAATACAATCCAAACAATTTGCGATTTACAAAACTAAGAAAATGTTAATATTATTGGCGACAATGAGATTGATAATCGACTGCATACTTGTCGGCGCTTCGAGTGTAACAGGTGATGTCTTGGTGGTAACCAAAAGTTGAATTCTAATGCATTGCGACAGAGAACCACATTTGGATGCAAATGTGTTAGAATCCTTTTGCCAGGATATATTAAGCATGTAGGGGCAATCTTTAATGAAACAGTAGCCAAAAAACAGATGTAATAAAGTTTCTTCACAACTGAACAGCATAAAAGGGCAGTTAGTCTTTTATAGATGATAGTTATTTCTCTCGAAATTCCTTATTTTAATATGTTAATTAGCAGTAGCCAAAAGAAGTTATTGTGTTTTATTCGGTGCACATTCCTTGAGTCCGTAAGTGTCACTAAACTTGTATAGTTCAAATTAGCACCTTGTAAGCTCTTGTGGAACAACATTGTCCATTATCCCCAATATATATCCTTTAATCTAGTTGTGATGATAGTCGCAGGTGGGTAATGATTTATGAGACTATGTTAAATTGAATAAACTAAGCTTAATAATATTATATTCAGCAAAATGGTATCAAGATATACACTCTAGCATCAGATAAAAATGAAGGTAGGTTATTTATAATTCTTTGTCTATTATCACCAAATCATATAATCAATGCTCTTGGACCTCACGCGATAATGAATTGTCATTTTATTCAGTTAGTCCTCAACATGTCCATGGTTCACCTTTTTCGGATTAGCTTCGCAATTTGAAGCAAAAGCAATTTTCACTCAGGTATATTTAGTTAATACTGTTGCTGCTGAGATCATTCAATCAATGGACATGTTGTGCAATTGTCTAATACTTTATTTCGGAAAAGAGCTTATGCCTTCTATAAAGGCAATGTTTTGGTGGTACTGGTAGTCTTTTGTTTGCTAGGATTACATCCTTCGTGATGACAAGGAACTACCGTTGTATAGGTGTGTTGTGCTGTTGTCTTTTTAAGTGCAAAGTCTATACATCATAATTCCGATTATAAGAATTTGTTTCCCACATCATAATTTTGGTTCTACAGTAGAGTTGTGGAGGCCAAGGCCCCAATGGCAATTGTGATCCCTGTAAGGGGATCCTCACCGATAAAAGGACTGCATGCTGATGACCTATCCTGGCAAGATTTCTTTGGAAGTGCTGATCATACATTCATACCAAGTATGTCACTTTTGGATAATGCCTTTCCTGTGCTAACTGGCTAGTGGATTCTCTGGAATAACCGATGTTTCTGTTAAAATTTATCATATGGAATGACTTCTTACATGCTCTTCCAAATACGGAGCACTTGTTAACATTTTCCACTGTGTCATGCTCATAATGTGTTCTGTGCAAGTTTGCAACAACCCGAAATTTGTTCGAAATAATTTACTCAACCTTTAGAAATTCCACACTGTTTTCTTGGAATAAGTAGATTGCACTAATATAAAGAAAATTGCAGGGCTGATATTTACCCCGCAGTTGAGCGACCTGCCTATGCATTCAGCAATATCCTATTTTCATCAGGGACCACAGGTGACCTCCAATTTTGATATATAGTGATTTGTTTTGTCAGTTCTTGGATAATTCATCCATTCGCAACTATCTGCTATGCTATTATGTGCATCAAAAAATGCCATAGTATATCCTCTTTAATGATTATTTGATTGTGAGTTAACAGAATACTATTGAATCCTTCTGATAGTTCCTCATGTTCAGGGGAGCCAAAGGCGATTCCATGGACACATTTGACCCCTCTAAAGGCAGCTGCTGATGGATGGTGTCACATGGATATTCGTAATGGTGATGTTGTTGCTTGGTCTACTAACCTTGGTTGGATGATGGGTCCCTGGCTTGTTTATGCTTCGCTACTGAATGGAGCTTCCATGGCGCTGTATAATGGCTCCCCAAATAGTTCAGGTTTTGCAAAGTTTGTACAGGTACACATAATAGATAATTCAATTTCGCAATAGTAGTACCAAAATTTTCTATGCATATTATGTTTTCTCAGTTAAGTTCTTTTGGGTACTCATATTGACATGCTCCTGTACTCATGCTTGTTAGGAAAATTCAATCCTTAAACTCCAGAATAAAGGCAATATCATCGAAAAATGGTCTACCAGCAACAGGTAATAAACTCCAGAATAGTAGAAAATACCTTTTTAATAACAATTCAATGATTTTTAAATATTTTGCAAGTAGTTAGTTTAAGGCTACAAGTAGCACAATAGGCTCAGCTTTGCTATTTATATCTGCCTATGTGTGAATTCAGATGGTTAGGCATGACCAGCACAAACAAACTCTATAACAATGCAAGACATATGGAGACTTGCAGAATCTGCCATAGAAGGATTGTGACATACTTCAGTGAAGCTTTGGCGAAGTGCTAGCAACTACCCCTTCTCAATTCCAGCAAAAATCAACTTTTGCTTAATCAGTGAGGAGGCTAAATTCCTGTAAGTTGAACAATTAATAATGAAAAAAAAGCCACCAAAATAGATCTGCTTGCCCACATTAAGGTGATGATACTCACTTTCTTCCCACAATGACTTGATGAACTCCACGAATAGGGACGCTGTTGCTGCAGTGGCGGTGGTGGCGACGGGGAGGCGACAGTGTTGGCGTCGGCGGGGAGGAGGGTATGCAGTAGAGGATGCGGCAGGGGCCAGTGGCGGCGGGGGGCGACGTGGCACATCCTAGTGTCGGCGTCAACGGGGAGCTAGACGGAGTGTGGTAGAGGATGTGGCTGGGACTGATGGCGATGGCGGGCCAGGGGGGATGGCTTGACCGGCTCTAGCTCTACGGGATCCAGGGCTTCCCGTTTCCGTCCAAGCCACGAGCGTCGGTGGAGGGAGTAGTGGATCTGCTGCTGACTTTGGTGGAGGGAATAGTCTTTAGCAGTGGTTGGTGCGTGGCGATAGGGTAAGGCGAGAAGAGATCATCTTCTCGGTCTGGTGGTGGCGGAGGGACTTGAGGTCGCCGCCATCGCAGCGGTCGACGGCGAAGACGACGGCGATGGTGGTGAGGATGCCTCGGAGGGAGGGGAGGAGCAGGTGATGCAGTGCCAATAGCACATCGCGCTTGAACCAGATCCATCGGTGCCCATCGTCGCTGCCGCTGCCGGCCTTCTTGTGCCGCGCCGCCTCCCGCGAGATCGCGGTCGTGGGAATCATGGGGCGACATGCGTGGGATCTAGAGGAGAGTTACCAAATTGCGGTTATTCGGGAGCTGAGCGCGTGGGTGGTGATTTCGGGCACGAGCGGAGTTGGGGCGACGGGCGGCGTTTGTTTAGTGTGGACGATCCACAGAAGAAGGGTAAACTCCTCCTTTTATTAGTTTAGATATCTTATTTCTCTGTTTTCATTACTCCACCATGTGTGCATGTCCCCACGTTTGCCATTTTTGCATACTGTACAATTCCCTCGTATGTTTTTCATATGTTCAGCGCAAAAGCAGCTTTTAGGTTTCCGGTCAGCAGTTCGATATTCTTCAGATTTTTTTAACAACTTCAATACATATGCTATTTGGCATAGTCCCAAAGATAAAGTTTCAGGATGCAATTGAGCTTGTTGGTATGCAGCCGCTTTCTTCAACAACTACAACTTGGAAGAGGTTCATAACCGTCTCTCTTATTTGTTTGCATCATCAATATTATATTCTGACTTTTATCCTTAATGCTTCCTGCTGCATGAAGATATTTCCATCTTTAGTTTGTAAACTGAGTAATTTTTGAGCTGTCGTCTGCTCGCCTTGCTAGTTCCGTAAGCCAAGATAGAAATCCTTTTAATATTAATATGCAAAAAAAGGACAGAAAACTTGGTTTTATTTGCTATTCTGTTCACCTATGAATCGACAGCATTTTCTCATAAGTGGTTTGTTCCATGTGCCCTTCTTGTACCAGCTACACTTTGATTGCAGCAATTTGGTGATTCATTGGCAAGCATCTATTTTACCTTTTGCTGATTGTTACTCCCTGATCCTGACAGCGTGAGCAATTAAGGTTTTTTTTTATTTCTTCTTTTCCCCAAAGCTGGTTGAGATTTCTGTCCCTAAGATCCCAAGCAGCAGAGTTCCAGTCTTCCCAAGCTGCAGGTGAAGGGGAAAAGCAACAAAAGAGGAAAGCATGGGATCTGTCATCAGATCTTGATCTTTGTTGTAGCATATTTAGCACTTGCTCCACCCTGCACTTTGCCCTCTCGCAGGTAAGCTACTCTTGCTCTTTGCAGTTTTTCTGCTTTGAGGTTCTCTAATTGGATTTGGGTCTCATGAGCTATGTCAATAGTTACTCTTTAGAGAGGAGTTCTGTAGGAATAGCATGGCTCACCTTCTAGGATTAGATCTTCATTCGTTTATGCTGGTTGGATATTTCTAGGAAGGGTTGGCTGGTTTCAAATATGCAGAAGATTTGAGAACACCTAGATTTTGACGTTGTTTTGTTAATCTGGTTCAGGGACTTCTATCAATCCAATTGATGTCATGAATTCTATAGCCCGTGATAAGATCCCTCTATTTTCTGTTGTTGGTCTCCGAAACAATGAAATTAATGCTTACACTTGCCGCTATGCTGGTTTGGTCAAGCCTTTAGAGAAGATTGATGATATCTTGCAGGTATATATAAAGCCAAACTTTTATTAGCTACCAGTGTATTTCATTTTACTAAAGTAATTTTGGATAACTCTACAAAGTCTTGAGAAATAACTATAAAAAAAGTTTAATGAATGTGCCTAAAATAACAATCGACAACATTGACTGATAATTTATTAGTGTTCTTATGTGGTCCTTATACTAACTTGACTTATACAAAGTAAGTAATAAATGTATATGTTGCAAGCTTGGTTTTTGCATGGACCATGCTAAACTTTAGCGTGCAACTGGTAGCGATATTATAAAAAATGGTGGCTATAAATTAAAACTATTCTCAGGTACTGAAATCTATTTCAACATTCTATTCAGCCTTTGCTGCGTGCTAGATCAACAATTTGACATTCGCACATGTGCATTCACTGCCCAATATTACAACTGTTGTGGGGTGCCGAGGAGGATAGTTTTGCTTGTCTTTGCAGCTGTGGGAGTAAACATGGAAGTGACACAAATTTTCAAGCGTGATTTCGAGGAAAATGGCTCGAGTCGCCTTATTACTTAATCCAGTACATTTGCATAGCCTTTTTTCCCTCTTCTTTTTCTAAACTAATAAAAGAGGGAGTTTACCCTGTCTACTGGATCGTCCAACCCAACTATTCGGCCCAACTCTGATTCTCCGAAGCCTGCGCGCTCAACTCCTCCTGTCATCTCCCCACGATCTCCATCCCTGTCACGCCTCCTCTCCAGAACTGTCGCCCCAGGCCCGCTGCCCTTCTCTCGCCCGTCGAACCACTCGGCCCTCATGCCTCCACTCGCCCCAGCCCGTGGTCGATTTGCCATCGCCTCTGCGAGATCTACCGCCGCCTCCACGAGATGTACCTCCGCTCGCCCCTCCTCTCCCACCACCCCTCTCCCCTGGCCTCACCTGTCGCCCCACCAATCACCCCGAAATTCACCACTGCGTCCTTAGATCTACTGCCGCTCCCTTCCTCTGCTCCCTCCGTGGCCACCCCACTGCCAACTTGGGTGGGGAAAGGGACTGAGCGAGGAGATGCCCGTGGCGCTAGCCAAGGGAGACGTGGGGGTAGAGAGGGCGAACTGCTCTCTCTGTCAACTCCCTCGCGCCCTGCCCCTCCACCTCCCATCGTCGGCGTGGGCATGGCTGGCCTGGTGGCGGCGCGGGTGCTCCACCACGAGGGCCATGCCCCCGTCGTCTTGAAGCGCACCATCGCCATGGGGGACACTTAGCTCTACACCCGCCCCACTGCCGCAGCCGCCGACTCACTCGGCGCCGCTGCCATCCTCTCCGACCTCTACTCCTCCCTCCGCACCAACCTCCCACTCGAGATCATGGGCTTCCTCAACTTCCCCTTTGCTGCGGTGCCAAGCTCCTATAACGAATGTGAAGCCATTTTGGATAATTAAGTACTCCAACAATAGACTATTCATTCTATTTAATGCCTATTACCCCTTCTTCTAACATTTTTGCTAATACAAACAGGAAATGGCAATAGGATTAATTCCAGAATTGTGGGTTGTTTTGACGATTTTATGGGTTTTTGGTGGGTTGTGACTTGTGATGTTCAGAGCTTCATCGTTGAAGAGCACCACAGCTTGGACTGGGAAAGATTGGAAGAAATTGTTCAGCACAGGTTAGGACAGGTAAATCTAACATGTCTCTATCTTTTTGTTTCCTTGGTAGCTCTTATGTTTATGTATTTGTCACAATCCTGCTTTGAACTCACCTAAGTAGATATTGCTAAAATACCTCATATTTTATTTTGCTATTAAGCTGGCTTAAAGTACGTAAACAACATTAATGAATGATTTCGAACACAGCTATATGGTAATAAAACTGGCAGTCATAGCCTCTACCTCTTCGGCACATCGTTGCCATACCTTTAGTTGGCCAAGGTCCGTTCTGTGATTTCGTTCCTTCAATAACGCCCCTTTACATGCCTTATGATGGTTTCTATTGGGCTGGCTTTTCTGAGGCAACCAGAATGCCATTTTTCATTGGATTCAAGAAATTTAGTGGATATGAGAATGGCATATCAAGGAGCATAAAAATACTTATATTGTGCAGTTTTGTATTCTACACAGTTCATAGACATGACGAAAGCAGAGTGACATGTAGTTTAATTAGGCCCGTGTCACTAGAATGTTGTCATTTAGTTAAAGATAAGTCATGTGTTCTTGATAGGTTTATTATTTTCATCGGTCTTTGACTTTACATCTGTTATGTTAGCACGTGTTTCAGATTGATAAAACATTCACTTCTTTTTGTCTTAGAAATCAGGCAGGCAATAGTATCATATTGGGGGTATTCAGTAAAGCATATGCATACTTTGTTCACCACAGCGAGGCGGCGGAGCTATGTGCCGTGTTGACTTGCCCATCATGAACAAGCACTGATCAGACTTGCCCCACCATGGATACTGGTAACCTTTCCATAGATTCGATTCCCTCCCTTTGCCTTCTTCCGTTTCCCCTGTCCCAAATCCGAAGTAGACCACAGGCTCTGTTAGCTCTGTTAGCAAGCATGTCTTCTTGAGAATTGGATTGGGTCGGAAACAAGATAAAAGGAACAACTGGGTTCCTGTCCCATCACTCAATTTGTTTTGATTCTTTGGATGTTTGTGCATTATGCACAACAATATGCAGATAGAATAATTGCGGATTGTCATTTGCACATGACAATTGGACAAGATCAGCTATATTTAGAATGTAAATTTTCACTCACAGATGACTTTGATTAATAAAAACAAACTTGTTTTAAATTTGGATTTTCATTCAGACGGAAACTGTCAAAGCTTTGTTTGGATTGTTCATTTCTGATTCCTGTAAATTGTTAGCAGTTTACTTAGCTTCAACGTGTTGGTATAGGTGAATACCTTGAGGGCCTTAGGCGTACAAGTGGTGCAGTAGATGGATGGAGGGCCTTTCTCTCCTAGAACATTAGGTGAATGGCAAGGTTTCTATTAAGGTGAGCATTTTTTAAGAGACATGTATTCATTTGTATTTTCTGTTGTGTTATCCTCATCGGTGCGATGTTTGCATGTTTGGATGGCTTATTATGGTTGATAATTGCTGTGTAGTTGTGAAATAATTTATCTGGTTCTAGATTTATGACCTTTCTGCACATGATTAATATGTTTACTTTTCTAGGTAGTCAAATATCTGCACTTTGTTCCAATTCTGCGTTGCAGTGCAACTAACCTTGGTAAAGGAAAGAAAATATTTAACTTTTGCCTTGCGTATACTGTTCCTACTAGCTACTATGGATTCCATTCACAGCTGGTAAGGGCAGAGGCTCTTAAATATCTATCTTGCATGTGTTGTTCTAAGCCTTGAAGGATATTGCATAGAGCACTGAAACTGTATAGAAAAACAGTAACAAAAACCAAGACATGTCGACATAATGTATGGGCACAACTAGAGAAGAGCTTCTGAAGCTACCACTTATCTTTTTGAGTGCCTTTGTGACAATAGTTTCAGCTCTCTTAATTTGCATCACGTCAAGCACTGTTAGGTTTTCTTAATATCCAGACCATTAACATGGATTGTGGAAGACAAGAACCCTTGTAAACGAATTAAAATGGCACGTGTCAACTATTTTTTTCTTGCCTGATTAATCTTCAACAAAACAAAGTATAAACCGTAGCTTGTATTTGAACTTGATAGAAAATTGATGTTAGACTCAGGGTTAATAACAAACATGAATTGACCAAAGATTATGTTTTCCCTAACTATGGGTAGCATATGACCATTTTTTTGGAGAAATAAATCTCCTGGCCCTATACATAAACCAAAAGTAGTAGTCCTACAACCTGTTGTGAACAAATGTCAATTCATGGCACAGAACCAAAACATAGACGAAACATAGGTAACAATGGTCTCTGTCTCAGACCTAAACCACCGAGCATAAGCCAAATATAAGGGAGGGCCAGCTTGATGGCCAATCAATAACTATGATTGAATACATTTTGGTTACAAATATTAACAAATTGCTACATCTTGAAATTGTAATTCATAACATTGAAGTATCACATATCTTGTTCAGGTTTGAGTGATAAAATACCAAGGTAGAGCAATACATATTTTTGAGCCAGTTAGGTGTATACTGAACACTTGCTCGGATGAACTGACTAATCGGCATTATGTGTTTTTTCAGGTAGCAATTTCTCTACTATTTTTTTTATTCACGGTTGCTACTAATTATATTCTCGATAAATTGAAAGGTGCAATGCTGAGTGGTTGTCGATGCTTGTCAAAGTTTTATGGTGATGGCCATAAATTGAAAGGTAAAATCTTTCTGGAGCTGACCCTGTCCTCTACAGCTGATTAGTGATTTATTATGTGAAATAGAGCTTTGAGTTACCATTTTGTTGATGAGCTGGATTCCATGTGTTCTATCAGATTTGGACGAATGCAAGGTGAACTTGCATGCACTTACCTAGCCTAGGCTCCCAGTGCAAGAATACTTTGGGAAAATGCTACAAGGGCAAATGCAATGGCAATCAAACTAACATGCGAGGAGAAGACACATGCACAGGTAAGAAATGGGATATGTATACTATAGTGTATAACCATGGGTGGTCATACTTCTTGATTAGGTCTATGACGCAAGTAACATGTCAATGTTCGGGTGATGCATTAACATCTTGGTTTTGTCATGTGTCTTGGGTATGAATATTGCTGGCTACAGCCTACAAATTCTATATGCTTTTGGGTAGAGTTTGCTTAGAACTGTAGTGCAATAGAAATGACTGAAGTATGTGGGAAGAATGATTTATTCAAATGAAAATTATCCATCCATCATATCCCAACAATTGCCGCATGACAGCCAGCATAATGAGGAAAATCCAGCCTTACTACAAGATTCAGAGGCATAAGATAATTTTACTCCCCAACTAAATGGGGAATTCTTTGTTATTAGGTTGATGGTAAAAAAAAGGTACATGTATTGTCTTGGTACCAATATGGAAGTATTCAGTATATATGATTTCTCTAGGTTTTTGGAATATACAACTGTTTAGTCATTGGATATTTGTCCTATGAAAGACACAAGAACAAAATTCTGTAGAGTGAAATGTACCTGTTTGCTTCAAAGATAGGATAGGAGCTGCAAAGCATCGAGAGGTTCTCATGATATGAACCATACCCAACACAAACTTTAGATGACTAACGAAGTAGGCATTTCTGCTGACTCTTGTAGATAAACAGAAAAACTATAGGTATGGTACTTTTTATGCTTTATTGTGCATCAGGTTACTATGTTTTGTCCTTTTGTGCTTTCTTTGTTGATGTTAAATGCATATTTGTGTGTTTCATAACTATTCTGTGTATTCTAGGCAATTTCATAACCATTCTGTGTATTCTAGGCAATTTCCTTGCTACTTATGATTTCTAATGCAGGTAAAAGATTTGGAGGTTGAGTTGGAAGCTACCAAGCTGAAAGGCAGAGAGATTACAACAAGCTATATTGGCTGAAAGAGAGAGGATTACCCAGATGCAATGGGATATGGATGAGCTTCATGCAGGAAGTAATTTGAGATGGAGTCAAATCTGAAGATTGAACAAGTCAGTTTTTCTCTGTTCCTGTGGCTTAGTTTTTTATAGCCATATTATATGGATCTTCATTATCTTTTTCTGTACTTGTGTGCAGCCAGAGAAAACAACTACTGGTGGTGAAAAAGAAATGTTACTAGAAGTACTAGAAACTAAACAAAAAATTTATACCGTGAAAATATTCTTGATCTCATCTACACACGCCGTCATCAAAGAAATAAATTTCTCAATCTCCTCCTTTCATTAATCCACCTGCTCATGGAGAGCTTTCTTCACATGTTCCTATGCTATCTCCCTCTTTTTAATGTCTATTGTATGATTTAGATTACATTTTATAATATGCATCATCATCTTTTAGGATTCCGTTGCAACGCACGGGCATCTTACTAGTCTTCACTCTGTTGATATGGGCTTTTTGCAAGATCTGCCAACTTTCCCCTTCGTTTTGTTTGTAGGCAAATGATCCAGCTATTGAGTGTATCATCACCCCAAGAATTACTCTCACCACAGCGGAATACTTGCCATACGAGTGTGGGAAGCATGTTCTTGTCATTCTGACTGACAATAGTTCATATGCAGATGCACTTTGTGAAGTAAGGATAGTTATCTTCCTATAATTTTTTTTTGGTGTTTAAAGTACAAACATTTGGCAATTCTCAGTTTCTCACCCAACAACTGGAATTAACACGAGATTTTTGATATTCTCAGGCACTGAAATCTATTTCAACATTCTATTCAACCTTTGCTGCGTGCTAGATCAACAATTTGACATTCGCACATGTGCATTCACTGTCCAATATTACAACTGTTGTGGGGTGCCTAAAGTAATTTTGGATAACTCTACAAAGTCTTGAGAAATAACTAGAAAAAAAGTTTAATGAATATGTGCCTAAAATTACAATCGACAGCATTGACTGATAATTTATTAGTGTTCTTATGTGGTCCTTATACTAACTTGACTTATATAAAGTAAGTAATAAATGTATATATATGGTGCAAGCTTGGTTTTTACATGGACCACGGTAAACTTTGGTGTGCAAGTGGTAGTGATAATATAAGAAACGGTGGCTATAAATTAAAACTATTCTCTGGTACTGCAATCTATTTCAACATTCTATTCAGCCTTTGCTGCGCGCTAGATCAACAATTTGACATTCGCACATGTGCGTTCACTGTCCAATATTACGACTGTTGTGGGGTGCCGAGGAGGATAGTTTTGCTTTTGTCTTTGCAGCTATGGGAGTAAACATGGAAACGGCACAATTTTTCAAGCGTGATTTCGAGGAAAATGGCTCGATAGAGGGAGTCGCCTTATTACTTAATCCAGTGCATTTGTATAGCCTTTTTTCCCTCTTCTTTTTCTTCACTATGTTGATATGGGCTTTTTGTAAGATCTGCCAACTTTCCCCTTCCTTTTGTTTGTAGGCAAATGAGCCAGCTATTGAGTGTATTATCACCCCAAGAATTACTCTCACCACAGCGCAATACTTGCCATACGAGTGTGGGAAGCATGTTCTTGTCATTCTGACTGACATTAGTTCACATGCAGATGCACTTCGTGAAGTAAGGACAGTTATCCTCCTACAAATTTTGTTTGGTGTTTACAGTACAAACATTTGGCAATTCTCAGTTTCTCACCCAACAACAGGAATTAACACGAGATTTTTGATAGTTGATATACATAAGCCTGAAAAAATTTACCTTGCATCTTAATTTCACTTGCTAAAAAAGAGAGCTTAACATATATGTTTATACAGGTTGCTCTGATTTAAAAAGACAATCGCTGATGTTTGTTGGGCTCTACTATTTGTTTATTATCACTAGGAACTAAATATCATATGGTTACATCGACACACACACGGTTATTCACTATTGCAGCTATACCAGTAGCTAAACACTCTTTAATCATGATAATCAGTCTTATTCTATTGCTTCTTGGTAGCTTCAGCACGGTCCAGAAGCTCATAATTCCTTGTGTGAATTTGACCCATGATGTAGAACTATGTTGCATTATCTTCCGCCTGCTAGTTTTATTTTTGTGATTGGTTAATAGAGAAGATGCTCTGCAAGGTGCATCTATATTTGTAAGGATTAGAATTTTTGTCCATGTTAGTTGTTTGGCATTCCTGTTTCACTATTATTGTTTGTTCTTTGTTCGAATCCTAGAACAAAGGTCTTATTAGTGTCATGTGTAAGGGTAGTTGATATTGAGTTTCCTACCAACACAGGTCAATAGAAGGACAGCTCTTTCAAGTAATACTTGTGGTATCCCAATTTTGACTTAAAAAAAAGTGCATCATTTTCATAAATTTCAAAAAGCTTTATTTAATATTAGTTTTCTTATGGAAAGGTAGATTTCAATCATTGAGGTATAGGTATATAGGGAAAAGGTGAAATAAATTTATCTTCTTTACTAACAGAGTGAGAAGGCTAGAACAACATGTCTTTGTTATCTCCAGTCATTTCTGATTATGCTAAGCCTAGATATTTTCTTGTATGACCATGGTGTGTTCTGTTTTTTTTTTTTTTTTGCTTTTACGTTTAACGGGATGATCATAGTTCATGCCTTTTGAGCATCCAAAAACTACAATACCTTATCTTTCCATTTCAAAATTGCTAGGTTAAACCAAATTCTCCTAAAAAATAGTGTCAAACCGAATACTGGATTTATCCTCCCAATGGCTACATATGATTTCACAGGTGTGTACACTACTGCACTACACTCACGATTATTGATAATAATGATTTTGTTTCCTATTGTTATCTCCAATCATTTCTGATAATGCTAAGCCTGGAATTTTCTTGTATGACCATGGTGTGTTCTGTTTTTTTTGCTTTTATGTTCAATGGGATGATCATAGTTCATGCCTTTTTAGCTTCCACAAAACTAAAGTCCCTTATCTTGCCATTTCAAAATTGCTAGGTTAAACCAAATATTCGTAAAAGATAGTGTCCAACTGAATATTGGATTTATCCTGCCAATGGCTACATATGATTTCACAGGTGTGTGCACTACACTCACTATTATTGATAATAATGATTTTGTTTCCTATTGTTATCTCCAATCATTTCTGATAATGCTAAGCCTGGAATTTTCTTGTATGACCATGGTGTGTTATGTTTTTTTTTTTTTTGCTTTTATGTTCAATGGGATGATCATAGTTCATGCCTTTTTAGCATCCACAAAACTAAAGTCCCTTATCTTGCCATTTCAAAATTGCTAGGTTAAACCAAATATTCGTAAAAGATAGTGTCCAACTGAATATTGGATTTATCCTGCCAATGGCTACATTTGATTTCACAGGTGTGTACACTAACGCACTGCACTCTTGTTGATAATAATGATTTTATGTCCGCAAAGTTTATTGCAATAGAGTTCTATTGACCTCAACCAACATCTAATTTAAGATAAATCATGATAGCCAACTTGATTTTTGTATGAAATAACAGCTTCTTATAATGAATCAACAACATTCCTATATCTTACTTGATTATTGATGGTCTCATACCATATGGTGCGGCATAGCGCCCGGATGATAGGCTTAAAATGAATTCCTCCTCTCCTCTCTTTGCCACAAGAGCTGTCGGGCACAGCGGTGAGAGCGCTCCCTCGCACATCAACGACATAGGTTCGAGCCCGCGCTCCACTCGTGCGTGCAGTTTTCCCCCGCGTGACACGTGGCACATCCGCTCGGTTCGGCGCGGGTGAGCGTGTGGGGTCTGTTTTTTTCAAAAAGACCTACAAATACGTTAAATTGCATAAAGGTCCTTTGTTTATGCTGGAAGGTCCTTTTTCCGCGTAAAGGCCCTCCGATTTTTTGCGTAAATCCTAAAAAAAAACATCTCGGTCCAAAATTTGCTTTTTTTTCCTGGTTTTTTTTTGCAAAAAGACCCCTACATATACACTAAATTGCAAAAAGGCCCTTTGTTTATGCGAGAAGATCCTTTTTTCACGTAAAGGTCATTCGAATTTTTGCTTTTGCTTTATCGGAATCCTTTTTGGTTCCAATTTTAGTCAATTTTGTACTTTTACCTCCCGATTTTGGTTGAAGCTCATACATCTCCTTTGTTACATTTGAGCATAATTTGCAAATGTGTTTTCGTTCATCGGCCCTTTTCCTTTTCGTGAGCATTGCACCATGTTGATCGGAAAGGGGTTTACATCAACCTGCATAGTCGGCTCTTCGGCGAACTTTAATCGTCCTTCTTCGATAGCCAACTGTATCTGCTGACGAAAAACATTGCAATCGTTAGTGTTGTGTGAAAAAGAGTGGTGCCACTTACAATACCTTCGTTTTTTGATTTCATCGATAGACGGGATAACATGTCCTTCTGGTAATCGTATTAACTTTTCCTGCAGTAATAAATCAAATATCCGATCGCATTTGGACACATCAAAAGCATATTTGACCTCCGACTTGTTTTTAGTTGGCTTATGCCATGAGCAAACAAGTGATTTTTTAGGACCCTTTGCCCATTCAGCTATGTTTATATCGGCTTCGTTGTCGTCAGAGGTCTCACTAGAGCTGCAATTGACCATGTTTACTTTAGCCTTTTCGTTCCCATTTGCTTTAAAATCTTTCCTTAAACCCTTTATTGCCAGAATATCAACTCTCTTGTGCCGATACACAGTGAAGGAGATGACCTAAATCAGAGAATTCTTGTCTCGCGAATTTTTCTTTAAGTGGGGGAATCAAGCCTTGGAACGCCAAATCGGCTAGTTGATTGTCCGGTAATGTGACACTGAAGCACCGATTTCGTACGTCCCTAAACCTCCAGATGTAGTCCGACATCGCTCGCTCGCTTGAATTCTGATCAACTAAGATCAGAAATTATGAGCTTAGGGCTACCAGAAGAGAAATATTTGTGGAATCGGCTTTCCAAATCGTTCCAAAAATGAACCGAATTTGGGGGCACGTTCGTGAATCATGTGAAAGCGGTTCTCGACAGGGACAAGGGAAATAGCCTGATTTTTAACCCATCGGACTGAGCGGCTTCGCCACATTGGGCAATAAACCGCCCGACGTGTTCAAGGGTGGTGACGGAGTCATCTCCTGAGAATTTGGCAAAATCGGGGATTCTGTAGTTGTGTGGGTAAGCCATTCGATCTATGTAATCTGGGTATGGCTTTTTATAGCCGATGGTCTTGCCTTTTGGTTGTAGATCGAATTGCTCTCTTAGTACAGTAGAGATTTGGTCGGCCCAATTAATACCACCAGCCAATATGGTGCCAGGGTTCTGCCAATTAGGGTAACTGGCATCCTGCCCCCCGAGTGCTAGCTCGGGCCGTTTGTGCGAATTGAGGTTTTGCCAATTGTGCGAATTGGCACACTGCCCCTCAAGTGCAAACTCGGGTTGTCGGCTAGGCCGAATCAGCTACTGTTGAAGCGACTGATCGTATTCATCAGGCATAGGGACAAAGGGTTCACTGTAATTAACGACCTTATGCGGGATCGGATTCCTTGATGGAATCGGCCCTTGATATTGAGGATTTTGGTCCGATACAATCGTTCGAGGGACCGATTGCCCAGAAGCGTTTATTGGCATTACGTTCACCGCGGTGCATAATTTTGCGGCATCGGTGTATGCGTGGTAATGGGTGATCCCATCTATATGGGCGCTTGGTGCCAACACGGTAGGCTGGGTCGGCATTAATGAGGGAATTGGAGCCGACCCCTTTACGGTGCTGGTATTCTGTGCCACTGAGTATACGGGGAATGTTGGGAGTGGCTTTAATGGGTCGAGTAGGCCACTAGTCGAAGCCAATTCTTGAGCAATCGTCTTGATGCTATTTTCAATCATCGACTTTAAAGTTGTAACCAAAGTCGATGATTGGTTGATTAGCGCGTGGTGCATAGATTGCTCGATCATAACGGACAATTCAACTTGAGCTGGTACGTATTGGCTTACCGGATTTAGTGGAGTGCCATCATCACCGATCGGGTTGAGCGTTGGGAGTGCGTCCTTTTGTGTGAACCCCCGTCGGGTTTTCTGATAACAGCCCAACACCATCTCCTCCAAAGTAGCCTTCCGATCTTCAATCTCTTTTCGTTGCTCTGGGGTCAGATCGTTCAACGTCGGGACGATGATGGCTTTAGTGTCGACGTCGGTCGGAGGGGTAGATTTTCCTGCGGTCATCTTTTCTAATTGGTCCCACCAGGCGTGCTAAAATATGTTTGCGCTAAAAACTTGAGGTAGGGTTCTTAGCTACACACGAGACAAACGCCGGGTTTGAGCGTACCAGTCAATTTGACCTGAAATTGACAAGGTAAAAAGTCGTGAAATCAATCGAAGCCGATAACATTATCGGCGTAGCTCTAGTCAACTAAAAGCCGATCAGGGGATAACTAGATTAGCCGATTAAGGCTAACCCAAGGGTAAAGGTAGATTGGCTTTGAGAGGCAATGCGCAACAAAACAAAGCGAATCGAACCTGAGGCGAAATCGGCAAAATCAACAAATCGGCGATGCGCAACTCTTTATTGATCTCGTCGACTTACAGAGGAAAGCTTACAAACTAGAAAAATAATGAAAAAAGTACTGTAAAGGTAGATTTGTGGTTGTGGTGAGTTGTCCCGCTCCTCCTGGTTCGTCCCTCTTTTATACGCCTCGGCTGATCCGAGTCCTCCGTGAATACAATAACCGAGTCCGTGTCGGCTACGATCCGATCTTTGGTTTCCAAATCTGTTTACGATAATTGAATCCGGGTCGGGCACGATCTAATCTTCGATTTCTAATTCTCAGCCGTCGTCATGCTTTATCGAACTCCTCATTCCATATTAGGCTGATATTTTTATATACCAAATTCTGGTGCAAACAGCCACCTAGTCCAGAACCTCTCACATAGTCTCATGATTCGCGCATAAACTCCAACGTCAACATACATACAAGCAAACAAATCCGAAGTTACTATTCTGGGAACGACAGTCTCGGGGCCCACCCTCAGGGGTGGCACCGTCTTGCACGAGACACGACTCAGGTCGAGCTCGACCTAGACTCGAACGCTCCCGAGCTCGACATAAGTTCGGGCACTCCTGAGCTAGCCCGCATGATGTGATCTCGAAGTTTACCTCCGGAATGGCGCCAGCAGTAAGCCGATTCTCATCGCATCATGGCCCTCCCTGTAGCAGGACCTGAACGAAAATCCGCATTCGGACCGACAACCAAGTACAGGCTCAGGCTCGAGGATCCCCCAATCTAACTTAAGTGGCTGGCATTACGCTTTTAAAGTAGTTGATCGTCACAAGCCCCCATAAGGAATGGGGAGGCTGGGAAAACATTTGCAGACCTTGCAGGGGCTCTTGGTTCGACGTTGACTCCTCGAGTTCGTGACCAAGGCTGGCGTTGCTCGACCTCGACCGCGATCGGGGGCTGGCCATTCGACGTTGACTCATCGAGTTCGCGCCCAAGGACGGCGTTGTTCGACCACGACCGGGGGCTAACAGAATAATTACTATTCCAAGAATAGCTAAGTACACAGCAAAAGCTCATTTCAGAATGATCTTTTGCATTGACTTTCGAGTTCTCCATTCACCTTCTTTTACAAATTCATGACCCCAAAAGCACATAGTTTTTCCACCTACTCCTATTCACAGGTCCGCCATGTCACGAGCAAGCTTCTCTTGCTCGAGTTCGGCGATCTTCGCCCTCAGCGCCGAAAGCTCTTCTTGCAGGTGGAGCGTCTCAGCTGCAGAACTGGTGGCACGAGCAGACTCCTCCTGGAGTTGAGCCAGAGCACTCTTCTCCGTTTTGGCCGCGCGCCCTAGCTTCTCCTCGAGCTCGGCTACCCTTGCCCCGAGCTTGGCAGAGGCCTTAGCCGAGGCGGCGATTGAGTCTGCAAGCTGCTTTTGTAGCTCCTCCACCTTTGCTCGCTCGGCCTCCAAGGCTTTGGAGGCTTCGGCGTGCTCGGCTTCTGCAGCTCTAGAAGCTTCAATGCAGGCGACTTCGAGCGCCCGGGATGACTTTGCGTGCTCATCTTCGATGGCCTTGAAGGCGTGATGGCTCTCGGTGTTGGCGGCCTCGCTGAGCTCGGCGGCGTGGGTGACCTCAAGCACCCTCATCGTCCCTTGGAGGGCGGCAAGCTCGACGGTGTGCGCTGCCATCCTTTGCTGGGATTCCTCTCGCTTGACCCCCAGGGTTTCCTCGAGCTGGTGCGTGCGGGTTTCCTGCTCCTCTATCGCGTCAAGAACGGCCCTTAGGGAGTCTACATGGTCCTGAAGGCCTTGGAGTCCTTGGGTGACCTGGTCCACGGCCTGCGAGGACCAAAAGAAAATCACGAGGTCGTCGGGGAAAGGCGAAGGGATGCAAAAGAAAGTTCAAGGAAGGCATGACATACCTGGCTGGGTCGACTTTCGAAGGCCGCGAGGTAGGGGCCGACACTCCTCCCACTTAGCGCCCCAGTCTGGTGGGAGGTTGACTCCCCCCAGTCTTCCTCGACGGGCTGGGGGGCTGAATCGGAGCCAAGCTCCCCGCCCCCAACCGGGTCAGTCTCGAGCTCCGTCGATGGGGTACCCATGTTTGTGTCCTGCTCGATGGCCCCGTCCAAGGGGGTGTCAATTTCGGTGGCTCCGGGATCGTCAGCCACGACCGATCGGGGCAACCTCGACTTCGATGGTCGGGTTGGCTCTGGCTGCATCTTCCTCGGTGGCCTCGCCCTGGGCGACATCGACTCGGCGACTGGGGCGCCACTCGTCTGATCCTCCGCAGCGGCTCCGCTGGGGGGGTGGGACTTCGACAGCGACATGGCCGCTAACTACCACCCCGGCGGTAGCCCGATCTGCGTCATCGACTGCGCCGACGGGCCTTGGCTCGAACTTGTTGGCTGGAGCCCCCTCGGGGAGGTATACGGAGGCCTGGTCCCTGGCCGGGCGAGGGCGTTGGACCAACCAGAAGTCGACCTCCTCCTCCTCGGACTCGGATTCACCCTGCCCCATAATCACTGTCAAGGGCAATTGGGAACAAGCTCGAACCCCCGAAGTCTGCAATGAGAAAAATCGCTTAACCCAGGCAAGGGAAGTCTTGCAATTCGAAGCCGGGAATTCGTGTGTACCTGGGTTACGAGCCTTCGCCTCGAGGCGGGACGCTGGGGATCTCGGCCCCCCAAAGGGGCGTGGATGCCCCCTCTCTGGGCGCCTTGGGTTGAAGGCGCTAGAGCTCGAGGGGACTCCGGGTCCCCCGTGGGAATAGGTCCCGAGCCTCGTGGCTGAGGTCCTGAAGCCGCTTGAGGGCTTGAAGACCTCGCGGCAGCTGCTGCCTGTTGCTGCTGCGAGAAAGGAAGAGGGAGTCAGCAAGGAAGAGACTCGAGCTTGAACGGCTTTGGACCCGAGCAGGGATCAACTTACCACTAGGCGGTCGCCCCACTCGACGTGCTGCTTCTTCGGGGCGCTGCCGCTGGGGGCGTCCGGAGGCGGCCTCTTGCCCGCCTTTTTGCCTCTACCTGATCCGTGTAGCGGCAGCATCCGCTGCGCGGTCCCGAGCAGTTGCTGGTTCTCCTGCAGTCACATCCAGGGGTCAACACAAGCTCGAAAGATCTTCAGCAGGGGCCTAAACTCGAGATTTGTTACCTCAGCACTTCGGCTTAGCACACTCTTTGGAACGGGGTCGTCCAAAGTGTAGTCGAGAGCAGGCTTCCCGAATATCTCGCTCATCCTGGCTGCCACCCAAGATTCTTTTGGCGCTGCTTAGAACCACGCGAAGATTAAGCAAGGCTCAGCTCGAGCTTGGGAAATCCTTCAGGGCAGGAAGACTTACCGGCGGGGGCCTCGCGAGTAGGGTCATCTCGTCCTGCGATCTCGACGAACGGGTGGAGCCACTTTCACAAAGGGAACACTCGGTTTTGTACGAAGTTGCTGGCGATGGCCTGTCTGGTGAGGCCACGCATGGCGCAAATGTGGACGGCGGCGATGGCCTCCTGGTCCGCTCCCAATTCGTCCAGCTCGGGGGTTTGGCGCTTGGTGCTGACGAGGGTCCCGTTGTATGTTAGTGCGCCGTCTTCACCCCTCTTCAAGTAGAACCACCTCTCGGATCAGGGACCGAGGGAGTCCCGAGTGTGAAGCTGGGGAAAAGACCAAGGAAACCCCGACCACAATCGGATGTAAAGGCACCCGACTAGGGGTCCTTTCCGGTGCGGAACAGGGAGAAGAAGCAGAAGAAGAGTGAAGGGGTTGGGACGATCCCCAGGAACCCGTCGCACAGGTGGGAAAAAATGGAAAGCAGAAGAATGGAGTTAGGCACCAGATTGAGAAAATGTATTCGTTTACTTGATTTGGAGTTGTTAAACTCAAGTTATGATCGTTAGAAGGTTGTTGTCCCGTTTGGACAAATTTATGCTTTCGGGTTTTAGGAGTGGGTCACGAAGCTGATGTAGTTATTGGTTTGTGATGTTTTGTGGGCATGTTTTTGAGTGGATTATATCTATATACAGGTGGTGTGACCCTGGGAGTGGCATCAACGTCTCATCACGCCATCTCGAGGGGTTGAAGGCAAGTGTATTGTGGTGATGGTGGCTTGGATGGCCTTATAGTTTCGTAGTGTTGCAATTTAACCGTGTGATATGTTAGGTTGCCTTGTCTGGTTCTTGCATGTGATATGATGAATATGAATTGTTAAATGGCTATGCAATTGTTAAATTGAGTATATATGCAAGTTTATCCATGTTTGTGGCATATGTGCATTCATAATGGAAGAGACGACCCATTATGATGCGGGCCTCTGTGTTCACACGTAGTGAACACGAAAGACCTACCTCGTAGTCCCATCCACAGTTGTGAATGGGAGCGAGTCAGTAAGAGTAGGCACCCTCCACGGGATGGAAGGGATGAGGGTGCACACCGACGAGTGTGCACTCGGCAATACCGCTATGTGTTAAGCAAAGAGTGAGCATGCATGATGCATCACATTGCATAAATGAGAATGTGAATGGAGAAGTTTTTATGAGTATGTATGTTAATTGTTATTAATTTGTTTCCATTGCAATACACTTTGCTGAGTGATGAACTCACGCTTGTTGTTTAATGTTTTTTTAGGTACCTTGAATTCGGCATTTAAGAAAGGGAGCTAGATTCATGACTTCATTTAGCATCACTTAAATAGACAATTCCATACCCTTTCCATAGTTGTGATGGTTTACCTTATTGAACTATATTATGCTTTTTTGCCATGTTGGTTGTCACGATTAAAGTTTCATTCCGTATTTGTTCATGTAATGGTGAAATTTATATCCTTGGTTTGAATTGTTGCTGAAATCCCTGTTTGCCATGCTATTGTTGTTTTCGACTATGATATTTTGTTATGACTATTATTGATGCTTAAAACCATGGAAAACAGAGTACATGCTGTCGAAATTTTGTTTAAATTATTAGCGTAGTTGCTGTAATTTACTTCTAAAGATGTTATTTGGTTGTTGCTATTATCCTTTGTGGTGACATTCTGGACATACTAGGTGCCAGGGTGTTACACCTATTCATGATTTTGGAGAACCCATAGGGCTATTTCGGAGAACCCATAGGTCCTCCTGGTTGCTCTCTAATTCCTTTCGGTATTCGGAGAACCCAGAGGACTATTTCGCAAAATGCCAGGGAAGGTGGCGTGGCCTCCTGGTTGCTCTCCGATTCCTTACGGTATAGAGTAGGTGATTCTTGTTAGTCACATGATTAATACGTGCTTTCAATTGCTAATCAGCTGCACCTTTGCTTTTTCAGGCAGCCCTGTTCTTTTCAGCTTCAGATTATAATCCGCAGCTAAAAGCAAAACTTCAAGAGTTTCGTGAAACGGTTTCAAAAAAAGGCAGAATATTTGGTTAGATTTGGGTTTGAGAGCTTTGAGTAGTAGCTTTGAGATTTTCAAAAAACGGGTTCTAAAAGCTAAAACGTTTGCATGTTTGAAAAAACACAATCCATAATCCAAACACTGAAAAGAACACCTTAAGACTTGCTTTGATCAACAAGCCAACCCATACAATAGGTAAGTTGTGGAGAACATTATCTTTACTCTTCACTACTTTAAAAGAAGCTAGTGGTGGTTCATGTGCTTCTCCTCTTTCTTTCCACCATCTGAACAATCTTTAACAATCTAACAACAACAACAACAAAAAGAAGAAGATGAAAGTGCAAAGGTACAACACAATCATGCACATACGCAGTCGCAACGTAGTCGAGTGTGGGGGCAGAGCCGAAGACGTAGGCTAAGCAACATACTAGAGATAACATGATATTTTTTGTCAATAGCAAAACACGAACATTGGAATAGTCTTTTTTTAAAATAAAATGGAAAAGTGTCCCCTACCTAACATTATTAAAATAGAAAAAAAAAAAGCATCACGTTCATTTTAAAATGTTAGAAATTACCATGCGAATGTAAAGAAAAAGAGAAATATGTACAACGTCAATTGTGATAGATCTAGATTATAATGGTGTGAATTAAATAGATGTATATAGGAACTACTAAAGTAGTACGAGAAATACAATTGTATTTGTAGTCATATATAACAATTAAAGTTGGATAACATATACAACACTATTTTTAGATATATTATAATAGCTAGTAACGTAGGCTCCGTTCAACTCGGTTGCACTAGGATGCTGGCGTTTTGGTGTACATGCGGCTGGGAGAGCGCTACGAGTAGGTGAGAATGAACGTGAGCAGGCGGGAAAGCCGAAATCCAAAAGCTAATAGCGGGAACGTTCAACCTACAAAAGGTTCTGGTATGCTGCTCCATTCTCTTAGCCTTTTAGGGTACGTGTGGGATGCCATGCCAGGGGTGGGGGTCCCGCAAGTGGAGCCTACACCCGACTGGGCCGAGGATGGTGCATTAGGCCCAGAGCCTAGAAGCACCACGAGGAGCCCATAGCACGGCCCGACTTCTTCCCCAAGGCAGCTGCCTGACCCCTCGGCGAAGCTTCGTGCCACGTCCAGACAACCCCGTCAAAAGCAAAGCCTGCGACCCGGCATTGGCAGAGCCTGCAGGCACCAGAGCCTGGCGGATTGGCAGGCGTGGGTCGGGAAAGTAACAACCACATCCCCTGGACGTAGTGGGGCTCAGCCGATAGAGACAAATCAAATACTCATAAAGCCACCATGTTGAGGGCCAGGTGGCGCCCATTTGTAACGTACCCCTCCCCCAGTATATAAGGAGGAGGGAACAACCCTAAAAAGGGAGAGGAAAAACAGAAGAGAAAAGGGAGACCAGATTCAGATATCCAAGAACACAGGACTAGGGTATTATCTCATCCGCGAGAGGCCGAACCTGTCTAAAAAAGATTGCCCTCGCATCCTGTGTTACCATCTTGCTCTGATCTCGCACGAATCCCCTAGAATCACAAATCTCATTGCCGGCGAAACCGATCGTCGACAGTTGGCGCGCCAGGTAGGGGCTTTGTGTCAAGATCTTCGTCGAGCTTGATGGCTGCAACGAGCGAAGTCTCCACAGTTTTCTCTCCAAGTCAGGTTTTCCACTTCGGAGGCCTGGCCTTTATCGTCAACAGCATTGGGAATCTCTCCCTCTCCAAGGAGGCTATGTCCCGGCACGGCGAGGTCTCCGGGGAGCTATCCTCTTCGCGATCCCCATGCGGATCGGGAAGTCCCCCTGTCTCGTGCACAGAAGCACTGGGCAGGGAACTGAAGCCCCGGTCCCGCCAGGGAGTCGGATCCACGGGCGCTGAGACACGAATGGTGGGGGTTCTCACCGCCAAACCACTCGGCACCTCTGAGCGCCTGGAGCTATCCCCTTCCGACTCGCCCAGCTCACCGGTCGAGTCGAAAGAAAGCCTGGAGAGCTGTTGGAATTTCCGCAAAGTTTGCGCGATCGAAGGCTCGCGGGCGGACTCGCAACAACGCCTCGACACCTCCGCCGCCGCCGACTTGGAAGGCGGCCGAAGAACAGAGCTAGACGCGCGGACGCGCGCCCTACGAGACCGCGCCCGCGGTGTCAACGAAGACATTCTGCAAGCCAAGATGGGGGACCAATTGGTCTTCCATACTCCACAGCAGAATATCGTCGCCTCCAAGACACTCCTGGACACTTTGAGCCCAATGTTGGGGGCTGGTAACCCAGCTGCCCCGATCGTGGCCCAAGTAAAGGCCATGGTGACGGCGGCAGCGATCCAGCAGGCCCAGACCGACCAGCCGGTAAAGGCGCAGTCACGTACTCCGGCTGGGACCCAGACGGCAAGCAGTCGGCCGGGTCGTGAAGCCCCCCATCGGGGATGTCATATTCCTCCCCGCGGGGACGACTTGCGACACAGCCTCAATCGCGATCTCTGCTCTGACCTCGACGCCAGGCGCCGCGACCGAGAGAGGGAGGAGCAGCGCCGTCATGCCGACGAGTACGAACGTTACGGCATCCTTCCAAGAGATCGCGAAGCACGCCAGGCCCGATCCCCTCCACGTCGGTCACCGCCCGGCGGCTGTCGAGGGGTCATTGAAGGGGTTCGAGCATTTACCCCTCACCTGCGCCGAGTGGTTTGGCCAGAGGGGTTTAACCCCAAGGGCATCACTAGGTTCGATGGTGAGCGGGACCCAGAGGCGTGGTTACAGGTGTACGCTCTGGCGGTCAGGGCTGCCGGAGGGTATCAGAAAGTAATGGCAAATTACTTGCCGGTTACCCTCTCCCCCCAGGGCCAAGCATGGCTCACCGGGCTCCCAGCGAACTCCATAGATCCCTGGGGAGACCTGTGTGAGCTGTTTATTTCTAATTTCCAAGGCACGTACGAACGCCCTGGCACCCCCTGGGACCTGTACCAGCTGCACCAAAAGAGGAGCGAGTCCCTGCGGGAGTTCGTCAAGCGCTTCATGCACAGGAAAAGCACTGTTCGGGACGTCACGGATGCGGTTGTGATAGCTGCCTTCCAGAAGGGAGTCAGCGACCCTGATCTCATCAAGAAGATGTCCCGGAAGCCACCAACGTCGATTCGTGAGCTGTTCGCCCTAGCGGACCGCTACGCTTCCGCCTCCGAGGCCTTGGCGGAACGGCATGACGAGAAGAAGGATCAGGCCGAGCCCTCCAGACGGAAGGAGAAGAAGCGCAAAGGTGAGGAGCTAGTGGCAGTCGCTGAACATGCCCGCCCTCGTGCGCTCAAAAAGGATGGGTATGACAAGGTGATGAACTCGCTTTGCCCCTTCCATCCGAAGGGAAGACATGCCGCCAAGGACTGCTTCACCTTGAAGAGGTTCGCTCAGGAAAGCAAGAAGCAGGCCGGACAAGGTCCGAGTGGACTCGCCGCCAAGCAACCTCTTCCCGAGGCCGAGGAAGACTATCAGGAAGCTGATCTCGAGCTCAATTACATATTCGGGGGTTCAGCCACGTACGAGTCCAAGCGGAAGCAAAAGCTTACCGCCCGAGACATCAACGCAATGGAGCCGGAGACCCCCCAGTATGTACGATGGTCCGAGGTCGCGATAACTTACGACCGCTCGGATCACCCGGACCGAGTCCCATTCCCCGGTAGATATCTGCTTGTCTTGGTGCCGGTTGTCCGAGGCATCAAGCTCAAGAGGGTATTGATTGATGGTGGAAGTGGACTCGATGTCCTCTTTATGAAGACTCTCGATGACATGGGAATTCCCCAGTCAGAGCTTAAACGCGGGTCGTCGCCTTTTCACGGCGTGATACCCGGAACGTCGGCGACACCGCTCGGGCAAATCACTCTGCCGGTCACTTTCGGCACAAGAGACAACTACCGGACAGAGAACCTTAGCTTCGAGGTGGCTGATTTCGCGACAGCGTATCATGCCATCTTGGGGAGACCAGCGCTAGCCAAGTTCATGGCAAGATTCACTATGCGTACCTGACACTGAAAATGCCAGGGCCGAGTGGTATTATCGCTTTGCGCGGTGATATCAGGCAGTCTTTTTCTTGTGACAGGGAGAGCTGCGAGATGGCCGAGTCGCTGGAGGCGCGAACGGGTCGGGAGAGGATCCGTCAAGAGGCGGACTCCGACAAGCCGGAAGGTGGCGTCCCCACCCGCAAAGCGCCGAACCCCGGGATTGGCCCCGAAGAAGGTACCAAGAGAATTATCCTCGACCCGTCCGATTTGGCTCGAACGGCCTTGATCGGGACAGGGCTCAAAGAGAAATAGGAAGACGCGCTCGTCACCTTTCTGCGGGCAAACAGAGACGTCTTTGCCTGGAAGCCGTCGGACATGCCCGGAGTCCCCAGGGAGGTGATCGAGCATGTGCTGAACGTAAAGGAAGCTGCCAGGCCAATCAAACAAAGGTTGCGACGGTTTGCTCAAGACCGCCGAGAGGCCATCAGGGAGGAGATTACAAAGCTGTTAGCCGCAGGGTTTATCAAGGAGGTGTATCATCCTGACTGGTTGGCAAACCCTGTACTCGTTCAAAAGAAGAATAAAAGTTGGCGCATGTGTATTGATTATACCGACCTCAACAAGGCTTGCCCAAAAGATCCCTTCGGCCAACCCCACATCGACCAGGTGGTGGACTCCACTGCTGGATGTCAGCTACTCAGTTTTCTGGATGCCTACTCAGGCTATCACCAAATCCGGCTTCGAGAAGAAGACTGCGAGAAGACTTCGTTTATCACTCCATTCGGAGCATATTGCTATGTCACGATGCCGTTTGGGCTGAAAAATGCTGGCGTAACCTATCAGCACGCGATACAGCGGTGTTTTCACCATCAGCTCGGACGCAACGTGGAGGCATATGTGGATGATGTAGTGGTTAAGACGCAAACCAAGGACCGTCTGACCTCCGATCTTGCTGAGATGTTCGAAAGTCTAAGGGCGTTCCGGACGAGGTTAAACCCTGAGAAGTGCATTTTCGGAGTTTCTTCCGGGAAATTACTTGGATTCATTGTCTCTCATCGCGGGATCGAGACGAATCCAGAGAAGATCGGGGCCATCATGAGGATGGCGCCACCTACCAGCCAGAAAGATGTTCAAAAGCTTACTGGCTGCATGGTAGCGCTTGGCAGGTTTATCTCCCGGTTGGGGGTTCGGGGGATGCCTTTCTTCAAGCTCCTCAAGAAGCAAGACCGTTTTGAGTGGACAGCTGAGGCACAGCAAGCCTTCGAAGAACTCAAGGTGTTCCTTTCCACCCCTCCAATCCTGGTCTCGCCGGTGCCAGGTGAACTTCTCCTGCTTTACATAGCGGCAACAACTCATGTAGTCAGTGCCGCGATAGTCGTGGAGCGAGAGGAGTCAGGACACCGCTACGGTGTACAACGCCCGGTCTACTTTGTCAGCGAAGTACTGGGCGAATCAAAGGCACGATATCCTCAAGTTCAGAAGCTGCTATACGCAATCTTGATCTCGTCGCGGAAGCTGAAGCATTATTTCCAAGGACACTCAATTTCGGTAGTGACTTCTTTTCCTGTGAGAGAGGTCCTCCATAATCGGGAAACTATTGGGAGAATCTCCAAATGGGCGGCCGAGCTTGGAGCCTTCGACATCTCGTTCAAGCCGGGCACCGCCATCAAGTCCCAGGTCTTGGCCGACTTTACGGCCGAGTGGACCGAATTCCAAGCTCCCCGCATCGAAGAAGAGCCAGAATATTGGACCATGCACTTCGATGGATCTCTCATGCTCGGCGGGGCCGGGGCGGGAATTCTCCTCATCTCGCCGAGAGGTGATAGACTCAAGTATGTCCTTCGGATTCAGTTTCTGGCCTCGAACAACGCCGTAGAGTACGAGGCACTCATCCATGGGCTTTGCATCGCTATATCGCTCGGAATCCGACGACTGGCGGTCCGCGGTGACTCCCAATTGGTGGTGAGCCAAGTACAGAAGGACTGGTCGTGCGTCGATCAGACTATGACGACGTATTGTCAACAGGTCCGAGAATTGGAAGGCAAGTTTGACGGTATGGAGCTAGTCCATGTCCTGCGCCGCAATAACGAAGCAGCCGGCGAGTTGGCTAAGATGGGAGCCACTCGGGCAGAGGTTCCGAGTGATATCTTCGTCCAGGACCTTTACGAGCCAACAGTTGCCAAGCGACGAGAGCCAAGTAAGGATCCTGAGACTGGAGTCCTGGTCATTAACCCCGACTGGACGGCCCCATATCTAGACCATCTCCTGAAGGACAAACTTCTAGAGGCATCCACTCTGGCCGAGCGCATTTCTCGGCAAGCCAAATCCTATGTGGTGATTGGGGAAGACCTCTTTCGGAAGAGCACCTCTGGTGTCCTCAGGCGATGCGTTTCGGAACAAGTGGGAAAAGACCTGCTCAAAGAAATCCACTCGGGGATGTGCGGCCATCACGCGGCGTCAAGCGCCTTGGTCGGGAAAGCCTACCGACAGGGTTTCTTTTGGCCTACGGCGGTGACGGATGCAAAGGAGATCGTTCGAACTTGCGAGGGCTGCCAGTTCTATGCAAGGCAGACACACTTGCCGGCACAGGAGCTGCAAACTGTCCCCATCTCTTGGCCCTTTGCGGTCAAGGGGCTCGACTTGATCGGGCCGCTCAAGAAGGCACAAGGCGGCTTCGCCTACCTCTTCGTAGCCATCGACAAGTTCACCAAGTGGATCGAAGCTAAACCAGTCGCCACGATCACCGCGGTCAAGGCCAAGGAGTTCTTCCAGGATATCGTGGTCAGATTTGGAGTTCCCAACCGGATCATTACAGACAATGGTACCCAGTTCAGGAGCGAAGAATTTCAAGAGTGGTGCGAAGGCGTCGGAATTAAGATTTGCTTCGCCTCGGTAGCTCATCCACGGAGCAATGGGCAGGTTGAGCGGGCTAATGGCTTGGTCCTCCAGGGCCTCAAGGCCAGGATTTTTGATCGCCTCAAACCATATGCAGCCCGATGGGTGAAAGAGTTACCGTCGATTCTGGGACTCAAACACTCCCGCAATCAAGTGCACTCATTTTTTCCTAATTTACGGTGCAGAGGCGGTTTTGCCAACCGAGTTGGAATTTGGATCCTCGAGGGTCTGGAATTACAAAGAAGCCGAGTCCGAGGAAAGCCGAATGGTAGAGCTTGATCAACTCGAGGAAGCCCGAAATGTTGCAGCCATCCAGTCGGCTAAATACCTCCAGGGACTCCGGCGCTACCATTCTCGCAACGTCCGAAGTCGAGTTTTCTCAAAAGGAGATTCGGTCCTCAGAAGGAACCAGAAAAGTGAGCACAAGCTCTCTCCGATCTGGGAAGGCCCGTACATTGTGGAGGAGACGGTTCGACCGGGTGCCTATCGACTCAGACGTGAAGATGGCGAGGTTTTGGCGAATACTTGGAACGCCGAACAGCTCTGTCGCTTCTACGCATGAGTTATGTACCCGACTCTCACACGCTAAATAAAATTGTGATCTGTTTCATTCTCTGAATTCCTACTGTGTAATGCTAGTCCCGAGTGGTTATTACCCAACTGGTATAGCACCTAACCCCAGTCGCGCTGGTACAAAACGCACGGAAATAAAGACCGCGATAAGTGGATAAATCCGGTGGTTTATGCCAGCGCGCGAAGCGGGAAAGGTAAAGCCAGAAAATACTAACCACTCGGGGACTCCAATTCGCAGCGCCAGAATTTTCCCGAGATTCACCTAGTCGCGAGTTTCTAACTGTCAAAAGCTCGAGCCTCAATGCCTCGTTGCTGGCGCTAGAGCTACTGACTAGAACGGTTGATTAGGCGGAACCTTAATCTCGGAATAATTAAGATGGCATAGACTGGGCAATAATTCACATTTTGTCCCATAATATCGCAAAAAAAAGAGGGGCGGCTCCTGCCGCCGATCCTGTTGCTGCTGGTGCTGATGCTGCTGGTACCTGCGGAGTTGGGTGCAGACGGCTAACCGCGACGCGACCGCCCCAGGGCTTCGTGGATCAAGTCCGCAACCACCCAGAGTGAAGGCACAAGATGAAGAAGGGCCTCCACGGCGGCGGCGTCACGACGCTCCCGCCCGAGAATCTCCTTCAGCACGTCCTCCACCTCCGCAAGCGCCGGCACAGCCTCGATGAGAGCGGCGACGGCGGTCGCGTCTTTCGCCGTCGCCCTCTCCTCCGCCAACTCCATCCTGGCGAACTCGAGGTCCATCCAGAGCTCTGCGTTCTCCGAATCGCTGTCCGACATTGGAAGCAGCACTACAAAAATCTCGAAGAAGAAGAAGAAGTTTGACAAAGGGGCGATCGCTTTACTTGCGATGACGCCCTATTTATAAACCATCCCAGCTCCGGAAATCGAAGCGTCTCCAAGGGCAATCAAACGCGCCACCTCACAATTAATGAAGCACAAAAAACAAAGCGGCTGCGCAAATACCAAAGAAGATCAACACGTTGAACAGAATGAAGAAGATATTCCGCCAGACACGTGTCAGGCGCAGTTCGAATTAAGTTGACCTTCCCGCTCACTTCGCCCAGTTAAGCGAGAAGCCCGGGGGCTGCAAGCTGGGGAGGCAACGATGCAAACTTGCGGGCTGAACCACTCAGCCAGGAGGCCACAACGTAAGTCCCGACGCTCGAGAGCAGCACGCCAGCCACTCGAAAAAGCGTGCCTGGGGCGAGAAGGCCACAAGCCAACAACCCGGGGCCTGGGTGCCATACCAGTCGGCCGAAGGCCACCCAGAAAAGCGTAACGAGGGCCAAAAGGCCGCGGGCCTATGTGTTAACAACTCAGATGAGCAGAAAAGAGCGAAAGAAGTTGTGAGCTCGCTTACTGGAGAACAAAGCAGACAAATCATATTCGAGTGAGAAATACAACGTTTCAAACAAAGAGGGCCAGCACTCGGCATGAAGGTTCACATCGAAGTTAGAATTCAAGATTCTCTAACAAGGCCTGCGATGTACCGGAGACCTCTTCGAGGAGTGCGTTGGCCTTGTCTTTGTCACAGGCAAAATCCTCTTTGACAGCTTCAAGGTCAACCCTCGGATAGTGAGATTTGACCACTGCCAACGCCTGGTTAGCACTCATGGTCGCCGACTCCATTGCATAAGCCTTGATCCTGTCCGCTCCTCCCGAGAGAAGCAGAATGGCATTGTCTGCCTGGCCTGGTTCGGCTCCCTCGAGTCGCAGAAGGTGCAGTACTGGCTCGCAGGTGATGCGGAGCTCGCTGCGGCTTTGTTCCGCGGCGGTCATCTTCTCCTTGCATTCTGCACCAAAGCCAAGCTGCCATCAGAAACTGCACCCAGCCCCAAGCACGTCCAATTCAAATCAAAGAAGCCTACCCTCCAGCTCTCGCTGTGTCTTCTCCAAGCCGGCCCGAGTTTCGAGGTTAGAACTTTCTAAAGCCTCTAGTTGCGCCCTTAGCTCAGCGATCGTTGAGTCGCGTCCTGAAACACGAGGGTGCCGTCATTCTTCCCAATTGTCCAAGAAAGTGTCCATGCCAAACCCGGAGGAGAATCTTACCTTCGAGCGTATGCTCAAGCTCCGCCTTTTCCTCTCGGAGAGCCATGCACTGGGCCTCCAGCCCATGGACCTCTTTCCACCTTTCGTCGCCGATCTCGTTGATCTTGTCTTGATACCATTGGTGCTCTTTGAGCTTGGGGAGCACCTTCCGAAAAAACTGTGACCTCTTCTCCGAGCGCTCCCCCATGTCCTAGGGGACACGGCGAAGTCTCAGGTGGGGGCCAGCATTTTGCGATATTAACAGACTGAAGAAAGGTAGAAGACTTACCCTGACAAGCTTGCTGCACCTGACGGTGAGCTCGTAGAGCTCCATCCGAGCCGCAACCTCCGTTTCCTCGTCCTCATCCATCCCTTTCCAGTCGGAACCCCCCTCACACCACACGGTCCGGTTCGGGGGCTTCGGGAGAGGACCAAGCGGCGGTGGCTCTCGATCGACCTCCTCCACTTCGGGAGACGAAGCCGGGTCAAGCCCATCGACCGTCGGACCACTCGACGGTTCGGCAGTCGAGCCAGCAGCAAGAGGAGGCGGCGCCCCGGCTGCCGAAGGAGACGGCGACCTAGCCGACGAGGAGGGGACCCCCCTTGGAGAGGCCGGCTCAGAGGGCCCCTTCTCAGGGGACTCCCCCGCCGGGACATCCGTAGTGGGAGTCCTGAGTCGTCAAAAAGAAACATCTCAACACAAGTACGAACAAAAAGGCAAGGGTTACCTGAAAGAATACCTCCTGAATTTCTTGAACTTCATCCCAGGCCTCATCCGAGTCCCGGCACCACTCGGAGGGGAGCCTGACCCGACACCAGCAGTCCGGGCTGCCCCTGAGTCCGAGGGCTGGGGCTCTGCACCAAGTGGCCCGGGGACCCTGGAGGTCGAAGGCCCAGCCAGTGAGGGATCAGCAGCCTCCTCTACCGATTGCCGGCGCAGCTCATCGGCCGAAACGTCAGCCGCGCGCTTGGCCTGAACGTTTCTCAGCCGAGAGAGGCCGACGACCGGACCGTCAGAAAGAAAGGATTCACGCCCCTGAGAGATGAACAATTGCACATTGTCAGAATCACAAATCAGACAAAGGTTATGGAACGACTTCTCAAGAGAGAGGGACACTCACAGGAGGGGGAGGGCTCAACGTCGAAAACTTGTGAGGGCAGCCCCTGTTGGTGATCTCGGTGCCAGGCACAAAGAAATCAACCACCTGCGCCGCCAATGCATCTCTCGGGAGGGGCGCGCTTGTCTCCCGGGTGGGATCCTGAGTCCCACTATACTGGAACCCCAAATGGACCCGCTCCTTTAAGGGTTGCACCCGGCGCTTGACAAAGCTGATCGCGATCCCGGGGCCGGTCAACCCTTGGCTTTTCAGACCATTGATCACCGCCAGAAGCTCGGCGACTTGGTTCAATCTGCCGCCGTCTGGGGCATCGCCCCAGCATCGAGAGGCTTTGGGGGCGCGGCCAGTGAAAGGAGCGAGAAAAGGATCAACATTCACACAGTAAAACCACTCCCGCTTCCAACCTTTGAGGGAAGTCTTGAGGGGGATGACGAAGTAATGTTTCTTCAAGCCCTCTCGCAGCTGGAGTCCGGCGCCCCCAATGACACTAGGAGTAGCCCGGTTCGGGTGAGGCTTGAGCAGGAAGAGGGAACGGAACAGGTCAAAGTGAGGACGGATCCCCAGATACGCCTCGCAAAGTTGAACGAAGAGAGCGATGTGAAGAATAGAATTGGGATTCAAGTTGATCAGCTCGATCTCGTAGAAGTGAAGGAGCCCTCGGAAAAAGGCGCTCCCGAGAACACTAAACCCCCGCCAAAAGAAGGACTCGAAGACCACAATCTCATTCTCCAGAGGTATGGGGTAAGGTTCACCTGCGGCGGGTCGGGCGGAGATCAACTCCAGCGGAGGAAGAACGCCAGCAGCGACCAGCTCCTCCAGGCGAGACTTCGTGGTAATGGAGGTCTCCCACCCCGCGCTCGCCGGGTCAGCGTTATCTTCCTCCGACGACGAAGAGGCCGAAGAAGAAGACATCTCGAGGGAGTGAACCATGTGGGAGGAACCGCCGCAAGTCTTGGGCGCGAAATCGGAAACCCTAGGCCACCCGGATCGCCAAAGGAGATTTGAAGATTTCTGTTTGCACCAAAATTTGGCAAGGCTGGTCTCGTGGAGATCGGTTTTGATAAGGAATATGTCGGTTATAGCAAGTTGATATCGTTTCGGATTGGAGGGCCGCGATTCAAAGGAAACTGAGTCCGATACGGGTAGGATAAGAGATAGAGTCGGATATGATCGGACTTAATATGGTAAGGAGATATTGAGGCCGATACGGGTGGTTGAGGAGACCGAGGAGGATACGTTCAGGCCAAGTGCTATATAAGAGGACCAGAGGCGAGAAGGAAAAGTGCCCAGAGCCAACCCACAAACACGCTTTACTTTTCCCTTATTTTCCTGTCAACTAGTAGTAGTCTTTTAGTTTTAGAACCTTTATTTGTAATTCGTTTTGATCAATAAAGTTGCGCATCGCCGATTGTTGATCTTTATCGATTACACCCAGGTCTGATTTGCTTTGTTTTGTTGCGCATCGCCTCTCAAAGCCGATCTGCCTTTACCTTTGGATTAACCATAACTGGTTGATCTAGTTATCCCTCTAATCGGCTTTCTAGCCGACGAGAGTTAAGCCGATAATCCTTCGTTATCGGCTTTGATTGATTTCACAACATTTACCTTGTCAATTTCAGGTCAAATTGACTGGCACGCTCAAACCCGGTGTTTGTCTCGTATGTTCGAAGCCGAAAACCCTACCTCACGTTTTTAGCGCGAACAATTTCTCAGCCGTGGTGGTGGAGGGGCAAAGATGTCTTTGCCCCAACAACAATTTCCTCATTTATAAGAAGTGAGCCCCAATTTTCGCCTTGGGGCATCTGTGATTGATTCTGGGCCAGATCTAGGGCACGCCCCATGTTGGGCCGAAAGCTGTGTCGCGCAAGACGCGACTAGGTGTCAAATCTGGTTCGAGGTTTGGGATAAAGTGCGCCCCGTGATGGGTTAGAACGCCGGTTGCCACGGAAGATTGGGGTCGGGCACTTTCTGAACATCCTTCAACGGTACGCGCCATAATTTGGGGTCAATTGCTGGTCACCGCTGCTTAGCGTGATTGGGTACCGTGGGAGGATCTCACCAACACGGTCTTGAGTATGCGCTCCATGAGAGTATGAAGCTGTGCGCCGTAAGCGGGCACGGGCATTACTCTGAATGACCAGGGTACGCCCCAAGAGGGTCGATTGAGCTTCATAAGCCGATCGCCGCACACCGTAAACGGGTGCAGGTACCACTCGGCCTCGAGCCACTCGGCCACGAGCCAATCAGTTAGGTATGCCCTAAGAGGGTCGATTGAGCTTCATAAGCCGATCGCCGCACACCGTAAACGGGTGCGGGTACCACTCGGCCTCGAGCCACTCGGCCACGAGCCAACCAGTTAGGTATGCCCCAAGAGGGTCGATTGAGCTTCATAAGCCGATCGCCGCAAACCGTAAACGGGTGCGGATACCACTCGGCCACGAGCCAACCAATTAGGTATGCCCCGTGAGGGTCGATTGAGCTTCACGAGCCAATTGCCGCATATCATAAACGGGTGCGGGTACCACTCGGCCCGAGCCAACTGACCACGGTGATCTTAATTAACAAGTCCTTTACGATCTTTTTTCCCACAAAATCTTTATGACAGGACAAGAGGGGGAAATCCGATCCTAAAGCACTTGGGGGCTGCTGTGGGATGCCTAGGGTGGGGGTCCCGCAGTGGAGCCTACACCCGACTGGGCCGAGGATGGTGCAGTAGGCCCAGAGCTTAGAAGCACCACGAGGAGCCCATAGCATGGCCCGACTTCTTCCCCAAGGCAACTACCTGACCCCTCGGCGAAGCTTCGTGCCACGTCCAGACAACCCCGTCAAAAGCAAAGCCTGCGACCCGGCATTGGCAGAGCCTGCAGGCACCAGAGCCTGGCGGATTGGCAGGCGTGGGTCGGGAAAGTAACAACCACATCCCCTGGACGTAGTGGGGCTCAGCCGATAGAGACAAATCACATACTCATAAAGCCACCATGTTGAGGGCCAGGTGGCGCCCATTTGTAACGTACCCCTCCCCCAGTATATAAGGAGGAGGGAACAACCCTAAAAAGGGAGAGGAAAAACAGAAGAGAAAAGGGAGACCAGATCCAGATATCCAAGAACACAGGACTAGGGTATTATCTCCTCCGCGAGAGCCCGAAGCTATCTAAAAAAGATTGCCCTCGCATCCTGTGTTACCATCTTGCTCTGATCTCGCACGAATCCCCTAGAATCACAAATCTCATTGCCGGCGAAACCGATCATCGACAGGATGTATAATGATTACATTCATCTATCTATAAGAGATGACACGTAGGATTTTAAGTGATGTGGAGGAGAGAGAAGGAGAGAAAATATTGTTGTCTACTTTTTAATAGACAGCTTTACATTTTGTGTACCATTGTATAGACAGTCTGTTAATTAAATGAGACCATTACAGACAACTATATAGACGATCTATTGTATGAATTATTTTTAGTGCTATTTGTAGATGATATGAAGCTACATTAGGGCATGTACAATGGTCACAGTCAGCTGTCTATAAGAGATGCCATGTAGGATTTTAAATGATGTGGAGGAGAGAGAAGAAGGAGAGAGAAGAAGGAGAGAGAAAGCTGCTGTCTACTATTTAATAGACAGTATTATAGATAGCTTCACATGTTGTGTACCATTGTATATACAGCCTGTTAATTGAATGAGAGATCATTACAGACAGCTATATAGACGATCCATTGTATGAGTTGTTTTTTGTGCTATTTGTAGATAATGTGGAGATGCATTATAGACAGCTGTTGTCTATACCACTGTACATGCCCTTATATAGAGCTGCAGTCTATACCACTGTACATGCTCTTAGCTCAGAGTGCGACTATCCCGATTAATCAAAAACTAGAGACAATGGTGCACCCCTGGACACGCTAGCGGCTGATTAGGCACAAGCAAGCGGTTGAAAAATGGTAATATGGACCTTCGTAAAGAAAATTTGGAGGATTTATGTACAAAAAAAATACAGAGCACCTTTTTTTCGTAGTACCATTAATGGTATGCAAGCGGTTTGCCAAGGACCTTCTATCTATAAAAAAATACTAGGGACAATTACGTGGTGGCACGCTGCGTAAGAAAATGTACACGAGAAATTTAGTAACGCTTGAACCGAATAAATAAGTATAGTGTTTGTTTACTTCGTATTGTTCAAATGAAGCGGCAACGGTTAATATAGTTTCGTAAACATTGCTGGTTTGGTACAGCTGTGTATGTTAATTTTGTTATGTTTTGATTAAGGTAGGAATGACCAGGCTGGGGAGTAGACCATCTCCAACCATGTCCATTCCCCTCTCCCTTTCCCTCCGCGAAGGGATTTCCATTCCCTTCAGCGCTGCAACGGATTCCCTTCAGCATTCCCTTCGTGAAGAGATTCTCTCTCATATTCCCTCTAGCAAGGGATTCTCTCTCCTTTCCCTATACAATTCTCTTTAAAGGGAATCTGTTGGAGATGAGGGGAAATAAAGAGAATGGGAATGAGAAAAGGGAACAGGGAAAGGAATGAAATGAAAGGAATATGGTTGGAGATGGTCTAAGGTATTGCTGATAGCATGTTTTTCTGCGCTGATGATATTGGCTGTGATGCATCTGAAGCGGCAAAAAGTGTGAGCGGTTTTTGGGATTTGTGTAGATTCAAAATATTTATGTATGTTTAAATGTGTTGAGGTATATATTGCTGAAGGGGATGTATCCGTGTGTGTCTACGGTAATAGGTAACGGTAATAATAATGGTGCAGTAAAACTGTGTCGTATTATATGGAAAAGAAGTAAATAAAGTGAAGAAAAAGGCGAGATGGGTTAGGCATACATATCTAGTAATTGACAGTAATGGCAGTAAGGTTTTCCTTTTTTTATTGTAATGGGGGAACAGTTATATAAGATAAACAATAGACATAGTATCTGCATAAGATAAACAATAGACAGTAATGGATGGAATAGAGGGAAACAAAAAAGCGAAAATAAGGTTTCGAAACTGTACACAAGTTGTGTTACATTCTTACGGACAACATGTGGACTGTTCGACTGGAGCAATACAAAAGGGACTGTTAAAGAACTGTTTTGGGTTTTTTTGGTTGATAGCATCTGCTGTAGGCCACAATTATGTGTTGATTAACAAGTTCTGCTAAATAAGTGTTTGGTTCACTGATCTGTTAATTGACTAATAGCAGAAGCTAGTAGCAAAGTATAGGGCTACTTACTCCATCACAATATACACATATGAATCATCCTCAAATGCATTGTAGAAATGAACAATATTTTCATGGCCTTTAAGCGCTTTAAGAATCTAGACTTCATCCTCAACAGCAACAGGACGTTCCATCTGTTATAAAAAAAAAACATAATTAATTGACTTAAATCGCATATTCTAAAGACGACGCAGAGTGGACATATGTAAAGGGATGACTGTACAGGGCACGCATCCAAGGCTCCAATTACTTGCATTGATGAATGGATATTTGTATTCTAATGTTTTTTTTAAAAAAAAATCTATACGTGCCGTATCCTAATCTAAATGGAATATAAAAAGATCATAATCAATAATCACGCAAGTTCATTCGAGCATAATTGATTATTTTATCCACATCGAGCATAATCGCATATTCTAAAATCGTCATCTTGTGTGCAACCTTAGGGTCATCATCAGGGTTTTGAATCTCGTTTCGAACTCACTTTTCGTGCGTCCACCGGTACCGAATTTCGACGAAATTCGGTCGAAATTCGAGAAATTTCGAATGGTTCGAAAGTCAAATGGATTTGAAAACTGGTCAAACCCATGAGCGAATTTCCATCGAAAAGCTCGAAATTGGATCGAAAAGCACCGAAATTCGATCGAAAAGCTCGAAATTTCGACGACAGATTAAAAACAATTAAGGAAAATATAAAAAATGAGAAAAATTACAAAAAAAATGTTGTAAAATTTTGTAAAATGCAATTCACATATTAACGCTTGTCACATATCAATACAAGTGCAAAAATAGGCATGCATGTAATTAAAATATTAAAATATACCCTATCAAGATAACACTAATATATTAAAAAAATACTATAGATTTGCTATATTTTAAATAATTGAAAGTTGTCACATACCAATACAAGAAAAAGTTTCAATATTAGATAACATTAACATATTAAAATATACTTCTAATTTCTTTTTTTTTCCTTTTCTATTATATACATTTTGAACGACTCAAAAAATCTTTAATTTTATTTTTTTTCAAAAAATATTTACACCAGAGGTCATAAAAATATTAATACTAATTATAGGAATTTTTTGGATAAATTTTGTCAAATTTTTGAATTTTTTTAAATTTGAATTTGAATTTGAACCAAAAAGGTAACGAAAAGCGATTTCGATACCGACCGGTAAGGTCGAATTTCGCGAAATTCGTTCGAATTTCGTCGAAATGTGGAACCCTGGTCATCATCAGGATAGTCCTCATTGAAGAAAAGAAGCAGTAGATTAACTCAAAGAGTACGCATCGTACAGCCTAGTTTCCTAGACATATACCCAAGGATGTGCACAAGCACAGAGAATTGCCAAATTAGTTCTTAATTAAATCAGCAATTTCAGGAGAAATACTGCAGATCAAAAGGCAATTCTTTTGGCAATCCTGTGATGGACTAAGAAATGAGCAGTGACTGCAACACAAGATTACATCCGTTGCAGTTCTGGAAATCTGGCTAATGAGTTCTATCTTGGCTTTGCTCTGTAGTCAGATAAATCTTAGGGCATCTCTACATGAAACATGAGGCGAATTGGTAAAAAGGGCTACCTTGTGATTGCTGGTATAGGTTCCGCTGTAGCTACATTTTTTGTAATGGCATAAAAAGAGAAACTGAGTAAAACTCTTAGTGTTCCTACACACATTTTGTTATGTTTAGTTACATAAAAAAATAAGCAGGTAGGGACATATCCAAGTTTCCCAAAAAGGTAAATAGCAGAAGTGCGGAAATAGACAAGATTCAAAATATGGAAATGCAATACTGCCGTAAAATAGTAATCCCAGATGACATGCATGACAGGGCGGAGTGATTTGGAGGGAAAGAAGGAATAGAAGATTGGATCGAGAACTCACTTTTGCCCCACCTTGGCCTTGTCGATGCACCTGACGGCCTACAACTTGTCGATGCACCTTGTCGATGAGAGAAAATAAGGATATATGAGAGAAGCCATAATGAAAAAATTAGGCATACAGCTGGTTATAAATGCCAATCTCTCTGTCAAGGCCTACAACATACACAAATTAAGCTCCCAATAGATTTAAAGAACCTAAAAATTTCCTTTACATTGTCACTATTTTTCACAGACTTAGATGATGATATATATGCTCTAAAGCACATGCACATCAAATAATATCTGTTGGTTTAAGATCCACAGTAGCTATCAATAGAAAATCATGACCAGCAGAAAATAACCTCATGGTTGTCAATATGACTACCTCAATGAAAATATGTTTTTCATTAATTCTTAATCCAAAGGAAAGCTGCATGATTCAGCGTGACACAAACTTGAGGTAAAATATCCTAACACTAACATAAGAATATGTACTTAACTGTTCTAAAACTAATTATGAGCGCACTTTCATTTTTGTCATTCAAACATAACCTCATGTGTATATCCATCTCTTGAAGAAATTGTAGAAGATGAAATGTGTTCTTCACACTGGGATCCAGATAATTACCTCCATGTGCAGCAAGAAATTAACCAATAATTTCATAAGCCTTGGCTAGCATGCATTTGGCCATTAACCTGCCAAAGAGAATCATAAGCATATCTAACTTGTAGGTAGCTGTTAGCTCGGAATATTTCATGAATTCCTAATTATTTTATTATGTGCACATATGTAACACCCCAATTTTTGCTTTTCATGAATTTAATCAAGATTTGGCACTTTGGTGAATTTTTGGAATTTTCTGAAATTTATTTGGATTTATTTGGAATTTATTTGAATTTATCCCCTTTTGAAATAATTAAAGAATTTGATTTTACAAATAAATTTTTGTTGGAAATATTTTATTTGAGTCCAAAATGCTCCAAAATATTTTCTAGAATTTTTCTGGAATTTTTCTGAGTGTTTTGCTATTTTTAATGAATTAAATGAATTTCTTGGAATTTATTTGGACTATTTAATCGCTGAAAATCGAGTTGGTTTTACTGTTCCACCGACCGAGCCCGAGTCTGACTCGAGTCCGAGTCCGACTCGAACCCAACCTAACCCTAACCCTCTCGACCGTCCGATCAAGATCGAACGGCCAACATTGAGCCACGTCACCCGAACCCAAGCCCGACCGAGCCAGCCAATTCGCCCGAGCCGGACCCGAGCCCAAACCCCCGCACCGTTGGATCTTGATCCAACGGCTCGCGTTGAGCCACGTCACCCAATCCGAATCCAATTCGGATTCCGCCGCCGCAACTGTGTGGGCCTCGGTTTCCGCGAGTTTCACGGACGCCGAGGGCCCTATTTAATGCGCCGCCGCCGCCACCGGGTAGCCGACTTCCGTGCGCACCCGTAGCCCTAGCCCACGTCGCCTGAGCCGCTGCCGTTTGCCCGCGCGAGCTCGCCGTAGTTAGTCTTGCACTCCGCCGCGGTTAATCGCCGATTCCGCCGCCGTCCGCCGTCCTCCGCCGCCGTTGAGCTTAGATCCGGAACCGCAAGGTCAAGCCGCGCCAGGGGGACCTTTCACTTCGCCGGAATCGCGCCCAAACGCCGTCGGGCATGTCACCGTCCTCGTCTCCGGTGAGCCAGCTCCGCCGCGCGCCATCGCCATCGATCGAGCTCCACCAACCGTCCGATCCTGATCCAAGGGCCCAGAATTGTCCACGTCACACCCCGGTGAGATCCACGTTCTAATCCCCATATCTATTTCCAACCGTTGGATTTAGATCCAACGGTGTAGATCGCGCCACGTAGCTAGAACCGCACCGCACTAGATCCAATCTCAGCCGTTAGATCTAGATCAAACGGCTAGGGTTAGCCGCGTTGTAAACTCCAGATTGGATCTTGACCGTCCGATCAAGATCGAACGGTCCAGATCAGCCGAGTAGTTTCTTAACGCGTTAGCCAGATCCGATCTGGGCTGTTGATTTTCAAATTAACGGCCGAGATTTAGCCACGTGCAGGAAGGCTGACCGTCGCGGTCAGCGCGGTCACGCCCGTAGCCGCCACGACGCCGACGTGGCGTCGGGCCGTGGGACCCGCGACGCCGCTGACCGCTGAACTGCACCATGACGTCACCCGTGACGTCATGCTGACGTCACGGTGGGGCCCGCGTGTCAGCCCGCTTGGCTGAGCCGTGCGCTGACGTCATGCTGACGTCACCAGAGGGGCCCACCTGTCAGAGACACGAGCCGTGGAGCGAGTCCACGGTGGACCGAGCCAAACCGTACGCTGGGTCCATGGATCCGAGGCGACGTGGCGGCTCCCGATTGGTCCACGTGTCATGCTGACGCAATAATTCAATTTCCGAAAAAGAAAATGATTTATTAATTCGAATTATTGATTTCAAAAATGGATTCAAACTTCAAACGCTTATAACTTTTGCGTTTCAACTCCGATTTGAGTGATTCAAATTTCTAAATTTGTATAAAATTGAGATATACCTAATGGTGAATTTTATTTAATTTTTAGTCAAAAGTTTTTCTCTGTAATATTATTTAATTGATTATTTAAACTTTAAACGGTTATAACTTTTGCATTTAAACTCCGAATTCGACGATTCTAGTTTCTAAAAATTCATAAACTTATGCTCTCTCTGTTTGTGAACCTTATTTGGATGTTTGGACAATTTTTGTCTACTATTTATTTATTTATTGCTATTTGCACGCTTTACGAGTAGACGTTGAAGTGCCCGAAGGCTTCGAAGGTGAAGTGTTGACCCAGGAGCCAGCTCAGGACCAAGAACAAGTGCTCTTTGAAGGCAAGTTGTGCTTTGACCATGTTGATCCCATTTTCAAATTACTTTAGGTTTAAATTATTGCATGCTAGTTTAATTAGAAAATGCTTTATTTAATTATGGGAAATTAGATAAATGCCAAATTGTTGTATGACACCTTGGTTAATTAAATATGTGCAATGACCCCTTGTCACCCTAGATGAGGATTAAATAGTTGGACATTACTAAATTGCCAACATGGGAATTTAGATCGTTGTAGTATATTGCTTAGACCTGCTACGTGCTTATGACATGATTTTGGACAATCAAATGTTAATATTGACTTAATGAGATACTGCACCCGTTTTTGAAAGAAGTATCATGTGTTATGATTGTTGATGGCACGTGGTGCATGGTAATCAACTGGGGTTTGATAAATAGCTTTCGACCGGGGCAAGTGGCAAGAATGATCGGGTGGGCCAGTTGTGGCACCAGGAACGTTGTTTTGGTTCTTCGGGTAGTCTTGTCCTGGTCACCCTAAGGACTTAACCTTGCAAGCCTTTGAACAGAGTCAAACGTGCAACCACATGTCTGTAATGGGACGGACCTAGTTTAATAAGTTGCTAATAACGTACATGTGGGACCTCAGGATGTCAACTACACCCTTTTGTGTAGTTGTACGGGGGAGCGTACCGGGGCTGCGGCCAGGTACCCATCTAACGGTGGATTGGCCTAAACTTCGCCTTCGCTAAGGGAAGGGTTAGTGTGCAATCGCCGGGGAGGACCACTTGTGCTGTTAGAAGTTTCTGAAAGACTCTGTTATGGACACTCGCCTTTGTGGTGTTTGACTGTATCTTGTGGGTAAAGTGCATAACCTCTGCAGAGTGTAAAATCTATTCGAATAGCCGTGTCCACGGTATTGGACATCGCTCGGGAATTACAGTCAAGGGTTAGACTTTCTTGAAAATAACTTAGTCTTGAAAGGTTGGGATTGGTTTATTAATGATGTTGATGGAAATGTGGATTAGGAGTGGAGAAGATGTTTATTTAACTCCTGGAAAAGTTATTGATGATTATACTCGTTTCTACTGCTTTCGAATCTACTTATGATACTTGTTAAATGTTATTTACTGCAAATATACATTGAGCTATTCCTTTGTATTAAGCCGTGCATGTAGTGTATTAGCTGCATTCTGTGGATAACTTGCTGAGTACCAAGTACTCACCCTTGCCACAATACAACACCAGTTGAGGAAGAGTCTACACCAGCTTTGGAGGAGGAGCTCCAAGAGGAACCGTCTAACTAGGGAGCAAGCCCAGTCAGTTGCCTGTAGTATACTGGATGGTGCCATGATATTATCTTACTTTTTCCGCTGCTATTATTTCTCTTTTATTAAGTTTCGTCCTGCGAGACGTATATTTGTAACTTGACCTTAAGGTCAAGCAACCAGTTTGATTATCTAATTAAAGTACTTTATTAGTATCGAGTGGTATGATTGTGATATTTACCAATGTTGTGACTGTGTGCACTAGTGCGTTCCTGGACTAGTCTGAATAAACAGAGGGTCCGGATTTGCAAATTCGGTTCCCGACAACATACACACAAAAAATAGACCATGGTGGCAAATGGGATTTCAAGGACAGAAATAACTACCTAAAAGGTGTAACACTAACAATGCTAAGAAGAAGAACGGCAGCCTTGAGTTTCAGGAATGGTGCAAATTAAATATATATATAACTGTAATAGAGCTACTTTGTGTAAATTGTCAAGCCTATACGAACATGTGGGGTCCATATGTCGTTTTAAGAAATTTACGTAAAACTTCGGTATTTTGATTTTTCACCTCACGTTCACACCATAAAATTTTGATGAAATCGACTTAAATTTGTTGCAGATGATTGTAAGTGTAAGGGAGATACTTTTTGTAAATTGGCAAAACATGTGGATCCCACATGCCTTTTTAGGAAATTTATGTAGAACTTTGGTATTTTTTATTTTTAACCTCGCGTTCATATCATAAAAAATTCAAAAAATCGACTAAAATTTGTTGCAGATGATTGTATGTGTAAGGGAGCTACTTTGTGCAAATTAACGACATAGGCGAATACATGGGGTCCACATACTTTTATAGGAAATAAACAGAAAACTTCGATTTTTTGAATTTTAACCTTGCGTTCACACCATAGAATATAATTTTCATGCTTATAATTATTAACAAAATAGACTAATTAACAGTAAAAATGGCTAATTATAATTTTACAAACTTATTTCATAACTAATAAGTACTAATCACGGCTAACTAAACATGATTAACAAAGTTATATGAGTTTGTTCGTCAAAATCAACCGGGCCACATCGTACAACATAAACATAAAATATTCTCTAAATCTAACCATTCCATTCCATTACACGTTATCCCTCCAATTAGAAGTGGGCACTTGGGTCGGCCCTAAGCACGGTGGTTCAGTCTGGTCCAAAACCCGGCACGGCACGGGGTGGGCCGTGCCGGGTCTGAGATCAGAGCACGATGGGCGGCACGGCTCGGCACGACCATTTGAGTCGGGCCGTGCCGACACGGCACGGCGGAGGCACGGGCACAAATTTACTATCACAATTTTATCGTTGTTGATGGCTATATTATGTCACATATCTACAATGGTTTTATTTCACTAGATTTTTAATATTGTCAAGGTTATGAGTGATGATTTTTTTTCGAGAGAAAAAATAATGTTGGGCTTTCTATAGATGACCGTTTCTCGTTCTCTCATCGGCCAATGAGTGAGAGAGAGGAAGGCAACACGCAAGAGAGATTGAGAGGGACGGTTGAGAGAGAGGGAGCAATGGGCAAGAGAGAATTAAAAGAGATTGAGCAATGTGTGTCTCCGTCTCTTTTCCTCTCGTTGCAATAGTGTAAATGGGCCAGGCCTGGGCCAGCACGGCACGAAGTAGGAACGAAGCACAAATGGGCCGTGTTTGGACTTGCCGAAGGCGAGCCGAGCCGGCACGGTAGGCACGATAGACCGTCACAGCTCGGCACGATTCAAACACGAAGCACGATGAATCCGTACCGGGCCGACCCGGCCCGGCACGATACTCACCTCTACCTCCAACCAAACACATAACATGAATCATCACATTCTTTCTCTTCAACCAAACACTTATATATTAAATCATCCCATTCAATCTCACGTCGTCCCACCAACCAAATGCGCTAAGACACCCCGCCTGATTCCATTGAACTCTCTGTCCTCGAATTTTTTACTGTTCTAGCCTCCTTCGAAATTTTTTTCCGGTACTGTTTTAGCTTCCGGTACTGTTTTAGCCTCCCTCCTTTTGCCCGAATGAAATTGCAAAAATAGCCCCGTAACAGGCAATACCGCAGGTTCCGGCCGCGAAAATTTTTATTTATTTATTTATTCCGAATCCCGCGGTCCGGGCCACTACATAATTTTTAATTTCTTTTTTCAAATGTTTTCTGTTGTTCCAAACAACTGGATATTAAAGAAATATTTTCCCCCTGTTTTTTAATTTTCCCGCTCCCATCGACCGCGGTCTTTTTTTTTGTTTTTTAATTTGCCGCTATGGCCAAGCGCTGGAATATTTCTTGTGTTTTTTTCCCTTTTTTTAATTTGACGCTATGGGCTAGAGCGGCTTATTTTTGTTTTTTCGTCTTTTTTTTGCCGCTATGGACCAGAACGGCACTATTTTAAAAAAACGTTCTTTTTTTTTCCAGCTCTTCCCCACCGCTGGATAATCATCATGGAACAACTTCGTTATTATGCCTATATACACCAAGGTTTCAAATCTCGTTTTGAGTCAAATCTCGGAGCTTCCCGAAATCCGAAATTTCGGCGAGATTCGGAAATTTCGGACAAAATCCGGACGAATTGCAAAAACCAAATTTCAAATCCGGTTTTTTTTCTACCGAGAAATCCGAGATCTCGGCAAAATTGAACTGGCTAAAAATGGGTCCAAAACAAGTCAAAAAAATTTGAAATTTTTTTTGGATAGTCTTGACACATCACTAATGTTTCCATAAAAATTTGAGATGATGATCAATCACGAGGAATTTTTAAAAAATCTAACAGTGGTAAAGTCATCTAAAAAACGTATGTAAAGTCAGTTTTTGATTTTCAAATGTAACAAATGAACTTCTAGTCATTTAAAAAGTTTTATATTTGTTCCTATTATCCTATGTATTATAGAGAAATATTTTAACTGAGAAGTTGAAAATTTCAGCAGCATTTTAGCTAATTTTCGGATTATGAAAGTGATAATTGGCAACAATTTATACATATAGTCATGACAAATGATAGACATGAAATGAAAATTAACTCATATGACAATTCAACACATATTGCAAGAAGATGCGAAAGAATAATTACAAGACATATGACAACAAGAGGCATACTTAAAAGGAGCATGAACATGTAATCCATGGACAACTACGTCTTGCCATACCTAGGAGTGGTAGTATGATGATGGTGAAAACTGGATCTGCGCGTCATCGACAATGATCTCTCCACGCCTCATCTGGTGTTGTTGCTTGTACTCTTCCCAGCTTATGTTCTGTGGCAGCCAGGCGGACTTCCAGTGTTCATAATGCGACATCTAGATCAAAGGATTCTCTGACTGGTATAGGTACCTGCCAGATGTGTGTTGTGCGCCCTGATGAGTGTATGGATCAGTATAGTCGAACAATGATGACATTGTAGATCCATCGTAGGATGAATGTCTGTATCCACCTGTATCCTCTCCCATAGCTCCTTCATAGCTCATCGAGCCGTACCCTAACGTAGGGTACCCAGGGTTCTCACCGGTGATGCCCCAATGGCTAGAAGACTGGCTACTAGACCACAAGCCCATATCATCCTCGCTGGATGTCTTTTTCTTGCCCACCCCCACCACTCGTCGTGCTACGGGTCTGCCTCTGTGAGCCCTTCCTCGGCACAATTCCCTTATGTTGCATTTGTACCGGTGACTGTGGTTGTGAACGAGGTCGAAGGGTGTACCCAGGGTTCCACTTACCGAATTTCGAAAATCGACAAAATCGAGCCGAAAATCGATAAAAATCGAATGGTTTGAAAATTCAATTTTTTTGAAAAAAAATTCAAAAATTTCGATATTTGGTCGATAATCGCGATATTTGGTCGATAATCGCTCGATATTGCTCGATTATCTCGATATTTTCCTCGAAAATTAGCCGATTACGTGAACTTCCCCGTCGGTCGATTTTTTGAGCGATTTTTGGTCGATATACCTCGATAATCGCTCGATATGGCTCGATTATCGCGATATTTGTGTTGGACAAATGTTTTCAAATTTTTGAATTATTTTTTTGAATTTAATCGATTTACCGACCGGTATTATATATCGTGCCGGCTCGGTAAGCTCGAAAATCGAAGAATATCGAGCGATAAGTGGAACCCTGGGTGTACCGTCCGTCGTCGCCTCCAGAGTCTGTGGACGAGCTGCTGACGATGTCACCCCCCTGAGGGGGTGTCTGGGTGTCATCATCGCTGCCAACTTCGGCCTCCTCATCGCTTTTGGCCTTCCCCTTCCCACTCTGGCTGGCCGACAACTTCACCTTCCCACGCTGGCTGGCCGACAACTTTATCAACCCACCTAAAGCACCCGCTAGCATATCGTCATCATCGTCGTTAGTAGCACGCCTCCTCTTGGCTGTGTGGGTGTCGCCAATCACAACCTCGCTCCAATCGTGCAAGGTCTTCCCACCTGTGGCCAGTATGATTAAATATATTAACACCTTTCTGATAACCGTAATGAATAAAAATAATTGGACGGTACATGTGGCCTTGTGTAGCTCTTGCGATGGGATGCTGTCAACCATGAATCTCGTCGGGAGGGGCGGATCGTAGCCACTATCCTCATCTAGCAGAGGCTCCCCCATTGACATGGACGACTCGAACCATTCTGCAATCGGATCGTTACCGGAATGAATCGCATCCTCAATGAGGCGATCAAATCGGTCGACGTCATCGGTGTTGCGAGTGGATTCATAGTCCCGTAGGTGAAGTCGGAGATGAGATTGTAGTGCACAAACACGAGCTGCTGCAGTTTTGCATAACTTAATTGGTTCCTAACCTGTGTGTGCACTAAGGCAAAAGTACTCCAATTTCGCTCGCAACCGCTGGATGAGGCTCACTATGACACCAATCTCAAGGTGTACTTTTGCAACGCTGGTGTCTCATTTCCGAATGCCATCCACCATTGTGCTGCAAACAAAAAAACACATTATTAGTAGTTCTCCATAGTAAATTTACAGCACGCTTCAAATTATAAAAGTACCTGCCGTCATGTGTGGATCGAGAGTGCTACTCTCTGCAAGTTGGGTGGCGAAGCGTCCCCTCCTAAGACGGTAAGTGTCTGCTTCCCGTAGTGCCTTAACCGCACTTTCATTGTCGACAGCCATAATATTCAGGGCATCGGACAGCTGTCCCATGAACACCGGAATGCTGCATATATTGTACTTGAATTGAGACTGTGGGTCCAGGACAGAGGCTACAACAGGCAAAATATTTTGAAGTTAGCACAATACAAACAAAGGTGGTATGCTTTATGTCAATTGGACGGTACCTGCTTGGATAAAGGTGGTATCCTTTATATCGGCAAACCTCTTTTCAATGATCACACGAATGGTCGATATCGCTCTCCATGATCACCAACCGCGGTTGTACTCACTCCTAGCAATACAAATTTGCATCATAACACCACTTATCGTTGGTAACTTGTCTTGATCGGCGAACCTCAACAACTTGTACAAGGGTTCGACGGCCACCACAAATTTCACTCCAACATGGTCCAGAAATCTCGATCAACGAGGTGATCGTATACAAACTTGCCCTCGTCCATCCCAGCCCACTTGCTACTTGTCCATTCGGGATGTGTCATCCATTGCTAGAACTTGTCCTTCTTAAAAATACTTTCAAGGAAGACAAAGGTCGTGCCAAACCTAGTGGCATTTGGCCTCACCAACTCTCCACCTATGTGGGCCTTCATATGTGTGTGCAGATTCTTGTGGTTGTATAAGAAGCGGCAAATCCTCTTCGCCCTTGCCACAACATACTTGATCTCCTCCATTTCGCACACATCCTTAAGCATGAGGTTCACCGTGTGTGCCAAGCATGGTTGCCGGATAATCATTGGATACTCCACTCGCAACATCTTGCATGCTTTCTTGAAGTTGGCTCCATTGTCAGTAACCACTTGCACCACGTTACTGGCACCAATTTCATCGGCAACCACTTTTGTTATCTCGCGTAGGAGGTACTTATGGTCTTGAATCTTGCCCGTAACATCAACGGTTTTATGGAAGAACATTACCCCGTTGCAGTACACCATGAAGTTGATGATACTCTGCATTGTAGGTCTAGTCCACGCGTCACACATGACTGTCACACCAAATGTCGCCCAATCATCCCTGAACTTCTGAAGCTACTGGATAATCTCCTTCTCGTTCTCGTCAAGGTACTTCTCGTCGATCTCGTGGCCCCGTGGTGCACGAACCCCCGGGCCTAGCTCCTGCGTCAGCTTGAGTGCACCTGAAAACACGGACCGTAAGAGTTTAGTCCAACGATGACAACAATTTTAACTTATAAACCCATGAGCTTTTGCATACCTGTGAAGTACGGACACTCGGCCTTCCTTCCTGGAACTGCATTTGCATGGAACCACTTAGACCATGCCCTCCCAAGCTTCTACCTCGCCCCCTGCTTAAATGCAGTGTCAATCCGAGGTTGCTGTGGGGCACCACTTCGTGCAAGGTCAACATCGATGGAGGCTTGGCTTGACCTTGTTGATTTCGACCTGCCAAACATTTTGCTGATAGTGGATTGGACTGTGGGTCTCGCTGCACCACTCCCAGACCCAGATCCTGGAGTCAAACCTTGGCTCCTGAGGTAAGCCTCTTCTTTTGAGGCCCTTATGGCCACCTTTACCTGCTCCTGTTCCGTACGGTAGTCGGTCACAAACGACATCCAGTCGCCGCAAGCCTCCTCCTTACGCAGGCGCTCTGCTTCTTTCTCCTTCTTCCTTTCCCGACCTCCGTGGAGGTCCGCGAGCATGGCCTGCCTAACCACCTTAGGCACACTAGGGCAGGCCTTCACCTTACCAGAGCGGCCGGCAAGATGTTCCTTCAAACGGATCGCGCCTCCCCCCTTCATGACATGTGGACAGTAGTTGCACTTCGACCCTTGCCCGACGCGCTCCCCATGCTCCCAGACGGTATCCATCACGATAATCTGCAAACTAAAGATAAGAATTAATAACCTGCTAACATTGCTAATATTCCTAGTTTACAGTTTGCACTCCTCCTATATATAGTTCACACTCACTCAATAAGCAACGTTCAGTTATGTAACTTATGGTGCATGTCTACATTTTGTCGATAACATTGCTAATATAGATCTAACACAAGTACATAACTAGATAAGTATAAACCAACAGTTGATGTTCTTCAAATCGAAACACCAAAATCTTGTTCAGTTTTACACTTTTACAACATTGTTTCCCCTGACAGAATAGGGGACACATCTCTGGAACTGACAATAGGGTGATCAAATGCCAAGTTGCATAAATGTGATCACTATAGTACTATACAGAATTACAAATTACAGAGAGCCAATAGAGAGATGCAAGGATGCATAATATTGATTAGCAATTAGCATAAATGACTACATGATATCTAACCATGAAGCACTAAGCCACTAACCTACTGTTTCCTTCCAAAAAAAAGTATTACACATGATATCTAACTATGGTTTACATATAACATAGTACACTACATATTACACTACACAAGTACACATGACGATTAATAATGCTCACATACCGAAATCTATACTTCCATACTTCACACGTATCTTACTTCAGGTAACTACAAAGCACAATCCTTGTGTGCAAAACCTTACTTGAGGTAATAACAAAGCATGGTCAGACGATTTTCGTTAATGACTTCTATTGAGTACAGATTATAGATGCAACACAACTTTTTTCCAGCTTACCTAACTACCAGGTCCTGGTACCAACTACGAATAACCAATAAAGAAACAATCAAACAACATCATCCGCAATGTCTACTGGATGCTAGCACTCCTGACTCGTAAGAACATCAAATGACATCCAAGAAACAGTATGCATTTCTTTCCATTCAAACAGTCTTTTTTTGTACTCACCGAGATTTTCTTCTGTAACAGCCGAGATCTCGCTTTGACCTCCCGAGATCTCGCTTTGAACAGCCGAGATCTCACCTTATCTGCCTGAGGTGGAGCTCAAACCTCGCCGGAGGAGGCCGGGCTTCGCCGGATTTGGTGCGGTCGGGAGTCTTCAGTCCAGGGTAGAGACGATGGGAAAAGTAGTGCTACTGAACCCGTGAGCACAAAGGGGAAAGGTGCCCTTCTATAGTCCAATACAACATTACATGATATAATGCACTGTAATCTGCTTTGAGCAAGCAAATGGAGTGAGTGCACTTGGTTACCAGCGGTTGATCAGCCTTCATGCAAAGCAGTAGGTCACGGGTTTGATTCCCATGTCCCCCAAAAAAAATTTCAATTTTTTTTTCGATTTCTTTCTTCTGTATTGTTCCTATTTGCTTCAAAATGGTACCAAAATTTTTTTAGCTCAAATCCGGTGATATTCAATTGCAATCCGGTTCAAAATGTTCAAATCCCGGACAATTTGGGCGAAATCTCGCCGAAAAAAACGAGATCACTGTAGCAATTCAAATTTTTTCAAATTTTTTTATTCGGCCAGGATTTGCAATTTCGTCCCTGGCCGAAAACCAAAATCTCGCCCAAGAAAACCGAAATCTCGACGATTTTTGGATCCTTGATATACACTAACTTTATTAAACTTTGGAGGTTTCCGGAAAAAATGCTCACATATACAACTAATAAACGAAAATATCAGAAATATACAACAAAAAAAAATTCAAAAATGGCAGCCGTTGCCGCCATGCCACGTGGCGGCCGCCACGCCATACGGCGGCCGCCAACCCATACGGCGTCGACCCTGTCGCCGCCACCACGGCCAGCGGCGACGGTGGCGACCCCTCGGCGCCCGGCCGGCCCCCCCTACAGCGTCGACCCTGGCTGCCGCCACCCCATCTGGCCCGGCGGCCAGGTGGCGGCCGTCTGTCATGACCCCTGGCCCCTGGCGTCGACTGGCGGCACCTCGGCGCCCGCCCCTCGGCGTGGGAGAAATGACGCTTTGGTACTCGTTTTTTGGTTGCTAATGCCATTGCCTGGATGCTTTTGCCACCGAAAGCAGCATGCATGTGGGAGAAACAGGGACCGGTGGTTGAAATAGCACGACATATCACGTCAAGTCAAATCGAAGTTCGTATCCGATGCAAAGATAAAGTACAGTTTACGGCTAAATTTGGTTCTAATCAATGTAATTAAGAATAAACGACATGATTATGCGTAACATAAATCGTGATTAATGTAAACGTAGCAGTAATGACTTTTGAGCCTATAAATGGAGGTGCTGCGTCGCTCTCCTTGCAGTGTGCGAGAGCAGAGTGTGAGGGAAGAGTGTGAGAGCAGATTGTATTGTAGTGCATGTTCTGGGAGCTTGAAGGGAAGGCCAACAAATCGAGAGCGCGAAAACAGAAGATTAATTAGTCGGTGGTTATAGTTTTTTGAAATTATCGCAAAGTTCAATCATTTTGACTTACTACTTCTTGCCACGTGACTTCATATTGTTGTTTTTGCTTCGTGTAGGTACCGACGACGTTCCCGAAAACTCGGAGCAAGGCAAGCACCTCCTTCAATAATGTTCATACTACAATTTTTCGTAGGTTTTGTTGTTTTGAACAAATGCTTGTATTAAGTATTCTATACTGTGAACCTGGTAGATATGCCCCCGCATTCCATACAAAAAGTTCAATTAAGTATTCTTGCATGAAATAACAACCATCTTTTGGGACTCTAAGTATCTCTAGAGGTCAGGACCCTCTGGCGAGCTTCCACTGGAACTTAGAGCTGTCTCGGGGGGCTGGACCCTCTGATGACCATCCGCTTGTATGCATTTCGCACGATTTTTCGCTTGAGCGAAGGACTGTTATTATTTTTGGACGTAAACACTACTTGGACCCGAAAGGAGTTAAGCTCCTTTCTGAACTTTACAACTCGAACCAAAGTAGCTGCTTAATCCGACTTAAATATGGGTGTCGCGGGCTTTCGGACATTGGTAAGTTATTTTGCCTTATAACATATTTCGCTTCTTATTGTGGTTTTTGCTTTCATGTAGGTACCGACCTTGCAGAGAGCGCGCACGCTGACCTCTACGCCGGACTAGAAAATTCAGAGCAAGGCAAGCACCCCCTTCAATCATGTTCATACCACTACCTTAGCCAGATTAAGTTGTTATAAAGAAATGTACGTACACATGCGTTACATTCAATTAACACCCTATGTTGCGAACATGGTAGATATATCCCCGTATTAAGAAAAAATACCAATTAATCGTAGCACCTACAAATATGTATGTCGGTCAGAATATTCGAATGGAATAGAAAGGTAGATTAAAAATTCTTGCATACTCGAGTCTCTCCAGAGGTCAGGACCCCTCTGCCGAGCTTCGACTCGAACGTTGCATAACTCGAACCAAAGTTGCTGCTTAATCTGACTTAATAACTCGAACCAAAGTAGCTGCTTATTCGAATTCGTATTGTTGTACTTTTTTTGGACGTAATCATTACTTGGACCCGGAAGGAGTTGACCTCCTTTCTGAACCTAATAACTCGAACCAAAGTAGCTGCTTAATCGACTTAAATCTGTTTGCGAAGTTGTGGACTGTGTTAATTCATTTTGCCTTATTACTTATTCGACTTCGTATTGTTGTACTTATTTTTGGACGAATCTTTACTTGGACCCGAAAGGAGTTGAGCTCCTTTCTGAACCTAATAACTTGAACCAAAGTAGCCGCTTAACTCCGACATAATTATTTTGACCCGAAGGAGTCTCTCAGAGAGGTCAGGACCCTCTGCCGAAGCTTCGCTCGAACGCTAATCGTATTTATTTCAAGACGATGATTCGCTGCAGCGAAGGACTGTTTTTTGGATGTAATATCTACTTGGACCCGAAAGGAGTTGACCTCCTTTCTGAACTTTACAACTCGAACCAAAGTAGCCACTTAATCCGACTTAAATATTGGTGGGCCGAAGTTCCGCACCATTGTAAGCTATTTTCCCTTATTACTTATTGGACTTCGTATTGTTGTTTTTGCTTCGTGTAGGTACCCACACTGCAGAGACCGCACACGTTGACCTCGACGCCGTTCCAGAAAACTCAGAGCAAGGCAAGCATCTCCCCTTATATCATGTCGCTAGCACACTTTTACCAAACTTATGTTGTTACGATGAAATGTATGTATGCATGCGTTTCTCCGAGTGAACACCATATATTGCGAACCTGGTAGATAAATCCCCGCATTCCATAAAAATTGCGAATTAATCGTATCACTTACAAATACATGCGCACAAAAAGATCGAAAAAACAGCCAATTAATTTGTTAGCTACGTATATTTGTTTTACTTAGTTAAATTTAGCCTTAAATGTAAAGTATACAATACCTTTCGTAGTAGTATTTTACATGATATTAAGAGTGTGGAATGCGGTTTTAGGATTTCATAAATCAGATATGTCTTGTGATAGTATATTATATAACATATATATAATTATATGTTGGCATACATTTGAACTCAGACGTAACCATAACATTAATTCTTTCGTAATTAAAATTTCAGAATGCCAATATGTTTAAATATGTTAGCGGTGCGTGTGTGCAATTATTGATGACTACAATTATGTAATGCTACAATCCTCGATGGCGATTCCGCTTCATATATGGCATGGGGGAGCCCGCAAATTTGCGAGGCCCATTTGTCAAAGATGCATAATTGCGCACACATAGAGACAATCAGAATCCACCGATAGAGTTATGCGTAAAGAGCAAGAGAGCGGCTGCACGCGCTCTTAGTGTTGACCGTGACATTGTACAAGCTCGTGGTAGATGGGGTTAGGCCACATGTAGTGCCAAATAGCTTGCTTTACGTGTACAAATTTATTCGAGCTCAGAGAACGAGTGCCTGGCAGTTCTACATGGAGAATGCCGCACAGGAAGGGTTCACACTAGGTGTTCACATCAAGCTGTCCCTCGCACCCCTGCCGGGGAGGCAAGGACGAGCCGAGCCTAGGAGGAGGACATGGAGGTCAATGCGGACGAACAACCGGAGCCCGAAGAGGAAATTGCCATGAGCTCGCAGCAAGTCCCCGGTCAAGGGGCTTGGCGAGGATCACGAGACGGATGCGCCCGCCCTCGAGGTTGATGCGGATGCCCTAGGGATGGCCCTCACCCTACTTATGGTGATGGTCCTGGACGAAGATGAGGACCGGGGCCGCAATCGCTTTTGCACTCATTGGACCGGCCAATCGTGTTCTAGCCCGCTTGGAGGATATTTCTAAGCGTGGGCAAGACCATAGCGACATAGAACTCGAGCAGAGTTTGCCACAAAGGACGGCGATGCACTTCGCAATAATTACGCCGTCTTGACCGGCGTGACCACCGTGTGCATCGCTCGGACCCGACCGCCGAGCTTAAATGTAAGAAAGGGCAAGAAGGCGGATTCTATGTTCGTGCTCGGCGCCTAAACATCGTAACCATTTCATTATATGCCGCTACACACCGCGACGCATGTACGTAGACGCTTGTTCGAACACAAGCGGCGTGGTGAAATCAAGATTCATCGCGCCAAATCCTGTTAGACGTCTTTGAAGGCCGACCTTAGTCTCAGCCCGCAACCATAATTGCCGAGATGCGCATAGGACAGGGATGTCCATAACCTACCTACAAGCTTGGCGAGCAAAGCGGATGGCTTTGAAAATGATGTTTGGTAGTTTCATGGAGTCATTCAATTGGGCTCCACGCCCTCGAGGCGGATATTGCAACAAACCTGGGCTCGAATATGCTATTGCCGTTGAACCTGCGGTAGCTTTCCCGATGGAACGATCGCTTCCGAACACTACTACCTCCTCAGGGTGTTACGGGCGTTGGTCCATGCATCACGGCATTCAAAGAATCGGCCGTCTGTTATATGCGTGGATGGAACATTTCTATCCGGCGAGATAATGGCACCCTTCTTACCGCCATAGTCGCCGATGCAAACAACCGGCTACTACGGGCGTTCGCGTGGTCGAGCCGAAAGCAACGACAGCTGGTACTGGTTCCTGTCCCTGGTGAAGACCCGTGTGGTGCGGGATAGGGCCGGGGTGTGCATCGTATCGGACCGTAATGCAGGGCTGCTGAACGCCCTCGATAGAATGGCGGAAGATGAAGATTGCCCTTGCTTGTGGAGAGACGTCCAGCGTAGATGGTGCATGCGTCACCTGGGGGCGAACCTGTACACCATGTGCAGGAACAAGAACATGGTGAAGCTATTCAAAACCCTATGCATGCAAAACCAACTGCGCAAGTTCGATACGATATTTAACTAGCTGAACGAGCGCTCAAAGGAACTGGTGGCAGAAGAGACCAGGGAGGGCACACAGGTAATTGGTGGCTCGGAGGTCTCCGTACGACGCAAGATGACATTCGCTCAATGGATAGCTCGTAAACCCGCTGAGAGATGGGCCTGGGCGCACGATACAAACGGTGCTCGGTAAGATAATGCCCTCTCTAGTACGGTACCACATCATTTGACTGCACTATTTTGCACCTAAGCGGTATGCTTATCTTCTGAGATACTCCATCATGACGCATTTAACTTTGCCGAGTCGTACAACAATGTGTCGCTGGGGCTCGTTGCCTACCCATTTGCCCAATCATTGAGCTCACATTTTTTAGGACCGCGAATACTTTGTTGATCGCCAAATGGCGGCGTACAACCGCGGCTCAACCTTCGCTCCCGTGTCGAGGCTTTGTTGCGGCCGTGTGGCGTAAAGCTCAATTCCACCGCGACGCGCATGATGGACCTGCGCAACATTTTTCTCGCCGAGTGCAAGCGCAAGCACCGTTCGGGATACTCCGCGGGGACACAAACCAGAGATGCCACCGGCGGTATGAGGCGCACCTGCTCATGCAACAAGCCTCGCCTAGAGCACATCCGCCGCCGCGTGCTAGCGGCGTGCCGTGATATATGGGGACAACGACGGCACACAATATGTCACACCGTACTACCGTATGGATGCCGTTAGAGCAACATGGACGGGGCATTTCGAACCGCTCAACATCGGCACAAACTACAAGACCTCGAACCCCTACGTGGCTCCCTGCACCCCACACTAAGGTGCGATCACGCCGGGTAGACCGCGTTCCGCGGTTTGAGGGTGACATGGATGCATCTCGGCCGAGACGATGGCCTTCGGCGTTGTCGCATCTGCAGGCAGAGCATGACCGTAGAGGCTGCCCAAACAGAGGGTGATGTTGTCCAATGTAATATTTCAACTATACGCATTAGACATGCAACATCTTCTTACTACCTTCATTTTGCATTCTCTTCGTGAAATTTCAGTTATGTAATTTATGAACCTAAATTTCGTTGGGTATGTACAAGTGGTTTTCTAATTTCTTCGATGTTATTTTTTTGTATTTCATTGTTTCATTCCATGGAGATTATGCAGGCTTGTGATGGAGTTGCCGTGAGCTATTGCGATCGAAGTATGATGACGACCACAGGGCCTGAAATGGGCCTCCGCCAGACGGTAACGTCATTACTACATCGTCGTAACGTATCGCAAGCCGCACGCATCTTCGTTATGCTCGATACGTTTACTTGCTTTGTCCTTGCAGCTTAACACTCTCCGCATGCGTGGCTCCCGTAACATTAAGAGATTGGACCCTCGGTTCATATACGGCTGGGGCGGGACGGGCTGTTAGCTTCGCATTTATGGTGCGTGGAGCCTCTGAAGGAAGGGCAGTGGACCCGATGCCTAGGCCCGGGCGGGGCCCTTATCACCGCGTTGGTCGACAGATGGCGTCCGAGACGATACTTTCCACCTCCCTTCAACAGATGACGGTGACCCTCAAAGATGTCACCATGTTATTTGGCCTTCCACTTTCCAGAAACCCCTCGTAGTGCAAGCCCTCCAAAGAGGCATGGAAGAACTATGTAGAGGAAAGGTAATAAATGTGAAAGCACACCGACCACACTTATCTGGGAGTTAACGTGATTTCCTAACATGTGATTTTCTTCGATGCAGGTTTGGCACAACGTACCTGGAATCGTGATCGTGGAGTCTCTTTCACATGGCTCGGCCTCTCGGAGGTGGACCATGTCTGGAAACGCCGACCCTCGTAAGATAAATAGGCATTTCGAGGTGTACCTCTATTTCCTCCTTGCAGAATTTTATTTACAAACGGAAATGGTGATTCCGTTGCCCCCACCTCGCTTGGGTCGCTCGAATTAGCCGAGCAAAGTAGAAGATGCAGCACCGGACTTCTCACGGTGAGGCTCGGCGATTCTCGCAGACACATATCGCGAGATGTGTGCGGCCTGCCACGGCCACACCAACTTCAATAATGGGAGGTTGCCCCTGGCTTCTCTGATTGTGGTCCTGGTCGTACCTACCCATAGCGCGACCAAGAGTGTCAAAAGCGGTACTACCCAAGGTTCGTCGATGAAGCCGACGTGCATCCACTCGCAAGGCCAACCTTGGGTTACAAATGGATGCATGCCGGACTCCGATGGGCCCAGAATCGGACCGTGGCTCCTACCTCGCCTCGTGGGGACCTAGACTTCACGACATCGGCGCATGTCACGTGGGATCCCTTTTCCACCCAGGCCGCGGAGGAGGTTGCGTCGGGAGGCCATATCTCCAATCAGGCACTGGAGCCTCATTATTGGATGACAAAATGCTTCCTCCTGTGCATGAGTGCCGTTGAGCCATACTCTCCGGAGCTGCTGTTCGGCGCCAATTTGGGTACCGGCAGCCTTTCCCTCCACCGCCTCCGACAGACTCAAAGCTCCCATGGGTATGTCGCTACATATCACATTACTTTCATGCTTCTTGTGGAAACCATTAATAACGTGTTGGATTGATCCGCAGGAGGAGTACATCGGGGCACAACTACAACCAGGTCGCACGGAATAGCCAGATATTGAGAGGTGGAACTCGATGGCCACCGAGGATGTCTGAACCCATCAGCGCAGCCACGAGACGGACACACTTGGGTACCTTGATCGGTACTGCACCTCGCACACCAGGCGGTGCTCCTAGACAGGGGTGTGGCGATGCGGTGCAACATGGCTATGCTGAGGAGTACGCAGAGCGCATGCACACACTGGGTACGGATCGCACCTATCACATATTAAAAGCGAGGATATACCCAATTAAACATTCGATACGTGTTAATTTGCAGAGGCGTGAGGCGGAGTACATGCATGACCAGGCGGACGAGATCCTCACGCGATCCACAGCGCAAAGAACGCTAATCAAGCAATCCTTTACGGAACCTTCTTCGCCAAGACGGGCCACCGCGATAAGAAATGCGGTCGAGAGATGTTGGTGGCCATAGACCGTCTACCCAACGTGATTACGAGGATGTACCGCATTTAGGCGCCGCCCGCACCGAGCCCCCTGATGAGGAGCATGTCTATGGATAGACGTGCAACGCCTGTGCCTCCTCGGCGCCAAGACCAACCCAGAGCATCGACTTCGTCCCGGGTCCCGAGCTATGAGAGCGGCCGGGGCCATGGAGGCGGCTACGTTGAAATAGGTGCTGGGGCGAACGTTCAAGGAGGAGTACACATCAACATGTCACCGTCCCCATCATTGCCGCAGGAGTCTTTTAGTACCCCCATCCAGCATCAACAAACATGGGAGGACGCGTCGAGGGCGTACGATGACCTTATGGCATCGGGGACTACATTCACAGATTTGCTCGCGATGACGTGTTTGCAATCCCTAGGGTTGCATTCGCGTCCCAGTAACCCCGAGGAGGCCGGTGGATCGAACTGGCAGGAGCACCAGCCTCCGGACGTACTCCGCGCATCAGGGTACCATGCGTACGCCGATGGTGGATGGGGCATCCACAATGGCCCAGACGTCGCTGGTCCCCAAAGGCGATTCGACGGCAACGCGAGTGCACGCAGTTAGGTCCAGCGCAGCGGTGGACTACGTATCCCCCATCGGCCCCAAAATTTCACACCGTCCGACTACGATAACCAGGAACGTCATGGTAGGGGGACGCGCAGGGGAAGAGGAAGGGGGAACACTAACCTGTAGGCCGTTGAACCTGGTTATTGATCAACCCGCTTAAATGCATTATTTTTCTTTCAATGTAATGTTTTAATATGTGCAAGATTGTGCTCGGAATGAAATGTATTATGGCACTAAGTTGTCTTTGCCACTTAGTTGTACTGAGGCCTTTTGCACTGGCGTAATTTGCATGCATCGTGTGAAAACAATATTTGCTACGTACTGACTAATATTCCTATTTCTTGCAATAAATTATGCGATGCTGGTATTTTGAGCCCATTTGCAATATTGAAGACAAAAACCGAAATTGGGGATTTTGAGCTTCTATTGTTTTTTTTAAATCTGGGCACTCCTTCAAACCGGCATAACTTACTCCAGATTCATCCAAAATAAGCAAACAAATACATTTTTTAAATCTACTCGAAATTCCCTACAAGTTCTCATGCAAATTTTTTTCCAAATTCGGCCTCCAATTAATTCAAATTCGCAGCTCAATATCCAATTCATCAATTTCGTCCATTTCGGACAGTCGAAACTAAAAACGGCATAACTTTCTAATGGAATGTCCAAATGGATTGATTCCAGGTGGAGATGCTAGATAATTTCACCCTCTACAACTTCGTAAGCAAATGTAAACTCCAATTCGGCCTCTAAGTAGCTCGAATTCGCAGAAAACTGAGAGCAAAAAATCTGCCCGACCAAGCAAACTTTCATCTCGCGGTTGTGTGGTGGAGGGAGGAAGAAGAGGGAATAGCTCACGGTTTGGGAATGAAGTGGCTGCCACCCACACCACATAACCCACACTTTCATCTCCCCAAAATACCCCCCAAGCAAACCAACCAATTTGGCTAAGTCCTCCAACAGAAAACAGCGCTAGATTCACTTTTTGAGGCAAGTTTAAAATAAGTGTTTGACACCGGATTGGCGAGATGACTCCACCACTATATAGAGAAATGTTTTTACTTCGCAACCATGCTGTACTGAAAGGTATTGCTACTCCATTTGTTTTCTACATGGGTCGCAAGGTTATATTACGGTGAGAAGTATTTACGTGCGTATCTTTTCGTTGCAAACATTTTTTACGGGATAAGGAGCATAAACATTTCAATGGTGTTTTTGTGTTGGAGACGTTGTTTCCTACTGCTGGTTCGAGAAAACTCCAACTAAGGCAAGCACCCGTCGATACCACTGTTTTACCTTGATTATGTTTTTTTTCATGAAATCATGTATGCATGTATAGCTCCCAGTAAACATCATATATTCTGAACCTGGCATATATATCCCTGCTTTCCATCAAATTTGCCAATTAATCGTAGCATAAAGTAATAACCTTCTAGCATAAAATAATAACCTTCTTTTGGGACTTCGAGTCTCTACAGAGGTCAGGACCCTCTGCCGAGCTAGCACTATAACGTTGAACTGCGTTTAGGGCTGGACCCTCCGATGACCAATGGACTGTCTTTATGTGGTACGATTATTCGCTTCGGCACCGGACCGTGTTTATTTTTGGACGTAATCACTACTTGGACCTCAAAGGAGTTCACATCCTTTCTATACTTAATAACTCGAACAAACGCGGCAATCGGTAAATCTGATTTAAATATTGGTGGCCCGAAGTTATGGATCTTGTTAGGTTATTTTGACTTATTGTGATTCTTACTGATGTGTCTGCTTCATGTAGATACCGACTTCAGTATTTCTCACTTCTGTCAAAGCCATGTCTCACGGGTCGAGCTCAACGGTTGCCAATGCAGGGCGCGTAATGTGCCCTAACTGTCATGTGGAAGCCCAAACCTGGTACTCCACCACTACAGAAAATAACGAACGGGCGTATTATAGATGCCCTAATTTCTCTGTACGTCTCTACGATTTTTCGAAATCTTCATGTTTTCATGAGTACTCTCCTGCTCGAGTTTGATATAAGCATGTTAATACTATCGTGTAGCCTACGGGATGCCAATATTCTCGGTGGGCGAGACCTCATCGAATACATCGGCAATTACGCAGACGGGGCTGCCTAGGGTAGAGAAGAGGATGGACGTCGGGCAGACCTTAAGAGGTTAATCAGACGTGAATTACCGCAAAGACACGAGTACGTCCTCAACAACTAGAGGACCCTCAAGCTTACGATCGCTTCCTTCACCGCGCCATAGAAGATAACCACGAGGTCAGTAAGCCCTAATTTGGTTCTTCCGATCGACTACCATAGTGATGATGACGGCAAACGTGATCGTTGGCGATTTTCGAAGAGGAGGGTGTTGACATCGATAGTGACGATTCGGGAAAGTTCTAATGCTATTATGTGTTTCATTTGTATCGTGAATGCGCTTTGTACTATGATGAAGCTTTTGTTATGTTCACCAAGTTATTCGAAGTTATTTTTTCGGTTGAATGGAGCATATTTTTTATTACATGTATGTAAGATCATATTCACCGACAACAGTCATTCAACCATGCGTTCTTTCGTATATTAGCTGATATGCGACAAAGCTGAATAGGGCCATATGACAAATGAACGTATTAAAAGTAAACAACAATGGCAAATAGTCTAAATGATGATATGACAAATGGCTGACAATGGTGACATGCTAAAAGGCTGAGAAGGGTGATATGACAACACGCTGAAAACACTCATATGCCAATGTTTTTTTCATGAAATCATGTTCTGCAAAAATATTTCATATACACCTTTCTTTCCATGTAAATTATAATTGCGCAATAACACTAAGTATCGTAAGCTGCACGACCTGTCACCCGCAAACAAAGCTGCACGACCTGTCACCCGCAAACAAAGCTGCACGACCTGTCACCCGCAATGAAAGCTGTATAAAGCATTCTGGCTGACTATGGGAGGGATTCCCTGCCCAAAGCTGTGGCCATAGCCAGCCTCATGTCCCATCACATGCAAAGCTCCCAGCAGACGTTTGGATACGGGCAGAGCGCTCCCCCCAAATCAAGGAAATCGCGAGGCCTTCGACAATGCGTTCATCGAGACATTTGGTGCCGACTTTGGATTATCTAGCTTGCCGCAAACGCTTTTTGGAGGGTCTAATCGCTTATCTTCGGCGGGTGGTTCACGATTGGTGCCACGTGCGCTTTCATGTCTCGTCCTAAACCGCGTGCGCTTAACGTTACGCCACCTGGTCGCCACTCCCAAGCCATCGCTACCGGTGCAGCGATTCTACCAGGCCCCGCTGCACACCGCACACGCCGCCACCTGGCCGATTGCTGTCTTGGCCCTCGCCTCGCAGCCGATGTGCCGCCAAACCGCTGCTCCTCCTCGCTCCCGCCTATAAATATCCCAGAGTGCATAAAGGTTTCAGTGAGTTTACAAACCCCATAGCGCGTAGAGGAGAACTGTAGATTAGCTTTCTTTTTCCAAAGATTTCATTCCGCCACGTGTTTTAGAGGTATTATTTACAAAATAAATTTTGTACGGTGAGTCACATTGTACATTACCTTGCGATATCCTATTCTTCCTAATTACACTTGTGCGTTCTTCAATTGTGTGAAGGCCATGTCTCAAACGTCGAGCTCAAATCGGAGAGCCATTGCACTTGCCAATGCTAGGCGGGTCGATTGCCCTAATTGCCATGTGGAAGCTAATGTGTTGTACTCCACCACTTCACAAATTACTAGGGTGTTTTATAAATGCCCTAATTACTCTGTAAGTGGGAATGTACTACGATTTCTCCAACCTATGATGATTGTTCTCTTCTTGAGTAGTCTCTTATGAGTTCACAGCTCTTTACGGTCTGAAAATATGTTGACATCGTTATGCGATCTGCAGGATGTCAATATTTTCGATGAAGCGTGACACCTCGAATACATCGATGGAGGCGTCGTCATACCGCAGCACCAGCCGATGCTCCCGGCGTAGAGCAGCGGATGGACCCAACACTCGAGCAGAGGATGAACCCAACGCTAGAGCAGAGGCTTAACATGCTGACATTAAAGGTGGAGCGCATTTTAGATCATATCAAGTGGGTAGAGAAGATGTCGTATGTAGTTATCCTTGTGATAATTTTGTCTGCAATTGCGAACTAGATCATGCAATATGCGTCAATTATGTTAACTTTATTAATCTATGTCGTGCAATGCAATCGTTCCATTTGTGTTATCTATTCTCTCTCATGTTTATGCATCAATATTATAGTATATTAAATATATCTCATATTTTGTATGCGTCACATATGTTTACTATTGTTTTTTTTAGAATGGATGAGATTTGATATATGATATACGGAGTACCGTTCTGTACACATAAATTTCGTTTACACCTTTCTTTACAAGTAAATTGTAGTACCGCAATATCCCCAAGTATCGTAGCCGATAACCACTTTTCGCGACGATTATAATTAGCACTTTTCAACTATCCGAAAATTCATACAACAGAAGGTGTAATTAAAATATTTTTTGCAAAATATGGTACTTCGTATAGTGAAGAGCAATTCAGCTGCATTCTTCCGAAAAAAAGGACTCACACGTGATATTTTACGGCCGGCCGAATATGCTCAAGTTGTCATATTTGTTCGCGACCGTTATAATTAGCCCTTTTCAACTATACAAAAATACATACAACGGAAGGTGTAATTACAATATTTTTCCATAATATCGTAGTCAGTATACAGAAGAGCAAATCAGCTGCATTCTTCCAAAAAAATGGACTCACACGTGATATTTCACGGCGGGCCGAATATGCTTAAGTTGTCATATTTTTCCGCGACTATTATATTTAGCCCTTTTCAACTATACGAAAGTATAGTTGAAACGGAAGGTGTAATTACAATATTTTTCCATAATATCGTAGTCAGTATATAGAAGAGCAAATCAGATGCATTCTTCCGAAAAAATGGATTCACACGTGATATTTTACGGCCGGCCGAATATGCTTAAGTTGTCATATTTGTTCGCGGCCGTTATAATTAGCCCTTTTCAACTATACGAAAATACATACAACGGAAAGGGGAATTACAATATTTTTCCATAATATCGTAGTCAGTATACAAAAGAGCAAATCAGCTGCATTCTTCCGAAAAAATGGACACACACGTGATATTTTACGGCCGGCCCAATATGCTTAAGTTGTCATATTTTATCGCGACCGTTATAATTAGCCCTTTTCAACTATACGAAAATACATTCAACGGAAGGTGTAATTACAATATTTTTCCATAATATCGTAGTCCGTATACAGAAGAGCAAATCAGCAGCATTCTTCCGAAAAAATGGACTCACACGTTGTATTTTACGGCCGGCCGAATATGCTTAAGTTGTCATATTTTATCGCGACCGTTATATTTGGCCCTTTTGAACTATACGAAAATACATTCAACGGAAGGTGTAGTTACAATATTTTTCCATGATATCGTAGTCAGTATACTGAAGAGCAAATCAGCTGCATTCTTCTGAAAAAAAGGAGTCACACGTGATATTTCACGGCCGCCGGAATATGCTTAAGTTGTGATAATTTATCGCGACCGTTATAATTAGCCCTTTTCAACTATACGAAAATACATACAACGGAAGGTGTAATTACAATATTTTTCCATAATATCGTAGTCATTATACTGAAGAGCAAATCAGCTGCATTCTTCCGAAAAAATGGACTCAAACGTGATATTTCACGGCCGGCCGAATATGCCTAAGTTGTCATATTTTTCAGCGACTATTATAATTAGCCCTTACGTTGTCATCATCCAAACTTTCATTGCATTGGCCTGAGACGTCATGTCAAAGCACTGCTGCCAAAGCCGACAGGACATATCATGTCATCAAATGCATGCGTGATGAGAATGCCTTAGTCGTCTGTCAAAGCATAGCCGCCAAAGCCTCGATCGGCACCTCCCTACCAGCTACAAAGCCGCATGCATTTGTCGCCTTCCAAGCACAGCAGAGCCGCAAAGCGAATCCGATGCTCGCGGATTCGTTCTTGCTTCAAGTCTGCCGCTTTATCAATTCAGGCTATTTAACCCCTTCCTGGCTTCCCGAGATTGCATCAACCGAACGATCGCGCCAATACAACAAACCATCCCCATGATCCAAACGAGCAAAGACCAATGGAGTTTCCCTCACCCCCAAGGCACGGCGTTGTCCAAACCATCCCCGACGGCCCGGAGGTCCCCATGTGCCTATGCGGGGATCCTTGCCGCGTCCGGCAGTCCATAGACAACTCATACACCTACGGTATGCGGTACTAGAGTTGCCGCAACCACGACTCTGATCCAACGCTGGGAATGCGGTCTGCGTGAGAAGCCCGTATGTTCATACTGCATTTAGTGTTGCATCCAACCTGCATGTGTCTAACACCATGTGATGTGACCAATTGCAGCCTCCATCAGGCGAGTTCATCCGATTCTACGACGCGGAACAAACTCTCGAGATGGAAAGGATGCGGGTGGGAGTACTTCAGACGGAGGGCTATGGTGGAGCAAAGAAGTGGTGTGAGCAGGATCGAGGAGAAGCGCAAAGCGTCTGGAACAGATGCTTGCATAGAGGAGGTCGAACGGCAGCCGCCATGCCGCGGAGAGGGAGGCCGAAAGTAGAGAAAGCGTGAGAGGGCAGCTAGGGCCGAGGCGGCAGGAGCCGAAGGATTGCGTAAGGGAAAATATCCTCGCCGCTCTCAAGAAATGTACGACAAGGGTCCTTCTTGTTATTCCCTTTCCTAAGGCATGTTAGGTTTACTCCGGTATATGCCATTGTTGTTTACCATTCGTAAGTCAGACGTAATTTAGTGCCTTCTTATTTTTGCCCATCTTTGACCAAAACTACACGAAGTCTCAAAAAATTTATTACACAATTATTTCCAGGTACAATGTACAAAAAAACAATTATAACTACAACTCGAAAGCATATTCTTAATTCATATGCTTTTGCGAAAAATTATAAAGTTTTTTTATTAAATTTTGAGTTCTATAGCGAAAGGTATTTGCATTTCAATCGGATCCGGTCGAATAACCCGAGAAAACTAAAAAAATTCAGCGAAATAATGAGATAAAAATTAAAAAACGCTGTGGCAGGAACCGTCGGTATTTTTGCTATTTTTATTTCTTGTTGTATATTTCTACAGTTTTTTTAACATGTTGTATATTTCACCGTTTTTCCCACCTCCTAACAGAGCCAACCGCTCGAATATGGACGCGAATGACAGACGGTAATGTCCTATACAGTGGTAAAGTCTAACATTCCTTACAATTTTAAGTGATACGGAAGAAACCAAAGAAGGATAAAGGAGAATGAGACGGTATTATAGATAATCTATTGTATGAGTTATTTTTACATAATATAATGATATACTATAAATAACTGCCATCTATACTATTGTAAGATGTAGTGTGTCATCCGTCAATTAGCTGATGAATCTAACCGCTCATATGAGACGGTATTCGAAAATATCTGTTCCAATGATTATCCGAACCTATTTTATCCGTATTCGTTCTAATATTATCCATATTCGTATCCGGTACTATCCGTGTCCAAATCCGGTTCGATAAAATTATATGGATCAAATACAATATGAGTGATTTCCGGTCCATATCCGATCCGTTTCACCCGTGAATTGCACGTCAAAATGAGGGTCTCGACGACAGCAAGCTGTATGCAAATTTGAATATTTCGTCAAAACGAGGGTCTCGACGACAGCAAGCGGCGGGAGCGGTGCTACTTTTGCTATTTTTATTGATTGTTGTATATTTATGCTATTTTATATTTTAAGTTGTATATTTCAGCTTTTTCTCCAATTCCGAGCGGTAGTAAATACCAGGACTTAGCAATATTTGATTGATCACAATTCGGTATATTCCATTTATTATAGGAATGTTTCCAATAGAAATGGTTTGCTTTTGTACATCCGAACCAAAAATTACTCTCGCAGATACATATCATCCGGAAGAATAGGTGAGTGATTCATACTGTAAATACGCCAAAATGTTGTATCGTTTTGGAATTATGAGTAGACACTTGTATAAAATACGAATTTTAATCAAAAGAAAAACGGAAGTACCAAAATATTAAACATGGACACGTGGCAGCGTGTGGTGGGGCACTGGCTGCCGGGCCAGTGAAGGTGGCGGCAGCCAGGCTGCCGCTGGGGTGTGGCGACGCCCGGATGGCACGGCGGCGGCGGTGGTATTTTTGATATTTTCTTTATTTCTTGTATATTTTTGCAATTTGTCATTTACATGTTGTATATTTTAGGTTTTTTTGCCGGAGGTTTCCGTCCCGGAGACGCAAAAAAGAAAAATCTCAGCGAGTTTCGTTTTTTCGCTCGGGCATCGTCCTCGCGTGACGCCTCGCCTCCTTCTCGATCCTTCCGTTCCCTTCGCGTTCTTTCCCCCTCCCCGAACTCGCCATCCATCCGGCGCTCGCCTGCCTCTTCCTGCTCTCCGCAGCACTATCCGGCCGGCTCCCCCTTTCCCCTTCTACCTCCCGCTCCTCCCATCGTCCTCGCCCCCACCGAATACTCCGCTTCCCCCCCTTTGTCCCTCCTTGCCAAGCGGAAATCGGAGCCGTGAGCTGACCTCCTCCGGCCGCCCTTAGCCTACTCCCTTCGCATGGTCGGCGACCGCCTCAGCTCCAGCCGATGGCCTCGTTGCCTCCATTCGCCTGCAGGTGCCGTTTCTACTACCCCACGCCCTCATCCACCACCTCCCTTGCCCCCCTCCACCTCTACGCGCTTTCCCGAGAGCGCCAGTCCCGCTTCTGCGCCTGCCAACGCGACATCCGGCCGCGGCAGCCGCAGGCGCGTTGGCGCACGAGGGAAGGTGGGGCAGCGGCCATCTGCGCGCCCGTGCAGGCAAGAAGGTCGTGCGCGGATTCGTCCTTGTGCGATCGCTTGTGCGATCGCCCGCGCCGCCGAAGATCTTACCCGGACCCAGCCCATGGCACCGCGCCGCCATCAAGATCCGCCGGCGATGAAGGGCGGGAAGCAGTACGCCACGTTCGGCGCTGTCACGCTCGATAAGGCCAAGATCGAACTTCCACAGCGCCGCAAGATCATACCCGAGGTAGCTAATCCTCTTCTTGGTAGTCGTAATCATGCTGCGAAAAGAGGTAGCCAATCCTCTTCTTCGTAGTTGTAATCATGCTGCGAAAAGAAGGAGAATTTCATATATAGGTTTTGGGAATTTTAGATAGATGCCTATATGGTTCATGCCCTTTGGAATTGAATAACATGATGTAACTGATTAATTAACTAGGAATTCAATTTGAAATCGGATGGCTGTACTGGTGGACTGGAACGTCAAAATAATCGATAAGCATAGTGGTGCAATGGGCCCTGGGGTTTCGTGTTGAGTTTTGGCTGATTATTGCTGATGAAAGAATAATTCTATGGCAAAGGATGAGAAGTCGAGGCATGATTGAGTTGTCCACTAATGATCCATCCTTGTGCTATTTGTTGCCTACTGTGTGTAATTTTAAGTTGCTACTTACTACCTGCCATGGATTGTTTGCTCAATATTATCCTATTTTTAGATTCCAAAGTCCAAACAAAAATAGATCCTTGTGCATTTGGCCATCCAAGGGTTTGTAACTTGATGCCTTAAACTGTGGAAAACAGAGTCATCGTCTTTGTGTGTTGAAACTTGGATAGGGCCAAGTACTATAGAATTGACGCCTTTCCCTAATTGCTCATGTCGTGCGTCTGTCTGATTGATGTTGTTGCTCTGGTGGTCAGTAGCAATTCTGAAAATACCGAATTTCTGCTGCACTGTTTCTTGTAGTTTGACTTTAAAACAATTATTCTGTGTTGTTTAACATTTAGCAACCTTGTTAAGTCCTTCCATTTTAATGAAATTACTCACATCAGGATGCGATCTTTTTTCCCCCTTTAGTGTACTACCAAACTATATCTCAATTGTTACTTCTAGGTCACCGTGATCACACTGCAGATTTTGTTTAAATTACAGTACATATTATTGACATATGGAGAGAACTTAAGATTAGAACATTGATTGAAGATGTTTTGGAAACATCAAAAAGTTACTGATGTGATCTTCCAAGCGGTGCTATATTTCGCTTTTCCCCTTTTAGGGCAGTACTTTCACTGCCCAACAATTACTTTAACTACTTGAGTGCGTAAAATGATTTGCAAATTCATTTATACGATTCATTACAAGTTGTCGTTCTGTAAATTAACCCAACAAAGTAAGTGTTGCGTTAACACCCTTTATGCCCATGTAAATGCTTGAAATTGATTCAGGCCTGCTATGTTAGTAAATGATGCTATCCTAAGGTACGGCAAAACAATTGTGTTGGTAGTGAAAATGCTGGTTATGTAAAGTTGACACTTTCCCTTATTAGGTCAGTAGATGTACAAACTAAAGTACAGTGTTGGCATTCAAGTATTCTTTTTCTATTTCAATAATTTGGTACTTGGTCTTGACCAAATTCAATACCATATATTGTAGATGAATACTTCAGTTGAGTATTTATTGTGCTCCAATGTCGTGGTAGCTAATCCTCCTCTTGGTAGTCGTAATCATGCCGCACGAAGATCATACCTGTCTGTAGGATGAATCTACAAGTGGTTGCATTTCTGCTTCTTTAGGAAAACTACTTTGTTGGATTTGAATTTACGGAGCTTTATATTGAAGTTGAATTTATGTAGGTTTATATTGGAGACAACAACATTCACAATTATTTTACAGAAGTCAACCAACCCAGCAAACGCAAAATCTCTATTGATCCATGACGGCCTTCAAATTGTCAGATTCAAAATACAGGTTAGCCACCCTTTTTTAATTTTTATGCCACTTCTTTTAGATAAACATGATTTTTTATTGGCAATATGAATATTGTTTCTGCAAGCTTTTAATGCCTGCGACATATTCTGAAATGAACCATTCAATTTATTTCTCAGTTGTTCCTAAATAGCACCCGCCTTTTGTTGTTCTGTTATTAAGCCATTCTCTGTAGCTACGATTGTCAAGGTATCTTGGTCTTTCTGGAAACAATGTCTTTAGCTAAGTTTGTTTTGTGCTGCAAAGTTTACTTTTCCCTGCCTATGGATTTCTCATTGTGGGTAACTTCCAACTTAGTCAAAGATTTAGCAATGCCAACCTCTTCAGGTAGTGACGCTATTGTGACCAGCAAATATACAGAGAGGGAGGTGCAACGTGGTTCTTTAGGTGTTCATTCACAAAGTGAGGAATCCCAGCTGAATGCTGTCAAATGTCTACGTGTTGATTTATCTCAGTTTTCTTTAACTCTTGCCGCTGCGGATGGCTCTGTTAACTGAGCTCATATAGTATACACACACACACACATTCACCATATTAGAGAGCAACAATCCTGATTGCTTGTCATTACATTTCAGAAACTTTTCTTTCGGTGTATTTACTGCAATAGCTTCATGTATCTTTTGATAATATTATGGTAAAATAGAGTTATGTTTGTTATTGTTGGTTACACCCTCTTTATGGATTGTTTATATTGTCTGAATTTATGAACAACATATGATCGGCTAATGTTATAGTTCCATTCAGATAATACAATAAATTAAGAACTATGGCTAATAAATTTGGATTGAAATTTATTCATAGCGTAGTTTTATTTTATATCATCATAGTAGTACGTACAATTTGGACTTTTTATCTCCATTTGTCTATCTCCACACATGAATTGTCCTTACAGTTCTTTCTTTGACGATTAGTAGATTGTGCATCGACATTTCATGCTTTGTTTAACCGCTTCAAATTGCGCTTGAACTTTCCAATAGGAAATAATGTACAGTTGTTTCACACGTAGTTGTCTCCCTAGACTGTGAAGGATTTGCTACCCAACAAACTATAGTGAGATATGCTTTTATTCAAGTGTAATGAATTGTAGCCGCTTGTGCCCCTCTTCAGGTTGATGCTGCCAAGACACCGGAAACAGTGTTCGAACATGTAAAAGCCATTTTCGCTCGGTTGAACACTCAGGTAACGATTTGTGTTTCATGTTAGGTGTTTACTTTGAAAGATATCATCTAATTGAATGCACGATACCATAGCAATCGAGGATTGTGATGTTATACTTTCATTTTTTACATAGGAAAACCATGCCTGCCACCAAGTTAATGGAGCCAAGCACAGACTAATCCATTCAAACTGTGGTTCCTTGACTTCCGTGGTAGTTCCTTCACATCCGTGGTAAGCAACCACCATTAGGTGCTTCAACCTTTCAGCATTTAACTATTTTTGTGATTGAGATGATATGAACCCTTGAGAAAATAAGCATGTGATAAAGTGACGGAAAGCTCTTGCGTGTTCGAGAAAAAAAAAATAGTCCGTAGCCTCTATATATTTCTTCACTTGTATCGTGAGATAAATAGGGATACTATGAAGTGTAGATGGATTGACCATCTTCACCGTTCAGCAGCTATACCGAGATTTGTGCCAATTTTTTTGTTTTCTTTTTCATTCTCGAAAATGCTCTCGTGTGGAGAGAAGATTGTAGCACAGTACATTTGGGGTCCACATCTTGTACTTATCCATCACACACCTCCGATTTCTCTCCCATGCCCTAATTTTCTCACTAACGTCTCTCGCTTCCTCGCCCGTTCCAACGACCGCACAATGGTCAGCGATCGGGAAGGAGACGCAGCGGTGTTGGTGACAAAAAAGAACAAGGCACAAAGGTCGGCGATGTAGAAGGCAGCATGACTTCCGGTGACGGAGAAGAAGGCGATAGTCCCCGTCAAATCCAACATGATCGAGTGCACCACTATCGGATTTGTGTGTCCCATCGCCGGACCCACTGTCCTCGAGGTCACCTAAAAGTTTAAGCTCCATTAAGTTGATTTTGGTGATTAATAAAAAAAAACTTAATACGAGGCTAATGTGTTTATTGATAATTGTTTTAGCCTCATTAAGGATGAAACATGAATCATCCATGTGAATGTATGCAATCTTGATATTATTCCTTTTAGCTATTGCATTTATCTCATACAAAATTATCGAGGATTGGCACAAAGCCAAGGGGGAAATCATGCTATCGACCAAAGCTTAATCGGAGTGGTATCAAAGCTTAATCGGAGTGGTATCCTGATCGAAGTAGTGTCATGATCGGAGTAACGTTCTCGGTTAGAGCTAAGCCAGTGTGTTCATGCCCAAGGCCTATGAAGTGTGTTTGGCACAATAAGGTCCCCGGCCGATATTGGCCTGGTAACATCTTGGTTGGAGCTGCATAGCCCACCAGAGTTCTAATGATTAACAATTTCTCTTCTGTTTACATTTGTTTAGCAGGTACTCAAGGTTAAAATTCGACTAGCCGGTTCGGTCAAGAGTATTGGATTATCACGTGCACGAATATGGGAGGTATTCGACTCTAGATCGTGTACAAGACGTAGTCCATCCTTCAAAGAAGACATATGCGGATAGAGTCCAGATCGAGTATGTGCAGGACAACGCCTTCGAGTCGTAGGTGGAGACTACCCCCCAACTGACTATAAATTATTTTTATTTTATTAAGATCTGGAGCTTTCGAACGCTTCGGTCGAGTCCATGTCCGACCGTGTAGGCAAGCCCTCGATAGATTTCGCTTTTATATTCGCCTCCCCAGTCCGGTTGACAGAGCCAGCGATATCTTTCCCTGTCTCGCGCTTTTCTTCTCGATCCTTCTATTTTGTCCGCCCTCTCCACCTTGCCTTTGTTCCCAGTTCCCGCCCGGTTCAGTGGCCCTTTGCTTCCTCGCCGCCACCGACGATGATGGCGAGGGCCTTGGCCTCCGCCTCCCGCCGCCTTCGTCCATCTGCACCGGCTCTTCCGCTCCCATTCCCACCACCTCCACTCCAGACTGCCGACCCTGCCACCACCGACGATGACGACGAGTGCCTCGGCCTCCGCTTCTCGTCACCTCCGTCCATCTCCCTCTCCATCTCCAGCCCTTCCGCTGTTGTCCCCACCACCTCCGCTCCAAACCCTAAACCCAACCCGCCTCGCGCCCACGCCTCTGAACCCCACACCGATCAGATGAAGAAGGGGGACATCGAGACGCGGTGCGGTTGATCTACGTCTCCATCTACGGCAAGGTGTACGCCATCGCCTCCGGCCGCGGCTTCTACGGCCCTGCCGCCTCCGCCTCCCGCTCGTCGGCGCCTACCAGCCGTGTGCTCGCCAAGGTGTCCATCTTCGGCAAGGTCTACACCGTCGCTTCTGGCCACGGCTCTACGGCCGCGGCGGCATCCGCGTCTTCACCTGTGGCCAAAACGTTTACACATTTCCTCTATTCTTGTTTAATTGAATTTACCCTTTATTTACTAAGCTTGCGTGCGGTTATGGATGCAGCATGTAGGTTAGAAAAAGGTTGAGGTTTCCAAGGTATGCAAGCAGTGTAGGTGAGACGGATTTGGATAGATCTTTCTTTGTGCAGGTACAGATTTTGGTTTCTTTATCAGATTTTGTGTTTTGTCACCAGGTTACTCAATGAGCTTTTGATCAAAGAAACCCGTTGATTTGTACTAAAGATTTATTTTATGTTGCGTGGTCGATCTTTAGCGATTGATTCCTGCCTTCCTGTTGGCATGCAAGGCAGCGGATACGTTGATCCAGCAAATACAGATATATTCCTCGACTTTTTGTGTCTGTCTCTTACTGATCAAAGGTTTGCTTCTACAGATTACAAGCTCACTTAGCTTCTTATAACTTTTGTCTTGTGTTACAGATTTGTGGAAGATGGTATGATATAAGGACCTTTATAGCCAAAAAGATACACTGCTAATTCATTGAGACTAATGGAGGCATTTGTTGTAGCGGTGAACAGGTGGCTCAACTAAAACATCTAACGTTCTATTCGTATTATTCTGGTAGATTTTCAACCTAGATAGGTAGAAATATCCTTTAGAGAAAAAAAATGACTTGCTAACACTGTGTTATAATGATGCTTACTGCACAGCTATTGGTTTAGCTCACAAACTAGCTTTTCATTTAGATGTTTCCTTCTTAAAGCTTAGCATGGTTCTATTGTCATATTATATTTAATTTTGTAGTTCCATTGTCATTGACCATGTATGTATCCCAAACTACTTCCAGTTTCAACTACCACCTAACTGCTTGTGCCATACTCTAAAGAAAGTGTGCCCAGTTTCAAACTCAAAAGATTGGTACCAAGTTCATGTGGTTTATGTGTGTTAAGATTAACTTTAATTCAGGCTGCCAGTTCAGCCATGCTCAGGGAATCTCAGATCTTTCCAGTTAGGCATGCTTTTCCATAATGCCATAGCTTAGTCAATGAAGTATGATCTATGGTAATGCTTATATTATGATAAAAACTAGCATCAATTATTTGTTTGTGTTATTTGCAAATTTTGGTCGTCTGAGATGGATCTACGTTGAGTCGTATACAGATCTTCTCATGGCAACATTCTGTATTTATATACTATATAGGTTGCTAGATGGGAATCCACAGCGATGCACCAACAGTAAATGGTGTTAGCTTGTTATTCTTATAGCATAGTTGTATGCAACCACCTGCGTATTCTCCATGCTAAAAAAAAAAATTGATTCCCATATTTATCATGCATATATCGCATGAGGAAATCAAAACAAAATCATGTCATAATTAAGAGATATCTCCTCTCTTTTGCGTGAACGAGAAATTCATATTAAATTGTCGATTCACAAGCAAGACAATTCGCAGGCAAGAATAAAGACGGCACTAGCATGTATCTTCGCTTAAGTTGTAGCGCCCTGCAAATATATATTAGTACGAAGTCTTAAGAATCATTGCCTTCTACCACAGGAGATCTGCTACATTATCAATTGATGTCTCTAATAGTAGAAATGTATGTGTCAATATTCAGTTATGAAACAATTGTCAGTTTTATTTATGTAGGATCGAAGTATACGAATATAGCAATCAGAGGGGGGGTGAATGATTGTGCGGAAGCTAAAACCAAATTCTTGATCTATTAAAATCTCACCCCAAAACAGAACCAAATAATTGCCTCGTTTTCGACAAAAACAGAATGACAGAGGTTTGGTAAAATGAGAATTCTTGAGATCCAACTGCCGAAACGATCTGAAATTTGGACACAAGAAACTAGATTCCAATACGAATTGAACCCAAAAGAATCACTGATCGGACTTACGGATCAAAGTTATGAGCTTCAAGCTTGCCGATCCGTAACTTGACGAGAATCAATCTAATCAAAACTGCAAGATTAACCAAGATCGTCAAAAGATTAATCAACTAGACTTTGAGAAACTCTAAATCAATACCCTAGAACGGTTTTTGATGGATCAAATCAAGATGAAACTCAATGATCAAAAACCAATCTAGAATTAGAACATGCATGCAAACAAGAACCAAAAAAGAAAACATCAGTAGCGACGTGGTTATCTTGTAGCACGCAAAAATCCTGGAAGAATTGATCTTTATTTCTTGTCTAAAATACTCTCATCAAAAGAGTACAAACCCTAAAACCAAGCTTAAAGCTTGATGCGCTCAGCTCTCCTTGGTGCCTTTCAACAGACCCCCCACCTATTTAAAGCACCAACCCACAAGGAGTTCGAATACGATTCCTATTCCTAGAAGGAATCCGTGATTCAACACAACTCTACTTGGCCCAACCAGCCGAGTACAACTCTTGCACGCCGTATGGCAACCCTACCATACTCACGTGACTAACACTTTGCACGCCGTATGGCCACCGCCATACTCACGTGACTAACACTTTGCACGCCGAATGACCTCCTGCCATTCTCACGTGACTAACCATTCTTCATGTGCACCATTCTCTTAGCCCGAACGTCCCCGCATGACATCCTTGACCACCAAGACCTCGGTTCCTCCCGAACCTAGTCCGAACCTCGGTTCCTCCATGAACCTAGTTCCGGCCCCGCCATCGACCACATTCGTCTTGAGCAATACCTGCACATGAACAAACCACAAAACAAATCCGAGCACAAGTCCACGACTTGACTCAATGTCAATCCATGCAACTACTCATGAGCATTGCATAAAGTCCACTTCAAAAGAAGCATCATGAAATCATTACAAATTTCAAATTCACATTCAAAATTCAAATCCAAATCGCTCAAAACCCTAATTGAAGTAAAACGATTCACGACGGACAAACAAAGTTGGTCCGTTGTTCATGCAAAATGGCTTGGCCAAGAGCTCAAAACAAGTTCACAACGGACCCCTAAGCTTGTCCGGCAACGCGTGCCACGCCGGTTTCACAAAAGTAAAACCCTAGAAAAAGTCCATTCACGACGACAAAAGAATTAGTCCGTTGTACATGTGAAAATCTTGGTTCCAAGAAATTATCCAAACCGAAAAAGCTTGTTCACAACGGACAAAGAAAAATCGTCCGTTGTACATGTGAAAATGACTTTGGCCATGGGCTCAAAACATGTTCACAAATGCACTCCAAAAACACCGTCTGTCGCAGATGGAAACTTACTTGTTTCTTGAGAACTTTGTCCGCGCACGCGTAATCTTATCGCTTTCTTGTCAAATTGTCAAAACACATGAACAAACACATTTTGCAAATTCAAATCTAAGTTAATTTTTCAGTTCAAAGCCAATTTTTCAGCACATGATTTCACAATCTCCCCCTTGATGAAAACATTGGCAACACCACTTAGAATTGATCATTTGGCATTCACTTTACCAAAGATGACCAAAGTAAGAAAACACAGAAATCCCTCTTTGACCAAAATGCAAAACAAAATCTCCCCCTGAGAATGAAAATGTGTGTGAATGTGCAATGCGCCCAAAAATTTCAAAAATTCTCCAAACTTCTCCCAAAAATTCTCAAATTTCCAAATACAACTCTCCCTTTTTCTTTAAACTTTTCAAAGAAAGATTTCCAAATTTCTCCCCCTTTGACAATGGATTCATCAAGAGTAAAAGAGAGAAACAATGATTTTTCCTGAAACAATGATTTCACCAAGAGAAACAAGGGAGTGCCAAGATAGGAAAAGATGAGCTCATTCGATCATATAACCTTATATATCACATAATATGCAAAATACATGATCTTGATGTGATTTTAACAAGTTAGGGAATGACATGCATCTCAACCTCAATTTAGTCAACTATAGCCAAGTACTAAGCAAGATCTTAGCAGAAAAAGCAAGACTTTAAAAATTGAAGCAACTAACAACTTAGGGCGAGCAAGTAGTTTCAACTCCAATCTAGTAGACCAATTTAATCTTTAAACAATAAGTTGCATGTGGCATGCTTGAAGCATACTTCTTTTATTTTCTAGGAGTGGCATGCTTGAAGCATACATCTTATCTTTGAGGGAATGGCATGCTTGAAGCATACATCTTATCTTTTAGGAAAGCACCTCAAGCACATAACTTGAGGTTTTTTTTGCTTTTAACAACCCCTTTTTATTGATTCCCTTTTCTTTTCATTTTTCTTTGATTATAAACATGCAAAAGTGATTAAAAGGTCTTATGAAAGAGTAAAGTTGAAACCACACTTGCTTCATAGCCCAAATTTGTCAAGAGGATTCAATATCAAGCCTAGAAGAGTAAGATATCACAGAGTATTTAGCTATAGGTAATCACCCAGGAATTCCACAATGTCATTTTTAGTTCAAGTGAGACAATTAGATTATCATATATTAGCTCAATTACATAACATATAAAGAAATATGATAAAGTGAGCTCATCAAGTGAAAGAACTTGGCAAAGAAACTCCCTCAACACAATCCCATTGGATGAACAATTCCAAGTTCTCCCGAATAAAAGCAAAACGAAGAAGACAAAGGTTTTGTGAAAATGTCCGCCAATTGATGTTCAAGATCCACATGATGAAGCACAATGTTGCCTTTTTCAACATGATCTCTAAGAAAGTGAAATCGATGTCAATGTGTTTTGTTCTAGAGTGTTGCACTTGGGTTCTTAGCAATGCAAATTGCACTAGTGTTATCACACAAAAGAGGAACACTATCCAAATTAACCCCATAATCTTTAAGTGTAGCTACTATCCAAAGAATTTGAGAACAACAACTAGCAAAGCCCACATATTCAGATTCATAGCTTGATTGTGCAAATGTAAGATTGCTTTCTAGATGACCATGCAATGAGAGAATTTCCCAAGAAGTGACATGAACCAGGAAGTGCTCTTCCTATCAATTCTACATCCTCCAAAATCAAGATCGTAAAAGATCTCAAACTAATGCATGAGGAAGCGTAAAGCCAAATGCCAAAATCTTGAGTTCCATGAAGATACACGAAAATCCTTTTGATGACTTGTCGATGTGAAGCACGTGGGAAGCTTGAAAACGAGCACACAAGCACACAAAGAACTCCAATTATCTCATCCTCAACAAAGATCATCATCATCTTCATCAACAAAGATACTCGCCTGAACATATGCACTGTGCACTGCATCATTTGGACTAGTGCCTTTTGCGAAAACAGAGGTGGAAGAAGCATCTTCAAAAGATAACACTTTTAGCACGAGATGCATGAGTAAAGGAGAACCAAATCTTATCACTAAACATATGAAGTGAGCATCCGAAATTCACTAGCCACATGTTCTCCTTCCTCGCGTGAGAAGCCTACATAGAAGCAGAAAGTGTCGAGGTCTCGGTACTGGAGTTAGAAATAAGATGTTTAGGAATCCAGTACTGAGACACACGACGCACAACAGTAGGCACAACACGAGCATTCTTATGCACAAAGATAGATTTGTCTTTTCCCGTGTTCTTACCAACAAAAGGTGTTTGCATCACCCTAGGCACATAATGAGAAACAAAGCGTGCCTGTCTGAAATTAGACCTAGTCTTAGTTCTTTCTTTCTTTGGTTGTTTGGCTAGTCTAAAGCAAAAATCTACTAAGTGTCCATCTCTACCACAATGAGTGCAAGTGTACTTAACAGGATGTTTGGCTTTAGAAGTAGAAGCATCATTTGCATTCATCATAGTAGAAGATAACACTCCAGCAGACTTAAAGACAATTTTCTTAGGCTCATTGACAATTTCAAATTTTCCTCCTTCAAGTGATTTAACAACAGTGGGAGCATGTGATTTATGATGAGCATAAGAATCAAAACCTAAACCTTTGTTATGAGTGCTGACTTTTGATTGATCCAAAATCATGTTTAGGTTCTTCTTTCCTTTAGTGAAACGTTCTAATGATTTTTCCAAGTAATCAACTTTTCGAGAAAGAGTTAAACAATTATTGCAAGGAACATTCACTTTTCCTTTTTGCTTACGACAAGTTGAGCATGAAAGAACCTCATGTGTAAGCAGATCATCACCAATTGAGAAACCCTAGCATTTGCATCTTTTAATTTTAATTCAAGAGTTGAGCATTTAGAACAAGGAGTTAAACCATGCAAATCATCAATTGGAACTAGCATGTTTAACATGTTTCTCATTTTTCTCACTTTCAAGCATTAATTTTCTCAATCAAGGAAGCATGTTCTTTCCTAAGCCGAAGTAAGCTCATTCCAAATTAAGTCACATGATTTGCAAGCATCATCATCGAGGAATCAAGGTTTTAAGTCTAGCAATTTCAAAGCATTCAATGACTCAACAACAAAATCATGTTTCATAATTTTCTTGTCACGCTTATCAAGCAATTTACCAAGTCGAGCAACAAAGAATAGCTAATTCATCGTAAGAAGGATCTACCTCATTGAAGTCATTTGTCATGATCGCCCTCGGTGAAGCTGTCATTGCTTTTAGCCATGAGACACAACCCCGCCAACTCATGCTTGCTTGGAGGTGCATCATCTTCGCCGCTCTCCGAGTCCACATCGCTCAAATTGACTTGTTCAAGAGCGGAAAGAACTCAGTGAACCACCTTGCGGTTGATGAAGCTCTTCTTCTTCCTATCATTTGACGAGAACCTTTTCTTCTCATTCCTTCGTCGTTGTCCTTCTCCTCCTTTGATGTTTTTCCCCGCAAGCTTAGGACAATTTGTGCGAATATGGTTGAGGTCACCACACTCATAGCATCTTGGAGGACCACCTCTCTTTCTCATTCTCACATTCTCGCAAAGCTTTGTTAAAGCGAGAAGAGAGTAGTGCCAGATCTTCTTCAGAAACTCTTCAAGTTGCTCATCACATTAAAGAAGACATGGAAGACAAGGCAAAGCTAGAAGAAGAATTTGCATTTGACATGTTAGGGTTAGAGATCAAAGCAATTGATTTAATGTTACCCTTCCTGGCAAGAACATCCAACTCATGAGTTTTCAACTTAGAGTAAAGAACATCTAATGTGAGTGTGCTCATGGTAGTAGATTCTTGTATAGATGTTACTTTCATCTCCCACACCGACATGTCCAAAGCACTAAGCAATTGTCGAGCATTTTCAAGATCGGTGTAGCTAACTCCAACAAAGACGTAGATTGCTAAGAATTTTATTGAAACGTGCAAAGAAGTCATCTACAGATTCACTAGGTTTCATCTCAAAACGCATGTATTCTTTTTTGTAAATATCTTGGCGAACCTCTTTGACAAGTTAGAACCCTCATGGTAATCACAAAGAGATTTCCATACCTCATATCTTGGATCGAAGATGAACCACACGATCAAAGTCATTGCGTCCCAAGCCTTGGATGATCAAGTTGCGCGCCTTGCTATTTGCTTCAACATGTGTGCGATTGGTGTCGTTGACGTTGTCGCTTGTGGACTTCATATGGCTTGTAGACCTTCTCCCAAATTGTGAAGCCCTGTGCTTGGATGAACGCCTCCATCTTGGCCTTCCAAAACTGAAAATCAACACCATCGAACACACACGGTTTTGTCGAATAACGATCCATTGATCTAATCACCGGTTAAGATAGATTAGAGAAACCTTGCTCTGATACCACTTGTAGGATCGAAGTATACGAATATAGCAATCAGAGGGGGGGTGAATGATTGTGCGGAAGCTAAAACCAAATTCTTGATCTATTAAAATCTCACCCCAAAACAGAACCAAATAATTGCCTCGTTTTCGACAAAAACAGAATGACAGAGGTTTGGTAAAATGAGAATTCCCGGAGATCCAACTGTCGAAACGATCTGAAATTTGGACACAAGAAACTAGATTCCAATACGAATTGAACCCAAAAAGAATCAGCTCGATCGGACTTACGGATCAAAAGTTATGAGCTTCGCAAGCTTGCTGATCCAGAACTTGACGAGAATCAATCTAATCAAAACTTCAAGATTAAACAAGATCTTCAAAAGATTAATCAACTAGACTTTGAGAAACTCTAAATCAATACCCTAGAACGGTTTTTGATGGATCAAATCAAGATGAAACTCAATGATCAAAAACCAATCTAGAATTAGAACATGCATGCAAACAAGAACCAAAACAGAAAACACTGTAGCGACGTGGTTATCAGAGCACGCCAAAAATCTTGGAAGAATTGATCTTTATTTCTTGTCTAAAATACTCTCATCAAAAGAGTACAAACCCTAAAACCAAGCTTAAAGCTTGATGCGCCAGCTCTCCTTGGTGCCTTTCAACAGAGACCCCCACCTATTTAAAGCACCAACCCACAAGGAGTTACGAATACGATTCCTATTCCCTAGAAGGAATCCGTATTCAACACAACTCTACTTGGCCCAACCAGCCGAGTACAACTCTTGCACGCGTATGGCAACCCTACCATACTCACGTGACTAACACTTTGCACGCCGTATGGCCACCGCCATACTCACGTGACTAACACTTTGCACGCGAATGACCTCCCGCCATTCTCACGTGACTAACCATTCTTCATGTGCACCATTCTCTTAGCCCGAACGCCCCGCATGACATCCTTGACCACCAAGACCTCGGTTCCTCCCGAACCTAGTCCCGAACCTCGGTTCCTCCATGAACCTAGTTCCGGTCCGTCATCGACCACATTCGTCTTCGAGCAATACCGCACATGAACAAACCACAAACAAATCCGAGCACAAGTCCACGACTTGACTCAATGTCAATCCATGCAACTACTCACATGAGCATTGCATAAAGTCCACTTCAAAAGAAGCATCATGAAATCATTACAAATTTCAAATTCACATTCAAAATTCAAATCCAAATCGCTCAAAACCCTAATTGAAGTTAAAACGCGATTCACGACGGACAAACAAAGTTGGTCCGTTGTTCATGCAAAATGGCTTCATTGGCCAAGAGCTCAAAACAAGTTCACAACGGACCCCGGAAGCTTGTCCGGCAAAGCGTGCCACGCTCGGTTTCACAAAAGTAAAACCCTAGAAAAAGTCCATTCACGACGGACAAAAAGAATTAGTCCGTTGTACATGTGAAAATCTTGGTTCCAAGAAATTATCCAAACCGAAAAAGCTTGTTCACAACGGACAAAGAAAAAGCTGTCCGCTGTACATGTGAAAATGACTTCGGTCATGGGCTCAAACATGTTCACAATGCACCCAAAAACACCGTCTGGTCGCAGATGGGAAACTTCTTGTTTCTTGAGAACTTTGTCCGCGTTAATCGTAATCTCATCGCTTCTTGTCAAATTGTCAAAACACATGAACAAACACATTTTGCAAATTCAAATCTAAGTTAATTTTTCAGTTCAAAGCCAATTTTTCAGCACATGATTTCACAATTTAGAACCGAAAAAATGTGACAGGTGCATTTGAAAACGAGGTTGATAGGTTAAAAATCATAAATAATACTGTCCTACAGGTTCATGAATAAATCACATTTAGGACTCTTGATGGACACGATGAAGTAAATGCTGTTTAGCTGTTTTTTATTTAATCCATGATAGTTTTTTTGTCAGCAGCCTTCAGTTCTCTGTCTTATCCCTTCTCACGATAAGACTAGGCTTTCATCATGCTTGCTTACTACAGTTGGACCTATTAAAATCATGCTTATTGATTACACATTAGCAGTTTCTTTCTTGGGCCTAAATATTTTTTTTATATCATATTGTAGGGATACTACAAAACACCTGCAGTCTGAATTGTATCTAAGACTGATTCACTCTTAAGACTGATTCGTTGACGTGAATAGGGAGATTATTCGGAGACATCTTGCAGTTCATACAGATACAAATAAGGTTGATCGTTTAAATTTTCTAAATTATTGTGTTCTTTTGTTTCATTTGATTTCAGCATCATGAGCAACGAGAATATTTAGAGTCGGGTTGTAATTCATATAAGTACGGATACGGTTAGCCATTTGAGTTTTCAAAATTATTTTGTTCTTTTGTTTCAACGAATGCAAATCAGTATCGCATTTTACAAATTTAAATATTGTTGAACTACAAGTTCCTGCCTAAGTTTAGCTAACAACATTATTCACATTTTTTTCCCTTTATTTCCTAGCCCTTCGGATCAAACATGCTAGGGGATTGTCTTCATTAAGTTACGCACCTTTTTTTTAGCGAGTGAGATTCCTTCGCTACTTGTGGGAATTGTGAACCAAAAAACAGGTACTCTGTACTACCCATGCGCATCCGAAACCACTTGTCCTATTCTTCGTTACCTGTGCGCAATTTACCTTAATTGTTGTGAGTAGTCTATTAGATTAGCCATCAGTCTGCAGTCTCCTGCCTATTTTTTAATGCATTGCTCTATTCACATGTTTTCTTTCGAGTTCCTATTATATTGATATTCTGAAGTTTTGATATATGCTTCAAGAAAGGCCACCGTTAGTGCTCTTCTTTAACTACGCTTTGTTCGGTATCAAGGCCAGCGAATCACATGTAAGAAATAGTCCAGCGAATAAAGTCGAGTATAAAAGTTACAATGCGATAGTACATGTAACGAAAAGCTTTTCCTCTGAGTTGTATAGTTATACATTGATATATTTTGTTTGATATGGTACAACCTGATGAAAATATCTATTTAAATGCCAGATTTACCAAGGATTTTCAGGTTATAACGTTAAATATATTTTCGTCCAATCGCTCAAAGGTACTGTTTCTTATGCGCCTTATCTGTGCTACTGTTACTTGGTCCTTTATTTGCTTTACTTCAAGGTTAGCCTTTTCCAGGTATATTTAATAAAAGCTTTTGATTTCATATGTGTTAATGGAATAATAAAAGCTTTTGATTTCATCATGTGTTAATGGAATATAATAGATGATTAAGCCAACTATGTGTGTTGGACTAACGCTTTGAAATGATTTTTTTACCATCCTATTGCCTTGAAATTATTCCGAGGCCTATACGTTTTCATTTCGATAGTGCAGGATTTGTGCTTAATTTTGACCATCTAGCCGTGATTAGGGCGTTGATCAATGTTGCCCCGCTGATATAGTGGTCTACGAATCAAATAAACATTATTTATTTGATCATATGCTGATAAATTTCCTCTGTTATCCAGCTTGTTGTACAGATCATTCTGTAGTCCCATTTTGCATTTCTTTTGTTGTTTCGAATGCTTACAGTGGTTACTGCCTCTTCTAATCTTTAGTAAATCTATGGGCGTTATATTTACAAACAATTCATCTAACTAACTAAATTCTTTGATTGATAGATATCTTGCTGAGTTACTTACAGACCACCATTGAGTTACTGACAGATATCTATGGCCGTGATATTCACATAAAATAATCATTATTGTTGTCTCATATATAGCATGTACACCCATACTTAAGTCATAGTGCTTACATAATTGTTACCGTGCTAAAATATATCTTTTGATACTTTCAGATATTGCGCTAACATTTTCCTAATAAATAAAAGACGTGCTCCTGCACTATCTTCAATCAGATGCTGCAAAAGCCTACTAAAGCAAATTGCTTCTACAAGGTAATGTACATGTCCGAAACAATCTTATGATTTTTGTCGCAAACATGCATATCAAGAGCTATTTTTTTGCCATTCTTCTTATACCAATGAATACAGTCTTTGGCCACGCCGGCGACTATGGCACGACTGCGGCTGACCAGCCGCGCTTTGATTGCAGCAATTTGGTGATTCATTGGCGTGCATCCATTTTCCCTTTTGCTGATTGTTACTCCCTGATCCTGACCGTGTGAGCAATTAAGGTTTTTTTTTTTATTTCTTCTTTTCCCCAAAGCTGGTTGGGATTTCTGTACCTAAGATCCCGAGCAGCAGAGTTCCATTCTTCCCAAGCTGCAGGTGAAGGGGGAAAAGCAACAAAAGAGGAAAGCATGGGATCTGTCATCAGTGCTGTACTGATCTTTGTTGTAGCATATTTAGCACTTGCTCCACCCTGCACTTTGCCCTCTCGCAGGTAAGCTACTATTGCTCTCTGCAGTTTTTCTGATTTGAGGTTCTCTAATTGGATTTTGGTCTCATGAGCCGTGTCAATAGTTACTCTTTAGAGAGGAGTTCTGTAGGAATAGCATGGTTCACCTTCTAGGATTAGATCTTCATTCATTTATGTTGGTTGGTTATTTCTGGTAAGGGTTGGTTGGTTTCAAATATGCAGAAGATTTGAGAACACCTAGATTTTGACATTGTTTTGTTAATCTGGTTCAGGGACTTCTATCAATCCAATCGATGTCATGAATTCTATAGCTCGTGATAAGAAGATCCCTCTATTTTCTATTGTTGGTCTCCGACACAATGAAATTAATGCTTACATTTGCCGCTAGGCTGGTTTGGTCAAGCCTTTAGGGAAGATTGATGATATCTTGCAGGTATATATAAAGCCAAACTATTATTAGCTACCAGTGTATTTCATTTTACTAGAAGTAATTTTGGATAACTCTACAAAGTCTTGAGAAATAACTAGAAAAAAAGTTTAATGAATATGTGCCTAAAATAACAATCGACAGCATTGACTGATAATTTATTAGTGTTCTTATGTGGTCCTTATACTAATTTGACTTATATAAAGTAAGTAATAAATGTATGTGGTGCAAGCTTGGTTTTTACATGGACCACGGTAAACTTTAGCTTGCAAGTGGTAGTGGTAATATAAAAAACGGTGGCTATAAATTAAAACTATTATCAGGTACTGTAATCTATTTCAACATTCTATTCAGCCTTTGCTGCGTGCTTTCAAAGAAAATGGAGAAGACACAATTTTTCAAGCATGATTTCGAGGAAAATGGCTCGATAGAGGGAGTCGCATTATTACTTAATCCAGTACATTTGCATAGCCTTTTTTCCCTGTTCTTTTTCTTCACTATGTTGATACGGGTTTTTTGCAAGATCTGCCAACTTTCCCTTTCCTTTTGTTTGTAGGCAAATGAGCCAGCTATTGAGTGTATTATCACCCCAAGATTACTCTCACCACAGTGGAATACTTGCCATACTAGTGTGGGAAACATGTTCTTGTCATTCTGACTGCCATTAGTTCATATGCAGATGCACTTCGTGAAGTAAGGACAGTTATCCTCCTACAATTTTTTTTTGTTGTTTACAGTACAAACATTTCGCAATTCTCAGTTTCTCACCCAACAACTGGAATTAACACGAGATTTTGGATAGTTAATATACATAAGCCTGAAAAAATTTACCTTGCATCTTAATTTCACTTGCTAAAAAAAATTAGCTTAACATGAATGTTTATACAGGTTGCTCAGATTTAAAAAGACAATCACTGATGCTTGTTGGGCTCGACTATTTGTTTATTATCACTAGGAACTAAATATCATATGGTTACATCCACACACACGGTTATTCACTATTGCAGCTATACCAGTAGCTAAACATGCTTGATAATCAGTCTTTATTCTATTGCATCTTGGTAGCTTCAGCACGGTCCCAGAAGCTCATAATTCCTTGTGTGAATTTGACCCATGATGTAGAACTATGTTGCATTATCTTCCACCCGCCAGTTTTATTTTTGTGATTGCTTAATAGAGAAGATGCTCTGCAAGGTGCATCTATATTTGTAAGGATTAGAATTTTTGTCCATGTTAGCTGTTTGGCATTCTTATTTCACTATTATTGTTTGTTCTTTGTTCGATTCCTAGAGCAAAGGTCTTATTAGTGTCATGTGTAAGGGTAGTTGATATTGAGTTTCCTACCATGCCGGATTTGTGCTTAATTTTGACCATCTGGCCGTGATTAGGGCGTTGATCAATGTTGTCCCGCTGATATAGTGATCTATGAATCAAATCAACATTATTTATTTGATCAGATATTGATAAATGTGAAGTTCACGTGCAGAATAATCATTGTTTTAACTCCATCATAAATTTTCTCTGTTATCCAGCTGGTTGTACAGATCATTTTGTAGTCCCATTTTGCATTTCTTTTGTTGTTTCGAATGCTTACTGATATGTCCAAACCAGATAGGGTTTATTTTAGAAAGAGTCAGGCCCAGGAAGCAATCAAAAGAGGCGCAGCATAGGCTAGGATTGGCTGCTGATTTTCGGCTAGCTGCAAAGAAAGTTTCTTTTTTATCCTTCTATAATTACAGAAGTTTCCTGCTTCCTTTCCTATGATTAGCAGTTTCTATATTTAGTAGTTTCCATGTTTAGGTATCCTGAGAAGGATAAATAAAGAGGAATAAGATGAAGCAGGCACGTTTGGTTGCCACAAGTAAAGTATCAGGCGCACCGTCGAAATCCGGTCGGTGGCTCCGTACAGCCATTATCAAAGTAGGGCGCCGACGATTCCCGTCGACGTCCTCCTCAGCCCGATCTGGCCTTAGGCCAGGAACTCGAGCATTCAAACGAGAACATCAATATCACTTACAGTGGTTACTTCCTCTTCTATTCTATAGTAAATCTATGGGTGTGATATTTACATGCAATTCATCTAACTAACTAAATTCTTTGATTGATAAATATCTTGGTGAGTTACTTACAGGCAGCTATTGAGTTACTGAGATATCTATGGCCGTGATATTTGCATAAAATAATAATTATTGTCGTCTCTTATATATAGCATGTACAGCCATACTTAAGCCATAGTGCTTACATAATTGTTACCGTGCTAAAATATATCTTCTGATACTTTCATATATATATATATATATATATATATATATATATATATATATATATATATATATTTCCCGATATTGCGCTAACATTTTCCTAATAAATAAAAGAGCTATTTTTTTGCCATTCTTCTTATACCAATAAATACAGTCTTTAGCCACGCCGGCAACTATGGCACGACTGCGGCTACCCAGCGGCTGACCAAGCTGTCCTTTGATTGCAGCAATTTGGTGATTCATTGGCGTGCATCCATTTTCCCTTTTGTTGATTGTTACTCCCTGATCCTGACCGCGTGAGCAATTCAGGTTTTTTTTTATTTCTTCATTTCCCCAAAGCTGGTTGAGATTTCTGTCCCTAAAATACCGAGCAACAGAGTTCCAGTCTTCCCAAGCTGCGGGTGAAGGGGAAAAGCAACAAAAGAGGAAAGCATGGGATCTGTCATCAGAGCTGTACTGATCTTTGTTGTAGCATATTTAGCACTTGCTCCACCCAACACTTTGCCCTCTCGAAGGTAAGCTACTTTTACTCTTTGTAGTTTTCCTGCTTTGAGGTTCTCTAATTGGATTTGGGTCTCTTGAGCTGTGTCATTAGTTACTCTTTAGAGCGGAGTTCTGTAGGAATAGCATGGCTCACCTTCTAGGATTAGATCTTCATTCATTTATGCTGGTTGGATATTTCTGGTAAGGGTTGGCTGGTTTCAAATATGCAGAAGATTTGATAACACCTAGATTTTGACGTTGTTTTGTTAATCTGGTTCAGGGACTTCCATCAATCCAATCGACGTCATGAATTGTATAGCTCGTGATAAGAAGATCCCTCTATTTTCTGTTGTTGGTCTCCGACACAATGAAATTAATGCTTACATTTGCCACTAGGCTGGTTTGGTCAAGCCTTTAGAGAAGATTGATGATATCTTGCAGGTATATATAAAGCCAAACTTTTATTAGCCACCAGTGTATTTCATTTTACTAAAGTAATTTTGGATAACTCTACAAAGTCTTTAGAAATAACTAGGAAAAAAGTTAATGAATATGTGCCTAAAATAACAATCGACCGCATTGACTGATAGTTTATTAGTGTTCTTATGTGGTCCTTATACTAACTAGACTTATATAAAGTAAGTAATAAATGTATATGGTGCAAGCTTGGTTTTTACATGGACCACGGTAAACTTGTTTTTACATGGACTTATATGGTGCCAGCTATCGAGTGTATTATCACCCCGAGAATCTCTCACCACAGCGGAATACCTGCCATACGAGTGTGGGAAGCATGTTCTTGTCATTCTGACTGACATTAGTTCATATGCAGATGCACTTACAATTTTTTTTTGGTGTTTACAGTACAAACATTTGGCAATTCTCAGTTTCTCACCCAACAACTGTAATTAACACGAGATTTTGGATAGTTAATATTATACATAAGCCTGAAAAAATTTAACTTGCATCTTAATTTCACTTGCTAAAAAAGAGAGCTTAACATATATGTTTATACAGTTTGCTCAGATTTAAAAAGACAATCACTGATGTTTGTTGGGCTCAACTAAATACCATATGGTTACATCGACACACACACGGTTATTCACTATTGTAGCTATACCAGTAGCTAAACACGCTTTAATCATGATAAACAGTCTTTATTCTATTGCATCATGGTAGCTTCTGCACGGTTCCAGAAGCTCATAATTCTTTGTGTGAATTTGACCCATGATGTAGAACTATGTTGCATTATCTTCCACCTGCCAGTTTTATTTTTGTGATTGCTTAATAGAGAAGATGATCTGCAAGGTGCATGTATATTTGTAAGGATTAGAATTTTTGTCCATGTTAGCTGTTTGGCATTCCTATTTCACTATTATTGTTTGTTCTTTGTTCGATTCCTAGAACAAAGGTCTTATTAGTGTCATGTGTAAGGGTAGTTGATATTGAGTTTCCTACCAGCACAGGTCAATCGAAGGACGGCTCTTTCATGTAATACTTGTGGTGTCCCAATTTTGACTTAAAAAAAGTGCATCATTTTCATGAATTTCAAAAAGCTTTATTTAATATTAGTTATTTATGGAAAGGTAGATTTCAATCATTGAGGTATAGGTATATAGCGAAAAAATGAAATAAATTTATCTTCTTTACTAACAGAGTGAGAAGGCTAGAACAACATGTCTTTGTTTTCTCCAGTCATTTCTGATTATGCTAAGCCAGGATATTTTCTTGTATGCCCATGGTGTGTTACTTTTTTTGCTTTTACGTTCAATGGGAAGATCATAGTTCATGCCTTTTGAGCATCCAAAAAACTACAATACCTTACTTTGCCATTTCAAAATTGCTAGGTTAAACCAAATTCTCCTAAAAAATATTGTGTCCAACCAAATACTGGATTTATCCTCCCAATGGCTACATATGATTTCACAGGTGTGTACACGACTGCACTTCACTCGCTATTATTATTGATAATAATGATTTTGTTTCCTATTGTTATCTCTAGTCATTTCTGATGGTGCTAAGCCTGGAATTTTCTTGTATGACCATGGTATGTTCTGTTTTTTTTGCTTTTACGTTCAATGGGATGATCATAGTTCATGCCTTTTGAGCATCCACAAAACCACAGTCCCGTATCTTGCCATTTCAAATTTGCTAGGTTAAACCAAATTTTCGTAAAAGATATTGTCCAACTGAATACTGAATTTATCCTGCCAATAGCTACGTATGATTTCACAGGTGTGTACACTGATGCACTGCACTCACTATTATTGATAATAATGATTTTGTGTCCCCAAAGTTTATTGGAATAGAGTTCTATTGACCTGAACCAACATCTAATTTAAGATACATTATGATAGCCAACTTGATTTTTGTATGAAATAACAGCTTCTTATAATGAATCAACAACATTCCTATATCTTACTAGATTATTGATGGTCTCATACCATGTGGTGCGGCATAGCTCCCGGATGATAGGCTTAAAATGAATTTGATACGAATCAACCCAATCGGGTCTATTTCCAGAAGAGACAGGGAGTGTCCGACAAGGACAGGGAATCCGGGAAGGCTACGTCTAACTTGGAAGGGAAGGGAAATATCTTGTATCTTTTTTTGGTAGTTTCCGTATTACTTTCCTATTCTATTAGTTGCTATGTTTAGGAGAAAGGGATAAATAAAAAGGGAAGAGAAAGGCAGGAAGGGCATGTTTAGTTGCCACCAAGTTAAATCTCAGGCGCCGACGACGACAACCTGCCGTTGGCTTCGTACAGCCGTTACCATAGGTCGCCGATGGGCTCTTGCTGCGTTGTCCATCTCTTCGCGATCTGGGCTCCGGCCTAGTACGCGGGCATACGAGCAGGTATATCCATATCAGAATTCCTCCTCTCCGCTCTCTGCCACAAGAGCCGCCTGGCGTAGCGGTGAGAGCGCTCTCGCGCATCAACGATGTAGGTTCGAGCCAGCCGCTCGCCAGGCGTCTTGTTAGCTTTTTCCAGCGTCTTGTGAGGGGCGCGTGGGATCCGTTTTTTCAAAAAAACATATAAATACGCGAAATTGCATAAAAGTCCTTTGTTTATGCGGAAGGCCCTTTTTTTGCGTAAAGGTCCTTCGATTTTTTTTGCGTAAAGTCTTCAAAAAAAAACATATCGGTCCAAAATTTCCACTTCCCCCCTTTTTTTTTGCAAAAAGACCCCTGGAAGTACGCTAAATTGCAGAAAGGTCCTTTATTTATGCGAGAAGATACTTTTTTCACGTAAAGGTCCGTCGAATTTTTGTATTTGCATAATCAGAATCCTTTTTGGTTCGGATTTTAGTCAATTTTATACTTTTACCTCCTGATTTTCTTGGAAAAAACGGTCTATTTTTACTAGCGCGGCAACGCCACGCCCATTTTCCTAGTGTATTTTATAAATGGTTGAAGCTCATACATCTCCTTTGTTACATTTGAGCATAATTTTGTGTAAATGCAATGTTGATCAAGTGGCATAAAGCTAATATTTGCGAATGTGTTTTGAATGTAGTTGAGCTTATGCTAAATCCTTTTATTTGTGACTTAAGTTTGCGAATGTGTTTTGCAAATAGATTAAGTCTATATTCCTTCATTGTGGCATGATCTAAAGTTTGCAAATGTGTTTTGTAAATTGTTAAAGTTTATACATGCTTTCTTGGTATGGTGTAAAGTTTTGTTGTTGCTCTTTTTTTGCATTTAGACCACACTATTACAAAACAACAAATATGTGACAGCCTATCAGTGTTTTTTTTTTGAACCGACACATATAGTGTTATTTGTGTCGATTCTAAGTTTTAAATGGGTGGAAAGATTATTTGTGTCGATTTTAAATTGAAACCGACATAGATATTCCATTATCTGTGTCGGAAATTGACGCAAATACTACCGTCTTGCCTCCCGCTGTCGAATTTGGCGTGCGCCTGCCTCGCCAACCCAGGCTCAAGCCTCTGACGCCGCCACCGCCAGAGGTTACTCCTCGTATATCCCGCCGCATTGCTCTACCTTCCTCCACCTGTCCCAAGATGCCTGGCATTAGATTCCCGGCCATCACATTACCGTAGAGGACTGCCAGCTTCGCCATTCGCGTCACTTTCAACCCCAACGGCAACTTTGATAGAGTTATCCATTCGAGTTCCTGGTACTTCTAACTACGCTTTCAATAATCAGGGCTAGGTTGCTTAATCCAGTTCGGTACGTGCCACTAGTCCCTTGATCGATTGCATATGTGCTACCCTATGAAACTGAAGGTCATGCTTGCTCTGTTTCCTCAAATGCTCTCTTGATTGATCTCTTTGCTTGATGCAAGATCTTAAAATAATAAAACAAGTCATCTATATAGCAGTATTGTCATAGGTCTTTGGAGATTGTAATTCTACCCCCTGGAAGTCATCTATACATAGTTCGTCATGTTTAATGTTTGCATCAGCATCGTGTAACTTTGGTTTTGACACATTTACCATTTACTAGGTCAAGTACAATCTGCAAAACAGGGCTAGCAAATAGTGATGACTTGATGAGGAATTCATGGAATAATCCATTTTCATGGAATAATGAATTAAGGAAGAAAGGATATGAGTCTACCATTTACAAGAAAAGATCTCATGATAGTCAATATGGGCCCTCACCACCCAATAGAGAGTCCGTTTTATGAAATATCTGAGAAAGCAAAAGAAAAAAAAGAGAGACAGGTGGTTTATTTATCACCAAATAGAGATGAATATTATATGATAGCAGCAGGAAATTGTTTGTCTTTGAATCAGGGTATTCAGGAAGAACAGGTTGTTCCAGCTAGATACCGTCAAGAATTCCTGACTATTGCATGGGAACAGATTCATGTTAGAAGTATTTTTCCTTTCCAATATTTTTCTATTGGAGGTTCTCTCATTCCTTTTATTGAGCATAATGATGCGAATCGGGCTTTAATGAGTTCTAATATGCAGCGCCAAGCAGTTCCGCTTTCTCGGTCCGAAAAGTGCATTCATGAATTAGTAACTGCATCCAATCTCCGAAAAGTCCCGATTGTTTCGATTTTTGGAATGGGATATTTACGGAATCCCCATGAATAGGATCAAACCTTATTCCATGCTATTTCCATAAGATTCCTCTTTCTTATTCTTAAGCAAGCCCCCGAGAGGGCTTAGTTGATCATGATTTCTGTTTTCTCTTTCTTTTCCTTTTTGTTTGTTTCGAGAAAGATATCGTCCGATTCTCCTTCTATTGATTCTTTTCCGATCGAGATGTATGGATCCATGTGTCTACATACCTAGATTCTGTTCATGGATTAACGAAAATGTGCAAGAGCTCTATTTGCCTCTCGCCATTCTATGAGTCGCTTCCTTTTGCGTATGGCACCCCACTCCCTTTGGCAAAGATCTACTAATTGAACTTAATTTGAAAGCCATATTTCGACCCGGACGCTTTTGGGATGCTTCTAATAACCAACGAATGGCAAGTGCTCTTCCTTGTTTAGATCCTATTTCAATCGGAACTTTCCGCGTCGATCCTTTTTCATTACGTCTTGTTTTTACTCCTATATTGGGAGTTACTCTACGTATTGCTTGACGTAAAACCAATAGTGGATTTGTTTCTGTCTTTTGTTGAATCTTTTTCACGGCTCGATAGAGAATTTGATAAGCCAATGATTTTTTTCCGTCTTTCATAATACGGTTAACCACCATGTTAACTAATCGATTACGAAAAATTGGATCGGATTTTGCAGTTCTTTTTTCTGCAGTACCTCGACGTGACATGAGCGTGAGAGGTTCAAGAATCCGTTTTCTTTTTATAAGGGCTAAAAACGAATCACTTATTTTTTTGGCTTTTTGACCCCATATTGTAGGGTGGACCTCGAAAGATAGGAAAGATCTCCCTCCAAGCCGTACATACGACTTTCATCGAATACGGCTTTCCATGAGATTTATGCCCACTATCTAATAGTGGGAAATAGAAAAAAAGAAATCCGTTCTATATACATTCGAAGCACTCTTGGTCATATTTCTTTTTATAGAGAAATAGAGGAAGCCCCCCCGGAAGGGGGCCTTCTTCGCCTTCCACCTAAGCTGCGCAGGAAAGGCCCAAAGCCAATCCCAGGGAACAGTAAAGCTTCATAGGGTCTTTCTGTCCAGGTGCAGGTAGTCCGCATCTTCACAGACATGTCTATTTCACCAAGCCTCTCTCCGAGACAATGCCCAGATCGGCCAATATCCACGCCAGGAAATTAAGAACATAAATCCAGTAGCCCAAACAAGATGTCTAAATAAGAACATCCACGCCTATACCGATAAACTATTCATTCCAAAAGGATTATATCCATTGATAAGTTGTGAAGAGTTTAACCATAGGTAATCTCTTAACCATCCCATCAAATAAGTGGAGGATTCATTAAATTGTGAAACGTTGCCCTGCCATAATGTGATGTGTTTCCAATGCCAATAAAAAGTAACCCATCCAATGGTATTTAACATCCAGAAAACTGCCAAATAAAACGCGTCCCAAGCAAAAATATCACAAGTACCGCCGCGCCCTGGGCCGTCACAAGGAAAACTATACCCAAAATCTCTACTATATAAAGTGAGAGTTTCTTCCCACGTCACATTAATTACCCTGCTTAATTGCCCTACTTAATTGTCCTGCTTAATTGCCCTACGCAAGAAACGAAGCGTTGCTTTAATTAGCCAGCTTTTGCAAGAAACGAAGCGTTAAAGATAGATGTTTGATCTTATGAAATAGTATTTTTTTTTATTTTTTAATCTTTATTTTTCGTTATCAATTTTGTTTTTTGTAGCAACGCACGGGCATATAACTATCCTTTTTATCCGGCATTAATTTGGAACCGCGTGCATCTAAAGCACCCTTTACTAAAATCAATGTAGTTGTATGCAAACCTAGAGCAATAGCATGATGAACCAAGAAATCCCCAAGTCCTATTGTTAAGAAAAGAGAATTACTATTCTCATTAACAGCATTCAACCATCCGGGCAACCATAAGGTTCGACCTGCATTGAAAGCGGGGCCGCTCGTTGAAGATAAGAGTATATCGAACCCATATGTCGTCTTACCATGAGCAGATTGTATCCATTGGGCAAATATAGGTTCGATCAAGATTTGAAACAAATCTCGAGATGCGTAGTCGAAAGGGTGAATGTAAGAATTCCTTTTGTAGGATCATATAAAGCTTCAGTTATTGTTGCGGACCTTATGGTTGACATTGGTGGCAAAATAATTACTATTCTCAAAACCCCTAAATCGAAGTATGCGCAGGAAATTTCCTAAAGGTTTAACCTGCTCCATTCTTTATGTTAGGATTTTTTTTAACGCAAAGTGCTATTTTCAGTAATATTGAGTCAGACATACCTGGTGACATCACCTTATATTCTCCTAATAGTACATAATGGAGATTTCAATTTTGAGCAGGTTGGGTTGATGAGTGCTGCTGGGATGGGAAATTCAGTTGATGTGTTCCGAATGGTAACTATACCTTCATTCATATAAACGTGATTTGTTTTATCTAACTTACTCTCTAGGCATGCTCCCAAGATTCTTTCTTCCTTGTCAATGTTGAGGCAACTAGAGTACAAATGCAAAATAGTTTTGTTCGGGGTGTACAGATCTGTAGATGGGCATACTTTACTATGTTGTTATTATTTGTTATTAAGATATATTGTCTGTCTGGCAGGCAAGTGCACGTTGGGAAAAGAGAAGCAAATGTCCTGGTATAATTCCTTCCCCAATGTTCATCTTTGTATTGTCCCAATTCCAAAATACACTTTTGAGGGTTTCATGATAATTTCTCTTTCATATCCTTGACCAGAATTGTGCAAATATTAACTTATCTTATAAGCCGTCGGAACGCTGGCTCCTGGGCGCGTCCACGTCGGCATCCCTCGCGAAAAGGCCCTTGCAGGTTTGCTTATTGCGTACGGGTCCGCATCGCTGGGAAAAGTCATAACACGGATGATGAACCAAAAGAATTCAGATACCAGTATCTCTTGGAGTGATATCTGGGGATCCCCAACGCGGTACCAAAGCAACGATAATGCTACTGCAAACAACATATATTGTTAGCTATACCTTATTACCATATAAATTTGCGTGTTTTTCGCAAAACAAGTGATACAGTAATGTTACCTCAAAAGAAATGCATTCTATTTACTGTCGGTCAGTTCTTATGTTCCTGAATCTGATTGTGATTTGCTAATGCTATCAGAAGAAGAAGCAACAAAGAGGGCGAAGAGAGCGGCAACAGCTGCTAGGTTTTTGAATGATTCTCCTCATTGTGATAATCCTGTTGGAGACGTAGTTATATATTGGCCTGCTACCTACGTATACTAAGTACTAACAATGCTTATAGAATTCATGGCCTGTTGACATTTATATAGGACATTGCCTCTATTAGTGGTTCATCATTTAGGGAGAAGCTTATGTATGCAGTTTTATATTCCTAAATCTTTTAAGATGTTCATAGTGAAAATGAATATTTTCTATATATTTCTCCCTTTTCATATTGGCAAGTGGTTTCAGCTACATATTGCTTTTACTAAAAAATGGAAGAACCAAAGTGCCCAAGAGAAAATAACCTACAAGCTGGTGCAGGTAAGGTATGCATTACTTGGTTACTCAGCTCCACATATTAAGATCAATTGTGTATCAATATGTTTTTGTATGGTATTAAGATGATTTAATTTCAATTAATTGCATGTGTGTTGTAGTACTAAACAACTAAATACCCCATTATCCACCACCACCATCTCCTTCAGATGGGAGGTCGAACGGTGCGGGTAGGTGGCAATAGTGCATTGAGGCTGGCCTCTACTAATTTTGTATGTTAATTACTTCCTCCTTTTTGCTGTCAAATTATTGCTTAAGATTTAAGAACACTGATACTGCTCACCTTGGTTACTATTGTGGTTAGTACATTTTTTATAGTAAATGTTTGGTCATTGCCACGATGATAAGGGAATGATAAAATCCTACATGGGATGTGTCCTACATACTACATTCTTAGTATCTTCCATTACACTTATTGTATGTGGTGCTTGATTGATCTACATCATCCATGATTTCGTCCAAATTTTATTAGTTTAGAAATTTCCTTTTGCTTGAACTTTGATTGCACCATGTGTGCTAGCATTCGTGTATGCAATACGTGTGTTTAGGTGGAAAAACCTGAGCTTGCTGGTTGTTTTCTATTTTATAGGGTCTACAAGGCATGATGAACAATTGGTAGCTGGTTTACATAATCTCAGCAACTTTATACTATTCCTCATTGGATTTAGCTCAATGCATGGTTGAAATACTTAATTCAAGGAAAATCTTGTCAGTAGAACGGCGGGTGTAATTCCTTAATGTATACTTGCTTGTACATATATATTTGGGTCAATATGTGTGAGAAATTTGATGTTTATTTTACTGATGTAGGATCGCGTTTTACGATACAAATAACTATTACTGTTTTGGGATCACGTTTAATGATAATGTTTCATGATATATATATCTATATATATATATCCCGATATTGCGCTAACATTTTCGTAATAAATAAAAGACGTGCTCCTGCAGTATCTTCAAACAGATGCTGCAAAAGCCTACTGAAGATACTTTCAGCTATATATATATATATATATATATATATATATATATATATATATATATTTCCCGATATTGCGCTAACATTTTCCTAATAAATAAAAGACGTGCTCCTGCAGTATCTTCAAACAGATGCTTCAAAAGCCTACTAACGCAAATTGCTTCTACAAGGTAATGTATATGTACGAAACAATCTTATGATTTTTGTCGCAAACATGCATATCAAGAGCTATTTGTTTGCCATTCTTCTTATACCAATGAATACAATCTTTGGCCACGCTGGCGACTATGGCACGACTGCGGCTAACCAGCTGCCCTTTGATTGCAGCAATTTGGTGATTCATTGGCGTGCATCCATTTTCCCTTTTGCTGATTGTTACTCCCTGATCCTGACCGCGTGAGCAATTCAGGTTTGTTATTTTATTTCTTCTTTTCCCCAAAACTGGTTGAGATTTCTGTCCCTAAAATCCCGAGCAGCAGAGTTCCAGTCTTCCCAAGCTGCGGGTGAAGGGGAAAAGCAACAAAAGAGGAAAGCATGGGATCTGTCATCAGAGCTGTACTGATCTTTGTTGTAGCATATTTAGCACTTGCTCCACCCTGCACTTTACCCTCTCGCAGGTAAGCTACTCTTGCTCTTTGTAGTTTTTCTGCTTTGAGGATCTCTAATTGGATTTGGGTCTCTTGTGTTGTGTCAATAGTTACTCTTTAGAGAGGAGTTCTATAGGAATAGCATGGCTCAACTTCTAGGATTAGATCTTCATTCATTTATGCTGGTTGGATATTTCTGGTAAGGGTTGGCAGGTTTCAAATATGCAGAAGATTTGATAACACCTAGATTTTGACGTTGTTTTGTTAATCTGGTTCAGGGACTTCTATCAATCCAATCGACGTCATGAATTCTATAGCTCGTGATAAGAAGACCCCTTTATTTTCTGTTGTTGGTCTCCGACACAATGAAATTAATGCTTACATTTGCCACTAGGCTGGTTTGGTCGAGCCTTTAGAGAAGATTGATGATATCTTGCAGGTATATATAAAGCCAAACTTTTATTAGCTACCAGTGTATTTCATTTTACTAAAGTAATTTTGGATAACTCTACAAAGTCTTGAGAAATAACTAGAAACAAAGTATAATGAATATGTGCCTAAAATAACAATCGACAGCATTGACTGATAGTTTATTAGTGTTCTTATGTGGTCCTTATACTAACTTGACTTATATAAAGTAAGTAATAAATGTATATGGTGCAAGCTTGGTTTTTACATGGACCACGGTAAACTTGTTTTTACATGGACCACGGTAAACTTTAGCGTGCAAGTGGTAGTGATAATATAAAAAACGGTGGCTATAAATTAAAACTATTCTCAGGTACTGCAATCTATTTCAACATTCTATTCAGCCTTTGCTGCGTGCTAGATCAACAATTTGACATTCGCACATGTGCATTCACTGTCCAATATTACAACTGTTGTGGGGGTGCCGTGGAGGATAGTTTTGCTCGTCTTTGCAGCTATGGGAGTAAACATGGAAACGACACAGTTTTTCAAGCGTGATTTCAAGGAAAATGGCTCGATAGATGGAGTCGCCTTATTACTTAATCCAGTACATTTGCATAGCCTTTTTTCCCTCTTTTTTTTCTTCACTATGTTGATATGGGCTTTTTGCAAGATCTGCCAACTTTCCCCTTCCTTTTGTTTGTAGGCAAATGAGCCAGCTATTGAGTGTATTATCACCCCAAGAATTACTCTCACCACAGCGGAATACTTGCCATACGAGTGTGGGAAGCATGTTCTTGTCATTCTGACTGACATTAGTTCATATGCAGATGCACTTTGTGAAGTAAGGACAGTTATCCTCCTACAATTTTTTTTTTGGCGTTTACAGTACAAACATTTGGCAATTCTCAGTTTCTCACCCAACAACTGGAATTAACACGAGATTTTGGATAGTTAATATACATAAGCCTGAAAAAATTTACCTTGCATCTTAATTTCACTTGCTAATAAAAAAGAGCTTAACATGTATGTTTATACAGTTTGCTCAGATTTAAAAAGACAATCACTGATATTTGTTGGGCTCCACTAAATACCATATGGTTACATCGACACACACACACGGTTATTCACTATTGCAGCTATACCAGTAGCTAAACACGCTTTAATCATGATAAGCAGTCTTTATTCTATTGCATCATGGTAGCTTCAGCACGGTTCCAGAATCTCATAATTCCTTGTGTGAATTTGACCCATGATGTAGAACTATGTTGCATTATCTTCCACTGCCAGTTTTATTTTTGTGATTGCTTAATAGAGAAGATGCTCTGCTAGGTGCATCTTTATTTGTAAGGATTAGAATTTTTGTCCATGTTAGCTGTTTGGTATTCCTGTTTCACTATTATTGTTTGTTCTTTGTTCGAATCCTAGAACAAAGGTCTTATTAGTGTCATGTGTAAGGGTAGTTGATATTGCGTTTCCTACCAACACGGGTCAATAGAAGGACAGCTCTTTCAAGTAATACTTGTGGTGTCCCAATTTTGACTTAAAAAAAGTGCATCATTTTCATGAATTTCAAAAAGCTTTATTTAATATTAGTTTTCTTATGGAAAGGTAGATTTCAATCATTGAGGTATTGGTATATAGGGAAAAAGTGAAATAAATTTATCTTCTTTACTAACAGAGTGAGAAGGCTAGAACAACATGTCTTTGTTATCTCCAGTCATTTCTGATTATGCTAAGCCTGGATATTTTCTTGTATGACCATGGTGTGTTACGTTTTTTTGCTTTTACGTTCAATGGGAAGATCATAGTTTATGGCTTTTGAGCATCCAAAAAACTACAATACCTTATCTTGCCATTTCAAAATTGCTAGGTTAAACCAAATTCTCCTATAAAATATTGTGTCCAACCGAATACTGGATTTATCCTCCCAATGGCTACATATGATTTCACAGGTGTGTACACTACTGCATTACACTTGCTATTATTATTGATAATAATGATTTTGTTTCCTATTGTTATCTCCAGTCATTTTTGATGATGCTAAGGCTGGAATTTTCTTGTATGACCTTGGTATGTTCAGTTTTTGTTTTTTTTTTTTTTTTTTTTTTTTTTTTTGCTTTTATGTTCAATGGGATGATCATTGTTCATGCCTTTTGAGCATCCACAAAACCAGAGTCCCTTATCTTGCCATTTCAAAATTGCTAGGTTAAACCTAATTTTCGTAAAAGATATTGTGTCCAACTGAATACTGAATTTATCCTGACAATGGCTACATATGATCACAGGTGTGTGCACTAATGCACTGCACTCACTATTATTGATAATAATGATTTTGTGTCCACAAAGTTTATTGCAATAGAGTTCTATTGACCTGAACCAACATCTATTTTAAGATGCAGTATGATAGCCAACTTGATTTTTGTATGAAATAATAGCTTCTTATAATGAATCAACAACATTCCTATATCTTACTAGATTATTGATGGTCTCATACCATATGGTGCGGCATAGTGCCCGAATGATAGGCTTAAAACGAATTCCTCCTCTCCTTTCTTTGCCACAAGAGCTTGCTAGGGTTGGCAGTTTTACCCATGGGTACCCGATCCGATAAGGACGGGTACAGCTAGTACTTTATACTCATGGGTTTTTGCGTTTGGGTACCCGATAATACGACAGGTATGGGTACCTATTGGGTTTGGGTGTGAGCATAGATCTGTACCCGATAAGATTAGTGGGTTTGGGTGGGCAGCACAAGTTTGGGTTTTGTGTTTAGTTCTGAGACAGTTGTACCCGGAGGTACCCACCCGATTGCCATCCTACCTGGCGCAGCGGTGAGAGCACCCCCTCGCGCATCAACAACGTAGGTTCAAGCCCGCATTGCGCTCATGCGCACAGTTTTTCCCCGCGTGACACGTGGCACGCCCTCTCGGTCCGGCGCGTGGGATCGTTTTTTTTCAAAAAAACCTACATACGCGAAATTGCATAAAGGTCCTTTGTTTATGTGGGAAGGTCCTTTTTCCGCATAAAGGTCCTCTGATTTTTTTTGCGTAAAGTCTTTAAAAAAACATACCGGTCCAAATTTTCCTTTTTCCTTTCTTTTGCGAAAAGACCCCTACAAGTACGCTAAATTGCAGAAAGGTCCTTTTATTATGCGAGAATATCCTTTTTTCACGTAAAGGTCCTCCGATTTTTTGCTTTTGCATAATCGGAATCCTTTTTGGTTCCGATTTTAGTCAATTTTATACTTTTACCTCCCGATTTTCTCGGAAAAACAGCTCATTTTTACTGGCGCGGCAACGCCACACCCATTTTCTAGTGTATTTTATAAATGGTTGAAGCTCATACATCTCCTTTGTTACATTTGAGCATAATATGCAAATGTGTTTTGCAAGTAGTTTGTGTAAATGCAATGTTAACCAAGTGGCATAAAGCTAATATTTGCGAATGTATTTTGAATATAGTTGAGCTTATGCTAAATCCTTTTATTTGTGACTTGAAGTTTGCGAATGTGTTTTGCAAATAGATTAAGTCTATATTCCTTCATTGTGGCATGATCTAAAGTTTGCAAATGTGTTTTGTAAATTGTTAAAGTTCATACTTCATACATGCTTTCTTGGTATGGTATAAAGTTTTGTTGTTGCTCTTTTTTTGCATTTAGACCACACCATTAGAAAACAACATATATGTGATAGCCTATCAGTGTCGGTTTTTTTTTTAACCGACACATATAGGGTTATTTGTGTCGATTGTAAATTTCAAATGGGTGGGAAAATTTTTTGTGTCGATTTTAAATTGAAACCGACATAGATGTTCCATTATCTGTGTCAGAAATTGACGCAAATACTTCCGTCTTAGAGTGACAGGTGGATGGCCTGAGCTCTCTCCAATTCTTTTCCACATAATAGTTCTATTATTAATATGTCATCATGCATTGTCTGCAAAATCTAAGAGGGGGGACGGGACACTTGCATAAACACGCTTTATGCTTAATAGCATTTGCAGGATTTACCTGTAAACTTTGGTGAGAGTCCCGCTTCTAAAATTTACTTTAAAACTGCGCATAATCGTAGATTTAGTAAAGTATCCAGGTAGACAATAAGGAGAGAGATAGTTAAGTACTGTACTAGTTGTCGTGAAAAATTGAAAGAATTATTCAATACTTGCACATTTTTCGTAGTTTTGACATCGGACATGGAGTGGTAGGGCTAAGCAAAATTATATTAGCGTAGCTTTGCTCATTATGTCAACAACAACTGGCAATTAGAAAAAAGAATTATAGGGTTCAAACTAATTGATGTCACACATACGGGTGAGAATATTGCGGAGAGTACGTATTATTAGGATGGTAGAGGAATTTGGTCCTACTAATAAGATTTTTTCCATAACTTTAGATAATGCCTACACAATTAATATTCTAAGGCCATGTTTGGAACCCTATGCTAATTGTTAGTTTGCTAAAAATTAGCCCTAGTCTATCCAAACATGAAGACTAATAGGTGGGCTAATTTTTAGCCAACCCCTCGGCTAACAATTAGTCCATTAGCTGGTGGGTGGGAGCTAATTTGGGCTAATAACAGGTAACACGTTGGTAAAAATCTGAAATACCCTCGCGCTGACCTTATCCTCACTTTCTCACCCGTGCTGTTATGAGGGGCAGACATGACATTTCTAATAAATTAGCCCAACCATTAGCCATGTATTCAAACAACCCTGGACTAATTTTAGATGGGCTAATTATTAGCTGGCTAACAATTAGCTCGAGCCATTAGCCAGCTAACAATTAGTTTTAGCCCATCCAAACATAGCCTAACTCCATTATTTGGTACTTATGCTGAATTATTTTTGCTACACCAACGTTGCACCTATCATATTATTAACCTTGTAGTTAAAAGTGGACTGGCCCGTTGAAACGTTGCATTCAACCTTTCCGTTTGGCAATATCTTTCGTGTATCTCTACTATTCTAAAGCAGCAGTTGGTGGCAGTGGTCCATTCTTCCCACGTCATTAATTGCTGCTTAATTGCCCTACTTAATTGCCCTGCTTAATTGCCCTACGCAAGAAACGAAGCGTTGCTTTAATTAGCCAGCTTTCGCAAGAAACGAAGCGTTAAAGATATATGTTTGATCTTGTGAAATAAATTTTTTTATTTTTTAATCTTTATTTTTCGTTCTCAATTTTGTTTTTCGTAGCAACGCACGGGCATGTAACTAGTCATTCTAATGCTAGAGTAGCATCTTATAAGAACTATTGCATTGTGATGGGCATACGTCCAAGAATATTTGGTTTAGATATGCCGATGAGATGGAACTCTACTTACCTAATGCTTAAGAACATTCTACCCTATAAGTACATTTGAGGTTTTCATTCACACACATCACCCAGAATGTAATCTATTAACTGACGAACATTGGTATGTTGCTTCCAAGTTACTTGTGTTTCTCGAATTTTTTTTTATGATTCCACAGTGGCTTTATCCGCAGTTTATGAGCCCACATCTCCTCTAATTGTTCATCATATTTTAGATATTGCTACTCACTTCAAGAACAACGAAAATGGCATGCTGTTAAGAGATTCTATATCTGCTATGAAAACAAAATATTAGACATATTGGAAAGAAATTCCATATTTATATTATTTTGCCTTTATTTTCAATCCTAGAGCTAAACTTAGAGGATTTGGTAATGATCTCTCTATTTTGGGTGATCTTATAGGGATAGATTATGTAGTTTATTTTTCTACTGTTCGTACTAAATTAACAGAAGTATACAACAAATATGAACAAAAGCATCAAGGAGCTTGTAACCCGAGTACACTGTCGTCAAGTCCCACACATTTTGACCCCTTCCACAACCCTAGTCCCGATCTTGCAATTGTGCAGGTCGTCTCCTCCGCGTTGCCTCCCCACTTCTCCTCCAACTGAGGTGCAGCTATCCCCAGCCGCAACATGGCCGCCCCTTCCCTTCCCCAGCGCTCTCTTTTGGTTGACATCGCTGCCTAAGGGTGTGTTTGGTTGGTGAGATGGGATAGGATCATCTGGGATGAGATGTGATAGGATGAGATCGTCCTTGAATGGGATCATCCTGGATGGAATGATACAAATAGGCTGTTTTGTTGGATGTATAGGATGATGTGAGATTGTGTTTGATTGCATACATGAGATGATTAAATATAGCGTTTACTTGTTTGAATAATATGTATCATACATATGTATAATCTGTTTTGCATAAATATTACCTGAAATTGAAACCTCGCTTTCTCATGAAAAATATATTTGCGAAATCGACTAAATTTTGTTGGAGATGATTCTATGTATGTCGGAGTTACTTTGTGCAAATGGGTGAACCCAAGCAAATTGGCGAAATCAACAAAAGTTAATGATAGAAGTTCAACAACAAAAACAATGCATACTTAAACCATAATATATAGATGTTCTAGGTTTCTTTCTAGTCCTACGTGAACTTACACCGAAGTCTCACTATGTTACTAGGGCTACTAGTAGCTTAGGATGATATTGGCCTTCAAATCAGCGATGATAAGTTCCTTTGGATTCTCGCACCACTTGTTGATGATGACGATCCAAAACTTCGATGAAGTCGGAGAGATTCGATGCGTCACATTCATCTTTCTGAAGTTGCTGGTGTAGACACTAAAGGTTTTATTGGCTAAGTTATCAGGATTATTGTAAAAAGATTTGTTGATATTATTCAATGACAATAAGGATGAGAACAGAAATTCTTATAGAAAGAATAATAATATATATAGGTGAGGAAAGAATGTTCTATAGAAGAGAGAGGAGTTTACAGATAAGGAGGAAAATTCTATACATGGGAAAAGAGTGTGTGTGTGTGTGTGTATAACTAATACTATTCTTTTCATTTATCTTTTCAAAAAATAATGTTTTGAATTTCCCAGTTCTATGCTAACGATAGTTCTATATAGGGTTTATCCTACAGTCAATATAGATCTGATACTATCTGTGAAGACCCCGCCTTTTACATCACTGTACTATAAAAGACAAGTTCTTTACTATGCTTTCTGTACTGGTCCCTGGATCAGTAGCCAGCACGCATATACACAAATGGGAGTCACAACCATACAATACAGATTATTATTACATTGTAGCGGAAACAATTCATACATACAAATATTGCAAGTTAAAAGCTCAGATTTCTCTACCCTGCAGTATGCCAACTACCCATATTCCACAGGCAACTGACAAGATAGAACTCTAGATAGAACAAAGTCATTATCCTCGTAACCTGCATCGTCGCAAGTTTCCTCAACATAATCTATTCCTGCATCTAAAAAACAACAATATAGCAAGGGTGAGTTACTCAGCAAGACTTTGAGCTGAGTGTTTGAAATGCAGGCTGATTCTAGAGTGGCTTCTATGGCTAACTTTTGCTTGGAGCCAATTTAAATTATAATACCGAATAATAGATTGAATGCGAAATTGAATAAAAGCAGTTTACCAGGTATATGTAAGATAAACAGTATGTAAACATAAAGGTAACAACTCACAGTCCTCCATGACGTGAGTACAAATCATCCAAATACCAACACATGGCACATAATTCATTATGCTGCCAACAAATGGCACAAAATTTATTATGCTGCGAACACATGGCACAACAACTGAATTCAATTTTACCAGCACATATCAAGCATTGAATTATCTGTAAGGGTAAACTCACCCATACCAAAATTTAAGTTTGGATTCATTTTATGAAATTACTAAAAAGTTATCTAACTAGTGCAAGTTCACCAAGTGCTCATAACCGAGAGCGTAGCTAATCGATTAGTTTTGGCTCTGCAGAGTTGTACAACTTTACCCACAAAGAATGATTTTCCCTTTGTGCAACGCATAATTGACACACTTCCTTTGGTGTGCTGCAGAGAAAATCATATATAACCTTTACATCACATAATCTTGACTTTGCACCAGCCCAGTACCATCAATCCTTACTAATGGCGGCAGAAGAATATTACAAACATAGGGCGACAAACACATTGTCTCAGACGAACACATCGTCTCTTTTCTCCCCATTAGTAAGGTGTATACTGTTGCATTGGTATGTGTCTAACCCACACCTTTGTGTGGACACCCCTACGAGCAATTCAACGGAAACAACTCGTGCTAATTCGGCCTTCCAATGTGCAAAGTCAGTTTTAAGCAACTTAATTAGTTATAGCGTCCCATATCAGCATTGTGGTTGCACGATATTTCTTGGATCATACAACACTACGTTCGGTCCTTAATCTGACCCGAGCGATAAATCTCTCCTATCTACGTGCAAGTATACCCTCGCACATCCAGCTATTGCCAATAATCGCTCGCGTCCAAATCATAGTTTTATTTCCATAAGAAAATACCATTGATCACATATTCATCAAATCCAACAATTATTTTCAATATATCAAATGTTTAAGTTTATTACGAACAGTAAACCATCTGTTTGTATCCCTGCTAAGCATCACTAAGCAAATGCATATAATATACCCATTTTATGTGTCCAACGAAACTCTAGGGTTTTCACCTACCAAAATCCAGTTGGCTCGACTGCAAGCAAAAAAGAATGGAGAGGAGCTCAGGTGGTTGCAAAGAGCTCGAAAGGTGCAAGCAACTTGATCATGATCTCACCCGAAGAAAAGCAGTAGATGATCAGTGTACAGCTTTTCTCGCCGGCAATGGAAGTGAGGAACGAGCTTGGCTAACGAGGGAGTATGAAGGTGTCTTGGAGACGATCATGAAGCTTAGGAATAGCTTGGAGAGTTTTTTTATAGCGAATAGCTACTCAAGACAATGACAAGGCAAGGCGGTGGTTCGGCATGGGAACTCGAAGCTGGGGTATGGGCGACGTCCAGTGAATATCAGCACCGACCGGAGGGAGAAGAGCGGTAGAGTTTGTTGGCGAGCACCGCTCGGCTCAGCCGCACGAAGGAGGAGGAGGGAAGAAAAAGAAGAGAAAGAAAGAGACTGACGGTGGGAACCGGGCCCATGGGCAGTGAGACAGGGGCAGGGATGTGGCTACAGTGCGGAACTGATGAGTGGGACAGCTGGGCCCGCCTGTAAGTGTAAGAATTCAATTTACTCGGTTGGTTCCTTCCAGACAGCGGCAAAAGGCAAATAAATGACCCATCAAATCCACTCTCGATTTTTCAAACTTTTTATCCTAAGATCCTGATAGAGTTAACTCGGAGTTGTAAAGTTTTGAAGTGAAAATATTGAGTAATTCATTTTATAAAAATCTGACAACAGGGTATACCCTATTTTTCCATTTTCGTTTTTTCATTTAAATGAGGGAACCAAAGGTCTTATCAATTTTTTAGATTTTTTTGTCAGAGGTTCTCTAGATAATACTAATCTCTAGTAAAAATTTGAAGTTGAAAAGATAAGTACTTTTCTTGGAAGAATTCTTTTAGTACAAATCTCATATTTTCTCAAAACCTTTATTTTAATTTCTAAAGGCATTAAAACTAAATATTATTTTCTGGAATTTTTACCAAAGGTAGATATTGTTAAGGAGAGTAATTAGTATATAATAATTTGCATTTTCTTAGAAAGTTGGAGTTAACACTCTTCGACAAAGCAGTGACCACTACTCCTAGTTTGTACTTGATAATTAATTTGGCCTTTTCTAGTATTCTGTATGTTATTATCATGAAACTTGGTTGTCAATCGGTGATAAACCATGATGAGGGTATACCAGTGGCTATGCGTTTGTGCTTGCTTTGAAGACAAGTCACATATAGTTCAGTTAAACAACTATAGTTAACCAAAAAAACTACAAGGGTTTGTTGTTTTCTACACCTAAAGCGGTCGTATGCCTTTTAACAAGGGTTACGACGCACGAACGTGACTCCAGTGTGCATTGGTTGTGACCAACCCATTAAGAACTTGATATGTCCACATTAATACTATCAAGTTCTGTAATTTAATATATATTTTTTCGTAACATGGTGCAAGAGGATATAGATGATTTGGAGGTGGATGGACCGGAAGACATGGAGAAGGAATAACGGAATGTCAAGCCTTTCAACATGTGATAAATTTATCCTTTTTTGTAACTTGCTAGTAATTATAAACCTATGTGATAAACAAAGTGTTACGTAATTTTCACGAGACATGGTATCTAGTGTTATGAAATTTGTATTTCTTAATGCTCTACTAGATGTTTTGATAAAATGAAGTAATTAATTATGTGTTTTCGTTGATTTCGAATGTACAAATTAAGAGGTTTTTATGTTCGATAAATATTCGTGACCCGATTCGATTCGTATTCTCTTCATATTTGTATTCGATACTATCCGTATTCATATCTATATCCGATATATCCGTATTTGTATCTGCATCCGAAAAAAAAATAAGAAAACAGATATGATAGTCATTATCCGTCTGTCTCCAGTCTATTTTCACCAAACTCAAATGATCATTACAATCCTCTATTTATAGCCTACTAGGAGCAATCGCCACCTTTAATAACATTCTTACTCTCCAATAAGCTCCATCAATGGATGAGATTAATTCTCTCCACTCACGCACAAGCTAACCTGCAATCCAGTAACGCAACAGGTTTCAGCCATTCACTGCACGCTTCTCAGAAGCGATCTTAAGCGAAAATTCCAATAACTCATTAGACACTAGCTTAATCTTGACTCCATCCGCGAATCCACGATCCAACGATAGCTTGAGTAAGGTTGAACCTAGCACCTCATCTATCCATTTGTTATCTTACATGCAATCACATCCTTAGCCTTAATCATCATCGGCGTCGCTTTGATCAGACACAATATGTGATCAGACCTATCTGTATCGCCTGAGCGCAAGTGAACCATGGACGAACTCCCAATTCCCAAAACAGAAATGGTTATTTAAGCTATGCGTTGTCAGCCTTCACTTGAAAAGTCAATATCAAGGCACATGTCATTTGCATCTAGCAGGCATCATCAGGAGTTCATACAAAACATCTCTTAGCTGGAACTGAAACATTCCTTCTTCAATGAGCAATGCTGCAGCACTAGAGTGACACAATTAGGTCTTCATGGAACCAAGACCAAGATGACTTTGAGATGTATATCATAAAAAGGACGCGCAAAAAAAACATTGGCACTAGAGCAGCAATGGGTAATTAATAAAGGGGAAAAACAGAAGCAGAGATTCAAACATCAGCGTTGATACATTCTCGCAACAAATATTTAGCTGTTTCACAGTAATATAGCAAGGAGCATGCGTTATGAGTTGCAAAAATGCCAAAGCAGGAAATGCTACAGTTGACATGTTTGTAACTCATAACGCCAATAGCTCACCTTTCAGTTGCTGATTATAATCTGAAGCTGAAAAGAACAGAGCAACTACAACAGTTAATTAGCTGTTTGAACAGACCAATAGCTGGCGACTAATGTAAAACACCATCACTATAATAATTAAACAGCACAGGAAAGCATCTCTGTCACAGTTACACAACAGCAATAATAAAACGATAGATATTACAGCAAATCTGTCAACCACAAGGAAAGAATGACAAAATATGCCCAATAGTTAAGACTCTCCCCTCCCTATTGTAGTCGTAAAGAAGGAGAGGAAACCCAGGCGCCACCTCCATGGTACAAGAGCCGTTTACGCCTAGCAAAAGGACACAATAGAAAAGCAAGTGTCAAATCGGGAACTATACCAACCAAACCAATCTGATCAAACATAATAGTAGAAAAACACATCCACAACGAAGTATAGATAGAGAATCGGTTACATCCTAAATCAACATAGATGCCCTCAACATAGATCCTAAATCAACGAAGTATAGATGACATGAGTGCTCTAAACATAGATGCCCTCCTGCTCGACTGGAACGCTTGACTCCCCAACAATACAAGAACTTCTGGAAAAGCATCATGTGAGCAACATGTGTGTTTGACTCCCCAACAATACAAGAACTTGCAAATACCTATGTAACACCTTCACAAAATTACCTTCACCTTTTCTTCGCTAACGAAGTTCAACACTAAGGCACCAAAAATCTCACTTGGTAACAAGTCAAAATGTGATTGTAATCAAGACAATGTTGCACATACAAACGACAATCGTAACAAAATTTCAACCTCTGCTAACTGTAAATAGAGCAAGCAGCAACTTCTACATGTGTCTCCGATGCTTGAAGAGGAAGCTAAGAAGACGGTGAGTGCTCTGAACATAGATGCCCTCCTGCTCGACTGGAACGATGGCTGATCGAATGGTGTTGTAGTTTGTCTTCCAGGTTGTTATTACTTTCATGTTTTGTGGGTTTCTATTGTTCTAACAAAGCTTTAGTGCTAGTTGTGCTAAGTCCTTTTCTAGCACTGTATGAGCAGCTGTGAGATTGTTTTTACCCCTGCATGAGCAGATGGATGTGGTTAACAATGCATATGTGGGGTTAAGTGTAAATGCAAAACTGTACCAGAACATCTTATTTTCCTCACTGGAATTTTTTTCCTAGCCCAAAAAATCCTAATGACTGTAAATACCATAGCCTAATCGTTCATCTTCTGCATAATAACAATAGTTCTAACTAGGCAAATACCACTAGTTGTAAATACCACTAGTTGTAAATAGGCAAATACCACTAGTTGTAAAAAACTGTACCAGAACATCTTATCCACAAAGTTTTTTTTCAGTTTCTTGAGAAAATAGACAAATACCACTAGTTGTAAATACAAACAACACTTGTAGCAGTTATAAAGACTTGCACATTCCAATCCAGAAATTTGTGGATCTCGAATGGCAATGCGTTGTGAATCTCAACAACACTGATTTGGGACTGTAACTAGTGTCACTGTAAGAGCATCTCCAAGAGAGAGCCTTAAAAATGAGCCTTAAATTTTAATTTAGGACCTCAACTAATTAGATTTAGGGCTCCAACAAAATATTCACTCCAGCAATTAGGCCCTAAAACCCAACAAAGATAGGGCTCAATCACAGAGTTGCTAAATATAGCTACTCTTCTAGGGGCCCTAAAACAATTTGCTAAATTTTAACAATTTAGGACCCTTGCTGGAGTTAATCTTTTCCCTAAAAGCCCTATAATTCAAGTTATGACCATATTTAGGGCCTCTCTTGGAGATGCTCTAATACCAGCAAAACACCCAAGAAATTAATTAATTAGATGTATGTAGCCTTGAGTGGTGAATCGTCAGTAAAAGTAGGACCAGCCAGAAATGCATAAATTAGAAGAGAATCAAGTGCTGCATGTAAGACTTACCCCAATACGCCACTTTCCCTTCACCCGCCACGAAATCTTAGCATCCTGGAAACATGCAAGTCCTTTGTTCCTACAGGCATAGGGGGAAACAATTAGCTCGCCTAGTAGCACAACAGGCTCCAATTAAGGAACGATTATTATTATTAGGGAGAATAATGTTGGGAAAAAAATCAAGGCACCAACCATTGTGCACGACAGCAAGAGGTGAAGATATGGTGCTTGATGCTACAAGGACTCGGTACAACACCACTTCTGAGAAATCCATCCGCTGCTGGCGACCATGTGCCACTACTGAGGTGGTATTCCGCAAGATACCTTTTCTTTCGATGCATACAGACAATAGTGTCACCCACAATGGTAGGGAGCCCCTTAGAGTTGACACATAGAGTCCTATGACCAATGAAGAGGGCATTGCCTCCAATGCGTGTTACTGGGACAGTCTTTTCCAAGATAAGGTCAGATAGCCTATAAACCAAAAAATGTGAAAAATGACTATCACTAAGGCCGATCACTAGGATCTCTGAGTCGTATTCTGCCCGATACCAAGGCCTGTGGAGTTTGCCTGCTGGACATGTGGCAATCAACTTTGGTGGCAGCAACGAAGACGAACCTGAGCCCATCCCTTCATGCTGGGGTGGCTCGATCTGGAAAACCTGTCTTTCACCGGAAAATGTGGGATTATGCAACATGTATATCTTGCCTTGGAATGACATTGGTTGACAACTGAATGAGAGCCTCCATCCTGACAGTCTCCATCGCTGATCTCTGGAGGTAGCAAAGGCTACACGCACCATACGACAAAGCGCAATCATGACTGTGATGACTCCATCAGCGCTCACATTGATGGAGGTGGCAGAGACGCTTCTGAGAAATCCCCACTTCCCTACGTCCTTGTAACATCCTCGTTTTGGCTTTCTGGAGTAAAACCTAATTTAAATAAATTAAATTCAAAGTTGGAGTTTCTTTGGTGTTTATAATAACCTGGCATCCATTCCCCTTCGAAATCGGGAATTAATTCCCTCCCGGGCGAAAAATCGGATTTTCCAAGATCACTGCATTCTAAAATTCACCCGAGTCCAAAAATGCTCCAAAAATCTCCAAACCACTTCTAAAATGTTCCAAATATTCCGAAATGATTTTAGGAATCATTCCCCGGATTTTTGGACCTCCGTTCCTATTTTATCTCGCGCGGCTTTTGTTTAATGCCTGCGATCCGCGCTCGATTATTCAATTCCACAAAAATCATCCAAATTCAACCAAACCACTTCCATTGAGTTCCAAATAATCTAAAATGGCTCTAGGAATTTTTCCGGAATTTTTAGGCCATTTTTCCTTATTTTTCCCTAGGGTGGAACATTTGCGTAAAGGAGGACCAATGAGGTGCTGCCACGTGGCGAATGAATAGTGTCATCTTCAACCTCTAGCCATGCATGGGGGATGAGCTTCAAGCAAGCAAAAAATGGTGGGAGCTCTCTTTAAATTCGTGTATCTCCTCCAATACAACTCCAATTCGCGAACCGCCGGATCCGTTGGGATCACAACGACCTCCTCTTCCTATCCATGGGGTTGTTGTACCCGAGATCGCGTTGGTTTTTGAACGGTTGCGAGAAACCCGAAATCCACTCTTTTGGAGATTGCGCGGCCGTTTCTAATCCGTTCCGCGTGATTTCACCTCTCATCTCTCCGTATAAGAACCCTCTTTCCGGTGGTATAGCTCTCCGTTAACCTCTCAAACCCAATCGGCCGCAAGATCAAGAAAACCGACGAACTCTCGTGTTCTTCGCGTTCTTCGTGTTCTTGCTCATATCTTCCACTCCGGTGGATCTTTCTTCCTCCCGTTCGTTTCTTTGTGTTAGCATGGAAGTCTAGTTGCTAATTCATCCATCAATTTCAGGGTTCATCAAGTTTCCTCGACGAATTTCGCGTTTTGGAGCTTTCGGCCGAACCGCCGTTCGTCGTCGATTTCATCTTCTCCGGTGAGATTTGGCTCGATTCCTTCATCCTAGATGTTGCTAAGGAGGTCCTCTAGAGGTTCTAGCTTTTTGTTTGGATCGAATCCATGCAAAAATGAGAGAAAAATCAAGTTTTTAGAAGTGGGTGTGTTTCTTTTCTTTTGGGGAGCTCTCTGTTTTTGGTTGGGATGGAGCTCCCTGTGCTTGGGGCTTGCCGTCGTGAGCCTTGCCCCGGCCCGTGGCCGGCCGGCCGCCAGCCTGCCCGCCGCCACTTCCTTCCAGACCCTTCATGCATGCGCCTGCGTCTTTGCGCCATGCCGCTTGTCCCGCTGCGCCCGCCGGCGACCATGCCCGCCCGCCCTCACCGCCGGCCCCCCTCCCCTTCCCTCTCTCTCTCCCTTCCTCTCCCTCAACCTCTCTCTCCTCCATGGATGGCATGGGAAGCTTCATGGAGAAGCTACTCCCTCCCAATGACATGTAGGGCCCACTGCCATACTCTCAAGGCCCGGTCAAAGCTAGTCAACGCCAGTCAAAGCTCGGTCAAAGCCCCTGTTGACCAGTCAAACCCGAAGGGAATATTCCCGGAATATTCCCGGTTTTCGATTTATTCGAAATTCAAACTTCGGAAGCTCATAACTTTCTCATCCGAACTCCGTTTGACCTCATTCAAATTTCTAAATTCATCTAAAATCAAGACCTTCCTGCCAGTACTAATTTTATAATTTTTGGATTTTATTTATTTTCTGTTATTTATTTGTTGCCTCGTTTTGCGTGTAGTCGACGATCCCGCCGCCATGATCACGATTTCGCCGTCGAGCCTTCCGAGTTCGACACACCGCCGCAAGAATCAAGGCAAGTCTCCTTGATGCACTTTGCTCCTATGTTTGCGAAATGATTTAAAACTGTTTATAAAGTTGCATGGCTATGTTTAATTAAATATGTCAAATATAAGAGCTAGTTATTCCGAACTTGTTGATTCCTCCATGACATTGTTAATCATACCCATTGTAACCCTAGAACTTTGTTTATACCATGCCTATGCTTATATGGTATCCGTTGCTCTGTAGTACGGTAGAATTGCTTAGGACATTTTCCGATAAAACAACCCATGGGTGGGATTATTCAAAAAGAATGTTATTAAACGTGATTTGAAAGTTATTATTATGATTTTGGTCCTGTTTTCTAAAATAAAAGAAAAGTAAAATGATTTCGACTTGGGCGGCCTGGAATGTCGGGGGGAAGCGGATCAAGTCTTGATCCTTTTGTGCAAAGAACCGCCCCAAGTCATATAAGGACCGACGCTTATGATTGCCATTTTAAGCATAACCGTACTACCACATGTCTATAATGGTACGACCTGGCTCACTAATTTGTAGAAGCCTAGTTTAGACTCACCACTCGGTTGTTGTGTGAGAGCCGGACGGAGGCATTGTTGTGGATGTTGTTTTGCTCACACTGCAGCGTAAGAGGGGCTTCAGATCAGTGGAGGGAACCCTAACGGCGGTGAAACCTCGGGTGGGTCTAGCTAGGTAGATACATTGTAACGGCCTTGTCAAGATATCCTCGCGGCACACCTAAGGAAGTGTGTTAATTGCATGGCAACAAGGGTCTATCTTGTCTTGTGGGTAAAGTTGTACACCTCTGCAGAGTATGAACTATTCGAATAGCCGTGCCTACGGTCAAAGGCAAAGCAAGAAATGCTTTCATATTGGTAGACTTTGTTTTTGATTTTAAAACCGAAAAGTGTTTTGTTTTGGGGTTCGGGAGTGGTTAGAACTCTCGAACGTTATTTGGCGGAAAGAGCCAACCAGGTGGAAAGAACCTGCTTTACATTTGACGGATGGAGTCACATGATTAACTTTGATCCTTTAAACTGTTGGCGGATAGAGCCTTTATGCTAGTGATGGTGGATAGAACCTCACTACGATAATAAATAATTCAATTATTAAAAAGAATTGTAAAAGATGCTTTGTGAAATTTATTACTTAAGTATGATTTAATCAAATGTGGCTTTATGCAAATAAACCCTATTAAGCTTCCTTTGGAAAGCCCCTCATGACCATACTTTCCCGACTTGCTGAGTACTTTTGTACTCACGTGCTACACCAACATTGTAATCATAAGAAATTTATCAAGATGCTGAGGAAGAAGAGGAGTTCTTCGAGGAGGATTGCCAGGAGGACTAGTTGCGTTCCTAGTCGTCGCCTGTGGCGTTGTGGCGTTCGCTCGTTGCTTTCTTTTTGCTTCCGCTGTTTTGTGTGTCCGGTCGTTGGACCGAGTATTGTAATAAGTGGCCATGTGGCCCATACTTGAATATTTACATTACAAGTTTCGTTATGTTCGGCAATGATGTATCATCGGATCAGTGTGTACTAGCTGCGATCCGGGACTAGTACGGAAATACACAGGAGATTCTCGGATAGCTGATCCTGGTCTCACACAGTCCTCATGGGCTCGGCCAAACTCGGGTGCACGAGCGTCGGGAGGGTGGCGATGGCGGGAGCTCCGCAATGTCGCCGGTGAAGGGGTGTAGGAGCCGGATGACCATGTCTCGGTCCCACGGCTGCAGCGGAGGCCGTCGACAGAGTCGAGGATGCAGTGGTCCCTAAACAGAGGGAGCCGAACGCGGACGAATACGCCGATGGCCAGGTTGAGGAAGCGGACATACCCGCGCAGCTTGCCGTGGCCGGGGTGGAGGCCGTGGCCCTCGGGCAACATCATCCACCGCCGCGGGTGGAATCGCGGGTCGACTACGCCGTGGCCGCGTGGGCAGACGGTGTTGGACCGCCAGTGGGCGCAAACGGCACGGAAGCGGACATAGTCCAGCAAGTCGCCGGCCAGCACCCGCCACCCTATCAGGCGAACCAGATCCTCGTGCAGACACGCCCACAAGGATGAATCCGACGTGACGGCCGCACAATCAGGGACCGTGCGTCGGCGGCGGTTCCTGCTGCAGGCAACCATGGCCGAAGGGCGCTTTCCATACATCGACGATGACATGCCGCTCTACCAAATAGCAGATATGGTTCACCAAGGGGAAAAAAAGACAGATTGAAGTGAAATAGATTTTACCCTGGGGGAACGAACGAAAATAAAATGTTGAAACAATCACTAGCAAAGACGACTTATGTCAGGAACCAATGGTCTGCGACTGGATTTTCTACCGATCGGTATGGGTATTCAGATAGAGTGGAGAACAAGAAAGAAGATTGGACGCTAGGCTAACAAACTAGCAGACGATACGAAATATGTCAGGAAATCGTATCTTCCTTTCCTTTCCGTAGGGCTTTTATAGCCGAAGGTTTTACAGCGGTAAGACCCGCTATTACAAGAGTTTAACCCAAAACAAACTGGTAAATGCAGCTAACGATAAAATAAGATCAACTACAGTGTTCCTCAATTTATTTAAGTATTGATCAGCCATTGGATGTATTCTCCTCATCTCCAAGTGACGACAGCCGTAGATCGTCACTTAAGTGAAATCGCCGAACCGGTACTTGGGTTGCAGTGTTCCCCTGTTCTTCTTCTTCAATACGATGGTATCTGACAATTCCCCCTTCCTGAGAACGCTATTGTCCTCAAGGCGAGAAATCTGGGAATGTTTTCTGTATAAAGGTTGCATCCTCCCATGTAACATCTTGTTCTGGAAGGTTCATCCACTGAATGAGCCACTGAGTTACAGCTATTCCCTTTCTTGGCACCATGCGTCGGTCCAAAACCGCAATCGGTACAGTTTTAACTCTCCCTTCAGCGTCAACAGATGGAAGCCCCAGCAAAGGAATTGCGTTCGTTCCAATGTGTTTCTTCAATTGGCTAACATGAAAAACCGGATGAATGCCAGCATCCGTCGGCAAAAGTAATCGGTAAGCCAATGCTCCTATTTTCTCCATTACTCTGAAGGGACCATAATACTTGGATCTTAGTTTCAGTGAACCTCGCAGTCCGAATGCGTTCTGTCTATACGGCTGCATCTTGAGGTATACCATGTCACCTATTTCAAAACTCCTTTCAGTTCTTAGTTTATCTGCCATTCTTTTGATCCTCTATTGTGCATTTTGCAAGTTCTCTCCGAGTCTTTTCAGCATTTCCTCCCTATCTGCCAAAGTAGCCCTAGCTTCTTCTGTCACATTACCAGTGTCGACGATTGGTTCCGCCGGCAATGAGATTTTTGTGATTCAAGGGGGGGGGCTCGTGCGTGGTTCAGGCCAGATGGTAACACAGGATGCAAGGGCCAACTCTTTAGATAGGTTCGGGCTCTCGCGGAGAAGATAATACCCTAGTCCTATGTTTTTGGATATATGGGTGTGTTCTTCCCTTTTTCCCCCCTTTTCCAGGGTTGTTCCCTCCTCCCTTATATACTGGGGGAAGGGCACGTTACAAGAGGGCGCCACCTGGCCCTGGGCCAGGTGGACTCATGAGTACGTTGTTTGTCTCTGTCTGCCGAACCCAACTACGTCCAGAGGATTTGGTCATCTCTTTCCCGACCCGCACCTGCCGATCCGCCAGGGTCTGGTGGCTGCAGGCTGCAGGCGCCAGGTCGCAGGCTTTACTTTAGGCGGGGTTGTCCTGACGCGGCACAAAGCTTCGCCGAGGAGGCGACCAGCTGCCTTGGAGAAGAAGTCGGGCCGTAGCTATGGGCTCTTCACGGCGCTTTCGAACTCTAGGCCCGATGCACCGTCCTGGTCCAGTTAGGAATGAGCTTCTCTGCGGGACCCCGGTCTCGGACATCCCACAGTAGCCCCCAAGTGCTTTAAGATCGGATTTCCCCTCTTGTCCTGTCAGAAAGATTTTTATGGGAAAAAATATCATAAAGGACTTGTTAATTGCCGGGATTGACGCAAATGTTTTCCCATCTCATGTCCGAGTAGCGCTTATGCTTGTTATCGATCCTCGCAGGGCATACAGAGGGATGGGTCATACCGTAGTTGGTTGGCTCGTGGCCGAGTGGTGCCCGCACCCGTTTACGATGTGCGGCAACTGGCTCGTAGAGCTCAATTGACCCTCGTGGGGCATACCATAGTTGGTTGGCTCGTGGCCGAGTGGTACCCGCACCCGTTTACGGTGTGCGGCAACTGGCTCGTAGAGCTCAATTGACCCTCGTGGGGCATACCATAGTTGGTTGGCTCGTGGCCGAGTGGTACCCGCACCCGTTTACGCGGTGCAACCGCCTCGTCATACCAATTGACCCTCGTGGGGCATACCATAGTTGGTTGGCTCGTGGCCGAGTGGTACCCGCACCCGTTTACGGGGTGCGGCAACTGGCTCGTATAGCTCAATTGACCCTCGTGGGGCATACCATAGTTGGTTGGCTCGTGGCCGAGTGGTACCCGCACCCGTTTACGGTGTGCGGCAACTGGCTCGTAGAGCTCAATTGACCCTCGTGGGGCATACCATGGCCATTTAGAGCAGTGCCCGCGCCCGTTTACGGTGCACGGCTTTAGGCTCTCATGGAGCGCATTCTCAAGGCCATCTTGATTAAATCCTCCCGCGGTACCTGATCACGCCGTGCGGCGGTGACCAGCTTTTGACCCCAAATTATGGGGTGTATCGCTAGAGGATGTTCGGAGAGTGCCTGGTCCCAATCTTCCGTGGCGACCAGCGCTCAGGCCCGTCACGGGGCGCACTCTATCCCAAACTTCGAGCCAGATTTGACACCTGGCCGCGGCTTGCGCGACTCAGCTCTCGGCCCAACGTGGGGCGTGCCCTTGATTTGGCTCAGAATTAAGCACGGGAGCCCTTGCTTTTTCCCGCCGTGAGGCAAAAATTGAGACTCACTTATAAACGGGGAAACCCTTGTTGAGGGAAAGACATCTTTGCCCCTTTATCGGCACAGTCGCGAGATCTCCAAAACTCCTCAGGTGATCTTGGTAGCTTAGGGTTTTCGGTTTCGCGCCCAGAACTTCTCCCCAGAGACCCCGCTTCGCCAGGATGTCCTCTTCTTCGTCGCTGGAAGCGAGCACAGACCTGGTGGCTGCAGGATGGGAGGCCTCCGTGTCGACGGGGGCTCGCCTGGAGGAGATGGTCGCCGGCGGTGTTCTTCCTCCTCTGGAATTGATTTCCGCCCGGCCGGCGGCAGGTGAACCCTACCCTACTCCTCGAGCCAATGAAATTGTAGTCTTCGAGTCCTTCTTCTGGCGGGGGTTTAGTGTTCCGGGGAGCACCTTCTTTCGGGGGCTTCTTCATTTTTACGGGATTGAATTGATCAACCTGAACCCCAACTCCATTCTTCAAATCGCCATATTTGTTCAACTCTGTGAGGCGTATCTTGGAATCCGTCCTCACTTCAATTTGTTTCGCTCCCTCTTCCTGCTCAAACCCCATCCAAATCGAAATTCTCCCAGTGCCATTGGGGGAGCTAGGTTCCAATCGCGAGAGGGCCTGAAAAGGCATTACTTCTCTATCCCCTTCAAAACCTCCCTCAAAGGTTGGGAGCGGGAATGGTTCTATTGCGCCAACGCAGACCCCTTCCTCGCTCCTTTCACCGGCCGCGCCCCTGTAGTCCTCCAATGCTGGAGCGCTCCCCCGCAGGGGCCCGGATTGGATCAAGTCACTGAACTTCTGGCGCTGATCGATGATCTGAAAAACCGGGGCTTGACCGGCATCGGGGTTGCCGTCAGCTTTGCTAAGCGCCGGGTGCAGCCCTTGAAGGAACGGATCCATTTGGGTTTCCGGTATGGTGGGACTCAGGATCCCACATGGGAGTCGAATGCGCCGCTGCCAAGAGACGTCCTGGGGGCGCGGTTGATAGATTTCTTCGCTCCGGGCGCCGAGATAACCAATAGAGGTTGTCCGGGCAAGTTTTCGGTGAAGAGGGCTCCTCCTCGTGTGAGTATTCCTCACCTTCGAGACGTTGCTTGGTTGTTTTCGTCTGATTTGAGGTTCTGATGATATGTGATTGTTCACTTTTCAAGAGCGTGAAGCCTTCGTTTCTGATACTCCGGTTGTCGGCATCTCTCGGCCGAGGAATGTTCCGAGCAAGCGTCCGGCGGATTCTTCGGCTGAGGCGCCGGAGTCTTCTAAGAGGGAAAAAACATTGATGGATGAGGTTCCTGTCCCTTCCCCGGCTGGGCTGTCGACTGCTGTTAGCCCCGGGGAGGAAGGTTCAGGAGCTCCATCCTCCGAGCCAGCACCTGCCCCGAATGTTGGCGTAGACTTAAGCTCTCCTCCGGGTGGTGCTGGGATCCGTGGTTCAGGAGCTCCGTCTTCCGAGCCAGCACCTGCCCCGGATGTGGGTGCAGACTTAGGCTCTCCTCCGGGTGGTGCTGGGGTCCGTAGGAAGCCAGGGATGAAATTCAAGAAGTCCAAAAGGTTTGTTACCCCTTGACTCTTGTTATTGTCTCTTTGCATGTATGCCAACATACTGTCTCCTTGGTGAGTCAGGGCTCCCTCCACGGACGTTCCGGTGGAGGCATCTTCTGAGAGGGAGGCTCCAGGGTCGGCTTCTCCTGGGAGGGCTGCTTCGCGCGCTGCCTCACCGGCAGGGGATGCGCCGGCAGAGGAGACGCGTTCAACTGCTGGGCCGTTCGGAGGTCCTGATCGTGAAGACCCTGCCGGTCCGTCAGCCCCCGAAGTGGAGGAGATTCATCGAGAACCCCCTCCGCTCGGTCCTCTCCCGGAGCCACCGACTCGAACAATGTGGTGGGGAAAGGATTCCGATTGGGATGGAATGGAGGAGGATGAAAAGGCGGAGGTAGCGGCCCGAATGGAGCTGTATGAGCTCACGGTGAAGTGTAGCTGGCTGGTTCGGGTGAGTCCTTCGATCTCCCCTTCCTCAATATATCTTTGAAGCGCTGACTCCTCGCCGGTGGTCTGCTGTGATGCCCAGGATATGGGAACCCGCTCCGAAAAAAGGTCAGACTTCTTCCGGAAGGTGTTGCCTAAGCTCAAGGACAACCAAAAGTACGAGGACGAGCTAACCGAGCTCAGCCGGATGCGATGGAAGGAAGTCCATGAACTTGAGGCTCAATGCATAGGCCTCCGCGAGGAAAAGTCAGAGCTTGAGTGGTCACTGCAAGGTATGAACCTCCACGGGCCTGGGGCAGGTGCTTTCTTCTTGAACGGTCAGAAACGTGTCTGACTTTCCGTGCTTTCAGAGCGTGACTCGACAATCGCCGAGCTCAGGACACAGCTGGAGGCTTCAAAAAGTTCAAACCTTGAAACTCGGGCTAGCTTAGAGAAGACACAGCCAGAACTGGAGGGTAAACTTCTCAATTCGAATTAGACGTGCTTCGGGCCGGGTGCGCTTTCTGGTGACAGCTGTCGGGACCCCGAATTTGCAAATCCGGACCCTCTGTGTATTCAACACTAGTCCAGGAACGCGCTAGTGCACACAGTCTTAACATCGGTAAATATCACAATCATACCACTCGATACCAATAAAGTACTTTATTTAAATAGTTAAACTGGTTACTTGACCTTATGGTCAAATTACAAATATATGCCTCGCAAGGCGAAACTTATTCAGAGAAAAATAATAGCAGCGAAAAACCAAATAACTTCGTGGCGCCATCCAGTATACCACAGGCAACTGACTGGGCTCGCTTCCCTAAGTAGACGGATCTTCTTGGAGTTCCTCCTCCAAAGCTGGTGTAGTCTCCTCTTCAACTGGTGTTGTGTTGAGGCAAGGGTGAGTACTTGGTACTCAGCAAGTCATGCACAGAATGCAAGCTAATATACTATATGCATGGCTTGGTACAAAGGAATAGCTCAAGGTATATTTGCGAAACAAGATTTGAAAAGTAATATAAGTAGATTCGAAAGCAGTAGAAACAAGTAAAGTATAAATAACTTTTCAAGGAATTTAATAAACATCTTTCCCATCCTACTCTACATTTCCATCAACTTCATTATTAGTCCAACCCAACTTTTCAAACCAAAGTTATTTTTAGGAAAATCTAACCCTTGACTGTAATTCCCGAGCGATGTCCAATACCGCGGACACGGCTATTCGAATAGATTCTAAACTCTGCAGAGGTTATGCACTTTACCCACAAGATACAGTCAAACACCACAAAGGCGAGTTCCCGTAACAAAGTCTTTCGGAAACCTCTAACAATACAAGTGGTCCTCCCCGGTTATTGCGCACTAACCCTTCCCTTCGCTAAGGCGAAGTCTAGGCCAATCAACCGTTAGATGGGTACCTGGCCTCACCCAGATGCGCCCCCGCATAACGTACACAAAGGGTGTAGTTGACCTCCCGAGGTCCCACAGGTACGTTATTAGCAACTTAGTCAACTAGGTCCGTCCCATTACAGACATGTGGTTGCACGTTAGACCCAGTTCAAAGGCTTGCAAGGTTAAGTCCTTAGGGTGACCAGGGCAAGACTACCCGAAAAACCAAATCAACATCCCCACTGCCACAACCGCCCACTGATTACTCTTGCCACATGCCCTGGCCGAAATCGTTTATCAAACCCCGCTTGATTACCATGCACCACGTGCCATCAACATCACATGATACTTTTCCAAAACAGGTTCAATATATCATTAAGTCAATATTAACATTTGATTGTCCAAAATCATGTTATGAGCACGAAAGGTGTCTAAGCAAAGATACTACAACGGTCTAAACCCATGTTGGCAATTTAATAATGTCCAACTAGTAATCCACAACTAGGGTGACAAGGGTCATGGCACATACTTAAATAATCAAGGTGTCATACAAAGAAATTGGTACTTATCTAACCCCCATGTTTAAACCAAGTATTTTTCTAATTGAACTAGCATGCAATAGTTTAAATCAAAATAGATTTCGAAATAGGATCAACATGGTCAAAGCACAACTTGCCTTCAAAAAGTACTTGTTCTTGGTCTTGAGTTGGATCCTGAGTCAATACTTCTCCTTCGAATCCTTCCGGCACTTCAACGTCTACTCGTAAAGCGTGCAAATAGCAAATACTCGAATAAACAATAGGCAAAAAGTGTCCAAACACCCAAATAAAATCCATAAACAGAGAGAACATAATTTTATGAATTTTTAGAAACTGGAATCGTCAAATTTGGAGTTAAGACGCAAAAGTTATGATTATTTAAAGTTTAAATAATCAATTAAATAATTTTGCAGAGAAAAACTTTAGTCCAAAAATTAAATAAAATTCATATTTAGGTAGATCTCAATTTTATACAAATTTAGAAATTTGAATCACTCAAATCGGAGTTGAAACGCAAAAGTTATAAGCGTTTGAAGTTTGAATCTAAATTTGAATCAATATTTCGAATTAATAAATCATTTCTTTTTTCGGAAATTAATTACTGCGTCAGCGAGGACACGCGTCGGCTCTGATTGGTGGTGGCGTCGGCCGGCTCATGGGCTCAGCCACGGCGCGATTCGGTCCATGGTGGACCCGGTCCACGGCTCGGGTGAGGCGGCCAGTGGGACCCACTGTCGGTCGCGAGTCTCACGCAAGCGGTGGCGCGTGGGCCCTCGACTTGCGGGGCCCGCGTGTCGAGACACGCGCCCACGCAGCGTGGAGTGCGGCTAGGCACACGTGGCGCAATCTCGGCCGCTGATTTGAAAATCAGCGGCCCATTGGATCTAGGCTTCACGCGTTTAGGTTAACGCGGCGGATCTGAGCCGTTGGATCTTGATCCAACGGTCGGTCGATCTGGTTTCGAGTTTGGAAGAGAACGTGGGCTCACCTCAACCGTCCGATCTGGATCTCGGACGGTTCACCGAGCTTCGTGAGGTTGATGGCGGCTGGCGGGACTCGAAGCTCTAGGAGACAAGGGCGGCGACCTTCCGCGCGGCGTTTAGAGGCCTCCGTGAGATGAATCTGGCGCCCAGGTTCGTCTCATCCGGGTTGCGGATCTGGGCTCCTTCTGGCGGAAGACGACAGACGGCGGCGGAATCGGCGGTAAACCCGTCAGCGAGGTTCCAACTCCGGCGAGCTCAGACGGCAAACGGCGACGGCTCAGGCGAGATGGCTTGGGGAAACGGGTGCGCACGGATGAGGGCAACCTCGGGGGACGTCTCATGCTTTAAATACGGCCTCGACGTGCATGCAAATCGGAACCCTAGCCGTGTCCTGCTCGGTCACGGCGAAGCTCTCCGGCTCGGAGTCGGGCGAGAGCGATGGCGCCGCGGCCGTCCGCATTAGCACGATCAACGGCCACGATCGCGTGGACGCGATCGGATCCGGCCGGATCTGGCTCGAGCCGTGCAGGCGGATCTCACCGTTGGATCTTGATCCAACGGTTGGGATCGCTTAGGGTTGGGAGCCGGTTCGGTCGAGTCAAGCGGCTCGAGTCGGACTCGAGTCGACTTCCAGGTTCCGACTTCGGTCGGATGAAACGATCTTTCGACCGAGTTGATTTTCCAAATGATTTAATATTAAAAATAATTCCCAATAATTCATTTAATTCATTAAAAATAGCAAAAGACTCAGAAAAATTCCAGAAAAATTCTGGAAAATATTTTGGAACATTTTGGACTCAAATAAAATATTTCCAACAAAATTTTATTTGCAAAATTAAATTCTTTAATTATTTCAAAATGGAATAAATTCAAATAAATTCCAAATAAATCCAAATAAATTCCAGAAAATTCCAAAAATTCACCACAATGCCAAATCACACATGAATTTAAGAAAAGCAAAATTTTGGGGTGTGACAAACCTCCCCCCCTTAATAGAATATCGTCCCCGAGATTCAGGGCTTACTAAAGGAATAGGTTTGGAAACTCTTTCTTCAAATCCTCTTCGCGCTCCCAAGTCGCTTCGCTTTCTTCATGGTTGCTCCACTGAACTCTACAGAAATGGGTTGACTTGTTTCTAGTTTCTCGATCCATTGTGTCTAGAATCCTCACGGGATGCTCCTTATAAGTCAAATCCTCTTGCAACTCAATTGACTCTAGCGGTGTTTGTTCCTCAGGAACTCGGAGACACTTCTTTAACTGGGACACATGGAATACATCATGCACTCCTGCCAACGACTGTGGCAACTCCAGCTGGTAAGCAACTTCGCCTCTGCGACTCAAAATCTTAAATGGTCCAACATAACAGGTGCGAGTTTCCCTTTGGCATGGAACCTCTTAACTCCCCAGAGAGGCGTAACTCTGAGGTAAACAAAGTCTTCTGGTTCAAAACTCAAGTCTCGGCGACGATTGTCAACATAACTCTTCTGTCGAGATTGGGCTATCTTCAACCTTTCCCTAATCATAGCAATCTGCTCTTTAGCCTCTTGAAGAATATCAGGCCCAAAGACACGGCGCTCGCCGGTCTCATTCCAATTCAATGGCGTCCGACAGGGTCGACCATACAAAGGCCTCAAAGGTGACATCTCAGAACTAGCCTGATAACTATTGTTGTAACTGAACTCGGCATACGGCAAACTCTTATCCCAAGAGGTAGCGTAAGCTAATGCACAAGCTCTCAACATATCCTCCAGAATCTGGTTGACTCTTTCGGTCTGTCCATCCGTCTGCATGGATGATAAGTCATCTTGAAGTTCAAACGGGTTCCCATGGCTTCATGCAACTTATTACATAACCTTGAGGTAAATTGGGTACCTTTGTCCGATACAATCCTCTTTGGCACTCCGTGCAAACAGACAATCCTGATCATGTAAAATTCTGCTAATTTATCTCACGAGTAAGTGGTATTCACGAGGATAAAATGGGCTACTTTAGTCAAGCGATCCACTATAACCCATATGGAGTCATAACCTCCTTGAGTCTTGACAAGCCGGTAATGAAATCCATTCCGATTTCCTCCCACTTCCACTCAGGTATTTTCAGCGGTTGTAGCAATCCTGCTGGTCTCTGATGCATTGCCTTGACTCTCTGGCATACGTCGCACAATGCAACATGCTCGGCAACTTCACGTTTCATACTCGGCCACCAGAATCTCTCCTTCAGATCCTGATACATCTTGGCGCTTCCGGGATGAATTGAGTACTTGGAGTCATGGGCTTCTTCCAAAATCAGTTGCTTTAACTCCTTCTTGTTAGGCACACATATGCGATCCTTCATCCACAACGTGCCTTGCTCATCCAACATGAAGTCCTCTGCCTTGCCTTCCTCCTTGATGAACTTAATCCTGCGGATCTTGTCATCATCCTTCTGTCCTTCTCGGATCTGATCCTCTAAGGTAGGCTTTACTTCCAATGTGGCCAAGAATCCGCTAGGTACAACCTCAATCTTCATTTTCTGAAAGTCCTCACATAACTCATCCTGACTTGTGGCTAGCAACGTACTCACGGTATGGCTTTTCCGACTCAGAGCATCGGCTACTACGTTGGCCTTCCCGGGATGGTAATGGATTCCAACATTATAGTCTTTGATCAACTCTAACCATCTCCTCTGCCTCATATTCAGATCCGACTGGGTGAATATGTACTTAAGGCTCTTATGATCCGTATACACTTCACATCTGTTTCCAATCAGATAGTGACGCCATATCTTCAAAGCATGCACTACGGCTAACTCTAAGTCATGTGTCGGATAATTTTCCTCATGCGGCCTCAATCGCCTTGATGCATAAGCGGCGACCTTTCCATTCTGCATCAGACACATCCAAGTCCTTGGCGCGATGCGTCACAATAAATATCGAAGCTTTGAGCAACATCCTAGAACTAACACCGGTCTTGATGTCAATCGCTTCTTCACTCTGAAATCCTTTCTCACATTCTCAAGCGTCCATGCAAACTTCTTTTCCTTCTTCAGAATTGCGTAAGAGGTTTCGCAATTGTCGAGAAGCCTTCGATGAAACGGCGGTAGTATCCTGCCATTCCAAGGAAACTCCGAATGCAGGTCACGCCTTGGCTGCTCCCAATGTAACACGGCTTCTACTTTGCTTGGATCTACGGCGACTCCTTCTGCGGTCATTACATGTCCAAGAAACTCCACCTTGTCCTTCCAAAATCACACTTGGTGAACTTGGCGAAAAGTTGTCGTTCCTCAGCTTTTCCAAAACTCGCCTTAAGTGTTCGGCATGTTCACTCTCTGTCTTGGAGTAGATTAGGATATCGTCTATGAACACGACGACGAACTTGTCCAAATATTCCATGAACACCTTATTCATCATATTCATGAAATAAGTCGGCGCATTCGTCAAATCAAAGGACATAACCGTAAACTCGTAATGTCCATATCTTGACGAATGCGATCTTGAATATCTTCTCGATCGGATCTTCAATCGATGGTATCCCGATCTCAGATCAATCTTGGAGAAAACTCCTGATCCTCTTAACTGATCAAAAAAATCATCAATCAAGGGTAGCGGATACTTATTCTTCACGGTGAATTCATTGAGTGAACGGTAGACAATGCACATCCTGAAACTCCCTTCCTTCTTATTGACAAACAAAACAGGTGCTCCCCAAGTCTACGAACTCGGTCTGATAACTCCTGTCTCAATTAACTCGTCTATCTTTTTCTTCATCTCTTCCATATCCTCGGTTTACATCCGATAAGGTCTCTTTGCTATCGGTCTTTGTGCAGTACAAGCTCTATCACACAATCTATGTCCCTGTCTGGCTGCATACCAGGTAGATCTTCAGGAAATACATCTGTTTACTCATTCTCTACTGAGACATAATCTATGCTTATTGACTTGGTACTTTTAACCATCAAATGTCCATCTCTAATCGCAGTGGCTTGAAATTCCACTTTCTTTCCACAAGGGCTCTCAATCGAGATAGTCCTTCGTCCACAATCCAAGATCTGGCCTTGTGCTTGGATAACCAATCCATTCCCAATATGACGTCTAAGGTCCAGGTCTCCAAAATTATAAGGTTAGCTAGGAACTCTATTCCATCTATTAAAATACTCACCACCGAACATCCAAATTTCGATCGGAGTTCGGAACCAGGGGTTTGAACTAAAAGAATGCACTTAAGTCTTGCAATCCTAAAATCATTTCTAGTAGCAAAGCCTTGCGAAACAAACAAATGCGAAGCTCGTAGTCAAACAAAAGCTGTGCAGTGTACTGAGTTAACAAGTAACTTACCCAAGACGATCGTCCGTAGCATTCTCTGCAGGTGCATCTGCGGTGACATGGTTGACTCGGCCTCTCACCACGATGCAGGGTGTGGCTCCTGGTCTTTGGCGTCCTAGGCTGGGGTGGTTCCTAGATTGAAGCGAATCGGGTCACTCCTGCTGTCTTCTTCGGACAAGCTGTTGGCAAAGTGTCTGGCTCGTTGCGATTGTAGCGCGTCTCACTTGTTCCTTCTTTGTTGCACTGGAGTAGTGTTTCTAGCGAAGTGGGCCGGGTGCAGTAGTTCGATTGACCAGTCTTGGTCTTGAGGATGGTATCCTTGTTGCATTACGTGGTTGGAATCGAAGAATTGATTTGGTGCAACTCTCGTGTGTTGTTGCGTTCCCTGGCGTGATCCTTCTTTGTTGCATCCTGCGCTTCTGTTCTCATCCGGTTCCTTGCGCTTGTCCTCAAGAATAAGTGCCTTATTCACCAGCTCTTGGAAATCTGGAAAGGTGTGGGTGATCAATCCTACTTGCAACCCCGAGTTAAGTCCCTTCATAAAGCGAGGCTATGCGGATTTATCTGTCGCTACATCCTCAGTGCGTAACGTGCTAGCCGTGTGAACTTGTTCAGGTAGTCGGCCAGCGGCTGATTACCTTGCCTCGGTGCCTGAACTCCTCCTTCTTAAGGTCCATGATTCCTTCAGGCACGTGATCTTGTCGAATGCATTGTGAACTCTTCCCAAGTGATATCTTGAGGGTTCTCTTGCGTGTACGAAGTTCTCCCACCATTCGTGGTTGTTCCTTCCAGCTGATGAGAAGCGTAGAGTACCTTCTCATTTCCTATGCATTGAGCTATGTGTAGCTTCCTCTCGATTGATCTTAACCAATCATCGGCCTCCAATGGATTGGCATTCCCAGAGAAAGTGGGTGGGTGAGTCCTCATGAACTCACGGCGTCTTGTATTCTCGGCGTGGTCCCCGATTAACTTGATTAGCGTTGGACTGCGTAGTGACGTGTTGCATTTGTTGCATCATAGCATGCATCAATCGAGTGCAGGCAGCGAGAAAAGCTCCAAATTCTGCACATCCGGTGGCGGTCTTTGGTGCTCCTCATTGGGGTTTCTGTGGCGAACCGCTTCCAGTGCCTCCAAAGTTTCCACGGGTGTTCACCATCTGTCGATTTGCTCTAGGTTTAGAGATGAGAGGGAAACAAGAATAGACAAGTAATATGGAACTTATGCGGGCGACAGGTGTAACTTTAAGGTCCAACTTTATTATTGATATTAATAACTTGGTATGGTTGCTTGCAATGCCTAAGGGCCTTGCAACACATACTGCACACTCAGCAAACAATGAAAATCCAAATCGAACTAACTCTGGAGTCTAATGCCTAAAGGGTGACTCTTTATTCTATGACGCGACTCGGCAAAGGAGTCTCACTATAGAACCTATGCTCACTCATCGAGAAAACCTCCACGGCCTGGTATGCAGGTCTTTGTGGCATAGGCGCCGAAACGATCGCCATGTCCAAATGATCGTGTCCTCTGTGGTAGTCGAAGAAGCGGTCCTCATCGAGATCGACTCCTCTGGATCTGGCTCGTGTAGCTCGAATCTTGGCTCGGGTGCAGTCCGTACAAGGTCATCTCCAACTCGTCAATCCTTCGTAGAAGGTGTGCCACATACTCTTGAGCTTCCCGCCATCTGTTCTTCTCTGTCGTGATCTCCTTGCGGGCCTTCTGTAGCTCCTTGCTTGTATTATCTAGTACATCCTCCTGGGCAACAACAAATCGTGCCAACTGTGTAACCGTGGCATCCTCATCCTGAATCGCCTTCGGGTCAAGAAGGTTATCGCTGCGCGGATGATAACGGAACACCGTGCTCTCCAACTCTCTGGCGTAGATACGGGTAATGTGCCGCATTGCTCGTCGTGATACTTCTTGGATACCCATCTCGCATTGTAGATCTCTGGCAAAGGTTGTATCGGGCGATTGCCTGGGCCCTTCTTCCTAGCGGGTACCTCAATCTTCACGTCACAAGCCTTGATCAATCCCGCTTGTCTGATCACTTCTACTTGGTATTGGGGCTTCTCAAAATCTCCGAGAGTTTGTAGCATATGCCAAAGTTCTGCGGCGTGACCAACTCCCAGATCAACGTAGTTGAACTCTTCCTCCATCTGTCACAAGAGTGCTTTACGTAAGAATTCGGAATTTTTAAATTGTGACAAGGTAAGGGAAAATTTCAGCAAGAGACAAGAAAAGAGAGAAGGGGATAAGTCGAGATGTCATTTCTTATCTTGACAAATTTTTAGCTTTTAGAAAATAGGTTTTATCCTCACTACGACCATTCTAGCTAGGGTTGAGCCTACAGTCAAGTATGGCTCTGATACCACCTCTGTCGGGACCCCGAATTTGCAAATCCGGACCCTCTGTGTATTCAACACTAGTCCAGGAACGCGCTAGTGCACACAGTCTTAACATCGGTAAATATCACAATCATACCACTCGATACCAATAAAGTACTTTATTTAAATAGTTAAACTGGTTACTTGACCTTATGGTCAAATTACAAATATATGCCTCGCAAGGCGAAACTTATTCAGAGAAAAATAATAGCAGCGGAAAACCAAATAACTTCGTGGCGCCATCCAGTATACCACAGGCAACTGACTGGGCTCGCTTCCCTAAGTAGACGGATCTTCTTGGAGTTCCTCCTCCAAAGCTGGTGTAGTCTCCTCTTCAAGCGGTGTTGTGTTGAGGCAAGGGTGAGTACTTGGTACTCGGCAAGTCATGCACAGAATGCAAGCTAATATACTATATGCATGGCTTGGTACAAAGGAATAGCTCAAGGTATATTTGCGATGCTTGACATTTGAAAAGTAATATAAGTAGATTCAGCAAGAGAAACAAGTAAAGTATAAATAACTTTTCAAGGAATTTAATAAACATCTTTCCCATCCTACTCTACATTTCCATCAACTTCATTATTAGTCCAACCCAACTTTTCAAACCAAAGTTATTTTTAGGAAAATCTAACCCTTGATTTGTAATTCCCGGCGATGTCCAATACAGCGGACACGGCTATTCGAATAGATTCTAAACTCTGCAGAGGTTATGCACTTTACCCACAAGATACAATCAAACACCACAAAGGCGAAGTTCCCGTAACAAAGTCTTTCGGAAACCTCTAACAATACAAGTGGTCCTCCCCGGTTATTGCGCACTAACCCTTCCCTTCGCTAAGGCGAAGTCTAGGCCAATCAACCGTTAGATGGGTACCTGGCCTCACTCCCAGACGCTCCCCGCATAACGTACACAAAGGGTTTAGTTGACCTCCCGAGGTCCCACAGTGCGTTATTAGCAACTTAGTCAACTAGGTCCGTCCCATTCTGAGACATGTGGTTGCACGTTAGACCCAGTTCAAAGGCTTGCAAGGTTAAGTCCTTAGGGTGACCAGGGCAAGACTACCCAAAACCAAATCAACATCCCCAATGCCACAATGGCCCACTGATTACTCTTGCCACATGCCCCTGGCCGAAATCGTTTATCAAACCCCGCTGATTACCATGCACCACGTGCCATCAACATCACATGATACTTTTCCAAAACAGGTTCAATATATCATTAAGTCAATATTAACATTTGATTGTCCAAAATCATGTTATGAGCACGTAGCGTGTCTAAGCAAGATACTACAACGGTCTAAACCCATGTTGGCAATTTAATAATGTCCAACTAGTAATCCACAACTAGGGTGACAAGGGTCATGGCACATACTTAAATAATCAAGGTGTCATACAGCAAATTGGTACTTATCTAACCCCCATGTTTAAACCAAGTATTTTTCTAATTGAACTAGCATGCAATAGTTTAAATCAAAATAGATTTCGAAATAGGATCAACATGGTCAAAGCACAACTTGCCTTCAAAAAGTACTTGTTCTTGGTCTTGAGTTGGATCCTGAGTCAATACTTCTCCTTCGAATCCTTCCGGCACTTCAACGTCTACTCGTAAAGCGTGCAAATAGCAAATACTCGAATAAACAATAGGCAAAAAGTGTCCAAACACCCAAATAAAATAGATAAACAGAGAGAACATAATTTTATGAATTTTTAGAAACTGGAATCGTCAAATTTGGAGTTAAGACGCAAAAGTTATGATTATTTAAAGTTTAAATAATCAATTAAATAATTTTGCAGAGAAAAACTTTAGTCCAAAAATTAAATAAAATTCATATTTAGGTAGATCTCAATTTTATACAAATTTAGAAATTTGAATCACTCAAATCGGAGTTGAAACGCAAAAGTTATAAGCGTTTGAAGTTTGAATCTAAATTTGAATCAATATTTCGAATTAATAAATCATTTCTTTTTCCGGAAATTAATTACTGCGTCAGCGAGGACACGCGTCGGCTCCTGATTGGCTGGCTGACGTCAGCCGGCTCATGGGCTCAGCCCACGGCGCGGTTCGGTCCATGGTGGACCCGGTCCACGGCTCGGGTGAGACTGACAGGTGGGACCCACCTGTCAGTGCGGGGTCTCACGCAAACGCGGCTGACGCGTGGGCCCTCTGACTTGCGGGGCCCGCGTGTCAGGGACACGCCCACACGCGTGGGTGCGGCTAGGCACACGTGGCGCAATCTCGGCCGTTGATTTGAAAATCAACGGCCCAGATTGGATCTAGGCTTCACGCGTTTAGGTTAACGCGGCGGATCTGAGCCGTTGGATCTTGATCCAACGGTCCAGATTCGATCTGGTTTCCAGGGTTTGGAAGAGAACGTGGGCTCACCTCAACCGTCCGATCTGGATCTGACGGTTCACCGAGCTCGCGAGGTTGATGGCGACGCGGCGGGACTCAGGCTACCGGAGACAAGGACGGCGACCTTCCGCGCGGCGTTTCCGAGGGCCTCCGGCGATATGAAATCTGCGCCCAGGTTCGTCTCGTCACGGGGTTATGCGGATCTGGGCTCCTTCGGCGGAAGACGGACGGCGGCGGAATCGGCGGTAAATCGCTGCAGCGAGGTTCCAACTCCGGCGAGCTCAAATGCGGGCAAAGCGGCGGCGGCTTTCGGCGAGATGGCTTGGGGAAACGGAGTGCGCCACGGATGAGGGCAACCTCGGGGGCGTCTCACGCTTTAAATACGGCCTCGGCGTGCGTGCAAATCGGAACCCTAGCCGTGTCCTGCTTTCGATCACGGCGAAGCTCTCCGGCCGGAGTCGGGCGAGACGATGACGCACGGCCGTCCACGTGGCACGATCAACGGCCCACGATCGGCGTGGACGCGATCGGATCCGGGCCGGATCTGGCTCGAAGCCGTGCAGGCGGATCTCGGTAGTTGGATCTTGATCCAACGGTCGGGATCGCTTAGGGTTAGGAGCCGGTTCGGTCGAGTCAAGCGGCTCGGTCGGACTCGAGTCCGACTCGGAGTTCGACTTCGATCGGATGAACGATCACTCGACCCGAGTTGATTTTCCAGCGATTTAATATTAAAAATAATTCCCAATAATTCATTTAATTCATTAAAAATAGCAAAAGACTCAGAAAAATTCCAGAAAAATTCTGGAAAATATTTTGGAACATTTTGGACTCAAATAAAATATTTCCAATAAAATTTTATTTGCAAAATTAAATTCTTTAATTATTTCAAAATGGAATAAATTCAAATAAATTCCAAATAAATCCAAATAAATTCCAGAAAATTCCAAAAATTCACCACAATGCCAAATCACACATGAATTTAAGAAAAGCAAAATTTTGGGGTGTTACAACAGCTTGGCTTTGGTGCAGAATACAAGGAGAAGGTGACCACTGCCGAACGAAGCCGCACCGAGCTCCGCGTTGCCTGCGAGCCGGTCCTGCACCTTCTGCGTATCGAGGGAGTCGAACTGAGCCAGGGCGACGATGCCGTTCTGCTCCTCTCGGGAGGAGTTGACAGGATCAAGGCTTACACAATGGAGTCAGCGACCATGAGTGCTAATCAGGCATTGGCAGTGGTCAAATCTCATTATCCGAGAGTTGACCTTGAAGCTGTTAAAGAGGGTTTTGCCTGTGACGAAGACAAAGCCAACGCGCTCCTTGAAGAGGTTTCCTGTACATCACAGGCTTTGCTGGAGAATCTTGAATTCAGAATTTATTGTGAATCTTCGTGCCGAATGCTGACCCCCCCTTGTTTGAGGTGTTGTTCGGTATTTTCATATGACTAGTCTCATTTGCACTTTGCCGGGTTGGATAGCGCTTGGGATAACGCTTGTCGCCCTCGTGGCTGAGTGATTCAGCCCCCGAGCGCCAGGACTTACGTCGTCGCCTTCTCGCCCCAGGCACGCTTTTCCGAGTGGCTGGTGGCCAGCCCTCGAGTGTCGGGACTTAGGTCGTAGCCTTCTGGCTGAGTGGTTCAGCCCCCAAGCTTACGTCGTTGCCTTCTCGCCCTAGGCGTGCTTTTCCGAGTGGCTGGTGTCCAGCCCTCGAGCGTCGGGACTTAGGTCGTAGCCTTCTGGCTGAGTGGTTCAGCCCCCAAGCTTACGTCGTTGCCTTCTCGCCCCAGGCGCGCTTTTCCGAGTGGCTGGTGTCTAGCCCCCGAGTTCTCGCTTAATTGGGCCAAATGAGCGGGAAGGCTAAATCAAGTTGAACCAAGTTGAACTAAACCTGACACGTGTCTGGCGAAATATCTCTTCATTCTGTTCAATGTGTCGATCTTCTTTGGTATTTGCGTAGCCGCCTTGTTTTTTGTGCCTCATTGATTATTGGGGGGCGCGTTTGAATGCCCATGGAGGTGCTTCGATTTCCGGAGCTGGGGTTGGCCTATAAATAGGGTGTCACCGCTGATAGAGCGATCATCCCTTTCTTAAGCTTCTCCCCTTCCCTCTTGAAGATCTTCTGAACTGCCAGTCGAAATGTCGGCTTTCTTTCGCCACCATTTCTATGACATGTACAGTGATCCTGAAGACGCGGAGCTATGGCCAAACTTTGACTTTGCGGTGATGGAGCCGGAGGAGGAGAAGGCGGATGCCAGGGATACCCGTGCCGTTGCTGCCCTGATTGAGGCGGTGCCGGCGCTGGAAGAGGTGGCGGACGACATCAAGGACATGTTGGGGCACGAACGCCGCGACGCCGCGGCTGTTGAGGCCCTTCTTCTGTTGAGGCCCTCGCTTTGGGTGGTCGCGGACTTGATCCGCGAGGCCCTGGGCCGCGCGCGTCGCAATTAGCTCTCTGCGCCCGATCTCCTTGCACCTAGCTCCCTGCAGCACCTGGCTCCCTGCCCCCCTTTTTTTAGCGCGAGAAAAAAAAAAGAAAAAAGAAAAAAGGATTAGCAATGTAAATTAATGATACTATAAAATGAAACATGGGATGGGAGCCATTTATATAGTTCTGTGTTTGATCGTTTTTCTGTAGACTATTTGCTCTAATCAATAGCTTCAGCCTCTACAGCGAGGTGCTGGAGGGTTGAATTTCTACCGATTAGGGACTAGTGATTCGGATTTCTGTGTCCAGAAGTGTTTATGGAACTACAGACCGTCGTTCTCGAGCGGTTAGTGCCTTTTTCTGGCTTCATCTTTCCTTCTTCGTGCGCTGATACAAACGTCCGGATCTTGCCGCTTGTCGCGGCCTTACCTCGAACATGCGTTTTCGAAAAATTTGTATCGGCACAATTTTGGATTAGACGTTACGTTAGCAGGGTGATAACCACTCGGGATTGACTTGGTTACAGTATAGTGAGATAGATCAAAGAACTAGATAGTCGGCAAATTCACTTAATGCATGGGAGCTGGATACATAGCTTAAGCGTAGAAGCGACGTAGCTGTTCGGCGTTCCAAGTGTTCGCCAAGACTGCGCCGTCTTCGCGCCTAAGCCGATAGGCTCCCGGGCGGACTACCTCCTCGACGATGTAAGGTCCTTCCCAGGTCGGGGAGAGCTTATGCTCACTTTTTTGATTCCTCCTGAGGACCGAATCCCCCTTGGAGGTACGACTTCGGACATTGCGGGAGTGGTAGCGCCGAAGACCCTGGAGGTATCTGGCCGACCGGATTGCTGCAACATTTCTGGCTTCCTTGAGTTGATCAAGCTCCACCAATCGGCTTTCCTCCGACACGGCTTCTTTATAATTTCGGACCCTCAGGGATCCGAATTCCACTTCCGTTGGCAAAACCGCCTCGGAGCCGTAGACCAGGAAGAAGGGAGATTGTCCAGTCGCTCTGCTGGGGTTGGTTCTGAGGCCCCAGAGCACTGATGGCAATTCTCTCACCCATCGCGCGGCGTATGGTTTGAGGCGATCGAAAATCCTGGTCTTCAATCCCTGAAGGACCAAACCATTGGCCCGCTCGACTTGCCCATTGCTTCTTGGATGACCCACCGACGCGAAGCAGATTTTTATTCCCATGTCGTCGCAGCACTCTTGGAATTCTTCACCACGGAATTGCGTGCCATTATCCGTGATGATGCGGTTAGGCACGCCAAATCTGACCACGATATCTCGGAAGAATTCCTTGGCCTTAGCCGCCGTGATCGTGGCGACTGGTTTGGCTTCGATTCACTTGGTGAATTTGTCGATGGCCACGAAGAGGTAGGAGAAGCCGCCCTGGGCCTTTTTGAGGGGTCCGACTAAGTCGAGCCCCCAGACTGCGAAGGGCCAGGAGATAGGGATGGTTTGCAGTTCCTACGCTGGCAGATGTATCTGCCGAGCGTAGAACTGGCAACCTTCACACGTGCGAACGATTTCTTTGGCGTCTGTTATCGCCGTGGGCCAGAAGAAGCCTTGCCGGTATGCCTTGCCAACCAGAGCACTCGACGCGGCGTGGTGGCCACACGCTCCCGAGTGGATTTCCTTGAGCAACTCTCTTCCCACTTGCTCCGGGACGCATCACTTGAGGACACCAGAGGAGCTCCTTCGAAAGAGCTCTTCTCCGATAACCACGTAGGACCTGGCTTGTCGCGAAACACGCTCAGCTAGGGGTGTAAATGGGTCGGGTAATACCCGACCCGTACCCGTACCCGGATGCAAAACTACCCTAATAGAACACTATTTTACACTACCCGTCGGGTACGAATACGGGTACGGGTAGTACCCGGGAAGAATAGTTTCGGGTTCGTGTCGGGTACGGGATTGCCAATACCCGTCGGGTACGGGTCGGGTTCGGGTACCCGGATAATTCTCAAATCTGGGTACCCGAATATGTCCATATGCCCAGGCGCCCAGCCGGCCTGCTAGCACAAGGCCCAGGCGCCCAACTCGTAAAGGCCCAGGCGCCCAACAAAGCTTCAAAACTGAAGGACACAAAACAAAAACCTAGCAACCTCACTGGTCCTCAGTATCGAGCCGCCGTGTCTCCGTCTCCCTCAGATCCGAGCCGCCGGCGCGCCCCCGGCCCCGCCCTTGCCTCCGCCGGGCGCGGCGCTCGCCCCCGCCCCCGCCCGCCCCGAGCCGTCTGCCCGGACCTGCTGGCGCTCGCCCCAGCCCCTGCCCCTGCCGTCCGCCCGGACCTGCCGGCGCTCGCCCCAGCATTGTGCAGGTTGGATAAAATGTCTCGGTGTGCAAAATTTGATGCATTGTATTGTGCAGGCTTTGACTTGTTTGCCATAGTTTGGATTCTTGGTTCTGCCATAGTTTGGAGACAGTTGTGAACTGCTGCCATGAAGTAGCGATTCCATTATATTGTTTGCCATACTTATTTTCCATAGTTTGCTGTCAGAACAGTTTGTTAGAAAACTAGCGATTCCATTATATTGTTTAAATAGAACACGAGGACACATCTAAAAGAGTTGGGGCGAAAAAGATAGGCAACAATTTGTTTTTGACCCGTGAAGTTATGCGTAAAAGTTTGTTTTTGAACAAATTGCCTGAACTTTTAAAACAACCTGCAGTTTTTGCATGTGCTTGGCTGTCTATATGTGCTTGTCTCTTACCCTTTGGCTATATGGCCTTCCACTCAAGTGATGTTATTTTTCCATTGATGTTTTGCAGGAGGAGCAAAACCAAGAGAGACTTAAGGAGGTAAGTTTTGTTGGCTTATACAGATGTACTTCTGTAATATGTATGGAGCACAATGCCATAACTATTTGTTTGAAGATTTCATTCTAGTACAGACATTTGATTAAGTTATGCATGTGTTTTCGTATCTGAACTCATGACATGGTTTCCCATGATTTTAGTGAGAAACAACAGGTTTTTTTTTGTGCAAAGCACAATAATTCTTTGTTCCATCATTTGAAAGCATGTATTAGTGTTAACCCTTCCTATTCATTGTCATTTACACAGTTCTACTATGCTTTTAGGTATTTGGACTAGTGAGCTTGTTGTGTGTCTGTCAAGTATGCATTAGTGTAAACCCTTACTATGTTCAGCTTGTTGTGTGTCTGGCAAGTGTCAAATGCTTCCATGCTGATATGCTCTATCCAAAAACCCTTACTAGTGAGCTAGTCTGTTTCCAAAAACACCATGCTAATGTATTTAATCATTGGTAAGGACAATTCATTCATCTATATCGGCCAACTACATGTATTTGATCACTTCCCTTTTCCCCAATGCATTATTTGGATTGTTTTCATCGCATATTTTGATTCTAGGTATTTCGTGCAGTACCCGATGAAGTACCCGTTGTTTGTATTATACCCGTCTGCAAACTACCCGGAACCCGATTTCTACCCGTTCATAGAAAATGCTACCCGTTACCCGTACCCTACCCGATTTTTACTACCCGTGACCGTACCTGTACCCGGCAAAAAAATAATAGGGTAGGGTATGGGATAACCTACTACCCGCCCGAACCCGACCCATTTACACCCCTACGCTCAGCTAGAGTGGCGTTTTCGGGAAGCTCATCTCTCAAGAGATAATCCACATACGGGGTCGTCCAGTCGGGGTTGGTAACTAGGACTTCTTCCCCGGGGATCTTGCTCAGCTCTTGTGGCTTGATCGACGTGGGCTCATAAAGTTCCTGGGTGAACACACCACTTGGGACCTCCGCCCGAGTGGCGCCCATCTTTGCCAACTCGTCCACCACTTCGTTGTTACGGCGCAGGACGTGAACTAACTCCAATCCATCGAACTTGTTCTCCAATTCTCGGACTTGCTGACAGTATGCCGCCATAGTCTGATTGACACAGGACCAATCCTTCTGAACTTGGCTAACCACTAACTGGGAGTCTCCGCGAACCGCCAGTCGCCGGATACCGAGCGATATGGCGATGCGGAGCCCATGAACGAGGGCTTCATATTCTGCGGTGTTGTTCGAGGCCGGGAAATGGATGCGAAGAACATACTTGAGCTAATCTCCCTTGGGTGAAATGAGCAGAATTTCGGCTCCCGCGCCGCTGAGCATGAGAGACCCATCGAAGTACATCGTCCAATACTCCAGCTCTCGCTCGACGAGGGGGGTCTGTAGCTCGGTCCACTCGGCCGTGAAGTCGGCCAGGGCCTGCGACTTGATGGCGGTGCGCGGCTTGAACGAAATATCAAAGGCTCCAAGCTCGACCGCCCATTTCGAAATTCTCCCAGTAGCTTCCCGATTATGGAGAATATCTCCTATCGGAAAGGAGGTTACTACCGAAATATGATGCCCCTGGAAGTAATGCTTCAATTTCCGCGACGCGACCAGCACGGCGTAGAGCAACTTCTGTACTTGAGGGTACCTTATCTTGGATTCGCCCAACACTTCGCTGACGAAGTAGACCGGGCGCTGCACCCCATAGCGGTGCCTTGGCTGCTCCCGCTCCACGACTATCGCGGCGCTGACCACATGGGTCGTTGCCGCTACGTAAAGTAGGAGAAGCTCCTCCGGCATCGGTGAAACCAGGATCGGTGGGGTGGAGAGGAACGCCTTGAGGTCCTCGAAAGCTTGTTGCGCCTCCGCCGTCCATTCGAACCGATCCTGCTTCTTGAGGAGTTTGAAGAAGGGCATCCCTCGGGTTCCCAGCCGAGAGATGAACCTACCAAGCGTGACCTTCTGGACGTCCTTCTGGCTGGAGGGGGGTGCCATCCTCATGATGGTGCCGATTTTTTCCAGATTCGCCTCGATCCCGCGATGAGAGACAATGAACCCGAGTAGTTTCCCGAAGGCGACCCCGAAGACACATTTCTCAGGGTTTAGTTTCATCCGGAACGCTCTTAGGCTATCGAACTTCTCGGCGAGATCAGAGGTAAGGTTGCTTCTCGATTGTGTCTTGACCACTACGTCGTCGACGTAGGCCTCCACGTTGCGTCCGAGCTGATTGTGAAAACACCGCTGTATCGTGCGTTGATAAGTTGCACCAGCGTTTTTCAACCCAAACGGCATCGTGACGTAGCAATATGCTCCGAACAGAGTGATGAACGATGTCTTCTCGCAGTCTTCGACTCGAAGCTGGATTTGGTGATAGCCCGAATAGGCGTTTAGGAAGCTAAGGAGTTCGCACCCAGCGGTGGAATCTACCACTTGGTCGATACGGGGCAACCCGAAAGGATCCTTTGGCATGCTTTGTTGAGGTCGGTGTAATCAACGCACATGCGCCAACTTTTATTCTTTTTGCGGACGAGTACAGGGTTTGCCAACCAGTTGGGGTGATACACTTCTTTGATGAAGCCTGCAGCTAATAGTTTCGTGATCTCCTCCCTTATGGCATCTCGGCGATCTTGAGCGAATCGCCGCAACCTCTGCTTGACAGGCTTGGCCGCTTGGTCCACGTTTAGCGCATGCTCGATCACCTCCCTGGGAACTCCAGGCATATCAGACGGCTTCCAAGCAAAGACGTCCTTGTTTGCCCGGAGGAAGGTGATGAGCGCGTCCTCCTATTTTTCTCCAAGCCCTGTCCCGATCTTGGCTGTTTGGGCCGAGTCGGACGGGTCGAGGGTGATCATCTTGACGCCTTCTTCGGGATTCAACCCGGGCTTCGGCGCCTTCCGAGTCGGGATGCTTGCTCCCTCAGAAGATTGGGCCATTAGCCGGATTCGTTTGCGATCAGCTTGCGCTCCCAATGACTCGGCCATCTCGCAGTTCTCCCTGTCACAGGAAAAAGACTGCTTGACATCACCACGCAGCGTGATAATGCCATTCGGCCATGGCATTTTTAATGCCAGATACGCGTAATGGGGCACCGCCATGAATTTGGCTAGCGCTAGCCTCCCCAAGATGGCGTGATACGCAGTAGCGAAATCAGCCACCTCGAAGCTGAGGTTCTCGGTCCGGTAGTTCTCTCTCGTGCCGAAAGTGATCGGCAGAGTGATTTGGCCGAGTGGTGTCGTCGACGTCCCGGGAATCACCCCATGGAATGGAGACGATCCACATTTCAGTTCTGACCTGGAGATTCCCATATCGTTGAGAGTTTTGATGAAGAGGACGTTGAGGCCGCTCCCCTCGTCAATCAGCACCCTTTTGAGCTTGACGCCACGAACAATTGGCCCCAAGACGAGGGGATACCTGCCAGGAAATGGGACTCGGTTAGGGTGATCCGAGCGGTCGAAAGTGATCGCAACTTGAGACCACCGTACGTATCGGGGGGTCTCCGGCGCAAGCGCGTTGATGTCCCGGGCGGTAAGTTTTTGCTTCCGCTTGGACTCATACGCGGCCGAGCCCCCGAAGATATAATTGAGCTCCAGCTCGGCTTCTTGATAGTCTTCCTCGGCTTCAAGAGAAGGTTGCTTTCCGACCGCTTTGCTCGGCCCCGGGCCGAGCTGCTTCTTGGTCTCCCGGGCAAATCTTTTCAGGGTGAAGCAATCCTTGGCAGCGTGTCTTCCTTTTGGGTGGAAGGGACAAAGCGAGTTCATCACTTTGTTGTACCCGTCAGTCTTAGGGCGCGCGTTTGGCCCCGTTCGGTGGTCGCCACCAGGTCTTGGCCATTGCGCTTCTTTTCCTTTCGCCTGGAGGAGTCAGCGTGATCCCCTCTCTCGTCATGGCGTTCGGCCAAGGCTTCGGAGGCCGACGCGTAGCGATCCGCTAAGGCGAACAACTCGCGGACCGAAGTTGGAGGCTTCCGGGACATCTTCTTAATGAGGTCGGGGTCACTGACCCCCTTCTGGAAGGCAGCGATCACGACCGCGTCGGTGACATCCCAAACTGTGCTCTTCCTGTGCATAAAGCACTTGATGAACTCCCGCAGGGACTCATTCTTCTTTTGGTGTAGCTGGTACAAATCCCAAGGGGTGCCAGGGCGCTCATACGTACCTTGGAAATTTGAGATGAGCTGCTCACACAGATCTCCCCAAGAATGAATAGAATTAGCTGGGAGCCCGGTGAGCCACGCCTGGGCTCAGGCGAAGAGTGGTAGCGGTGTAATTAGCCATCACGTTCTGATCTCCCCCTGCGGCCCTGACCGCTGGTGCGTATACCTGTAGCCAGGCTTCCGGGTCCTTATCGCCGTCGAATTTGGTGATGCCTTTGGGGTTAAACCCGTCAGGCCAAACCACTCGGCGCAGGTGGGGGGTGAATGCGCGAACCCCCTCGATGACCTCGTCGCGCCGCGCGGATGGTGAGCGAGGCGGGGGAGAGAGGGCCCGACGAGCGCCCCGATGCGCCGGGAGTACTCCAAAGCGCTCGTACTCGTCGACGTGCCGGCGCTGCTCGTCTCTTTCCTGATCACGCTGTCTCGCATTGAGGTCAGAGCAGAGGTCTCGATTGAGGCTGTGGCGCATGTCTTCATCGCGGTGAGGAACGCGATGCCCCCAGTGGGGGGTTTCTCGATTGGGCCGACTGCTGGCCGTTTGAGTTTCGGTCGGAGCGTGTGAGCGCGCCCTCGCCGGCTGGTCGGTCTGAGCTTGTTGCTGGATTGCTGCCGCCGTCACCATGGCTTTTACTTGGGCCACAATCGGTGCAGCCGGATTACCGACCTCTAGCATCGGGCTCAAGGTGTCCAGGAGTGTTTTGGACGCGACGATATTCTGCTGTGGTGTATGGAAAACAGCTTGGTCTCCCATTTTGACCTGCAGAATGTCTTCGTTGACGTCGCGGGCGCGACCCCGAAGGGTTTGTACCCGTGCGTCGAGCTCTGGCTTGCGCCCGACGTCATGCTCGGCAACCTCGAAGTCGCTGTGGCATTGCTGCGATTCCGCACGCGAGCCTCCGATCACGCAGACTCGGCGGAAGCTCCAGCAGCTCTCCAAGCTTTCTTCCGACCCGGCCGACGAACTGAAAGAGCCTGCCGGGGATAGCTCAAGGCGATCGGCGGTTCAAGTGGCTTGGCAGCGAGGACCCCCACCACCCGGAACTCGGCGCCTGATGCGCCCACTGCCTGAAGGAACTAGGGTTTTAGCCCCCCGCTTGGTGTTTGCCAGCACGGGACGGCGGGACTTCTCGATCTAGGCAGTGGTCGCAATGATGACTCCCCGGGGGTCTCCTCGTGCGGCGAGGCGTCTGCCTTGAGGAGAGAGAGACTCCCGAGGTCATCAGCGATGAAGGTCAGGATTCTGAAATGGAAAACCTGATTTGGGGGGAAAACTATAGGGATTCCGCTTGTGGTTGCCATCGAGCTTGACGGAGACCTTCGCACACTCCCCCTACCTGGCGCGCCAACTGTCGACGATTGGTTCCGCCGGCAATGAGATTTTTGTGATTCGAGGGGGGGGCTCGTGCGTGGTTCAGGCCAGATGGTAACACAGGATGCAAGGGCCAACTCTTTAGACAGGTTCGGGCTCTCGCGGAGGAGATAATACCCTAGTCCTGTGTTCTTGGATATATGGGTGTGTTCTTCCCTTCCCCCCCTTTTCCAGGGTTGTTCCCTCCTCCCTTATATACTGTGGTAAGGGCACGTTACAAGAGGGCGCCACCTGGCCCTGGGCCAGGTGGACTCATGAGTACGTTGTTTGTCTCTGTCTGCCGAACCCAACTACGTCCAGAGGATTTGGTCGTCTCTTTCCCGACCCGCACCTGCCGATCCGCCAGGGTCTGGTGGCTGCAGGCTGCAGGCGCCAGGTCGCAGGCTTTACTTTAGGCGGGGTTGTCCTGACGCGGCGCGAAGCTTCGCCGAGGAGGCGACCAGCTGCCTTGGAGAAGAAGTCGGGCCGTAGCTATGGGCTCTTCACGGCGCTTTCGAACTCTAGGCCCGATGCACCGTCCTGGCCCAGTTAGGAATGAGCTTCTCTACGGGACCCCGGTCTCGGACATCCCAAAACTAGCTATTGAGAAATCTGCCACTTGAGGAGGATGATATCCATACAAAGCCTGAAAAGGAGTCATCTTGAGTGATGTATGATATGTAGTATTATACCACCATTCTGCCATTGTCAGCCAATTTGCCCATTTCTTTGGATTTTGGAACACCATACTTCTTAAATAAGCTTCCAAGCATTGATTTACTCGTTCGGTTTGGCCGTCGGATTGAGGATGATATGCCGTGCTAAACCGAAGTGAAACTTGGAGGGATTTGAAAATTTCCTGGAAAAGTCTGCTTGTGAATATGCGATCTCTATCAGTGACAATGGCTATGGGCATGCCATGAAGCTTGAAAATGTTGTCCATGAACACTTGAACTACTTGTTGCATTGAATATGGATGAGAAAGTGGCATAAAGTGAGCATACTTTGTTAATCTATCCACAACTACTAAGATGACCTCCTTCCCTTTTGAATTTGGAAGGCTCTCAATAAAATCCATTGATATATGGGTCCAAGCCATTTCCGGTACTTCCAATGGGTTTAGTAATCCCGGAGTATGAATGTGTTCTACTTTAGTGAGCTGACACACTGGACATTCTTTAATGAAATGTTCCACTGCTCTTTTCAATTTGGGCCAATAAAACAATTTCTTCAATCTGTGGTATGTTGCTCTTGAAGGGAATATGCCCGAGAGGCAATAATAAATTGTTTATTATCTTATTCCATGTTTATAATAGATGTTTATTTCTCATGCTAAAATTGTATTAACCGGAAACGTTGATACATGTGTGTGTAATAAACAAACAAAAGGTTCCTAGTAAAGCCTCTCTTTTAAACTAGCTTGTTGATTAACTGATGATCAAGGTTTCCTGATCATGAACATTGGATGTTGTTAATAACGGGGTCACATTATTAGAAGAATGATGTAATGAACACACACCCAAGTTGGTATAGCAAATTCGATCAAGTCATTAAAGTTTGTTGTCTGATCAACATATACAAAATAGCTCTTTTCCTTAGACCATGAGATGATGTCAATCACTAACTCCTAAGAGTACTTTGATGACATCAAACGTCACTCCGTAACACGGTGACTATAAAGATGGATTTGGGTACTATGAAAGTATTAGTTGAGGCTCATGCATCAAGAGTGGGATTTGTCCATCCGTGATGACGGAGAGATATACTCTGGGCCCTCTCGTGATATCACATTGACATCGCTTGCAAGCACGTGACTAGGTCACAAGAATGTCATATCACGGAACGAGTAAAGAGTACTTATCGGTAACGGGATCAAACTAGGTATAGTTGATACCAATGATCGGATCTCGGATAAGTAATATATCGCGAGACAAAAAGAATTGGTTATGTTGGTTTTGGTTCACACGATCACTAGTTCATCGTTGAGTAAGTGGGAGTCATTATGGATCTCCAGATCCCGCTGATGATTATTGATCAGAGAGGTGTCTTGATCATGTCCATTTTATTCACGAACCGTAGGGTGACACACTTAAGGTTCATCGACGCTTTTGAGTGGATACGGAACACCGGAGAAAAGTTTGGACAGCACCGGAATAGTTTCGGGATATCAGAACATTCACATGAAGAGAATGGAAAGTCCATTCACATGGAGAGTCCATTCACATGGAGAGAATGGAGAGTCCATTCACATGGAGAGAATGGAGAGTCAACTCACTCCTATAAAAGGGAGGGTGGAGCTCCTCTCTCATGACTAATCTCCATGACCCTTTGGTTGGTCTTTTCTCCTTCCTCCTGCTGTTCCACCTTTCAAGCAGAGCTTGCTTAAGCGCCGCTGAAACAGCTTTCTCCACCACCACCACTAAGTCGTAGTGTTGTTGGAGTTTCCCGTGGATCCTCTACTTCCGCCGCCTCGCTGGATCGAGGGATTGGAGGTCGTCGTTGTTCCGCACGCGTGTGACCAAGTACCGAGGCCGCCGCTTGTGGCGCTCATCTTCGCGACTTTGAAGTCGGGCGTGTACCTCTACTTCAACCACGTTTGTTTGCGGGAACGTTATTCCCGCTTTCGGTCTACGAGGGTGAGTCCTTCTCAAACCGCTTGCATGCATCTCCTAGATATGATCTTGGTGTTTGGTTGCATTCGTAGGAAAATTTTTGTTTTCCATGCTTCAAACCCATCGGTGGTATCGAGCCGTGTCTATGCGTAGATGTTTTGTACGGTTTAAAACACATGTGGATGTGGGCGTTGATGATCATGTTATTGCATACTTTCGTGTATTTTGGATCATGGTGGCATAGTGGGATTTGAAGCGGCCCGGACTAACCTTACATGTCCTCGCACATGAGACTTGTTCCACGCCGACATGCAACTAGTATTGCATAAGTGGCTTTGCGGGTGTCGTTCTCCTACTATAGTCATGATCTAATTTACAACGGTTTGCTAATAATGTTTTTATCACCGTTGTGGTTCTTGTTCGTAGGTAAGAACAGTTTTTCCTAGAAAGCCCAAAACCACGTAAAATATGCAAAAATAAATTAGAGGCGTCTAACTTGTTTTTGCAGGGCTTGTGATGTGATATGGTCATTGATACAAAGATTGTTGTATGAAATGAAATTTATTGTAAATTTAAACAACCGGCAGGAGCCATTTGGTTGTTTTTTCTTTTATGGCCTGCGTGCTAAGTATATGTCCATGTGATATATTGTAATGGAGGAAGACAATCAAGATGGCAGCATCATGGACCTTGGTACCATGCCGGTGGAATGATGGAGATCATACCATGTCGCACAAGATGGAGATCAAGTGTTGAAAGGACCATATCATATCACTTTATTCATGCATGTGATGTTAATCCTTTTATGCATCTTATTTTGCTTGGATATGATCACGTCGATAGCACTATAAGATGATCCCTCCAAATTAATATCAAGATAATAATGTGTTCTTCCATAGTATGCACCGTTAAGAAAGTTCGTCGTTTCAAAGCACCACGTGATGATCGGGTGTAATAGACTCTACGTTCGCATACAACGGGTGTAAGCCAGATTTACACACGCAAATACTTTGGTTCTACTTGGCGAGCCTAGCATGTACAGACATGGCCTCGGAACACGAACCGAAAGGTAAAGCATGAGTCATATGGATGATATGATGAACATATTGATGTTCGCCTTTGAAACTATGCCGTCTCACGTGATGATCGGTTTCGGTATAGTGAATTTGGTTCTGTAATCACTAAAGATGACTAGAGGGATGTTGTTTTTGAGTGGGAGTTCTCGTAGTAATTTTGAATTAAACTTGAACTTAATCTATTATGAACTTAGTCTAATTAACTTTGCAAATACGTTGTAGATGGCACCACCTATTTTCAATTTCAATCTGTTCATGGAGAAAGAGAAACTAGCCACCAACGGTAGCAACTTTACCAATCGGGCCCTTAACCTGAGGATTCTCCTCACGCTGCTCAAAGGAGCTATGTGCTTGATGCGCCGCTGGGTGCCCCGCCCACGATGATGGCCCCGAGGAGGAGAAAATGTTTTCTTGACTCGCAAGGAGGACCACAGTCTAGTTCATCATGCATTTTGTACGGCCTTGAGCCTGAGCTGCTAAAACGCTTTGAGCACAAAGCAATGCTTTTGATACAATGAGAGAGTTGAAAATGATCTTCGACACCCATGCCGCGAGAGAGTTATGAAGCTTGTAAAAGTTCTTTAGCTGCATGATGGAGGAAAACAGCTCCGTTAGTGAGCACGTACTCAAAATGTCCAGTACGCCGATAAACTCATAGCTTTGGGAATAACGATCCCCATTGAGCTAGGAATTCATCGTGTTCTCAGTCTCTGCCACCAAGCTACAAGAGCTTTGTGATGAACTACAACATGCAGGCATGAAGAAGTCTCTCCCGAGCTTGTCAATGCTGAAAACTGCTGAAGTGGAGATCAAAAGGAACATCAAGTGTTGATGGTCCAAAAGACTATCGCTTCAAGAAGAAAGGCAAGGCTAAGGGAAACTTCAAGAAGAAGGGCAAGTCTGTTGCCACATCGAGAAGAAGACCAAGGCTGGCCCTAAGTCGACATCTTGAATGTTTTTCTTTGCAAGGGCACTGGCACCTTTGAAGCGCAATCGCCCAAAATATCTCGGCTGATAAGAAGGACGGGAATGTGAACAAAGGTATATATGATATACATGTTATTGATGTGTACCTTACTAGTACTGCAGATGGCGCTGGGTATTTGATACCGGTTCGGTTGCTAACATATGTAACTCGAAACAGGAGCTAAGGAACAGGAGACAACTAGCAAGGGATGAGGTGATGATGCGCGTCGGCAATGGATCAAAGGTTGATGTGATCGCCGTCGGGACGCTACCTATCCAATTACCATCAGGATTAGTTATAAACCTAAATAATTGTTATTTAGTGCCTGCGTTGAGCATGAACATCATATCTGGATCTTGTTTAATGCGAGACGGTTATTCATTCAAGTCTGAGAACAATGGTTGTTCAATTTATATGAATAATATCTTTTATGGTCATGCACCTGAAAAGAATGGTTTATTTATTTTGAATCTTGATAATAGTACACATGTTCATAATGTGAATGCCAAAAGAATTAAGTTGAATGATGATATTGCTGCATATATGTGGCATTGCCGCTTATGTCATATTGGTGTTAAACGCATGAAGAAGCTCCATTCAGATGGACTACTAGAATCACTTGATTATGAATCATTTGAAACATGTGAACCATGCCTCATGGGCAAGATGACTAGAACCCCGTTTTCCGGTACAATGGAGCGGGCAACCGACTTATTGGAAATCATACATACCGATGTGTGTGGTCCAATGAGTGTGTCGTAGCGTGGTGGATATCGTTACTGTTACTTTCACGGATGATTTGAGTAGATATGGATATATTTACTTAATGAAACACAAGTCTGAAACATTTGAAAAGTTCAAAGAATTTCAGAGTGAAGTAGAAAATCATCGTAATAGAAAGATCAAATTTCTACGATCCGATCGTGGAGGAGAGTATCTTAGTTACGAGTTTGGCACACACATGAGACAATGTGGAATAGTTTCACAACTCACTCCTGCTGGAACACCACAACGTAATGGTGTATCCGAAAGGCCGTAATCGTACTTTATTGGATATGGTTCGATCTATGATGTCCCTTACAGATTTGCCACTTTCATTTTGGGGTCATGCACTAGAAACAATTTGCATTCACTTTAAATAGGGCACCATCTAAATCCGTTGAAATGACACCGTATGAATTATGGTTTGGCAACAAACCTAAGTCATCATTTCTAAAAGTTTGGGGATGCGATGTTTATGTGAAGAAACTTCAACCTGATAAACTCTAACCCAAAGCGGAAAAATGCATCTTCATAGGATACCCTAAAGAAACAATTGGGTACACCTTCTATCACAGATCCGAGGGCAAGGTTTTCGTTGCCAAGAATGGATCCTTTTTGGAAAAGAGTTTCTCTCGAAGGTGTGAGTAGTAGGAAGGTAGAACTCGACGAGGTTATTGAACCTTCTCTTCATGGAATGGCAAGTGCAAAGAAGCGCGGAAGTTGTTTCGGAGTTGACTTCACCAAATGAAGAGGGAACTAATGATAAGGATCATGAAACTCCGAAGAGAACACTACCGCACCTCGCAGTCAACAAGAGCGCATAATGCTCCCGACTTTTATGTTCCTACTATGAATGTCATGGTAGTTGAGAATAATGACCCTGCGACGTATGATGAAGCGATGATGAGCCCAGATTCCGACAAATGGCTAGAAGCCATGAAATCCGAAATGAGATCCATGTATGAAAACCAAGTATGGACTTTGGTGGACCTACCCAATGACCGCAAGGCCGTTGAGAACAAATGGATTTTCAAAAGAAAATAGACGCCGATGGTAATGTGACCGTCTATAAAGCTCGACTTGTCGCAAAGGGTTGTCGACAAATTCAAGGAGTTGACTACGATGAGACTTTCTCACCCGTGAGCGATGCTAAAGTCTGTTAGGATTATGTTAGCAATTGCTGCATTTTTCGATTATGAAATTTGGCGGATGGATGTAAAAACCGCGTTCCTTAATGGAAACATTGAGGAAGAGTTGTATATGATACAACCCAAAGGTTTTGTTGATCCTAAGGATGCCGATAAGGTATGCAAACTTCAGCGATCCATTTATGGACTGAAGCAAGCATCACGAAGTTGGAATCTCCGCTTTGATGAGGTAATCAAAGGTTTTGGATTTGTCCAAACTTACGGAGAAGCTTGTATTTACAAGAAAGTGAGTGGGAGCTCTATAGCATTTCGATATTATATGTGGATGACATATTGTTGATTGGAAATGATATAGAACTTTTGAAAAGCGTAAAAGATTACTTAAACAAGAAGTTTTCAATGAAGGACCTTGGTGAAGCGGCGTATATTTTAGGCATCAAAATCTATAGAGATAGATCGAGACAGCTTGATTGGGTTATCGCAAAGTACATACCTTGACAAGATTCTAAAGAAGTTTAGAATGGACGAAAGTAAGAAAGGGTTCTTACCTATGTTGCAAGGCAAGACGTTGAGTAAGACTCGTAGTCCAACTATAGCAAAAGATAGAGTAGTAATGAATAAGATTCCCTATGCTTCAGCCATAGGCTCTATCATGTATGCTATGTTGTGTACAAGACCGAATGTGGCACATGCTATTAGTTTGACTAGCAGGTACCAATCTGATCCAGGTTTGGAACAACTGACAGCGGTCAAGAATATCTTTAAGTACTTGAGAAGAACTAAGGATATGTTTCTCATATATGGTGGTGAAGAAGAGCTCGTCGTAAAGGTTACGCCGACGCTAGTTTCGACACTGATCCGGATGACTCTAAGTCACAAACCGGGTATATTTTTGAAATGAATGGAGGAGCAGTGAGCTGGAGGAGTTCCAAGCAATCTGTGGTGGCGGGATCTTCAACAGAGGCGGAATATGTTGCTGCTTGAAGCGGTAGCAGAAGCGCTTTGGATGAAGATGTTCATATCCGAACTGAGTGTGGTTCCAAGTGCGTTGGACCCAATGGTTATCTATTGTGACAACAATGGTGCCATAGCCAATGCTAAAGAACCAAGGTCACACAAGAATTCCAAGCATATTAAGCGTCGGTTTCACTCCATCCGTGAACATGTCAAGGATGGCGATGTAAAGATTTGCAAAGTGCACACTGAACTCAATGTGGCAGACGCGTTGACTAAAGCTCTCCCAAGGGCAAAACATGATCAGCACCAGAACTCAATGGGTGTTAGATTCATCACAATGTAATCTAGATTATTGACTCTAGTGCAAGTGGGAGACTGAAGGGAATATGCCCGAGAGGCAATAATAAATTGTTTATTATCTTATTCCATGTTTATAATAGATGTTTATTTCTCATGCTAAAATTGTATTAACCGGAAACGTTGATACATGTGTGTGTAATAAACAAACAAAAGGTTCCTAGTAAAGCCTCTCTTTTAAACTAGCTTGTTGATTAACCGATGATCAAGGTTTCTGATCATGAACATTGGATGTTGTTAATAACGGGTCGCATTATTAGAAGAATGATGTGATGAACACACTCCCAAGTTGGTATAGCAAATTCGATCAAGTCATTAAAGTTTGTTGCTGTCTTGAACATATACAAAATAGCTTTTTCCTTAGACCATGAGATGATGTCAATCACTAACTCCGGAAGAGTACTTTGATGACATCAAACGTCACTCCGTAACACGGTGACTATAAAGATGGATTTGGGTACTATGAAAGTATTAGTTGAGGCTCATGCATCAAGAGTGGGATTTGTCCATCCGTGATGACGGAGAGATATACTGGGCCCTCTCGGTGATATCACATTGACATCGCTTGCAAGCACGTGACTAGGTCACAAGAATGTCATATCACGGAACGAGTAAAGAGTACTTATCGATAGCGGGATCAAACTAGGTATAGTTGATACCAATGATCGGATCTCGGATAAGTAATATATCGCGAGACAAAAGGAATTGGTTATGTTGGTTTTGGTTCACCACGATCACTAGTTCATCGTTGAGTAAGTGGGAGTCATTATGGATCTCCGATCCCGGCCGATGATTATTGATCGTAGAGGTGTCTTGATCATGTCCATTTTATTCACGAACCGTAGGGTGACACACTTAAGGTTCATCGACGCTTTTGAGTGGATACGAACAGGAGAAAAGTTTGGACAGCACCGGAATAGTTTCGGGATATCAGAACATTCACATGAAGAGAATGGAAAGTCCATTCACATGGAGAGTCCATTCACATGGAGAGAATGGAGAGTCCATTCACATGGAGAGAATGGAGAGTCAACTCACTCCTATAAAAGGGAGGGTGGAGCTCCTCTCTCATGACTAATCTCCATGACCCTTTGGTTGGTCTTTTCTCCTTCCTCCTGCTGTTCCATCTTTCAAGCAGTAGCTTAAGCGGCCTTCTAAAGCTGATTTCTCCACCACCACCACTAAGTCGTAGTGTTGTTGGAGTTTCCGTGGATCCTCTACTTCCGCCTCATGGATCGAGGGATTGGAGGTCGTCGTTGTTCCGTGCGTGTGACCAAGTGCGGGCGCTGCCGTTTGTGGCGCTCATCTTCGCGACTTTGAAGTCGGGCGTGTACCTCTACTTCAACCACGTTTGTTTGCGGGAACGTTATTCCCGCTTTCGGTCTACGAGGGTGAGTCCTTCTGAAACCGTTTGCATGCATCCCCTAGATATGATCTTGGTGTTTGGTTGCATTCGTAGGAAAATTTTTGTTTTCCATGCTTCGAAACCCATCAGCTCTTACCCCAGAATGCCCTCCAATTGCTGATCTGTGAAACGCAGCCAATAGCACTGATCTTAAGTCATTACTTTCTCCGACATACAATCTGTTCTTGTATTTGAGGATATCAGTTTCAATTTTGAACTTGGACTCTGGATTAGCATTTGTCCTTATCTCTTCCAATATTTTCTTAACTTGAGGATCCTTGTCATAACTAGCATGCACATCTTTTATCCATTCAGGAATAACACAAGTGATGGCTGTACATTCTTCAGACTAGTCAGTAAGAGGTCCTACTCTTGATAGAGCATCAGCCACTTTGTTTTCTTTTCCCTTTTTGTATTCAATTCTAAAATCAAACTCCAAGAGCTTCAGCATCAATTTATGTTGGATACCCTCCACCAACCTTTGTGAAGTAATGAACTTTAGACTCTGTTGGTCAGTCTTGATGATCACAGTATTACCCAATAGATAATGTCGCCATTTTTTTAGTGCTTCCAATATTGCCAGTGCTTCCTTGTCGTATATTGACTTTGCTGCTGCTCGAGGCCCCAAAGTCTTACTAAAATAAGCTATGGGTCTCCCTTTTTGCTTGATCACAGCACCAATGCCTGTCCCACTAGCGTCTGTCTCCAACGTGAAAGGCTTGGTGAAATCAGGGAGTGCCAATACCAGACATGTAGTCATACAGCGCTTCAATTCTTCAAACGCTGCAGTTTGTTCTGAACCCCAATGGAACTTGTCCTTCTTGAGTAAGTCAAACAGTGGTCTGCAAATACAACCATACCCTTGAACAAATCTTCTGTAATACCCGGTCAATCCTAAGAATCCTCTCAATTTCATGACTGAATCCGGTTGTGGCCAATTCACAACATCAGCAACTTTTCTTGGATCAGTAGAAACTCCATTCGGACTAATAATATGTCCCAGATATTCCAGAGTATTTACAGCAAAAACACATTTACTTCTCTTGGCCACTAACTGGTGGTCTTTTAAAAGTTGCAGCGCTGTTTTCAGATGCCCTTGATGTTCCTCAAAGCTTTTACTGTAAATCAGTATATCATCAAAGAAAACCAAGATGAATTTCCTTAAATAATCTGCAAACACCTTGTTCATGAGTGCTTGAAAGGTTGGAGGAGCATTAGATAGCCCAAATGGCATGGCTGTGTATTCATAATGGCCCAGATGAGTCCGAAATGCTGTTTTTGGAATGTCTTCCTCATTCATTCGAATTTGATGGTAGCCAGATCTCAAATCCAGCTTGGAGAAGGTGGTAGCACCATGCAGCTCATCAAGTAAGTCTTCAATTACAGGCATTGGGAACTTGTTTTTAATAGTTAAAGAGTTTAACTGACGGAAATCAACACACATTCTCCAATTGCCATCCTTCTTCCTCACCATAACTACTGGAGAAGAGTATGGGCTATTGCTAGGACGTATTTCTCCAGTCTTTAACAGGTTCTTGATGATTTCTTCCAAAGCATCCTTCTGATAGTGAGGCACTCGATAGGGCCTTAAGTTGGGTGGTTCAGCTCCTACCTTGAGGTGGATCACATGATCGCACCCCCTTTTTGGTGGTAACTCCTCCCTTTCTGTAAATACATCTCCATAGTCACCCAATATCCCTTCAATTTCAGCTGGGATTGCCACTTTAACTGATTCTGCCTTTTCTTCACATAGATTTACTTGAATTAGGAATCCTTTTCCTTTCTTCTGAACCAGCTTTTGCAGTTGTTCTGCCTTGATCATATAATTAGTTGTCGGTTGAGTGAAGTCTTGGAACCGAATCGGTTGTCCACTCCTATTAATAGTGAGTGTTCGCTCCTTAAGATCTAACTCAATGGGACTATTATCAAATATCCAATCAGCACCAAAAATAATGTCGTAGTTGCCTAACTTCAAAAGCTTGAAAGTTGTCACAAATGAGGTATTCTGAATGTTATACTGTAGGTTTTCTACCTTGGCATCAGAAGACAACTCACCTCCTCCTGCCACTGCAATCTTCTTTAGTGACATGAAACTCAGAGGATAACCATGCTTAATTGCATATTCATAGTCCATAAAAGAATGAGTACTACCACTATCGACCAAAGCAATAGCTTTATGATTTCCAATATGCACCATCAATGAGAAAGTCACTGATCCTGATAACCCATGGACAACATAAGCTGAGATCTGTAAGAGCTGGTCAGGTTGTTCTGGAATAGGGTTGACTACCGGACTGCCCGGTGCAGTCACAAATTCTGTTGTTTCTCCACCCAGCTCATTTTCATCAGGTGCCGAATCTTCTTCATCTCCCTGCGTCAATAAAGTGTGTAATGCGTTGCGAATCTTACATATCTGATTGTGACCTGGAGTCCATGGGGCTTTACAGTGCCAACAAGTTCTACCCACTTTCTCGGATTGGTTTCCTCCCCGATCTTCTTTCTTTTCAGTCATAGGAAGTCTGAGATTGGCATTTTTCTGCTGTATAAAATTTCTTTGTTTAGAAGTACCTCCCATTTGATTGCTTCGCTTGGCATTGCAAGATTTTTCTTCCAACTTAGCATACCAATAAGCTTCGAGTAATCCTTTTGGCTGATGGCTGCTAACGGCATATTTGATCTCATCTTTGAGTCCTCCAATAAAACAACTTAATAAGTACTGTTCTTGTAAATAAGGATGATCCCTTTTCACCAACTCCACACACTTTTCAAAGTAATCAATATATTTGCTAACTGTGCTGATATGTTTGATTCCCTGTAGTTTTTCCACTGCTTCGTGTGCACTGGCATCTGAGAACCGATCACATAGCATTGCACTAAACTGTGTCCACGTCAACATTTGCCATGACAGCCCTATTCCTCTAAACCAGGTGCTAGCCCTTCCAAACAAATGTCCCACAGCTAAGTTTACCCACTGATCCCCAAGGGTTCCAGCCATTTCGAAAAAAATTTCACACAAATCGACCCATCCCAATGGATCTTCTACAGAAAATAAGGACAATTCCAATTCTGGTCCCTTGATAATGGCCTCAGCATACTGATGTATGTTATGGTTACTTTCACAATATAAATTTCTTTGGGCATCCAACAACTGAACTCCAGGAAAGTGCAGGTTTTGGGTCTGACTAGTACCCTAATGTTCCCTTCCTTGTGAATGATATTGGGGTAACGAAGGATGAGCATACAGTGGTACCTGTTGACCACCATGTCCTGGTGATCTTGGATGATGATAAGCCGAAGTCCAGATCGCTGAAGTATAAGCAGGAGAGAGGCTATTTCCCAGCCCTCAAGGTTCGATCAACCCAGATGCTTCCTGGTTTACTCCCGGAGTGTTCCTGTTTATCTCAGTAGTGATTTGGGCGTGATTTCCTTCACTAATCGCCATTGACTGCAATGATTCAGTGGTGTTTGCCGCTACATATGGCCTTCCAAGTAATATACTTTTTACCTCTGCTACATCTGACTTTAAAGTCTCCAGATCGCTTAATCGTACCTGGATCTTTTCAATTTCTTCCTGCAGATCCATGCTATGGCCTTCAAATAACCAGATTGAGGGATTTTACGGCTGCCCAACATCAATCCAATACTCCAGATCAAGAATACTCCCACGGACCGAGGACCAACCTGTTGCTCTGATACCAATTTGTCAGGAACCAATGGTCTGCGACTGGATTTTCTACCGATCGGTATGGGTATTCAGATAGAGTGGAGAACAAGAAAGAAGATTGGATGCTAGGCTAACAAACTAGCAGACGATACGAAATGTCAGAAAATCGTATCTTCCTTTCCTTTCCGTAGGGCTTTTATAGCCGAAGGTTTTACAGCGGTAAGACCCGCTATTACAAGAGTTTAACCCAAAACAAACTGGTAAATGCATCTAACGACAAAATAAGATCAACTACAGTGTTCCTCAATTTATTTAAGTATTGATCAGCCATTGGATGTATTCTCCTCATCTCCAAGTGACGACAGCCGTAGATCGTCACTTAAGTGAAATCGCCGAACCGGTACTTGGGTTGCAGTGTTCCCCTGTTCTTCTTCTTCAATACGATGGTATCTGACAACTTACCAGAGGCTTCACGTCCGGTTAATGGCGATGTGAAACGCTGCAGATCCCCGAGATTACGGCTCGCGGCGATATCACAAATCTTCTCTCTGCACGTTCCACTTCCTCCTCTCCGAGATCGTCTTGTATCTCTTACCCAAACTATTCTGCTTCCGTTTCAAATTTTGTTTTTGATAAATCTTGGAGGGGGGCAAAATCTGCAATCTTGGTGAGATTCAAAAATTTCGAATAAAATTCGAGCGAAATACAAAAACCAAATTTCAAATCCATTTTTTTTTCAACCGGGAAATCCGAGATCTCAGCCAAAATCACCGAGATCTCAACCCACATTAAATCGACCGAAAAATAGTCCAAAACACGTCAAAAAAATTTAATTTTTTTTTCATGGTCCTGACATATCGCTAATGTTTCCATAAAAATTTCAAATGATGATCAAGCATGAGAAATTTTTAAAAAATCTAACATTGATAAAGTTGTGATAAAAGCCGTATGTAAAATCAAATTTTGATTTTTTAAATCTAACAAATGAATTTCATATCATTTGAAAAGTTTTATATATGTTCCTATGTATTATAGAGCAATATTTTAACATAAAAGTTGGGAATTTCAGCAGCATTTCGGCTAATTTTCGAATTATAACAGTGACAATTAGCAGCAATAAATATATATTGTCATGACAAATGGTAGATATGAAATAAAATTAACTCATATGATAATTCAACACATATTGCACGAAGATGTAAAAGAATAATTGCAAGACGTGGTATGAATATATTTTACAACAAGATGCTTAATTAAAAGGAGCATGAACATGTAATGCATGGACAACTACGTATTGCCATACCTAGGAGTAGTGTTATGATGATGGTGAAAACTGGATCTCCGTGGTATCAACAATGATCTCACACGCTTCCTCTGGTATTGTTGTTTGTACTCTTCCCAACTTATGTTTTGTGGTAACTAGACGGATTTTCAGTGTTCATAATGCGACATCCAGATCGAAGGATTCTCTGACTGGTACAGGTACTTGACAGCTGTGTGTTGTGCGTACTGATCGACGAATCAGTATAGTCGAACAATGATAACATGCTCGATCCATCGTAGGCCGAATGTCTGTACCCATCCGTATCCTCTCCCATATCTGTGACACCCCAGAATATGACATTTTAGAATTCGGCATTTTGGTACGACTTTATAGCGTGTTTTTGGGCCGTTTTCGGGTGTTTGGGCCTCTCCAGGGGACTTTGGGCCTTGGGGGTTGAGTTGGGCCTCCGGTGGAAGGGTTTGTGCCCAAGGGGGGACTTTTGGGCAGCCAAATCTGGCCCCCACCCCTTGGTGCGCCCCCCACTCCCTTTCCCAACCCTAGCCGCCACCCCCTAGCCCCCCATGCGCCTCCACCCTTCCCCTTCCTCTCCATCTTCCCCTATGGCGCCACCACCTCTCCCCTCCCCTCTTCACCCCCCTTGCTGCCCTAGAGGAGATCCCCACCTCGCCATCCCGTTGATCCATCCTTCGGGAAGCCCCGCGACGAGGAGATCCGGTGGATTTGGAGCGAGGAAGGAGATCGCGTGAACCGGGAGGAGATTCGTTGGTTCATCGTTCGTCGGGCGAAGGTATGGCTAGGGGAATCCTTGGGGTTGGTCTAGGTGCTGTGCTAGAGGGTATTTGGATGCTTTTAGATCAAGTGGTGGTGCTGTGATTGGGTAGATTAGATGAAAACTAGAGTTTGCCACGTTCTCTACTTCGGGCAGATTGTGCAGTCGAACTAGGGTTTGAGTTTTCGCGACCTTAGAGTCGAAATTTCGTCGGCCGTCTGTTGAGAAAGTTGTAGGTAACTTCAATACCTTTCAGTGGACATAAAGAACGTCCAATGCCGCTCAGCCGTTTGAAAGTTATGCTCGATTTACCGAGCATGTTCAAATCTGTGACGTAGCTGGGACAGAACGTAGTGTTTTGTAGATTAGACAACTTTAGAGGCCGAATCAGCTTTTCCCAATACTTAGAAAAAGTTAGGAAATTTCCTAAGCTACGCGAGGATGTACTCGTTTAATCGATTCGGAGTCCTAGAACTAAAGTTATGCTAGATTGAAGTCTGCTGTCCCGGGAAGACAGATTCTCTGTTTTTCGATTTTGGGAGTAGTTTGTGAAGTCGGGGTAGACGAGCTTTTGCGTACTATTTTGGGGGCACGTTTTGAGTGTGTGGTATGTATGTGCAGGTGGTGTAACCCCGGGAGTGCCCTCATCCTCTCGCCAATCCGTCGCCCGAGGTTAAGGCAAGTGTATTGTAATGGGTAGTGTTGTATGTTGTTAATTGTGACTAGGTGCAACTTTGTTTACATGATGTGCTATCTTGTAATGATTACATGTTGTGATATCTTGCCATGATTAGTGCTTGCCATGTTATGATGAAAAAAGATTATTATGATGTTATGCCATGTTTAGTTCAGTTTGGTACAAGTTGTTTATGTTTATGGCATAATCGCATACATGGCATGTGATCTGGCCCGGTCGGTGAGAAAGTCATAACTAGTCCGGCAAGGTCGGTGGGAAAGTTATGACTAATCCGGAGAGCCAATGAGTAAGTCCTACCTCGTGATTCCATCCACCGTGGTGAATGGAAGCGAGGAGTAGGTACCCTCCATCTACGGGATGGAAGGGGGAAGAGGGTGCACGCCGACGGGTGTGCACTCAACAATACCGGTATATGCTTCCAGGAGACATGTGCATTGTATTGCATTGCATACATGATGATGATTATGAGTTGTGTACAATGTGCTTTGTCATGGCTATGATGTTGTAGATGAGGTTATGGTTTGATCATGATGTTAAAGTATGGTATGTATTGCTGTTAGCGTTGATCTATTCTTTATGATCCATTGCAATATGCTTGCTGAGCGATGAACTCACGCTTGTGTTTATGTTGTTTTTCTTAGGTACCTTGACACCGACATGTGGGAAAGGGGCTTAGCGGCACGACATCACATAATTTCCACACAATTATACAATATTTACCTTTCGGATTTGTGATCATGAATCTAGGGTGATGAAACTAGGATTATGATTTGTTCATGTGCCTGTTTACATCCTTTACTTCGATTTGGTTCATGAAGTGGTTAAATTCATTATGTTAGACTTAAATTGCCGCTATATTACCTGTTATTGCTGCTTTGGATGTTTTTCCATTATGATATATTATGTGATATTTTGTTGTTGCTCCGAATCATGGATAAACAAAGGAGATGCTGCCGAAATTTTCGGTTCTAGCATTCGCTCCTTTGCTGTAATTTATCTTTATTTGAGGTTTTTAGATATTGTTTAATCTATGTTTGGTAACATTCAGGCACAATAGATGCCGGGGTGTTACAATATCCCCACCGTTGTAGGATGGATGTCTGTATCCACCTATATCCCCTCCCATATCCCCTTCATAGCACATTGAGCCGTACCCTAACATGGGGTACCCAGGGTATTCACCGGGGAAGCCTCAATGGCTAAAAGACTGGCTACTAGACCATGAGCTCATATCATCTTACGGATGTGCTGCCTGCCATCCAGCCCCACCACTCGTCGTGCTACGGGTCTGCCTCGGTGAGGCCTTCCTTAGTACAGTTCTCTTGTGTTGCATCTTACTTGTGTGGGTGTCGCCAATCACAACCTCAGTCCAATCTGCGACGGTCTTCCCACCTGTGGCCAGTTTGAATAAATATTAATACCGTTATGAACTTCTGATAACCATCATGAATAAAAATAATTGCACACTACCTAAGCCCAAGTGGAGCTCTTGCGATAGGATGCTGTCAACCACGAATCTCGCCGGGAGGGGCGGGTCATAGCCACTACCCTCGTCTAGTAGAGGCTCCCCATTAGACATGGACGACTCGAGCCATTCTACAATCGAGTCATTACCCGAATGCATCACATCCTCAATGAGGCGATCAAATGGGCCGACGTCATCAGTCTGGCGAGTGGATTCATAGTCCCGTAGGCAAAGTCAGAGATTGTTGTGCACAAACACGAGCTGTTGCAGCTTTGCATAACTTATTCGGTTCCTAACCTGTGTGTGCACTAAGGCAAATGTGCTCTAATTTCGCTCGCAACCGTTGGATGATGCACATTGAGACACCAATCTCAAGGCGTACTTTTGCAACGCTGGTGTCTCATTTCTGAATGCCATCCACCATTGTGCTGCGGACAAAAAAAATCATATTAGTAGTAGTCTCCACAATAAATTTACATTAAATCAAATCACATTAGAGATGGCCGGAGATCGTTGCTAGGCGACTGAGCTATATTCTGTAAACAAGAGGAAAGTGATTGTGTTCTGTATGAGCCCGTGAGCCATCGTCAATTATTGCTTTTGTGCATAACATAAGGCCCAATCTATAAATACAAGTCTTCATTACTTCAATACAGGAAAGAACAATTGGTGCAGCTGGTCAGTGGTCTTGAGATAAGACTTCCATGTTGCTAGAGGGTGTGGGTTCGAATCCCATCTCCCTCATATTTTTTCACTTTTTCTCATGAAGATAGTTCATACTTGTCAGTATGATACTCCAGGGAAAATATGGATTCAAATCTGGTCGAAATTGGCTTCCATCTGATTAAAAATGTTCAAATTTCGGATAAAATAACCGAGATTTTGGCTGGCTTTGGCGAAATCTCGCCGAAATTACCGAGATGACTATAGCATTTTGAATTTTTTATTTTTTAAAAATTCGGTCGGGATTTATAATTTCGTCCCCAGCCGAAAAATGAAATTTCGGCGAAATTTGAATCCTTGCTTCAGCCTCACACTGAGAATAGATTTTGGTCCTGTTCTTTTCAGTTTTCGGATTTTGGATTATGGTTTTTTCAAACGTGCAAACGTTTTGGCTTCTTAAAATAGTTTTTTTTTGAAAATCTTGAAGCCGCTAATCGAAGTTCTCAAACCCAAATCGAACCAAAAGTTCCAGCTTTTCGAAGCGGCTTTACAAAGCTCTCGAAGTTTAGGTTTCAGATTCGGATTATAATCTACATCTGAAACAAATAGCCCCTTAGTTCCATGATTTTTTTCCAGAAAATAATACCGAAAAATTGTGCTCCTCTTTTGAGAAGATTAAAATATAATGGCTTTAGTTGCAACAGAATAAGCAGGTAGAGCTGCAGCGAGAGAGCATATATAATGTGTTTAGAGAATTGTTAAGAATAAAAAACTATTTTTTTTGTCCAGGGGGATAAATAAGTGCTTAACAAATGTTTATGTTTTTAGAATAAATTAGGAATAGAGCCCTCTGATTTTTTTTGTTAGAAAGTGTAATGCTATATATGAGTTCTCAAAGAAAACCAAAACTAGGAGCCTGTTCAGATGAGCTTCAATTTTTCAACGGCACATATATTTTTCACGTACAGTTCGCTACATTGTTCTAAAGTGCAAAAATCAAAAAATCTAAGCTCATCTAAATGGTGCCTAGATCAACTTACAGATTATGGGGATTCTCGTAACAGAGTTTTTCCATGGTTCGCACTGAAACTTTAAGGAAATAAGGAAAAGTTGCTATGAGCTCGAGCTCAACTGCACCATATCTACGCCGCTAGTATATGTTGTGATGTACGCCCAATTTAACTGCTCATTCATCAAAATTGAAAGATCTCAGGTAAGTACAGGTAATTTAATCCCTAATAGACCTATAGAAACAGTAGCATAGCACAAGCGTTTAACCATCATGGAACAACTTCGTTATTATTATATATTATATTATTATACTTACTTTATATATATACTCGGAGGTCCCCAGCGCTTAAAAAAAATCCACGTCATCAGCTTTGCAAAAAGACCATTCTCTTTTTCGTAATTGCGTGCAGCTCTAGTCTACCGACAGCCGTTCCATTCTGTGTCGATGCAAATCCGGTCCCCATCGCTGCTCGAGAAACTTCCAGTGGCTTCTGGCATTTGCCCCTTTCCCATCGCGATCCCTACGCTTGCTCGTCCGTCCCCTTCGCCCGCGCCGCCCTCACCGCCGCCACCATCGCTCTAGCCATCGATCGTCCTCGCCTCCTGCGTCGGCTTCCCCGCTCTACGTGCGTCCGCTCGAATGCTTCGCCGGCACGGTCAGCGCAGATCGATGCTCCACCCGCCCTAGCCCCTCCCATCCCCCCTCGCGCAGGTCGCCGCCTTCCCGTCGCGCTTTTCCCCGCGCCATCGCCCTCGCTCCCGCCCCCCGACGGCTACCGTGCTGAACTCCTCCGCCTTTGAACTCTGACCACATTCCGCATGTGCCGTGCGCTCCCTCCGCTCTGCCGAGCCGCTGGTTGGCGATGCGCAGCCTCCTGCGTGCCTTTCCGAGCCTTTCTCTCTCCGCCCTCCCCCACATAGTACTTGCGACTACGCGTCCACCGAAGCGGGAGATGTCCGCTCCGTCCCGGCGCACCCTTCTTGCCCCGCCGTCACTGCAGATGGCTCCATCGTTGATCTTTCTTTTCCGTTTCTTTCGTGACCGAGCTCGTCCTCGCCGGAGACGCCGGGGCCATCGACTGCAGCTACCCATCTTCCATCGCCACGCTCACCATCTTCTTTCAACCCATGATGTACAAGGTACCGCAATCCTCTCCTAGATTCCCAGATTATATCGACCAAAGCTTCATTCCTTTTTGCTGTTCTAATCTGCAACTTCACACGTACAACAAGATCTAGTCGATTCGGGATGCTGGCAGCGGGGCCCAACGATCGCCTGGTTAAATCAACATCAATAACTGCTTCTTCGTGCTGTGTTAAATTAGCTAGGATTAGGATTAGGTCCTTCCCGTGGTTGCTGCAAAAAGGTTGGTATCTTGCCTTTCATTCTTTTCTCCTACTGCAGTTTACTGGAGTCCATTTTGATTGGTTCGGTTCTTGTTCTTGTAGCTTGGTTCAGGTCATTGCCTGTAACACCCCGGCATTTACTATGCCTGAATGCTACCAAACATAAGCTAAACAACAACTAAATACCATATTTATCACAAAATTCCAGCAAGGGCGCATAGACTAAAAACCAAAATTTCGGCAGCACCTCCTTTGTTTTATCATGAATTTAAGGAACAACAATAATATAGCATTCTATGGCAATAAGAGAAACATCTAAAACAGCAATGAATAGAGTCTTAACGACAATAAAAGACTAACATTAAGCTCTTAAAGTTCCAAGTGTCAAACAAACATTAGAACTCTCATTAACCAAGCTAAGACTTAATTTTAAAGACCATCACACGCAATTTATTATCAAACTAAATGAATTGACTTGGGGAACATTAAGGTGAAGCAACGTGTGAGCGTGTGACTATTCCCCTTTCCCGCATGCCGTTCTCATGGTACCTAAAACAACAAGAAAACACAAGGGTGAGTTCGAAAACTCAGCAAGCATACTGCAATGGATAACAAGCATAACAACATGGCAATAACATCTTCCATCATGTATATCATCTCATTCATGATTACTTATCAATATCATCATCAATTTGTATGCGAAGTAATGCAATGCTCCTGACCCTCTGGAACCTCATACCGGTATGGGAAGTACACACCCGTCGGTGTGCACCCTTTCCTCCCTTCCATCCCGAAGATGGAGGGTGCCTACTCGCTTCCAAACACCACGTGGATGGAATCACGACATAGGACTTACTCAATGGCGTTCCGGATTAGTCATAACTTTCTCACCAACCTTGCCGGACTAGTTAAGACTTTCTCACCGCCCTCGCCCTATCTCATGACATGCATGCAACCATGCCAATTATCATAGTTAATTCACATATTAACACATGGCATCATAATAGGTTAAACATGCTCATCATATCATATCAATCATTAACACATGGCAAGTGGACATATATCATGTAAACAATTCCATCTAATCTCAACATGCAACCTACAACTCGCTATCCATCACAACACACTTGCCTCAACCACGTGCAACGGATTGGCGGGAAGAAGAGGGCACTTCCGGGGTCACACCACCTGCACATAGGAATCACACACTCACAATCATAGCCTCCAAACAGTACACAAACCCCCATCTAACCCGACATTGCCAACTACTCGCAAAACCTAAAAACAGAGGTTCTGTCCCGGCGGGACAGCAGCCTTGCAAAAGGCATAACTTGAGTTCTGGGACTCCGAATGAATTAAACGAGTACACCCTCGCGTAGCCAAGGAAATTTCCCAACTTTCTCTTGGTATAAGGAAAGTCTGATTCGGCCTCTAAAGTTGTTTAATCTACAGATTACCGAGATCTGTTCCAATTACGTCACAGATTTTTAGGCGCTCGGTAAAACAGCCATAACTTTCAAACGGCTGATCTGAATTTAACGTGCTTTATGTCCACGGAAAGATAATTAAATTATCTACAACTTCCTAGAAGTCCGTACGGTCTGATTCGGATTCTAAATCGATGGAAACTCGAACCCTAGTTCGATTGCTCAATCTGCCCGAAAACAGAAACGTGGACAAGTTTAGATCTAACCCAAATTACTTCAATCCAGCGCCTCCAATTGATCTAAAAACTTAATAAACACCCTAATAACAGTACCTAGATCATCCCCAAGGATCCCCATGATCATACCTTTGCCCGACGAACAAATCTCCAATCAATCTCCGCGGATCTCCTCGCGAATCGCTCATCGCTCCACGCTCCTCGCTCCTCGCTCCTCGCTCCTCGCTCCACGGGATGACTCCGCGAGGTGCAGGGGTGGGGAGGCCACCCTAGGGCAGCAAGGGGTGGAGGGGAGGTGGTGTGGAGATGGAGAGGAGTGGGGGGGCGCACGGTTTGGGGAGGGGCGGCTAGGGCTTAGGGGAGGGGGAGGGAGGAGAGGTGGAGGGAGGGGGCGCATGGGGCTGATGTGGGGAGCAAGGGGGGCAGGGGAAGCCCCTTTTACCAGCCCCCACACCCTGCCCTAGTCCAATAAGAGTCCCTCTCAATCCCTTCAAAGCCCACCAAGGCCCAAAACTCCCCCGGGAAGGCCCAAAACCCCGAAAACGGCCCGGAAACGGCCCGGAAAAGCTATTAACCTCCAATTCCTATGGTTTTAACCTTATTTCCACATCTCATAATGTTTATATCCTCATCATGCTCAATAATTAAGGATACGACACTCCGTGGTGTCACATTCTTCCCCCCTTCAACAGGATTCGACCTCGAATCTAAACGCACCAATCACGAAACCCAGCAAAACCAAAGACAGCTAGGTTTTCACATCACACACCTGAGGCAAAAAGTTCGGGATACTTCTCGCGCATGCGAGATTCCAGCTCCCAAGTCGCTTCTCTCTCGGTCTGATGTGACCACAGGACCTTGACAAACTTAAGCGTCCTGTTCTTCATCACTCGCTCTCAAGTCCCTGCATTTCCACAGACGGGACTCGAAGGTGAGGTCCTCTTTGAAGCACTAATGGTTCCAATGGAACCACCAACTCCGGATCATGCAAGTATTTCCTCAACATCGAGACATGGAACACATTATGCACACCTTGCATGGATTAGAGTAGCTCTAGGCGATAGGCCAACCTGCCAACTCGGGCGAGGATAGGAAAAGGCCCAACATACCTTGGACTGAGCTTTCCTTTCGTGCCAAAACGCACCACACCCTTGGTGGGAGATACTCGCAAGAGTACGCTATCACCCACCTCAAACTCCAAGTCTCGCCGCCTCACATCGGCCATAGCTTTTCTGCGCTCTGTGCTGCGAGAAGGTTCTCACGAACCTCCGACACGCGATCAATAGTCTGCTGCCCCAATCCGGTCCAAGAATAGCTCTCGCCACAAAGATCCCAACAAAGTGGCGATCTGCACTTCCGACCATACAAGACCTCATAAGGAGCAGCCCGGATCTTTGGAATGGTAGCTGTTATTGTAAGCAAACTCTGCAAGGGGCAAATGGTCTTCCCAGCTACCCTTCCAAGCCATCACACAGGCCCTGAGCATGTCCTCCAAAATTTGGATGGTACGCTCAGACTGCCCATCTGTCTGAGGGTGAAAAGCGGTACTAAGGCAAAGCTGCGTACCCAAAGCACTCTGCAAACTCTCCCATAACTTGGAGACGAACTTCGCATCCCGATCAGAGATAATGGTCTTGGGTACACCATGCAATCTCACAATCTCCCGCACATAGATGGGAGCCAACTCGCTCGCTGAATTGGTCGTGCGGATGGGAATGAAATGCGCAGACTTGCTGAGTCGGTCCACCACAACCCAAACAACATCCTTCCCTCGAGGAGTACGAGGTAAGCCAACCACAAAATCCATGGAGATGTCATCCCATGGCCACACAGGAATCTCCAAAGGCTGCAGGCGGCGGGGCGCTTATGCTCGGCTTTGATCTTACGGCAAATCCACAAGACGCCACATACTTGGCAATATCCACTCTCATCCTTTTCCACCGTAAATTCTTCTTCAAGTCCCTGTACATCTTGGTCTCCCGGGATGGACCGTGTGCAGTGCGATGAGCTTCTTCAGGATGTCTTCTTTCACTTGAGATTTTTGGGGCACGCCTGAGGCGGCCCTGAAACCTCAAAGCTCCCGCATCATCAACGATAAAGTCTCGGACTTGCCTTCCTCAAGACGTTTCCTCACTTGCTGGAGCAAGCGATCATCTTCTTTGTGCCTCCCGCTGCACGCTCGGGAATCGGCCCGACTCAAGGATCATTTGAGTTTCAGCCTGCCACGATCCCATAAAGCAATAGGAGACTCCCAAGCGCTCAAAATCAGCAACAAGACAATCAACAACAGGGGCATTGTCTTGCGGTGGCGTCGGTCACCACATTTGCTTTCCCGGATGATACTGGATAGTGAGGTCATAATCCTTTATCAATTCTAGCCACCTCCTCTGCCTCAAGTTCAAATCTTTACGAGTAAAGATGTACTTGAGGCTCTTGTGATCGATAAAAATATCACAAGATTCGCCGTCTGAGTAATGCCTCCATATCTTCAATGCAAACACCACGACGGCTAGCTCAAGATCATGCGTGGGATAGTTCTGCTCATGCTTTTTCAGCTGCCTCGAAGCATAAGCAATCACCTTGCCCTCTTGCATGAGCACACACCCAAGTCCCAACCGAGAAGCATCAGAATAAGCAGGTGAAGCGCTTTCCGGCTCGGGAAGGATAAGAACGAGAGCAGTCACTAACTTCTCCTTCAAAGTGCGTAAACTTGTGCTCACATTCTGCGATCCACCGAATTTCATCCCTTTCGAGTCAATTTGTGAAAGTGGCTTGGCAATGATAGAGAAATCCTGCACAAAACGCCGATAGTAGCCACCAACCCAAGGAAACTACGCACCTCTTTGACATTGGAAGGCCTCTTCCAAACCAAAAGCTCTTTGAGACTTTGCTAGGATCTCTGAGATATGCCCTCTGGATTGATGATGTGGCCAAGAAAACCCACTTCAAATCGAACTTCGCACTTTTTCAGCTTAGCAAAGAATTGATTCCCTCAGGGTACTCGGCACAAGCCTCAAGTGTCGCTCATGCTCCTCTTACGATTTAGAGTAAATCGAATGTCATCGATGAACACTACCACAAACTCATCAAGGTACTTGTGTAGCATCTTGTTCATCGCCTCCATAAAGACAAATAGGGCATTAGTTAGTCCAAAAGACATAACTTTAAATTCATAATGCCCATACCTAGTGGAGAAAGCGAGTCTTCTCAATGTCCTGCTCCCTCACACGGATCTGATTGTACCGATCAAGATCAATCTTGGAGAACACCTTGGCTCCCTTGATTGGTCAAACAGATCCTCGATGCGAGGCAAAGGATACTTGTTCTTGACTGTCACTTGATTAAGAGCACGATAATCAATGCACATACGCCAACTTCCATCCTTCTTCGAGACGAAGAGGGCGGGTGCTCCCCATGGCGAACGCTACGCCGAATGAAGCCCTTGGCCAGCAGATCCTCCAATCGCTTCTTCAACTCGTCTTGAAAAGGGCGAGCCAAGCGGTATGGAGAAATAGAAATAGGTCGAGTGCCAGGAACAAGATCAAAACGAAACTCCACATTCCTCACAGGAGGTAGACCAGGCAACTCGTCGGGGAACACATCAACGAACTCCTTCACTACGTAAATCTCCTCAATGGGAATCGAGGAAGATGGTTTCTCGAGACAAAGTCATGAGGAAACCCATGACCTCAAACGCCGACCAGGAAAACAAACTAGTCAAAGCAAAGACGAGGCCGGAGGGTATACCACCCTGAAAGGTCAACTCTTCCCGGACGGGCCTGCAAGGCAAGCTGTCTTCTAGAAACAACAGATCTTAGCACTGATCGATGCAGCCACCCATGCCCAAAATGACATCAAAAGGAGCCAAGCTGGATCACCATGAGATTGGCAAAGAAAACCTCATCATCAATGGCAATGGTGCAACCGAGGCAAACCCAAGAACTAGCAATCAACCCCGAGGAGAACTGACTAACACGGACTCGTAAATCCGCTGAACTCCCAACTTAGCTCTACTAGCAAACTCCGATGACACAAAAGAGTAGGATGCTCCGAATCAAATAGAACAAAGGCATCAACGGAATCCACGAGCAGAGTACCAAACCACCTCTGGATGCCCGGTGACTCGGCGATCGGCAAAGCGTACACTCTGGTGGCGCCGACGTAAGGAGCCCCGACTCGGTGATGCCCCAACAAGGCTGGGGCGGAGGAGGCAATCGAGGAGGAAGCAGGCAGCTGCCGGGCACCAAGATGCGCCGGTGGCGCCACGCAAGGGTGGGTGAGAAGCAGGGGCATCCATCATGTGCACCGATCCTCTGGAAGACGCCCGGAGTGGGAGGAGAAGGCACCGTCTCCCACTTGATGATGCTACCGGGTTCATCCGGCAGACTTCGCCCCATATGGCCGGGCTTGCCACGGTGGTTGCAACTCCGGTCCAACCACACTCAAGCACGGTGCTCGCCACCGCACTTGAAGCACTTCATGCCCTGCCCGGGCACAGACGAGCAGTCGCTCGCGAAGAAGACGATCGGGCGGCCCCATCTTAGCCCACGAGGAGGAGCCTGTCCTCCCTTGAACTTCTTGAAGGTGGGTGTTGAGAGGACCCACCTCCTCCACCAAAGGTCCTCTTCGGCCCCCACCGGGGCCGCAGGAACCCCTGAACCTCCGGGTTCTGCTTGTCCCGGAGAGCTCCAACTCGAGCTCCATGCCCTTCGCTTGCTCCACCATTGCAGGCGAGAAGTCACGAGGACGATCGCCCCCATGACAACTCTGAACTTCTGGTTGAGGCCCCTACGGAACCTCCTAGCTTTCTCCGATCGTCATTTGCCACAGTAGTCTGAAGCGCACGCCGTTGAACTCCTTCTCATACTGCCCACCGACCTCTTTCCTGGGAAAGAGTGGTCGAGTAAGCTCCATCCTCTCAAGGAAAGACTCGATGGAACTTGGCTCGGAGCGAGCCACAAAGTCCTCCTCAGTCATGGACCCGGATCGGGGCTCTAGCGGCCAGAACCCCCTCCACCGGATATCGGCTTGGCCCTTCGGTGAAAAGCCACAAAGCGAGTCCTCTGAACCGAGGTTAAATCTAGGACCTCAAACCGCCTCTCCATGTACCGCAGCCAATCTGCGGATGGATCGGCGTGCTGCTCCGTCGAAAGTGTCAAGGCGGAGGGACATCCACTCCAGGAGACTCATCCTCGGCTCCGGTGCGGCGAGGGCAACAGCGAGGGGCCACTGCGAGGGAGGCACAACAGCGAGGGCTGCCGCACCATCTTGGCGCAGCTCCTGAATCTCCCTTTGCGAGCCTGAACTAAATCTTCATTTGCGGCGGGCACACCCGTTCCCGACTGCAGCTAGAAGCTCCTCTGGTGGCCCACGAGCATTAAGCGGCGCTACCCTCGACAGAATGACTCCTCAACTCCCTGGGAGCCTCGCCCCTGGCCTCCACGGCCACGGCGTCCACGGCCTCTACCCCTTGGCATGGCTGCTTTAGACAGACAACCACCCAAACACGAAAGCACACAATCAAGATCATAGATCAAACATCATCATAAGCATATTCCTTATCACATAATCAAGCGCGATGCAATGACGAACCAAAACCCATCCTACTGTGCATCCAAGTGTGTCAAATTTTAGATTAGTTATACCACTTTTGCAAGTTTTAATGTTGCTATCCTATAACAAAATTTTAGTTAGGACCTAAGCCATGTTTCTAAGTTATTCCACATCACATTTTAGTTGTACCCTATAGCATGACACTAAAATTCACATTCCAAGGACCTACAGCCCGCTCTGATACCAACTGTAACACCCCGGCATTTACTATGCCTGAATGCTACCAAACATAAGCTAAACAACAACTAAATACCATATTTATCATAAAATTCCAGCAAGGGCGCATAGACTAAAAACCGAAATTTCGGCAGCACCTCCTTTGTTTTATCATGAATTTAAGGAACAGCAATAATATAGCATTCTATGGCAATAAGAGAAACATCTAAAACAGCAATGAATAGAGTCTTAACGACAATAAAAGACTAACATTATGCTCTTAAAGTTTCAAGTGTCAAACAAACATTAGAACTCTTATTAACCAAGCTAAGACTTAATTTTAAAGACCATCACACGCAATTTATTATCAAACTAAATGAATTGACTTGGGGAACATTAAGGTGAAGCAACGTGTGAGCGTGTGACTATTCCCCTTTCCCGCATGCCGTTCTCATGGTACCTAAAACAACAAGAAAACACAAGGGTGAGTTCGAAAACTCAGCAAGCATACTGCAATGGACAACAAGCATAACAACATGGCAATAACATCTTCCATCATGTATATCATCTCATTCATGATTACTTATCAATATCATCATCAATTTGTATGCGGTAATGCAATGCTCCTCGACCCTCTGGAACCTCATACCGGTATGGGAAGTACACACCGTCGGTGTGCACCCTTTCCTCCCTTCCATCCCGAAGATGGAGGGTGCCTACTCGCTTCCAAACACCACGTGGATGGAATCACGACATAGGACTTACTCAATGGCGTTCCGGATTAGTCATAACTTTCTCACCAACCTTGCCGGACTAGTTAAGACTTTCTCACCGCCCTCGCCCTATCTCATGACATGCATGCAACCATGCCAATTATCATAGTTAATTCACATATTAACACATGGCATCATAATAGGTTAAACATGCTCATCATATCATATCAATCATTAACACATGGCAAGTGGACATATATCATGTAAACAATTCCATCTAATCTCAACATGCAACCTACAACTCGCTATCCATCACAACACACTTGCCTCAACCACGTGCAACGGATTGGCGGGAAGAAGAGGGCACTTCCGGGGTCACACCACCTGCACATAGGCATCACACACTCACAATCATAGCCTCCAAACAGTACACAAACCCCATCTAACCCGACATTGCCAACTACTCGCAAAACCTAAAAACAGAGGTTCTGTCCCGGCGGGACAGCAGCCTTGCAAAAGGCATAACTTGAGTTCTGGGACTCCGAATGAATTAAACGAGTACACCCTCGCGTAGCCTAGGAAATTTCCCAACTTTCTCTAGGTATAAGGAAAGTCTGATTCGGCCTCTAAAGTTGTTTAATCTACAGATTACCGAGATCTGTTCCAATTACGTCACAGATTTTTAGGCGCTCGGTAAAACAGCCATAACTTTCAAACGGCTGATCGGAATTTAACGTGCTTTACGTCCACGGAAATATAATTAAATTATCTACAACTTCCTAGAAGTCCGTACGGTCTGATTCGGAATCTAAATTGACAGAAACTCGAACCCTAGTTCGACTGCTCAATCTGCCCGAAAACAGAAACGTGGACAAGTTTAGATCTAACCCAAATTACTTCAATCCAGCGCCTCCAATTGATCTAAAAACTTGATAAACACCCTAATAACAGTACCTAGATCATCCCCAAGGATCCCCATGATCATACCTTTGCCCGACGAACAAATCTCCAATCAATCTCCGCGGATCTCCTCGCGAATCGCTCCTCGCTCCACGCTCCTCGCTCCTCGCTCCTCGCTCCTCGCTCCTCGCTCCACGGGATGACTCCGCGAGGTGCAGGGGTGGGGAGGCCACCCTAGGGCAGCAAGGGGTGGAGGGGAGGTGGTGTGGAGATGGAGAGGGGTGGGGGGGCGCACGGTTTGGGGAGGGGCGGCTAGGGCTTAGGGGAGGGGGAGGGAGGAGAGGTGGAGGGAGGGGGCGCATGGGGCTGATGTGGGGCGCAAGGGGGGCAGGGGAAGCCCCTTTTACCAGCCCCCACACCTTGCCCTAGTCCAATAAGAGTCCCTCTCAATCCCTCCAAAGCCCACCAAGGCCCAAAACTCCCCCGGGAAGGCCCAAAACCCCGAAAACGGCCCGGAAACGGCCCGAAAAAGCTATTAACCTCCAATTCCTATGGTTTTAACCTTATTTCCACATCTCATAATGTTTATATCCTCATCATGCTCAATAATTAAGGATACGACACTCCGTGGTGTCACATTGCCCCCAACAGTTACGGTGCTCCAGCATGTTTCCCACCAAAGATCATGATATACGCCCTGGTTAGTTCCTAATAATAGATTCAGCACTTCAGGCCTGGATCTGTCTGCTGTTTCATGCTGCGTCAGCACCTTCTAATTTTAATTTTTTTTCCGTGAAAGTTTCAAGATTCATTCATGTGCATCAAGGACGCTTCGCCCTACCTAGGACTAAACGACAGTGATTTAGCCTCTTCGGTGTGCTCTTCTTCCCTTGTTCCTCCAATTGATCTTTGTAGAAATTCTGCATGACCTTAGCCTTTTCCGTTGTGACAAGAATATTACATTTATTGAGCTATTTAGCCCTCATATAGTCCGTTTATGCTCTTCCCTTATACCACAGACCATATGGCCGCTTACATTCATTCATCTAAAATGCGGAAAAGAAAAAGGAATAATTATTTCCTACGCTCAGACTATTACTGTGTGCTAACAGCACATGCTTTCTTTGCGTCGTTGGAACACCAAACTACATGTATCGAAAGCTGGCTCAAGATATTTCCTATGGATTAAAGTCATACATCTAGTCTCTTGCTAATGTATTCATTTTCTGACTCATATCTCTTTGTGATATTTATAGATAATCGCATAACTGCGTTTTTAATTTAATTAACCTTATATGCATCTTGTATAGGATGCTGTGGCCTGCAGGTATGAAATATCAGCTCATCAACCTGCTTTTAAGGCTTTTGTGAACTCTTATTAGATCTTATTTCTTACAGATTATCTACAAGGGTTCGTGCTCTTTTAATTTTTTTTCTTGGTTAACGTATTTCAAAGGCGTGCATCTAGAGCTACTTCAAGATATTCCCTATGGATTAAAGTCACACATCTGGTCTCTTGGTAATGTGTTCCTTTTCTGACTCATGTCCCATTTCTTGCATATTATCTACAAGTGTTCATGCTCTTTTATATTTCTTCTTGGTTAAAGTATTGCAAAAACATATATCCAGATCTGCTTCAAGATATTCCCTATGGATTAGTGTCAGCCATCTGGTGTCTTGGTAATGTATTCCTTTTCTGACTCAATATCTCTTTGTGATATTTATAAATGATTAAATGCTTTGCATTTTTAATTTAATTAAGCTTTTATGCATCTTGTATAGAATGATGTAGCTATAAAATGTCAGCTCATCAACCTGCTTATAAGGCTTTTATAAAGTCCTATCGGATCTTATTTCTTACAGATTATCCACAAGGGATTGCACTCTTTTAGGTTTTTTCTTGGTTAACATATTGCAAAAAATGCAATATTTTGCCGCAGGTAACCCAAACCGATGCTTACTCTGTGGTCCAGCCTCTATATTCTCTTTAGGGCACATTTTTCAGCAGTTGCTTTAGTTTATAATATAAGCAGTGACACATAATTTAACCTAATTTATACGCTTATTGACCTCTTCGCACAAATTATGTATTGCCTTAACCTTTTCGGCCGTTGTGAGAAGAACATTGCATTTATTGAGCTATTTAACCCTTATGTGGTATACCACCAGAAACACTAACCATATTGTTTAAACTTTCAAAGAAATTCCGTGCACCACTATATCTATTTAAACTTTGCCAACAGAAAACCTGGAATGTTGAGATTATTGACTGTTATTTGTTGATGCTGCTATTTGCGATTGCTGTTAAAAAAATGAGTGCACTTATCTGATCAGCAATGCTTGCAGGACATGTTTAGATTGATAAGTAATATAAATAGCTCTTCTATTACTCCCTTGCCTGCCTGCTACTCCCATTCTATGTACGTCACTTGCCTTCATATATCTTAACTATTATAAGAATGAGTTGGTGGTGATGGTGAGTCTACCAGGCCGTTCTTGGGCCAGAACAGTAGGGGCTCAAGGCCCAGTAGGTGATAAGACTGTTCTTGTTCAGAGATTCTTTAATAATAGATCTCAAATAAGTGATAGCTCAAGCTTTAAATTCTCGTTTTTTTGTTTTTAAGAGTTTAAAATTTATGGTGTCATCTATTTGAGATCCGTTGCAACGCACGGGCACTTTACTAGTAGTAGGTTATATGGAAGTTACACATTGCCCTTTTCTTTCCATGTTTGAAGATGCTCTTCTCTATCATTTCCATCGCAGGTCCTCTCTGTAAGTCGTGATCTTATTCTTATTCTTGGGGACCACATAATGCTTTGGTACCATATATAGTAATAACACCAAGTCAGTAACTGATTCAAAGTTTTTTCCCTTTTTCCCACTTACGATGTTATAAGAGCTTCATAAAGAATGCACAGCTTAAATGGTATTTTTTTCATTTCGACAAAGGAAAATACTTACCAAAAGCACGCTAACGAAGAGTCCTAAGCGTCGACCTGCTGTAAGCTACATGAAGCTCAAAACCTTCTATATAATAGCTTTGCTTGTTCCATCTGAGTTCAGCAAAAACAAATGCCACACCATGCAACCATGTGAGATTCAGAAAATCCATATCTGCAAACTTATGTTAATCAATATTGTGTTCTTTTTTATGCTTCCAACCATACGGAGATAGCAGAGAAACCATTTCTTCCTTCTGCAAACTAGAGTTTGAGATATCTAAAAGATTTCCTTACCTACTTTTTTTAGTTTCAGTCATGTAAATTTCTATTGCAACAAGAGGCATTCATCAAACTGCCTAAAATCCTTATGAACTCAAATACTCAATCATCCATAGGAATAGATTAGTAATCTTGAGCTCTTAAGAAATGTGCGTAACGAAAAATTCGTGAAGAATGTTGGTGCCTCTGAAAGTCTGAAGACTAAAACACTATTAGTTCTTGTATGACATTTGCAGACACATGACAAAGATTCTGTTTCATGCAGAACTTGTACTATACAGGTGCTCCCTATTCGATATATATTTGATTAGTTATAGTAGGAACAGGTTTCAGATAATTGTGCGCGCCCAAATGTATCTTTTCAACGGTGTTAAGATTTGTAAGATCGTTGCCACAGTTTTAAAAATGTTAAAGTTAACAATTTACAAATTCAAATCTAACAAACTACATCAAATTTGGTGCTATATGTCGTAATTTCAGAATAACGCATCTTGAAGTGCACATTATTGGTGCTATTATACCTCTGGAAGCCAGATATTGTGTAGGGCTTGCAATGTCAAAGATGTACTGTTTTTCATGCTCTAATATTTTAATACCTCCATGTTATTTATTAAGGGTTTACACATGCCAACCAGCTTGCTGCAACTCAGGCAATCTGATTATGGCCTACTTTCTTAATGGTTAGCATGAAGTACAGGACAAGTTTTTGAGGATGCCGAAGTCCACGAACGATATAAAGCTTCTGATCCAGTCCCTGAGCAAAGCCTATCCTGCCACACTAAAAATTCTTGAGTAAATCTGATTCGACCTTTATCTCTTTATTACCTGAGGTCATCAGCTATATTAGCCTGCTACTGATCCTGCTATCTTTATGGTGATGTTTCTGCAGATTATCAACCTATATGTACCTTTATATGTCGCCGTTACCCTCATTTAGGCAAGTTTTTCCGCTTTCCCTTTGTTGAGTGTGCATGATTTAAGAGAGTTTGGTGCCTCAAAATAGAGGTTGAAATTTACTTGAACAACTTGGAGCATATATTATCTTCGAGACATTTCCTATTGGGGATTTTCACTAAAGCAAGTAAAGACTACACCCCATCACGCTTTTTTGTGCTACAGTGCAGAACCAGATCCTCATGTGACCATTGATAGATATCAACATCGAAAGCCACCTCACATGGATCTGTGCTACAGATATCTTAAAACAGAGAATAATAGCCTAATATCAACCGGTGACGCTTGTTTTCGCACTCTTTCTAGCTGTTAGTTTTGTCTTGCTGTTTAGTTTACACTTATTTTGACCATTTCTTATTTATTCTTTCGCCTACAGAGCAGTCTGTTACTCACAGCAGAGGACCGTTTGTTCAGAATAAATAATCGCATCACATTCATGCTGTTAGATATTTCTTCCGGTGGTTTCAAGAAAGGTTAACACATTTGTTCTGAAGTTTAGAAATTAAGGTTTTACAATACCACAATTCGATCTGTTTGGAAAGCATTGTGTTCGCTATCCCTATATGATGTTGATTCTTTATTTTTTCTGTTGCATCATGTTATCCCCACCTTTCTGCTTAGACTCACTATTCTACTTTTGTAAATACCATTTTGCTTGCTTACAACATAGCGCTGTCTGTTAGGACAAATAATCACATGACATTCATGCTGTTAGAAATTTCTTTAGTGCTTTCAAGAAAGGTTAACACATTTGGTCTCCAACATAGAAATTAAGGTTGTACAATACCACAATTCGATCTGTCCATAATATCCCTTTTTTCCCTGTTTTTTTTTGGAAAAAGACTCCTACAAGTACGCTAAATTGCAGAAAGGTCCTTTGTTTATGCGAGAAGATCATTTTTTCACGTAGAGGTCCTCTGCATTTTTGCTTTTGCATAATCGGAATCCTTTTTGGTTCCGACTTTAGTCAATTTTACACTTTTTACCTCCCGATTTTCTTGGAAAAAATGGCCCATTTTTACTAGCGTGGCAACGCCACGCCCATTTTCCTAGTGTATTTTATAAATGGTTGAAGCTCATGCATCTCCTTTGTTACATTTGAGCATAATTTGCAAATGTGTTTTGCAAGTAGTTTGTGTAAATGCTATGTTGATCAAGTGGCATAAAGCTAATATTTGCGAATGTATTTTGAGTATAGTTGAGCTTATGCTAAATCCTTTTATTTGTGACTTAAGTTTGCGAATGTGTTTTGCAAATAGATTAAGTCTATATGCCTTCATTGTGGCATGATCTAAAGTTCGCAAATGTGTTTTGTAAATTGTTAAAGTTCATACATGCTTTCTTGGTATGGTATAAAGTTTTGTTGTTGCTCTTTTTTTTGCATTTAGACCACACTCTTACAAAATAACAAATATGTGAACCTATCAGTGTCGTTTTTTTTTGAACCGACACATATAGGGTTATTTGTGTCGATTGTAAATTTTAAATGGGTGGAAAGATTATTTGTGTCGACACATATAGGGTTCAGCCTTTGTTGCGTGCTAGATCAACAATTTGACATTCGCACATGTGCATTCACTGTCCAATCTTACAACTGTTGTGGGATGCCTAAAGTAATTTTTGATAACTCTACAAAGTCTTGAGAAATAACTAAAATAAAAGTTTAATGAATTTGTGCCTAAATAAACAATCGACAACATTGACTCATAATTTATTAGTGTTCTTATGTGGTCCTTATACTAACTTGACTTATATAAAGTAAGTTATAAATGCATATATACGGTGCAAGCTTGGTTTTTACATGGACCACGGTAAACTTTAGCGTGCAAGTGGTAGTGATAATATAAAAAACGGTGGCTATAAATTAAAACTATTCTCAGGTACTGCAATCTATTTCAACATTCTATTCAGCCTTTGCTGCGTGCTAGATCAACAATTTGACATTCGCACATGTGCATTCACTGTCCAATATTACAACTGTTGTGGGGTGCCGAGGAGGATAGTTTTGCTTTTGTCTTTGCAGCTATGGGAGTAAACATGTAAATGGCATAATTTTTCAAGCCTGATTTCGAGGAAAATGGCTCGATAGAGGGAGTCGCCTTATTACTTAATCCAGCACATTTGCATAGCCTTTTTTCCTTCTTCTATTTCTTCACTATGTTGATATGGGCTTTTTGCAATATCTGCCAACTTTCCCCTTCCTTTTGTTTGTAGGCAAATGAGTGTATTATCACCCCAAGAATTACTCTCACCATAGCAGAATACTTGCCATACGAGTGTGGGAAGCATGTTCTTGTCATTCTGACTGACATTAGTTCACATGCAGATGCACTTCGTGAAGTAAGAACAGTTATCCTCCTACAAATTTTATTTGGTGTTTACAGTACAAACATTTGGCAATTCTCAGTTTCTCACCCAACAACAGGAATTAACACGAGATTTTTGATAGTTGATACACATAAGCCTGAAAAAATTTACCTTGCATCTTAATTTCACTTGCTAAAAAAAAAGCTTAACATATATGTTTATACAGGTTGCTCAGATTTAAAAAGACAATCACTGATGTTTGTTGGGCTCTACTGTTTATTTATTATCACTAGGAACTAAATATCATATGGTTACATCGATACACACACGGTTATTCACTATTGCAGCTATACCAGTAGCTAAACACGCTTTAATCATGATAATCAGTCTTCATTCTATTGCATCTTGGTAGCTTCAGCACGGTCCCAGAAACTCATAATTCCTTGTGTGAATTTGACCCATGATGTAGAACTATTTTGCATTATCTTCCACCTGCCAGTTTTATTTTTGTGATTGGTTAATAGAGAAGATGCTCTGCAAGGTGCATCTATATTTGTAAGGATTAGAATTTTTGTCCATGTTAGCTGTTTGGCATTCTTGTTTCACTATTATTGTTTGTTCCTTGTTCGAATCCTAGAACAAAGGTCTTATTAGTGTCATGTGTAAGGGTAGTTGATATTGAGTTTCCTACCAACACGAGTCAATAGAAGGACGGCTCTTTCAAGTAATACTTGTGGTGTCCCAATTTTGACTTAAGAAAATTGCGCGGAAAAAAAATTAGGTCTTATTAGTGTCACGTGTAAGGGTAGTGTCATGTGTAAGGGTAGTTGATATTGAGTTTCCTACCAACACAGGTCAATAGTAAAATTTTGAAAATACATTTAGGTCTATTTTTTCTCCGGAAAAAAATCATTTTTCGTTCAACCGCATGGCGTCTGCCGCGCTTATTGCCCTAGTATATATTTTATTAAGATTCGGAGGTTTGGAAGCTCCTCAGCTCGGAGGTTTGGAAGCTCCTCAGCGCATCCGTGTTGCCGTTTGTGTGTAAAGACCCTTCAGCTTCGCGTGATTGAGAGACGCCTCCGCACGCCGCGTGGACCGCACAATCATGCCTGTCCACGTTGCTGTTTATGGTAAATACTTCTCCCTCGTTTTGCCATTTGTGTTTCGCTCCCTCATTCCATGCCGGATTGCTCGCACGACGCGTGCGCCCGACGAGAAGCTTCGCCCCTTGGCCTAATGGTGCAGGACGTAGAGCCCTCCACGCGCCGCTCCCCTTCGCCCTGCCTCCCACTAGCTTTCAACGCACGCGCCGCCGCCGGCTCCGCCGCTTCTCCCCGCGCGCCCACCCTCGCTCTTCCCCCCGTTCCCGACCTTGCTCTCCCCCTCTCACCCCTGCCATCTCCTCTCTGCCTCCTCGTCTGCGTTTCCTTCGCCCACGCCGCCTTCGCCTACGGTTACCCCAACAGTCCATGTCGGCTCCCCTGCTCCCCTCGCGCTGGATTTCCGGACCGAAGAGACTGCAAAGTCACCCCGGTTGGCGGGTTCTTCCCTCTATTGTCAGCGTACCATGGCCAAAGCCCTCTCCCGTCCCCACCCTGCCCCCACTCCCTTCTCAACTTCCTGCCGTGGAGGTCGTCGTGGACAGCGAGGTCGCCCTGGTCAACGGGCTTCTCCCCCGTTCTGAGCACACCAAGGCAGGCTAGTCCTCCAAGCCCTACCTTGTCCCCTCGCCTCCTCCCCCTCCTCATCTTCCTCTTTCTCTCTGGGGGTTCCATTCATATATATCTCTCTCTCTGCACGCGCGCATGGATCGACTCCTGCCAAGCTGTTGGCCCATTTCACACTTGCTGATTATTTTCGCCATAATGACAGGCCTCCCCATCCATATATGTGAGTGTGATGCTCGTGTACATAGCCTTGCTGAATAGATTCCCTTGATTTTCTTTGGTGTTATGTTATGGTCAGTAGTTCTCCAGATTAATCCTACCACTTTCATTAGATCCATATAGATTTTTTGATGGAAGACTAAAGAAGTGAGATTTTGGTCTTTTAGATCCAAAGGACCGCTGAATGCCAATGTTGTTCATTTAGAATTGTAGAGTTCAACGCAGCTATGCAAAATTCAATAATTCTTTTTGGGTATAGTTTGCCATTACGTGCAGTAATCAGCCTATCTTTTTGTTCATAGCCTTATAGGTTATAGCCGCAATGGATTTCATAACCTATCTTATTTGAGTAGACCTTTGTGTCACCAATGTTGCTGATACTTCACCTGTAAAACATCAAAAAACATTGCTCATTTTGCCTTTTAGAGGATGAAATATGAATACAAGTTGATTTATCATTTAACCACAGTTGAATATACTATAATGCCACTGTTTTCATATTCATCTGTTTTTTGCTTGCATTGAGCAGTTTAAACATATCTTACATATATTCAATGGATTCCTTAAGCATTCAACCTTCATTTTGCTACATTGCTTTATAGATTTTCATAGTCAGCATTGTGTTATAATTGCTACATATGGATGACAATATCAAGGTATGTCATAAGCGACCCCTTCCGAATGTTTTATTACTCATGAGTGTTGTCATAATAGTATTGAATCTGATGGGCGGAACGTGGTGATATCTTTCGTTTCCCTTCTGGTTGACATGCTTCGTCATAATATCCTATTCAAGAGCTCCCTGATATGCACCATCAATCAGGTATTCTGTCACTTGCTGAAGGACAGGCATTAGAATGGAGACTCAAAACATGGCAGACATACCATTGAAAACTTGGATTGGCATCTATCTATTCCACAGCGCCTTCCACCTTCGTCTAAACGACAATGGTGCTCGAAGGAGGCATTGGTTCTTTTACGTGTTGCTCCTTCAAAATTATTGAATGTGAGTTTTTGAGACTATAAATTGGTACTTTTGCTGTCTTTTATTACAATTATTTATGCACTCCAGAAATCAGATTTTGATGTGAGCTCTATGTACATTATCGGTATAATTTTTAGATTGTTCTCTACGTTTTTTGCTATAAGTATCTACATATTATCTTAAATCATCATTTGCTTTATTAAGGTCACATGAAGCTAATTATTCCTGATTATTTTCTGCAGTCCTGTCCTACCATTTTTACTGTTTGAAAATTGCCTTTACTGCCGATGTGGTCGTGCTTCCCACATCACATCCATGCTTGATAATGTATGTTGAGGTTATTCTGAGCAAGATATAGTTAGAATAATAGCCATGCCATGGTCACTTCCTATCTGCACAATATATGATGGCATAGAAATAAATATGGCAATGTTTTGAATTTGTATAGTCCCATCTAAAATGATTCTGCTGCATGTAGAACCACTCTATACACGTCCTATTTAACATTTTAACATGTTTGGCCATCTATTTTCATATTAATGTTGCTTGCAAATTCAAACCTTGTCGAATACCTATATATTGTCTTTTGCTATTGTGTCAAGACCAGTTTGATCATGGTAAATCATTGCATAATTAGACCATGGTTCAGTAAATGAAAATAGTATTGTATGACTACATCATACACCTTCCTACTACAGTTTTACCTCAACAAAGTTGCTACTTTTGAATTGTATCAATGCGTCATTTGTAGGGTTAGGGAGGTTTTATTAGCTTTCTATTACATACTGCTTTATCAGTTAATGTTCCAAAATGTGTTTGCATTTGTCATTTCTGTAAATGAGGCAGCATTCCTGTTGGCACCTCAATTTTTCAGAAAAGACCTCAGGGTTCTAAAAATTTACGAGAGCACCCTTGGTCGCTCAACCATAGTTTGCTCAGCACAGCGTAGCACATAATCCTGTACAACATAGCAACATACTTTGTGCTTCTCAGACTACTAGCCTTTCCTATTTTCGGCTGCTTATATTTTATTTTGCAAAACTATAGGGTATACCACCATGGTTGTCACAGCGGAGCGGCGGAGACCGCGGAGCGACGCCTGCGAGACGGAGGTTCGGCCTTCCCCTTCTCCTCTGGCGGCTGACCCCTTCTAGCCCCGAGTCCCCCTATGGCGGGCGTTGTAGCTCAAGGCGTCTCCACGGACACCTCACGGACGCCTCAGACGCCTCACGGACGCCATAGGCGAGCTCCGCAAGGCGTCCGCCGTGGCGTCTGCTCAAGACCACCACGACGATAAGGCGACGCTTAGGCGTCCTTTCAAGGACGCCATGACAACCATGTATACCACTATGCTTATAAAGACATCGATCAAAGATGTTACATATGTGCAACAACATTTCTGAATTCATGAGTACATAGGGCTGCCAAAATAGGCAGCCTAATAGTTGGTTAATTGAAAGTTTATTAGTTACTTTTGTCTGTTCATAAACTTTTGTAACATGTTGACCCTTCACTAATTGAATTATACTAACCTGAAAGCATCTTTTTTTCAGGATCTGCACTGTTAGTAGTTGTGATATATTTCTGGATCATCACCTTCATAGTACAACACTGCGCATTTGATCATAAGTGAGGTGGGTGAGCTTCTCTAATTGTTAACTATTAAGATTATAATAACTTGAAAGCAATTGTATTGCTTTTATGACATTTCACATGAAATAGTTTTATTGATGGCTGGTGATGTATTGACATGCATTATTTTCCTGTACATATGTTTTCCTTTGGTGAAAGGCATGCTCAATTATTTACCTTTCTATCTTTGCATTGAAATTATTCAAGTTCTTCTAATCTTCTGAAATTTCTATCCTTTATTTTTTTAGGGGAACTTCTATCCTTTATTTATACTCTTGAGAACGTTCAGTCCAAAAAAATCTGAAGAATCCTTGCTGCAATTTAGTTGTTAGGCTAGCATTTGGCTTCCTAACCCCTAAGGTCCATGGCAGCATCCACAATTCTCGGATTGGATTAGGGTTCAAGGTATCATAATGTTGATGTTTTTATCTTATCAGTAATAATTGGTTGTTTCTCCTCTGCAATAAAATGGTGACTGGTCACTGTTGTTAGTGATTTTCTTTCATATGAATACTGCGTGGCTTCTTGGTTGTTACACAAATGTCTTTCTTTTTTCCAGTTCCAATGCACTAGATTGGCTATTAATTTAAATTGTCCATTATAATCATTCATTATTACATCATATGTAAGCAGTATTTTTAAGCACACCGCATCATACATTACTGTTGTAACCTTAACATTTGCTCTAGAAATAACATTTGATCTATTTTTACAGACTAGGTACAATTTTGCTACCTTTCATCAGTAGTTGTGCTCTTATTTAAGGAAGGCATGCTTAGTATTATTGCTACCTTTCATCAGTAGTTGTGCTCTTATTTAAGGAAGGATTCCTTAGTATTATAAACACGTGCATTATTGTTCTACAATTCCTCTTTTATGGTAGGAGTAAAACTATTGATGTTGCTCAATTCCTTGATGTTGCAAGATAGCTCCTTCTATAGTAAGGGATGATAATAGGAAGGAGGTCCATATTGGGAAGTGGTTGGTGTTCCACAGCATTACTGGGTGAAACAAATGAATATTTATTTGGAGTTTAATTTCTATGCTATCAGTAAGCTTTCATAATATTATATGATTTGTGAAGTTTTAATGTCTGGGAAACAACTACCTGACAATTCACTTTGATGCTGAAATGTTTTGCTTCTCACAGAAATGGAAGTAGAGTTCCTTCTCTGTTTCACAAAAGAACATTTTAATTATATGTGAGGGGGCCATTGTATGTATCACTATTTTTTGAGACTCCGTTGCAACGCACGGGCAGTTTACTAGTATGCAAAAAAAGGACAGAAAACTTGGTTTTATTTGCTATTCTGTTCACTTATGAATTGACAGCATTTTCTCATAAGTGGTTTGTTCCATGTGCCCTTCTTGTACCTGTGACAGAATGCATCACATTGAGCTGACGCACATGCAATATGCTCTTAAGTCAATCGCCCTTGCTCTAGGAAAGATGGAAAAGTGAGGAAAGATGAAAAAGTGTGTAGATGATGGGTATGATCAGCAGTATCACATAGCTTTGTTGTATTTGAGGAACATACAAAATTCTATAGAGGCTATCAAAAGTATTCCACGAAAGGTTGGCTCTCTATCTTATAATGTATAGGACGCTTGACAAAATTAAAACATGGATTTAAGTGATGCCAAGGTAATGGCCACTCTGGCACAAGATCATTGATTTTTATTAAACTGTATATGCTCTGATTGAGGTGCTCTTTTGTTTAAAATTAATATTGTTGTTACTTGAATCTACAGGTGTAATCGGATGCTAACTGATCCATTGTCGGATCGTTGCTTGGATGGATTTGGATAGGGGTTTCGCTATCTGCTCAGATTTGGGTAATTTTGCTTGCATATGAATTTGTATTCATGAGATGGCCTATTCTTTGGATTCGAATATCCAGGAAAATTAAATTCGGATATCTTGTTTTATGTAGAACTCATCACTAAGAATGCAATAGTGTACATGGATTGCTAGGTGCACTAATGGTTTTGAAATTATAGGCTTATAGCCGCAATGGATTCATAGCCTATCTTATTTGAGTAGACCTTTGTGTCACCAATGTTGCTGATACTTCACCTGTAAAACATCAAAAAACATTGCTCATTTTGCCTTTTAGAGGATGAAATATGAATGCAAGTTGATTTATCATTTAACCACAGTTGAATATACTATAATGCCACTGTTTTCATATTCATCTGTTTTTTGCTTGCATTGAGCAGTTTAAACATATCTTACATATATTCGATGGATTCCTTAAGCATTCAACCTTCATTTTGCTACCTTGCTTTATAGATTTTCATAGTCAGCATTGTGTTATAATTGCTACATATGGATGACAATATCAAGTTGTCGCAAGCAGCCCCTTCTGAATGTTTTATTACTCATGAGTGTTGTCATAATAGTATTGAATCTGATGGGCAGAACGTGGTGATATCTTTCGTTTCCCTTCTGGTTGACATGCTTCATCATAATATCCTATTCAAGAGCTCTCTGATATGCACCATCAATCAGGTATTCTGTCACCTGCTGATAGACATGCATTAGAATGGAGACTCAAAACATGGCAGGCATACCATTGAAAACTTGGATTGGCATCTATCTATTCCACAGCGCCTTCCACCTTCGTCTAAACGACAATGGTGCTCGAAGGAGGCATTGGTTCTTTTACTTGTTCCTCCTTCAAAATTATTGAATGTGAATTTTTTTAGACTATAAATTGGTACTTTTGCTGTCTTTTTTTACAATTATTTATGCACTCCAGAAATCAGATTTCGATGTGAGCTCTATGTACATTATCGGTATAATTTTTAGATTGTTCTCTACTTTTTTTACTATAAGTATCTACATATTATCTTAAATCATCATTTGCTTTATTAAGGTCACATGAAGCTAATTATTCCTGATTATTTTCTGTAGTCCTGTCCTACCATTTTTACTGTTTGAAAATTGCCTTTACTGCCGGTGTGGTCGTGCTTCCCACATCACATCAATACTTGATAATGTATGTTGAGGTTATTCTGAGCAAGATATGGTTAGAATAATAGCCATGCCATGGTACTTCCTATCTGCACAATATATGATGGCATTGCAATAAATATGGCAATGTTTTTAATTTGTATAGTCCCATCTAAAATGATTCTGCAGCATGTAGAACCACTATACACGTCCTATTTAACATTTTAACATGTTTGGCCATCTATTTTCATATTAATGTTGCTTGCAATTTCAAACCTTGTTGAATACCTATATATTGTCTTTTGCTATTATGTCAAGACCAGTTTGATCATGGTAAATCATTGCATAATTAGACCATGGTTCAGTAAATGAAAATAGTATTGTATGACTACATCATACACCTTCTTCCTACTACAGTTTTACCTCAACAAAGTTGCTACTTTTGAATTGTATCAATGCGTCATTTGTAGGGTTAGGGAGGTTTTATTAGCTTTCTATTACATACTGCTTTATCAGTTAATGTTCCAAGATGTGTTTGCATTTGTCATTTCTGTAAAGGAGGCAGCATTTCTGTTGGCACCTCAATTTTCAGAAAAGACCTTAGGGTTCTAAAAATTTACGAGAGCACCCTTGGCCGCTCAACCACAGTTCGGTCAGCACAGCGTAGCACTTAATCCTGTAATGCATAACAACATACTTTGTGCTTCTCAGACTACTAGCGTTTCCAATTTTCGACTGCTTATATTTTATTTTGCAAAACTATTGGGTATACCACCATGGTTGTCACAGTACATTGCGCTAACTATAATCATACAAGAAAAAACAAACATACCCTACTTGCCTTCCCAATATTCTTACACATTACTTAGTAAAAACATTAAAAAAAAAGATATACAAACCCGTCTCCTAGCGACCTTGCTACCACAATTATACAAACCACTATCAATACGTCTAAACAATACCCAAAAAAAACAATCAATCTTATTTACTCCCTAATTTCTTTTCTTATAAAATTCAACGTGTATATTCCCTACGCGGCATGCGCCGCGTTTGCATTCCTAGTAAAGACATCGATAACTGTCCTCTCCGCTACCTAACGCAAACCTAATCTATGTCATCTTGTGACTCACTTTGTTTGTTTCCTCTCTGTGCAAAAGTATGCGCCGCTACATGCCCTTTATTATTATTACCTAAGACTACTATTACTTACGAATACAGCTGCATCCATGATTAGGGCTGGAAAATAAGCTCGTGGCTCGTGGCTCGGCTCGGCTCGCGAGCCGGCTCGCGAGCCAAATTGGCTCGGTGGCCCAGCCCATGCAGTGAATTTAGTATGATTAATGACTTATATTTTTAGGAAAAAGATTATGTTGAGACAATTCTATGTCCTACAAGTGTGATATAGAGCAACTAAGCAACTACTATTATTTAGTAGTAACTAGTAAGTTAATATTATTCACTGCAAATATATGAATTATTGTATAAATACTTAATTTTCTGATAAAATGTTCTGGCTCGGCGAGCCAACGAGCCGGCTCGCGAGCCGAGCCGGTTTTTTGGGCTCGCCTCAGGGCCGAGCCGAGCCTGGCTCGGCTCGCCACTAGACCGAGCCGCACCGAGCCGAGCCGAGCCATGTATGGCAATATGTACATGCTTACACAAAACCGCGCTCGAGTGTGTTTCTACATATATGCATATCCTCCTACAAATTTTGTTTGGTGTTTACAGTACAAACATTTGGTAATTCTCAGTTTCTCACCCAACAACTGGAATTCACACGAGATTTTTGATATTCTCAGGCACTGAAATCTATTTCAACATTCTATTCAGCCTTTGCTGCGTGCTAGATCAACAATTTGACATTCGCACATGTGCATTCAACATCGATATTACAACTGTTGTGGGGTGCCTAAAGTAATTTTGGATAACTCTTCAAAGTCTTGAGAAATAACTAGAAAAAAGTTTAATGAATATGTGCCTAAAATAACAATCGACAACATTGACTGATAATATATTAGTGTTCTTATGTTGTCCTTATACTAACTTGACTTATATAATGTAAGTAATAAATGTATATATATGGTGCAAGCTTGGTTTTTACATGGACCACGGTAAACTTTAGCGTGCAAGTGGTAGTGATAATATAAGAAACGGTGGCTATAAATTAAAACTATTTGTAACACCCCAGCTTTTATTAAGTCCAGAATGTCATCAAACATAGACCATAACACATTTAATACCATAATTTAAGGTAAATTACAGCAAGTAATCATTTGGAATAATTAGAAATTTTGGCAGCATCTCCTTTGTTTTTGCATGAAACTTAACAACATAACATCATATCAATATGTAAGACAAACGAGATATCTATACGCAGCGATAAGGATAGCTAATCATCAACTAAAACATCAATAAGCATCGATAGCAAAATAATAAGCATCAATTTAACTCTAGGAAGTTAAAACAACTCCCTCCAAATCCCCACATGATACTCATGAGGGAAACAACCAAACATACAGACCATACACTAATGATTATTGTAATACTTATTGTCGTGTCTCCAAAACAGGTGAATTAGCTAGATTAGGAGTGCTACGTGAGGAAGTGTAGCTAAATTCCCTTCCCGCGCGCCGATTTCATTGTACCTAAATAAACAAACAACATAAAACACAAGCGTGTAACACCCCGGCATTTACTATGCCTGAATGTTACCAAACATAAGCTAAACAACATCTAAATACCACATTTAACATCAAATTCCAGCAAAGGTGCATAGACTAAAAACCGAGATTTACGGCACCTCCTTTGTTTTATCATGAATTTAAGGAACAGCAACAATATAGCATTATATGGCAATAAGAGAAACATCTAAAACAGCAATAAATAAAGTCTTAACGACAATAAGAGACTAACATTAAGCTCTTAAGGTTCCAAGTGTCAAACAAACAATAGAACTCTCAATAACCAAGCTAGGACTTAATTTTAAAGATCATCACACGCAATTTATTATCAAACTAAATGAATTGACTTGGGGAAACATTAAAGTGAAGCAACGTGTGGCGTGTGACTATTCCCCTTTCCGCATGCCGTTCTCATGGTACCTAAAACAACAAGAAAACACAAGGGTGAGTTCAAACTCAGCAAGCATCTTTGCAATGGACAACAAGCATAACAACAAGTCAATAACATCTTTCATCATGTATAACATCTCATTCATGAATACTTATCAATATCATCATCAATTTGTATGCGATGTAATGCATTGCTCCTCGATACCTCTGGAACCTCATGCGGTATGGGAAAGTACACACCCCGTCGGTGTGCACCCTTTCCTCCCTTCCATCCCGAAGATGGAGGGTGCCTACTAAACTTCCAAACACCACGTGGATGGAATCACGACATAGGACTTACTCAATGGCGTTCGACTAGTCATAACTTTCGACCGACCTTGCCGGACTAGTTAAGACTTTCTCACCGCCCTCGCCCTATCTCATGACATGCATGCAACCATGCCAATTATCATATTTAATTCACATATTAACACATGGCATGCATCATAATATGTTAAACATGCTCATCATATCATATCAATCATTAACACATGGCAAGTGGACATATAGCATGTAAACAATTCCATCTAATCTCAACATGCAACCTACAACTCGCTATCCATCACAACACACTTGCCTCAACCACGTGCAACGGATTGGCGGGAAGAAGAGGGAACTCCCGGGGTCACACCACCTGCACATAGGCATCACACACTCACAATCATAACCTCAAAACAGTACACACGCCCCCATCTAACCCGACATTGCCAACTACTCGCCAAAACCTAAAAACAGAGGTTCTGTCGGCGGGACAGCAGCCTTGCAAAAGGCATAACTTGAGTTCTGGGACTCCAAATCGAATAAAGAGTACACCGTCGCGAAGCTTAGGAAATTTCCCAACTTTTTTCTAGTTATAGGAAAGACTGATTCGGACTCTAAAATTGTTTAATCTACAGATTACCACAATCTGTTCCAGTTACGTCACAGATTTTTAGGCGCTCGGTAAAACAGCCATAACTTTCAAACGGCTGATCGGAAATTAACGTGCTTTACGTCCACGGAAAGATAATTAAATTATCTACAACTTCCTAGAAGTCCGTACGGTCTGATTCGGATTCTAAATCGACGGAAACTCGAACCCTAGTTCGACTGCTCAATCTGCCCGAAAACAGAAACGTGGACAAGTTTAGATCTAACCCAAATTACTTCAAACCAGCGCCTCCAATTGATCTAAAAACTTGATAAACACCTAATAACAGTACCTAGATCAAATCCAAGGATCCTCATGTTCATACCTTTGCCCGGCGCCAAAACTCCAATCAATCTCCTCGCGAATCGCTCCTTGCTCCACGTTACTCGCTCCTCGCTCCTCGCTCCACGGGATGACTCCACAAGGGTGCAGGGGTGGGAGGCCACCCTAGGGCAGCAAGGGGTGGAGGAGGTGGTGTGGAGGTGGAGGAAAAGGGAGGGGGTCTTGCAGCGGTTTGGGGGGCTAGGGGCTTAGGGGAGGGGGAGGGAGGACAGGGTCGCAAGAGGGGGACGTGGGGGCGCCAGGGGCTGAGAGTGGGGCGCACGGGGGGAAGGGGGAGCCCCTTTAGCAGCCCTCAACCCAAGCCTAGTCCGGTACGGAGTCCTAATCCAGCCCACAAAGCCCACCAAGGCCCAAAACTCCCGGGAAGGCCCAAAACCCAGCGGCCCGGAAACGGCCCGGAAACGTTATTAACCCCCGATCCTTATGATCTTAACCTTATTTCCACATCTCATACTGTATTTAACCTTATCATGCTCAAAAATTAAGGATACGACACTCCGAGGTGTCACATTCTTCCTTCAACAGGATTCGACCGAATCTAAACGCACCAACAAGAAACCCAAAGAAAACCAAAAGGTTGAATTTTCATCATCATACCTGAGGCGAACAGCTCGGGATACCTCTCGCGCATGCGAGATTCCAACTCAAGTCGCTTCTCTCTCTGTCGATGTGACCACAGACCTTGACAAACTTAAGCGTCCCCTGTTCTTCATCACTGCTCTGAAGTCCCTGCAATTTCCACAGGTGGGACTCGAAGGTGAGGTCCTCTTTGAGCACTAATGGTTCCAATGGAACCACCAACTGGATCATGCAAGTATTTCCTCAACATCGAGACATGGAACACATCATGCACACCTTGCATGGATTCCAGTGCTCTAGGCGATAGGCCAACCTTTGCCAACTCAGAGGATAGAAAAGGCCCAACATACCTTGGACTAGGCTTTCCTTTGGTGCCAAACAGCACCACACCCTTGGTGGGAGATACTCGCAAGAGTATGCGCTATCACCCACCTCAAACTCCAAGTCTCGCCGCCTCACATCAAGATAGCTCTTACATGCGCTCTTCGCTGCGAGAAGGTTTTGCCGAACCTCCGACACGCGATCAACGATCTGCTGAACCCAATCCGGTCCAAGAATAGCTCTCTCGCCCACAACATCCCAACAAAGTGGCGATCTGCACTTCGACCATACAAGACCTCATAAGGAGCGGCCGGATCTTTGGAATGGTAGCTGCTATTGTAAGCAAACTCTGCAAGGGGCAAATGGTCTTCAGCTACCCTTCCAAGCCATCACACAGGCCCTGAGCATGTCCTCCAAAGTTTGGATGATGCGCTCAGGCTGCCCATCTGATACGAGGGTGAAAAGCGGTACTAAGGCAAGCCAGCGTGCCCAAAGCACTCTGCAAACTCTCCCGAACTTGGAGCGAACTTCGCATCCCGATCGGAGATAATGGTCTTGGGTACACCATGCAATCTCACAATCTCGCACATAGATGGGAGCCAACTACTCGCCTGGAATTGGTCGTGCGGATGGGAATGAAAATGCGAGACTTCTTGAGACGGTCCACACAACCCAAACAGCATCCTTCCTCGTGGAGAAACGAGGTAGACCAACCACGAAATCCATGGAGATGTCATCCCATGGCCACACAGAACCTCCAAGGGCTGCTTGAGGCCAGACGGCGGGGCGCTTATGCTCAGCTTTGATCTTCGATGATCCCACAAGGCCACATACTTGGCAATATCCACTCTCATCCTTTTCCACCAGAAATTCTTCTTCAAGTCCACTGTACATCTTGGTCTCTCCAGGATGGACCGTGTCTGGTGCGATGAGCTTCTCTCGAGAATCTTCTTTCACTTGAGATTTAGGAGCACGCCTGACGACCACCAAACCTCAAAACTCGCATCATCAACGGTAAAGTCTCTGACTTGCCATCCTCCAGCGCTTCCTCACCTGTTTGGAGCAAACGATCATGCTTCTTTGTGCCTCCCGCACCACGCTCGAGAATCGGCCCGACTCAAGAATCAATTGAGTTTCAGCTTGCACGGTCCCCATAAGCGTGAGAGACTCCAGCGCTCAAAATCAGCAACAAGACAACAACAGAGGGCATTGTCTTGCATTGGGCGTCGGCCACTACATTTGCCTTCCAGGATGATCTTGGATAGTGAGGTCATAATCCTTTATCAATTCTAGCCACCTCCTCTGCCTCAAGTTCAAATCTTTCCGAGTAAAGATGTACTTGAGGCTCTTGTGATCAGATAAAAATATCACAAGATTCGCCATTACAAATAATGCCTCCATATCTTCAATGCAAACACCACGGCTAGCTCAAGATCATGGGTGGGATAGTTACTGCTCATGCTTTTCATTGCCTCGAAGCATAAGCAATCACCTTGCCATTTTGCATGAGCACACAACCAAGTCCCAGCAGAAGCATCGTGAATAAGCAGTGAAGCGCTTCCCTGGTTGGGAAGGGTAAGAACAGGAGCGACCACTAACTTCTCCTTCAAAGTCTGGTGTGCTCACACTCTGATCCACCTTTGGAACTTCATCCCTTTGTGAGTCACCAGTGAAAGTGGCTTGGCAATGATAGAGAAATCCTGCACAAAACGCCGATAGTATCCGGTAACCCAGAAACTACGCACCTCTTTGACATTGGAAGGCCTCTTCCAATCCAAAGCTCTTGAGACTTTGCTAGGATCTACCGATATGCCCTCTGGATTGATGATGTGGCCAAGAAAACCCACTTCGAAATCCAGAACTCAGCACTTTTTCAGCTTAGCAAAGAATTGATTCTCCTCGTACTCGGCTGAAGCCTCAAGTGTCGCTCATGCTCCTCTTCCGATTTAGAGTAAATCGAATGTCATCGATGAACACTACCACAAACTCATCAAGGTACTTGTGTAGCATAATTGTTCATCGCCTCCATAAAGACGGCGAGAGCATTAGTTAGTCCAAAAGGCATAACTTTAAATTCATAATGCCCATACCTAGTGGAGAAAGCAGTCTTCTCAATGTCTGCTCCCTCACACGGATCTGATTATACCAGTGAAGATCAATTTTGGAGAACACCTTTGCTCCCTTCAGCTTGGTCAAACAGATCCTCGATGCGAGCAAAGGATACTTGTTTTTGACTGTCACTTATTGGTTAAGAGCACGATAATCAATGCACATCGCCAACTTCCATCCTTCTTCGAGACGAAGAGGGCTGGTGCTCCCCATGGCGATACGCTACGCCGAATGAAGCCTTTAGCCAATGAATCCTCCTGCTTCTTCAACTCGTCTTGAAAAAGGTCGAGCCAAGCGGTATGGAGAGATAGAAATAGGTCGAGTGCCCGGAGCAAGATCAATCTGGAAACTCCACATTCCTCACGGGAGGTAGACCAGAGCAACTCGTCGTGAACACATCAACGAACTCCTTCACTCTGAAATCTCTCCTCAATGGGAATCGAGAAGATGGTTTCTCGGCAAAGTCATGAGGAAACCTAACAGCCTCAAACGCCGACCAGGAAAACAAACTAGTCAAAGCAAGACTGGGCTGGAGGGTATACCACCTAAAGGTCAACTCTTCCCCGGACGGAACGCCAAATCGTCTTCCGGAAACAACAGATCTTAGCACCCAGTCGATGCAGCCAGTCCATGCCCAAAATGACATCAAAAGGAGCCAAGCGGATCACCATGAGATTGGCAAAGAAAACCTCATCATCAATGGCAATGGTGCAACGAGGGCAAACCAAAGAACTAGCAATCAAACCCCAGGAGAACCCACTAACACGGACTCGTAAATCCGGAACTCCCAACTTAGCTCTACTAGCAAACTCCGATGACACAAAGAATAGGATGCTCCGAATCAAATAGAACAAAGGCATCAACTAATCCACGCGAGTACGAAACCACCTGCGGATGCCGGTGACTCGGCGGTCGACAGCGTACACTCCTGGTGGCGTCGGGGCGAAGAGCCCCGACTCAGGCTGATACCCCATCAAGGCTGGGGCGGAGGAGGCAATGCGAGGAGGAAGCAGACGGCTGCGGGCACCAAAGATGCGCTGGTGGCGCCCACGCAAAGGGCGGTGAAAGCGAGGGCGACCATCATGTGCACCGATCCTCTGGAAGAGGCGCCGCTGGAGTGGGAGGAGAAGACACCGTCTCCCACTTGATGATGCTACCGATTCATCCGGCACTCGTCCCGTATGGCCGGGCTTGCCACGGTGGTTGCAACTCGGTCCAACCACACTCTCAAAACCACGGTGCTCACCACACTTTCGAAACGATCCGCGAAAATCCAATACAAAACACTTTTCTTTTGGTTCGGCTCAACTAAAGCCAAGAAAAACAATAAACCGACGACAGAACGGCGAGAGAACATCCGAAGGAACCACCATCAACTCTTCTATTTGACTCAGATCAACTACCCGATCAAGGGCGTAAAGGATAAGCATTCTTCTCCTACAGGGTTAATAGTTCTTCGGTGATGGCGCTAACCGCCACACCGTCAAACCTCACCGTTACTATGAACCAAAAGAGGTGACCGAAACCCTTGGCACCACAACCCCACTTTTATCACCACAACAGAACAATCCAATCATTTATACGCTGAGGCAGACTCGCAACTCTCAGGAGCCTCGCCCCTGGCCTCCACGGCCACGGCGTCCACACCTCTACCCCTTGGCATGGCAGCAGACAGACAACCATCCAAACACGAAAACATAAACACAAAATCACACAATCAAGATCATAGATCAAACATCATCATAAGCATATCCTTCATTAAATAATTAAGCGCAATGCAATGATGAACCAAAACCCCATCCTCTTGTGCAACCAGTGTGTGTCAAATTTTAGATTAGTTATACCACTTTTACAAGTTTTAATGTTGCTATCCTATAACAAAGTTTTAGTTAAGACCTAAGCCATGTTTCTAAGTTATTCCACATCACATTTTAGTTGTACCCTATAGCATGACACTAAAAATTCACATTCCAAGGACCCTACGACCGCTCACGATACCAAGCTGTAACACCCAGGCATTTACTATGCCTGAATGTTACCAAACATAAGCTAAACAACATCTAAATACCACATTTAACATCAAATTCCAGCAAAGGTGCATAGACTAAAAACCGAGATTTGGCAGCACCTCCTTTGTTTTATCATGAATTTAAGGAACGAGCAACAATATAGCATTATATGGCAATAAGAGAAACATCTAAAACAGCAATAAATAAAGTCTTATGACAATAAGAGACTAACATTAAGCTCTTAAGGTTCCAAGTGTCAAACAAACAATAGAACTCTCAATAACCAAGCTAGGACTTAATTTTAAAGATCATCACACGCAATTTATTATCAAACTAAATGAATTGACTTGGGAAACATTAAAGTGAAGCAACGTGTGAGCGTGTGACTATTCCCTTTCGCGCATGCCGCTCTCATGGTACCTAAAACAACAAGAAAACACAAAGGGTGAGTTCGAAAACTCAGCAAGCATACTGCAATGGACAACAAGCATAACAACAAGTCAATAACATCTTTCATCATGTATAACATCTCATTCATGAATACTTATCAATATCATCATCAATTTGTATGCGATGTAATGCATTGCTCCTGACCCTCTGGAACCTCATACCGGTATGGGAAGTACACACCCGTCGGTGTGCACCCTTTCCTCCCTTCCATCCCGAAGATGGAGGGTGCCTACTCGCTTCCAAACACCACGTGGATGGAATCACGACATAGGACTTACTCAATGGCGTTCCGGACTAGTCATAACTTTCTCACCGACCTTGCCGGACTAGTTAAGACTTTCTCACCGCCCTCGCCCTATCTCATGACATGCATGCAACCATGCCAATTATCATATTTAATTCACATATTAACACATGGCATGCATCATAATATGTTAAACATGCTCATCATATCATATCAATCATTAACACATGGCAAGTGGACATATAGCATGTAAACAATTCCATCTAATCTCAACATGCAACCTACAACTCGCTATCCATCACAACACACTTGCCTCAACCACGTGCAACGGATTGGCGGGAAGAAGAGGGAACTCCCGGGGTCACACCACCTGCACATAGGCATCACACACTCACAATCATAACCTCAAAACAGTACACACGCCCCCATCTAACCCGACATTGCCAACTACTCGCAAAACCTAAAAACAGAGGTTCTGTCCCGGCGGGACAGCAGCCTTGCAAAAGGCATAACTTGAGTTCTGGGACTCCAAATCGAATAAAAGAGTACACCGTCATGAAGCTTAGGAAATTTCCCAACTTTTTCTAGTTATAGGAAAGACTGATTCGGACTCTAAAATTGTTTAATCTACAGATTACCACAATCTGTTCCAGTTACGTCACAGATTTTTAGGCGCTCGGTAAAACAGCCATAACTTTCAAACGGCTGATCGGAAATTAACGTGCTTTACGTCCACGGAAAGATAATTAAATTATCTACAACTTCCTAGAAGTCCGTACGGTCTGATTCGGATTCTAAATCAACGGAAACTCGAACCCTAGTTCGACTGCTCAATCTGCCCGAAAACAGAAACGTGGACAAGTTTAGATCTAACCCAAATTACTTCAAACCAAGCGCCTCAATTGATCTAAAACTTGATAAACACCCTAATAACAGTACCTAGATCAAATCCAAGGATCCTCATGTTCATACCTTTGCCCAGCGCCAAAACTCCAATCAATCTCCTCGCGAATCGCTCCTTGCTCCACGTTACTGCTCCTCGCTCCCTCGCTCCACGGGATGACTCCACAAGGTGCAGGGTGGGGAGGCCACCTAGGGCAGCAAGGGGTGGAGGGAGGTGGTGTGGAGGTGGAGGAAAGGGAGGGGGTGCTGCACGGTTTTGGGGCTAGGGCTTAGGGGAGGGAGGGAGGAGAGAGGGGCGCAAGAGGGGGAGGTGGGGCGCAAGGGGCTGAGGTGGGGCGCAAGTGGGGCAGGGGGAGCCCCTTTTAACAGCCCTCAACCCAATCCTAGTCCGTTCACGGAGTCCTAATCCATCCCACCAAAGCCCACCAAGGCCCAAACTCCCAGGGAAGGCCCAAAACCCAGCGGCCGAAGCGGCCGAAGCGTTATTAACCCCCGATCCTTATGATCTTAACCTTATTTCCACATCTCATACTGTATTTAACCTTATCATGCTCAAAAATTAAGGATACGACACTCCGAGGTGTCACAAAGCGTGAGTTTATAACTCAGCAAAGTGTATTGTAATGGAACAACAAGGATCAAGACAACGAACCATCATCCCAGTCTCCACAGCTATATCACAACACCTCATACTTAACATTATATACATCCTTTAAAACACCCTGTTAATCATCTCATGAGCATCTCATGAGTACTCTCATCATTATCTCATAAACATCTCCATTTATATATATCATTCATGAATGCAATGCACATGTCTCCTGGAATACTCATACCGGTATGGTTGAGTGCACACCCGTCGGCATGCACCCTTTTCCCCCTTCCATCCCGAAGATGGAGGGTGCCTATCACTCGCTTCCATTCACCACGGTGGATGGAATCACGATGTAGGTCTTACTCAAGAATAGCCCCGGACTAGTCATAACGGTTCTCACCGACCCTCCCGGAATAGTTATGACTTATCTCACCGGCCGGCCATGAAAATATGCCATGTATGCAAAATGGACAACAACGTACACATGTATAGGAGTATTGCATATCATCACATGGCATGTAATCCGCTTATCAACAATAAGCACATTTAAATCATGGCATAATGGCTTCATATCAAGCAATACATGTAATTCATGGCAAGACAACATGTTATCTATTCCAAATACTATGAAGCACAACTAGCAACACATATAGCATACAATCCACACAACACACTTGCCTTCAACCACGAACGGAGTGGCGAGAGGTTGAGGAGCACTCCGAGGCACACCACCTGCAAACACGTGCCACACACTCAAATCGAGTCCACAAAACAGCACACAAAGAACCCACTACCCGACTTAACACAACTCCTAAAATCAGAAAACAGCAAATCTGTCCCGTCGGGACAGCAGCCTTCCAACGGGCATAACTTCTGTTCTAGGACTCCAAATTGAATAAACGAGTACATCCTCGTGTGGAAATTTCCCAACTTTTTCTAGTTATAGGTAAAGACTGATTCGGACTCTAATGTTGTTTAATCTAACGTTGAACACGAACTGTCTCAATCTCGTCACAGATTTGACAGCGCTCGGTAAAACAGGCATAACTTCCAAACGGCTGGGCGGAATTTCAATTTCTTTACATGCACGGAAAGATAAAGAAATTATCTACAACTTCCTAAAAGTCCGTACGGCCAGATTCCAACTCTAAATTGGCGAAAACGTCTGCCCTAGCTCGGGTCCCCAATCTGCCCGAACAGAACGTGAATACAACTCTAGTTTTCAACAATCCTACCCCATGGCAGCACCTCCCATGATCCAAAAACATGGAAAACCCCCTCTACAACAGCATAAGATCTACCCCACAAGGTTCCCCCATTACCTTCTTGAAGAATCGCAAAACAACCGCGTCTCCTCGCGCGATCTCCGCCCGATCTCCTCCTCCCACCGGCTCTCCTCGTCGCGGATCCTCCCACTAGCGAGGACAGCACCACGGCACGGCGTGGCAGTGGAGACGACGCAGCAAGGGTTGGTGGGGTGGGAGAGGTGGAGGTGAGGGAGAGGAAAGGCTAGAGAGGAGAGGAGACAAGGAGGTGGGAAGGGGAAGGGGGTGCGGCGCAAATGGGGAGGGGAAGGGGCTAGGGCAGCAGGAAAACTCCCCCTCCTCACCCCCACATGGGCCAAACAAGCCCCACCAACCAGCCCAAGAAGTTCCCCCAAGCCCAACACATCTCCGGAGCGGCCCAAAGAGCCCGAAAACAGCCCGAAACGCGTTAAAACATCAGACCGTAGGGTTCTAATTGCAAATTTCATGCTTTCTAAGGTTATGCAATCCCGTAGTATCACACTATTCTCAGGTACTGCAATCTATTTCAACATTCTATTCAGCCTTTGCTGCGCGCTAGATCAAGAATTTGACATTCGCAGAAGTGCATTCACTGTCCAATATTATGACTGTTGTGGGGTGGCGAGGAGGATAGTTTTGCTTTTGTCTTTGCAGCTATGGGAGTAAACATGGAAACATCACAATTTTTCAAGCGTGATTTCGAGGAAAATGGCTTGATAGAGGGAGTCGCCTTATTACTTAATCCAGTAGATTTGCATAACCTTTTTTCCCTCTTCTTTTTCTTCACTATGTTAATATGGGCTTTTTGTAAGATCTGCCAACTTTCCCCTTCCTTTTGTTTGTAGGCAAATGAGCCAGCTATTGAGTGTATTATCACCCCAAGAATTACTCTCACCACAGCGTAATACTTGCCATACGAGTGTGCGAAGCATGTTCTTGTCATTCTGACTGACATTAGTTCACATGCAGATGCACTTCGTGAAGTAAGGACAGTTATCCTCCTACAAATTTTATTTGGTGTTTACAGTAGAAATATTTGGCAATTCTCAGTTTCTCACCCAACAACTGGAATTAACACGAAAGTTTTGATAGTTGATATACATAAGCCTGAAAAAATTTACCTTGCATCTTAATTTTTACTTGCTAAAAAAAAGAGCTTAACATATATGTTTATACAGGTTGCTTAGATTTAAAAAGACAATCACTGATGTTTGTTGGGCTCTACTATTTGTTTATTATGACTAGAAACTAAATATCATATGGTTACATCGACACACACACGGTTATTCACTAATAAAAATCACTATTGCAGCTATACCAGTAGCTAAACACGCTGTAATCATGATAATTAGTCTTCAATCTATTGCATCTTGATAGCTTCAGCACGGTCCCAGAAGCTCATAATTCCTTGTGTGAATTTGACCCATGATGTAGAACTATGTTGCATTGTCTTCGACCTGCCAGATTTATTTTTGTGAGTGGTTAATAGAGAATATGCTCTGCAAGGTGCATCTATATTTGTAAGGATTAGAATTTTTGTCCATGTTAGTTGTTTGGCATTCCTGTTTCACTATTATTGTTTGTTCTTTGTCCGAATCCTAGAACAAAGGTCTTAGTAGTGTCATGTGTAAGGGTAGTTGATATTGAGTTTCCTACCAACACAGGTCAATAGAAGGATAGCTCTTTCAAGTAATACTTGTGGTGTCCCAATTTTGACTTAAAAAAAGTGCATCATTTTCATGAATTTCAAAAAGCTTTATTTAAAATTAGTTTTCTTATGGAAAGGTAGATTTCAATCATTGAGGTATATGTATATAGGGAAAAAGTGAAATTAATTTATCTTCTTTACTAACAGAGTGAGAAGGCTAGAACAACATGTCTTTTTTTGATTATGCTAAGCCTGGATATTTTCTTGTAAGACCATGGTGTGTTCTGTTTTTTTTGATTTTTCGTTTAACGGGATGATCATAGTTCATGCCATTTGATCATCCAAAAAACTACAACACCTTATCTTGCCATTTCAAAATTGCTAGGTTAAACAAAATTCTCCTAAAAAATATTGTGTCCAACCGAATACTTGATTTATCCTCCCAATGGCTACATATGATTTCACAGCTGTGTACACTACTGCACTACACTCACTATTATTGATAATAATGATTTTGTTTCCTATTGTTATCTCCAATCATTTCTGATGATGCTAAGCTTGGAATTTTCTTGTATGACCATGGTGTGTTCTGTTTTTTTTTTTGCTTTTATGTTCAATGGGATGATCATAGTTCATGCCTTTTTAGCATCCACAAAACTAAAGTCCCTTATCTTGCCATTTCAAAATTGCTAGGTTAAACCAAATATTCGTAAAAGATATTGTGTCCAACTGAATACTGGATTTATCCTGCCAATGGCTACAAATGATTTCACAGGTGTGTACACTAATGCACTGCACTTACTATTATTGATAATAATGATTTTGTGTCCGCATAGTTTATTGCAATAGAGTCCTATTGACCTGAACCAACATCTAATTTAAGATAGATCATGATAGCCAACTTGATTTTTGTATGAAATAACAGCTTCTTATAATGAATCAACAACATTCCTATATCTTACTAGATTATTAATGGTCTCATACCATATGGTGCGGCAGCGCCCGGATGATAGGCTTAAAATGAATTACTCCTCTCCTCTCTCTGCCACAAGAGCCGCCGGGCGTAGCGGTGAGAGCGCTCCCTCGCGCATCAGCGACGTAAGTTCGAGCCCACGCTCCGCTCGTGCGCGCAGTTTTTCCCCGCGTGACGCGTGGCACGCCCACTCGGTCCTTTGTTTATGCGGGAAGGTCCTTTTTCCGCGTAAACTGCCTCCAATTTTTTTTGCGTAAAGTCTTCAAAAAAACATCCCGGTCCAAAATTTCCTTTTTTCCGTTTTTTTTTGCAAAAAGACCCCTACAAATACGCTAAATTGCAGAAAGGCCCTTTGTTTATGTGAGAAGATCCTTTTTCACGTAAAGGTCATTCGATTTTTTGCTTTCGCTTTATCGGAATCCTTTTTGGTTCCGATTTTAGTCAATTTTATACTTTTACCTCCCGATTTTGGTTGAAGCTCATACAATTTCTTTGTTACATATGAGCATAATTTGCAAATGTGTTTTGCAAGTAGTTTGTGTAAATGCAATGTTGATCAAGTGGCATAAAGCTAATATTTGCGAATGTGTTTTGAAAATAGTTGAGCTTACGCTAAATCCTTTTATTTGTAACTTAAGTTTGCGAATGTGTTTTGCAAATAGATTAAGTCTATATTCCTTCATTGTGGCATGATCTAATGTTCGCAAATGTGTTTTGTAAATTGTTAAAGTTCATACATGCTTTCTTGGTATGGTATAAAGTTTTGTTGTTGCTCTTTTTTTTTGCATTTAAACCACACTATTACAAAACAACAAATATGTGACAACCAATTAGTGTCGGTTTTTTTTTAACCGACATATATATGGTTATTTGTGTCGATTGTAAATTTTAAATGGGTGGAAAGATTATTTGTGTCGATTTTAAATTGAAACCAACATAGATAGTCCATTATCTGTGTCGGAAATTGACGCAAATACTTCCGTCTTGCCTCTCCCTGTCGAATTTGGTGTGCGCCTACCTCGCCAACCCAGGCTCAAGCCTCTGACGCCGCCACCGCCAGATCTTACTCCTCGTATATCCTGCCACATTGCTCTAGCTTCCTCCACCCGTCCGAGGAAGCCTGGCATTAGGTTCCAGGCCATCGCATTACCGTAGAGGACTGCCAGCTTCGCCATTCAACCCCAACGGCAACGTTGACGATGAGTTATCCATTCGAGTGCTAGTACTTCTAACTAGGCTGTCAATAATCAGGGCTTGGTTGCTTAATCTAGTTCGGTACGTGCCACTAGTCCCTTGATTGACTGCATATGTGCTACCCTATGAAACTGAAGGTCATGCTTTATCTGTTTCCTCAAATGCTCTCTTAATTGATCTCTTTGCTTGATGCAAGATCTTAAAATAATAATGCAAGTCATCTATATAGCAGTATTCTCGTAGGTCTTTGGAGATTGTAATTCTACCCCCTGGAAGTCATCTATACATAGTTTGTCATGTTTAATGTTTGCATCAGCAGCATGTAACTTTGGTTTTGACACATTTACCATTTACCAGTTCAAGTATAGTCTACAAAAGAGGGCTACTAGCAAATAGTGATGACTTGATGATGGTGGCCCAACGTTGAATGGGCCACTGTTGTTCTGCGAAAATACCAATGTAAGGAGGTTCTGTTTAGTGCTCACTAGATTGTTCAATCTCTGGTAAGTTCTGTCTGTTTGTGTACGTCTTGTGCAGTCCTATACAATTTTTTTAGTAGTGAGTTGGCAAGCACCAGAAAAACAGGCTGAGGACAGTCAACTTCTACCTGCAAGTTTGAAGGTGTCCTTTGTGCAGTAATCTTGGTTGTGCTGCTCCCCTACTTGGATGTTACAATGGGGCAAAGTAATGACCTTCGGAAGGTAAACTCTTGATGGTATGTACTTGATAATTAATTTACTTTTTCTTAGTACTTGGTAATTAATTTGCTTTTTTCTTTGATAATTTATTCGCTGTTTGCTTCAAGTTTAGCCTTTTCCAGGTATATTTAATAAAGGCTTTTGATTTCATCATGTGTGTTAATGGAATAATAAAAGCTTTTGATTTCATCATGTGTGTTAATGGAATAGAATAGATGATTAAGCCAACTATGTGTGTTGGACTAACGCTTTGAGATGATTTTTTTACCGTATCACTGCTCCTATTGCCTTGAAATTATTCCGAGGCCTATAAGTTTTCATTTCGATAGCACGGGATTTGTGCTTAAATTTGACGATCTGGCCGTAATTAGGGCGCTGATCAATGTTGTCCCACTGATATAGTGATCTACGAATCAAATCAACATTATTTATTTGATTAGATGCTGATAAATGTAAAGTTCACATGCATAATAATCATTGTTTTAACTCCATCATAAATTTCCTCTGTTATCCAGCTTGTTGTACAGATCATTTTGTAGTCCCATTTTGCATTTCTTTTGTTGTTTCGAATGCTTACAATGGTTACTGCCTCTTCTATTCTTTAGTAAATCTATGGGCGTGATATTTACATGCAATTTATCTAACTAACTAAATTCTTTGATTTATAGATATCTTGCTGAGTTACTTACAGGCAGCCATTGAGTTATTTACTGACAGATATCTATGGCCGTGATATTTACATAAAATAATCATTATTGTCGTCCCCTATATATAGCACGTACACCCATATTTAAGTCATAATGCTTACATAATTGTTACCGTGCTAAAATATTTCTTCTGGTACTTTCATATATATATATATATATATATTTTTCCCGATATTGCTTTAAGATTTTCCTAATAAATAAAAGATGTGCTCCTGCAGTATCTTCAAACAGATGCTGCAAAAGCCTACTAATGCAAATTGCTTCTACAGGGTCATGTACATGTCCGAAACAATCTTATGATTTTTGTCGCAAACATGCATATCAAGAGCTATTTTTTTGCTATTCTTCTTATACCAATGAATACAGTCTTTGGCCACGCCGGCGACTATGGCACGACTGCGGGTGACCAGCTGCGCTTTGATTGCAGCAGTTTTGTGATTCATTGGCGTGCATCCATTTTGCCTTTCGCTGATTGTTACTCCCTGATCCTGACCGCGTGAGCAATTAAGGTTTGTTTTTTCTATTTCTTCTTTTCCCCAAAGCTGGTTGAGATTTCTGTCCCTAAGATCTCAAGCAGCAGAGTTCGAGTCTTCCCAAGCTGCATGTGCGCGTGTTCGCGAAGCTTCCGACGCTATCCATTTCTTTATTTTTGGTCACTTTTCTCCGCCTCCGTCTCCCACTCGTCTCCGCGTCTCTCCATCTGTCCCCTTCGATTCTTCTCATGGCGTGACGGGATTTGTCCCTGCTGGAGTCCTCGAGGACCAGCATCCCTCGAGGACGCGTCTCGCTCCCGTGCCTTCCCCTCCGTCCGCAGACACCGCCTGGTGCCGCTCCTCGCCTCCTCCGTTAACACGCCTAGCGTGTCCCCTTCTCGCTCCTGTGCCTTCCCCTTCATCCGCAGGCACCGCTCCTTGCCTCCTCCGTTAACGAGCCTAGCCAGTTCCGACGAGCCTGCCCTCGTTGGAGCACGTCGCGGGACCGTCGCTCCCGATTCCCGCCTTGCTCGACTCGCGCACAACCACAACCGCGTCTGCAATAGCGTCGCTGATGATGTTGACATTTCCCCCCTCGGGTGGGGCGATTCAGTCCTCTTCGCTGTCGACGATTCGGTCCTCTTCGCTGCCGATGCCGAAGCAGATCCCACCACGTCCGACGGCGAGGGCGACCGGATTTAGCTAATTGCGTCTGCTGCTTCATCCAAGTGCCACCCGTTCCATGTTTAGATTCGGCGTTGCTCATATAAGCCTCTCTATTGCCCTCTCTCATTCCCTCTACTACTCGTCTGGTGCTGTATGCGCTTCTTGGTGTGGTTCTTCTTCTCTGTGCGCTACAATGTATTAGCCTATTGATTATTGACATGTCCCCATGATAGATTGCTCTTATCATTATCTCTGACGTCTCAAATGTTGTCGCTGCAGCCATCGCACCTTCTGTCAAGTCTTCGAGTTTAGCTTGAGACTGGGTCCTAAATTTCCTTTCTTTGAGATTTGTGCAGGTGTGCCCTATTGATTCTTTCTGAGATCATATCTCAAGATCTCACGTTGGTAGCTGTTGTCTTCGGAATTATATTGTTCAGAAGGCATGCTGGCAATGATTTGTTCCACGGTATCTACTGTCTTCGAAATTATATTGTTCAGAAGGCATGCTGTCAATGATTTGTTCCACGGTATGATAGCCATCCTTCTTTTACCGTTATGGCCTTGACTAATATATTTAGAATACAGAACCATTTTACTAAAAGTGGAGAACTCAAGCAAAGTCGTATAGGATACAAGTGTTGAATTCAGATGGCAGCCTGTCAATGATTTGTTCTATGGTATGATAGCCACCCTTGTTTTATCCTTAAGGCATTAACTAATAGATTTAGAATTCGGAAACGCTTTACTAAAAGCGGGTATCTCGAGCAAAGGCATATAAAATAATGTGTGTTGAATCAGGGTATTTCTTTCATGAATCACACATGTAATATCCATATGCCATGGTAAATTGTCGATATGGTTGTTTCATGTTTACATCGACCACGGTATTAGGAAAACATATCTTTTCCTACTACTTTAGAGACTGCAAAAACTAATTGAAATAACAAATGAGAAAGGTTGGAGCATTGAGTATCTGTTGAGGATGCATTAGCTTTTCGATGGCTGATCCTTTTCATAAGAAACGAACCGCTCTTTTTGCGTTATCTTGCTGCTTATTCCAATGGCTTCTTACTGTGAACATCATATGACGTTCTAAACATTGTTTCTTTTTGCGTTCTCTTGCTGCTTATTTCAATGGCTTCTTATTACGAAGCTCACAATTTATCCTAAACAACACATATAGTTCTAAACACTTTTTTTGTGTAAGTGTATGGGGAGAGAGTTGTTTGTTTGGAAAGTTGCTCAAAAGAAAAATCTAAAGGTCTATGGGGAAAGCTAATGTGGTTGTTCTGGAAAAGCAAACCCCAGTCTCTGTGACTACAGGAATACTCACAATACTATAGCCACACAGACGAGGTACTTCTTTTGCTCCTGAATTTTCGTTCGCTTCTGTGGTAATGTTGAGAAAAAAAATGCGAATGATTGTGCCAGCTTCTATTGACAGACATCCTGCGAAGAGTATTTGTGTGATCTTTTGTGCTTTCATTTGGATCTTGCATGTTTCGTTTCCAAGGTGAATTCTAGCTGCTCATGGAATATGAGGAATCCGTTATTGCTTTCCCAACAAGAGCAAGATTGAAATGCTAACAATACAGAAATAGTACATCCTTTGGTTGAGAACTTGATGCTTCAGCGGTTAACTGTTCAAAGTCACATGAGAGTGAGTTTTATTCTCTTATATCTTATTTCTCTGTTTTCATTACTCCATGTGTGCATGTCCCCACATGTTTGCCATTTTTGCATACTGTACAATTCCCTTGGTATGTTTTTCATATGTTCAGCGCATAAACAGCTTTTAGGTTTCCAGTCAGCAGTTCGATATTCTTCAAATTTTTTTAATAACTTCAATACATATGCTATTTGGCATAGTCCCAAAGATAAAGTTTCAGGATGCAATTGAGCTTGTTGGTATGCAGCCGCTTTCTTCAACAACTACAACTTGGAAGAGGTTCATAACCGTCTCTCTTATTTGTTTGCATCATCAATATTATATTCTGACTTTTATCCTTAATGCTTCCTGCTGCATAAAGATATTTCCATCTTTAGTTTGTAAACTGAGTAATTTTTGAGCTGTCGTCTGCTCGCCTTGCTAATTCCGTAAGCCAAGTTAGAAATCCTTTTAATGTTAATCTTGTCTTAACTATTAAAAGATGGAGTTTACTCCTTCCTTCTGCTGGATCGTCCACACTCAAAAGGCCCAAAGCCCATTTCCCATCCCACGACCTCCCGCACAATCTCCTCGCTTCACTCATAAGATCTCCTCGCCTCACCCCGCCCCTATCGCCGCTGATGCCTTCAGGCCGCCGCCGCTGCGCTGGCCAGCCCGCTACCTCTGTTGGGGGTTCGCATGGGCTTGGGTAAATGAGCGGTTGGCGAGTAGGAGGAGAAGATGCTGGAGAGGCGGTGTCTTGTGAGGCCTTGCGCGCCCATGGAAGGTCATGGGCGCAGCCGAGATGGGGTTTGCGGCGAGAGGAGCGAGAGGCGGAGGGTTTTGGGGAGCGGATGCCTGCCCAACCGCTTGATTTGACCGTGAGGCGGTTAGCTTATCCTAGGACAGCCCAACCCAACCCAAAGGCCGCAAACGCACCATGGCCGATCCATTGCTCGGCCATGGACGGGTAGTCCGGCGGCTGCTGAACCGCGTGCCAATCGCCCCGGTGACCGTTGCCACCGCCGCGCTGCTGCACCTGGTCCGCCACTCGTCCTCCTCCTGCTTCGCTGGCTCGCGGGCCTACTCGTCCCCCTCTCTGGCGCCCTTCCCCCGCACCTCCTACGACGCCGCATCCCATTGCATCGTTGACCCCAACCTCCGTCTCTCCAGGCTTCGGTCCTCGGCAGCTCCTCCCGCGTCCTCTGCGTCACCGCCGGTGCGGGGCAAACAGTCGACACGCTCCTCGTGACCTCGCCGTCGCCCGCTTTCGCTGCCCGGCCTCCACCCCAAGAGGGACTCTGTCACCTACAACGCCCTCCTCAACCACCTCCCACCAGCAGCCTCCTTCCGCCACCTCGCGCTCGCCACCTCCTCCTCCTGCCGCTTCCGCCCCCAACGTCGCCACGCTCATCGCCCTTCTCCGCACTCTCATGACCTGCCTCCTCGCCTACATCCTCAAGATGGCCTACATCCACACACACAACGCCGTCCTGAACTCCCTGCTCGCCATGTACGCCGCCTTCGGGATCCTCTCGCCGCAGCCAAGGTGTTCGATGAAATGCCCCTTCGGGACGTCGTCTCCTGGACCTCCATGATCGGGGCCTACCGAGCAGCGGGCTGCGCGCCTCACGTGTTGCGCCTATTTAGAGAGATGCTCGCCGATGCCACGCTAGAGTTGGACGGGGTCGTGCTCGTCGTGGCCCTTCGTGCCTACGCCATGCTCCAACACCTCGGGGTGGGGAGTTGCAAGGAGATTGTCAAGCTCGGCATCCACACTCCCCTAACTGTATTTTTTGCGAGCTGTTCTTCCTTTTAGTTACCATTCAGAGTGAGTTCAATGGAAGGTTAATGGACTTTGTATGTTACTTTCTTGGCAGGAAATTTGTCGCAACACTGGCAAGCCAACCTACAAGTGCTCCCATGGTAATAGTCATGAAAATGATTAAAATTGTTGCTTTTAATGTGGTTTCATGTCACATAACTGAAAAGTAGGCATGTTTATTATAAAGGCTTCATGCTTCAGTAGTTTATTATAGAGACTAACAAGCCACATTTGTTGTGAGGCAATGTGGAGTTGTTAGCATCTCTCTCTTACAAATATGCACAATTTATTAGGACATGATATCAATTCTTTGTGCCTTGAGTTATTTTAGCATAGCAGGTCATTAGCCTTTGCACAAATCATATTGGGACTAGATTCTTTTCTCAATTCAGTTCTTACTGGTGGACATATCGAAATTATCATTGCATGGTTTATAGGATCTGGGGCTACTAGAATCATTTTACCTATGTAAATTCACCTTTCGTTCTTAAAAATAACTCCACCGAGAATCCATTGCTTTTGTAATTGTTTCAGTTTTGCTTGGTCTCATTGTCACTACAAGGCGTTATAGCTGGTGACTGAAGTTGATCTTTAAGGATTACCACAAAAAGGAAATAAACTGATCAATGCAATGAATAGACGTATAGTGATGTTGATGTTGCATGTACAATTTCTAAAAGGTTGGTAGTCCTTTGTCTACTACATGTACGATTTAGAAAGCATTACCAATTCTTGAAATGTATTGTTGGAAAAAATCTATTGTTTGAGTTTTAGGTTGAACTAATCTCCATAAAGGTACATAGTGCGGACTAAGAAAACATCCCTTGTTTCCCCTCTTATTTGTATTGAGAAGCACCAATTTCTCCATATAGCATTGTAAACAATTATTATTGCCTGCTACATAACAAAATTTTTGTTATTTCATTGTAGTGTTGCTTATGGATCATACCTTCAAGTGACTGGAGTGGTGGTGTTAGCTGTGCATTAAGAGACAACATTTTAAAAGGTAATTTCATCATTTTTAACTTGCGCGCAGCACTTCATGTTTGTACAAGAGTTAATAACCAAACAAATTCATGAATACAAAGGACTGCTAAAATAACTACACTACTAGCATGGCTCTAAATACCCGAATTCTATTATTCCTGCTTGTGCTATAAATAACCGACTTATGCTATTTGGATAATTAGGACACTGCAGAGGTGCTAATCTTATGTTTTATCAGAATTTTTGTTGATCGTTTCATCAAAGATGTTACACATGTGCAACAACATTTCTGAATTCATGAGTACATAGGGATGCCAAAATAGGGCAGCCTAATAGTTGGTTAATTGAAAGTTTATTAGTTACTTTTGTCTGTTCATAAACTTTTGTAACATGTTGACCCTTCACTAATTGAACTATAATAACCTAAAAGCATCTTTTTTTCAGGATCTGCACTGTTAGTAGTTGTGATATATTTCTGGATCATCACCTTCATAGTACAACACTGTGCATTTGATCATAAGTGAGGTGGGTGAGCTTCTCTAATTGTTAACTATTAAGATTATCATAACTTGAAAGCAATTGTATTGCTTTTATGACATTTCACATGAAATAGTTTTATTGATGGCTGGTGATGTGTTGACATGCATTATTTTCCTGTACATATGTTTTCCTTTGGTGAAAGGCATGCTCAATTATTTACCTTTCTATCTTTGCATTGAAATTATTCAAGTTCTTCTAATCTTCTGAAATTTCTATCCTTTATTTTTTTAGGGGAACTTCTATCCTTTATTTATACTCTTGAGAACGTTCAGTCCAAAAAAATCTGAAGAATCCTTGCTGCAATTTAGTTGTTAGGCTAGCATTTGGCTTCCTAACCCCTAAGGTCCATGGCAGCATCCACAATTCTCGGATTGGATTAGGGTTCAAGGTATCATAATGTTGATGTTTTTATCTTATCAGTAATAATTGGTTGTTTCTCCTCTGCAATAAAATGGTGGTAGTCACTGTTGTTAGTGATTTTCTTTCATATGAATACTGCGTGGCTTCTTGGTTGTTACACAAATGTCTTTCTTTTTTCCAGTTCCAATGCACTAGATTGGCTATTAATTTAAATTGTCCATTATAATCATTCATTATTACATCATATGTAAGCAGTATTTTTAAGCACACCGCATCATACATTACTGTTGTAACCTTAACATTTGCTCTAGAAATAACATTTGATCTATTTTTACAGACTAGGTACAATTTTGCTACCTTTCATCAGTAGTTGTGCTCTTATTTAAGGAAGGCATGCTTAGTATTATTGCTACCTTTCATCAGTAGTTGTGCTCTTATTTAAGGAAGGATTCCTTAGTATTATAAACACGTGCATTATTGTTCTACAATTCCTCTTTTATGGTAGGAGTAAAACTATTGATGTTGCTCAATTCCTTGATGTTGCAAGATAGCTCCTTCTATAGTAAGGGATGATAATAGGAAGGAGGTCCATATTGGGAAGTGGTTGGTGTTCCACAGCATTACTGGGTGAAACAAATGAATATTTATTTGGAGTTTAATTTCTATGCTATCAGTAAGCTTTCATAATATTATATGATTTGTGAAGTTTTAATGTCTGGGAAACAACTACCTGACAATTCACTTTGATGCTGAAATGTTTTGCTTCTCACAGAAATGGAAGTAGAGTTCCTTCTCTGTTTCACAAAAGAACATTTTAATTATATGTGAGGGGGCCATTGTATGTATCACTATTTTTTGAGACTCCGTTGCAACGCACGGGCAGTTTACTAGTATGCAAAAAGGATGTAAAACTTGGTTTTATTTGCTATTCTGTTCACTTATGAATTGATGACATTTTCTCATAAGTGGTTTGTTCCATGTGCCCTTCTTGTACTGTGATGTATCGCATCACATTGAGTCGACGCACATGCAATATGCTCTTAAGTCAATCGCCCTTGCTCTAGGAAAGATGGAAAAGTGAGGAAAGATGAAAAAGTGTGTAGATGATGGGTATGATCAGCAGTATCACATAGCTTTGTTGTATTTGAGGAACATACAAAATTCTATAGAGGCTATCAAAAGTATTCCACGAAAGGTTGGCTCTCTATCTTATAATGTATAGGACGCTTGACAAAATTAAAACATGGATTTAAGTGATGCCAAGGTAATGGCCACTCTGGCACAAGATCATTGATTTTTATTAAACTGTATATGCTCTGATTGAGGTGCTCTTTTGTTTAAAATTAATATTGTTGTTACTTGAATCTACAGGTGTAATCGGATGCTAACTGATCCATTGTCGGATCGTTGCTTGGATGGATTTGGATAGGGGTTTCGCTATCTGCTCAGATTTGGGTAGTTTTGCTTGCATATGAATTTGTATTCATGAGATGGCCTATTCATTGAATTCGAATATCCAGGAAAATTAAATTCGGACATCTTGTTTTATGTAGAACTCATCACTAAGAATGCAATAGTGTACATGGATTGCTAGGTGCACTAATGGTTTTGAAATTATAGGCTTATAGCCGCAATGGATTCATAGCCTATCTTATTTGAGTAGACCTTTGTGTCACCAATGTTGCTGATACTTCACCTGTAAAACATCAAAAAACATTGCTCATTTTGCCTTTTAGAGGATGAAATATGAATGCAAGTTGATTTATCATTTAACCACAGTTGAATATACTATAATGCCACTGTTTTCATATTCATCTGTTTTTTGCTTGCATTGAGCAGTTTAAACATATCTTACATATATTCAATGGATTCCTTAAGCATTCAACCTTCATTTTGCTACCTTGCTTTATAGATTTTCATAGTCAGCATTGTGTTATAATTGCTACATATGGATGACAATATCAAGTCATCATAGCGACCCCTTCTGATTGTTTTATTACTCATGAGTGTTGTCATAATAGTATTGAATCTGATGGGCAGAACGTAGTGATATCTTTTGTTTCCCTTCTGGTTGACATGCTTCGTCATAATATCCTATTCAAGAGCTCTCTGATTTGCACCATCAATCAGGTATTCTGTCACCTGCTGATAGACAGGCATTAGAATGGAGACTCAAAACATGGCAGGCATACCATTGAAAACTTGGATTGGCATCTATCTATTCCACAGCGCCTTCCACCTTCGTCTAAACGACAATGGTGCTCGAAGGAGGCATTGGTTCTTTTACGTGTTGCTCCTTCAAAATTATTGAATGTGAGTTTTTTTAGACTGTAAATTGGTACTTTTGCTGTCTTTTATTACAATTATTTATGCACTCCAGAAATCAGATTTCGATGTGAGCTCTATGTACATTATCGGTATAATTTTTAGATTGTTCTCTACGTTTTTTGCTATAAGTATCTACATATTATCTTAAATCATCATTTTCTTTATTAAGGTCACATGAAGCTAATTATTCCTGATTATTTTCTGTAGTCCTGTCCTACCATTTTTACTGTTTGAAAATTGCCTTTACTGCCGTTGTGGTCGTGCTTCCCACATCACATCAATGCTTGATAATGTATGTTGAGGTTATTCTGAGCAAGGTATGGTTAGAATAATAGCCATGCCATGGTCACTTCCTATCTGAACAATATATGATGGCATAGCAATAAATATGGCAATGTTTTGAATTTGTATAGTCCCATCTAAAATGATTCTGCTGCATGTAGAACCACTCTATACACGTCCTATTTAACATTTTAACATGTTTGGCCATCTATTTTCATATTAATGTTGCTTGCAAATTCAAACCTTGTCTAATACCTATATATTGTCTTTTGCTATTGTGTCAAGACCAGTTTGATCATGGTAAATCATTCATAATTAGACCATGGTTCAGTAAATGAAAATAGTATTGTATGACTACTGTTAAACTAGACTTGTATAGGGTGTTATTTGCTATTTTACCCTCTTTGTACATGTACACTGTTTTGGCCCATTGGCCCAGTGAATGCAAATGCAACCATTCTAACATGGTATCAGAGCGGGTTGGCTGCAGCCCTAGCTAGGGTTTCCTCCTAACACTGTAGCCGCCGCCGCCGCAGGCCATTCTCGCCAGCGACGCTTCGCCGTCGTCGCAGATCCCTCCGGTGGCAACCTCTGCTCTCCCTTCTCTCCTCCTCTGCATTCCGGCGGCAACCTCTGCTTTCCCCGAGCTGCCGCCAGCCTCCGTCCGTGTCGCCTGGCCGCACGAGCTGCCGCCTCCCTCCGTCGGCGATCGCCGACCCTCGATCCGCGTCGTAGCGGCATCGACGACGAGGTCGCGGCGGCGACGTCGGTGGCCGGTGGCTGACACTTCTTGCTGGGGACGCGGCCACTTCTTGCTGACACTTCTTGCTGGCGACGTCGGTGGCCGGTGACTGATTACAAAAGAGGGCTCCTCTGCGACTCGACTACAACAGAGGGCTCTTCCTCCATCCTTCTAGCACCAAATGGCGAGCGCATCTCGTTCTTCTGGACCAATGCCTCTCCCGCCCGTCATGTTTGATGGAACCAACTTCCGGGAGTGGTCTACAATGCTTCGGGTCTCACTTGACAGTCAGCGTCTATGGGGTCACCTCACTGGAGCTCGTCCTCGCCCACCAGTTCCGGTTCGCCCAGTTCAGCCTGTGGTCGGGCCAGATGGTGCTCCTGTCCCTGCAGATGTTCTAGCAACATATGAGCAGGACGCTGATCAGTATGTCGCCGATTTGCAGACTCTTGAGGGATGGCAGATGGATGAGGCTCGTGCTGTTGCTGTCATCTTAGGCAGCATGAAGGTTGAGCTTGCCATGGATCTGGCCGCTCTTCCTTCTTCTCAGCTGATGTGGGAGCGTGCGCAGGCTCAGTTTCAGCCGAGCAGCGATGCTCTCTACACCTCTACATTGGAGCTGGCGAGCTCTCTTCGTCAGTTGGATTCCACCGTCGATGCCTTCTACCAGCAGATTACCGACGTGTGGCGTCAGCTTGACTCCTTGGAGCCTCCCTTCAGTTCGACCTGCGACTGCTGTGGCCTTCATCGGGACCACAAGAGTGCTGTTCGCCTCTTTGAGTTCCTCCGTCGGCTTCGACCGGAGTTTGAGCAGCTCCGTGCTCAGCTGCTGGCCCGCTCGCCGCGACCGTCTCTGGTTGAGGCGCTCACCCTGGTCCGTGCAGAGGAGACTCGTCTTCGTGGCGTTCTCTCGTCTTCCTCGTCTGTCCTGATCACTTCCGTACCTCCTCCTGCGACAGCTCCTGTGACTGCTCCTCTCCCAGCACCGGCAGGAGGCTCGGTTGCTGTGGCGAGCACCGTTGGTGCAGTGGTTCGTTGTAACTACTGCAAGAAGACAGGGCACACCATTGAGCAGTGCAGGAGGCGGCCTCAGAACCGCAAGGGTGGAGGTGGTGGAGCTGGTACCTCTCGCCCACCTGACGCCCTCCTGACAGCTATACAGGATGTGACTCAGCGCCTTGAGCGCATGGAGCGCCGTCTGGGGGTGCCTCCTTCTCCAGGACCGTCTGTTGCCAGTCTTCCTTCAGGTATACAGTTGCCTTGGATTCTTGACTCTGGGGCTTCCTTTCATATGACACCTGATTCTACTTACCTTGGCCCACTGAGTTCTTCAGCCATCCCTATGTCTGTCAAGACGGCTGATGGCACTTCCCTTTCAGTTGCTGGTCGGGGGACTCTCCACACTTCTTGTTTTCATGTTCCTTCTGTTTCACTTGTTCCTCGCCTCGATCTGCAACTGATTTCTGCTGGTCAGCTTGCTGACCTTGATTGTCGTATCATTCTTGAGGCTGACTCTTGTTCTGTTCAGGATCGTCTCACTGGGACCCTAGTTGGTACTGGCCGTCGGGTCCGTGACTCTCAGCGTCTTTGGGAGCTTGACTGGTGTCGGAACCCGTAATAAGACACGGGCCCAGTTGTGTTTAGCTGTACTAGTCCCTGGATCAATAGCTAGTACACACAGATCATAACAGTATGGATCATCACCATGCGATAAATAAAGTTTAATACAGAGTACTAGCCAACCAGGCCCATTATTACAAAAGTTGGACCCGTAGGTCATATAGCAAATGAAATATTAAATCACAAATTAACATGATAAAATGAAGTCCGAAACACCAGGCAAAGATCAAGATAACGTGATCCTAGATGTCACGATAATCTTCCTCTTCAAAGTCTTCATTGCGAGATATCAAATGGTGGAACGCAGGCCCTTGGATAGCTATCTTTATCTTCCCGATCCGCTTCATGGAATAAGCGACCCATAATAAAAGCGAGGGTGAGTATGCAACATACTCAACAAGTCCGGTAAGAAATGCAATATGCAATTTGATTCAAGGGAAGGTATTGGTTAATTTTGCAAAAGCCAATTTTTAAAATTTTATCCTAGAATTTTTAATAGCATTTTTCAAAAGTATTTTCTTTTGATAAATCAGAGTTTAAACTTTTTGGGACACGGCTCCAACCGTGGAAATCAAAACAAGCATGGCATCGACCATGGTTTTATTTTAAGAATACTTTTGAAATCTTTTCCTCGTGGTTACAACCACGAATTTTATCAAATCATAACATTCACGGCTACAACCGTGCTTTTCTTTTGTAAAATCTGATTTTGGAATCAAATAGAGAAAATCTACCTGGCGACAGCGCACTTTGTCCACCCTTGACCGTGGGTACGGCTATTCGAATAGTTTGTTTACTCTGCAGAGCTTGCACGCTTTACCCGCGAGAGGTATTTCACTCTTTTTGGTCATTTGCTTCCTTTGGCATATAACCCCAAGTAAAAACCACAAGGCCATTTCCCTAGCTACGTCTTAACTAAGTCACGCCCGCTGAGGTTTCACCGCCAAATGGCTACAACCAAGTTGGAAGCCCCCTCTTGCGCCTGTAGGACTCATCGTGGCTACAACCACGCCCACTCCACCGTTTGGCATGCCTTAATTAAGTTTTCACTAGTTACTCAGCCAGGCCCGTCCCATACCGGAACCCGCGGTCGCACTGTTGTACATTGTTTGACAATCACAAGGAATCGGTCCTTAGGGTGACTAGGGTGGCACATACTCAAACCCGAGTCTCGTGCATACTGCACCCGCCTTGCAACCTTCCACCCTATTCTCATTTTTGAAATTCCAAGTTTCTCTTTTCTTTCGTTTTACCAAACTGGCAGCGCCAATTGCCCTTTTTAAAATAACATTTTTGCTCAATCATTGGGAATTTCAAATAACAAGCTTTCAATTAAACATACAAATAGTATCTAGCATAACTAGGCACTACTAGTAGACTAAACAAGGGTGTTAGGCCATACAATTAATCATTCTAGGGCAACCAAAGGATGGATAGATTAATATGTAGCAAACATACATATTAACAAGGTATATAACTACACTCTATCATAACATATCATTTTATATAAACAACCATAGCATGCAAGTTAGTAAATCTATGAAACATTTCAAAACATGGATCAACATGCTTCAAGGGAACTTATCGGAGACTTGCGGGGAACTTGCGGGAACTTGCGGAAACTTGTAGAAACTTGCGGGAACTTGCCTTGGTCGGTGAGAAGAGGGTTGTCTTCCTGCGGTTCTGCGACGGAGTCGTCGTCTAACGTTTCTATTAAACGAAAAACAAATAATAAATGTATTCGGAAAATACAAAGAAACAAATTAATTCGTAATCACATGAAAACTTCCAGATAATTAGTTTATCACTTTCTAAGATTTACAAAATTTATTTGGACATTTTTGGACGTATAGTTTAAAAGTTACAAAAATCGTAAGTTTGGACTTTCCGCAAATAATTTAGCAGTACAGATTTATTCATAAAATTTCATAAAAATTACTGTAGAAAGGTACTAATTTGTACTAATTAACAAAATTTGTCGCATACCATTCAGACTTAGAACGAATTTGTAGCGAAAAAGACAAAATTCGCAAAATCTGGAAATTGGCACATATAACTAGCTACCTAGTTTCTCTAGTGCATGCTACTGTTCATGTGCATGGCACTGTTCATGTTTGTTTTCCACGGCTGAACACAAAGTCTCGCCTGCACACTGGGTGACTTAAGCTACACATTATATATATATATATATATATATATATATATATATATATATATATATATATATATATACACACGCATACATGTTTTTTTTAACCGATCTAATATATATGCCTACAGAACAACCGAGTATAGCCACAGATATATATACCCACGCGACGACTAATATGAAAACATGCATGCGCCTAGTGAGTACTTTATATACATGGATATATGCGTCTATTCAACTATATACCTATGTATATATACTTACGCGAATATATAAACGAGATAAAAAAAATAGGAATAGAGCGCGCGTAAGAGAGATGAGGGACTACCAGTCGGCGGCGGCAGTAGTGCAGACCGTCGACGTAGGAGAAGGCGTCCAAGAAAGTGCACCGGCGACGGCGAGACTGCGGCGACATCGAGACGGCGGCAGCGACGATGGCGAGACTGCGGCGACGGCGGCATCAACGGCGGTAGCGACGGCGGCATCAACGGCGGTAGCGACGGCGACGACGACGTAGACAGCGGCAAGGACGGTGACAGCAATGGCGGCGACCTCACGGGAAATGGCAGGGAGGTGTGGATGCAACAGAGGAAGTACTTGAGCTTTAGATGGTGCAGTACCGGGAGAAACGAATGGAATGAAAGGATTGGGCATTGCTGTAGAGAATGAAATGGCTGGATGAATAAGGAGACTTCACGTGTGTGTGGAGGGATGGATCATGTATGCATGCTAGTAATGGAATCGGCTAGGAGGTTGAAACGTTCAGCAACAAAATGGGAAACGGCTGGGAATTTAGTGAAGCCGTGGCCTAGTGGTTAGTGCTTAGCCGTTCCTTGTAACAGTTGTGGGTGCAAGTCCTTTGAATTGAAAAGGCTGGAAACTGAGAATTCACGCGTGCTGATGAAATGGAGGAAACGGCTAGAAGTGGAATGACTTCAGGCGCTGGAGAAATGTACGGCTGAGTGTTCATGGCATAGGAATTGGAAAGCTCATGCATGTGGAGTTCACGTGTGTAGAGTGAATGCTAGCAAATGCTTTGCAAGAGAAATTAGGAAACAGATGCTAGCAAATCAACGTCGTGCATGCATGCATATAGCACATATACATATACATGTTCTCAAAACATGTTGAGAAAAAAAAAACAGAGAGGTCCCAAAAATCTGGAAATTTCCTCTAAAATACTAGGAACTATTTAGAACTTAACAAAGTTGGTTTCGCGATTTTTCGACGCGTAGATTTTTCGTAAAAATTCGTTTAGTGAATCAGACACTTGTACAGATTTTTGTAAAATCCACGATTTACGTTATATAACATCTTTTTCGAAAATATTCGAAGAGAACACTCTCGTCTACCCGTTATCTTAATTTTAAACGAAATTTTAGATTTTACGCTTATTCAAAAATGCATGATCTTTATTTAACACGATTATTCAATAAATGTGAACGCGACTTACTCACGAGGCTTCCAAGTAGATTCCGGAAAATTACAAATAATCCCAGAAACACACCAAATATATTAGAGGCAAATTTTGGGATGTTACAACTGGCTTCGCCTTCCTTCCGCTTCTGTCACGTCCACCTCCAGCAGCCAGTCGACTGCCGTCTCTGATGTCACTGTCCTCGCCACCCCTGCTTCCGCCAGTTTTGCTCAGTGGCATCATCGTTTAGGTCACATGTGTGGGTCTCGTCTTTCTTTGTTAGTGAGTCGTGGTGTTCTTGGGAAGGTTTCTGGTGATACCTCCCTATCCTGTATGGGCTGTAAGCTTGGGAAGCAGCTACAGCTACCCTATCCCACCAGTGATTCAGTGTCTCTTCAGCCGTTTGACTTGGTTCATTCTGATGTTTGGGGCCCGGCTCCCTTCGTTTCGAAAGGGGGTCATCGCTACTATGTGATCTTTATTGATGATTTTTCTCGTTACACTTGGATCTACTTTCTGACTTCCAGGCATCAGGTGTTGTCTGCCTACCAGGCTTTCGCTGCCATGGTCCGCACACAGTTTGACTTGCCTATTCGTGTCTTCCGAGCTGACTCTGCTGGCGAGTACCTATCCACCTCTCTTCGTCAGTATCTCCTCGAGCAGGGTACCCTTCCTCAGTACTCTTGTACTGGTGCTCACGCTCAGAATGGTGTCTCCAAGCGCAAGCATCGTCACCTTCTTGAGACTGCTCGAGCGATGATGCTGGCTTCCTCTGTTCTGCCCCACTTTTGGGCTGAGGCTGTCTCTACTTCTGTCTCTTGTGAACCTCCAGCCTTCTACTGCTCTTCGGGGTGCCACCCCTGTTGATCGTCTCTTTGGCAGGACTCCTCAGTACAGTCCCCTTCGTGCGTTCGGGTGTGTTGTCTTTGTGCTTCTTCAGCCTCGTGAGCGGACGAAGCTGACTGCTCAGTCTGTTGAGTGCGTCTTTCTTGGCTACGATGCTGAACGCAAGGGTTATCGTTGTTGGGACCCTGTGGCTCGCAGGATCCGGGTCTCCCGAGACCTCACTTTTGATGAGTCTCGATCCTTCTTCACTCGTGATCCTTCCTCTAGCCCGCACTCTACTTCTGATTCGCTCTCCTTCCTCACTCTACCTGATACTTCCTCCTATCCACCACCACCCTCTCCTCCGTCCCTATCTTTACCTCCATCCTCGCCACCATCACCCTCACCTTCCATTCCCGCCCCTTCGTCCGCTGCTCCACCCTCTCTCTCGTCACCTCAGCAGCCTCCCTTTCCGCCGCCTCCTGTCCGTTTCCACTACACTCGTCGTCCACCTCCTCCCAGTTCCTCCTCTCTTTTAGGTCCGGCTCCTACTCCCACTTCATCCTCTCCCTCTACTCCTACTTCAGAGTCTACCTCTCCTGCTCCTTCACCGCGGTACGCTCTTCGTGATCGGAGTACGATTCCTCGTCCCGATCGCTACGGCTTCGTTGCTCCTGCTACCGTTTCCTCTGAGCCTACTTCCTATCGCGATGCTGTTACTCATCCTGAGTGGCAATTCGCTATGGCTGAGGAGCTTGCTGCTCTAGAGTGCACTGGTACTTGGGACCTTGTCCCTCGTCCTGCTTCTGTCACTCCTATCACGTGCAAGTGGGTCTATAAGATTAAGACTCGCTCTGATGGTTCTATTGAGCGCTATAAGGCGCGTCTCGTTGCACGTGGTTTCCAGCAGGAGTATGGGCATGACTATGAGGAGACCTTCGCTCATGTTGCTCACCGGACCACTGTGCACACACTTGTGGCTGTTGCTTCTGTTCGTCGGTGGACCATCTCCCAGCTTGATGTGAAGAACGCTTTTCTTCACGGTGAGCTCCGTGAGGAGGTCTACATGCACCCACCTCCTGGCTATTCTGTGCCAGATGGCCACGTGTGTCGCCTTCATCGTTCTCTCTATGGGCTCAAGCAAGCCCCTCGTGCTTGGTTCGAGCGCTTCACCTCTGTTGTCACCGCTGCTGGTTTTGTTGCTAGTGAGCACGACCCTGCTCTCTTCGTTCACACTTCTCCTCGTGTTCGTACTCTTCTTCTCTACGTGGATGACATTCTCATCACTGGTGATGATCCTCAGTATGTTGCCTTTGTGAAGGCGCGTCTCAGTGAGCAGTTCCAGATGTCTGATTTGGGTCCTCTTCGATATTTCCTTGGGATTGAGGTCACTTCCACGTCGGAGGGCTACTACCTCTCCCAGCGGAAGTACATTCAGGATCTCCTTGATCGGGCATGTCTCACTGATCAGCGTACTGTTTCCACTCCTATGGAGCTTCACCTTCAGCTTCGTCCTACTGACGGTACACCTCTTGAGGATCCTACTCGCTACCGCCACCTAGTTGGGAGTCTTGTTTACCTTGGTATTACTCGCCCTGACATCTCCCATGTTGTTCACATCCTGAGTCAATTTATGTAGACTCCTACTCAGATACACTATTAGTCATCTTCTTCGGGTCCTGCGGTATCTTCGTGGTACCATTGATCGCCGTCTCTTTTTCTCTTGCTCCAGCCCTTTGCAGCTCCAGGCCTATTCATATGCTTCCTGGGCTAGCGATTCCTCTGATCGCAAGTCCCTCTCTGCTTATTGTGTCTTTCTTTGTTCTTCTTTGATTGCCTGGAAGACCAAGAAGCAGACTGCAGTTTCTCGCTCCAGCATTGAAGCTGAGTTGCGAGCGCTGGCCTCTGTGACAGCTGAGGTGACTTGGTTACGATGGCTCCTGGCAGATTTTGGTGTCACTGTCTCTACCCCTACGACAGTGTGTTCCGACAGTACCGACGCTATCAACATTGCTCGGGATCCGATGAAGCACGAGCTCACCAAGCACATTGGCGTTGATGCTTCCTATGTCCGGTCGCAAGTGCAGCAGCAGGTGGTTGCCCTTCAGTACGTGCCTTCCGAGGTTCAGATCGCAGATTTCTTCACCAAGGCACAAACGAAGGCGCATCATGATCTTCATCTCTCCAAACTCAATGTTGTGGATCCACCTTGAGTTTAGGGGGGGTGTTAAACTAGACTTGTATAGGGTGTTATTTGCTATTTTACCCTCTTTGTACATGTACACTGTTTTGGCCCATTGGCCCAATGAATGCAAATGCAACCATTCTTACAACTACATGTCTACATCATACACCTTCCTACTACAGTTTTACCTCAACAAAGTTGCTAGTTTTGAATTGTATCAATGCGTCATTTGTAGGGTTAGGGAGGTTTTATTAGCTTTCTATTACATACTGCTTTATCAGTTAATGTTCCAAGATGTGTTTGCATTTGTCATTTCTGTAATGGAGGCAGCATTCCTGTTGGCACCTCAATTTTTCAGAAAAGACCTTAGGGTTCTGAAAATTTACGAGAGCACCCTTGGCCGCTCAACCTTAGTTCGCTCAGCACAGCGTAACACGTAATCCTGTACAGCATAGCAACATACTTTGTGCTTCTCAGACTACTAGCGTTTCCTATTTTCGACTGCTTATATTTTATTTTGCAAAACTATAGGGTATACCACTATGCTTATTACTACTTTATTACAATCCGGAGGTTTAGAGCCCTCCGGTTGCCTCCACCTTGCGTTTTGCTGGAAAGCCCCTCGCTTTCGTCGCTTTGCCGGTTCCGCGACCATCCTCAGAGCGTCCACGATGTTTTTTTTCGGGAAGGCCCCGGATGCGACCTTGCTTCCTTCTCGATCCTTCTTCCCTTCGCCTCTGCCTCCTCGAACTGGCCGTCCAGTACCCGGCGGTCGCCCTCCTCTTCCTCCTCTCGACCCACCCCGCGCCGCCGCCACCCTTCAGGAGCCCTACACGCCGCGCGCAGTCCTCGCTCCGCCGTAGCCTTCCCGATCCAACCTCGGCAAGTCCACGTGCCTGCGGTGGAGATCGGCTCGCTCACGCGTGGGCTGGCCGTCCACCCATCCACAGCGACAAAGCCCGCCGTCACGGACCCCTCGAGAAGGCTCTCTCGTTGTCGGTATCGCTATTGCGTTCCGCTCCTCCACTCGCGCCCTCCATCGACCCCATCACTCTCCCCTTCGCCTGTGTCGCCCTCGCCACCTCCAACGCTGCTGTCACTTTCCCTCACCCCAAAGATCCGCGCAGCCGCGATTTCTGGCGAACCATCGCGCCGCTCTGCCGCCGTCAGTCCTCCCCTTCTCTTGTTCCTTCCTTGCCGACCGCGCCATCCACATCCCCTCGCACTCAGCGTTTCCCGCGCGAGCTTTGCTCACCTCGCTCCGCTGGTTTCCGACGTGCGCCCTCCTGCATGCCCTTCTAGCCGCCTCTCGGTGCCGTCCCAGTCGGTCCACGCCACCCCCAAAACGCGCGACTCCACATCGGCCGAAGCGAGAGCCGTCCGCACTGCCTGCACTCCCGGCCTCCACCCACTCCTCTCCGATTCCCCTGTCCGCGATGGCGAAGCCTCACCCCGTGCCACTGCCACCCGTCGGGGGCATGGGCTTCGGGCCACCGCAGCAGCAACCCCTACGGGATCATCATGCGGATGTTCCACGGCGACGTGTTCCTCGCCACGCGTTCCCAATGAAGCAGAAATATGCATCTTTGGAGAGTAGCTAGGTTGGATTAGACGCCATATTTTTTAGATTGTTGCTGTCGGACGGTGATTCAGGTTTGGCCGTCAATTATGACCGACCGAATTTTACCACTATGACCAGCTAGGATTAAAGCTCTTTTCGTGATTAGCTATTGCGTTAGTTTTGTTCTTTTTCCTATCATAGTTTCAAAAACCCTTAGCTATTCGAATCAAACTCTACTGGCATTTGCTATTTGTCCAGGAGTCACTTGTTGAGAGTAGTTTCCTGGTTTTATTCATTGAAGTTCTCACTATGGGATGCTGCATGGGAAAGGTAAGCGCTCTTATGAATGCTATCGACTCTATTTGACCAACTATAATGCTATTTTGTTTGTGTCTGCTTTTAGATTCACAAGTAGCTTCCGCTTTCCACTGGTTCTCATGTTTTCTTTCCTGGACAAGAACACACTGATGATGAAGACAAGATTGATTTCAAAGGTTGCAGTGTGCATATCATAACAGGCAAGGAGATTTGCGACCAAAAATTGCAGAGCCAAACAAGGATGAAAAAATGTAAGTGAATATACTTTACGTATTGGAAAAATCATATTTTTACTACAGGATATAGTGGATACTTAAGTTTCGCGCATTATCCACTATCTGTATAAATGTGTCTTGCTTACCAATTTACATTTGTTCCATGAAACTAATGTACTTGTAGTTGTATCTGTCCGATGTTGCTCACTATGCTTCCATTGTTGGGAAATGGTAAACAATGCAAATGCATAGATAAATATACTGCTAAGCTTGTGTATCATATGCACAACATATAGCCCATATTTGGATGAATAGGGGTGGGCTTTGTTCAAGATCTGATGGAGGTTGCAGGGTTGATGACCACTGCAGTATACTGTTTTACTAAATTAAAGTGCATGATGTGATTGATTACTTCATTGCTTATACTATAACATACTTACACGAAATGTACAACAAGGTCATTTTCTATTCAGCATTGAGCCTACAAAAAGAGTAGTATATTTTAGGTGTTTGCAGTTATTTGCCGTTTTGTGTCAATAGGAATTACCATGCTTACCCTTAACTCCTGACAGTTAAGAATTGGCAAATTGATCACCACCAAAAGGCGTTCATATTGCTTATAACAACAGGCCGTTCTGTTGTAATCTATTCTCATGCCTCACAGTGCAGAAAAATCCTAAGAGCTGTTACTTCCAACTCCTATCATCCCGTGCATCATATTGCTTTTCCCGCAGTTCTAACAGACATCTACGCTATATAATTTTGCATTCAATAAAATTAGTTTAAAAAACACACCTGCTATTTTTATTACTAAACAAATTCCATTTCGTTTATGGCGTTACCAAAAACTTACTTCTTTGCTTATTGCACCAGACTAAAAAACTTGCTTTTCAGGTTACTGCCTATATTGCAGATAAGCTATTAGGAAGATCATACAGTTCCTACTCGGTGTGCTTTTGGTTAGACTTCTATCATGACAATTTGCTTTTTAACATATTGTTATATCATCGCATATTTTAATCTACGTAATATCTATTTAGAATAGACCCTGTGCATCAGTTCTTTGTAATGTGCTTCACGTTTTTCTATTTCATTGATCCAATATGTTCCTGTGTTAGCGTCCTGACAATACAAATCCTATGGTAATATAGCTACACATAATCACAACAAAACAGCAATCAAGGTTGCTTTGCTACCGATTAAAGTGCTGCAAAAACTGCTTCCCACACAGGCACAGAATCAACCCTGCATTTCACTAGCATATAATTTATTATCCTTTTTTCACCTGTGTAACATATAATCGATTGCCATCCATATCAAACATTATCAAAATTATTTTCACACCTGTATTGCTACTATCATATGTTTGTATTTACTCTCTCTCACCTCGTGCCTCTTCAGCAAAACTACATCTTATGTTTTATTATTAGTGTGTTGCTCACTGCATACATATAAAACGCTGCTACCTTATAGATTATTACCCTACAGAGCTACTAAAACTAAACTATAAAAAACCTCAATATCTTACCTACATTGATTGTGTATTATTTCATTCTTACCCATGTACTAAGTTGCTGCCTTCTACAGAAACAGTGGGTTTATATTACACATCAGATTTCTGCGCTACGCATCCAGCTACCAGCTTTGCAGAAACAGACGCACCTTTTTTTTTACTAATCAGATTTCTACACTGCGAAAACAGCTGCCAAATTTACAGAAACATAAACAGCACTTCATTATTAATAGTATCTATCTAACTGATGCAGCAATGATATAGCACAACGCTTTTGCTTTCTAATTCCATTATATTTTAGATAAGAACAGTACTGCTCCTATTTATATACATAACGCAACAATACCTCAGTAGAACATTAGAGCTTACTACTAAACCCGTTACCTTTTTGATTCCACAACTGCTGTTTATCTTCGCTTGTTTGAGTGTATACATCACTGTTGAAATCGCCTTTTGTGTGTACAGGAAGTAACTTCGATCCATTGGTTACTTCAGCTGATGCGGCTTCTATCCATTGGTTAGTCTATGCGGCTGACATGTTGAAATAAAAATATTGATTGAAGATGAAAATGGGGCTGCCTGCACTCAAACAAAGAATATAGTCTACCAAGAAGTGCTCGCTGCTCATTGATGCTCCTTAATGCTACAACTGCTACCATTTACGGTTCGATCTTACTGCTTTACAACCTGCTCTTCTGCTCACTCACTCCATTGTCATCCTTTCTTACACGCGTTGTTTTTTTACTTATTTTTTCCCTGATTACAAATACCATATTCTTATAGCTTTTACCACCTGTTTGTAAATATACGCTTACTGTCACATATTTATTGTCTTCCGCTCCATTCCTGGATATATTGTGCTACGTTTACGCATTGCTTTCTTGTTCATACTAAACCCGCAAGATTTGCTACCATCTACCAACCAAAAAAACGCAGATTGAAATATATTCTTTCCCTCCACATGATTTTGCTATACCGCTCAATATTTTATCGTTGGCCCCTGTATACAGAACATCCTATGAGATGCGCTATTATGTTCCCTCCTTCCGCTGATCTTTCTGCTTACACCGTTTGCTCGTTTCTTTTCGTATTACCTATTACTTATTTTCACACGCACCTGTTTACTGATTTTACAAATGCTATTTATTACTGGTTTTTTTAATGCTCACAGTACATTGCGCTAACTATAATCATACAAGAAAAAACAAACATACCCTACTTGCCTTCCCAATATTCTTACACATTACTTAGTAAAAACATTAAAAAAAAAAAAGATATACAAACCCGTCTCCTAGCGACTTTGCTACCACAATTATACAAACCACTATCAATACGTCTAAACAATACCCAAAAAAAACAATCAATCTTATTTACTCCCTAATTTCTTTTCTTATAAAATTCAACGTGTATATTCCCTACGCGGCATGCGCCGCGTTTGCATTCCTAGTAAAGACATCGATAACTGTCCTCTCCGCTACCTAACGCAAACCTAATCTATGTCATCTTGTGACTCACTTTGTTTGTTTCCTCTCTGTGCAAAAGTATGCGCCGCTACATGCCCTTTATTATTATTACCTAAGACTACTATTACTTACGAATACAGCTGCATCCATGTATGGCAATATGTACATGCTTACACAAAACCGCGCTCGAGTATGTTTCTACATATATGCATATTCTAGTTTAATCCTATCCTATTGTTTCCTGATTATACAACTTCCAGAGATCCTACGCAGGTATATATAAAGCCAAACTTTTGTTAGCTACCAGTGTATTTCGTTTTACTAAAGTAATTTTGGATAACTCTACAAAGTCTTGAGAAATAACTAGAAAAAAAGTTTAATGAATGTGCCTAAAATAACAATCGACAGCATTGACTGATAATTTATTAGTGTTCTTATGTGGTCCTTATACTAACTTGACTTGTACAAAGTAAGTAATAAATGTATATGTTGCAAGCTTGGTTTTTGCATGGACCATGGTAAACTTTAGCGTGCAGGTGGTAGTGATAATACAAAAAATGGTGGCTATAAATTAAAACTATTCTCAGGTATTGAAATCTATTTCAACATTCTAGCCTTTGCTGCATGCTAGATCAACAATTTGGCATTCGCACATGTGCATTCACTGTCCAATATTACAACTGTTGTGGGGTGCCGAGGAGGATAGTTTTGCTTTTGTCTTTGCAGCTATGGGAGTAAACATGGAAGCGACACAATTTTTCAAGCGTGATTTCGAGGAAAATGGCTTGATAGAGGGAGTCGCCTTATTACTTATTCCAGTACATTTGCATGGCCTTTTTTCCCTCTTCTTTTTCTTCACTATGTTGATATAGGCTTTTTGCAAGATCTGCCAACTTTCCCCTTCGTTTTGTTTGTAGGCAAATGATCCAGCTATTGAGTGTATTATCACCCCAAGAATTACTCTCACCACAGCGGAATACTTGCCATACAAGTGTGGGAAGCATGTTCTTGTCATTCTGACGGACATTAGTTCATATGCAGATGCACTTCGTGAAGTAAGGACAGTTATCTTCCTATAAATTTTTTTTTGATGTTTACAGTACAAACATTTGGCAATTCTCAGTTTCTCACCCAACAACTGGAATTCACACGAGATTTTTGATATTCTCAGGCACTGAAATCTATTTCAACATTCTATTCAGCCTTTGCTGCGTGCTAGATCAACAATTTGACATTCGCACATGTGCATTCACTGTCCAGTATTACAACTATTGTGGGGTGCCTAAAGTAATTTTGGATAACTCTTCAAAGTCTTGAGAAATAACTAGAAAAAAGTTTAATGAATATGTGCCTAAAATAACAATCGACAGCATTGACTGATAATTTATTAGTGTTCTTATGTGGTCCTTATACTAACTTGACTTATATAAAGTAAGTAATAAATGTATATATATGGTGCAAGCTTGGTTTTTACATAGACCACGGTAAACTTTAGCGTGCAAGTGGTAGTGATAATATAAGATACGGTGGCTATAAATTAAAACTATTCTCAGGTACTGCAATCTATTTCAACATTCTATTCAGCCTTTGCTGCGCGCTAGATCAACAATTTGACATTCGCACAAGTGCATTCACTGTCCAATATTATGACTGTTGTGGGGTGCCGAGGAGGATAGTTTTTCTTTTGTCTTTGCAGCTATGGGAGTAAACATGGAAACGACACAATTTTTCAAGCGTGATTTCAAGGAAAATGGCTCGATGGAGGGAGTCGCCTTATTACTTAATCCAGTACATTTGCATAACCTTTTTCCCCTCTTCTTTTTCTTCACTATGTTGATATGGGCTTTTTGTAAGATCTGCCAACTTTCCCCTTCCTTTTGTTTGTAGGCAAATGAGCCAGCTATTGAGTGTATTATCACCCCAAGAATTACTCTCACCACAGCGTAATACTTGCCATACGAGTGTGCGAAGCATGTTCTTGTCGTTCTGACTGACATTAGTTCACATGCAGATGCACTTCGTGAAGTAAGGACAGTTATCCTCCTACAAATTTTATTTGGTGTTTACAGTACAAACATTTGGCAATTCTCAGTTTCTCACCCAACAACAGGAATTAACACGAGAGTTTTGATAGTTGATATACATAAGCCTGAAAAAAATTTACCTTGCATCTTAATTTCACTTGCTAAAAAAAAGAGCTTAACATATATGTTTATACTGGTTGCTCAGATTTAAAAAGACAATCATAGATGTTTGTTGGGCTCTACTATTTGTTTATTATCACTAGGAACTAAATATCATATGGTTACATCGACACACATACGGTTATTCACTATTGCAGCTATACCAGTAGCTAAACACGCTGTAATCATGATAATCAGTCTTCATTCTATTGCATCTTGGTAGCTTCAGCACGGTCCCAGAAGCTCATAATTCCTTGTGTGAATTTGACCCATGATGTAGAACTATGTTGCATTGTCTTCCACCTGCCAGTTTTATTTTTGTGAATGGTTAATAGAGAAGATGCTCTGCAAGGTGCATCTATATTTGTAAGGATTAGAATTTTTGTCCATGTTAGCTGTTTGGCATTCCTGTTTCACTATTATTGTTTGTTCTTTGTCCGAATCCTAGAACAAAGGTCTTAGTAGTGTCATGTGTAAGGTTAGTTGATATTGAGTTTCCTACCAACACAGGTCAATAGAAGGATGGCTCTTTCAAGTAATACTTGTGGTGTCCCAATTTTGACTTAAAAAAAGTGCATCATTTTCATGAATTTCAAAAAGCTTTATTTAAAATTAGTTTTCTTATGGAAAGGTAGATTTCAATCATTGAGGTATAGGTATATAGGGAAAAAGTGAAATAAATTTATCTTCTTTACTAACAGAGTGAGAAGGCTAGAACAACATGTCTTTGTTATCTCCAGTCATTTCTGATTATGCTAAGCCTGGATATTTTCTTGTAAGACCATGGTGTGTTCTGTTTTTTTTTTCGTTTAATGGGATGATCATAGTTCATGCCTTTTGAGCATCCAAAAAACTATAACACCTTATCTTGCCATTTCAAAATTGCTAGGTTAAACCAAATTCTCCTAAAAAAATATTGTGTCCAACCGAATACTTGATTTATCCTCCCAATGGCTACATATGATTTCACATGTGTGTACACTACTGCACTACACTCACTATTATTGATAATAATGATTTTGTTTCCTATTGTTATCTCCAATCATTTCTGATAATGCTAAGCCTGGAATTTTCTTGTATGACCATGGTGTGTTCTGTTTTTTTTGCTTTTATGTTCAATGGGATGATCATAGTTCATGCCAACTTGATTTTTGTATGAAATAACAACTTCTTATAATGAATCAACAACATTCCTATATCTTACTAGATTATTGATGGTCTCATACCATATGGTGCGGCAACGCCCGGATGATAGGCTTAAAATGAATTCCTCCTCTCCTCTCTCTGCCACAAAAGTCGCCGGGCGCAGCGTTGAGAGCGCTCCCTCGCGCATCAGCGACGTAGGTTCGAGCCCGCGCTCCGCTCGTGCGCGCAGTTTTTCCCCACGAGACGTGTGGCACGCTCACTCGGTCCAGCGGGGGGGAGCGCTTGGGATTCGTTTTTTTTCAAAAAGACCTACAAATACGTGAAATTGCATAAAGGTCCTTTGTTTATGCGGGAAGGTCCTTTTTCCGCGTAAAGGCCCTCCAATTTTTTTTGCGTAAAGTCTTCAGAAAAACATCCCGGTCCAAAATTTCCTCATTTCCCGGTTTTTTTTTGCAAAAAGACCCCTACAAATACGCTAAATTGCAGAAATGCCCTTTGTTTATGCGAGAAGATCCTTTTTCACGTAAAGGTCATTCGAATTTTTGCTTTTGCTTTATTGGAATCCTTTTTGGTTCCGATTTTAGTCAATTTTTTACTTTTACCTCCCGATTTTGGTTGAAGCTCATACAATTCCTTTGTTACATATGAGCATAATTTGCAAATGTGTTTTGCAAGTAGTTTGTGTAAATGCAATGTTGATCAAGTGGCATAAAGCTAATATTTGCGAATGTGTTTTGAAAATAGTTGAGCTTATGCTAAATCCTTTTATTTGTAACTTAACTTTGCGAATGTGTTTTGCAAATAGATTAAGTCTATATTCCTTCATTGTGGCATGATCTAAAGTTCGCAAATGTGTTTTGTAAATTGTTAAAGTTCATACATGCTTTCTTGGTATGGTATAAAGTTTTGTTGTTCTTTTTTTTTTGCATTTAGACCACACTATTACAAAACAACAAATATTTGACAGCCTATCAGTGTCGGGTTTTTTTGAAGCGACACATATAGGGTTATTTGTGTCGATTGTAAATTTTAAATGGGTGGAAAGATTATTTGTGTTGATTTTAAATTGAAACCAACATAGATATTCCATTATCTGTGTCGGAAATTGATGCAAATACTTCCGTCTTGCCTCCCCCTGTTGAATTTGGTGTGCACCTACCTCGCCAACCCAGGCTCAATCTACCGCCAGATCTTACTCCTCGTATATCCTGCCACATTGCTCTAGCTTCCTCCACCCGTCCCAAGAAGCCTGGCATTAGGTTCCAGGCCATCGCATTACCGTAGAGGATTGCCAGCTTCGCCATTCAACCCCAACGGCAACGTTGACGATGAGTTATCCATTCGAGTGCTAGTACTTCTAACTACGCTGTCAATAATCAGGGCTTGGTTGCTTAATCCAGTTCGGTATGTGCCACTAGTCCCTTGATTGAGTGCATATGTGCTACCCTATGAAACTGAAGGTCATGCTTGATCTGTTTCCTCAAATGCTCTCTTAATTGATCTCTTTGCTTGATGCAAGATCTTAAAATAATAATGCAAGTCATCTATATAGCAGTATTCTTATAGGTCTTTGGAGATTGTAATTTTACACCCTGGAAGTCATCAATACATAGTTCGTCATGTTTAATGTTTGCATCAGCATCATGTAACTTTGGTTTTGACACATTTACCATTGATTAGTTCAAGTACAATCAACTAACCAGGGCTAGCAAATAGTGATGACTTGATGATGGCGGCCCAATGTTGAATGTCACTGCTGTTATGCGAAAATACCAATGTAAGGAGGTTCTGTTTAGTGCTCTCTAGATTGTTCAATCTATGGTAAGTTCCGTCTGTTTGTGTACGACTTGTGTAGTCCTATACAATTTTTTAGCAGTGAGTTGGCAAGCACCAGAAAAACAAGCTAAGGACAATCAACTTCTACCTGGAAGTTTGAAGGTGTCCTTTGTGCAGTAATCCTGGTTGTGCTGCTCCCCTACTTGGATGTTACAGTGGTGCAAAGTAATGTCCTTCCGAAGGTAAACTCTTGATCAGGGGCGGAGCTGGGCCTCGGGCAGCTGGGGCACGGGCCTGAGGCCCTGCCAAAAAAATCGGTGACCAGCCCACATGCCCCCACACAGCCCACCCCTCGGTCCCCTCCCCAACCCTAATCTGTGCTACAGACTCCAGCTCCAACCTCCAGGCCTCCAACCTGCCGCTCTCTAGCCGCTCGCCCTCGCTCTCTCTGGCGCTCGGGCCCCCTCGGCAGCTCGGCCCATCGGCGCCGGCGGTCGGCGCTCTCCCCCGCTAGGTCCCCCCTCGGCTCTCCTGCGGCTGCACGATTTTGAATTAGTATTTCAGTGTTCTAATAGTGAAATTTGTATGTGTTGAGTTCTTTGCGGAGCTGGAAGTTTGACACCGAGAGCTATGCAAATGTGGTCGGAGATGCTGGTATGGAGGAAAGAGTTCAGAGCCGATACGATCCTGGAGGTGATCACACCTGCCTGCAAGAGATTCTTGAGAACTTGTATTCTCTGTTTGATCTATTTATGGTAAATGGCTAATATGCTACGAGTTCCATGTGACCAGGATTTTGAATTCGATGAACTGGATGAGCCAATGAGGTGCTATGCAACTTCCCTGCCTACACATTGGCTGCCAAGAGGCACTTTGACTCCACCACCACCATCTTGGATGTCCAGGGTGTGGTATGTGTGATTCTTCTTGGACTATGCTTGCCGTTGTAGATCTTGTTGTGTATGTATGTTTTGTTTTGGTGTTAATTATAGCCATTTAGTTTTGTGCCTGAGGTTTTCTTGATATGGTATAAAGTTTTGTTGCTCCTTTTTTTTTGCATTTAGACCACGCTACCACAAAACAACAAATATGTGACACCCTATCAGGGTTGTTTTTTTTTTTGAACTGATACATGTAGGGTTATTTGTGTTGGTTCTAAATTTAAAATTGATGGAAAGATTATTTGTGTCGGTTTTAATTTGAAACCGACATAGATATTCCATTATCTGTCGCCTTGCCTCCAGCTATCGAATTTAGTGTGCGCCTGCCTCGCCAACCCAGGCTCAAGCCCCTAACGCCGCCACCACCAGATCTTAATCATCGTATACCCCACCGCATTGCTCTAGCTTCCTCCACCCGTCCCAAGACGCCTGGCATCAGGTTCTAGGCCATCGCGTAACCGTAGAGGACTGCCAACTTCGCCCTTCGCTTCGCCTTCAACCCTGGCGACAACTTTGATGGTGAGTTATAGGTTCTAGTTGCTGGTACTTCTAACTGCGCTTTCAATAATCGAGGCTAGGCTGTCGGGACCCGAATTTGCAAATCCGGACCCTTTGTGTATTCAGCACTAGTCCAGGAATGCGCTAGTCACACAGTCTCAACATTGGTAAATATCACAATCATACTCAACGAAATAATAAAGTACTTAAAGTAGTTAACCAAACGGGGTTGCTCGACCTTAGGGTCAAGTTACAAATATACGCCTCGCAGGGCGAAACTTATTAAAAGAGAAATAATAGCAGCGGAAAATAAGATAACTTCGTGGCGCCATCCAGTATACCACAGGCAATTGACTGGGCTCGCTCCCTAGTTAGACGGTTCCTCTTAGAGCTCCTCCTCCAAAGCTGGTGTAGACTCTTCCTCAACTGGTGTTGTATTGTGGCAAGGGTGAGTACTTGGTACTCAGCAAGTCATGCACAGAATGCAGCTAATATACTACATGCATGGCTTAATACAAAGGAGTGGCTCAAGGCATATTTGCAGTAAACAGCATTTAACAAGTATCATAAGTAGATTCGAAAGCAGTAAGAACAAGTATAACATCAATAACTTTTCCAGGAGTTAAATAAACATCTTTCCCATTCCTAGTCCACATTTCCATCAACATCATCATTTAAACTGCACTTTTTCCAAGTCCAAGTTGTTTTCATATAAGTCTAACCCTTGACTGTAATCCCCGAGCAAAGGTCCAATACAGACTCGGCTATTCGAATAGATTTTTCACTCTGCAGAGGTTATGCACTTTACCCACAAGATACAGCCAAACACCACAAAGGCGAGTGATCGTAACAAAGCCTTTCGGAAACGGCTAACTACGCAAGTGAACCTTTCCGGTTTTTGCCCTACACCATCCCTTCCCTTATCAAAGGCGAAGTATGGGACCGACATACCGTTGGACGGGTACCATGCCTCAGCCCTGGTACGCTCCCCTTTCAAGCTACACAAAAGGTGTAGTTGACACCCGAGGTATCACATGCAAGTTATTAGTAACTTACTCAACTAGGACCATCCCATTCCGGTCATGTGGTTGCACGATTGACTCAGTTCAAAGGCTTGCAAAGTTAAGTCCTTATGTTGACCAGGGCAAGACTACCCGAAGAACCAAACCATCGCTCCCGGTGCCACAACTGGCCCACCCGATCATTCTTGCCACATGCCCCGGTTGAAACTATTTATCAAACCCCCAGTTGATTACCATGCACCACGTGCCATCAACATCACAACACATGATACCTTTCCAAAACAGGTTCAATATATCATTAAGTCAATATTAACATTTGATTGTCCAAAACCATGTCATGAGCACGTAGCAGGTCTAAGCAATATACTACAACGATCTAAATTCCCATGGTGGTAATTTAATAATGTCCAACTATTTAATCCTCAACTAGGGTGACAAAGGGTTCATGGCATTCAATTATCTATGTCAAGGTGGCATACAGCAATTAGGTAATTAACTAATCTCCCAAAATTAATTAAAGCATTTTATAGTTGAACTAGCATGCAATAATTTAAATCAAATTAATTTCAAAATGGGATCAACATGGTCAAAACACAAATTGCCTTCAAAGAGCACTTAATCTTGGTCCTGAGCTGGCTCCTGGGTCAACACTTCACCTTCGAAGCCTTCAGGCACTTCAACGTCTACTCGTAACGTGTGCAAATAGCAATAAATGAATAAAACAGTGGACAAAAAGTGTCCAAACATCCAAATGAAGTCCATAAACAGAGAGAGCATAATTTTATGAATTTTTAGGAATTTGAATCGGCGAAATCGGAGTTAAAACGCAAAAGTTACAAGCGTTTAAAGTTTAAATAATCAATTAAATAATATTACAGAGAAAAACTTTGGTCCAAAAATTAAATAAAATTTACCATTGGGTAGATCTCAATTTTATACAAATTTAGAAATTTGAATCACTCAAATCGGAGTTAAATTGCAAAAGTTATAAGCGTTTGAAGTTTGAAATCATATTTGAATTCATTAAATCGAATTAAATAAATTATTTCTTTTTCGGAAAATGATTTATTGCGTCAGCAGTGACACGTGTTAGCTTCTTATTGGTCGGTGGCGTCGGCCGATCCATGGACTCGGCCACCGTTCGGCTCGGGTCCACCGTGGACTCGGCTCACGACTCCGCGGTCGCCGACACGCGGCCCCATCGGGTGACGCCGATCTTGGCGTCGCCAAGACACCGCTCGGCCGAACGGCCGACAGTGGGCCCCACCGTGACGTCAGCGGCGACGTCATGGTGCGGTCCCGCTGACTCGCTGACACGCGGGCCCGGCGTGTAAGTGACACGCAGGCACGCGCGCGCGTCGCACGGTGCGGCTAGAGCACACGTGGCACGATCTCGGCCGTTGGTTTGAAAATCAACAGCGCGGATTGGATCGGGTTTTCACGCGTTGTAAAGTACTTGGTCGATCTGGACCGCACGATCTAGATCGGACGGTTGAGATCCACCCTAGCACAGTGCGGTTTACGGCTACGTGGATCAATCGGAGCCGTTGGATCTAAATCCAACGGTTGAGATTGGATCTAATTACCGTAACATGGGTTTCGTTGCGTGACGTGGCCTAACGTGGGCCGTTGGATCTCGATCCAACGGTCCGGATCTAATCTAATTCACTCGGGTTTCAGGGAAACGTGATCTCACCGTGGCCGTTCGATCCCGATCGGACGGCTGTCCGCGGTCGCGAGGTTGATGGCGACGCGGCGGCGCTGGCTTGGCCGGAGAGGAGGACGATGACCTCCCGAACGGTGCTCGGACGCGATTCCGGCGAGGTGAGTTGGCCTCACGGGTGCGTCACGGCCTGGGCTTCTCGGATCTGGACTCAACGGTGGTGGGGAACGGCGGATGACGGCGGGGCGAAGCAAAAACCGCAGCGGAGGAGAGAGCTACTACGGCGAGCGATCGCGGCTAGGCGGTGGCGGCTAGGGCTAGGCGAGTTGAGGCAAAAGGTGCGCAAGGTCAAAGCGGCCCTCGGGGCGTGACCCGGGCTTTAAATAGCCTCGGCGTGCGTGCTGGAGGCGAAACCCTAGTTCCGGCTGGGTTTCGGACGGGGAAGACGCAATCTGAGCCGTCCACGTGGCGCATCTAATGGCCACGATCGCGCGGACGGGACCGGGTTCAGGTCGGACTCTGCTCAAACCGTCTGGCGATTTTGGTTGGATCTTGATCCAACGGTTGAGATTGACTTGGTCGCCGGTAGAAGCGGTGCGGGCGCACGTGGGCTTCGTGGCTCAATGTGGGCCGTTGGATCTTGATCCAACGGTCCACGAGTTAGGACTCGGTCCGACTCGGTTGGGCTCAGACGCGACTCGGTCGGGTTCGGGTTGGACTTGGACTCGAGTCTGACTCGGGCTCGGTCGGATGAACAGTAAAACCAGTTCGGCATTTTCCAGCGATTAAATATTCAATTTAATTCCCAGAAATTCATTTAATTCATTAAAAATAGCAAAATACTCAGAAAAATTCCAGAAAAATTCTAGAAAATATTTTAGGGTGTTTGGGACTCAAATAAAATATTTCCAACAATATTTTATTTTCAAAAATTAAATTCTTTAATTTTTTCAAAGGGAAATAAATTCAAATAAATTCCAAATAAATTTCAGAAAATTCCAAAAATTCACAAAAGTGTCAAATTTCACTGAAACTCATGAAAAGCAAAAATTGGGGTGTTACAAACCTCCCCCCTTAACAGAATCTCGTCCCCGAGATTCAGGCCTTACTAAGGAATAGGTTCGGAAACTCTTTCTTCAATTCCTCCTCGCGCTCCCAAGTTGCTTCATTCTCCGCATGGTTGCTCCATTGAACTCTGCAGAAACGGGTTGACTTGTTTCTCGTCTCTCGATCCATTGTGTCCAGAATCTTGACGGGGTGTTCCTTGTAGGTCAGATCTTCCTGTAGCTCGATCGACTCCAGGGGTGTTTGCTCGTCTGGCACTCGGAGACACTTCTTCAGCTGAGACACATGGAACACGTCATGTACTCCTGCCAATGACTGCGGCAACTCCAACTGATAAGCAACTTCGTCTTTGCGGCTCAAAATCTTAAATGGTCCGACATAACGCGGTGCGAGCTTCCCTTTGGCATGGAATCTCTTAACTCCCCTGAGGGGTGTAACCCTAAGGTACACGAAATCCTCTGGTTCAAAGCTCAGGTCTCGGCGACGGTTATCGGCGTAGCTTTTCTGTCTTGACTGTGCTATCTTCAGTCTTTCCCGGATCATGGCAATCTGTTCTTCAGCTTCTTGAAGAATGTCCGGCCCAAAGACACGGCGTTCACCTGTCTCATTCCAGTTCAATGGTGTTCGACAAGGTCGACCGTATAGTGCCTCAAAAGGTGACATTTGTAAACTGTCCTGGTAGCTATTGTTGTAGCTGAACTCAGCATATGGCAGACTTTTATCCCAAGAGGTAGCACAAGCTAATGCACAAGCTCTCAACATGTCCTCTAGAATCTGGTTAACTCTTTCGGTCTGTCCATCCGTCTGAGGGTGATAAGCTGTACTGAAATTCAAACGGGTCCCCATGGCTTCATGCAGCTTATTCCAGAATCTCGAGGTAAACTGGGTACCTCTGTCTGACACAATCTTCTTCGGCACTCCATGCAAACAGACGATCCTGGTCATGTACAATTCTGCTAACTTATCTCCCGAGTAAGTGGTCTTTACCGGGATAAAATGGGTGACCTTCGTCAAGCGATCCATTATAACCCATATAGAGTTATAACCACCCTGGGTTTTCGGCAAACCGGTAATGAAGTCCATTCTGATTTCCTCCCACTTCCACTCAGGTATCTTTAATGGCTGTAGCAGTCCCGCTGGCCTCTGATGCATTGCCTTGACCCTCTGGCATATGTCGCACAACGCAACATGCTCGGCAACTTCACGCTTCATGCTTGGCCACCAGAATCTTTCCTTCAAATCCTGATACATTTTAGCACTTACTGGATGGATTGAATACTTGGAGTCATGGGCTTCCTCTAGTATCAACTGCTTCAGCTCCTTGTTTGGCACACAAATTCGCTCCTCCATCCACAACGTGCCTTGCTCATCCAGCTTGAAGTCTTTTGCCTTGCCTTCATCCATTTTGGACTTAATCCTGCGGATCTTGTCATCGTCCTTCTGTCCTTCTCGGATCTGATCTTCTAGGGTAGGCTTCACTTCTAATGCGGCCAAGAATCCTTCTGGTACTACTTCAATCTGCATCTTCTGGAAATCCTTGCATAGCTCTTCCTGATTCGCGGCTATCAACATGTTCACAGTATGGCTCTTCTTACTCAAGGCATCGGCCACCACATTAGCCTTCCCGGGATGGTAATGAATTCCCACATTATAATCCTTGATCAGTTCCAACCATCTCCTCTGCCTCATGTTCAAATCTGATTGGGTGAATATGTACTTAAGACTCTTATGATCCGTATACACTTCACATCTGTTCCCAATCAAATAATGACGCCACAACTTCAAAGCATGCACTACAGCGGCTAACTTTAGGTCATGCATCGGATAATTCTCTTCATGCGGCCTCAGCTGCCTTGATGCATATGCGACGACCTTTCCGTTCTGCATCAGCACACATCCAAGACCTTGGCACGACGCATCACAATAAATATCAAAGCTTTGATTGACGTCTGGTAGAACTAACACTGGTGCTGATGTCAATCACTTCTTCAACTCTTGAAAACCTTTCTCGCACTCCGGCGTCCATGTAACCTTCTCCTTTTTCAACATTTGCGTGAGAGGTCTTGCAATCGTCGAAAAGCCTTCAATGAAGCGGCGGTAGTAACCCACCATTCCAAGGAAACTGCGAATCTGGGTCACGGTCTTTGGTGGCTCCCAGTGTAACACATCTTCTACCTTGCTTGGATCAACAGCGACTCCTTCTGCAGTCATCACATGTCCGAGGAACTCTACCTTGTCCTTCCAAAAATCACACTTACTGAACTTGGCAAACAGCTGCTGTTGTCGCAACTTCTCAAGAACTAGCCTCAAATGTTCAGCATGCTCTTCTATTGACTTGGAGTAAACAAGAATGTTATCTATGAACACAACGACAAACTTATCCAAGTACTCCATGAAAACCTTATTCATCATATTCATGAAATAAGCTGGCGCATTCGTCAGACCGAAGGACATAACAGTGAACTCATAATGTCCGTATCTAGACGAGAATGCGGTCTTTGGAACATCTTCCGATCGGATCTTCAGCTGGTGGTATCCCGATCTCAGATCAATCTTGGAGAAAACTCCGGCTCCTCTCAGCTGATCAAACAGATCATCGATCCTGGGTAGTGGGTATTTGTTCTTCACAGTTACTTCATTGAGTGCTCGGTAGTCAATGCACATCCTGAAACTCCCATCCTTCTTCTTGACGAATAGAACTGGTGCTCCCCACGGTGACGAACTCGACCTAATGAATCCTTTCTCCATCAACTCTTCAAGTTGCTTTTTCATCTCTACCAGTTCTTCTTTGGACATCCGGTAAGGTCTCTTTGCTATCGGTGCTGTCCCGGGCACTAACTCGATCACAAACTCTATGTCTCTGTCTGGCGGCATACCAGGTAGATCTTCAGGAAAAACATCTGGATACTCATTCACCACTGAGACATCCTCTATGCTGATTGCCCTTGCGCTGTTAACCATCAGCTGTCCATCTCTAACGGCAGTCGCTTGAAATTCCACTTTCCTTCCACACGGGCTCTCAACTGAAATAATCCTTCGTCCACAATCTAGCACAGCCTTGTGCTTGGATAACCAGTCCATTCCCAAAATAACATCTAAGGTCTGGGTTTCCAACTGGGCGAGAACCACTCCCATTGCCTCCAAGGTTTAAAGACAAGGGGGAAACAAGCATAGACAAGTAGTAGAGCGACTTATGCGGGGAGGTGTAACTCAAAATCCAACTTTATTAACTATACCATAATAATATCTTGGTATGGTTGCTTACAATGCCTAAGGGCCTTGCAACACATACTGCACACTCAGCAAGCAATGAAAATCCAACGCCTCCAAGGGTGAATATTTATTCTATAATGCGACTCGACGAAGGAGTCCCAACTACAAGACCTAGGCTCATTCGTCTAGAAAACCTACACTGCCTGGGTGTGGGTGTGGCGGCATCGGCGCGAAACGATCACCATGCCCTGCAACTGTGGTAGTCAAAGAAGCGGTGTCCTCATCGAGATCTGACTCCTCCGGGTCTGGCTCGTGTAGCTCGAGTACTGGCTCTGGTCCTGGTCCGTACAATGCCATCTCCAACTCGTCAATTCTTCGCAGAAGGTGGGACACATGTTCTTGAGCCTCCCGCCATCGGTTCTTCTCTATCGTGACCTCCTCGCGAGCCTTCTGTAGCTTCGGGTTCGTATCATCGAGCACATCCTCCTGAGCGATGACAAGTCGTGCCAGCTGTGTGACCGTGGCATTCTCATCCTGAATCAGCTTCGGGTCAAGCAGGTTGTTGTTGTGTGGATGGTAGCGGTACACCGCGCCCTCCAGCTCGCTGGCGTAGATGCGGGCGATGTGTCGCATTGCTCGTCGTGATACCTCCTGAATTCCCATCTGCATTGTCGACCTCCTGGCGGTGCAGTATATCGGACGGTTGCCCTTGCCCTTCTTCCTGGCATGCACCGTGATCTTCACATCACAAGCCTTAATCAGTCCCGCTTGTCTGATGTAGGTCCCCGGATCGGCTATCCAGAATCCCCTGTGTATTTCTGTACTAGTCCCAGATCAGTAGCTAGTACACACAGTCAAATAGTGATGAATCAACAACCATACCACGAATACATATAACTAAATAAGAATAACACCAACTGAAAGCAAAGACCTTATGGTCAAGGTTTACCATTACGGCCGTTACAGGCTGAACAACTGAAAAACTGCAGCGGAAGGAGATAACACCACGTGGTAACCCATCCAAATGCCCACAGGCAATCGAGTGGGGTATGCGTCCTAGTCAACGAAGCTCCTTTGACGTCTTTCTCCACTTCTGAGATAGGATTAGAATGTTGCACGTGAGTACAGAAAGTACTCAACAAGTTTGGGAAATTATGTACAATGTAGGCTATCCAAGGATGGCTTAATATGGTTCTTTTGCATAAAGCCAAGTTTCATCAAATCATACTTGTTAATAAGCTTCACAAAGCATATTTGAGCAATTCTTTTTAATAATTGAATTATGTAATATTGTAGTGAAGGTTCTAACCACCACTCACTAATATAAAGGCTCTATCCGCCAACAAGTAAAAGACCAAGGTTAATCATGTGACTCCGTCCGTCAAGTATAAAACAGGTTCCATCCACCTGGTTGGCTCTATCCGCCAAACGACATCCCCAAAACAAAACACTTTTCAGTTTTTAAAATCAAAATCAAAGTCTACCAATATGAAAGCATTCTTCGTTTTGCCCTTGACCGTAGGCACGGCTATTCAAATAGTTTTCACTCTGCAGAGGTGTACAGCTTTACCCACAAGACATGATCAACTCTTAATGCCAAGCTATTAACACACTTCCTTTGGTGTGCCGGCAGAGAGATCATGACAAGGCCATTACAATGTATCCACCTAACTAGACCCACCCGCTGAGGTTTCACCGCTGTTAGGGTTCCATCCGCCTAGTACAGAAGCCCCCTCTTGCGCCGTGTGAGAAAAAACAACATTGCCTCCGTCCGGCATTCACATTCAACCGAGTGGTGAGTCTAAGCTAGGCTTCTACAAATTAGTTGGCCAGGTCGTACCATTATAGACATGTGGTAGTACGGTTATGCTTAGAATGGACCGTCACAAGCGTCGGTCCTTATATGACTTGGGGCGCTACTTGCACAAGACAGCTAGTGCTCCATCCGCACCCACCCGACAATCCACTCCGCCCAAGTCCAAACCATTTTTCTTTTCTTTTTATTTTAGAAAACAGTACTAAAACCAGAATAGTAACTTTCAAATCACATTTAATATCATTCTTTTTGAATAATCCCACCCATGGGTTGTTTTCATCGGGAAAAGGTCCTAAGCAATTCTACCGTACTACGTAGCAACGGATACCATATAAGCATAAGCATGGTATAAACAATGTCCTAGGGTTACAATGGATATGATTAACAATGTCAAGGAGGAATCAACAATTTCGGAATAACTAGAACTTATATTTGACATATTTCATTAAACATAGCCATGCAACTTTGTAAACAATTTAAATCATTTCACAATCATAGGATCAAAATGCGTCAAGGAGACTTGCCTTGGTCACAGCGAGAAGGTTGAACCCTTGAAGCCCGACGGCCAGCGAATCGGCGGCTACGCGCAAAACGGAGCAACAAATAAATAAACTAAAATAAATAAAATCCAAAAATTATAAAAGTAGTACTGGCAGGTAGATCCTGATTTTAGATGAATTTAGAAATCTGAATGTGGTCAAACGGAGTTCGAACGGAAAAGTTATGAGCTTCCGAAGTTTGAATTTTGAAAAATTGGAAAATCGGGAATATTCCCGGAATATTCCTTCGTTGACTGGTCAACCGTTGACTTGGCTTTGACTGGGTTTGTGCCTATGGCAATTGGGCCCCACATGTCATAGACATGGGACCTTTCTTCAACCTTTGGCTTTGCCTTAGCCATGGATGGTGTGGGGTGGAGCTTGGAGTGCTAGAGGGGGGGCTCGTCGGCCAGGGGGGCGGCGGCGGCGCTGGCTGGCAGCGCGACGGCCGGCGGGCGGCGGCGGCCGGGCACGGGCCCGGCCCAAGCATGAGCCCCACAGGAGACTTCTACACCAAAACAGATAGCACCAAAAGAAAAAGAGAACACACCCCCTTCTAAAAACTTGATTTTTAGCCCAATTTTGCATGGAATTGATCCAAACAAAAGCCTAGAACCTCTAGATCACATCCTTAGGAACCTAGAGAAAGAAGGAATTGAACCAAACCTCGTCCGAATCGGAGAAATCAACGAAGAACGGAGGTTCGGCCGAAGCAACGAAAACGCGAAATTCGTCGCCAATCCTTGATGCAACCTAAAATTGATGGTTAGGTTAGACTCTACACTCATCCACGATCACAAGGAATCAAGTGGCACGAAGAATAGCTCACCGGAGAAGGATCTACAAGCACGAACTCGAAGAACACCGAAAAAGTGCGACCCAACTTCGGTTTTCTTGATCTCACGGGCACAAGGGTGGAGTAGAGGGAAAGAGGAGTACACTCCCGGAACGGGGACTCTTATACGAAGAGAATGGAGGTGGTGGTGCGGCGTTTGGAGGTGAAACGGCCGAGATAATGGCGTATAATTGCATTTCGATTTTTCTTGAATGGGGCCGTTTCCGGCGAGCTTGACGGCTCATCAAGGTGGGGAATGGCAAGAGATCGTCGTTGCGGATCCAACGCAACTGACCGTTCGCGTTTTGGAGTTGAATTGAGGGAGTTATGGGCATTGGAATGCAACCCTAGCCATTGATGCATGGTTGGAGCTCTCTGTTCTTTGGAGTTGGCTGGAGGTAGAAGAAGGGCACTATTCCCTTGCCACATGGCGCTTTCCCATTGGTTCTCCTTTACGCAAACAATTCGCCCTAGAGAAAAAGAAGGAAAATGGTCTAAAAATTCCGGAAAAATTCCTAGAACCATTTTAGAATATTTGGGACCCAATAAAATTGGTTCCGCGGAATTTGGACGATTTTTGTGGAATTACATATTCGGGCGCGAATCGCAGGCATTAAACAAAAGCCGCGCGAGATAAAATAGGAACGGAGGTGCAAAAATCCGGGGAATGATTCCTAAAATCATTTTGGAATATTTGAAACACAATTGAAGTGGTTTGGGGATTTTTGGAGCATTTTTGGACTCGGGTGAAATTTCGGGTACCGGCGGAAACTGGAAAATTTGACCTTTCGACCGGAGGGGAATTACTTCCCGATTTTGGATAGGAATGGATGCCAGGTTAATATAAACGTCTACTCGTAACGTGTGCAAATAGCAATAAATAAATAAAACAGTGGACAAAAAGTGTCCAAACATCCAAATGAAGTCCATAAACAAAGAGAGCATAATTTTATGAATTTTTAGGAATTTGAATCGGCGAAATCGGAGTTAAAACGCAAAAGTTACAAGCGTTTAAAGTTTAAATAATCAATTAATTAATATTACAGAGAAAAACTTTGGTCCAAAAATTAAATAAAATTTACCATTGGGTAGATCTCAATTTTATACAAATTTAGAAATTTGAATCACTCAAATCGGAGTTAAATTGCAAAAGTTATAAGCGTTTGAAGTTTGAAATCATATTTGAATTCATTAAATCGAATTAAATAAATTATTTCTTTTTCGGAAAATGATTTATTGCGTCAGCAGTGAGATGTGTCAGCTTCTTATTGGTCGGCTGGCGTTAGCCAGTCCATGGACTCGGCCCACTGTTCGGCTCGGATCCACCGTGGACTCGGTCCACGGCTCCGCGTAATCAGCGACACGCGCGGGCCTCATCGGGTAGCGCCCGGTCTTGGCGTCGGCCACACCGTTCGGCCGAGCGAAGCGACGGGCCCCATCGTGGACGTCGGGCGGCGTCATGGTGCGGTCCGTGACTTCGGCCCGACCGCGGGCGGCGTGTCGGTGACACGCAGCACGCTGCCGTCGCCGCATCGCGGCTAGAGCACACGTGGCACGATCTCGGCCGTTGGTTTGAAAATCAACGGCGCGGATTGGATCGGGTTTTCACGCGTTGTAAAGTACTTGGTCGATCTGGACCGCACGATCTAGATCGGACGGTTGAGATCCACCCTAGCACAGTGCGGTTTACGGCTACGTGGATCAATCGGAGCCGTTGGATCTAAATCCAACGGTTGAGATTGGATCTAATTACCGTAACGTGGGTTTCGTTGCGTGACGTGGCCTAACGTGGGCCGTTGGATCTCGATCCAACGGTCCGAATCTAATCTAATTCACTCGGGTTTCGGGGAAACGTGATCTCACCGTGGCCGTTCGATCCGACGGACGGTGTCCGCGATCGCGAGGTTGATGGCGGCGGCGCTAGCTTGGCCGGAGAGGACGATGACCTCGAGCGGTGCTCACGCGATTTCCGGCGAGGTGAGTTGGCCTCACGGGTGCGTCCACGGCCTGGGCTTCGGATCTGGACTCAACGGTGTCGAAACGGCGGATGACTGCGGGCGAAGCAAAAACCGCGGCGGAGGAGAGAGCTACTACGGCGAGCGATTGCGGCTAGGCGGTGGCGGCTAGGGCTAGGCGAGTTGAGGCAAAAGGTGCGCAAGGTTAAAGCGGCCCTCGGGGCGTGACCCGGGCTTTATATAGCCTTGGCGTGCGCGCTGGAGGCGGAACCCTACTTCCCCGCGGCGGAGTCCGGAGTTTTGAGACGAGGAAGACGCCAATCGGCCCGTCCACGTGGCGCATCCAATGGCCACAATCGCGCGGACGGGACCGGGTTCAGGTTGGACTCGGCTCGAACCGGTACGGGCAGATTTCGGCCGTTGGATCTTGATCCAACGGTTGAGACTGACTTGGTCCTTCGGCCGAAGCGGTGCGGGCGCACGTGGGCTTCGTGGCTCAATGTGGGCCGTTGGATCTTGATCCAACGGTCCGAAGTTAGGACTTCGGTCGGGCTTCGGTTGGGCTCGAGGCAGCGACTTCGGTCGGGTTCGGGTCGGACTTGGACTCGAGTCCGACTCGGGCACGGTCGGATGAACAGTAAAACCCGTTCGGTATTTTCCAGCGATTAAATATTCAATTTAATTCCCAGAAATTCATTTAATTCATTAAAAATAGCAAAATACTCAGAAAAATTCTAGAAAATATTTTAGGGTGTTTGGGACTCAAATAAAATATTTCCAACCATATTTTATTTTCAAAAATTAAATTCTTTAAATATTTCAAAGGGAAATAAATTCCAAATAAATCCAAATAAATTCCAGAAAATTCCAAAAATTCACAAAAGTGTCAAATTTCACTGAAACTCATGAAAAGCAAAAATTGGGGTGTTACATAGGCTGCTTAAAATGGCGGAGTATGTGATTAATGATGAGGAGTTATTACTTGTTCATGCATTCTATGTGAAATTCGGTACACATTGATGGAGTTGAGATGAATAATCCAGTTCGGTACATGCCACTAGTCCCTTGATTGGCTGCATATGTGCTACCCTATGAAACTGAAGGTCATGCTTGATCTATTGCTCAAATGCTCTCTCAATTGATCTCTTTGCTTGATGCAAGATCTTAAAATAATAATACAAGTCATCTATATAGCAGTATTCTCGTAGGTCTTTGGAGATTGTAATTCTACCCCCTGGAAGTCATCGATACATAGTTCGTCATGTTTAATGTTTGCATTAGCATCATGTAACTTTGGTTTTGACACATTTACCATTTACCAGTTCAAGTATAGTCTACAAAAGAGGGCTACTAGCAAATAGTGATGACTTGATGATGGTGGCCCAACGTTGAATGGGCCACTGCTGTTCTGCGCAAATACCAATGTAAGGAGGTTCTGTTTAGTGCTCACTAGATTGTTCAATCTCTGGTAAGTTCCATCTGTTTGTGTACGTCTTGTGCAGTCCTATACAATTTTTTTAGCAGTGAGTTGGCAAGCACCAGAAAAACAGGCTGAGGACAGTCAACTTCTACCTGCAAGTTTGAAGGTGTCCTTTGTGCAGTAATCCTGGTTGTGGTGCTCCCCTACTTGGATGTTACAGTGGGGCAAAGTAATGACCTTCGGAAGGTAAACTCTTGATGGTATGTACTTGATAATGAATTTGCTTTTTCTTAGTACTTGGTAATTAATTTGCTTTTTCTTAGATAATTTATCCGTTGTTTGCGTCAAGTTTAGCCTTTTCCAGGTATATTTAATAAGGCTTTTGATTTCATCTTGTGTGTTAATGAAATAATAAAAGCTTTTGATTTCATCATGTGTGTTAATGGAATAGAATAGATGATTAAGACACTATGTGTGTTGGACTAACGCTTTGAAATGATTTTTTTACCGTATCACTGCTCCTATTGCCTTGAAATTATTTCGAGGCCTATAAGTTTTCATTTCGATAGCGCGGGATTTGTGCTTAATTTTGACCATCTGGCCTTGGTTAGGGCATTGATCAATGTTGTCCCTCTGGTAAAGTTCACATGCAGAATAATCATTGTTTTAACTCCATCATAAATTTCCTCTGTTATCCAGCTTGTTGTACAGATCATTTTGTAGTCCCATTTTGCATTTCTTTTGTTGTTTCGAATGCTTACAGTGGTTACTGCCTCTTCTATTCTTTAGTAAATCTATATGGGCGTGATAATTACATGCAATTCATTTTACTAACTAAATTCTTTGATTTATAGATATCTTGCTGAGTTACTTACAGGCAGCCATTGAGTTACTTACTGACAGATATCTATGGCCGTGATATTTACATAAAATAATCATTATTGTCGTCCCTTATATATTAGCATGTACACCCATACTTAAGTCATAGTGCTTACATAATTATTACCGTGCTAAAATATTTCTTCTGGTACTTTCATATATATATATATATATATATATATATTTCCCAATATTGCGCTAACATTTTCCTATTAAATAAAAGACGTGCTCCTGTAGTATCTTCCAACAGATGCTGCAAAAGCCTACTAACTCAAATTGCTTCTACAGGGTCATGTACATGTTCGAAACAATCTTATGATTTTTGTCACAAACATGCATATCAAAGCTATTTTTTGCCATTCTTCTTATACCAATGACTACAGTCTTTGGCCACGCCGGCGACTATGGCACGACTGCGGGTGACCAGCTGCGCTTTGATTGCAGCAATTTTGTGATTCATTGGCGTGCATCCATTTTCCCTTTCGTTGATTGTTACTCCCTGATCCTGACCGCGTGAGCAATTAAGGTTTGTTTTTTTTATTTCTTCTTTTCCCCAAAGCTGGTTGAGATTTCTGTCCCTAAGATCTGAAGCAGCAGAGTTCGAGTCTTCCCAAGCTGCACGTGCGCGTGCTCACGAAGCTTCCGAAGCTATCCATTTATATATCTTCGGTCACTTTGCTCCGCCTCCGCTGCTCCGTCTCCCACTCGTCTCCGTGTCTCTCCATCTGTCCCCTTCGATTCTTCTCATGGCGTGACGGGATTTGTCCCTGCTGGAGCCCTCGAGGACGCGTCTCGCTCCTGTGCCTTCCCCTCCGTCCGCTGACACCGCCCGGTGCCGCTCCTCGCCTCCTCCGTTGACGCGCCTAGCGTGTCCCCTTCTCGCTCCTGTGCCTTCCCCTTCATTCGCAAGCACCGCTCCTTGCCTCCTCCGTTAACGAGCCTAGCCAGTTCCGACGAGCCTGCCCTCGGTGGAGCACGCCGCGGGACCGTCGCTCCCGGTTCCCGCCTTGCTCGACTCGTGCACAACCACAACCGCGTCAGCAATAGCGTCGCTGATGATGTTGACATTTCCCCCCTCGGGTGGGGCAATTCAGTCCTCTTCGCTGTCGACGATTCGGTCCTCTTCGCTGCCGATGCCGGAGCAGATCCCACCACGTCCGACGGCGAGGGCGACCGGATTTAGCAAACTGCGTCCGCTGCTTCATCCAAGTGCCACCCGTTCCATGTTTAGATTCGGCGTTGCTCAGATAAGCCTCTCTATTACCCTCTCTCTTTCCCTCTACTACTCGTCTGGTGCTGTATGCGCTTCTTGGTGTGGTTCTTCTCTGTGCGCTACAATGTATTAGCCTATTGATTATTGACATGTCCCCATGATAGATTGCTCTTATCATTCTCTGACGTCTCAAATGTTGTCGCTGCAGCCATCGCACCTTCTGTCAAGTCTTCGAGTTAGCTTGAGACTGGGTCCTAAATTTCCTTTCTTTGAGATTTGTGCAGGTGTGCCCTAATGATTCTTTCTGAGATCATATCTCAAGATCTCACGTTGGTAGCTGCTGTCTTCGGAATTATATTGTTCAGAAGGCATGCTGGCAAAGATTTCTTCCACGGTATCTACTGTCTTCGAAATTATATTGTTCAGAAGGCATGCTGTCAATGATTTGTTCCACGGTATGATAGCCATCCTTCTTTTACCGTTATGGCCTTGACTAATATATTTATAATTTAGAACCATTTTACTAAAAGTGGAGAACTCATGCAAAGTCGTATAGGATACTATGTTGAATTCAGATGGCAGCCTGTCAATGATTTGTTCTATGGTATGATAGCCACCCTTGTTTTATCCTTAAGGCATTAACTCATAGATTTAGAATTCGGAAACGCTTTACTAAAAGCGGGGATCTCGAGCAAAGGCATATAAAATAGTGTGTGTTGAATCAGGGTATTTCTTTCATGAATCACACATGTAATATCCATATGCCATGGTAAATTGTCGATATGGTTGTTTCATGTTTCTGTCAGCCACCAGTGTTAGGAAAACATATCTTTTCCTACTACTTTAGAGACTGCAAAAACTAATTGAAATAACAAATGAGAAAGGTTGGAGCATTGAGTATCTGTTGAGGATGCATTAGCTTTTCGATGGCTGATCCTTTTCATAAGAAACGAACCGCTCTTTTTGCGTTATCTTGCTGCTTATTCCAATGGCTTCTTACTGTGAACATCATATGACATTCTAAACATTGTTTCTTTTTGCGTTCTCTTGCTGCTTATTTCAATGGCTTCTTATTACGAAGCTCACAATTTATCCTAAACAGCACATATAGTTCTAAACACTTTTTTTGTGTAAGTGTATGGGGAGAGAGTTGTTTGTTTGGAAAGTTGCTCAAAAGAAAAATCTAAAGGTCTATGGAGAAAGCTAATGTGGTTCTTCTGGAAAAGCAAACCCCAGTCTCTGTGACTACAGGAATACTCACAATACTATAGCCACACAGACGAGGTACTTCTTTTGCTCCTGAATTTTCGTTCGCTTCTGTGGTAATGTTGAGAAAAAAATATGCGAATGATTGTGCCAGTTTCTATTGACAGACATCCTGCGAAGAGTACTTGTGTGATCTTTTGTGCTTTCATTTGGATCTTGCATGTTTCGTTTCCAAGGTGAATTCTAGCTGCTCATGGAATATGAGGAATCCGTTATTGCTTTCCCAACAAGAGCAAGATTGAAATGCTAACAATACAGAAATAGTACATCCTTTGGTTGAGAACTTGATGCTTCAGCGGTTAACTGTTCAGAGTCACATGAGAGTTTTATTCTCTTATATCTTATTTCTCCGTTTTCATTACTCCACCATGTGTGCATGTCCCCACATGTTTGCCATTTTTACATACTGTACATGTAGTATCTTGGATTGTTTTTCAAGCCCTGGAATTTCTAGTCTGAACTTTTGGCGATCCTGCTTGTGATCTATCGAATTTAAAGGTTAAAGGGTGGTGGGAAAAGAAAAAAAACTAGTACTTCTATATAATTTTTCCCCACCTACCCTTACCTTATCCTTACTCCACTTCTATCTCTCCCCCAATCCAGCCATTTGGCTGCTCCCTCCCCAGCCCGAAACCGTCGCTCCCGTGGCGTCCTCCTTGAGCCGATGCCCCTCTCCCCCAACTCTCGCCGGCGCCTCCCTCCCCTTCAGCTCGCCCGGCGACGCCCTGGCTCCTCCCTGCAGCCGGCGTCGCCCCTCCCTCTCCTCAACTGCGGCCAGCAGCAACAACAGCATGCCCCGGCAGCAGCAGCGGTGGCCGGTGGCAGCGCACTCTCCAAGCCGGCGCTCCTTCCTCCCCTCCAAGTGAAGCAGTAGCAGCACTGCCTCCCTCTCCCTTGCCCTATGTTTTGGTGAGTATTCAGGTACAAAGTGTAAACCTAGGCCTTGGTTCTTGTGTGCATGTTACATGTTTGATGATATGCCTAGAAGGTTTGTAGTATGGTAACACCCTGTTGTTGACTATTGGACTGTGAGCTCAAGCCCAAATTAGATTGAGGTGTATGATGGTTTTGTGCATGCCATGTGTTTGTGGAAATGCCTAAAAGATTAGATGTGTTGGCATATGAATTTAGAGAAGGCTTCCATGTTCATGTATATAATCCCGCATATTTATGGTTCTTTTATCGGAGTATTTGTTCATATAGTTTGCTTCTTTTATCAAGCTGCAGTGTGATGGCTAGTTTAGTCTTAGATATGGGGTTGCTCCAAGTTGTAAGTGATAACATTCATGAAACATTCAAAAGGTTGTGTATGGTATCACCCCTAGTCCTCCTACTTGAAAACTGCCACCCTCTTTACCCTTAATTAAAATGTGTCGATGAGAGTTTTGGTCATGTCAATCCCTATGATGTGGTTGTGCCTTGGATTTTGAGATATGAACAATTTGTCATTATATGTTTAATCGCTCGTGCTTTAGTCTTTGTTCGGATCTACTTTGGTTTGATTTATATTGCTACTATGTCTTCATATGTGTATGCACTGATTTATTTGTTTATGCTTTGTGCCTTAGTAAGTCCCTAACTGTGACTCATCTCCTAAGACATGAATGGTTCAATTACCCTAGTGCCGATCCCTCCCAGGTACTTGTGGATGCTGGGTAGTGTCAACCTATGCACCTTGAATGATGAGTGTGCCAACTCCTCTTATTTGTGATCTGTGATTTGTGAGGTTTATGCTCAAAGAGGGTGCTCTAAGGTCCCACTGTCATGATTTGAGATGTGTTGGGGTGATCTAATTGAGAAATGCTTACAATTAGGTTGTTTGGTGGCAATTACCCCGATCCTACAATAGGTAATATGTATTGGAAACTTGAAATTTGCCAGACACCTTGTTCTCAATTGCCAGTTTAGAAAGCTCAAGTAAATTGTCAATATCCTGTGTTGCACTTGCGCAACCACATATGGCATGACTTCAGAGGTTTGTGAATACAAGGATGTAGTAAGGTTATCTAGTAGTACTTTTTGTATCTAGCACAAATTAATGTCGCCAATAGTTTCTTACAAGTACAGCATGTGGTGGAATATATGATTACTTAAGGACTTGTTAATCGATTTAGTATGGTTGGGTTAGTGGAGGCCTGGAGTTGATTTCTCGGTAGTTGCGGTAGTTAAATCGAGTGGATTTAGATCTCTTAGATCAAGAGTGTGCTGTAACGATAGATGAGAGATTAACGGAATAACAATTTGTGGATTGATTTCGTGATGCATATTCCGATGCTTGAAATCTAAGGACATCGAGTAGGGCATGTATTGAATTTCTATGTATTCATGGGGCATATAAGAGATAAAGGTTGTTCTTGGTTGTCTCATCTTTTGTGTAAGATCCAAAAGATTAACCTCCTGTGAAATGTGATTAGTGTGTATATATATAGTTGGTTAAATGAATTTTGAGTTTTGTGTTATTTCTCTAGGGTTGGAGGTCTCATAATACCGCAATCGGGCCATCAGTTTACCGTCGAGGTTAAAGGCAAGTACATATGGTGTATTTGCAATTAAATTGAATGTTTGAAGTATATGCCAATGGATATATTTATATATGTGTGCATTGATGCATAGAAAGTGCATGGTAGATCAATAATATCATTTGATGGTATTTCTTATTAGAAATTGATGCTCTGTTTACCTTGCTATTATGAAATGCTTGGTCTTATATTCTTAAGTATTATGTGATGGCTAACCTATGAATACATGATGAAAGGTATTGGGTACAGTGTTATGTTGATATTCTGGCAATTACTTATGATTATGTGCATGTCGGGAAGAATACAATTGGGATGTGTCGATATTCCTGTGTATGGTTATGGTTATGCGCATATTGGAAATGAATGCAATTTGTGTTTATTCAATGTCATTTGCATACGTGCATTCATGATGGAAGAGGCGACCCATTCTGATGGGGCCTCTGTGCTCACACGTAGTGAGCACGAAAGTCCTACCTCGTAGTCCCAAACACACGAGTGTATGGGAGCGAGTCAGTAAGAGTAGGCACCCTCCACGGGATGGAAGGGAATGAGAGGGTGCACACCGACGGGTGTGCACTCAGCTATACCGGTATAGGCTTTGAAAGGTGCATATGAGCATGAGAGCATAAATGCATTGCATAACATTGCAAGGTGCGATGGTCAGAGTGTTGGTTGTGACAACTAATGTGTATTATAATTATGTCTGATGCATTGCATGGTACCGCTGATGGTGAATGCTAATTGTTTAACCTTGAGTTGATGGTAATATTCAGGTTAAAAATGGGTCGAGGCATGGACTCATCTAATGTTATCTAATGAGGTATGCGAAATAAAGGTGCTTTATAGTTGACGAGGTAACCGACGATGATTTTTCTTTGTTTATGTATTTTTTTAGTTGGTTTAAGAGGTATGAGTATATTATTAATTTAAATGTGCTAATTAATATTATCGTTGCTATTTGTCGTACTTGGCTGAGTCTTCGACTCACGCTTGTTTGTTTATGGTTTGTAGGTGCATTTGAGCATGAAAGCATACTACATTGCATATCATTGTTAAAGTTGATTGATGAGTAATGTAAAGAAGGGTTAAGTTATTGAGTCATGGACTCAAACAAAGATGATTAATGAGTTGAATTTTGAGTATGATTGTGATATTACCGTTTTATCCGATTGCTGAAATTAAATAAGACATGTTGTTATGCTATTGTTTTAAGTTATGCTATTTGGTTATGATTTTATTCTCTGATGTACTTTGTTGAGTCTTAGACTCACGCTTGTTGTTTCATGTTTTTTAGGTACAATGAGGCCGACATGCATGGATGGGTGTAGTAGCACATTCATAGCTTATGTCACCACCTTATCATCTTGTTGATCAATAGTGTCTGATGTTGATTAGCTCATGGAACAACTTAGATAGCTTCTACCTTGGGATAGATTGTAGTGAAATTAATCTCATGAGAAGTTAGTTGGCTATGTTCATGTTAATTGCCGTTGTGGCTTTTGGTTATGCATTGTTAAATTATGCTTGTGTTGTATGTTCTTGCCATGCGACAAGCCAAATTAGATTGGTTATTATTACTCCTACTATCTTTCTTTGGGAGTATCTTTGGTGGATGTTAGATCTTCAATAGTTGAGTTATACCGTTGTTGAAAGAATCCATGAGCAGGCAAGAGACAACCTGGCGAACTGAAACATCTTAGTAGCCAGAGGAAAAGAAAGCAAAAGCGATTCCCGTAGTAGCGGCGAGCGAAATGGGAGCAGCCTAAACCGTGAAAACGGGGTTGTGGGAGAGCAATACAAGCGTTGTGCTGCTAGGCGAAGCGGTTGAGTGCCGCACCCTAGATGGCTAAAGTCCAGTAGCCGAAAGCATCACTAGCTTACGCTCTGACCCGAGTAGCATGGGGCACGTGGAATCCCGTGTGAATCAGCAAGGACCACCTTGCAAGGCTAAATACTCCTGGGTGACCGATAGCGAAGTAGTACCGTGAGGGAAAGGTGAAAAGAACCCCCAGTGGGTAGTGAAATAGAACGTGAAACCGTGCTGAGCTCCCAAGCAGTGGGAGGGGAAAGTGATCTCTGACCGCGTGCCTGTTGAAGAATGAGCCGGCGACTCATAGGCAGTGGCTTGGTTAAGGGAACGGAACCCACCGGAGCCGTAGCGAAAGCGAGTCTTCATAGGGCGATTGTCACTGCTTATGGACTGCTGAGTGAATGTCCAAATTTTAGGGGAGGTGTTGCCAAAATTTTTAGTTGAGTTTAGAAGCTTATAAATGTGTTACCTTGATGTGGTTCAAATGTTTATTAGTAGAAGTGACTTGTCATGTAAATCGCTTGATGAAATTCGTGTGCAACTGAATTGTTGTTGTGACAAAACTTGTAGTAGTAACATTCAAGGCACATTAGGTGCCGGGGTGTTACAATTGGCATAAGAGCGGGCTTCAGGTTCGTAGTGCAGAATTTAGCAGATTACTCTAGAGTGAGCTAAAAATTTTGCTTGGTGGAATTAGCAGCATGGTGTAGGTTTACTTGTTAAAATTTGGCCTTAGTGCAATAACCTTAAAATTTGATATAGATTGGTTAATAATTTTAAAACTTGACACACTCTGCTAGACAATAGGAAGGGTATGGGTAATCATTGCAAAACGCTGTAATGCTCTATTTGAGCCTTGATGATGAATGCTAAATATGATGATGTTTTGGTGATGACTATTGTTATGATTATGAAAGAGCTAAATGAATATTTGTGATTATGTGATTTAGTGGTGCCGAAAGGTTTCGGTCACCTTCTTTTGTTCATGGTTAGGGTTGTGGTTTTGGGTGTGGCCGGTGTAACACCCTGAATTTGTAATTAAGAATAATTAGGTTTAATTAAGCTAACTGAATATTTAATTGTGCTCTAACTTGATTTCTGAATCTTAATTTGGAGTTATTTTTTTCGGTGTGTTTTCGTTGCTTCGTTTATTTGTTTTTCCCGTTCGTAGCCTCGGGTTTCGATTTTGGTCGAAACTCTAAATCGGTTAAGTTAGACTCATAACCGTAGCTTCGAAACCTTCTTTAGTGCTCCACGAAATCATCCCAAGTGTCCCTGAGCTAAAACCTTCAAATTCCAAGCGGTGTCGCGTTAGCCTAGAGCTTTTAGCCCCGAGTTTGATTTCGGGCGAAATCCCGAATTGTGTAGAAAAGAACCCAAACTTAAGTTCTAAACCTTCATTAGGATCCCCCGAACATTTTCCAAAATTCCTCGAGACATTTGAACAAGAGCCACTACGAAAATCTCAAATTCCGGAGTTTTATTCAGGCGGCGATCTGCATGATTGTCTTGGTGGTACTACCGGTCGAGGCGGCGATCTGCCACCCCGGCGATCGCCGGCCATGCAACGGGAGCAAGGGGCAATGGGCCTGTTTTGCTCGTCGCCGGCCACTCATCTTCCTCCATGTTGCCCAGCTCCTCCCTCTCCTATTTAGGCAGAGGAGAGCTCCTCTCCCTCATCCTCATGCCCATTCTCTCCCTCACACACTCTCTTGCTCTTCCTCTCTTCTTCTTCTTCCACTCCCGAGTTCCCCTCCTCCTTCCTCCATTGCTGGCCGTGTGGAGCTCGTGTGGAGCAAGGAGAAGCAAGGGCAAGGCGCGGGAAAGCTTCAACAAGAACCCTAGGAGGTTGATGAAGCGGTGGATGCGAGTTTGAGCTCAAACCCTAAGGTTTGATGCAAACCCTAGCTCTCATCCTCTTTCTCTCTTTCTTTTCCCCTTGGTTTTGACCATAGAAAACTTAGATCAAGAAGTAAATCGATGTTTTGCCGGGTTGCTAGATCTTGAATAGGGTTAGAAGAATTCTTTTTTGCGTTTGATTCGTTCTGGAAACCCTGATCTACTCCTCGTTGGATTTATTTGCTCTAAAAAGTCATTTCCCGAATTTTTCAGAGATTTCCTTTGAAACCCTAGCTTCGAAAAAGTCAAGAAAACGACCCACAAATATGTCCATCATCGGTGAAGTTCGATTCTCACGAAAGAATCGAGTTTGAACTCGATTCGGGTCCAGAATCGAAATTTGGGATCAATTAGGGTTTTCGAGTTTTAGGAGTTCGATCGTCGTGCATCGAGTTTGTAGATTAGCTGTAACACCCGTGTTTTGTAATTAAGCTTAAGTAAGCTAATTAAGTGTGGATTAGTGCTCTGAATTGTTTTTGAGTCTTAATTTGGAGTTATTTGCTTTCGAATTCCATTTTGTCATTTCGTTCGTTCGATCAATTTCCCCGATCGGAGCTTCTGAATTCGAATTCGGGTGAATTTTTGAATCGTGTAAGTTCGAACCCAAACCTAAGTTTCTACACTTCCATTAGGATACCCTGGACCTATCCCAAAAGTCCCTAAGACATTTGACCAAAAGCCGTTGCGAAAATCTCAAGATTCGGAGTTTCAGCTGCTGGGAGCGGCAGTACCGCAGCTTCAGCAGCGGTACTACCGGCCGAGCGGCAGTACCGGACTTTTGCCATCGGTACTGCCGGCCGTAGCGACTGGAACTGAGAACAGAGTTTCATCGTTATCTCGGTTTTCGTGCCCTCTCCAGCCCTTCAAAACGCTAGGGGAGGTGCTCCCTCTTCCTTCCTCTCCCTCATTTCATCCCTCACTCTCTTCTTCCTCCTCTCTCCCATGTGAGCTCTCACTTCATCTCGCGCCATTTCCGGCTTGGTTGGAGCTTAAGGAGACCAAGTGGAAGTAGGAGCAAGGGTGGGGAAGCAACCTCAAGCCTTCAAGGAGCTCCACACGAGGTAGGTTCATGAGTTGAGCTTAAAACCTAGGTGCAAATGTAAACCCTAGCTTCATCTTCATTCTTTTCTCTTCTTTCCTTTTTGGTTAAACCCTAGAAACCCTAGTTCTTGCGATGAATCGTTGTTTTCCGAGTAGTTAAACCTAGGTTGGGGTTAGAAGGATCTTTTCGTGTGATCGAGTTGCCTTGAAAACCCTGATCTACATTTCATTGGACCTATTCGCCTCAAAACGTCATTTCTCGAGTTTTCAGAAATTTCCCTTTTGGAACCCTAGCTCCAGAAAGTCGAGAAAGTGACCCGCGAATATACTCCACACCTCGAAGGTCGGTTCTTGCGGAAGAATCAAGTTTGAACTCGAATCGGGACGAGAATTGAATTCGGGAGTAAATTAGAGTTTTCGGGTTTTAAAGGTTCGATCATCGTTAGTCGAGAGTTCTTGTTGGTTCTTAGATCGTGTAGAGCATTAGTGCATTAGCGGAACTAATACGCGTGTTGCAAATCCGCTATTCAGGAAGATTTGCAAAAGTTGCACTTTGGGCGTTCAGAGTGATTTGGCATCCGAAGTCCCAAAGCTTGGAAGTCTAACACGTATGAGTCCCCGATGCCATAGAGAACCCGTTGCCGCGAAGAAATCTGAGTTTCGACGCTTTTTGGGTCGAAATTTGTTTTCGCGCCAATTTCGAGGTTCGATTTGTCAAAAAGCAAGATTTTGAGCAAGTGAGCTCAAAACTTGGCGAAACCTGCATGAATGGGTCCCTTAAGTCCCTAGGAACCTATTCATGTGCTTATGTCGAAGTTTCGGACCCAAATGCGCAAAACCCCACTTTTTGGGAAATCATTCTTTGGGAAGTCGGCACTACCGCCGGTGTGGGCGCGGTACTGACAGAGGGCCGAAGCTACCAGATTTTGGTCGCCGGTAGTTAAAAACCAGAGAGACACCCATTTGATTCTCTGGTGACCGGCACTACCGGACCATGGGGCCGGTACTACCGCCCATGAGGTAGTACCGGATATGGCACGTTAGTAGTTTATTTCCAGAGAGACCCCTTTTCGGTTCCACGCGAGCGGCACTACCGGGCAGGCCAGCCGGTACTGCCGGCCTCAGAGCGGCACTACCGCCCATTTAACGTCGGTACTGCCGGACTTAGGACAAAAATTTGTATTTCTTTTCCGATTAAATTCTCGATTTCCATTTTTGATTCTTGTTGGTATTTAATTGCTTCTTTATCTATTTTGATCGATGATTTTGGTCTTGTCGCTCTTCTTGTAGACGTAGACGCGTCGAACGCCATTGACGATCCCGACTACGTCCCGGAGACTGATTTCACCGAAGAGCAAACAGGCAAGCACCTCCTTGACCAGTTTGAATCCCATATTTGCAAATCATAATTTCTTATTGTCAAAACTATTATGCATGCTCATATGTTTAGCATAATGTTAATTTGTGGGAATTAGTAGTTAAACCTGAAATTGATGGATTTCCTCGATATAATTCGAACAGTGATTCTTGACAAACCTAGACCCATACTAGACATGTTAGCAAATGTCAAAGAGGTATTAATGAATAGTAATTGCATATGGTTAGTTGAGCAGTAGAAATTGGTTGCAAGAGATCGTGATACTCTCAATTACAATCTCCTGGAAATAATTTGGTGGATGGGTGGATTTAGTTCGAATTTGGCTGGATAGGGGATTTTCTTTGGAAAAGGGATGGTTGCGTGAGTAAAAATGGAAAATTTGGAGAGTTTAGACTGGGCGAGATGTACGAAGTTGGTGGTTCGAAAATGGTTTGGTTTGGTCGTTTCAGTGGTATGGATGGTATGGATATTGGAATGGATCACAAGCTAGAGGCTTGTTTGGAATGGTTGTGGTTTGGATTGGTCCCTTGCTATGGGGCGGTTGCAGACTAGTGGGAGCTCAGGGGGCCGCTAGTGCCGATCCTCTGTGGCTGTAGCAAGTGGGTTTGGAAGATCTCGCCTGAGTCACCCTAAGGATTGAACTTGATGTTATTACTGAGTCAAACAGTACAACCACATGTGCCAGTATGGGATGGTCTTGGCCTAGTACATTGGAAGGGGTTTGGGTCTTGCATCATTAGGTGGCGGGAGAGTTGGACACACCTGCCGTGTCGGTGTGTTCTAGGGACTCCCTCGTCGAGGCATCGAGGGGTTGTTTGCCCAACACAAATGGTAATGGCTACTATGGGGATGTATGGGCCAGTAAAGCTAGTGGGAGCCCGTAGGGACCACTAGTGGACATCCTCTGTGGCCATAGCTAGGGATGCACATTACCGGGCTGGTGCAAGGTTTAAATTCCAACCTATCAAAAGGTCTCGTCACAGTCTAGCAAAACGGGTACGTTTCGTATCGCGTGGCATGGTTGACATAATTGATAGAATGTGTCATGTGGGTAAAATTGTACAATCTCTGCAGAGATATAAACAAACTAATCGATTAGTCATGCTCACGGTCATGAGCAGCTTGGAAAGTACTGTCAAGTATAGTTTTTGGGAATGGGTTGGTTTTGGAAAATGGTCGGCTTTGGCTTGGCTTGGGTTGGAGTGAGTCTAGTTATTGGAAATGGATTGGTATGGGTGAATGGATGGTGGTTTGTGGATTCTGGAAAATGGAAAGGTGTGGTTAAGGTTGGAAATGGTTTGGTTGGATGTCGGTTTCAGTTAATAAGATTAAACATTGTTACATCCTTTGAAATGTCTTTTATTAATTTCTTTTGTAAATTGTGAATGTTGAATCTATTATCATATTATAAATAAAACTTGCTTTGTGCTAAAAAAGACTTAGTGTAGAGACCTGATTCTCTTTGTCATATCCTGCATTTCTATATATATATACAATTTTCCATACACTAGATTCTTGCGAGTACATACGTGTACTCACCGTTTGCTCTAACGGATTTTGGTCAGAGGAAGGTGAAGAAGGTAAGACTGAAGATGTGCCTGACGAGTCGCAGTTTGACGAGGATACTGACGGTTTTATGGAGGGTTAGCTGGTTTCCTTCCAGCCAGTTGCCTGAGGGTGGAAGGCACACTGCGCGTTCTACTTTTGGACTTTCGCCAATGTTCATTTGGTCTTATGGACTTGTTCAGGCTGCAAAGCCATGACTTGTAATTACTAAATAGATGTAATAACTTTACCTTTCAGATGTATTAGTTTTACATTTGCATGGATATGATCCGTCTTGAAGGACAACGTGGGTACTGGGCTACTGATCTAGGGAATTGGTACTATGCACACAGTTGCGGGAAGCTCGAATTGGGATCAATCGGTTGGCGCATACGCTTGCCTCGAGTGTTGCCGATCAATTGGCCTTAATCCGAGTACGTATTTAGTTTGGCAGACAGACGTTATTACGGGTTGCATTAATCTCCAGTCCGATGCAACAGTAATGACACGGTTGCTAATCCGAGTCCGGAGCCCCCACGACAAACGTGGTATCAGAGCCATGCGAAAGCTGAAAGGATGCTTCAGATAGCTAACCGATAGGAATAGGAATGAGTTTTCCGGAAAAAGTATTTTAATACTATAGTCTTAATTGCGAAAAGATAGAATTCTAATCTTTCCCTTTCATTGCTTCTTCTTTGATTTTGAATCTTCAAAACGAATTTCAACTCATCTAACCCTCAAGTTCCAATTTCTCGGGTAAGACTGAAGCAAGAAAACAGGGTTATTCTATTCCCTTTCTCACTCAAATCCTAGAGATAGAATTTTGGGGAGTCTTACCTAATTCGAAAGTTAGATAAGTATCGAGTAGCTGTAAGGTTAAGACTCTAGGCTGAGATTTCTTGCTTGACCTGTTGCTGTGTTTCCCCCTTCCTATTTTGATTCCTGCCCATTTAAGGTCTTTGCTAACTGGTTCCTTTTCTTGCTCTTAGATGTCGGGTCGCTGGGAGCCTCGCTTTTTCACGCATGCTATACTAGAGGGTTATGTTTAGGCAACCCTTTGGGAGATGATGCGCCGTGTGGGTTTCACTGAGCCGCCGGAGTACATGATCGCGTGCGCCGGACTCAGCCTAGCTTCTTCTCTCTATGTGGCGGAGGTCACTATCCGTGGTTGCCACGCTGGAGAGTAGACTCGCCTCTATCAAGGCACGGCTCCAAGTCCACTCGCAGCTTTGCTGGATGGGACGTATATGGCGATTCTCTGACTCCGTTTTGATCTTCCGGAGATGTCGCAGATGTTCCCTATTTGTCCCTCCCGTGAGCCGGACGGCCAGGCGAACCTCTATGCTTCGGTGAACCCCCTGATGGACCCCGTGGAGGCTTGGCAGATCATGTACGTGAGAGCCCTTGACAGGTACCTGCTTCGCCTTCGGGATGAGCTTTTGCTTGCTCATCGCCGCATTTCGGAGCTGGAGAGCCATATGGCACCGTTTGGGAATCATGGCTTCTTCACCACCGAGATGATCTACGGGGAGCATGATGAGATCGAGCCGGCTGAGGCACTTCCTTGCCCCTACGGATCCTATCGTCGGGTCTCCCGCAATGCCAAGATGTCCGTGCATGGCAACAGCCGCCGTCGCGTCTCAGGCATGCGCCCTGGAGCTTCATCGAGTGCCGTGCCGGGTTAGCGCCTCGTATTTGGCGGTCGCGAGTACGAGCTGATGTACTCGGAGGAGTCGTCTGCCTCTTCTGCAGCTCCAGGCCCTTCTGATGCCCCTGCCGAGAACGGTGGAGATGAGTAGATGTAGATCTTCTGAGTCCTCTGTGTAATAGGTAGTACTGAAGCTTGCTTTTGTCGTAGATACGAGCTGGCTGGTGAAGTACTTTTGTTGTACAGAGGTTTTGTGGGAACTTGTGATAGTATGATGATGATGATGTAATATAAACCTGCTGTAGCGCGGAAAGACGTGCTTTGTCATCGTCTGTAAATCTATCACAGATGCAATCCTTTCGTCGCAATGCATGCTTGATTATCTTGCGTTGTCTCGATTTTTGTTGAATTCATAAATCCCTGCAGTGATCCTGATGTATTGTCTCATTTCTCGACTTGCACCTATTGTGCATATTGCTGAGCCTCTATGTTAAACAGGATGCCGAGGAGACCGCCAGTTTGTGCGGTTGTGGCTGGTGGTGCTGCTCGAGATGAGCCAAATCCGACCGCAGTAGTGCCGAACCCAGTGCTTCCTGATCCTCCGTCGCCAGGATCTCATGATCATGGATCCCAGCACTCTCATGTGCCAGTAGGAGGAGTTGAGGCTTCGCACAATCACCACAGTGCTCAGAGCGAAGAGTTGCCTCAGCCCCCATCAATGGCCCAGGTGCTGGTGATGCGGACGCGCTTGCTCGAGCGTCTGGTGCAAAACTCCGAGAATCTGGGCGCCGCTGCCTATGGCGGTGTGGCAGCGATGCAGCCTCAGACCCGATTGGCAGAGTTCCAGCAGACTCGTCCACCGAATTTCTCATCAGCAGCAGATCCTTTGGACGCGGATGATTGGCTCCCGATGTTGAGAGTAAACTCGATCTGGTGGGATGCATGGATGACGAGAAGGTCCAATATGCTGCGTATTATCTCCAAGGAGCAGCTGCAGCATGGTGGGACAGCTACAAGGCAATCCGTCCCGCTGGTCAGGTCACCACTTGGGAAGATTTCAAAGAGGCTTTCTGTGCAGTCCATATCCCCTCAAGCCTGATGGAAATCAAAAAGAGGGAATTCTACAATCTTAAGCAAGCATCCATGTCAGTCATGGATTATCTTCACAAGTTTAATAACTTGGCTCGCTATGTCACCGACGAGATTCCGAGTGAGGCCCGGAGAACTGCTTTGTTCCGGGAGCATCTGAATGAAGAGATCAAGCACCCACTCGCAGCTCTCGATTTCCCTAACCTTCAAGTGTTAGTGGATAAGGCGATCCGAGTGGAGGACAGCGCTAAGGCAGTCGCGAATAACCGGAAGCAAAAGTGGCTGGCCCAGAAAGCAGCCAGCGCGGGCTCGTCAAGGTCTCGCCCTGGGAGAGCTGTCAGTGCTCAGTCAATCACTTCACCGCCAACAAAGCTTCAATGACCAGTTCCTCGTGCCCCTCAGTCTGCGGTTCAATCTTATAACTGCGGCAGGCAGATCCAAGGAGGACAACAAAGGGCGACGCCGCTTTGCTTTGCTTGCGGTCAGGTGGGCCACTTTGCCAATGTTTGTCCGCATCGCCGACCCCTACCGACCCGTCCTTCAGCTTAGAGCGCTCCGATTCGTCCCCAAGCTCCAGCAAGTGGATGCGAAGGTCATCAGGCAGGTCGATCAGGTTCCCACTCCGCGCAGAACCTTGGTCAGGGCCGACTCAACCTGGTGATTGCGGAAGAAGCCAGTAATGCACCGGACGTGGTACTTGGTACATTCCTCGTGCATTCAGCTCCTACTGTGGTTTTGTTCGATTCGGGAGCTTCTCATTCCTTTGTGTCTTCGAGATTTGTTAAGGACCAAGGGATAAAGGCTAGTTTGCTAGGCAATTACATGCTGGTTCATTCACCTGGTGTAACACCCCGGCACAGCACGTGCCCTGAATGTTACACCCTCATCCAATAATTAACACAAGACCTTAGACTAATTAGCAAAGCAAGCTAAATTCCTTGCCACTTACCGAAATTATTAGAAATTCCGGCAGCACTACCCCTAAAACTAGGACATCCACTCAGCAGACAAAAGATAGCATTTGATATGACAACAACAATGAGCAAAATAAGATAACCAATCAAGCACAAACATGGGTCATGGTATCATCTAACCATCATGACCCCACTACGCACATACCACATAATTAAATTACATGATAGGAACATATTAAGATTAGAAGCGTTAATATGGAATTGTGGTGAAGCGAACGTGTTCGTGTGACTACTCCCTTCCATGCATGTCGGCTTCAAGGTACCTTCAAACAATAACAAACAAAGGTGAGTCGAAGACTCAGCAAGTATATCAAAGGGATAAACATCGTCAAATAGAATTTCTTAAGCAGCAAGATACTAACAACTCTTAATTGAATTCATCAAGTAGAAATGGAAAGAAATAAAACTGGAAATATCACAATCCTTACTCATCTTTACTTGAGACCACAATTCAATATCTTAACCCCGTTTTCTTTTTCCACATCACTTAGTAGACTTTCGTTAGCAATGCAATGCAATGAGAGGATGAATGCAATCATGCTCATGCACCATTTCCTCAATTATACCGGTATAATGAGTGCGCGCGCCGTCGACGTGCACCCTCTCATTCCCTTCCATCCCGTGGAGGGGCTTACTCTTAATGGCTCGCTCCCATCCACCACGATGGATGGGACTACGAGGTAAGACTTCCTAGTGGCGTTCCGGATTAGTCATAACTTTCTCACCGACCTCACCGGATTAGTTATGACTTTCTCACCGACCTAGCCTTTGTCTCATGCAGGACATGAATGCAACCGAATGAAATCAATAGACTGCAAGGTAGGACTTCCTAGTGGCGTTCCGGATTAGTCATAACTTTCTTACCGACCTCACCGGATTAGTTATGACTTTCTCACCGACCTGGCCTTTGTCTCATGCAGGACATGAATGCAATGCAACCTTCCTTCATTTCCAACAATAGCATAGCCATAATTAAATGCATAATGGTGAATGAATTGGATAAATTGCAAGTAGCCTCGAACTTAGCACTCACTTCATCATAATCAACTTATAATATAGAACACAAAGTAGAGCATGTCACAAACCCCTGCTAGCGTTTAATATACGTGAAACACTTGCCTTTAACCTCAGCGATGAACTGACGTCCCGTTTGCGGTGTTAGGAACCTCCAGCCCTAGAGAACAAAACAATACTCAAAATCCATTCTTCGGGTGGAAACTAATTCGGCGATATAACCTCTAGTGATAAGTATTACTCCCTATCCCATTAATAAACGAATCTAACATCAATTATCAAAAGTTATTCATTTAACCAGCTATATATAAATATATTCACTAATCACATTTCATAGGAGGTTAACCCTTTTGGTTCTTACACAAAAGATGAGACAAACAAGAACAACCTTTATCTCTTATATGCCCCATGAATACACAGAAATTCGAAGTAATATGCATAACCCAGTACGCAGCTCAAAAATTCATCAACACAATTGTCCATCCCATAAACATAGGCACTACTGCCTAACTTCATAAGAAGAAAGCTACATTGGTTAATCATACAACTCAACAACCCTAACATATCTGCCTGCAGTCTGCGCTTTGCTACAAGAGAATCTAAAAGCATGGAGCATATGACGTAACCAACAAAAGTTACATAAATACACATCTTGCGGCATGACAAGGATTCAAAAATGATAATATAGACAACATAGTTTACTACCAGCAAAATTTGTCCCTGCATTAAATCACTATACGCACTCCCACCATTTCGCGCAGAATTGTAAATAGCAGCTTGGCAAATACAATCTTTTTAGCACACAACCAGCCACCTATTGTGCATATTCATCAAGTTACAAACCAATCACAGGATCATGAAAGGACTCATCAAAGAAATAACTTGTATGCTACCATGCATACCTTCCCGGATTCAAACATTTGAACCAGGGAAAGTAACAAAACAACTTAATGTACTAATTAACCACAAGTAGGGTTGGGATATTTAGCGAACCAAATGTGCCATCAAGTCATCACAAACAGACATGATGATCAACTATCAACTTTTCCCTCCTTCCTTTATCTTTGTGGCAATGTATAGGTACAGTGAATTAGATGTTTCCATAACCTGGGCAGATATACTAATATTAGAAGGCTAGGGCAATTAATCCAACGTGAAGGGCCTAAGTAAAGAGACTCATGACTGTAACTCCTGGATCAAAAAGAGCACCAAACATCAAGGCCCATAACATGAGCATCTTATCTAAGGTTGAATATGAGGATGTGCCCACTGCTCACCTTATAAGAGACCTACGAAGGTTCACCAAATTCATGCATGCATTACTATCTATTCTAAAATGCCAAACATCAGTAGTCACTCCAGTATCTAAACTACATATACCTTGAGATATCACCAAATAACAAGGGATACAATGTATGAAATCATTTAGGCATTTCATCGAACAAAAGGCGTGCACCATGAACCAAATCCCTCAGATAAAAGCATGGCTGAGTGCTCACCACTGGAAAAGGCAAGGGGAAAGGGCCCACTTGGTCGGAACTAGGAGGAGTCGCCGGCGTCGAGATCGGGGACCAGGGCGGCGACGCACGGTGGGGAAGCCGGGAGCGGCCCGAGCATTGGCGTCGCTGGGCACGGCAGGAGCCGAGGGCGAGCGAGCTTCGGTGGCGGCGCTAGCCGAGAAGGGAGCTCGGGCGATTGACGCTCGGTCAGAGTAGGGGGAGGCCAACTGAGTAGCTGGGGAGGTCGCCGGCGCTCGGCCGGAGGAGCCGCAAGGCGCTGGGTGGCGGTGTCGGCAGCAGGGGGAGCGACGCCAAGTTGTTGGGGGCGCGGCGGAGCTCGGCCAGCTGGGGGCGATGGCAGGGGAGCTCGGGCGTCGCCGAGGAGAAGGCCGGCCGGAGGGGGAGGTGCGCCTGCTGCCTCCACGAGGAGCACGCACAGGATTTGGGGGAGGGGTCACCAGATCTGAAGGAGCAAGGGGTAAAGGAGGCTGGGACTTGGGGAATAACTTGGTTGGGTAAGTGGGACTAAGTAATGGGCTTTTAGGGTTAGGGTTTACTCCCTCAAAGGCCCAAGAACAACTCCTAAAGCCCAAGCCAGATTCCAACGGCCCAAAACCCCAAAAGTTCATCTGGGATATTACACCTGGCTCAGTCCTTCGATCTCAATGTATTTGCCTAGGAGTTCCCATCGAAATCGAAGGGGTGAAGTTCAGTGGAGATCTGATTCAGATTGACACACTTGGACTCAATGTAATCCTAGGAATGGATTGGCTATCCAAGAACCAGGGATGCATCGACTGTGACAATTGCTCCATTTCCTTGGTGAATCCAGATGGCATTCAATTTCGATTTAACTCCAGTCCGTTGACCGTGCAAAAGCCCTCTCTTCATTCCCTTTCCATTCCAGAGATGGGTCGAGTACCGGTATTCTGCGAGTATCCCGATGTTTTCCCAGAACAATTGCCAGGATTGCCTCCAGACAGAGACCTGGAGTTCATTATTGATTTGCTACCTGGAATGGCACCAATCTCCAAATGATCTTATCGGATGCCCTCGGATGAGTTCTATCGGGACCCGAATCGGCACATCCGGACCCTCTGTGTATTCTGCACTAGTCCAGGATCCCGCTAGTGCACACAATTAAACAGGGTTGAATATCACATCCATACACAACGGAAATATAAATAAGTACTTCAATAATTAAAATAAACTGTTGTAAGACCTTAAGGTCACCTTACAATAGTCAGCCACGCAGGGCTTACTCAAATAAAGACAAGTAAACATAATCAGCAGAAAATGAAAGTCTTGATAAGCTCCACAACTCCACAGGCATCTGACGAAGGTTGCCTCCTAGTTCTCCTGGTCCTCAACATACTCCTCCTCCCATGCGGGCGTAGACTCTTCTTCTGATGTTTTGTTGACTGGCAAGGGTGAGTATACAACATACTCAGCAAGTCATGCACAGAAGTGCAATCCTATTACTATATGCATGGCTTCTCCCAAATGAATGGCTTAATTGGTTTCTTTGCATTAAACAACATTTTGCTTGATTAAATAACTAGAATAGATTCAAAAACAGTGAAATCATATTATCTTATATTAAGTTCACAATCTCATTTCATAAGCATGGCACAAAGCCTAAGTCAATTTATCATCATCTCTGGCACTCAGCCAACCTTCCCACATTTTGTTTTAGCAAATCTACCCCTTGACTATAATCCCCGAGCTTTGTCCGGTACCGTGGACTCGGCTATTCGAATAGTTTTAACACACTCTGTAGAGGTTGTACACTTTACCCACATGATACAGTCGCACACCACAAAGGAGATTGACCGTAACGAAGTTTTTCAGAAACCTCCATCTACACCTATGACCCTCTCCGGTATTGCCTTCACTACCACTTCCCTCACGAAGGATCGAAGTGTAGGACCGACAATCACCGTTGGATAGGCACCAAGCCGTAGCTCTGGTACGCTCCCCCACACAGTTACCCCGATGTAACTGTCACCTTGAGGTATCAAAGGTAAGATTTCAGAATCCTACTAAACTAAGACCGTCCCACTCCAGTCATGTGGTTGCACGAAAGGCCCAGTTCAAAGGCTTGCAAGGTGAAGTCCTTAACTGTCCAGGGCAAGACATCCTTCTCTCAGAACCCTGGAACAAAGCCCCTCACATCACTCATCCCATTGCAGCGAAGGCTGTTATCTCAAAGACTGTTGCCACGAAGGCCCACATGGCATAAAGCCTCTTACCACTTGCCCTAGACTAAATATTTTCCCACCCCAGTTTGATTATGGTGCAACACATGCCAACAATAATATCCATTTCCATGTAGAACCACAAAGGTACCTACACTTCACATCATCACATGGCAAGATTACACTATTTCCAAAATTCATTCCATATATCATTAGTCAATATTATTTTGCCATTTGAAATACATTTAATGTAAGCATAGCTAAGCAACTATTCATGGTCTAGCCTCCCGTGTTGGCACAATTATCATCCAACTAAATAAACCAACTTAAGGTGACAATGGAATACATGTCATTCAAATATTAATCATCAAGGGTGGAATTAACAACTAGGTGGATTAGCTAATTTACCCAAATTAACTTAGTTCATTTTAACAACATAGTAGTCATAATTTAAATCAAAATACATTTCATAAATTAGGAGCAACATGGTCAAAGCACAACTTGCCTTCAAAAAGCTGATGATCTTGATCTAGGGCTTGAGCTTGGTTTTCAACTTCCGCACTCTCGCACAGTTCAACGTCTACGCGTAGTAGATAACCAAATAAACACACATTCGTAAAATACCGCAAATCAAACTAACTCATAATTTCACAGAAACTTCCAAATAATTAGTTTAGCATTTTTGAAGATTTATAAAATTTATTTCGATATTTTTGGATGTATAGTTTAAGAGCTACAAAATTCGTAAATTTGGACTTTCCACGATTAATTTAACATTATAAGTTTAATTATAAAATTTCATAAAAATTACTGTAGAAAGGTATTAATTTTTGCAAATTAACAAAATTTGTTGCAAGCGATTCGGACTTAAAATGAATTTGTAGCGAAAAAGACAAAATTCGCAATTTGGGTTCAAACTCATGTACAAAGTCGCTTCACATGGCTAATGCATGGCACTGTTGATGCGTATATGCATATTCACTTGATCGGCCAACTTGATCGGCTAGCTCTGGAAAACTTGCTACGGCCAACCATTATAAAAATAAGTGGCGCCTTATACATACCAACATATACATGTATTCACGTGTACAGCCGAGTATATTTTTGTATACATGCAAGCCGCTATCTAATATATACGTATATACATACTAGCATATATATAAGAACACACACACGTCTAACATATACAAGACTACACGTCCAACCTATACATGTAGATGTTCATGATTCGGCCTAATATATATATACGCATGCTTCCTAATATATAGGGGTGAAAACGGGTCGGATTCGGTCGGATATTGCTCGTCCCGTATCCTAACCCATATTATTATCTCGGATTCGGAGTCGGATACGGATAGGCGGATCTGAATCTGGTCGGAGTAGTCCGGATTCGGACACGGGACGGATACATGACGGATACGGATCGGAAACGGATAATATAGTCGGATAATATGCAAAGCAAAAAAGTGAATAAACCATACGACATTCACATGAACCAATGAACTTTTCAACACAAGTACATACATAACATAGCTCTCATACGATAACAGTATAACGCACATACATGATGTAGGCCCCCGGATCGGCTATCCGGAGTCCTCTGTGTATTTCTGTACTAGTCCCAGATCAGTAGCTAGTACACACAGTCAAAAGTGATGAATCAACAACCATATCACGAATACAAATAACTAAATAAGAATAATACCAAATGAAAGCAAAGACCTTATGGTCAAGGTTTACCATTACGGCCTGAACAGGCTGAACAACTTGAACAACTGCAGCGGAAGACGAAAACGCCAATGCGACCCATCCAATTGCCCACAAGCAATCGAGTGGAGAACGCACCCTAGTCGTTGGAAATCTTGAACAGCTTCTTTCACTTCTGAGAGAGGATTAGAATGTAGCACGTGAGTACATAAAGTACTCAGCAAGTCTGGGAAAAATATGCACAATGTAGGCTATCCAAAGATGGCTTGATATGGTTCTTTTGCATAAAGCCAAGTTTCAGTAAATCATACTTGATAATAATTTTCACAAAGCATCATTGAGCAATTCTTTTTAATAATTGAATTATGTAATATTGTAGTGAAGGTTCTAACCACCACTCACTAATATACAGGCTCTATCCGCCACATCTCAACAAAATCAGGGGTCTAACCAATCACATGGCTCATCTCGCCATGGTTCACACAAATCGAGTTCCTTCCACCTACCTGGCTTTAGCCGCTGTAAGCACACCCGAGAGTTCTAACCGCTCCCGGATCCCAAAACGAAACATTGTTTAGTTTGGAACCAAAAACCAAAGTCTACCAGTATGAAAGCATTCTTCGCTTTGCCTTTGACCGTAGGCACGGCTATTCGAATAGTTTTAACTCTGCAGAGGTGTACAACTTTACCCACAAGACATGATATTCCCTTGATGCCATGCAATTAGCACACTTCCTTAGGTGTGCCGGCAGGGATATCATGACAAGGCCTTTACAATGTATACGCCTAACCTGACTCACCCGCTGAGGTTTCACCGCTGTTAGGGTTCTTTCCACCCAGTACAGAAGCCCCCTCTTGCGCCGTGTGAGAAAAACAACAACAACAACAATGCCTCCTTCCGGCTCTCACACAACAACCGAGTGGTGAGTCTAAGTCAGGTTTCTACAAATTAGTTAGCCAGGTCGTGCCCACTTTGACATGTGGTTGTACGGTTATGCTTAGAATGGAGACAGTCATAAGCGTCGGTCCTTAACTGACTTGGGGCGGTACTTGCACAAAAGAACCAAGGCTTGGTTCGCTTCCACCCGACATTCCATGCCGCCCAAGTCGAAATCATTTTCCCTTTTATTTTTATTTTGCAAACCAACGGCAATACCTTTTGCCTAATAATTTCCAACACAAGTTTTCAAGAGTTAAAAGGAATTCCCACCCATAGGTGCATATTGACCGCTTATGCGAGTCTAAGCATTTCTACCGTACTATTCTATTCCACCAATAGTTTATTTTATAAAATACAAAGCTCGAGGGTTGATGACAATCCTTATAAGTAATTCTGTAATCTCCAATAATCATTAAATTGCCCTAGTGGTACAATCATATGAATAATCCGATTCAATATCGTATCCATCAAGCATTGAGCATATCATGGAAATATCCTAACTCTCAAAATCATATTAAACCCCAATCAAGTGTGTCTATTTCCCTTGAATTATGACTAGTATTATTGATTTATTCGTCACTCATAGGGCCATCAATCTTATCATCCACTAAGAATATTTCACAAAGTCATCTGTTAAACCACCAGGAATACTTCTGAATATCAGCTCTAATCATCTAGGATACAATCCACCTATAATACTTCATAGCATCATATATTTAGTCCTTCACATGATCACTTCTAAATTTTCTATTTTAATCCACCAAAAATACGCGATAATATCATTCACTAAACCACCAAACATTCTGGACTATTCACAATCTCCCTGAATGATTATCGCATAGTATTCTTGTTAAAATCCACCGAAATATAATTCACCACTTATTCTAATTGATCTATAAATATGACTCTCAGTAACATTTATTTGCTTTCACCGACATCATACATCTTCCAACATTCTCCCCATCCACCGAAATATATGGACTACCATTCGTAGGTCAACTTTATGATTACAAGTCCCACATCAACTCTAATATTCATCTAGCTCCAATTTGCATTTCACCCCAATCCATACTCATTATGTTGTGAACTACTATCACAATCCCACTCCTCAACATTTAAATAATCACCACCATAAATCAATTTCATAATAACAATCCTCACATTATCACTAATATTCATCCGTCTCCAAGTTACATTGCCCCCGATTTACTCTATTCAAACTATCTGCTAATAGTCATTTTCCCCATCAAAATGTATTTTATTAAAGAATATTTATTATGGTGGATCCCTGTTCTAGGTCGACAAAGGGTCATGGATAGCAAATATCAAGGAGGTATAACAACAGGTATAACTAACAACTTAACGTTTAACATCATCATTTTATGTAATTAGCAATGCAATTTGTAAAACATGGTAAAACATTTATAAATTGTAGGATCAACATGCGTCAAGGAGACTTGCCTCGGTCACAGCGAGAAGGTTGCACTCTTTGAAGTCCGTGGCGAGTCGGCGGACTCGGTGGAAGCGTCGACTACGCGCAAAACGAGGCAACAAATAAATAACGGAAAATAAATAAAATCCAAAAATTAAAAAATTAGTACTGGCAGGAAGGTCTTGATTTTAGATGAATTTAGAAATTTGAATGAGGTCAAACGGAGTTCGGATGAGAAAGTTATGAGCTTCCGAAGTTTGAATTTCGAATAAATCAAAACCTGAATATTCCGGGAATATTCCCTTCGGGTTTGACTGGGTCAAAGTTTGACCGCGGACTTTGACTTTGACTGGGCTGGTTAGGAGTGGGTCTATGACAGTGGGGCCCACCTTGTCATTGGAAGAAGGGAAGCTTCTTCATGAAGCTTGCCTTTAGCCATCCATGGAGGAGAGAGAAAGATAGAGAAAGAGGAAGGGAGAGAGAGGGAAGGGGAGGGGGCGCTCGGCCGTGAGGGGGCGGCGGCCGTGGCGGCGGTCGCCGGTGGCGCGCCGGCTGGCATGCAGGCTGCTAAGCGGCGGCGAAGCAAGGCACAGGCTGGCGGCGGCGGGCGGCGATGGCGGCGGCCGGGCGGCCGGCCGTGGGCACGACCACGAGCACCACAGAGCAAGGCAAAGAACAGGGAGCCACCAAAAAAAAAACTAGAACGCAAGTTCTTCCAAAAACTTGATTTTTCTCTCATTTTTGCATGGAATCAATCCAAACAAAAATCTAGGACCTCTAGATAACATCCTTAGGAACCTAGGGAAGCCACGAATTGAATCAAAACTCACCGGAATTGAAGAAATCGACGACGAACGGCGGTTCGGCCGAAAGCACCAAAACGCGAAATTCGTCGCCCACGGACGATGAAACCTAAAATCAATGGAAGGATTAGGGACTAGACATCCATGCTAACACAAAGAAACGAACGGAAGGAAGAAAGATCCACCGGAGTGGAAGATATGAGCAAGAACACGAAGAACGCGAAGAACACGAGAGTTCGTCGGTTTTCTTGATCTTGCGGCCGATTGGGTTTGAGAGGCTAAAGGAGGGTGACACCACCGGAAAGAGGGTTCTTATACGGAGAGATGAGGGGTGGAATCACGCGGAACGGATTAGAAACGGCCGCGCAATCTCCAAAAGAGTAGATTTTGGGTTTCTCGCAACCGTTCAAAAACCAACGCGATTTCGGGTGCAACAACCCCATGGATAGAAAGAGGAGGCCGTTGTGATCCCAACGGATCCGGCCGTTCGCGAATTGGAGTTGTATTGGAGGAGCTATAAGGATTTAAAGAGAGCTCCCACCATTTTTGCTTGCATGAAGCTTCATCCCCCATGCATGGCTAGAGGTTGAAGATGACACTATTCATGTGCCACATGTCACTCCCTCATTGGCCCTCTTTTACGCAAATGTTCCACCCTAGGGAAAAATAAGGAAAAATGGCCTAAAAATTCCGGAAAAATTCCTAGAGCCATTTTGGATTATTTGGGACTCAATGGAAGTGGTTTGGTTGAATTTGGAGGATTTTTGTGGAATTGAATAATCGGGCGCGGATCGCAGGCATTAAACAAAAGCCGCGCGAGATAAAATAGGAACGGAGGTCCAAAAATCCGGGAAATGATCCTAAAATCATTTCGGAATATTTGGAACATTTTAGAAGTGGTTTGGGAATTTTTGGAGCATTTTTGGACTCGGGTGAATTTTCGGGTCCCGGCGGGAACTGGAAAACCCGATTTTTCGACCGGAGGGGAATTAATTCCCGATTTTGGAGGGAAATGGATGCCAGGTTAGTATAAACACCAAATAAACTCCAAGTTTTGAATTTAATTACTTTAAATTAGGTTTTTCTCCAGAAAGCGAAAACTAGGGTGTTACACATGATCACATCGACATAATCATAATTCATACATAAGTCCAACATAAGTGATTCATAAATAAGTTTTGACTTCCTTGATTTATTCACTAGGATATGTTGAAGCGTCTCAATCCTCGTCATTGGCTATTTCTTCTTCTTCATACAATTTGTGTAATGTATGATAGCAACATTTCAATGAATTAGTAAGTAGCAACTAGGATCTCCAAGACAACCGAATGTAGTGAGATTTTGTGTACATCATACATAGCAAGCTAATTGAATGAAGTTGATTGGACAATATCCTTAATCAGTGTACCACAAAGCATCTAATTCATCAGTGTACCACAAAGCAAACAAATGGAATGATGTATATAAAGATAGTGCATATTGTCATACTCATACCTCCTCTGTTATATTTGGACTATTAGATTCCATGCGTACCTCCTCTGTTATGCTCAGCGATCTGCCACTTTGCACAACCTGGTTTCATTGACTCAAGCTCATTGGGAACATCAATGAGTTTCTACACAAAAACTACAATCACTTTAGAGAAACAACTAGGGAGGAATGTCATGGTCCAAAATTCAGCATGACCAATTAGGATCTTAAATACTATGTCACTATATGAGCACTAGATTTAAGGCTCTAGATGTGCTTTCTAATCAGTGGAGACTCAGACTTGTGAGTTGTGACCTGCTTGCAAATCAAGAAACTAAGGCCCACGATTAAAATGCGAGGAAAGAAAAGGATATGCTATGTTTATCGCAAATTTCCTGCTCTCAAAATTAAGTTACTATATGCGAGCACTATGTTCCCTATAGGCCTAACCTTTGTCTTAACAAAATGATTAAGTTACCACTGTTTTAGGTTAGCTAACAAACATGTCAACTAATCTTCATTTTCCATAAATGGAGGTATGGTATGTGGGCAATATTTCCTGTAAGCCTAACTTTTGTCTTAACAAATTGATCGACCACTTCGTTGTTTTAGGTTACTTAACGAACATGTCAACTAATCTTCCTTTTCCATAATTACTGCCGACCGTTTAATCTTAAAATCACTCGATGTCTGCTTTTTACTTAGGCCAAATGAAACACAACATATCACAAAGATAAAATATGACAAAAGATACATATACCGCTTCTTTGATCTGCCTATCAGGTTGGACACTCGGTAATGATGCAACTTGATGTCTCCCAGCAGGAAAAACTAGTACTTTTTAACAACTTGAAACCACAAACAAATAGTTATTGAGCTCGTGAGAGGAATTACAGAGGAGTTATGTGGAGCATTCTTGAAGAACTCTGCATCTCTCAACTTGAATGCGTGGTAGTCAGTAGTCACGATGCTTCGAAATCGTCTCGCACAGCAAGCTGCAGCCGCTAGCCAGTCCGACGTCAGATGTGAGACCCAAACATGACACGAAAGAGCAGATATCAAGATAAACAACGCCAAACCCACCTCGTGTATCTCAGGAGGATGACATACAGGTCGAGGACATTCTTCTCATCACGATATATCGTCCTTCGCTGGCGCGGTGGACGACGGCTCGGCGGAGGGCGCGACGATGGCTCGGCGGAGGGCGCGAGGACGAGGGCGGAGGGCGTGGTGGACGACGGCTCGACGGCGGCGGCGTTCAGATCTGAGGACTGAGGAGCAAACGAGCAGTCTAGAAAAGAATGAGGAATGAGGATTACTGGATTAGGTCATGGTCTCATGGACTTAGTCATTGACCAGTGATACCACCAGCGCATAGTGCCGGATATCCGAATATAATTATGGGATAATATCCGGATTAAATATGGGAATTATCCGTATCCGACGGATATTGGACGCTCCGAATCCGTATCCGTATCCGTATTTGATTATCCGGATCCGATCCGGATCCGACCGGATATAAAAACATCTTCCCGGATCCGGTTTTTTCCGGATTCGGGTCCGGATCGGGCGGGAAATATCCGACCCGTTTTCACCCCTACTAATATATATGTTTACATGCATAGCAACCGAACATATCTACATGCGAATCAACCAAATATATCTACAAGCACAGGCACACACACAGACTAGCTCAACTGATCGATAGAAACAGAGCACGCGCAAAAGAAAAGAAATACTACCGATCGGCAGTAGCAACGACGGCGGCGACGCAGGGGAAGGTGACAGTGACGACAACGGCGGCGACGGCGATGCGACGGCAGTAGAACACTACGGCGGCAGTGCACTACGGTTGAAATCAGCTGGAAATGAACTCTCACGTCGCTTTAAGGATTTTCAGTAGCTAGCATTCACTAGCAAATGCATTCACGTCAAATGCATTCACTAGCACTTGCATGGTAATTGAAACGGCTTGGAAATGAGATACGAATGGAAGTATTGACGGAGGAACTAAATGGAAAATCAGCTGGGAGATGGGATGCTTCATGCGTATGGAAAAATGGGAAGCCAGGACGTGCGTTGCTAGAGTTGAAACGTGCATGCATAGAAACGACTGGAATAAAATAAACTAGTAACGGCTGGAGTGATTGGTTTCGTGCGCATGGAGAGGAAACGGCCGGCATGCAAAAAGGACTTAGTAACGTACATGCACACGAGCGACTGGGAATAGAAAAAGGTAAGAACGGCTTGGAAACTCAATCGTCCACACATAAGTACATATACATATACGATCCAAAATGTGTTTAGGGGAAAAATAGCAGAGGGGTTCTAAAAATCCAAAAAATTCCTCTAAAATACTAGGAACTATTTGGAACTTAACAAAGTTGGTTTCGTGATTTTTCAACGTATAGATTTTTCGTAAAAATTCTTTTAGTGAATCAGACACCTGTGCCAATTTTTGTAAAATCAACGTCTTAAGTTTTATAACATGTTTTTCGAAAATATTTGAAGAGAACACTCTCATCTTCCAATTATCTTTATTTTAAACAAAATTTTAGATTTTATGCTTATACAAAAATGCATGATATTTATTTAATACGATTAGTCCAATAAACTTAAATTCAAATGACTCACGAGGATTCCAAGTAAATTTTGGAAAATTACAACTAATCCCAGAAACACACTAAACATATAAAAAGCAATTTTTGGGATGTTACAGACCTCCCACCTTAACAGAATCTCGTCCCCGGGATTCGAGGCTAACTAGAGAATAGGTTCAGAAACTTCTTCTTCAAATCTTCTTCGCGTTCCCAAGTTGCTTCATTTTCTGAGTGATTGCTCCATTGTACGCTGCAAAAATGGGTTGATTTGTTCCTTGTTTCACGGTCCATGGTGTCTAGAATCTTCACTGGATGTTCTTTATATGTCAAATCTTCCAATAAATCGATGGCTTCATGTGGTGCTTGTTCTTCAGTACTCGCAGACATTTCTTCAATTGTGACACGTGGAAGACATCATGTACTCCTGCTAGTGATTGTGGCAACTCCAACTGATAAGCGACTTCACCTCTTCGACTTAGGATCTTGAACGGTCCAACATATCTTGGAGCGAGCTTCCCTTTAGCATGAAACCTTCTGACTCCTTTGAGTGGTGTAACTCTGAGATATACGTAGTCCTCTGGCTCAAAGCTCAAATCTCTGCGTCTATTGTCAGCATAGCTCTTCTGCCTGGACTAACCAATCTTTAATATTTCTCTGATCACCGCAATCTTCTCTTCAGCTTCTTGCAATATATCTGGTCCAAATACTCGTCGTTCACCAGTCTCATTCCAATTTAATGGTGTCTGACAAGGTCTTCCATATAACGCTTCAAAAGGTGACATTTGCAGACTTGCTTGGTAGCTATTGTTATAGCTGAACTTTGCATAAGGTAAGCACTTGTCCCACGAAGTAGTATATGCCAATGGACAAGCTCTAAGCATATCTTTAAGAATCTGGTTGACTCTTTCAGTTTGACCATCTGTTTGTGGGTGGTAAGCCGTGCTGAAGTTCAATCGAGTTTCCAACGCCTCATGCAGTTTACCCCAGAACCTCGAGGTAAATTGGGTACCTCTATCTGAGACTATTTTCTTCGGTACTCCATGTAAGCAAACAATTCTTGACATGTACAGTTATGCTAAGTGATCTCCTGAGTAAGTTGTCTTCACGGGTATGAAATGCACAATTTTGGTTAAACGGTCCACTATGACCCATATGGAATCGTAACCAGCTTGTGTCCTGGGCAAACCGGTTATGAAGTCCATACCGATTTCCTCCCACTTCCACTCTGGAATCTGTAGAGGTTGTAGCAGTCCTGCCAGCCTCTGATGCATAGCTTTCACTCTTTGGCATACGTCGCACAAGGAAACATGCTCATCTACTTCCCATTTCATACTCGGCCACCAAAACCTTTCCTTCAAATCCTGGTACATCTTCGCACTTCCTGGATGAATTGAATACTTCGAATCATGAGCTTCCTCCAGTATCAACTGCTTCAGCTCCTTCTTGTCAGGTACACATATACGCTCCTTCATCCACAAGATACCTTGGTCATCCCACCTGAAATCTTTGGCTAGGCCTTCCTCCATCTTGGATTTGATCTGCTTGATATTCTCATCATCCTTCTGACCTTCCGTGATCTGATCTTCTAAAGTGGGCTTTACTTCTAGAGCAGCTAAAAATCCTTCTGGCATAACTTCCAGTTTCAATTTCTGAAAATCCTTGCATAACTCTGCTTGACTGATTTCCATTAACATATTTACACTATGGCTCTTTCGGCTCAAGGCATCAGCCACCACATTAGCCTTACCTGGGTGATAATGAATTTCCATGTTATAATCTTTGATTAACTCCAACCACCTTCTTTGTCTCATATTCAAGTCTGGCTGGGTGAAAATATACTTAAGACTCTTGTGATCAGTATATATTTCACATCTATTACCAATAAGGTAGTGACGCCACAACTTCAGAGCGTGCACAACCGATGCTAACTCCAAGTCGTGCGTCAGATAATTTTCCTCATGTGGCCTTAACTACCTCGACGCATAAGCAACTACCGTTCCATTCTGCATCAACACTCATCCAAGTCCTTGACACATCACAGTAAATGTCAAAACTCTGATGAACATCAGGTAGAACCAATACTGGTGCCGATGTCAGCCTCTTCTTTAACTCTTGGAAACTGTGAATCATGTGATGAAAAATTGGCTTGATTTTGTGCTGAAAAATTGGTTAGGATTAATCTTGCAAAATTGCTTGCATGAAGGACCAAACATTCAAACATCCAAAAACAGAGACTTTGCATTTGCGCCAGACCAAACATCCAAAAACAGTGAGTTTCGCATGTATGACGGACCAAACTTTTTGGTCTGTCATAAACGTGATTTTGATGCTTTTACGCTTGTACAAGAAATCGCGTTTTTCCCATGTATGACGGACCAAAGTTTTTGGTCCGTCATACACATGCTTTTGGCGAACTCGTTTTTCTCATGTATGACGGACCAAATTTTTTGGTCCACATACACATGCTTTTGGCGAACTTCGTTTTTCCCATGTATGACGGACCAAAGTTTTTGGTCTCATACACATGCTTTATTGGCGACCTTGTTTTTCCCATGTATGACGGACCAAATTTTTTGGTCTGTCATACACTTGTTTTTGTGAGAATTTCATGATGCTTGAAGTGGACTTTATGCATTGCTCGTGTGAGTATTTGCATGGATTGAGTAGAGTCAAGTCGTGGACTTGTGCTCGGAATTGTTTTGTGGTTTGTTCATGTGCAGGTATTGCTTGAAGACGAACGTGGTCGATGACGGGATCGGAACTAGGTTCATGGAGGAGCTGAGGTTCGGGACTAGGTTCAGGGAGGAACTGAGGTCTTGGTGGTCAAGGATGTCATGCGGGACGTTCGGGCTAAGAGAATGGTGCACATGAAGAATGGTTAGTCACGTGAGAATGGCAGGAGGTCATTCGCGTGCAAAGTGTTAGTCACGTGAGTATGGCAGGTGGCCATACGCGTGCAAAGTGTTAGTCACGTGAGTATGGTAGGGTTGCCATACGCGTGCAAGAGTTGTACTCGGCCAGGTTGGGCCAAGTAGAGTTGTATTGGATACAGATTCCTTCTAGGGAATAGGAATCGTATTCAGAACTCCTTGTGGGTTGGTCCTTTAAATAGGAGGGGTTGTCTCCTGTTGAAGGGCATCAAGCCTTGAGCAAGTTTTAGGGTTTGTACTCTTTTGATGAGAGTACTTTAGACAAAAAAAATAAAAATCAATTCTTCCAAGATTTTTGCGTGCTACAGTAACCACGTTGCTACAGTGTTTTTCTATCTTGGTTCTTATTTGCATGCTTGCTCTAAATCTAGATTGGTTTTCGATCTTTGAGTGTCATCTTGATTTGATCCATCAAAAACCTTTCTAGGGTATTGATTTAGAGTTCCTCAAAGTCTAGTTGATTAAACTTTTGTCGGTTCTGTTAAAACTTTCAAGTTTACGTTAGATCAATTCTCGTCAAGTTCTGGATCAGCAAGCTTGCGAAGCTCATAACTTTTGATCCGTAAGTCCGATCGAGCTGATTCTTTTTGGGTTCGATTCGTATTGGAATCTAGTTTCTCGTGTCCAAATTTCATATCAATCTAACGGTTGGATCTCCGGGAATTCTCGTTTTACCGAACCTCTGTCATTCTGTTTTTGTCAAAAACGAGGCAATTATTTGGTTCTGTTTTGGGGTGAACTTTTAGTAGATCAAGAATTTGGTTTTAGCTTCCGCACAATCATTCACCCCCCCTCTGATTGCTATATTCGTATACTTCGATCCTACAAGTGGTATCAGAGCGAGGTCTTTCTAATCTATCTTAACCGGTGATTAGATTAATGGATCGTTATTCGACAAAACCGTGTGTGTTCGATAGTGTTGATTTTTAGTTTTGGAAGGCCAAGATGGAGGCGTTCATCCAAGCACAAGGCTTCACAATTTGGGAGAAGGTCTACAAGCCATATGAAGTCCCTGCAAACGATAACATCAACGACACCAATCGCACACATGTTGAAGCAAACAGCAAGGCGCGCAACTTGATCATCCAAGGTTTGGGACGTAGCGACTTTGACCGTGTGATCCATCTCAAATCCGCATATGAGGTATGGAAATCTCTTTGTGATTACCATGAGGGTTCTAACACTATTAAAGAGGTTCGTCAAGATCTTTACAAAAAGGAATACATGCGATTTGAGATGAAGCCTGGTGAGTCACTAGATGATTTCTTTGCACGCTTTAATAAAATTCTTAGCAATTTGCGTGCTGTTGGAGTTAGCTTTGATGATGCTGCTAATGCTAGACAATTGCTTGGGGCATTAGACATGTCTATTTGTGAGATGAAAGTTACATCCATTAGAGAATCTACTGTCATGAGTACACTTACCTTATATGTTCTTTATTCCAAGTTGAAAACTCATGAATTAGATATTCTTGCTAGAAAGAATGATCATAAATCAATTGCTTTGACATCTCAATCTAGCATATCTCATAATGGTGCTGCTTCAAGCTTTGCTCTATCTTTCTTGTCTTCACTAACCGATGAACAGATTGAGCAATTCCCAGAAGAAGACTTGTCACTACTCTCTTCTCGCTTTAACAAAGCTTTACAAAATGTGAGAATGAGAAAGAGAGGTGGTGGTGGCCCTCCAAGATGCTATGAGTGTGGTGATCTCGACCATATTCGTCCAAACTGTCCTAAACTTGCAGGTAAAGCATCAAGGGAAGAGAAGGACAACGACAGAAGAAAAGAGAAGAAGAAGTTCTCTCCAAGTGATAGAAAGAAGAAAAACTTCATCAACCGCAAAGTTGTCCATCGAGTTCTTTCCGCTCTTGAACAAGTCAATTTGAGCGATGTGGATTCGGAGAGCAGCGAGGATGATGCAACTCCAAGCAAGCATGAGTTGACGGGGTTGTGTCTCATGGCTAAAAGCAGCAACAACTTTATCGAGGGATCGACCACGCGACTTCAATGAGGTAGATCCTTCTTACGATGAATTAGCTATTGCTGTTGCTCGACTTGGTAAATTGCTTGATAAACGTGACAAGAAAATTAAGAAACAGGATTTTGTTGTTGAGTCATTGAATGCTGAAATTGCTAGACTTAAAACCTTGATTCCTAATGATGATGCTTGCAAATCATGTGACTTAATTTACAATGAGCTTACTTTGCTTAGGAAAGAACATGTTACCTTGTTAGAACAAATCAATGCTGAAAATGAGAAAAATGAGAAACTTGTTAAACAAAGGTTTAGGTTTTGATTCTTATGCTCATCATAAATCACATGCTCCCACTGTTGTCAAAACACTTGAAAGTGGAAAATTTGAAATTATCAATGAGCCTTAGAAAACTGTCTTTAAATCTGCTGGTCTTTTATCTTCTACTATGATGAATGAAAAATGTGCTTCTACTGTTAAAGCAAAACATCATGTTAAGTACACTTGCACTCATTGTGGTAGAGATGGACATTTAGTAGACTTTTGCTTTAGACTAGCTAAACAACAAAAGAGAGAAAGGTTTAATGCTAGGTCTAATTTCAGAAAGGCACACTCTACTTCTCATTATGTGCCTAGGGTGAAACAAACACCTTTTGTTTCTAAAAACACGAAAAAAAGGCAAATCTGTTTTTGTACATAAGAATACTCGTGTTGTGCCTACTGTTGTGCGTCGTATGTCTCAGTACTGGATTCCTAAACATCTTATTTCTAACCCCAGTACCGAGGCCTCGACAATTTCTGCTTCTATGTAGGCTTCTCACGCGAGGAAGGAGAACATGTGGCTAGTGAATTTCGGATGCTCACTTCATATGTTCAGTGATAAGGTTTGGTTCTTCTTCACTCGTGCATTTCATGCTAAAAGTGTTGCCTTTGGAGATACTTCTTCCACTTCTGTTTTCGCAAAAGGCACTAGTCCAAATGATGCAAGTACATATGCATATGTTCAGGGGGAGAGTGTCTTTGTTCATAAAAGATGATGATGATGCTGTTGAGGATGAGATAATTGGAGGTTTACATGAGAGACTCTTCCCACGTGCTTGTGTGTGCTTGTTTTCAAGCTTCCCACGTGCTTCACATCGACAAGCGTTCAAGTGAACTTTCAGGTATCTCCATGGTACTCAAGATTTTGGCATTTGGCTTTCTGCTTCCTTATGCATTAGTTTAAGCGCTTATTCTGATGTTGACTTTGGAGGATGTTGAATTGATTTGGTTCGTACCACCTCTTGAGTAATCCCCTTTCTTGAGCATATTGATACTGGATTTCACTTTCTTAGAGATCATGTTGAAAAAGAAAATATTGTGCTTCATCATGTGGATACTGAACATCAATTGGCAGACATTTTCACAAAACCTTTGTCTTCTTCTCGTTTTGCTTTTATTCGGGGAGAACTTGGGATTGTTCATCGAATGGGTTTGTTTTGAGGGGGAGTTTCTTTGCCAAGTTCTTTCACTTTATGAGCTCAGTTTATCATATTTCTTTATATATTGTGTAATTGTGCTAATATATGATAATCTAAATTGTTCCACTTGAACTAAAAATGACATTGCGGAATTCCTTGGTTTGATTGCCTATAGTTAAATACTCTGTGATATCTCATTCTTCTAGGCTTGATATTGAATCTTCTTGACAAATTTGGGCTATGAAGCAATTGTGTTTTCAACTTTACTCTTTCATAAGACCTTTAATCACTTTTGCATGTTTACAATCAAAGAAAAAGGAAAAAGAAAAGGGAATCAATATAAAAAAGGGGGCTGTTAAAAGCAAAAGCTTCAAGTTATGTGCTTCAGGCTTGCTTTCCCTAAAAAGATAAGATGTATGCTTCAAGCATGCCATTCCCTCAAAGATAAGATGTATGCTTCAAGCATGCCACTCCTAGAAAATAAAAGAAGTATGCTTCAAGCATGCCACATGCAACTTATTGTTTAAAGATTAAATGGGTCTACTAGATTGGAGTTGAAACTACTTGCTCGCCCTAAGTTGTTAGTTGCTTCAATTTTTAAAGCCTTGCTTTTTCTGCTAAGATCTTGCTTAGTACTTGGCTATAGTTGACTAAATTGAGGTTGAGATGCATGTCATTCCCTAACTTGTTAAAATCACATCAAGATCATGTATTTTGCATATTATGTGATATATAAGGTTATATGATCGAATGAGCTCATCTTTTCCTATCTTGGCACTTCCTTGTTTCTGTTTGTGAAATCATTGTTTCAAGAAAAATTTTGAATCTGTTCTCTCTCTTGTACTCTTGATGAATCCATTGTCAAAGGGGGAGAAATTTTGGGAATATTTGAGAAGTTCAAAGAAAAAGGGGGAAAAAGTTTTTTTTGGAAATTTGAGCATTTTTGGAGAATTTTGGAATTCTTGGACACATTGCACATTCACACACATTTTCATTCTCGTGGGGAGATTTTGTTTTGCCTTTTTGTCAAAGGGGAGGTTCTGTTTTGGTGTTAATCCTTTGGATCTCAAAATCTTTTAAAAGAGAATGCCAATGTTCAAATCTAAAGTGGTGTTGCCAATGTTTTCATCAAGGGGGAGATTGTGAATCATGTGATGAAAAATTGGCTTGATTTTGTGCTGAAAAATTGGTTAGGATTAATCTTGCAAAATTGCTTGCATGAAGGACCAAACATTCAAACATCCAAAAACAGAGACTTTGCATTTGCGCCAGACCAAACATCCAAAAACAGTGAGTTTCGCATGTATGACGGACCAAACTTTTTGGTCTGTCATAAACGTGATTTTGATGCTTTTACGCTTGTACAAGAAATCGCGTTTTTCCCATGTATGACGGACCAAAGTTTTTGGTCCGTCATACACATGCTTTTGGCGAACTCGTTTTTCTCATGTATGACGGACCAAATTTTTTGGTCTGTCATACACATGCTTTTGGCGAACTCGTTTTTCCCATGTATGACGGACCAAAGTTTTTGGTCTGTCATACACATGCTGTTGGCGACCTTGTTTTTCCCATGTATGACGGACCAAATTTTTTGGTCTGTCATACACTTGTTTTTGTGAGAATTTCATGATGCTTGAAGTGGACTTTATGCATTGCTCGTGTGAGTATTTGCATGGATTGAGTAGAGTCAAGTCGTGGACTTGTGCTCGGAATTGTTTTGTGGTTTGTTCATGTGCAGGTATTGCTTGAAGACGAACGTGGTCGATGACGGGATCGGAACTAGGTTCATGGAGGAGCTGAGGTTCGGGACTAGGTTCAGGGAGGAACTGAGGTCTTGGTGGTCAAGGATGTCATGCGGGACGTTCGGGCTAAGAGAATGGTGCACATGAAGAATGGTTAGTCACGTGAGAATGGCAGGAGGTCATTCGCGTGCAAAGTGTTAGTCACGTGAGTATGGCAGGTGGCCATACGCGTGCAAAGTGTTAGTCACGTGAGTATGGTAGGGTTGCCATACGCGTGCAAGAGTTGTACTCGGCCAGGTTGGGCCAAGTAGAGTTGTATTGGATACATTCCTTCTAGGAATAGGAATCGTATTCAGAACTCCTTGTGGGTTGGTCCTTTAAATAGGAGGGGTTGTCTCCTGTTGAAGGGCATCAAGCCTTGAGCAAGTTTTAGGGTTTGTACTCTTTTGATGAGAGTACTTTAGACAAAAAAAATAAAAATCAATTCTTCCAAGATTTTTGCGTACTCTGATAACCACGTTGCTACAGTGTTTTTCTATCTTGGTTCTTATTTGCATGCTTGCTCTAAATCTAGATTGGTTTTCGATCTTTGAGTGTCATCTTGATTTGATCCATCAAAAACCTTTCTAGGGTATTGATTTAGAGTTCCTCAAAGTCTAGTTGATTAAACTTTTGTCGGTTCTGTTAAAACTTTCAAGTTTACGTTAGATCAATTCTCGTCAAGTTCTGGATCAGCAAGCTTGCGAAGCTCATAACTTTTGATCCGTAAGTCCGATCGAGCTGATTCTTTTTGGGTTCGATTCGTATTGGAATCTAGTTTCTCGTGTCCAAATTTCAGATCAATACTGGTGTCACTCCTCCTTTCTTAGGACAGTTATTGGCAAAATGTCCTATCTCATGACAGTGGTAGCAACGTCTTCCTGTCATCTATGAACTATCTCCGGCTTGGTTTCCAGTTGGTGCAAGGGTCTGGAAATTCTATCCTGCTGGACGCGGTGCTGGTATTGGTGCACGAACACTGCCTCTAGGTTGGAACCTTGCCAACTGTTGCGGTACCACCCTAGCTTTCTGCTGTCCTGAGTGTCCACTTTGCTGCGCCATCCTGCGCTTGTGATTGTCATCCATCTCACGACGCTTGTCCTCCAAAATCAGGGCATTGTTGACCAGCTCCTGGAAATCCGGGAATGTGTGGGTTATCAATCCCACCTATAATTTGGTGTTCAATCCCTTCAAGAAGCGGGATTGTCTTGCCTTATCAGTGGCCACGTCCTCCGGAGCATAACGTGCCAACTGAGTAAATTTATTTAAGTAATCGGCCACAGACTGGCCTCCTTGCTTCAGTGATATGAACTCTTCTTTCTTCAGATCCATGTTATTTCCTCGAGATTCTCCTGTGTAGCACAATAATTCTCCCACCATTCTGCCGTTGTGCCCTCTAATTGATGAGACGCGTAGAGTACCGTGTAGGATCAAAGTATACGAATATAGCAATCAGAGGGGGGGTGAATGATTGTGCGAAAGCTAAAACCAAATTCTTGATCTATTAAAAGTTCACCCCAAAACAGAACCAAATAATTGCCTCGTTTTCGATAAAAACAGAATGACAGAGGTTCGGTAAAACGCGAATTCCCGGAGATCCAACTGTCGGATTGATCTGAAATTTGGACACAAGAAACAAGATTCCAATACTAATCGAACCTAAAAAGAATCATCTCGATCGGACTTACGGATCAAAAGTTATGAGCTTCGAAAGCTTGCTGTTCCAGAACTTGACGAAAACTAATCTAATCAAAACTTCAAGATTAAACAAGATCTTCAAAAGATTAATCAACTAGACTTTGAGAAACTCTAAATCAATACCCTAGAAAGGTTTTTTATGGATCAAATCATGATGAAACTCAAGAATCAAAAACCAATCTAGAATTAGAGCAAGCATGCAAACAAGAACCAAAATAGAAAACACTGTAGCAACGTGGTTACTGTAGCACGCAAGAATCTTGGAAGAATTGATCTTTATTTCTTTTGTCTAAAGTACTCTCATCAAAAGAGTACAAACCCTAAAACTGAGCTTGAGGCTCTCAATGCGCTCAGCTCCGATTGATGCCCTTCAACAGGAGACACCCCTCCTATTTAAAGGAGCAAAACACAAGGAGTTCTGAATACAATTCCTAATCCTAGTAGGAGTCCCACTCCTAATCCTAGAAGGAGTATGTATTCAACACAACTCCTCTTGGCCCAACCTGGCCGAGTACAACTCTTGCACGTGTATGGCAACCCTACCATACTCACGTGACTAACACTTTGCACGCGTATGGCCACCTGTCATACTCACGTGACTAACACTTTGCACGCGAATGACCTCCTGCCATTCTCACGTGACTAACCATTCTTCATGTGCACCATTCTCTTAGCCCGAACGTCCCGCATGACATCTTTGACCACCAAGACCTCAGTTCCTCCCTGAACCTAGTCCCGAACCTCAGCTCCTCCATGAACCTAGTTCCGGTCCCGTCATCGACCACGTTCGTCTTCGAGCAATACCTGCACATGAACAAACCACAAAACAAATCTGAGCACAAGTCCGCGACTTGACTCAACATTAGTTCATGCAAATACTCACACGAGCATTGCATAAAGTCCACTTCAAAACAAGCATCATGAAATTCTCACCAATTTCATAATCTCAAGGTCAAACCAAAAACTTAATTCCAAGTTTGCTCAAAACCTTAATCGAGCAAAAACGCATTCACGACGGACCAAAAAATATGGTCCGCGTACACATGAAAATGTCACTCAAAACCATTCACGACGGACCAACAAAATCGGTCCGTGTACAAGTGAAAGTCTCGGTTTCAAGAAGAACTCATTCATTAAAACATCGTTCACGATAGACTAAAGAAATCAGTCCGTCGTACATGCGAAACTTACTGGTTTCTTGGAAAATTGTCAAAACACATGAACAAACACATTTTGCAAATTCAATTCTAAGCCAATTTTTCAGCACATGATTTCACAATCTCCCCCTTGATGAAAACATTGGCAACACCACTTAGAATTGAACATTTGGCATTCACTTTACAAAAGATTTTGAAATCCCAAGGATCAAAGACCAAACTAAGAAAACACAGAATTCCCCCTTTGACCAAAAAGCAAAACAAAAACTCCCCCTGAGAAGGAAAATGTGTGTGAATGTGCAATGTGCCCAAAAATTTCAAAATTCTCCAAACTTCTCCCAAAAAGCTCAAATTTCCAAAAAAAACTTTTTCCCCCTTTTTCTTTGAACTTCTCAAATATTTCCAAAATTTCTCCCCCTTTGACAATGGATTCATCAAGAGTACAAAAGAGAGAATTTGTTCAAAATTTTTCCTGCAGCAATGATTTCACAATGAGAAACAAGGGAGTGCCAAGATAGGAAAAGATGAGCTCATTCGATCATATAACCTTATATATCACATAACATGCAAAATACATGATCTTGATGTGATTTTAACAAGTTAGGGAATGACATGCATCTCAACCTCAATTCAGTCAACTTATAGCCAAATACTAAGCAAAACCATTAGTAGAAAAACAAAGGCTCAAAGTTGAAGCAAATAACAAATCAGCGCGAGCAAGTAGTTTCAACTCCAATCTAGTGGACCAATTTAATCTTTAAACAGTAAACTGCATGTGGCATGCTTGAAGCATACTTCTTTTATTTCCTTGGAGTGGCATGCTTGAAGCAAACATCTTGTCTTTTGAGGGAATGGCATGCTTGAAGCATACATCTTATCTTTTAGGGAAAGCACCCTGAAACACATAACTTGAGGTTTTTTACTTTTAACAACCCTTTTTTAAACTGACTCCCTTTTCCTTTACTTTTTTCTTTGATTGTAAACATGCAAAAGTGATTAAACGGTCTTATGAAAGAGTAAAGTTGAAACCACACTTGCTTCATAGCCCAAATTTGTCAAGAGGATTCAATATCAAGCCTAGAAGAGTGAGATAACACAGAGTATTTAGCTATAGGCAATCAGTCCAGGGAATTTCGCAATGTCATTTTTAGTTCAAGTGAGACAATTAGATTATCATATATTAGCTCAATTACATAACATATAAAGAAATATGATAAAGTGAGCTCATCAAGTGAAAGAACTTGCCAAAGAAACTCCCCCTCAAAACAAACCCATTGGATGAACAATCCCAAGTTCTCCCCGAATAAAAGCAAAACGAGAAGAAGACAAAGGTTTTGTGAAAATGTCTGTCAATTGATGTTCCGTATCCACATGGTGAAGCACAATGCTTCCTTTTTCAACATGATCTCTAAGAAAGTGAAATCTGATATCAATGTGTTCAAGAAAGAGAATTACTCAAGAAGTGGCATGAACCAGATGTACTTTTTCTATCAATTCTACATCCTCCAAATTCAGCATTAGAGAAAGCTCTTAAACTAATGCATAAGGAAGCAGAAAGTCAAATGCCAAAATCTTGAGTACCACGGAGATACCTTAAAATCCTCTTAATAGCTTGTCGATGTGAAGCACGTGGGGAAGCTTGAAAACAAGCACACACAAGCACGTGGGAAGAGTCTCTCATGTAAACCTCCAATTATCTCATCCTCATCAGCATCATCATCATCTTTTATGAACAAAGACACTCTCCCCCTTAACATATGCAGTGAGCATCCGAAATTCACTAGCCACATGTTCTCCTTCCTCGTGTGAGAAGCCTACATAGAAGCAGAAATTGTCGAGGCCTCGGTACTGGGGTTAGAAATAAGATGTTTAGGAATCCAAGATCTTGAGACACACGACGCACAACAGTAGGCACAACACGAGTATTCTTATGTACAAAAACAGATTTGCCTTTTTCCGTGTTTTTAGAAACAAAAAGTGTTTGTTTCACCCTAGGCACATAATGAGAAGTAGAGTGTGCCTTTCTGAAATTAGACCTAGCATTAAACATTTCTCTCTTTTGTTGTTTAGCTAGTCTAAAGCAAAAGTTTACTAAATGTCTATCTCTACCACAATGAGTGCAAGTGTACTTAACATGATGTTTTGCTTTAACAGTAGAAGCACATTTTGCATTCATCATAGTAGAAGATAAAAGACCAGCAGATTTAAAGACAGTTTTCTTAGGCTCATTGATAATTTCAAATTTTCCACTTTCAAGTGTTTTGACAACAGTGGGAGCATGTGATTTATGATGAGCATAAGAATCAAAACCTAAACCTTTGTTATGAGTGCTGACTTTTGATTGATCCAAGATCATGTTTAGGTTTTTCTTTCCTTTAGTGAAACGTTCTAATGACTTTTCCAAGTAATCAATTTTTCGAGAAAGAGTTAAACAATTATTACAGGCAACGTTCACTTTTCCTTTTTGCTTGCAACAAGTTAAGCATGAAAGAACCTCATGTGTAAGCAAATCTTCTGTCATTTGAGAAGCCCTAGCATTTGCATCATGCAACTTCAATTCTAGTATGGAGCATTTAGAACATGGAGTTGTATCATGCAAATCAATGGTAGAACAACTAGCATGTTTAACAAGTTTCTCATTTTTCTCATTTTCAGCATTAATTTGCTCTAACAAGGAAACATGTTCTTTCCTAAGCAACGTAAGCTCATTATAAATTAAGTCACATGATTTGCAAGCATCGTCATCAGGAATCAAGGTTTTAAGTCTAGAAATTTCAGCATTCAATGACTCCACAACAAAATCATGTTTCTTAATTTTCTTGTCACGTTTATCAAGCAATTTACCAAGACGAGCAATAGCAATAGCTAATTCATCGTAAGAAGGATCTACCTCATTGAAGTCGCTGTCATGATCGCCCTTGGTGAAGCTGTCGCTGCTTTTGGCCATGAGACACAACCCCGTCAACTCATTCTTGCTTGGAGTTGCATCATCCTCGCTGCTCTCCGAATCCACATCGCTCAAATTGACTTGTTCAAGAGCGGAAAGAACTCGATGGACAACTTTGCGGTTGATGAAGTTCTTCTTCTTTCTATCACTTGGAGAGAACTTCTTCTTCTCTTTTCTTCTGCCGTTGTCCTTCTCCTCCCTTGATGCTTTACCTGCAAGTTTAGGACAGTTTGGACGAATATGGTCGAGATCACCACACTCATAGCATCTTGGAGGGCCACCACCACCTCTCTCTCATTCTCACATTTTGTAAAGCTTTGTTAAAGCGAGAAGAGAGTAGTGACAAGTCTTCTTCTGGGAATTGCTCAATCTGTTCATCGGTTAGTGAAGACAAGAAAGATAGAGCAAAGCTTGAAACAACACCATTATGAGATATGCTAGATTGAGATGTCAAAGCAATTGATTTATGATCATTCTTTCTAGCAAGAATATCTAATTCATGAGTTTTCAACTTGGAATAAAGAACATCTAAGGTAAGTGTACTCATGACAGTAGATTCTCTAATGGATGTAACTTTCATCTCCCAAATCGACATGTCTAATGCACCAAGCAATTGTCTAGCATTAGCAGCATCATCAAAGCTAACTCCAACAGCACGCAAATTGCTAAGAATCTTATTAAAACGTGCAAAGAAATCATCTAGTGACTCACCAGGCTTCATCTCAAATCGCATGTATTCTTTTTTGTAAAGATCTTGACGAACCTCTTTAATAGTGTTAGAACCCTCATGGTAATCACAAAGAGATTTCCATACTTCATATGCGGATCGAAGATGAATCACACGATCGAAGTCGCTACATCCCAAGTCTTGGATGATCAAGTTGCGCGCCTTGCTGTTTGCTTCAACATGTGTGCGATTGGTGTCGTTGACGTTGTCGTTTGCAGGGACTTCATATGGCTTGTAGACCTTCTCCCAAATTGCGAATCCCTGAGCTTGGATGAACGCCTCCATCTTGGCCTTCCAAAACTGAAAATCAACACCATTGAACACACAAGGTTTTGTCGAATAATGATCCATTGATCTAGTCACCGATTAAGATAGATTAGAAAAACCTTGCTCTGATACCACTTGTAGGATCGAAGTATACGAATATAGCAATCAAAGGGGGGGGTGAATGATTGTGCGAAAGCTAAAACCAAATTCTTGATCTATTAAAAGTTCACCCCAAAACAGAACCAAATAATTGCCTCGTTATCGACAAAAACAGAATGACAGAGGTTCGGTAAAACGACAATTCCCGGAGATCCAACCGTCGGATCGATCTGAAATTTGGATACAAGAAACTAGATTCCAATACGAATCGAACCCAAAAAGAATCAGCTCGATCAGACTTACGGATCAAAAGTTATGAGCTTCGCAAGATTGCTATTCCAGAACTTGACGAAAACTAATCTAATCAAAACTTCAAGATTAAGCAAGATCTTCAAAAGATTAATCAACTAGACTTTAAGGAACTCTAAATCAATACCCTAGAAAGGTTTTTGATGGATCAAATCATGATGAAACTCAAGAATCAAAAACTAATCTAGAATTAGAGCAAGCATGCAAATAAGAACCAAAACAGAAAACACTGTAGCAACGTGGTTACTGTAGCACGCAAGAATCTTGGAAGAATTGATCTGTATTTCTTTTGTCTAAAGTACTCTCATCAAAAGAGTACAAACCCTAAAACTGAGCTTGAGGCTCTCAATGCGCTCAGCTCCGATTGATGCCCTTCAACAGGAGACACTCCTCCTATTTAAAGGAGCAAAACACAAGGAGTTCTGAATACAATTCCTAATCCTAGTAGGAGTCCCACTCCTAATCCTAAAAGGAGTATGTATTCAACACAACTCCTCTTGGCCCAACCTGGCCGAGTACAACTCTTGCACGTGTATGGCAACCCTACCATACTCACGTGACTAACACTTTGCACGCGTATGGCCACCTGCCATACTCACGTGACTAACACTTTGCACGCGAATGACCTCCTGCCATTCTCACGTGACTAACCATTCTTCATGTGCACCATTCTCTTAGCCCGAACGTCCCGCATGACATCCTTGACCACCAAGACCTCAGTTCCTCCCTGAACCTAGTCCCGAACCTTAGCTCCTCCATGAACCTAGTTCCGGTCCGTCATCGACCACGCTCGTCTTCGAGCAATACCGCACATGAACAAACCACAAACAAATCCGAGCACAAGTCCGCGACTTGACTCAACATTAGTTCATGCAAATACTCACACGAGCATTGCATAAAGTCCACTTCAAAACAAGCATCATGAAATTCTCACCAATTTCATAATCTCAAGGTCAAACCAAAAACTTAATTCCAAGTTTGCTCAAAACCTTAATCGAGCAAAAACGCATTCACGACGGACCAAAAAATATGGTCCGGCGTACACATGAAAATGCCACTCAAAAAACCATTCACGACGGACCAACAAAATCGGTCCGGTGTACAAGTGAAAGTCTCGGTTTCAAGAAGAAATCATTCCGGCGAAAACACGTTCACGATAGACTAAAGAAATCAGTCCGTCGTACATGCGAAACTTACTGGTTTCTTGGAAAATTGTCAAAACACATGAACAAACACATTTTGCAAATTCAATTCTAAGCCAATTTTTCAGCACATGATTTCACAATCTCCCCCTTGAGGAAAACATTGGCAACACCACTTAGAATTGAATATTTGGCATTCACTTTACAAAAGATTTTGAAATCCAAAGGATCAAAGACCAAACTAAGAAAACACAGAATTCCCCCTTTGACCAAAAAGCAAAACAAAAACTCCCCCTGGGAAGGAAAATGTGTGTGAATGTGCAATGTGCCCAAAAATTTCAAAATTCTCCAAACTTCTCCCAAAAAGCTCAAATTTCCAAAAAAAACTTTTTCCCCCTTTTTCTTTGAACTTCTCAAATATTTCCAAAATTTCTCACCATTTGACAATGGATTCATCAAGAGTACAAAAGAGAGAATTTGTTCAAAATTTTTCCTGCAGCAATGATTTCACAATGAGAAACAAGGGAGTGCCAAGATAGGAAAAGATGAGCTCATTCGATCATATAACCTTATATATCACATAACCTCAAACCGGGTTTCCCCTTTTGAGCGCGCACGTTTTGCCCAAGGTATTAGAGCTCGAGCCACCGTCGTTTGCTGCCAATTGCTCGCTGGAGTCGGTTTAGGGCTTCGTTTCGGTTTTGGGCCTACTCCGCCGCCATCGTACCTTCCTCGCCGCGTTGATGCCCAGATCTGACATCGCCGCGTTGAGCCTCACCCGTGAAGATCCTTTACTTCACTGGAGGCCCAGCAGAGCGCCGTCCCACGCGTCGTCTTCCCCAACTCCGGTGTCCCTCGTCCGCTGCGACATTTCTGGAGATCGCGAGCTTCCACAACCGTCAGATCCTCATCGTCAGGTCCAGGTGCGGCCACGTGACCCCCTTTTCCCCCGTAGCAAACCGGATCCAAGCCGGCCGTCGGATTTAGATCGTGCGCCCCATATTAGATCTAGTAGTATCATTTAGATCCATCGTCAACCGTAGGATCTAAAGTGATCGGCCGAGATTGAGACACGTAGGGCGTTACTGTTCTGTGTTAGGTTAGATCGATTTGAGACCGTAGGATCTGATTAGATCCTTGCCGTTGGATTTGAATCGTACGGCTTGGGATAGATCTAGTCAAACTCTGTGTAGATCCCTTGTAAGCCCTTAGATCGGACTTGAACGGCTAGGATTAAATCTGTTCGATGCAATTGGATCGAGTTAGAACCGTTAGATCCGTAATGCACGGATCGGATTGAACCACGTGTCGATAGTCGGGACATGCCACGTGCATCTCTCCCGCACGGGTAGATCCGATCCGAGCCGTCCGTTTGAACGGACAGTGCTGATTAAATCACGTGCGCGTGAATCTTAAAGCAGCCGAGCTGCACCGTGCGTGTGACGTCACCCATGACGTCACCCGCGGGACCCGCTTGTCTGTCAATGTGTGCACCCGTGGACCGAGTCCACGATGGATCGAAGCCCGAACTGTGGACCAAGTCTATAGGCCGGATGACGCAAGCATGACGTCATAATCCAAATTTTTTTCAATAGAAAATAATTCGGTGGAAATCGAATTTCCACGGTGATGTCATAATCGGGTTTTTCAATAGGAAAATAAATGAGTTAATTTGATTTATTCTTTTATTTGAATTTTCAAACTTCAAACGCTTATAACTTTTGCATTTCAACTCCGATTTGAGCGATTCCAATTTCTAAATTTTTATAAAATTGAGCTCTACTTAATGGTGAATTTTAATTAATGTTTAGACATAATTTTTTCCTGTTTACATTTATTTAATAGATTCTTTAAACTTTAAACGTTGATAACTTTTGCGTTCTAATTCCGTTTTTGACGATTCAAATTCCTAAAAAATTGTAAAATTGTGTTATATCTGTTTATGAATTTTATTTGAATTTTTACATAATTTTTGTCTACTATTTATTTACTTATTGCTATTTGCACGCACTACGAGTAGACGTGGAAGTGGGAGCGCCGGTTCTGTTTGTCAAGAAGAAGGACGGGAGTTTCAGGATGTGCATAGATTATCGTGCGCTCAATGAAGTCACCGTGAAGAACAAATACCTACTACCCAGGATCGATGATCTGTTTGATCAGCTGAGAGGAGCCGGAGTTTTCTCCAAGATTGATCTGAGATCGGGATACCACCAGCTGAAGATCCGATCGGAAGATGTTCCAAAGAACGCATTCTCGTCTAGATACGGATATTATGAGTTTACTGTTATGTCTTTCGGCCTCGATTTAATGCGCCAAATTATTTCATGAACATGATGAATAAGGTTTTCATGGAGTACTTGGATAAGTTTGTCGTCGTGTTCATAGATGACATTCTTGTTTACTCCAAGTCAACAGAAGAGCACGCTGAGCATTTGAGGCTAGTTCTTGAGAAGTTGCGAGAGCAGCAGTTGTTTGCCAAGTTCAGTAAGTGTGATTTTTGGAGGGACAAGGTGGAGTTCCTCGGACATGTAATGACTACAGAAGGAGTCGCTGTTGATCCAAGCAAGGTAGAAGCTGTGTTACACTGGGAACCACCGAAGACCGTGACCCAGATTCGGAGTTTCCTTGGAATGGCGGGTTACTACCGCCGCTTCATTGAAGGCTTTTCGACGATTGCGAGACCTCTCATGCAATTGTTGAAGAAGGAGAAGAAGTTTGCATAGACGCTGGAGTGCGAGAAAGGCTTTCAAGAGCTAAAGAAGCGATTGACATCAGCACCGGTGTTAGTTCTACCAGACGTCAATCAAAGCTTTGATATTTACTGTGATGCATCACGCCAAGGACTTGGATGTGTACTGATGCAAAACGGGAAGGTCGTCGCATATGCATCAAGGCAGCTGAGGCCGCATGAGGAGAATTATCCGACGCATGACCTAGAGCTAGTTGCCGTAGTGCATGCTTTGAAGTTGTGGCGTCATTATTTGATCGGGAACAGATGTGAAGTGTATACGGATCATAAGAACCTTAAGTACATATTCACCCAGTCAGACCTGAACATGAGGCAGAGGAGATGGTTGGAACTGATTAAGGATTATAATGTGGGAATCCATTACCATCCCGGGAAGGCCAATGTGGTGGCCGATGCCTTGAGTAGGAAGAGCCATACTGTGAACATGTTGATAGCCGCGAATCAGGAAGAGCTATGCAAGGATTTCCAGAAGATGCAGATTGAAGTAGTACCATAAGGATTCTTGGACGCATTAGAAGTAAAGCCTACCCTAGAGGATCAGATCCGAGAAGGACAGAAGGACGATGACAAGATCCGCAGGATTAAGTCCAAAATGGATGAAGGCAAGGCAAAAGACTTCAAGCTGGATGAGCAAGGCACGTTGTGGATGGAGGAGCGAATTTGTGTGCCAAACAAGAAGGAGCTGAAGCAGTTGATACTAGAGGAAGCCCATGACTCCAAGAATTCAATCCATCCAGGAAGTGCTAAAATGTATCAGGATTTGAAGGAAAGATTCTGGTGGCCAAGCATGAAGCGTGAAGTTGCCGAGCATGTTGCACTGTGCGACATATGCCAGAGGGTCAAGGCAATGCATCATAGGCCAGCGGGACTGCTACAACCGTTAAATATACCTGAGTGGAAGTGGGAGGAAATCGGAATGGACTTCATTACCGGTTTGCCTAAAACCCATGGTAGTTATGACTCTATATGGGTTATAGTGGATCGCTTGACGAAGGTTGCCCATTTTATCCCGGTAAAACCACTTACTCGGGAGATAAGTTAGCAGAATTATACATGACCAGGATCGTCTGTTTGCACGGAGTGCCGAAGAAGATTGTGTCAGACAGAGGTACCCAGTTTACCTCGAGATTCTGCAATAAGCTGCATGAAGCCATGGGGACCCGTTTGAATTTCAGTACAGCTTATCACCCTCAGACGGATGGACAGACCGAAAGAGTTAACCGGTTCTAGAGGACATGTTGAGAGCTTGTGCATTAGCTTATGATACCTCTTGGGATAAAAGTCTGCCGTATGCTGAGTTCAGCTACAACAATAGCTACCAGGCCAGTTTACAAATGTCACCTTTTGAGGCACTATACGGTCGACCTTGTTGAACACCGTTGAACTGGAATGAGACAGGTGAACGCCATGTCTTTGGGCCGGACATTCTTCAAGAAGTTGAAGAGCAGATTGCCATGATCCGGGAAAGACTGAAGGTAGCACAGTCAAGACAGAAAAGCTACGCCGATAACCGTCGCCGAGACCTGAGCTTTGAACCAGAGGATTTCGTGTACCTTAGGGTTACACCCCTCGGGGGAGTTAAGAGATTCCATGCCAAAGGGAAGCTCGCACCGCGTTATGTCGGACCATTTAAGATTTTGAGCCGCAAAGGCGAAGTTGCTTATCAGTTGGAGTTGCCGCAGTCATTGGCAGGAGTACATGACTTGTTCCATGTGTCCCAGCTGAAGAAGTGTCTCCGAGTGCCAGACGAGCAAACACCCCTAGAGTCGATCGAGCTACAGGAGGATCTGACCTACAAGGAACACCCCGTCAAGATTCTGGACACAATGGATCGAGAGACGAGAAACAAGTCAACCCATTTCTGCAGAGTTCAATGGAGCAACCATGCGGAGAATGAAGCAACTTGGGAGCGCGAGGAGGAATTGAAGAAAGAGTTTCCGAACCTATTCCTTAGTAAGCCCTGAATCTCGGGGACGAGATTCTGTTAAGGGGGGGAGGTTTGTAACACCCCAATTTTTTCTTTTCATGAGTTTCAGTGAAATTTGACACTTTTGTGAATTTTTGGAATTTTCTGTAATTTATTTGGAATTTATTTGAATTTATTTATTTTTGAAATAATTAAAGAATTTAATTTTTGCAAATAAAATATTGTTGGAAATATTTTATTTGAGTCCCAAACACCCTAAAATATTTTCTAGAATTTTTCTGAGTATTTTGCTATTTTTAATGAATTAAATGAATTTCTGGTAATTAAATTGAATATTTAATCGCTGGAAAATGCCGAACGGGTTTTACTGTTCATCCGACTGAGCCCAAGTCGAACTCGAGTCCGAGTCCGACCCGAACCCGAGTCCGACCCGAACCCGACCGAGTCGCGTCTGAGCCCAACCGAGTCGGACCGAGTCCTAACTCGTGGACCGTTGGATCAAGATCCAACGGCCCACATTGAGCCACGAAGCCCACGTGCGCCCGCACCGCTTCGGCCGAAGGACCAAGTCAATCTCAACCGTTGGATCAAGATCCAACAGCCGAAATCTGCCCGTACCGGTTTGAGCCGAGTCCGACCTGAACCCGGTCCCGTCGGCGCGATCGTGGCCGTTGGATGCGCCATGTGGACAGCTCAGATTGCGTCTTCCCCGTCCGAAACCCAGTCGGACTCCGCCGCCGCGGGGAACTAGGGTTCCGCCTCCAGCGCGCACGCCGAGGCTATTTAAAGCCCGGGTCACGCCCCGAGGGCCGCTTTGACCTTGCGCACCTTTTGCCTCAACTCGCCTAGCCCTAGCTGCCACTGCCTAGCCGCGATCGCTCGCCGTAGTAGCTCTCTCCTCCACCACGGTTTTTGCTTCGCCCCGCCATCATCCGCCGTTCCCCGCCACCATTGAGTCCAGATCCGAGAAGCCCAGGTCGTGATGCACCCGTGAGGCCAACTCACCTCACCGGAATCGCGTCCGAGCACCGTTCGGGAGGTCATCTTCCTCCTCTTCGGCCAAGCCAGCGCCGTCGCGTCGCCATCAAACTCGCGAGCACGGACAGCCGTCCGATCGGGATCGAACGGCCACGGTGAGATCACGTTTCCCCGAAACCCGAGTGAATTAGATTAGATCTGGACCATTGGATCGAGATCCAACGGCCCACGTTAGGCCACGTCACGCAACGAAACCCACGTTGCGGTAATTAGATCCAATCTCAACCGTTGGATTTAGATCCAACGGCTCCGATTGATCCACGTAGCCGTAAACCGCACTGTGCTAGGGTGGATCTCAACCGTCCGATCTAGATCGTGCGGTCCAGATCGACCAAGTAGTTTACAACGCGTGAAAACCCGATCCAATCCGCGCCGTTGATTTTCAAACCAACGGCCGAGATCGTGCACGTGTGCTCTAGCCGCACCGTGCGATGCGCACGCGCGTGCCTGCGTGTCACTGACACGCCGGGTCAGCGTGTTAGCGAGTCAGCGGGACCGCACCATGACGTCGCCGCGCAAAATGAAATCCTTGCATTCCTGGAACGCATTCAGGGGGATATTTGCGGCCCGATTCAGCCCTTGTTGGGGCCGTTTCGGTACTTCATGGTGCTCATTGATGTTTCCTCGAAATGGTCGCATGTATGTTTGCTGTCAACAAGGAATCATGCATTTGTAAAGCTGATCTCGCAGATCATTAGAATTAAGAATGATTTTCCTGATCATCGCGTGAAGTCCATCCAAATGGACAATGCCGGCAAATTTACTTCCAAGGCATTTGATAATTATTGCACAGCAACTGGAATAACTGTTGAGCACCTTGTACCGCATGTCCATACGCAAAACGGACAAGCTGAAGCACTAATAAAGAGGATTAAGTTCATAGCCCGACCGCTCTTGTAGAGTTGTAACTTGCCCAACACTTGTTGGGGACACGCAGTCCTGCAAGCAGTAACACTCATCAATTATAGACCATTGGCCTACAACATCCATGCACCTATGCAATTAGTGCAAGGGGTCATCCCGAAGATTTCCCATCTTAGAAAATTTGGTTGCATGGTATATGTACCTATACCACCCCCCACAACGGACTGCAATGGGCCCTCTCCGCAAGTTTGGGATATACATTGGTTATGAGAGTGCATCCATAATCAGGTATTTGGAACACATGAATGGAGACTGGCATACAGCCCGATTCGCTGATTGCATCTTTGATGAGGACCGTTTTCCATCATTAGGGGGAGAAAATCAACCATTGGATGAAAGATGTTGGGAAATAATATGGCATTCCACTGGGATCCCCGCGCATGACCCTCGCACTAATGAAGCAAATCAAGAAGTCCAGAAGATAATTGATATGCAGAACTTAGCAAATGAACCTCTTGATCATTTTTGAGATCTGAAGAGCGTGGTTAAGTCGCATGTACCTACAAGAAATGCACCAGAGAGGGTTGAAATACAAAAGAAAGCAGAAGGTATCCCTCATCCTGTTCAGAGGCCTCAAAGAAAAAGAACATGAAATCTGGCTTCTCAAACCCAAATTACCCGGAGACGTATGGGGAAAACTGGGCAAGAGGACTTACCATAGCCAATCACGAAAATGCCCAAAAGTAAGAAGGGGAGCCAGTTGAGATCTGGCACTGAAAAGAAGCCTATGGAAAAGGCAATTCCAGATCTAAACCTTCCATTGCAGGAAGCCGTTGGAAACAATGTGTGCGCACACATGGGCGATGAGAAACTAAAGGAACCTGCTTCTGCGATGGGAAATAGCAGAGAAGAGCAAGTAGAAGTGCATGAAGCACCCCACGATGAAATGACCATAAATTTTGTAACAACAGGAGAATCTATGAATAGAGCAACAACCAATGTCGATGCATACTTTGCAAAGAAGATTGCCATGATCATTGATCTGATGGGTTTCGAAGCATGGAAAACAAAAATTTTCCTACGAATGCAACCAAACACCAAGATCATATCTAGGAGATGCATGCAAACGGTTTCAGAAGGACTCACCCTCGTAGACCGAAAGCGGGAATAACGTTCCCGCAAACAAACGTGGTTGAAGTAGAGGTACACGCCCGACTTCAAAGTCGCGAAGATGAGCGCCACAAACGGCAGCGCCCGCATTTGGTCACACGTACGGAACAACGACGACCTCCAATCCCTCGATCCAGCGGGGCAGCGGAAGTAGAGGATCCACGGGAAACTCCAACAACACTACGACTTAGTGGTGGTGGTGGAGAAACTGTTTCAGCAGCGCTTCGCTTAAGCTACTGCTTGAAAGGTGGAACAGCAGGAGGAAGGAGAAAAGACCAACCAAAGGGTCATGGAGATTAGTCATGAGAGAGGAGCTCCACCCTCCCTTTTATAGGAGTGAGTTGACTCTCCATTCTCTCCATGTGAATGGACTCTCCATTCTCTCCATGTGAATGGACTCTCCATGTGAATGGACTTTCCATTCTCTCCATGTGAATGGACTCTCCATGTGAATGGACTCTCCATTCTCTCCATGTGAATGGACTCTCCATGTGAATGGACTCTCCATTCTCTTCATGTGAATGGACTCTCCATGTGAATGGACTGATATCCCGAAACTATTCCGGTGCTGTCCAAACTTTTCTCCGGTGTTCCGTATCCACTCAAAAGCGTCGATGAACCTTAAGTGTGTCACCCTACGGTTCGTGAATAAAATGGACATGATCAAGACACCTCTCTGATCAATAATCATCAGCGGGATCTGGAGATCCATAATGACTCCCACTTACTCAACGATGAACTAGTGATCGTGTGAACCAAAACCAACATAACCAATTCCTTTTGTCTCGCGATATATTACTTATCCGAGATCCGATCATTGGTATCAACTATACCTAGTTTGATCCCGTTACCGATAAGTACTCTTTACTCGTTCCGTGATATGACATTCTTGTGACCTAGTCACGTGCTTGCAAGCGATGTCAATGTGATATCACCGAGAGGGCCCAGAGTATATCTCTCCGTCATCTGGATAGACAAATCCCACTCTTGATGCATGAGCCTCAACTAATACTTTCATAGTACCCAAATCCATCTTTATAGTCACCGTGTTCACGGAGTGACGTTTGATGTCATCAAAGTACTCTTCCGAGTTAGTGATTGACATCATCTCATGGTCTAAGGAAAAGATCTATTTTGTATATGTTCAAGATACAGCAACAAACTTTAATGACTTGATCGAATTTGCTATACCAACTTGGGTGTGTGTTCATCACATCATTCTTCTAATAATGTGACCCGTTATTAACAACATCCAATGTTCATGATCAGAAACCTTGATCATCGGTTAATCAACAAGCTAGTTTAAAAGAGAGGCTTTACTAGGAACCTTTTGTTTGTTTATTACACACACATGTATCAACGCTTTCGGTTAATACAATTTTAGCATGAGAAATAAACATCTATTATAAACATGGAATAAGATAATAAACAATTTATTATTGCCTCTCGGGCATATTCCCTTCATCTCCCACTTGCACTAGAGTCAATAATCTAGATTACATTGTGATGAATCTAACACCCATTGAGTTCGTGTCGATCATGTTTTGCCCTTGGGAGAGCTTTAGTCAACGCTGTCGCCACATTCAGATCCGTGTGCATTTTGCAAATCTTTACATCGCCATCCTTGACATGTTCACGGATGGAGTGAAACCGGCGCTTAATATGCTTGGAATTCTTGTGTGACCTTGGTTCTTTAGCATTGGCTATGGCACCATTGTTGTCACAATAGATAACCATTGGGTCCAACACACTGAACCACACCCAGTTCGGATATGAACATCTTCATCCAAATCGCTTCCTCATACGCTTCAAGCGACAACATATTCGCCTCTGTTGAAGATCCTGCCACCACATTGCTTGGAACTCCTCCACTCACCGCTTCCTCCATTCATTTCAAAAATATACCCGGTTTGTGACTTAGAGTCATCCGGATCGCTGTCGAAACTAGCGTCGACGTAACCTTTACGACGAGCTCTTCTTCACCACCATATATGAGAAACATATCCTTAGTTCTTCTCAAGTACTTAAAGATATTCTTGACCGCTGTCCAGTTGTTCCAAACCTGGATCAGATTGGTACCGCTAGTCAAACTAATAGCATGTGCCACATCCGGTCTTGTACACAACATAGCATACATGATAGAGCCTATGGTCAAGCATAGGGAATTTTATTCATTACTTCTCTATCTTCTCGCTATAGTTGGACTCGAGTCTTACTCAACGCCTTGCCTTGCAACATAGGTAAGAACCCTTTCTTACTTTCGTCCATTCTAAACTTCTTTAGAATCTTGTCAAGGTATGTACTTTGCGATAACCCAATCAAGCTGTCTCGATCTATTTCTATAGATTTTGATGCCTAAAATATACGCCGCTCACCAAGGTCCTTCATTGAAAACTTACTGTTTAAGTAATCTTTACGCTTTTCAAAAGTTCTATATCATTTCCAATCAACAATATGTCATCCACATATAATATCGTAAATGCTATAGAGCTCCCACTCACTTTCTTGTAAATACAAGCTTCTCCGTAAGTTTGGACAAATCCAAAACCTTTGATTACCTCATCAAAACGGAGATTCCAACTTCGTGATGCTTGCTTCACCATAAATGGATCGCTGAAGTTTGCATACCTTATCAAGATCCTTAGGATCAACAAAACCTTTGGGTTGTATCATATACAACTCTTCCTCAATGTTTCCATTAAGGAACGCGGTTTTTACATCCATCTCGCCAAATTTCATAATCGAAAAATGCAGCAATTGCTAACATAATCCTAACAGACTTTAGCATCGCTACGGTGAGAAAGTCTCATCGTAGTCAACTCCTTGAATTTGTCGAAAACCCTTTGCGACAAGTCGAGCTTTATAGACGGTCACATTACCATCGCGTCTATTTTCTTTTGAAAATCCATTTGTTCTCAACGGCCTTGCGGTCATTGGGTAGGTCCACCAAAGTCCATACTTGGTTTTCATACATGGATCTCATTTCGATTTCATGGCTTCTAGCCATTTGTCGGAATCTGGGCTCATCATCGCTTCATCATACGTCGCAGGTCATTATTCTCAACTACCATGACATTCATAGTAGGAACATATAAGTCGTGAGCATTATGCGCCCTTGTTGACCTGCGAGGTGCGGTAGTGTTCTCTTTCTGAGTTTCATGATCCTTATCATTAGTTCCCTCTTCATTTGGTGAAGTCAACTCCAAACAACTTCCGCGCCGCTGCACTTGCCATTCCATGAAGAGAAGGTTCAATAACCTCGTCGAGTTCTACCTTCCTACTACTCACACCTTTCGAGAGAAACTCTTTTTCCAAAAGGATACATTCTTGGCAACAAAAACCTTGCCCTCGGATCTGTGATAGAAGGTGTACCCAATTGTTTCTTTAGGGTATCCTATGAAGACGCATTTTTCCGCTTTGGGTTCGAGTTTATCAGGTTGAAGTTTCTTCACATAAACATCGCATCCCCAAACTTTTAGAAATGATGACTTAGGTTTGTTGCCAAACCATAATTCATACGGTGTCATTTCAACGGATTTAGATGGTGCCCTATTTAAAGTGAATGCAATTGTTTCTAGTGCATGACCCCAAAATGAAAGTGGCAAATCTGTAAGGGACATCATAGATCGAACCATATCCAATAAAGTACGATTACGACGCCGGATACACCATTACGCTGTGGTGTTCCAAAGCAGGAGTGAGTTGTGAAACTATTCCACATTGTCTCATGTGTGTGCCAAACTCAGAACTAAGATACTCTCCTCCACGATCGGATCGTAGAAATTTGATCTTTCTATTACGATGATTTTCTACTTCACTCAAATTCTTTGAACTTTTCAAATGTTTCAGACTTGTGTTTCATTAAGTAAATATATCCATATCTACTCAAATCATCCGTGAAAGTAACGGCTAACGATATCCACCACGCTACCGACACACTCATTGGACCACACACATCGGTATGTATGATTTCCAATAAGTCGGTTGCCCGCTCCATTGTACCGAAAACGGGGTTCTAGTCATCTTGCCCATGAGGCATGGTTCACATGTTTCAAATGATTCATAATCAAGTGATTCTAGTAGTCCATCGAATGGAGCTTCTTCATGCGTTTAACACCAATATGACATAAGCGGCAATGCCACATATATGCAGCAATATCATCATTCAACTTAATTCTTTTGGCATTCACATTATGAACATGTGTACTATTATCAAGATTCAAAATAAATAAACCATTCTTTTCGTGTGCATGACCATAAAAGATATTATTCATATAAATTGAACAACCATTGTTCTCAGACTTGAATGAATAACCGCCTCGCATTAAACAAGATCCAGATATGATGTTCATGCTCAACGCAGGCACTAAATAACAATTATTTAGGTTTATAACTAATCCTCGATGGTAATTGGATAGGTAGCGTCCGACGGCGATCACATCAACCTTTGATCCATTGCCGACGCCAGCATCATCACCTCATCCCTTGCTAGTTGTCTCCTGTTCCTTAGCTCCTGTTTCGAGTTACATATGTTAGCAACCGAACCGGTATCAAATACCCAGCGCCATCATGCGAGTACTAGTAAGGTACACATCAATAACATGTATATCATATATACCTTTGTTCACATTCCCGCCCTTCTTATCACCAGATATTTTGGGCGCTTGCGCTCAAAGGCCCAAAGGTTCTTGCAAGAAAAACATTCAAGATTCGACTTAGGGCCAGCCTTGGTCTTCTTCTCGAGATGTGGCAACAGACTTGCCCTTCTTCTTGAAGTTTCCCTTAGCCTTGCCTTTCTTCTTGAAATCGATAGTCTTTTGGACCATCAACACTTGATGTTCCTTTTGATCTCCACTTCAAGAAGCCAGCATTGACAGAAGCTCGGGAGAGACTTCTTCATGCCCTCGCATGTTGTAGTTCATCACAAAGCTCTTGTAGCTTGGTGGCGGAGATCGAGAACACGATGAATTCCTAGCTCAATGGGGATCGTTATTCCCAAAGCTATGAGTTTATCGCGCATCTGCACATTTTGAGTACGTGCTCACTAACGGAGTCTGTTTTCCTCCATCATGCAGCTAAAGAACTTTTCTCAAGCTTCATAACTCTCATCATGCGGCATGGGTGTCGAAGATCATTTTCAACTCTCTCATTGTATCAAAAGCATTGCTTTGTGCTCGGCGTTTTAGCGGCTCAGGCTCAAGGCCGCACAAAATGCCGCAGTTGAACTAGACTGTGGTCCTCCTTGCGAGTCAAGAAAACATTTTTCTCCTCCTCGGGGCCATCATCGTAGGCGGGGCACCCAGCGGCGCATCAAGCACATAGCTCCTTTGAGCAGCGCCGAGGAGAATCCTCGTGTTAAGGGCCCGATTGGTAAAGTTGCTACCGTTGGTGGCTAGTTTCTCTTTCTCCATGAACAGATTGAAATTGAAAATAGGTGGTGCCATCTACAACGTATTTGCAAAGTTAATTAGACTAAGTTCATAATAGATTAAGTTCAAGTTTAATTCAAAATTACTACGAACTCCCACTCAAAAACAACATCCCTCTAGTCATCTTTAGTGATTACACGAACCAAATTCACTATACCGAAACCGATCATCACGTGAGACGGCATAGTTTCAAAGGCGAACATCAATATGTTCATCATATCATCCATATGACTCATGCTTTACCTTTCGGTTCGTGTTCCGAGGCCATGTCTGACATGCTAGGCTCGCCAAGTAGAACCAAAGTATTTGCGTGTGTAAATCTGGCTTACACCCGCTGTATGCGAACGTAGAGTCTATTACACCCGATCATCACATGGTGCTTCAAACGACGAACTTTCTTAACGGTGCATACTATGGAAGAACACATTATTATCTTGATATTAATTTGGAGGATCATCTTATAGTGCTATCGACGTGATCATATCCAAGCAAAATAAGATGCATAAAAGGATTAACATCACATGCATGAATAAAGTGATATGATATGGTCCTTTCAAAGACTTGATCTCCATCTTGTGCGACATGGTATGATCTCCATCATTCCACCGGCATGGCACCAAGGTCCATGATGCTGCCATCTTGATTGTCTTCCTCCATTACAATATATCACATGGACATATACTTAGCACGCAGGCCATAAAAGAAAAAACAACCAAATGGCTCCTGCCGGTTGTTTAAATTTACAATAAATTTCATTTCATACAACAATCTTTGTATCAATGACCATATCACATCACAAGCCCTGCAAAAACAAGTTAGACGCCTCTAATTTATTTTTGCATATTTTACGTGGTTTTGGGCTTTCTAGGAAAACTGTTCTTACCTACGAACAAGAACCACAACGGTGATAAAAACATTATTAGCAAACCGTTGTAAATTAGATCATGACTATAGTAGGAGAAATCGACACCCGCAAAGCCACTTATGCAATACTAGTTGCATGTCGAAGCGTGGAACAAGTCTCATGTGCGAGGACATGTAAGGTTAGTCCGGCCGCTTCAAATCCCACTATGCCACCATGATCCAAAATACACGAAAGTATGCAATAACATGATCATCAACGCCCACATCCACATGTGCTTTAAACCGCACAAAACATCTACGCATAGACACGGCTCGATACCACCGATGGGTTTCAAGCATGGAAAACAAAAATTTTCCTACGAATGCAACCAAACACCAAGATCATATCTAGGAGATGCATGCAAACGGTTTCGTATGACTCACCCTCGTAGACCGAAAGCGGGAATAACGTTCCGCAAAACAAACGTGGTTGAAGTAGAGGTACACGCCCGACTTCAAAGTCGCGAAGATGAGCGCCACAAACGGCAGCGCCCGCATTTGGTCACACGCACGGAACAACGACGACCTCCAATCCCTCGATCCAATGGGCAGCGGAAGTAGAGGATCCACGGAAACTCCAACAACACTACGACTTAGTGGTGGTGGTGGAGAAATCTGTTTTCAGCGCCCGCTTAAGCTACTGCTTGAAAGGTGGAACAACAGGAGGAAGGAGAAAAGACCAACCAAAGGGTCATGGAGATTAGTCATGAGAGAGGAGCTCCACCCTCCCTTTTATAGGAGTGAGTTGACTCTCCATTCTCTCCATGTGAATGGACTCTCCATTCTCTCCATGTGAATGGACTCTCCATGTGAATGGACTTTCCATTCTCTCCATGTGAATGGACTCTCCATGTGAATGGACTCTCCATTCTCTCCATGTGAATGGACTCTCCATGTGAATGGACTCTCCATTCTCTTCATGTGAATGGACTCTCCATGTGAATGGACTCTGATATCCCGAAACTATTCCGGTGCTGTCCAAACTTTTCTCCGGTGTTCCGTATCCACTCAAAAGCGTCGATGAACCTTAAGTGTGTCACCCTACGGTTCGTGAATAAAATGGACATGATCAAGACACCTCTCTGATCAATAATCATCAGCAGGATCTGGAGATCCATAATGACTCCCACTTACTCAACGATGAACTAGTGATCGTGTGAACCAAAACCAACATAACCAATTCCTTTTGTCTCGCGATATATTACTTATCCGAGATCCGATCATTGGTATCAACTATACCTAGTTTGATCCCGTTACCGATAAGTACTCTTTACTCGTTCCGTGATATGACATTCTTGTGACCTAGTCACGTGCTTGCAAGCGATGTCAATGTGATATCACCGAGAGGGCCCAGAGTATATCTCTCCGTCATCTGGATGGACAAATCCCACTCTTGATGCATGAGCCTCAACTAATACTTTCATAGTACCCAAATCCATCTTTATAGTCACCGTGTTACGGAGTGACGCTTGATGTCATCAAAGTACTCTTCCGAGTTAGTGATTGACATCATCTCATGGTCTAAGGAAAAGAGCTATTTTGTATATGTTCAAGACAAAGAACAAACTTTAATGACTTGATCGAATTTGCTATACCAACTTGGGTGTGTGTTCATCACATCATTCTTCTAATAATGTGACCCGTTATTAACAACATCCAATGTTCATGATCGTGAAACCTTGATCATCAGCTAATCAACAAGCTAGTTTAAAAGAGAGGCTTTACTAGGAACCTTTTGTTTGTTTATTACACACACATGTATCAACGTTTCCGGTTAATACAATTTTAGCATGAGAAATAAACATCTATTATAAACATGGAATAAGATAATAAACAATTTATTATTGCCTCTCGGGCATATTCCCTTCATGATCATGATCCCGAGCCTGCATCTCTTGTAGAGTGCAAGAAAAGGCTCGATTGGGAAGAATAGAAGAAGGCAATCACTGCATAGTTAGTCTCTCTGAAAAAAAGAGAGGTGTTTGGGCCTGTGTGCTGCACGCCTCTCCATATAAACCCCGTAGGTCACAGATGGGTTTTTGTTCGGAAGAGGAATGAAAACAATGAAGTTGTAAGGTACAAGGCAAGGCTTGTCGCTCAAGGTTTCACTCAACGTCCTAGGGTTGATTATGAAGAAACCTATTCTCCGGTCATTGGAGGAATTACCTTTAGATATTTGATCTCAATGGCAGTCAACTTGAAGTTGAGAATGAAGCTAATGGATGTTGTCACAGCGTATTTGTATGGCAACTTGGATTCGGAGATATACATAAAAGTACCGAAAGGTATACCTATCCCGAACCAAGACAGAGCAAACAGAAACATATACAGTGTGAAGTTAGAGAAATCACTGTATGGACTGAAGCAGTCAGAAAGAATGTGGTACAATCGCTTGAGTGACTTTCTCTGCAAGAAAGGCTACACAAATAGCGAAGATTGTCCATGTGAGTTTATACAACGATCCCCGAATGGATTTTGTATAATCTCCGTCTATGTAGATGACTTGAACATCATTGAGATGGATAAAGAAATTGAAGAAGCTTGCTCATACTTGAATTCTGAGTTTGAAATGAAAGACTTGGGTAAAACCAAATTTTGTTTAGGCCTGCAGCTTGAACATGTACAAGGTGGAATCTTGGTACACCAATCATCCAACACGCAGAAAGTGTTGGAGAGATTTGGTTTTGAAAAGGCATACCCTGCAAAGACCCCAATGGTCGGAAGTTCACTCCAAGCAGACCTAGATCCCTACAGGTAGGGATGAAAACGGTACGGAAACGGTCGGTAAATGACTGTTCCGTTTCCGTTTGCACATTTTTTACCGGTAATGGAAACAAAATCGGAAACTCCGAAAACATATACGGAAACGGATAGTGACAGAAACGAATGCGGAATGGAACGGATACGGAAACGAAAGCGAAAAATTTCACAAGAACATAGTAGAGAATCACAATATACATGATCACAAGAACAATGTAGCCCATTCCACCTCCAAGGTAGACACAAAAATAGTGTTATGTTCACTGGTATCGCTAGAAATTTTTTCTCAAGTTTGTAAGTTAAAGGCACGTTATTTGTCTCCCATATCAGACCATCATGTCCTCATCCATATAATTATCATAGATATCCTTTTGCTCCACCAACTACAAAGGTTTAACACCCTAAAATTTGTATATTATTGTTTGATGTTCATTTATGATTTTCTAGAGTTTATAAATACCATTTTGCTATTTTTAGATTTCTAAAATTAATTTTTTTTATAAACAATAATGCTGAAAATAATTTTTCTAGGTTCAAAATGTTCCAAAGTATTTTTGAGAATTTTTTTCAGAATTTTTGAACTCTATTTAATATTTTATATAAAACCATTTGTATTTATGAGATTATTTTAATTCGAAAATAAATATAAACTCTCCTTTATCATTTTTGGGCCAAGCCCAGTTCTCTTTCCGGCCCGTTTCCATTTTTAGTTTCTGGTTCAACTAATACGGAATTCCGTTTCCGTTTTCGTTTCCGCCGGAATTGGCTCTCCCATTTCCTTTTTCGTTTCCGACAAAAAGTTTCCATTTCCATACCGGTATTTTCCGTTTCCATTTCCGAAAAAGGGCTTCCGTTTTTGTTTTTCTTCGGAACGATCGGAAACTTTTCGTTCTATTTTCACCCCTACCTACAGGCCTAGAGAAGAGGGGAAGGAAGTCCTAAGAGCGGAATTCCCATACTTGAGTGCAGTTGAAGCGCTTATGTACCTTGCAAATAGCATTAGGGCGGACATTGTGTTCGTCGTGAATTTGCTAGCACGGTATAATGCAGAACCCACCAAAAGGCATTTGAAAGGGGTGAAGGACATCTTCCGTTACCTCCAAGGAAGCAAAGATCTCAGCTTGTTTTATAGAAGAAATAATGAATTGAATTTGGTAGGCTATGCCAATACCGGGTACCTAATACTGGCAAGTCACAAACCGGGTATGTTTTCCTTTGTGGTGAAACAGCAATTTCTTAGAAGTCGTCTAAGCAGACTCTTATCTTCGACGAACAACTTGGAAATCATTGTCTTATATGAAGCCTCCCGAGAATGTGCATGGCTTCAAAGAATGGTTCACCACATCTAGAAGTCATGTGGCTTGAACATGGAACAAACTACCACTATTATCTATGAAGATAATGCAGCTTGTGTTGCTCAAGTACAAATGGGATATGTGAAAAGTAACCTCACGAAGCATATCAACCCCAAGTTCTTTTATGCTCATGAAATGCATAAGCTGAATGAGATAAAGATACTGCATACTAAGTCGTATGAAAATCTCGCATATTTATTCACTAAGTCACTCCTGACATCTTCCTTTGAAAGATGCGTTAGAGGAATCGGGATGATGAGACTTTGAGAAGTGCAGATTTCAGAGGGAGAATTTTCACATACTCCTACATAAATCTCGAACATGAAGTTTGAGTACCTAACGTGAATCTAGAAGATTAGCATTGAAGCTTGGGTGGATTGTACTCTTTTTCCTTGGTAAGTTTTTCATTGAAGTTTTCTTACATAATGTTTTTATGAGGTAATTCGTGCAACACAGCAAGCGTATGTTATGTACTCTTTCTCCAAGTATTTTTTCACTGGATTTTTCTGGAGTTTTGATGAGGCTTATGCATCTCGCGGTAAAGAGTCCAAGGGGGAGTGTTAGGAAACTCGGCCCTTCGTGGCACATGTGGACTCTTACCGAAACTCTTACTGTTAGCTTTAAATAAGAGGCAGGGGTTTCCCCATTATACACGTGCAATCAGTAATAAAGCATAGCAGTTCCTCCACATATTTGTGTCTCTCTTTTTTAGAACCAAAAAAACTTGTGCCAAAATAACAGATGCGAAGAAGAATAAAAGGCAATATGTCTCTATTCTCCAGTTTAGATCTATTAGACAACCCCGCTCTATTCGATAACGAGGTTGTCTAACAAGAGGTACCGGCGAACCAAAAGGCCTCGTTGGAGTGGTGGGTGGGCCATGGAGTGGAGAGGAGGGAGAGCGCGGAGATGAAGCGTAGGGGATCTTAGAGCTGGGAGAGCGGTCACCGAGTCCTCGAGCTGCTTGGTGATGCGGAGGACAAGGTCGTCAGAGAGCCCAAGGCTGCACACGCCGTGGAGACTGGCAACATACTAGCGTAGGTGTGAATCTTTCACTCTTGTAGACCTAAACAAATATTTTTTTTTGGAATTAGCCTCCTTACTAATATTTTACAAAACTGATCTCATAATGCGTAATCCTGCGCTCCCCATGACTATAAAGCTAATGTAGCACATGAGGGGCATTGCTAGGGATGTGATCGGATCAGATACGGTCGAATATCGTCCTATTCATATTCGTATTCGTATTTTTTACCGAATACAGAATCGAATACGAATAGTATCGAATACAGAATCGAATACGAATTATACAGGATAATATCGGTTACGAATACAGATCGAATACGGATCGGAATCAACATGGATACGAATAATATTAGTCGGATATTTTAAAATCCAATTTCAGTTTTTTTCCAAAATCGGTCCAAATTTAAATTCAAAATTCCAAAAGAAATATATTTGTATGTCTTTTTTTTGCCTTTTTATCCCTAGCTTGTCATACATGTGACTCTGTGAGTAACAATGTACCCTATTGCAATAATTGAACCAAATGATTTGCAGCTGGCATATGTCTTTGAATCCTAAGTGGCCCTCTGAAACGCCACTTGCCAATTTCTCGTACCACCTTTACCCAAATATCTCCAAATTAGCATCTAGCACACATGAACACATTATATCTTGTCATCCAATGCAGACCCAGCCTTCAAACAAAGGAAACATGTTAAATTGTTAATGTGTTATTCTGAAACGTGTTATTCGAATAATATCCGTATGTCATATTCGGATATTATTCGGACAAAAACTCGGATATTCCGTATCCATCGGATAATCAGTGTTTCATATCCGTATCCGTATCCATGTAAATTATCTGTATCCATATCCTTATCCGAGAAATCAACTGGATATCTGTGAAACTATCCAAATCATCATCCAAATCAATTCGGTCAGTCGGTCGGTCGGAAAATATCCGTACCAGTTCCATCCCTAGGCGCTGCATTTACATGCAGTGCACGGCAGAAGCTACACTGCGCGTATTGTAGAACATAGCTATAGTACCTAGCAATTTTTTTATGACTTTTTTATTGCCGCTAAAAAAATATTTCATGGGCACCTATGATGGTAAAAAAATATTGCCCACAAAAAATATTATTAATGGTCCACATAATTATTATCGATAATTGAACCCGCATAATTATTATCGATAATTGGGCCTGCATAATTATTGTCGATGTAGTACCTTTTCCAATATTACCTCAAAAATATGGACCCCGAATCAATTGCTCCAAATTATGCGCTCGGAATAAATTCATACGAAATGTGAACACTATGTAAAATCATCCAACAATAGCCTACATAACATTAAAACAAATAACATAACATTACAATACTCATTGTAGTAATACCATCATTGCATATACTGCTATTTGTACTAACATTATACTATTTCTACATAATTATTTACGCCTTCTACAATTTTTATGTACTACTAATTAGATTAATACCATTATTTTATGTAACAGTTAGTACACAAATATTGCGTGCACATCAACGAGGCTGAGACTGCGCGTCGTCAACGAGGTAGGCACGTGGAGTGCAGCGGGTGAAGGCGTCGCAGGGCACATTGCGTGTGAGGGGAGTCGAGTGCGACATGTAAACTGATACTAGATGCATAGAGGCCCCTTGCATTGCTGCGAGTGAAAAGAATTGCCAAGTAGGCATAGATTCTAACAGGGAAAGGAAATCTTTTTTTGGAATACCTTCAAAAAAAGGAAACCAAATTGTCAGAATTTTTAAAAATGGCAAAAGTTTAATGATGACCTGATTCTTTTATGGTAGCTTATGCATGCTCACAGGATCTTTCTCACAAATTTTAAAGAATGTACAAATTTAGTAGCTCAATTAAATCAATAAAGTTGCTTTAAGTGCATTTAGTTGCATTGTCAGAATTTTAAAAATTGCAAAATTTTAATCATGATGTGAAATTTTTACAGTAGTGTGGGAATGCATTCAGGACCCTTCTCAAAAATTTTTAAGAATTTGCAAATTTAATAGCTCAATTAAATCAGCGAAGTTGCTTTAAATGCATAGTAGTATTGCCAGAATTTTCTAAAAACACACATGTCTGATAATGATTCACATTTTTTATGGTAGGTTAGTCATGCTGTGAGAACCCTTCTCAAAAATTTTCAAAAAATTATAAATTTAGTAGCTTAATTAAATCAGTGACATTGCTTGAAATGCATTAGTATCATCATCAAAATGTTTTAAAATCACAAAAGTTTGATCATAATCTGAATTTTTTTTATGGTAGCTTAGACATGCTCTCAAGACACTTCTCACAAATTTTAAAGAATTTACAAATTTAGTAGCTTAATTAAATCAGTAAAGTTGCTTTTGGTGAATTAGTAGTAATGTCAGAATTTTTAAAAATCACAAAAATTGATAATAATCTTATATTTTTACGGTAGTGTAGGCACGCTCTCACAACCCTTCTAAATTTTTTTCAAGAATTTGCAAATTCAGTTCCTCAATTAAATTAGTGAAATTGCTTTAAATGCATTAGTAGCATTGTAAGAATTTTTAAAAATCATGCAAGTTTGATCATGATCCAAATTTTTTATGGTAGATTATGCATGCTCCGAGGAACCTTCTTAAAAAGTTTTAAAATTTACAAACTTGATTTTAGATATGAGGCTATGTAGAGCTACCGTAGTAAAGCACTGTTGAAACTACAGGGAAAAAATGCCATACGTCTCCAAGAATATAGATTTATACATATATCATCGCTAATGGTTTTAGATATCTGTTTGCACCAAAATTTGGCAAGGCTGATCTTACGGAGATCGGTTTTGGTAAGAGATATATCGGTTATAGCAAGTTGATACCGTTTCGGACTGAAGAGCCGCGTTTTAAAGGAAACTGAGTCCGATACAGGTAAGATAAGAGATTGAGTCGGATACGATCGGACTTAACATGATAAGGAGGGATTGAGGCCGATACGGATGATTGAAGAGACCGAGGAGGATACGTTCGGGCCAAGTGCTATATAAGAGGTCCAGAGGCGAGAAGAAAAGACACCCAAAAAGCCAATCAACCAACTCGCATCTACTTTATTTACTCTGTCAACTAGGAGTAGCCACTTTAGTTTGTAATCTTTCATCTGTAATACTCTTTGATCAATCAAGTTGCGCATCGCCGGTTATTGATCATTGTTGTTTTACGCCATACTTGGGTTCGTCTTTTCTCCGATTTTGCTGCGAATCGCCTTCTTCGGGAAGAAACGTCCTATTTACCCTCATCTGGTCAATCTCATCGGATTGATTAGATTTATCGTTCGGCTATCTGCGTCGGCTTATATTGGCCGGTAAAGATTCAAGTTTTACCAAATTTCTAGATCGGTTCTTCCGGCCGATCCATCGACGTATTCTCTGGTCGATTGCATCGCCGGATTTCTAGATCGGATCCTCTAGACGATCTGTTGACGTCTCCTCTTGCCGATTACAGGATCAAATCGGCTGGCACGCTCAAACCCGACGTTTGTCTTGTGTGTTTGAGGCAAGAAACCCTATTTCACGTTTTTTGCGCGAACAATATCACACATGGTTTTTTGATAAAACTATCTGTAATGTGGATTGGCGCCACGGGCGGTGAGACGTGGATGGCGTGGCCGGGAAGGGAGGTCGCGCGTCCCAGCGAGGCGGGCACACGGACCGCAGTGGGCGAAAGCATCCCGGGGCACGCGACGCGCAAGGGGAGCTGGGTGCGACATGTATACCGATATCGCGTAAGATATCATTAGAGACGGTTTTAGATATCACGTACGATTTTTCAATAAAAGCATCTTTAATGTGTTGGTGATTTTGGTTGTTAAGTACTTATCGAATCAGCTAATGGGCAGCGGTTGTTATTCGTTTAAGAGATGACACGGAGAGGTATTATAATACTATCTATATATGACATGGAGAGGTATTATAGACATCAGCTGTCTATACCTTGTCTATACCATTGTACATGCTATTATAGACCTAGTTGACGCAATTAAAATAAGAACTACTATCTTAAAGCGGAAGATAATGTAGCCCAGCCAGCCCGCCATATCGCTAGCTTCTCAAAAAAGTTCCTCGCAAATTCTAAAATTACGGCCAGGCCCTCCGCCGGCTCTTTGGTGAAAAAGATCTAGTGGTTCCGCAAATTCAACCCCAGTCCGGACCTGCCCCTTTTACAAAGAGCCCCTTGTTGCTATCTGAGCAATCTATCAAATTTCACTTGACACATCATAGCACGAGAGTCTACCTAGTAATAATTGCAGCCCACTTCTATCCCATGTTTTAAAGTCATGTTTGTTTCGGTTTTTTCATCGGTTTAAAAAAAAAATTGGAACAAATGGATAACTTTTCGGTCGGGCTTTTAGAAAGCCCAAAATCCTTGTATAACTGAAATACATAAATAAATGAAAAGGTTTTTTTAGCTTTTTATATATTAAAAATAGCCATTTACCACTCAATTTTTATAAAAACTAGTTATATGCCCGTGCGTTGCTACGAAAAATAAAATTGATAACGAAAAATAAAGATTAAAAAATAAAAAATATTATTTCATAAGATCAAACATCTATCTTTAACGCTTCGTTTCTTGCAAAAGCTGGCTAATTAAAGTAACGCTTCGTTTCTTGTGTAGGGCAATTAAGCAGGGCAATTAAGTAGGGCAATTAAGCAGAGCAATTAATGTGACGTGGGAAGAAACTCTCACTTTATATAGTAGAGATTACCCACCAATACTATGCCTGTATAAAGAAAATACCTATTTTTCTCTCATTCTCCTCGCTCTCCGGCCCAGAGCCGAGCGCCGTACTCCTCGCGAGACTCGCGACTCCCTCATCCCATCTGCGAGTGCCGCCGTCCTCCCCAACGACTCCCCGCGTCGCCGTCCTCCACAGTGAATCCCCGCGTCGCCGTCCTCTCCCGCGGCTCCCCGCATCGCCGTCCTCTCCTGCGACTCCGTCCTCCACCGCGTGTCCGTCCTCTCCAGCGCCTCCATCCTCCGCCACCATCATCCCCTCGTCGAGCCGTCAGGACCGTGGTTTGACAACAAAAGCAGAGAAACAGAGAAAAAGATTTCGTCGTTTTGAAGTGGAGTCTGCAAACGAAACAAGCAGAGAACGACTTTAGTTGAAGGTGGACGGTGGAGATTCTTTACCGCAAAAGAGAATTAAGTAAATCCAAGGAAGGAAAACTGGACGTAACATCTTTTGGCAGCGATAGCCATTTTTGTCATTTTACTATTCACCGTCAGAACTCTTTTACTTTTACTGATTCTGTTGTAATCCGGAGTCACGGACTTAAAACACGAGAACTCTGGGAGAATGGGTATTCTGAATTCCGCATATTCCAGTATCTTAGTCCGTACTTAGCTTAGCTCTCATTCTCGTGTTCTTCACAAATTTTACAAAAATCCCAAAACAATTTCCCGAATTCGAGTTGTTCGAACTCTGATCTGACAAAGGTATCAGAGCGTGGTTAAATCCTCGGAGTTCTGGATCCGGTCGATTTGGGTTGGAGCGATTAATCCAGGCGCTGCTGTAAAATCCCCAAACCAAGATCGATCTGGGAACAGAGAAAAGTGAGGTTGACACAAGTGTGTTGGTAAAATCCCTCACTCAGTTGGATTAGTGCAAGGATCATGGCGGGTGTCGATCATCTATCGGAACTTCGGACATAAATCAACATCATGAAGGAAGATTTGGCTGATTTGAAGAATTTGAAGACTGAGTTCGTGGAGATGAAAGAGATGTTGAAACAATTTTGTATATCGGGTGCTAATCCTTCATCAACTCCAGAAGTAAGTAACCTGGACATATGGGAATTCATCAAAACGAAGTTCAGGATTTTGGGGGTTTAACAGTAGATGTAGATCCATTCAGAGGTCAAGAAGTGAATAGGATGACTAATATTCCAATCGCGGCACCTGTGGAGAGCCTTGCCAATAGGGGTGGACCGAGTAGGCAAATGGCGATGGATCATAACATTGGAACAACGGGTATACCCCGATCTTATAGCCAAAATCAGATGAGGGGATTAGGAGCTGGTCAACCAATGTATGGAGGAGAAATATATTCACCAAATAGAGCTTCAGTAAGTCTGTGGAACCAGTATGGGATGAGATAACAGAATCCAGGAATTCAATGGTTTGATGCTCCATTGAATCAATATATTGGAGAGGCTAATACTCATACCCATTACGCCGAAGTGGTGATTAAAGGACCCAGACTGGAGATACCACTTCTTGAAGGAGAGGAAGTAATTAATTGGTTGAAACAATGCGAAAAATTCTTTGAGATTTCGGGAAACCCTCAAGATCAGTGGGTGAATTTGGCCACTGCTCATCTTACTGGCAGAGCAGCGACCTGGTTTAAAGGAATTGGAATTCCTGCTACTGCGATCGTCTGGCCGCAATTTTGTGCAATGATCTGTGATAGGTTTTGTGAAGCTAATGCCCATGATGCAGTTGAAGCATTGCAAAACATTAAACAGAAGGATTCAGTATCTCAATATATTGATCAATTTGAAGAGTGTGTTGCTTTGGTGATGAGGGATCATCCATATTTGAAGGAGCATTTCTTGTTGAGTTGTTTTATTGGAGGGTTGAAAGGAGACATTAAACATGATGTTTGCAGCCAAAGACCTCAAGGGCTAATGGAGTGTTACTGGTACTCTAGAGTTTATGAGAAGGCGGCTATAGCAAAAAGAAACCAGTATTCTGGGACTTATGGCAAGAACCGAGTTAACTCTTACAATTATAAACCAAGTGGCAAACAGAATGCTCAGAAGACGGCGGGAGTTGCAGATCAAGTTAAGTGGGATGAAAAAGGTAAAAACCCGTGTTGGTATTGTAAGGAACCTTGGACCCCGCTCATAAATGTAAGATCAAGAGAGCTTTGCATGCACTGTTGATGAGAGGAGAAGAAGAATAAGCAGAGAAGGAGACACCGGACTCTGTTGGGGACATTGAATATGTATCGGCACCAAGCAGTCCAGAAAAGGTTGAGACACAAGTGCCAACCGAACAGTTGATGGCTATATCGCAGCAAGCAGTAAAAGGGGTGATTTCACCTACTACATTTTCCTTGATTACAAAAATCGGAGGAAAAAGTGATGTGGTGCTTGTTGATAGTGGAAGCACACATTCTTTCATGGATTATGATCTGGCAATCAAGACCAACTTGAAGCTCACGTATGGTCCAACCAAGAGTATAACTGTAGCCGGGGGAGGAGAATTACAAACTGATGCTCAAGTTGAACAAGTCAAATACAGGGTGCAAGGAATCGAGTTTTGTAATACATTCAAATTGCTACCTTTGAAAAGTTATGATACCATATTAGGGGCGGATTGGATATTTGAACACAGCCCAATTGGAATGGATTTGAAACAAAGGAGGTTGATTTTGTGCAAAGGAGGTAAATTGGTTAATCTTGATGACTTTGTTAACACTGCACCGAGCTGTGGCGTAAGTGTTATAAAGTTGGAGAAGATGATAAGAAAGAGGGTGATGGGGTGTGTAATACAGGTCTATAGCTTAATCACACAATAAGATGAAGAAGAACATACAGTTCCAGCTGACATTAAGAAAATTTTGCAGCAATTTCCAGAAGTTATTGCAGATCCAAAGGGACTTCCTCCAAAAAGAGAGTGTGATCATTTGATACATTTAAAAGAAGGTAGTGAACCACCCAATTTAAGACCATATAAGATTCCTCATTATCAAAAAGATGCCATGGAAGGTATTATTCAGCAATTACTGGAGAATAAAGAGATTAGACACAGTGTGAGTCCATATGCATCTCCAGCTATTTTGGTGAGGAAGAAGGATGGATCTTGGCGTATGTGTGTCGATTATAGATAATTAAATGCACAAACTATTAAAAACAAGTTTCCGATGCCGATTATTGAAGATTTATTGGATGAATTGCATGGGGCAACAATATTTACCAAGCTAGATCTGAGGTCTGGGTATCATCAAATCATAATGAGTGAGAGGGACATCTACAAAAATGCATTCCGTACTCGTTTGGGGCATTATGAATACTTAGTCATGCCATTTGGATTATCTAATGCACCTGCTACATTTCAAGCACTAATGAATGCGATTTTTGAAAAGCAATTGAGAAAGTTTGTACTTGTCTTTTGGATGACATTTTGGTATACAGTAAAGATCGGCAAGAACATATGGCGCATATTACTGTTGTGTTGTCTATATTGAGAGAAAATCAACTGAAGGTTAAACTCAGCAAGTGTGCATTCGCTCCTCTGAAGGTGGAATACTTAGGGCACGTGATCAGTGGAAATGGTGTGGCCATCGATCCCAAGAAGGTGGAGGATGTGGTGAAATGGCTGATGCCAACTAGTGTTACACAATTAAGGAGTTTTTTTGGGATTAACGGGTTATTACCGGAGGTTCATTAGAGGATATGGTCAGATTTGTAAACCATTATATGATATGTTAAAGAAGGATGCTTGGAATGGGGGAGATGAGCAAACTATTGCATTTGAAAAACTGAAAGCATCGATGACCTGCAGTCCAATATTGGCATTGCCGGACTTTTCAAAACCTTTTGTAATAGAAATAGATGCTTGTGGTTCAGCCATTGGAGGAGTTCTCATGCAATGTGGTCAACCTATTGCCTATTTCAGTAAGGTATTAGGAGTGCGAGCAGCATCTCAGTCAATATATGACAAAGAAGCTCTAGCAATTTTGGAAGCATTGAAGAGATGGCGGCACCATTTCTGGGGAGGAAAATTAATCATCAGGACTGACCAAAAATGTTTGAAGTATATCACTACATAGAGATTAAATGATGGAGTTCAACATAAATTGTTGCTTAAGCTATTGGAGTTTAATTATTCAGTAGAATACAAGAAAGGCAAAGAAAATATAGCAGCGGATGCGTTATCCAGGAGAGACGAGCAGACTAGAATGTCAGAACATGCTTGTCAAGCCATGGCTGCTGTAATTCCCGAATGGGTGGAACAAGTCAAGGACAGTTATATCGACGACGAGAGCAGTCGGAAGATGTTAATGGAGGTCCAGACTTATGGTGGAACTGATGCTAAATATTCGTTAGTAGCAGGCTTATTGAGATACAAGGGCAGGATATTTGTAGGTGGCAAAGGTGATCTGAGGCGACAGATAATTAGCGACTTTCATGCTTCTAGTTTTGGGGGACATTCTGGAATAAGAGCTACATATCAAAGGATTAAAGAACTATTTTATTGGCAGGGACTTAAAAAGCAGGTGGAACAAATAGTAGCTGAATGTCCAGTGTGTCAAGTGACAAAATCAGAAAACATTCATATACATGGATTGTTAGATCCGTTGGAAGTACCAGATATGGCTTGGACTCATATCTCGATGGACTTTATTGAAGGGTTGCCAAAGTCGCATGGGAAAGATACTATTCTGGTGGTTGTAGATCGGTTCACAAAATATGGCCATTTCATTGGACTCTCCCACCCTTATTCAGTGGAGCAAATAGTGAAACTGTTAATGGATAACGTGATTAAACTTCATGGAGTACCTATTGCTATTGTGACAGATAGAGATCGGATATTCACTAGTAAGCTATTTTCAGATATATTTAAGGCAATGAATGTGTCACTGAGATTGAGCACTGCATATCACCCGCAGAGTGATGGATATACCGAGCGAGTAAATCAATGTTTGGAATCTTATCTTCGCAGTATGGTCTTCCAAAGACCCAAGGAGTGGTTTAGCTGGCTATCTTTGGCTGAGTGGTGGTACAATTCCAATTATCACACCTCTCTACAGATGACCCCTTTTGAAGCTCTTTATGGGTATTCACCACCTCAGATTGGAGAATATGCAATTTCTGGAGGAATTTCTAATGAAGCTAGGGATAATATACATCAGAGGGAAGAAATGCTGCAAAGGATTAAACAAAATTTGCTTAAGGCATAGGAAAGGATTAAATTTTTTGTTGATCGTCATCGATCTGAACGTGAGCTACAGATTGGAGATATGGTCTATTTAAAATTACAGCCATATTGGTAAAATGCTTTTGGATTGAAGGGCTCACTTAAACTCAGATCCAAGTTTTATGGACCTTTTAAGGTATTGGAAAGAGTAGGAAAAGTTGCATACAAATTGCAGCTGCCAGAGAGTGCCAACATACATCCTGTATTTCATGTAAGCCAGCTGAAGAAGCATTTGGGGGCGCGAGCAGTACCAATGGAAGGACTTCCAACTGTATGTGAGAATGGGTTGATCAAGACCGAACCAATTGCAGTCCTTGATCGTCGTATTATTCCAAGAAAGGGGATTCCAGTCGCACAGTGGTTGATTCATTGGCAAAACCTGACACCAGCTGAAGCTACTTGGGAAGACTTGACTTTTATTCGGAACACTTTTCCTGATTTTGATCCTTGAGGACAAGAATCATGACGAGAATGGGGAAATTGTCAGGATCGTGGTTTGACAACAAAAGCAGAGAAACAGAGAAGAAGACTTAGTCGTTTTGAAGTGGAGTCTGCAAACGAAACAAGCAGAGAACGACTTTAGTTGAAGGTGGACGGTGGAGATTCTTTACCGCAAAAGAGAATTAAGTAAATCCAAGGAAGGAAAACTGGACGTAACATCTTCTGGCAGCGATAGCCATTTTTGTCGTTTTACTATTCACCGTCAGAACTCTTTTACTTTTACTGATTCTGTTGTAATCCGGAGTCACGGACTTAAAACACGAGAACTCTGGGAGAATGGGTATTCTGAATTCCGCATATTCCAGTATCTTAGTCCGTACTTAGCTTAGCTCTCATTCTCGTGTTCTTCACAAATTTTACAAAAATCCCCAAACAATCTGCCGGATTCGAGTTGTTCGAACTCTGATCTGACATCGGCGCTCCCAACATGAAGGTACAAGTTTTGCCCTAAATCCCTAGATCCCCAATCTGCATTAGAAGATAATTTATGGTTTCGTAGTGAATGGATTAATGGCTTTCCAAGTCGTAACCTGTCATATATCACACGGATGAACATTGCTGAGTTTGTGCTTTATTTATTTGTACCTGTTGGAAGTTTGTTCTAGCCAAGTCTGCCACATTTCTTACCTCCTGGCAAAATGTATTTGATTAGTTGAACCAGAATAATAAAGCTCTCTTAAAACTATGTTATACGAAGTATCTCGCCACATGGAATGTCTATTCCAATTCTCCTGTCAGGATTCCAACAGCTACCTCACAGAAGAAACTCAATTGATTGTGTCATTAATATGGGACTCCGTTGCTGAAATTGTAAGATGTGAAATTTAAATGAAATTAGATGCAGATGAGTGTGAATGACCTACAATGAAAGTTATTCAACTTTTTTTTAGATCTAGGCTGGCCTCACCCTACTTAGCTCCTTACCTCGCACTGTTCACTTGAATCAAGGCAATCCTATTTGCTGTAACATTTTTTTGCTTCGTTGGCATTTGACACTCATAAATTTCTCTTTCCACTTTTACTCAGGTGGAACTCATGATTCATTACAATTGACTGATTTTTATTGTTTATCATAACATTGTATTTCATCAAATGAAGATATGTGTTTAGTTTTTTTAAATGCCAAAGTAGAAATTATGTATGGCTTGTGATCATGTTTACTCAAAGTTTGATGAAATCTGAAGGTATTATGTCAAGAAATGTGCCATCTACTTTGCAGAATTGTTTTTATTTGGTGCAGATTGTTGCCAATTTTGCTGAACACAATGCCAGTTTCCTTCTTTATTAAATAAACTTATTTTTGATATTTTATTAAATGGACTTCTGAGATAGATAGTTTTGACTCTGTAAATTTGTACTGTTTATTTAACACTTGAGATGCTCCTGAATTCGATGCTAACCAATGTACACCTCCATGTTTTTCTCCAGTTTCAATCTGACTGGAGGCAAGCTCTCACCTTGCAAAGGCTCCTTGAAGAAAAAACCAAAAGAGGTAGATATATCATTTTTAACATACAGTCCCTCTCCCATCAAGAAAAAAAATGAAGTCCCTTATCAGGCTAGACAAATAATTGTGCAGTGGTTTTTCATTTCATACTTACTGTAAATATCAAAATGTCAAGTAAATTGGTCAGGAAAAACGTGCTTTAGTAGAAAATGCTCTTCACATGTGCTGCAAGCCTAGCACCTCCCCACCCACTACTGTCAATTGGGTACCCATTAATGTTGAGATCAACAGAGGATATCTTACGTTATATCCAGGGGCGGAACTAGAGAAAAAACACCGGGGTTCACCACTTCAATTATTCTTACCATTTGCTTGTTATTTGTCTCCCGATGTCACAAGATTTAGATTAAGGTGGTTCACATATACTATATATAGACTAATATACACTAAATTTTTTTTTTTACCTGGTGTCCTGTGACACCGGGTAAGCAAACATGCTTCCGCCCCTGGTTATATCTGCATTTTTCACATGTTACCATTTTTCACATGTTACGAAAGAAAATGTTGGAGCATCCTCTAGTTATTTTGGCATACCATATGTGATCTGACATCACTGGCTGGTGTTTAAATGCAGATGGTCTGATTGACATGGCTATTGTCACCGGTGCCTTCGGCACTGTGGGGATTGTTGCTGGTGGAATCGTAGCTGATGCTTCATCAGCCACGAAGAACTGAGGATATCGTATGGAGTGAATATGTTAATAAAGGCAAGAACTTGATGTAAAGATGCACATCTTACTTTTGTACTTCTTGCAACCATATGCTCGCTTATCTTTTTCAGTCCTCTTTGCATGTGAGAGCGAGACCAGCCTTGTTCAAACCAGAGACATGTTTGTATGTTAACATGATGGCAGATGAGGCCCCTGTGAGTTATAATGTTTCAACATTTCTACTGTCAAATTCTTTTGCTGCCTAAGAATAGCAGAGTGCATGTTAACATGATGCTAGATGACTAAGATGTGGCCATTGTGGATCACAAATTTCTAAACTTCTATTGTCAATCTGACCCCAGCACATTTTGCTATTTGCCCTTCAAAACAGAAGAGAGGCTTTCAGTGAAGTTAAATAACCATAAGAATTCTGTCTTACTCTAACATAAATAGAACAATGAGGTCTTAAGAAAACAGTGGAGAATTATTTGGTCTTTGTACATCTAGCAATGTCTACTAGTCAGACGACGTTTATTTGCTGAACATGTGCGCAAATTCCACATCTTGAGACAATAGGAATAGGTTCTTCAGTCTTCACTCCCTAGCAAGGCCAGCAAGATGTAATATCCAGAGGTGTCGCCGATATGAATAAACGATCATATTTATCGTAAAGCATATTTATCTATCCGCAGTTTTTTACATGTTTATTGTTTACACATTTGTATCACATAAATCAGTACATAAGAAAATCATGAAACATTTATATCACATAAATCATTACATAACAAAAGTCGTCACAACCCTCAAGGACATTTCAAACTTTTTAACAATAAACTACACCATCTAACCTATCCAAAAGCCAGGATGCCAAATAGTATGTCTTGACTTAAAAGCAAATTGCTTATAAAATCATTAAGCCAAAAAGCTAGCTTTAAGCTATAAACCAAAAAGTCTAAACCGAAATAAACAAGGCCTTAAGCTGCACGTGAGGGAAGGTGTTGGAAGTGAATTATTTTTCCTCATCAACATAAGCTTTTGGATAAACTTGTCGGTGCATGCAACTCAATATACATTGATAGTACAATTTATCTCGATATTGTGTTCTCGCAAATATATGCTATGCTAGTATTCACATATACTGTTTAAATGTGTCTGCTAGCCGAGCCTCAATCAAACTCAGATATGTCTTCCTATGGCTAATTATCTCTTTTGGAAGTTGAATAGCTTGATTGAGAGCCCGAAAAGGAAAGCAAACAGAACGGCAAATGAGACGACCACCAGAGCGACAACCCACAGGAAGTCATGATGGTAACCGAAGTAGCTTTCGACAAAGTCAGATACGCGCACGCCATTATCAAATTCCTCGGTTACATCTCCAAACTGTGAAGTGACCAGGCCATAGAGTGTCCATGCAACGGGGCAGACCCAATAGTACCATCTCCACCATATTGGAATCCTCTGTAGACAAGAAAAGGCTATCTCACTTAGCATATTTTGTATTAGGAAAAGCTGAGAATGTTTGGTTCTAGTTCTAGATTTTTCTGTAACTGGCTGTGACATAATGTAGCCAGAAACATTGTTGTAGAAGTCAAAATTATAAGAAGTGGAGCTTCGAGAAGAGTTAGTATTCTTACAGTTCTTGGTATTATAAATCCCGAGAAAAGGTTCCAGAGGGAATAGAATGCCGTGGAAACAACAGAGGCAATGTTGTAGTTTGGAGTCAAGCCCACTGTCATCATCCCGTAAAATGTGTAGTACGATAGGGTGAAGTACATGAAGAACAGGTACCAAAAGAATTTGGCAGCGGTCCACTCGAACCCAATCATGGCATACACTAGCACACCATATATTAAGGACTGAACTAAGATGTATGGAAGTTCAATTGCAACCTGCAAATGGAACTAGATGTTAGAGGGCTTGTTGTTTTAATTACTTTTTCTTTCCACTTACTGAGGGGTTTTGTTTAACCTTCTGTACCATGTTTTTATCAAGCCTCAGATGTACATGCTTGCATCTGATTATGATGCTTTACATGAAAATGCAATGCCTTTTCTTTGTTGAACTCATTAATCTTATCACTAACTTAGCATATAAAATAGTTGTGGAATAAAGTTAACAAGAAGGAATTATACCTGTCCCAAGGCATATGGCAAAGGCGAGTACATGTGAGCCGCTCTTTCCCTGTAAAAGACTGTGCGCTCAACAGCCACAACTGGCTGAACTGAACTAGAATTCTGAATCCCCATGAACAAAACTGAGGCATACATGGAACCCATGGCATTGAACAAGTCCTGTTGATTGTGCCTGCAAGAGTGAAATATCTCCTCAGGGAGTTGCAACAAATGGGGACTAGAGGTAGTCTCCTTAAATCTGTAGCAAATATCGTATATACATTTTTTTCTACTTGCTTTTATTTATTATATATTATTACCTTTTTCTGCCAATGCCCCAGAACATTGTTCCAAACAACAGTGCAATTAGTGTGGTGTAGAAGTACTTGACAGCAGTATATGGGGGATTTCTCCAATATGACAGACTTTGCTTCCACAGGCAAGCGAAACATTGTGTGAGGAAGGTCTGCGAGTATTCCGTCGGAAAGGATAGGTCACTTGAACCTTCAGGAGGTGTGCTTAGCTCCTTTATAAAATTTTTGTTCCTCCTGAAACGTAACAAAGTTAAAAAAAATATTACCGCACATTTTTAAACATTGCTTGATCTATCATCTTTCTCAGAGATATTGAAACATCAATTGCAAAAGAGGAAATTGACATTCCAGTAATACGGAGCCTTTTTACAGGGACATACTGTTCGAAAATAGTCTTTTGGTTTGCAGTTTAGTGATCTACCGTTTGAAAAAATAGTTTAAACATACTAAAGAAGATATTGATAGTTGCTTCCCTGAATTCAAATATTAGATATCAGAGCTTAGATCAAAATTAGATAGGTCTATAGTTTTTTTAGTCTTCAATAATTATACTATGAACCATAGTGCAACCACCAACTAGGGACCTACCGATATAGTTCAGAATCCTTATATACTTGACTGAAGTTAACCCCAGTTATCTGTTCTTGCACTGTGCTAGTCACTTCCAGCATCCATGTTGAAGGATTATAGCCATCTCTTATCTTATTGACACCTTCAATAGCCTTGACAAAATGAAAGCAGCTCAATACCATGTTTGTTCAGTGCAAAACTGCAGATAGATGGGTACATACAATTCTTATCTGTGCTCTTTTCTTACCTCAAAATATCTGATCAATTCACATGAGTGTCGTCCTAGTGGACCTACATAAATCTCTTCACCTCCTCGTTTCATCAGGAAGAGCTGCAAAGATGCACATGACCATTAAGTATTAAAAGGGTGTGCAAACAATATGGACCGCACATTGTGCCTTAAAAAAATGGCATTGTATTTAGTATAACTCATTCACCTCATCAAAAGATTCAAATATGTCGATGCTTGGTTGGTGAATAGTGCAAACAACCGTCCTTCCTGTATCCACAGTATTCCTTATTGCCCTCATGACAATGGCTGCTGCTCGTGCATCAAGTCCAGATGTTGGTTCATCCATGAAAATGATAGAAGGGTTAGCAACCAGCTCCACTGCTATTGTAAGCCTTTTCCTTTGCTCGGTTGATAATCCACTCACACCAGGCAATCCAACCAATGCATCTTTTAAGGGGAAAAGCTCCACAAGCTCAATAACCTCATCAATAAACATCTGCACACCAGGTTTGATGTGTGAAACTAGTTAGTAGATATGGAGGGGCTTACTAAAGACAATACTACTAGACAAATGTGACCAGCATATTATCTCGTATATCTGCCTGAAATTTTGCTGTGAACTATAATTCTAGTATCATGGATTTCTTAATTCTATCGTTACATAACATCCTAGATCAATGGAGAAATTTGCTCAGTAACACTACAAGAAAAAAGATGAGTTGGAAAATAACATCAACCTGTCACTAACATGAGGATCCGAGCCCACCTTTCTGTCATCTGCTTTTTAATACATGCTTGTATACTATAATACTATTCAAATAAAAGTGAAGTCTTTGTTCTTTAGCAAACCTTTCTTGTTGAGGAATCAACATCGGAGGGTAATCGGAGCCATGCAGAGAATGCAAGGGACTCATAAACAGTCACATTTGGTGAATGAATGTCATTCTGCTCACAGTATCCTGATACACGAGCAAATGTTTCTTGCTTCTTCGGATAGCCAGAGATTGTAATGTTGCCTTCTATGTATCCACTGGTCTTCCTCCCAGCCAACACATCCATCAGTGTTGTCTTGCCAGCACCACTGACACCCATAAGAGCTGTAAGTACTCCTGGCCTAAATGAACCACTGATACCCTTCAGTAGTTCTAACCGGCCCTCTGTCACTCCTTGTGCTTTGATTTCCTACAAATTTTGTTGGATAAAGCCATTATATATGGAGTTTTTTCTTTTTTTTAGATGGTATACATATAGGAGAATCTGCAGTGTGAGCATGCACATGTTGGAATATTTGTATATCTAAGAATTTCTTTAAATAGAATACCTCTGGCATGTCTACGCTGTATCTTATATCTTCAAACGTGATGGAGAGAGGTACGAAAGGGAGGACCATTCCTTTCTTTCCTGGACTAGAATTCACTGTTGCATGGTTGGAAGTTGCTTCATCAGTGCTCTCTTCCGCAGTGTCTGGTAGACACATCACATATGCAAGGCTATTGTTAAATGGCATCTCATTATATTACATCAAGTTTAGATTGGTGAATATAAAAACAATGATTACTTCTAGATGTTGATGTATTGCTGGTAGCCCGTCCTCTCGATGATGCTTCTAAAATTTCACCGGTTAGATTAGCTTGTTTTATCTTCAATGTCTCCTCGGATATTGTTGGCTGGTTGCTGTCAAATGCTGCAGAGAGCAGGATGTATAAGATTAGAATTTAGAGCCCCGTTTGCAAGATTAGCTTTTCTGGCATTCGAAATGCAAAAGTTATTTCTGGCTCACGCTTGAGGAATGTGAGGCAGATGGTGTAGAGGATATTGAATAGCAGCACATATCCAAGCAAGGCACCAACACCAATCCAATACCATTTTGCCTCAGTAAAAACTCCACGAGATTCCAGAACTAGTTTTCCAAGTGGTTCTTTGAAATCGGGGATTGTCTGTAGTATGGCAGTAACAATATGCTTTACACAGACATACTCAGATAGAGGAATTTTTATCCTTTTCTGTAGGAATCTCTTTACCTTATTCCAGCTGTGACCTAGGAATTCATTTACCGATATGGCATTTTGTGCATACATCAGGGGTGATATCCAGTACCCCCATATCCACCATTTCTTCACATTTTCTATTAAATCAAAGGAACAGTTTAATTTGTGGATTCTTATATAAATACCACATCTAATGTGGGAATAGAAGCTAAACTTCGCAATTTGGTCCAAACATTCTTAGATGGATACTTCAAACATGGTATTGAGATTAGCTAGTTTTGCATACCTCTTGATAGGATGAATCCACCCAAAAGCAAAAAAATTAGTATGCAGAATGAACCAATGGTACTTGCAACAACCTGATGCCTTGCAAGCGCTGCAATGAAGCGGAACTGTCCAGATGCTGTCTCATTCAGTAATAAGAGCAGCAGGAACTGTTTAAAAAGTCTGCAGCATTGCATTTTTTCCGTTAGCTTCTGTGATACATTTATAACCCGCTTTAATGCAAGGTAGAAAGTTCAGTTTCCTTACCTTTCTACATTGGGATCAAATCCAATGACGTAGTATGTTATGAAGACCCAAATTGTTACGTTGAGCAAGGAGACGGGGGTCTTAATGATCCATGACGGCAAGGAGTATGTCCATGCTGGATAGAAGAGAAGATCCCTTTGCTTGAAGAAAACAGGGAGCTTTGCAATGGTTAGGCCCACTTCTGCCAACCCATTGAACATGATCATCATGATCCCAAAGAACAGTGCACCCATGTATATTCCTCCATTTTTTATTGAGTCATGGTGCATATTGGTGCGAAGAAAGACAGTCATTCCAATGATTGCCATGAGCGTTAACTGAACAACAGACAGAAATAAAACAATAAGTCCTATGCTTTTGTGAGAAAAACCAAGCAGACCAATTAACTTTGAACTTTTGTAGATTATGCAATTGTGGCCACTATATATTGAAAAGAAGTTTTGGTTTTTGGGAATCACCTGAGTTGCCTTGAATTTATACACAAAGGAGTTTCTTTTCATGAGCAATATCTCTCTCTCGATGTTAGCTTTAAGTAGTTCTTTCACACTGGCACCATATTTTGATGTTTTCAGGGCAGCAGGATGGCTCCTGCTCTTGTCAAATGGGACTGACAACTCACTTCTGATAGCCTGACCAACGTGGAAAGATTGAAATGCATCTGCAAACTCCTTAACAGGAACATATCTGTATGTCTCTTCACCGTGTATCCAGTATTGTCCCTGATCTTTCCTTGAAGTAACCTATCACATTTCAATTATTTTCAGTCACACTTAAGCATTGCAGCTGAATATGATCCTAGCATTCAAAAGTGCCCAATTTTACACAATTATCTTTTTTTTTAGTTTTCTTCTTTTTCTAGGAGAATGCAAAATGTACAAAACAATGAAATATGTCCCACCTCTATATGTTACACTTGTCAACAAACTGCATTACAAAACTTCCTCAGATATTTCAAGCTTTGTATTTTGAAGGTATTTCAAGATATTACCTTTTTTTAATAACAAAAATGCTATATCATTAGAGAAAGCTTTATAGAGCAAGGTGACTAAACTCACTTCCTGCAAGAAGTCAGCTACGCCTTTTCGCTCAGGACATTTGAAGCCCACTGATTCAAAGAACTCGAGTACATATTCACGAGGACCATGATAGACAACCTGACCATCTGAGAGGAGAATTATATCATCAAACAATTCAAATGTCTCTGGTGCAGGTTGTAGCAAAGCAATGACTGCTGTTCCGCAAACAATGTGAATGGTTTGCCTGATAGAGTTCACTATCTGGAAGGTTGTCGAGCTGTCAAGTCCAGTCGATATCTCATCCATGAAAAGGGCTCGTCCTGGTGTGACAAGCATCTCAGCTGCAGCACCAATTTCAGTGGGTGCATGAGTTAGATATTAGAGGGATACAATGTAATTCCATAATGTGTAAGCATCTGGTGCTTTGCGCCCAATATACAATACCTGTAGTTACTCTCTTTTTTTGCCCTCCTGATATGCCTCTCATCATATTATTGCCTACTATTGTGTCGGCACAGATATCCAACCCCAAGATCTTCAATAGTTGAAAAGGAAAATAAAGAATTAGTAACATAAATACCTTTTTGTCTTCTGAAACTATTGCAAACTTAGGCAGGATATTTGATGGTATTCTAGTTTTAACTGTGGTGTTTAGTGTTTAAATTACAACAGAGCTATATATAAGTAGCTATTGTTCATGCACCTTTAGTATGTTATTTGTGACCACCTCAGCTTTCTGCTCTCCTGTTGCAGCAGCCTACATAAGCAAAATGAGATTGGTATGACATTAAATTTTTTATTGAAACATGCACAGATAGTAAATACAACTAGGGCTGGCTCAACACGGAATGAAGTAACTAGTGGTGTAAGAACTAAGATCAGCGTTGAACCTTCAAGTAGATATCTATTTCTGGATCTGGTTTTATATTTTCTTCCTTTTCTCTCCTCGATAGCTCCATTAGCAGGTCTGAGAATTTGTAGAAAATATAATTTATTCAATGGGATATGCCATTATCATGAGTTTGAAGTCTGCATCCTTCTGATTCTTACCATAGCGAAAGCCAATTCCTTGACATTTTGCAGAGAAATTGACCGTCTCACGAACTGTCAGTTCACCCATATGCAAATCATGTTGGCTAACATAAGCTGCTGATCTTCGGGGCACAAACTCGTCCATTGTATGCCCGTTGTAAGTTCTCGTCCCTGATACCTTTTGAGATTGCCGTGTTTTCTCATATTAGTACTTCCAGGGTGTAATCACGATGTACCGAAGACTATACAAACACAAAGCAAATACCTTAATCAAAAAGAGAAGAACAAAAAACAAAGTACCTTAAGACTTGAAGGGGGCGTTCCAGCCAAGGCCAAAAGCAGTGATGTTTTTCCCGCACCAGGAGGACCCAAAAGTAAGGTCATTCTGAAAATAGCAGGGATAAGGTAATATTCTGTTTATATGATTTGGAAATGACAATATGTTGATGAGTTACCTGTGAGGCTTGATGATCCCACTGACATTGTGAAGAATTGATATTTTCTGCTTCCTATTTGGTGTTATGTGAAGAGCATTTGCTAGGCCCTGTTTGAAGACGATTACCACCATGTCAATCATACTCATAAGAAATTTCTTTAAACCTGATATATTTGTTTATGTGCTATTCTCATTCATATGTTATACATATTGATCTAGACAACAATTATATAAGGGATATGCTGGTGATGACCTCTTGATTTGCAGTGGTCCTAATGTTTGAAGCTCCAATCAGGAAATTTTACTGTTTATCAAGATATCCAGGACAATTGTCCTACCTACTCCAGGCAGAGAGTATTTCTGCTCTTCAAAATTTCCAGGTTGGTTGTCTTAACACGGCTCAGAATTTTGAGGCATTTCACAATCTCTCTGGTTAACATGGCCAAGTGTTAACTATGATTCAGGACAGGGATTGACTTGGTTTTCACAGACCAAAAATGTTATCTGCTATTGCGTTTTATGGATTTTGTACCAGCTCTTTATAAGCTTCAAACTATGCTTGCATTTAGGCACATCGTTTCATTGATGTTCACCGGGAAATAGGAAAAAAAGAAAAAAAAAATATGTCTAGTCAAATCTAAGAAGCTTTATCTAAAACCAGTCAACATTAATAAGTTCTGTCGTTTTCTAGCCATCAGTTTTGTCGTCTCCTTCACTGTTGACATTATTAGCTGAAAGCTTAGCTATTAACAGACTGCATAATGCGAGCAACAGGTCAGAACTGGTTGGTTTTGCGCAATTGCGTAAATGCAAGCAAATTTCTTACAGCCCATTTTCTGCTGCAATTCTCCAATTACGTTGCTGGTTTTTGTTCTTTCCCAAGCAATAGTTTCTTTGTACGATGTGACATATTTCCTACCATCTTCTACACCACTGATGCGCCTAAACATGCATAATTAGGTTCTTTCCACAAACAATTGATCTGAATTGTCCTTTCCTTGAACAATTTGCTGCACTAGCCTACTGTATGATTCAAAAGACTTTTTCCTTTTCTTTAGGAAATAATTCAAAAGGATGCATTCTACTCTGCATTCAAACTGTACTAATTCTAGCAGCAGCTTTTCTTCTGATTAACAGCATACCTCCAGTATATTGGCATAGGTGTTCAGGATGGTCGGGAGGCCCCTGCTGCCAACATAGGCCTCCGCTTCCACATTCAGGTTCTCATACCTCACTTCGATCGTCGGCAGTTCAATTCCAACTCTGCATAAAGGAAGAGAAATTTTACATGTATTATACTAGTAGAGTATCATGGATAGTATAAATCAGAAACATCAAAGGGAATCGGTACACTGATGTCAAGGTACACTTATTACTACTCTCAACACATCTATGTTACTAGTCTCAAATCAAGATTGGAACACTGAAAGCTTCCATCTTTTCTGTCCTGAACAGAAGAAGATTGCCACGATGTTTCGCAGCAGGGCCTTACCGGTCGACGCGCTCCTTGAACTTGGACAGGAAGCGCTCGTGGTCGTCGCCGACCCAGGCGATGCGCTGCAGCAGCGCGTGCCTCTCCTGAACGCCGAGCCTCTGGATGTTGATCTCCCTGAGCTCGCCCTCCGGCATGGCCAGGACGGCCGTCCTGGCGCGGTCGTAGGTGGGCAGCTTCTCGAGCGCCGCCCATCGCAGCGCCTCCTCGTCGTCCTCGTCCCGCGACGACCGCGAGAACACGTTGCTCGCCCCCGACCACACCGAGCTCTCCCGCCTCAGGCTGCCGAACGCGTGTATCTCGCCGGCGTCGTCCATCGCAGCGCCGGCCGCAACAAGGTGCCCCTCGCCGTGGCCTCCTCCTCCTCCACCTCTCTAGTGCCTCTACTGCTCTATACACAGCCAAAGAATCCACCACGAAACAGTGGTGTCCTTATCTCCCCTGCTAGCTCCTGTCCCCCACCACCCCGGTGCGCGCTCGTTTCTTGGTGTCGGATCAGATATCCAACGAGGCAGGGGACGAAAGAGATGACCACTTATATAGAGCCGAGGAGTTGCTGCAACGTTGTAGTGTACGACTACGAGGGATAAGCTGGGCAATGAGATGACGTGCACCGTGACAACGGCATATATATGGTGTAGAGGTTTGGGACGAATTTTATTTGTCTCGATAATTGCGGGCTATGAACACTAGTAGTCTCGTAGACAACTTTTGCTTGGGTGGGAGTGTATTATATATGTAGATAGGCCCGTGCTGCTACGAAAGATGCTGGCACAAAACTCTTCTAGAATCAAAACATGATATACTCCGAATACGTTGAGAACACAGATATAACTCCGAATGTATTGAGAATACAGATATAACTACCAATAAATGTATAACAAAGGAAAAACCTAATAGTAAAGAGTAGTGTTTCTATCCATCACCCTTAATTTCCAATATAAGTTGCATAAATCTTGAACCATAATACAAAGAAGCTAGCACATACTCTTCTAGAAACAAACATGATGATACACTCCGAGTAGAGAATACAGAACTCCAAGTTGAGAATACAGATAGGCTCCAAATATATATATAAAGCAAAAACCTAAACTATATACACATATATAAGAACAAAAATAGACGGATTGAACATAATCACAAGCGTATGAAAAAAAAGGTGTTGCCATTTATGAAAAAGATAGCATAGAAGTGTTGATTATTTTTGCTTTTTTATGAATAAAATAAAGCTAGTTGATCATTTGATGTGTTGCTGTTACGGTACTGGTGCCCTCTTTTAAGTGGGAAATATATATATATATAAGAGGCAAAAACTCTTCTATCGTTATTTAGATTGATTTTCTTGTACAATCGATACCATATTTATAGTAGAAGCTCATTAGAGAGAGATTCGGATTCGCCCACAACAAGATAGAGTCCAAACATATTTGAACAATCAGGGCGAAGAGTTCTGCTATATCTCAACACCCCCTTATGCGAGTACCGTGTAATGCGTATGTCTCATAAAAACACCTGCCAAAAACCCATTGGTAAAAAAGGAATAGAAAAAAAGTATATTGCACTCACACATTGTGTTACACTTATTTCCTCATTAAAAACCTTTATGCGAGAATTTCAATAAAACGTATCAAAGGAAAAAGTGTGCAACTTATAATTTTCTGGATTAAAGTAATATATTTAGGATCATGCTAAGGGTCATATATAGTTCAAGGATTTACTCCCTCTAAACTCTGCACATCTCTAAGTCATCTCATCCCAAGCCATGAACACATCTTTAGAAAATAGATGTTGGCAAAAACTTAGTGAATAAATCTACTAGATTTTCACATGGCTTAGTTTACAAGATCTTTACCTCACCATTCTTTAGGAATTCTTGAGGATAGAAAAGTTTAGGGGCAATATGCTTCATGATTAGGGATGGCAGTTTTACCCATGAGTTTGGGTATCCGCGGGTATCCAACCCGATAAGGGCGGACACGAGTAGCACTTCAGACCCCACGGGTTTTTGGGTTTTGGTACCCAATAAGATATTAGGATGGGTTTGGGTGCCAATTTGTACCCATGGGTACCCAATGGGTATCCTATGATATGTGTGCCCCACTTTTCAGAGATACTAACTCAGTTCTTCGGTACTTCCTCTAGCCCTCCATGGCCCAGGCCCACTGCTTACTCGGTCATACGATCACTCGATCACTCCTTCCTTCTCACGGACCTGGGAGGCTGGGACCTCATTCCCCATTGAGGCATTGCGCAATTAGGGATCCTTGCCGGCTAGTCGCAAGCCCCCAAATTCCTGATCCACTCTCCTGATCGCCTCCTCCCTCCCGTCCGGCCATCACGCACCCCTCCCTCACCTCCCTCTGGCCTGGCCACCCTCCGCCACCATCTCCCAAACTCCCGGTCCACACACTAGCTCGCCTCCTTTCGCCCCGGTCGGTGCTCCATTCGACTCCTACTAGGACCAGGTGCTCGATGGCCACAAGATGATTGACGAGCCACTGGGTCAAGCAGTCGGGTTTCGAGTCCCGCCGGCCGACACAACTCCCCTCATGGTCCCCGCTCCTATCGCCTCCCCAAAGCACGCCCTCCTGTGGTCTGGCCTTCGCTCCCCTCCGACGGCTTGAACCCGAAGGTAATGACACATCCGGCCTAGGAAATGATTTTTTTTAGAATATTTGGGGATAATTAATACTTTGTGATTAGTGATGGTGGAAGAGGTCAAAATCTTGTGTTCTAGCTGAAGTAACTAATGGAGATATTTGATGCTTTGTGCTTAGTAATGCTTTGTTCCTTTTGTCGAAATCTTGTGTTATAGCTGTATGAACTAATGGGGATAGTTGATGTTTTATGAATTAGTTATTGGATTCTAGCCATATGAACTAGTGGGCTAGTGCATGCTCCCTGAAATAATATATTACATGTGATGGCATCTTAATCTATCTTTAATGTGAAGCTAACTGCAACGAAAACACAAGATGAAGTGGTTGCATGGTACTTAGAATCCTTAGGGCAGAACACATTTGATCTAGTTACTCAAAAGGACAACAATATGGACTCTAGAATTTGAGTAAGCTTTGTTAATTAGACCTACATGGCCTTCATGGCAATTGCATTCATTATTACAAAATTCAGCAAGAGATGCAACCTTTATGTCAGTGTATGTTCTAAACTACCATGGGTACCCATTGGGTTTCGGGTACCCATCGGGTTCGGGTATGGGTACAGATCTATGCCTGTGAAGCTTATCGGGTTCGATGGGCTGCACTTAATTTGGATTTGGGTTCCGGTCTAAGGCAGTGGTACCCGAAGGTACCCACCCGATTGCCATCCCTATTTGTGATATTGCTTTTAACATAGCCCATTTGCATTTGTGCAACACGAGTAGCATTATCTTCATAGATAATTTTAGGGTTTTGACGGTATTAATGCCACATGAGTTCTGGATATGGCTAACTACACATCTCAATCAAACACACTCATGTGAGGCTTCAAATAATGTTATAATCTTTAAGTAGTTGGTACAAGTAGATATCAAGGTCCACTTAAAATACCAATAAGAAACGATTGTAAAACCATAGAGAAACATAAATCTAGTATGAGATTTGGCACTGTAGGGATCAGACAGATAGCCAACATCCGTATATACCACTATGGTCGAGTCTTGGTGCTCCCGATAAAATAAGCCAAGATCTTAAGTACCTTGGGGTATCTGAGTAAAGTCTTGACATTAGCCCAATATCTTTTGGTTGGGGTTGCACTGTGTCTTGCTAGTAAATTTATTATGAATGCAATATCATGCCTTGTGCAATTCGCTAGATACATAAGTACTTCAATGGCGCTTAAGTATGGGACTTCATGTTCTAAGACTTCCTTATTTTTCATCATTGGTCTGAAAGGGTATTTATCCACATTAAGGAATCTTACTACCATGTTGTAACACCCCAAAATTTTGCTTTTCTTAAATTCATGTGTGATTTGGCACCTTGGTGAATTTTTGGAATTTTCTGGAAATTATTTGGATTTATTTGGAATTTATTTGAATTTATTCTCTTTTGAAATAATTAAAGAATTTGATTTTGCAAATAAAATTTTGTTGGAAATATTTTATTTGAGTCCAAAATGTTCCAAAATATTTTCTAGAATTTTTCTGGAATTTTTCTGAGTGTTTTGCTATTTTTAATGAATTAATTGAATTTCTAAGAAATTATTTGGAATATTTAATCGTTGAAAAATGTCGAACGGGTTTTACTGTTCATCCGACCGAACCCGAGTCAGACTCGAGTCCGACCCGAGCCAGCCGACCCGATCGAACCCAACCCCAACCCAAATCAATCCCGACCGTTGGATCGAGATCCAACGGTCAGGATTGGACCGCACCGGTTCGAGCCGTGACCGGGCCGGATCCGGTTCCGCCCGTGCGATCGTGGCCGTTGATCGCGCCACGTGGACGGTCGGCCGTCGTCGTCTCCACCGAGTCCGAAACGGACTCCGTCGCCGCGTAGCCACCGCGTCCGGTTAGGTTTCCGTTTTGCGCACGCACGCCGAGGGTATTTATGGACCGTGACATGTCCCGAGGATCGCCTTGACCTCACGCACCTTTTACCCTAGCCGTCGCCGCCTGGAACGCCCTACCGCAGCCGTAACTGCTCGCCAGAGTTGGATCACTCCTCCGCCGCGGTTTTCGTCAATTTCCGTCTTCATCCGCCATCCTCGGCCGCGTGGGTGCTCGGATCCGAAACCTTATGGCTAATCCGCCGAGCCGCGACGATCCATCTCGCCGAGCTCGCCGCCAGCGCCGTTCTTCGTGGTCATCGCTTTCGCCTCCGGCAGCCAGGACTTCGCCGCCGCCATCACTTTCGCGAAAGCTCTCACCGTCCGATCAAGATCGAACGGCTACGGCGAGTCGCGTGTTTCCCAAACCCGTAAGAACTCAGATTGGATCTCGACCGTTGGATCAAGATCCAACGCCCAGATCGACCACGCCCGCTTCCAACGCGTGTAGCTCAGATCCAATCCTAGCCGCCGGATTTCAAACCAACGGCTCGGATCGAGCCACGTGTCCGGAGCCGAACCGCCGCGCCACGCGGGCGCTGAAGCGCGGGCACCGACACGCCGCCCGCGTGTCGGCCGATCGCACCGCGGACGTCACCCATGACATCATCGGTGGGTCCCACCTGTCAGACGCCCCGGCCGAGCCCCGCTGACGTCACCCGAGGGGTCCCACCTGTCAGCCGCACGTGGAGCCGTGGACCAAGTCCACGGTGGACCCAAACCGAACCGTGGACCAAGTCTATGGACCGGCTGACGCAATAAATAAATTTTTCAATCGAAAAATAATTCGGAGGAAAATTACGCTGACGTCATAATCGGTTTTTATTTTAAGAATAAAGATTTAATTCGGTTTATTGATTTTAAATTGAATTTCAAACTTCAAATGCTTATAACTTTTGCATTTTAACTCCGATTTGGGTGATTCAAATTTCTAAATTTGTATAAAATTGAGATCTACCTAATGATGAATTTTATTTAATTTTTGGACTAAATTTTTTCTCTGTAATAATATTTAATTGATTATTTAAACTTTAAATGCTTGTAACTTTTGCGTTTCAACTCCGAATTTGACGATTCCAGTTTCTAAAAATTTATAAAATTATGCTCTCTCTGTTTATGAACCTTATTTGGATGTTTGGACACTTTTTGTACACTGTTTATTTATTTATTGCTATTTGCATGCTTTACGAGTAGACGTTGAAGTGCCCGAAGGCTTCGAAGGAGAAGTGTTGACCTAGGAGCCAACTCAGGACCAAGAACAAGTACTCTTTGAAGGCAAGTTATGCTTTGACCATGTTGATCCCAATTTCAAATTAATTCAATTTAAAACTATTGCATGCTAGTTTAATTAGAAAATACTTTATTTAATTATGGGAAATTAGATAAATGCCAAATTGCTGTATGACACCTTGGTTAATTAAATATGTGCCATGATCCCTTGTTACCCTAGTTGAGGATTAAATAGTTGGACATTACTAAATTGCCAACATGGGAATTTAGATCGTTGTAGTATATTGCTTAGACCTGCTACGTGCTCATGACATGATTTTGGACAATCAAATGTTAATATTGACTTAATGATATATTGAACCTGTTTTGGAAAGGTATCGTGTGATGTTGATGGCACGTGGTGCATGGTAATCAACTGGGGCTTGATAAATAGTTTTCAACCGGGGCAGGTGGCAAGAATGATCGGGTGGGCCAGTTGTGGCACCGGGAACGTCGATTTGGTTCTTCGGGTAGTCTTGCCCTGGTCACCCTAAGGACTTAACCTTGCAAGCCTTTGAACTGAGTCAAGCGTGCAACCACATGTCTGTAATGGGACAGACCTAGTTGATTAAGTTGCTAATAACGTACCTGTGGGACCTCAGGTTGTCGACTACACCCTTTGTGTAGTTGTACGGGGGAGCGTACCGGGGCTGCGGCCAGGTACCCATCTAATGGTGGATTGGCCTAAACTTCGCCTTCGCCAAGGGAAGGGTTAGTGTGCAATCACCGAGGAGGACCATCATCTTGTTAGAAGTTTCCGAAGATCACACGGACACTCGCCTTTGTGGTGTTTGGCTGTATCTTGTGGGTAAAGTGCATAACCTCTGCAGAGTGTAAAATCTATTCGAATAGCCGTGTTCGCGGCATTAGACATCGCTCGGGAATTACAGTCAAGGGTTAGACTTTCTTGAAAATAATTTGGACTTGAAAGGTTGGGTTTGGTTTAATAATGATGTTGATGGATATGTGGAGTAGAATCGGGAAAGATGTTTATTTAAACTCCTGAAAAAGTTATTGATGTTATACTTGTTGCTACTGCTTTCGAATCTACTTATGATACTTGTTAAATGCTCTTTACTGCAAATATACCTTGAGCCACTCCTTTGTATTAAGCCATGCATGTAGTATATTAGCTGCATTCTGTGCATGACTTGCTGAGTACCAAGTACTCACCCTTGCCGCAATACAACACCAGTTGAAGAAGAGTCTACATCGGTTTTGGAGGAGGAGATCCAAGAGGAACCGTCTAACTAGGGAGCGAGCCCAGTCAGTTGCCTGTGGTATACTGGATGGCGCCACGATGTTATCTTATTTTCCGCTGCAGTTATTTCTCTTTTAATAAGTTTCGCCCTGCGAGGCGTATATTTGTAACTTGACCATAAGGTCAAGCAACCAGTTTGGTTAACTATTTAAGTACTTTATTAATTCGTTGAGTATGATTGTGATATTTACCAATGTTGAGACTGTGTGCACTAGCGCGTTCCTGGACTAGTGCTGAATACACAGAGGGTCCGGATTTGCAAATTCGGGTCCCGACAGAGGTGGTATCAGAGCCATACCGACTGTAGGCTCACCCATAGTTAGATTGGTCGTAGTGAGGATAAAACCTATTTTCTAAAGATAAAATTTGTCAAGATAATGAATGAATTCTCGACTTACCCCTTTTCTTCCTTGTTCATACCCCTTGCTGAGTTCTTTTCGTCTTCCACATTGATTTTAAAATGTTGCGTTCTTACGCGAGCGTCTTTTGACAGATGATGATGAAGAACAACTACGCCGAGCGTGAAGGAGGCTATGCTGCCGAGTTGTGGCGTATGCTTCAGTTTCTTGGAGGTTTTGAGAGGCCGCTCTACCGAGGGACTACACTTGTGCAAGCAGGACTGGTCATAGGATGGGACGTCCGGATCACGGTGTATGCCCGAGAGAAGACAAAGTTCAGTCGCCCTTTCCACTTCACCGCCAGGAGGTCTACCTTTGAGATTGGAATCCAGGAGGTGTCGCGTCGAGCAATGCAGCAGATCGCTCGCACTTACTCGAGGGAGCTGGAAGGCACAGTGTTCCATCACCACCCACGCCGAGACAGCAGAGTTCAACGGGAGCCGATAGAAGATGAGGATGCTACCGTCACTCACTTAGCCAGATTCGTCGCCGCTCAGGAGGAGCTGATCGAAGACACAGTTCAGGAGTTGAAGAAGGCTCGCGAACAAGTTGAGGAGGAGAAGAAGCACTTGGGGAACGCTCGTGAGTACGTCGCCTATGCTGTGGAAAGGATCGCAGAGCTGGAGATTGCACTGTATGGCCAGGGTCCCGATCCAGTGTTGGAGTTGGACGCTCCAGAGCCAGAGGAGGAACCAGAAGAGGCGCCACCTGCACCCGCGCCACAGCCACAGCACCAGCCAGATCCAGAGCCAGAGGAAGACGCCGCGTCGTCAACCACAGCTGCAGTTGTGGGGCATGGCGATTGTTTCGCGCCGATGCCGCCGCACCCGCCGCGAGGAGGCAGTGGAGGTTTTCTTGACGAGTGAGCGTAGGTTTTGCTGTTAGGACTCCTTCGTCGAGTCGCGTTATAGAATAAGATTCACCTTAGAGTCGATTTGGATTTTCGTCGCTTGCTGAGTGTGCAGTATGTGTTGCAAGGCCTTTAGGCATTGTAAGCGACCATACCAAGTTATTATTATTATTAATAAAGTTGGATTTTGAGTTACACTTTTCCCCCGCATAAGTTTCCCTACTACTTGTCTATTCTTGTTCCCTCTCATCTCTGAAACCTTGGAGCAATCGACAGATGGTGAACACCCGCGGAAACCTTGGAGGCAACGGCAGTGGTTCTCGCCCAGCTGGAAACCTCAATGATGGAGCACCTGCACCCCAGTCAGCACCGCCAGTTGACATGCAGAATTTTGGAGCTTTTCTTGCTGCTCAGACTCAGTTGATGCATGCTATGATGCAACAGATGCAACACGTCACTGCTCAAACTACCGCTAATCAAGTCAACCAGGGACAACGCCAGAATACAAGACTGTCAGAGTTCATGAGGACTCATCCACCCACTTTCTCTGGGAATGCCAATCCGTTGGAGGCCGATGATTGGTTAAGGTCAATTGAGAGGAAGCTACACATTGCTCAATGCATGGAAAATGAGAAGGTACTCTACGCTTCTCATCAGTTAGAAGGGACAGCCGCCGAATGGTGGGAGAACTTCTGTGCCACGCAAGAGAACCCTCAAGACATCACTTGGGAGGAGTTTACACCGCTTCACAAGATTACGTGCCTGAAGGAATTATGGACCTCAAGAAGGAGGAGTTCAGAGCATCAAGCAAGGCACCACTGGCCGAATACCTGAACAAGTTCACACAGCTTGCACGCTACGCACCTGAAGATGTAGCGACAGATAAAGCCAAACAGTCTCGCTTTATGAAGGGACTTAACTCAGGACTGCAGGTGAGACTGATCACCCACACCTTTCCAGATTTCCAAGAATTGGTGAATAAAGCGCTGATTCTTGAGGACAAGCGCAAGGAACTGGACGACAACAGGAAGCGAAGGATGCAACAGCAGGGATCGCATCAGGGAGCGCAGTAACGCTTGAGGGTTGCGCCAAATCAGTTTTTCAGATTTCAGCCGCAGAATGCTACAAGGACACCGTCACCAGCACCAAGAGCCGTCAATCAGAACTATCAGACTCCAACCCCAGCCAGAAACGCCACTTCAAGCAGTCAACAGGGGACAGTGAGACGCTGCTACAACTGCAACGAGCCAGGGCACTTTGCCAACAGTTGCCCCAAGAAGACAGCAAGAGTGACCCCAGTCCGCTTCAATCTGGGATCCACACCAGCCAGGACGCTAGCACCAGGAGCAAACCGAGGGACAAAGACAACAGAGCAAAGACTCTGCATCGCGTGGTGAGAGGCCGAGTCAACCATGTCACCGCAGATGCACTGCAGAATGCCACGGACGTCGTACTGGGTAAGTTACTTGTTAACTCAGTACCTGCAACAGTTTTCGATCAAATTAAATAAACAGGAGTTAACGCCAGCATTAAATGTTTTTTTATTGTTTACTTTTTGATAAACAGGAGTTACTCAAAAATGCTAATTTTTCGATCAAATTAAATAAGTAATCTAGGCAATTAGAAAAATTAATCTGCAGGATTAAAAATTTATTCAGATTGTATTAACTTATGTATGGTTTGCAGTAGGTTTAATCGCTTGATGCCGATCGAAATTCGATTCAGTGTCGATTGATGCACGTAGACGATATTGATCGGCCCCGGGGAGCATTGTGTTGATAACATATTGTAAAATGATGACGACTGCTATAGATTAAACACAATATATCGACCAAATAGTTAGAACAATTATAAGGAGCATACACAATATAGAGAGTTAAAAACTCTTCTATGGCAACATATCCAGTGAAAACCCTCCTTACCGTGAAAACTTCGTGAAACCTACGTATAAAAGTTTTGAAAAATTCTAAAAAAATTACCATACGTAGAGGAGGTGAGGTTCTACAACCCTGTGAAATTTGAAGATCAAACTCAATTGCATTTGAAAGATATGAAAAAGACAAATTGCAAAATGAATAGTGCTAAATAGTAAAAAATAACTATTCATACTGAATTTGTCTTTTTTATATCTTTTAAATGCAATTGAGTTTGGTCTTCAAATTTTACAAGGTTGTAGAACCTCATCTTCCCTACGTATGATAATTTTTTGAGAATTTTTCAAAATTTTTACATGTGGATTTCACGGAGTTTTCACGGTAAAGGAGGTTTGCACTAGATATCTCGCCCTCTTCTATATTCTTTTATAGAATGGGATGCTATATTCATAGTATAAGTCTATTAGAGATATATTTAGATTCACCTATAATAAAATTAAGTCTAAACATATTTAAATAACTAGGATGAAGATCCTGCAATATCTCGACAAGGAGAACAATTTTGTAACTTATTGGGGTCACTGATTCGAAGGAAGCGCTTCGCAATGGTGCGTTAGCTGTTAGCATCAGCATCTTCCATCCTGCATAAACCCAAAATGTGTAGATTTTTTGTGGCTGCTGTTTAGGCAGTGTCCAATACGGCGCTTTCGCTTACTTCACAGCCGGGTCCTGTGATTGATCGCGGCCATACCACATTTTAATTTCTTTAATTAGTAGTTTTAGCTTTCTCGTTTTTTAAAAAAAAAAGATGCTGCATGTGGAATTCCACTTTTTGTGTACGGCCGTTGTTTTCCAAGAAGTGTTTACTGTACTGACCTTTTTCGAATATTTTTTTCTTTCTAAAATTAACTTTCATTCTAAAAAATTCTAAAATTGACTCCCTTTCTACCACGGAAGATTCGGCAGGTGACACGTGTCACCTGCCTTCATGATAGCGTGCATCCGAGCGCGGGAGCGCGCAAGCGCAGCATGGTAATGTGTCACCTGTCTTCACGATAGCGTGCATCCGAGCGCGGGAGCGCAACACGGTAACTCGCGGGCGAGCATGGGTCTTCCCTGATGGGAGAGGGATATTTTTTGGAATTTTTGTGATACGAAGGTAGTTTAAAAAAAAATATTGAGAACTAATATAGTAAATGTGACGGACCGCCTTTTTAGGGGCAGTGCGAAAACTCACAACAGTTACCCAGGAAGACTAACTGTTGGAAAACAAGAGTACAATTACCTGGCAAAAGCAAATCCAACTCTTTTTATTCAATATAGGGCCTAACGGCCAGGGTTTTTACAAAAGAGGGCGCAGCAGGGCCCGAATAACTTACAATCAAAACACCGCACAGGCAGGCCTGAGCAAAAGACCAAGACCTCAAAACCAGACAAAAATCGCCAACTACGAACTCCTGAAACGCTCCAGCTTCTTCAAACTCTGAAAGGGCGGGGGTTTTGCAAGGGTGAGTACGGGAGTACTCAACAAGTCGTACGGAACCACTGAATACTACATGTAGGGGATTATCCAAAGGGATGGCAATAGGGTTAAGTATCTGGATGCAGTTTTATTTTCTAACTCATTTTACATTTGAAGTACAAACCATAAATAATAGTTAGGGGGTTTCACAAGTTCAACAGCACTTAACCAACTTCTTCCAAATTCACCAAACAGTAACTTGAGCTTGGTTACGGGTATCACCCCAGTTCAAACTTAACTTCATTAACCGGAAGTACGGCGTATTCGAATACCATCATGATTAACTCTGTAGAGCGGCTCAGCTTTACCCACAAGATATCAACGACCGTTACACACAGGCAACTAGAATACATGCGGTCGGTCGAGATGATCACAGCATTTCGTTAACCATTCCTGTTGTTTTAGTTGTTAACCGATAGTTGTATAGCTACCTTGGGCTCACAAATTCCCCATTAGCATCTACCGCTGTGAGAACCAAGAATGTCGCGAAGGACCATTCCTGCTCCACCCCTCCGGTGCACTTCCCCGCCAGAAGGCCGGTCCCTATTCTCTTCCAGAGAATAGTAGCCACCAAAAGAATCCAATTTTAGGTTCAGGAATGATTAATTTACCGGGCTATGTCGGATACTAGTCTGCCGACCAGTCCGACCTGTGGTTGAGCGGATACTTAAGTTGTTTACTTTGCTCAAGGGGGTAGTTAACCTTACACTGCCAAAGATCAAGCCTTCATCCGCAAACCCGATCCGGTATCCCATAATACCGGCCACCATACAAACCAAGGCATTAATCATCAGCCGGGGATCGGAGTTACATCCACTCCGGGATTTATCCGATTCTGTCCCCCAAACTGTAGCACTTTCACAAACATCCGAATCAGAGATTCGGCAGCATTTTATTTCCATTTTCGAAAGCATTTGAGCTAACTACTGGATTAACAGTAATTAACTAACTTAACAGGGTAATAGTAATTATCTAGGGTTACAAAGGATTTAATCTGGTTCAATAATTTCAAGGAGGTTTCATGATCAATTCGGCATTACCTAGGTATCATGTCATTCTAAAATAACGGTTTTCAATAATTCAACATACAGTAAATAATGCGATATAAAATAACTACTACTATAGCATGGCATGATTGGGATCAACATGATCAAGGGTGTACGGCTTGCCTTGCTCGGCGATCGGATCGGTTGAACTGCAGAGGAAGTAGTCGTTCGAGGCTTCCGTCGGGTCCAGCGTCTGCTCCGGGAACTTCTCCGGGATCCGCGTCTGCTCCTAGAACTGCTCCGGCTCCAGGGACTGCTTCTGGAATTGTCCGACGTCTGGATCTAGCGCGACAAGAACGAACGACAAATAAAAAACTAAAACGGAAAAGAAACGGAAACGAAAACGAAACCGAAAACCGGAACCGGGCCGAGAGAGAGAAAGGGGCGAAATGGGCCATTCGGAATTTTGGGAACTCCGGATTGAGGAACGGAGGGCATTTTTGGAATCAGTGGATCGAAACGGTTCGGATAGTGTCTTTGGAAAGTTTCTGGGGCTCACGGAATTTTCGGGGATTTTCTGGGGTTTTTTCTGGATTAAAAACGAATTTTCGGGATTAATTAAATTAATTAAATCCCGAAAATGCGTTATCGCCCAAACCGAATCGGGCCGGCCTGCGTGGAAATGGGCCGTGGCGCGTGACGAAGTCGGGCTTCGCCACGCGCGAAAGGGCGAGAGAGAGTGGCCACAGCAGAGGCGAGGTAGGCCGGGTACACTTGCCGAGCCAGCGCGGAAGGGTTAGGGTTCGCGGCACCGAGCGAGGCGGGCGACGGCATGACGGCGACGCAGGCAGCTGGCTGAAGCCAAGGCGCGACTCTGAGCCGAGCGAGGAGAGAGAGCTCACCCGGCGGAGGAGGCGAGGCGAAGTGGCGAGGAGCTAAGCAGCGGGCGGCTTTATATAGCCGGAGGAGAGAGAAGCGGCGGTACTGGCGAGCCATGGAGAGGCGGACGCTGGCGCGCTGGCGGCGGCCGGGCCGTCGGGGACCAAGCGGCAAGGCGCGGGCGACAAGGAGGCGCGCGAGGCGGCGAGCGCGGCGCACGAGGATGGCGGCGAGCGGCAAAGACAAAGCGGCCATGCGGCGGGCGCTAAGCGGGCGGCGCTTCGAGAGAAGTGAGGCTTGGCTTGGTGACCGAGCAGCTGGCGCAAGCGAGGGCGCGAGGGCGGCGGGGTCACATGGCCTGGCGACGGCGCTGAGCGGGTGGCCATGGGTCGGCGATCGGCGCAGACGGCACAAGTAGGCGGCAATGGAGGCGAGAGGCGGCAAAGGTGCATGGATGCGCCAGCCGGAGGCGGAGGAGGCGGAGCCGGGTCGGGGAGTTGGGCCACGTGGGCCAAAGGGAGGAGAGGCCGGTTGGAGCAAGGGAACCGGGCCAAAGGCCCAAAAGCAATTTGGCCCAAAACCAAAGAACGAAAATCCAAAAGCAAAAACCAAATTCAAACTTCAAACTCAACTTTGAACCTGAAATTTGAATAAACTCCAAATAAATTTATTTTGAATTTTGGGTTGTTTCAGTAAAAAAATTCCGACTAACACACTTACACACTGAATAAATAAGACAACACTATGTCGATCTTAAGAATCTAACCCTAGTGAGTGTGAACAAACACCTCTCTCCTACCACGAGGCTACTAGCCCACCCTTGACACATCGTTAGTTCTTCCCCTTTGTTAGTGAATTAACACAACTTCGTTGAAAAATCAACGAATTTCAGAAAATTTGTAAAAGAAAATATACTAAGATCCCATTTTGGAATTAGTTCAATAGGAATTTCAGGGAAGTTGTGCCAACTCCTGCAGAATTCGGAACTTCCAAAAAGGTGATGATAATATGTTTAGAATGTACGACTCTTGCACGATTTTGATCATGAGAATTTTTTTTTATGAAGGGCAGTGTTGATAAAGGACAGAGGTGTGACCCTTCATATTTTACAAGAGAATAGACATTAGCTCGAACCTAATGGAAAATTTCTTGCTTTTATTCTATGGGTATTTCAACAAAATTTTGTGTCTTCAGTTTCTTGTTCAAAGAATCCTAGAGTCATGCGAGGCGAAAGCTACCAGCGTGATCATACTGTCTTCAATTATCTCTCTTTCAGTCATTTAGCCTTCAACTTCTAGTCGAATTAAATTAATTGTAATCTTGCCCGGCTGCTAACAATATTGTATTGTATTTCTGTGGATATACAACGGTCAAGAAGTTCGACAGTGATATTTTGGTTCCTTCTTCCCTTCTTTTATAGACACACACACACAGGCGGCTATCATAGTGATATGCATATGTGACAGCAATGCCACGTTCTGATCCACTATTGTACTATACAAAGTTTATTGTTAAATGTGTCCCTGTCACCGCTGTCCCCGTCTGCCAAATACCATACTGGGGTGGGGAGTAAACACCTGATGAGCAGGTAAGAACAGGTGCAAAGCACACACTGGTTGATTAACTTTTCGTGATGCTGCTTAATTTAGTATTGGATTTGCATTTGTGGGTCGGCCACGCACAAACGATGGTGCGTGAATAAAGCAAAATAGTTGCTTTGAGCATCGCAATTCGCCTCGTTGATACGTGTGTGCATCAAAGGTCAACACAAGCTAGATTGGCTTTCATTTCTCAAATTGTTAGAACAGAGTACATATTATTCTTCTTTAAACCGAAGAGAAAAGGGAGAAACGATCTGGATCCTCTACTTTCCTGTAGCTCAGAATGGGCGGAGCTTCTCTAGGGCTAAAGTGGGTCACAGTCCTCTCGGTTCTTATAGAAATCTTGGTTTGACCAACTAAAGCCGTCAGTTGCCGTCGCTCGCGTTACCTGGCCCTAAGTAGGGGTGAAAACGGAACGGAAAGTTTCCGACCGTTCCGAAGAAAAACGGAAACGGAAGCTCTTTTTCGGAAACGGAAACGGAAATGGAAAATTTTTGACGGAAACGGGAGAGCCAATTCCGGCGGAAACGGAAACGGAAATTCCGTATAAGTTGAACCGGAAACTGAAAATGGAAACGGGCCGGAAGGAGAAATGGGCTTGGCCCAAAAATGAGAAAGGAGAGTTTATATTTATTTTCAAATTAAAATAATTTCATAAATACAAATAGTTTTATATTAAATATTAAATAGAGTTTAAAAATTCCGAAAAAATTCTCAAAAATACTTTGGAACATTTTGAACCTAGAAAAATTATTTTCAGCATTATTGTTTTATAAATAAATAAATTTTATAAATCTAAAATAGCGAAATGGTATTTATAAACTCCAGAAAATCCAAGATAAATTTTAGAAAATCATAAATGAACATCGAACAATAATATACAAATTTTAGGTGTTAAACCTTTGTAGTTGGTGGAGCAAAATGATATCTATGATAATTATATGGATGAGGACATGATGGTCTGATATGATAGACAAATAACGTGCCTTCAACTAACAAATTTGAGAAAAATTTTCTAGCGATACCAGTGAACATTCTTCTTGTGGTCATGTATATTGTGATTCTCTACTATGTTCTTGTGGAATTTTCCGCTTTCGTTTCCGTATCCGTTCCGTTCCGTTCCGCATTCGTTTCCGTCACTATCCGTTTCCGTATCCGTTTCCGGGGTTTCCGATTTCGTTTCCGTTACCGGTAAAAAAATGTGGAAACGGAAACGGAACAGTTATTTACCGACCGTTTTTGTACCGTTTTCATCCCTAGCCCTAAGCAGGGGCTGCGGAGCTAGCCTAGGCCCAAGCCTCGGGCTGGGCTAGTTGATCTTAGATTAAATATCTGTTTTCAATGATTTTTCAATAATTTTTTATAAAATTTTAATGGGCTTTCGGTACCAGGCCCCGGGTTACAGCCTACTTTGCCCGGGGCCTGGATCCGCCCCTGGCCCTAAGGTTCCGTGTGCAGCCGCCGACGTGGCATGCCACGTGATGCAAAGTCAGATGTCACGTAAGCATTTGGATATGTGAATATTTAGTCCACTGTTAGCCAAGTGTGAGACCCCGGATCAGCTATCCAGAATCTCCTGTGTATTTCCGTACTAGTCCCAGATCAGTAGCTAGTACACACAGTCACAGTGATACATCATTGCCGAACATAACGAAACTTGTAATGTAAATATTCAAGTATGGGCCACATGGCCACTTATTACAATACTCGGTCCAACGACCGGCCACACAAAACAGCGGAAGCAAAAGAAAGCAACGAGCGAACGCCACAACGCCACAAAGCATTTACTAGGAACGCAACTAGTCCTCCTGGCAATCCTCCTCGAAGAACTCCTCTTCTTCCTCAAAGATCTTGATAAATCTCGATGATTACAATGTTGGTGTAGCACGTGAGTACAAAAGTACTCAGCAAGTCGGGAAATTATGATCATGAGGGGCTTTCCAAAGGAAGCTTAATAGGGTTTATTTGCATAAAGCCACATTTGATTAAATCATACTTAAGTAATAAATTTCACAAAGCATCTTTTGCCATTCTTTTTAATAATTGAATTATTTATTATCGTAGTGAGGTTCTATCCACCATCACTAGCATAAAGGCTCTATCCGCCAACAGTTTAAAGGATCAAAGTTAATCATGTGACTCCATCCAAAAATGTAAAGCAGGTTCTTTCCACCTGGTTGGCTCTTTCCGCCAAACAACATTCGAGAGTTCTAACCACTCCCGAACCCCAAAACAAAACACTTTTCGGTTTTAAAAACAAAATCAAAGTCTACCAATATGAAAGCATTCTTCGCTTTGCCTTTGACCGTAGGCACGGCTATTCGAATAGTTTTATACTCTGCAGAGGTGTACAACTTTACCCACAAGACAAGATATACCCTTGTTGCCATGCAATTAACACACTTCCTTAGGTGTGCCGGCAGGGATATCTTGACAAGGCCGTTACAATGTATCTACCTAGCTAGACTCCACCACGAGGTTTCACCGCTGTTAGGGTTCCCTCCACCCAGTACAGAAGCCCCCTCTTGCGCCGTGTGAGCAAAACAACATCCACAACAATGCCTCCGTCCGGCTCTCACACAACAACCGAGTGGTGAGTCTAAACTAGGCTTCTACAAATTAGTGAGCCAGGTCGTACCATTATAGACATGTGGTAGTACGGTTATGCTTAAAATGGCAATCATAAGCGTCGGTCCTTATAATCAAGCGCAGCGACGGCGCTGGGAGCGGCAATGCACTCGGCGGCGACGCTGCCCAGCGACAACAGCAATGCGGCGGCGCGCAGCGGCAAGCATCAGCGGCCGGCTGGCACCACGGCAGCCACGGCCGAGGGCGCGGCTCCGGACGGCGAGCTGGGCCAGCGGCAATGCACGGACCGAAGCGGCAATGAGGCGGCGGCGGCGCAGCTGGCGACAAGCGGCGCCACATGGCAACAAGAATCTGGCCCTGCCGACGGCGGGGTCGGCAGCGGCAAAGAACGAGGGCGGCGGTGTTGCCGGCGGCGGCGACAAAGTCGGGCGACAAAGACGGCAACGCCGCGCCGGCAAAGACGCTGCAAAGAAGAACAGAGCAACAACCAAATTTCCCCAAAATAGGAATTTTGAACAAAATTTGAATATGGCCAACTAATGTAATTGAAGCACCACCTAAAGGACATTCTAAGGATCTGGTAGATGGGAGGAATTGGACCAATTCTCACCGAGGAGGAAGAAATCGACGAAGAACACGAGTTCGGCCGAAGTGATGAAAACGCGAAATTCGTCGCCCACGGTTGAGGAATCCTGAAATTGACGGATGAATTAGCAACTAGACTTCCATGCTAACACAAAGAAACGAACGGGAGGAAGAATGATCCACCGGAGTGGAAGATATGAGCAAGAACACGAAGAACGCGAAGAACAACTCAAGTTCGTCGGTTTTTCTTGATCTTGCGGCCAATTGGATTTGAGAGGCTAACGGAGAGCTATACCACCGGAAAGAGGGTTCTTATACGGAGAGATGAGGGGCGGAATCACGCGAAACGGATTAGAAACGGCCGCGCAATCACCAAAAGAGTCGATTCCGGTTTTCTCGCAACCGTTCAAAAACCAGCGCGATCTCGGGTGCAACAACCCCATGGATAGAAAGAGGAGGCCGTTGTGATCCCAACGGATCCGGCGGTTCGCGATTTGGAGTTGTATAGAGGGAGATACATGAGTTTGGATGAGGAGATTTGAGTTGAACTCTCTCTGTTCTTTTCTCCCAAGCCATCCACGAACAGACCAGCCCAAGGTTGAAGAAGCAACTGTAGCACTTGCCACGTGGCGGTTCGTGGTTGGTTGACTTATACGCGAAAGTTCCACCCTAGAGAAAAATAGGGAAAAATGGTCTAAAAATTTCGGAAAAATTCCTAGAGCCATTTTAGATTATTTGGAACTCAATGGAAGTGGTTGGGTTGAATTTGGATGATTTTTGTGGAATTGGATATACTGGCGCGGATCGCAGGCATTAAACAAAAGCCGCGCGAGATAAAATAGGAACGAATGTCCAAAAATCCGGGGAATGATTCCTAAAATCATTTCGGAATATTTGGAACATTTTAGAAGTGGTTTGGAGATTTTTGGAGCACTTTAGGACACGGGTGAATTTTCGGGTCCCAGCGGGGACTGGAAAACCCGATTTTTCGCCCGGGAGGGAATTAATTCCCGATTTCGAAGGGGAATGGATGCCAGGTTAATATAAACACCAAAGAAACTCCAACTTTTGAATTAACTTTATTTAAATTAGGTTTTTCACAAGAAAGCCAAAACGAGGATGTTACAAACCTACCCCCCTTAGAGAGAATCTCGTCCCCGAGATTCAGACGGAGAAAGAAAAAGGTTAGGGAACTCTGCGCGAAGATCCTCTTCACGTTCCCAGGTAGCTTCCTTCTCAGAATGGTTGCTCCACTGAACCTTGCAGAACTTGATTACTCGGCTGCGTGTCCGACGCTCTGCTTCATCCAAAACCTTGATGGGATACTCCGGGTAAGACAAGTCTTCTTTGAGTTCCATGTCTTCCAACGGCAATTGATGTTCCGGCACTCGGAGACACTTCTTTAATTGAGACACATGAAAGACATCATGCACTCCAGACAACTGTGGCGGCAATTCCAACTTATAAGCCACTTCGCCTTTTCGGGCAATCACCTTGAATGGTCCGATATAGCGGGGTGCTAATTTTCCACCGACGCGGAATCGTTTCATTCCTTTCATCGGGGATACCTTTAAGTACACATGATCTCCTGGTACAAAGCTTAAGTCCCGTCGACGATTGTCCGCATAACTTTTCTGTCTGGACTGAGCTGTTTTCAGATTTGCACGGATCTGTCTGACTTGCTCTTCGGCTTCTTTCAGAACATCGGGTCCAATGATTTGTCCTCCTTCGGTCTCTTTCCAATATAAGGGTGTTCGGCACTTTCTTCCATACAAAGCTTCAAAAGGCGCCATCTTCAGACTGGCTTGATAACTGTTATTATAGGAAAACTCTGCATAGGGCAAATTCTGATCCCACGAGCCTTTATATGTTAGAGCACAGGCTCTCAACATATCCTCTAAGATTTGATTGACCCTTTCGGTCTGGCCATCCGTCTGGGGATGATACGCAGTACTGAAATTAAGATTCGTGCCCAACATGTCATGCAATTGCTGCCAGAATCTCGAGGTGAACTGGGAACCTCGATCAGACACAATCTTCTTTGGTACACCGTGTAAACACACAATCTTGGCCATATACAACTCGGCAAGCTTATCTCCAGAATAGGTTGTCTTTACCGGGATAAAGTGGGCCACTTTGGTCAATCGATCCACAATAACCCAGATGGAATCGTATCCGGATTTAGTTTTGGGTAATCCAGTTATAAAATCCATTCCAATTTCTTCCCATTTCCATATAGGCACATGCAAAGGCTGCAATAGACCGGCTGGCCTCTGATGCTCTGCTTTTACCAGCCGACACACATCATACCGTGCTACGAAGTCTGCAACTTCTTTCTTCATATTGGACCACCAATACTTGTCTTTCAAATCTGCATACATCTTGGTGCCTCCTGGGTGAATGGAGTAAACTGAATCGTGAGCTTCCTTCAAGATCACCTTCTTGATTTCTTCTTGGTTAGGGACCACTATTCTTTTCCCGAACCAAACAGTTCCCTGGTTATCTTCTGAAAATCCGGGGTGCTTTCCTTTCTTTAGACCTTCCTTCAGGTTGGCAATACCTTTATCGTCCTTCTGAGCTTCTCGGATCTGATCCTCAAGGGTTGATTTGACCTCTAAAGAATAAATGCACCCTTCATTTACTAATTCCAGGTTAAGGCGCCGAAACTCATCGTGAAGCGCCGGTTGGCTTTGTCGCACTCTCATATTGTTGCAGTGAGCTTTCCTGCTCAAAGCATCCGTAACAACGTTCGCTTTTCCAGGGTGATAATGAATTCCCAGATTATAATCTTTCACCAACTCCAACCATCTTCTCTGCCTCAGGTTAAGATCAGGCTGAGTGAAGATATACTTCAGACTTTTATGATCCGTATAGATCTCACATCTATTGCCGATCAAGTAATGCCTCCATATCTTGAGCGCATGCACTACTGCGGCTAACTCCAAGTCATGAATAGGATAGTTTTCTTCATGAGGTCGCAGTTGTCTTGAAGCATAGGCTATTACCTTTCCTTCTTGCATCATAACACATCCAAGTCCTTGCTTCGAAGCATCACAATACACTTCAAAGTCCTTATGGATGTCGGGCAAAATAAGCACTGGGGCTGAGGTTAATCTCTTTTTCAACTCCTGAAAACTTTGCTCACACGCTTTAGTCCATTCAAACTTCTTTTCCTTTTTCAGAAGCTGAGTCAGAGGTCTGGCTATCTTCGAGAAACCTTCAATGAATCTCCGATAGTAACCAGCTAATCCAAGAAAACTTCGGATCTCCGGGACTGACTTGGGTTGTGTCCAATCCAAAACATCTCTCACTTTCGCTGGATCTACTGCTACTCCTGCAGCAGAAATGATATGACCCAGGAAAGACACTTCCTTCAACCAGAAGTCACATTTGCTAAACTTGGCATACAGCTGGTGCTCTCTTAGTGTTTCCAAGACTATCCGCAGATGGTCTTCATGCTCTTTTCTGTTCTTGGAATAGACAAGAATGTCGTCGATGAATACTACGACGAACTTGTCTAAATACTCCATAAACACCTTATTCATCAGATTCATGAAATAAGAAGGAGCGTTGGTTAATCCAAAAGACATGACTGTGAACTCGTACAGTCCATATCGAGTGGTGAAGGCTGTTTTCGGAATATCTTCCTTTCTTATCTTCAGCTGATGATATCCCGATCTCAGATCTACCTTGGAGAAGACTTGAGCTCCCTTTAGCTGATCAAACAGATCATCTATTCGAGGTAACGGGTATTTGTTCTTTATCGTGACCTCATTCAAAGACCTGTAGTCTATGCACATCCTCAGACTACCGTCTTTCTTGGTGACGAAGATCACAGGCGATCCCCACGGCGACGAACTGGGTCTGATGAATCCTTTCTCTTGCAATTCCTCAATCTGCTTCTTCATCTCGACCAACTCGTTAGAAGGCAAACGGTAGGGTCTCTTCGAGATTGGAGCGGTACCAGGTACCAGCTCAATCACAAATTCCACATCTCGATCTGGTGGCATACCAGGCAACTCCTCCGGGAACACATCCGGGTACTCATTGACTATCGGCACCTTCTCCAACGAAGTACCTTTCAAACGGTTTAGGGTGCTACCCCCCTTAGAGGCAAGATTAGATAAAAACTCCACTCTAATCCCCTCAGGGCTGGTAAGAGAGATAGCTCTACTAGCACAGTCTATCTGACCCTTGTACTTGGTTAACCAATCCATTCCAAGGATTACTTCTATACCCTTAGTATCCAACAGTATTAAGTTCGCTAGGAACTTTACCCCTTTTATTACTATATCCATTTTCGGACGGACAGAAGTGGTTCTTAGTTCTTTTCCAGGGGATTGCACTAGCAAAGGGTTTCTTAACTGTATGGTGTTCCAGTTATGCTTTTTAACCAAGCACTCTGATATGAAAGAATGGGTTGCACCAGAATCAAACAGAATCAAGCAAATCGAGTTCACATGGAACTTACCATAGACCACGTCTGGCGCATCCCGAGCTTCCTCCGCGGTGATGTGGTTCACACGCCCTCTTCCTGCAGCCCCTAGCGTCGCGAGTCCGAGGGGTTCCTCTTCCTTGAGCCGCGCAGGGGCGCGGGTGGCGTCGATCCTGTGTTGAACCTCACCGGGGTGACGGCCGACGCTTCTTGGGGCGCTTGTTGGCGTAGTGCCCCATCTCCTGCAGCTTAAAGCACCGCACTCTGCCAAAGCGGTCCCACTCTTCAACCTGAGCCTCTGCATTGCCGGCAGGGCTTGTCTGTGGGGCGTGGGGTAGACATTGGGGTCCTGAGGCCTTGGGCTGCTCTGGCTTTCTTTGGGCTGCTTCTTCTTTGAAAAGTGCGGGGCCTGGAATCTTGCACGGGCACCGAGTCTGAAACATCATTTTTCTCTTGCGCGACTCAAAAGGCTGGGCATCCTCTTGAATCAGCGCCTTGTTAATCATGTCTTTGGAGCAGCGGGTATTCGCTCGAAACCAATTTGTACCTTCAAGTTGGGGTCAAGGCCCTCCATGAATCGCCAAATCTTGGCCTCGTCGATCGCGACATCTGTGATCGCGTCTGGATACATTTGTGTGAAGCGGTTAAGGTACTCCGACATCGACAAGTTTCCTTGCTGAAGCTTGTGAAACTCCGGCGTTTCATTTCCATAATTCCCACAGGGATATGAGTAGCCCTGAAGGCTTCCACGAACTCGTTCCATGGAATGTTCTGCGGTCGACATGGGCGGCACGATGGTTCTCCCACCGGTTGGCTGCGGTTCCTTTGAGTGGTGAGATGCGTCTTGCACACTCTCTATGTCATCGCCCGAGCCAAGTGCGCTTTACGCTCAACTTCCTTGAGCCATCATCCGCATCCAATGGATCTGCGGATCCAAAGAAAAGTCGGGTCGAGTCCTCATGAACTCCCCAAACTTAGATTGGGGCGGTTGAGCTTGGTGGTCTTTGCCGCGGCTTGAGGTTGGTTCAGGACGTTCTGAGCTAACGCCTGAAGAATCTGAAGCTGCATCGCCATCATTTGCTCCATGTTTGGCGGCTGAGCTGGTGGTGGGGGCGGCGGCGGATCATGCTGAGCGGCAGGGTGTTGCACTTGCTCTTGTCCTTGCGGTTGCGGCGGTTCCACATACTCTGCTTCCTCTTGAAAGTGCACCGGTCCACGGGCTCGTCCACGGCCTCTACCACGGCCTGCGGGCCTTCCACGACCACGACCACGACCAACGTTCTCCATCTGCACAAGGCGGTCAAGCACAAGGAAAGGGGGAGAAGCATAGGTAAGCAACGGGGAACTAAACCACATCCTCAACACAAGGGCACAACCAAAAGAGCACACAACCGAAGGAAAAACCAACTGAACTTCAATTAAAATCAAATAGTTTTGGAGGTGGCTGTGTCACAAATGCCTAAAGGCACGATACAATCCAGCAATCACTTATTCAACGCTCTAACGCGACAAAATTAAGATCCTGCAGACTAAAACTATCTAAGAACTCGCGTCGCTGCCAAAGACGCGCGGGGACGGGTCCTCCTCCTCTTCCTCCTCCTCGCTCCTGCTGCGGGAGGGTGAAGCTGCTGCCGAAGATCCTGCTCCTTCAGGGGCAGCCAAAGCAATCAGAGAAAACCCTGGCGGCGAAGGGAGACGAACGGACTTGCGCGCAGTAGTCCGAAGCCTCAGACCTTGATGACGCTTGGCTGGCGGCGCGTCCTCTGGGATGTCACGGGCCGGCGGTTCCTCCCGAACCAGGGCTGGTGGCGGCGGCGCCACGAAGTGCCTCTCCTGCAGTCTTTGGCGGTGGAGGCGATGGATGCTCCTCCTCTCCTCCTCAAACCGAGAGATCTTCTCTCTCGCTGCCGTCAAGTCCCGACGCACTCCAAAGAAATTGCCGACATCCGGACGTAGGCCTCATCCTGCGCCTGGACGAGTGACCCCAAGTGCACCACGGTCGGGTCCCTCTCCTGGGCCAAACTCCTAAACTGGCTGTACACCCGCCCAACCTGGAAGCGGGGAAACAGCCGGTACGGAGAGTTCTCCAGCAAATCGCGGTAGCTCTGCCCCAACATGAGGATAGCCTTTCTGGCCGCGTCCTGCAGCGCGTACGCCAGAATCGGTCTCTCGGCCGTGAAGTAAAACGGCCGGTCCTCGACGCGAAGACGGCTCCTCGCGAAGACTAGCAAGCGGACCTGCCACATGTCCTGGACAAGACCAGGCATCGACTGGTAGCGATACTCCGGGCGATGGGGAAATCCCAGCTCCTGGAGCATCGATGTGATTCCTCGCAAAGCCTCGGCCTCGCCGGCAAAGGTGGTGAAAACCGACATCTACAAATTTTGAAAGAAGACAGAATTAGTAACCAAAATTTAAATAAAAGAGAGGATGAGCACAAGACACTAAGATAGAAGAGATAGAAGCAAAGAAACTTAAACTTTTGCAAGTACATTTTTATGAAATATAAGCCCTTAAGGCTTTGCCATGCTAACTAGGTCACGTCCTACAGTCGTCCAGGCTCTGATACCACCGCTGTGAGACCCCGGATCAGCTATCCAGAATCTCCTGTGTATTTCCGTACTAGTCCCAGATCAGTAGCTAGTACACACAGTCACAGTGATACATCATTGCCGAACATAACGAAACTTGTAATGTAAATATTCAAATATGGGCCACATGGCCACTTATTACAATACTCGGTCCAACGACCGGCCACACAAAACAGCGGAAGCAAAAGAAAGCAACGAGCGAACGCCACAACGCCACAGGCGACGACTAGGAACGCAACTAGTCCTCCTGGCAATCCTCCTCGAAGAACTCCTCTTCTTCCTCAGCATCTTGATAAATCTCTGATGATTACAATGTTGGTGTAGCACGTGAGTACAAAAGTACTCAGCAAGTCGGGAAATTATGATCATGAGGGGCTTTCCAAAGGAAGCTTAATAGGGTTTATTTGCATAAAGCCACATTTGATTAAATCATACTTAAGTAATAAATTTCACAAAGCATCTTTTGCCATTCTTTTTAATAATTGAATTATTTATTATCGTAGTGAGGTTCTATCCACCATCACTAGCATAAAGGCTCTATCCGCCAACAGTTTAAAGGATCAAAGTTAATCATGTGACTCCATCCGTCAAATGTAAAGCAGGTTCTTTCCACCTGGTTGGCTCTTTCCGCCAAACAACATTCGAGAGTTCTAACCACTCCCGAACCCCAAAACAAAACACTTTTCGGTTTTAAAAACAAAATCAAAGTCTACCAATATGAAAGCATTCTTCGCTTTGCCTTTGACCGTAGGCACGGCTATTCGAATAGTTTTATACTCTGCAGAGGTGTACAACTTTACCCACAAGACAAGATATACCCTTGTTGCCATGCAATTAACACACTTCCTTAGGTGTGCCGGCAGGGATATCTTGACAAGGCCGTTACAATGTATCTACCTAGCTAGACCCACCCGCTGAGGTTTCACCGCTGTTAGGGTTCCCTCCACCCAGTACAGAAGCCCCCTCTTGCGCCGTGTGAGCAAAACAACATCCACAACAATGCCTCCGTCCGGCTCTCACACAACAACCGAGTGGTGAGTCTAAACTAGGAAGTGTGTTTATAAACAATTTTAAATCATTTCGCAAACATAGGAGCAAAGTGCATCAAGGAGACTTGCCTTCAGTTGCGGCGGCGGTGTCAAACTCGGAAGGCTCGACGGCGAAATCGTGATGTGGCGGAATCGTCGACTACACGCAAAACGAGGCAATAAATAAATAACAGAAAATAAATAAAATCCAAAAATTATAAAATTAGTACTGGCAGGAAGATCTTGATTTATGATGAATTTAGGAACTTGAATGAGGTCAAACGGAGTTCGGATGAGAAAGTTATGAGCTTCCGAAGTTTGAATTTCGAATAAATCAGCAGAATATTCCCGGAATATTCCCTTCGGGTTTGACTGGTCAACAGGGGCGTTGACTGGCTTTGACTGGTTTGACTTGGTCTTGTCTCTATTACATGTGGGCCATAGCTGTCATAGACTCATAGCCTTCTTCCCCATGGCCTTGCCATGGCAAGAACAGAGGCAAGGGTTGCTTGTTATGGCACCGGCAGAGAGCTGCCACGGCAGCAGCGGCGGCACGGCAGGGTGGCGGCGATGCGGCAGCCGGGCGGGCTCGGCCGGGAGGCACGACAACAAGAAGCAGAATACAGCCAGCAGGCACGGCAGCCAGCGGCGGCAGCGCCAGCCACAAGCGGCGGCAGTAACAGCGGCGGCAATCGTCGCGGCAGCCGATGGCGCGGAGCGCAGCAGCACTCAGCAGGGCGGCGACGCTCAGCGACGGCGGCAGCGCAAGCAGCCACGGCCAGCAACATGGCATCGGCTGGCGCTGGCGCGCAGCCGGGCAGCCGAGCTCCGGACGGCGAGCTGGGCCAAGACGGACCGAAAGCGGCAACAGGCGGCGGCGCTGCCAGCGCAGCCAGCGGCGACAATGGCGGGCGCCGGCATAACGGGCCCGGCGACAACCGGTCAAGCAAAGAACGGCAGCGGCGGCCGCCTGGCGGGCCGGCGGCGACAGTCGGCGACGACGCAACGGCAACGCTGTCGGTCAAGCAAAGACGCTGCAAGAAGAACAGAGCAACAACCAAATTTCCCCAAAATAGGAATTTTGAACGAAATTTGAATATGGCCAACTAATGTAATTGATGCACCACCTAAAGGACATTCTAAGGATCTGGTAGATGGGAGGAATTGGACCAATTCTCACCGAGGAGGAAGAAATCGACGAAGAACACGAGTTCGGCCGAAGTGATGAAAACGCGAAATTCGTCGCCCACGGTCGAGGAATCCTGAAATTGACGGATGAATTAGCAACTAGACTTCCATGCTAACACAAAGAAACGAACGGGAGGAAGAATGATCCACCGGAGTGGAAGATATGAGCAAGAACACGAAGAACGCGAAGAACAACTCAAGTTCGTCGGTTTTTCTTGATCTTGCGGCCAATTGGATTTGAGAGGCTAACGGAGAGCTATACCACCGAAAAGAGGGTTCTTATACGGAGAGATGAGGGGCGGAATCACGCGAAACGGATTAGAAACGGCCGCGCAATCACCAAAAGAGTCGATTCCGGTTTTCTCGCAACCGTTCAAAAACCAGCGCGATCTCGGGTGCAACAACCCCATGGATAGAAAGAGGAGGCCGTTGTGATCCCAACGGATCCAGCGGTTCGCGATTTGGAGTTGTATAGAGGGAGATACATGAGTTTGGATGAGGAGATTTGAGTTGAACTCTCTCTGTTCTTTTCTCCCAAGCCATCCACGAACAGACCAGCCCAAGGTTGAAGAAGCAACTGTAGCACTTGCCACGTGGCGGTTCGTGGTTGGTTGACTTATACGCGAAAGTTCCACCCTAGAGAAAAATAGGGAAAAATGGTCTAAAAATTCCGGAAAAATTCCTAGAGCCATTTTAGATTATTTGGAACTCAATGGAAGTGGTTGGGTTGAATTTGGATGATTTTTGTGGAATTGGATATACGGGCGCGGATCGCAGGCATTAAACAAAAGCCGCGCGAGATAAAATAGGAACGAATGTCCAAAAATCCGGGGAATGATTCCTAAAATCATTTCGGAATATTTGGAACATTTTAGAAGTGGTTTGGAGATTTTTGGAGCACTTTAGGACACGGGTGAATTTTCTGTCCCTGGACTGGAAAACCCGATTTTTCGCCCGGGAGGGAATTAATTCCCGATTTCGAAGGGGAATGGATGCCAGGTTAATATAAACACCAAAGAAACTCCAACTTTTGAATTAACTTTATTTAAATTAGGTTTTTCACCAGAAAGCCAAAACGAGGATGTTACACCAAGTCTTTGAGGTGTGAGGTCCACATGTCAGTGAGTCATGCTTGTGAGCCAAGTCCACCGTGGACCAGACTTAGAGTTCGTAGACTTGGTCTATAGACCAGTGGCCCACATGTTAGTCTATGTAGTTTTGAAAAAAACCAAAAAGACCAATTAGAAAATAGAAAAATAAACCAAGCCCATTGTTAGTCTCTCAGGAAGGAATATTTCAGGAATATTCTTTCTTCTATCTCTTTTTCCATGATTTAATTGTTCGATGAATCTTTCGAGAGTCTATTCTCCTTCATATGAACTCCGATTGAGCCCATTCAAATTTCTAAATTTATCTAAAATCAAGCTTTGTACTCTGGTGTATTTTATTTGATTTTTAGAATTTATTTTTATTTATTTTATTTTTCGCAATTCGTTTTGCTTAGACATTGAAGTGCTAGGAGCGTTCAATTGTGAAGAGTTGATCTAAGACCAAGATCAAGAGTTATCCAAGGCAAATTATGATTTGATCATGTTGAAACCAGTTTTACAAATGCAATCTTGTTTTAACCTATTGCATATTATTTCAAGTTATACCTCTTTTCAAATAATTTGAAAATTAGCTATTCAATCTATTTGAATTATTCCTACCATGTCATTTGCTATGCCATATTTATTTGTCACCCTAGGATAGATATTTATTAGTTGGATGCTAATATATATGCCAACATGGGTTGGTTAGATCGTGCTTAATTTGTTTATCCATGCTTCGAATAATTGATATCTTTTGAAAGTGCAAATTCAAAACTGACTAATGGTCTATGAAATATCTTTTGAAAAAAAAGGTGTGTCATGTGTTGTCACACAATGATGTTGATGTGGTCGACGGAATGTGTTGTATGATAATCAATTAGGATGATAAATGATTTAGATTGAGGCAAGTAGTAAGATGATGTGTGTCAGGGTGGTTTTGTGTGATATTTGGGTTGGAGATTCTGTGCGAATTGATTGATACAATTACTGAGATTAATCTGCAAGTCTTGACTTGATCAATTAAGGATTTAACCTTGTAAACCATTGAACTGGGCTAAATCATACAACCATGTGTTTGTTATGGGGCAAATATAGCTCAGTAAGTTACCGAGTCTTGACATCTAATATCTCAAGAAGAAAACCAAGCTATATGCGAGGTTGGGAATGGTGTGTGTTGTAGTGGCTCCACATCTTAAATAGCGATTATTCCTAGTCCAATGATGTGTCCATCATATTCTTCTGCTTTGTGTGAGGGAGAAATAGTGTGATCAGATTTATCAGGAGTGTTTATGTTCGGATAGAATTTTTGAAATATTGTTATAATATTCTTAGCGTACTCGATGGGTACGTGTTATGACCGATATTATAAGACAGATTATATCTTGTGGGTAAAGTTTGCAACCTCTGTAGAGTGCACAACCTATTTGAATAGCTGTATCCTCGACTATGGCTATGGACAATGCTTAGGAAATTCGTACAAGGGTTAGATTTTGTAAAATAAAACTTAGAATGTAAGGTTGTGTGCCAATAAAAGAATGGAATTTGGTTTAACTTGTGTGCCTATTTATCTTAAGAAATATCTGAAATTTATTATTATTATTATTATTATTATTATTATTATTATTGTTATTATTATTTGTTTTACAGTTGTTTTAATCTATTTATTGTATTCAATTGAAATTATTACTTTATTGCAACATAGCAATATCAACCATTCTTGGAATAAGCATTGCATGTTGTTATAATAGATTTGCATTCTGTGCACAACTTGTTAAGTGTTTTATGTATTCACCCTAGGCACAACAAATCCATCAGTTGAAGAGAAGTCTACACATGTTTTGGAGGAGTTTCACGAGAAAGCGACTTGTTAGGAGTCGAACCTTGTCAAATGCCTATGGCATGTTGATGGGTTATCCGCCGATGTTTTTCGGTTGCGCTGCTATTTTCTTAGAGTTAAAGCCATATGAGGCCAAATAAGTCAACCTTAAGGTTATTTAACGATCTTTTATCTAATAAATATAGTTTTTTATTGTGCTTCCGCTCTGCATGATTTAATATTATATCTATGTTGTCATTGTGTGTACTAGCGTGACTCTAAACTAGTGCAGTATACATAAAAAATTTGAATTTACATATTTGGACCCCGACATGGAACTTCTTAAGAAATGGTTCAACCCCCACTGAGGTCCTTCAAAATCCTTTATGTGGAATCCAGATGGGCCTTAATTTTTTTTGCCCTTTTATGTTTGCTTTCTGCAGTTCAGACCATCCATATATAAATTTCTGAATTCACGACTCACGGATTTTATGAACCAAGGGGCAGATACATGTTAGGCCGCACCAATTTTTGTTTCTCACCTGAGAGAAGGTGAAGGACTACTGAATGGTAGCCCACCTTATAGCGCCTAAGAATGGAGGCCAACCGCACCCCCCACGTGTTCACCGTCATTTTCGCGAAAAGCCTCCCCGGTTTCTTCGAAATTACGTCTAGGTCCTTGCGCGATTTTGTGTGAGAGAAAAAACATTTTCCCGGTTCGCATTTAGGTCCCTGGTTTGCCGCTTTGCATGGAGGACCTCCCGTTAAGCGCGAATCGCGAGCGAGCCCTTTTCTAATTTTTCAAAATAGCGAACAGGTCTAAAATTATAACAAATAGGTCCTCGCGCTTTACATTCGGGTCCTTTCTCCGTTTTGTCCGAAAAAAATGTTTTCGTGGTCCGTTTTTTCTCCAGAGCATGCGAAAAATATTTTTGGTCGCCGTTTTTCCAAAAAAAAAATAGAAAAGTGTTTCCTTCCTTCGTTTTGCCCGGAAAAAATGTTTTCGTTGTCCGTTTTTCCTCCGGAGCGTGGAAAAAGTGTTTTCGGTGGCTATCCCCCCCCCCCAAAAAAAAAAAATGAGACCGTTTCCTTTCTCCGTTTTACCCGAAATTTTTTTCCCCGTGATCCGTTTTTCCTCCAGAGCATGGGAAAAATGTTTTCGTTGGCCGTTTATCCAAAATAAAAATTGGGAAACCGTTTCCTTTCTCCGTTTTGCCCGGAAAAAATATTTTCGTTAGCCGTTTTTCCCCGGGAGCATGGGGAAAATGTTTGCGGCTCGATCTCTAATATTTTTTAAGACATGTATTATTGCCCATTGACCACATAGGGTGTTAAATTCGACGTCTATATTTTTTTTTGTGATTTGAGATGTAATATTTCTCGGAACATGTATTATTCTTTTTTTCCCCAAGAAAACGCCGTTATTTCGCTGGTTCGTCAATGGTTCTTACCTAACGTCTTTTTCCAAGAAATACCTGCAAACCCAACGATATTATCAACGGCGCGGCGTAGCGCGCATATCAACCTAGTGTACCCTAAAGCATGCATCCTTGCGTCACGCTGAAGACTAGTTGACAATCAACATTATCTCCAGCCTGGTGTTTTGGAGTTCCTATTCCAGTTGTGTTCTAGAATGGTGACAGCAGCCATGACGTGGTTGATTACGTCAAGAGACGGAGGAAGCCATGTTGACGTACGTGGTTATTGCAAATCGAATAATGCATGATGTATTAATTGGAGAGGAAGCATTCAATTCTTGTTCTTACAACTAGCCTTTTTTCTTGAAAAAAAAGTTCCATGGTGCACGTTTCTCCGACATCTTTATTTATTGTTTTCTTAGCTTGAACCTTAAATTCTGGAAAGTTTTGGGATGCTTAATGCTGCTCATCCGTGGGAAGTGTTGGATTTTATTTGAGATGACAATGCAACCTAGCTATAAATACTAATACTGAAACAATAAATCATCTGCTCTTACATAGTTACATTATACTGTATTAATTGATAATATTTGGTAAAATACAATGAAATGTTTATCCTAGGGTGGACCCAACAGCGGGTCAGCTGGGGCTAGAGCCCACCCTAGCGTCGGTCAGAACGTGGATAAGTCCTTACAGCATCAGCGTCCATCCATAAAGAGTGAGAGTCATTTAGTCTGGGAAGCAGTAGAAGAACGATTTTCCCCCTTTTGTAAAACAACGAATGGGACTAATGAAAATTACATAAATGTCGGTGAAAAATGCGGTGGGCTACGAAGTTTAGGACCATTTAGAAAGAGAGAAGGCAAAGTTTTCCACAGAAAAAAAAAAATTGTATGCAGGCAGGGGCGGAGGACCACGTATGGCGGGGTATAGCACCTACCATACCTGTCCTGTCATGTGTATCCTTAGTATTCTTAGTACATGTCCTGCCACGTGTATCTTTGGTACATAAAAATAATGATTTCGTCATATTAGAATTTTTTTCCGTCCTCCGCTACTGTTTAATGCAGGGGATCTGTGCGGCGCCAACGTACAAACGCAATCATCTCAAGGATAAGGTACAAGCATGCATGATCCAATAAGAAGGAACCGTACGTTGCAGCAAATCATGAACGAGAAGCCAGCTAGAATTTAACCTGCAATGCTGTTGGAGGCCCGTGCTCGGCTGGCGAGGTACTTCTCTCGCATGCACACATCGTCCCTGAAGCTCTCTTGGCTTGAAGATGTGCAGATCGAAACAACGGTAGAGTAGAGACAGATGGTTCTCTTGATTGTTTCGTTTTGTGATCCACACTCTCTGGTCCTTGTATGAGCCGATTGATCTTTCTTTCTCATGCTTCCTGCAATCGGTTCACCGTATCAATATCGCGATAATTGAATGATTTTTAATTTTTGATTATCGATAAAGTCAGGTCGAAAATCACCAAGAAACCGAAAGGTTACGAAATAATTTTATTTTAAAAAATAATAAAAAAGCAAAAAATTGACCTGTATTCACCAATGATCGCTCGATATGTCTCGATAATCGCTCGATATTTCTTGATAATTGGCCGACCAAGTGAACTTCATCGGCGATTGATTTTTTAATTTTTTTAATTGAACCAGTTTACTGACTGGTATCTAACATCGTACCGACTTAATAAAATCGATTATCACCGTATTCAGACCATAATCGATAAATTGAACCCCATGCGTCGAGGAGACATGCATGAACCTCGCTTTATTGGATCGGCGAAAAGAGTTGAAAAACTCTCCCGTTCGTGAGGAACATGCACGGTGGCGTATGATAACAAAATTAAAGCATATGGTTGATTGCAAGTACATTACGACATTCGTCTAATGTGTAGGGTGACATAAATTGAACCAACTCAACAAACAGCATGAAAATCCCAGGAGGCTACGACCTAGACTAGCCGTACCACGTACACTTATGAGCCTGGCCAGGACATGTACAATAAGATCATATTAGCTGGTATTTAGTCTATACACATCAGCTTTGATCTATGTGAAAGAGTGAGAAGATTATTTATGTACAAGAGCGAAAAGATAGTTATTGCACAACATCTAGAGACAACTTTTGGAGACAGTTATTGCATAAACTAGCTTTTAGTTTACTACTAGCCTGTAGTATGCTTTGCTATTGTACTCGCTCTTAGGGATGTCAAATGGATATTAATTAGTCGTCAACTACCATATTTGATAGGATTCAAATATGATTTATAGTTTCTCATTCGATTAAAAGTTTCTCATCTATTTGAAGTGGTATTCATATTTATATGTTAAAAATATATAAGAATAGGCTTAATTTGCCATCCGAAATATTATAATATCTATACTATTCGTATTTGTATTCCATTTCGATAAAGCAATATGCATATTTTATTGCAATATGTCTAACTAGTTGGATGCTTTTTTTTCTTTTGGTGTAAATTTATGTTTCTTTAGGTTAATTCAATACATTACAATAATTAATTATGATGTGCATGAGGTTAAAGTATTAATAATATCTCAACACTAGATAAGTTATATTGAGAATATTCAAATTCGATTCAATTGTAGATATTCGATTCGAATTCATATCTTTATAACATTCAATTCAAAAATGAATTTGAGCATATTCACATTTGTATTCGTATTCATATATAAAAAATACTCCCTCCGGGCTTCAAAAAGCTGATATTTTGGACATAGTGATAGTTAAACTTCTGAAACTTTGACTATCGACATAATTTTAAATATTTAAATTGGATACATGAAAATTATATGTGTAGACATAATATTATAATTTTATTGAATTTTATAAATATATTATAATAAAAATTAGTGGTCAAAGTTGTATTTAGAAGACTGTGTCGATATTAAAAATGTCAGCTTTTTGAAGACCAGAAGGAATAGATATAATCGTGGCATGACAACTATTATATTTGTAGCTGGGCCTAGCAGCATCAATAATCAAATAATTGGAGTCTCGACATGACAATGGTACAAAAATGATCGGTAAATAGTTGTTCTTTTTTTGTTTTCACATTTTTTACCGGTAACAGATACAAAATCGGAAACCCCATAAACAAATACAGAAATGGATATTGACATAAATGGATGCGGAACGGAACGGAATAGAGCGGATACAGAAACGAAAGCGAAAAATTCCGCAAGAACATAGTACATGATTACAATATACATGATCACAAGAACAATGTAACTTATTCCACCTCCAAGGTGGGCACAAGAATAATGTTATATCTATCGGTATCATTAGAAAGTTTTTTCTCAAGTTTGTCAGTTGAAGGCTCGTTATTTGTCCCTTATATAAGACCATCATGTCCTCCTCCATATCCTTATCATCGACATCCTCTTGCTACACCAACTACAAAGGTGTAATGCCCTAAACTTTGCATATTAATATTCAATGTTCATTTATGATTATTATTTTTTTAGATTTATCTTAGATTTTTTGGAGTTTATAAATGCCATTTTACTATTTTTGGATTTATAAAATTAATTTATTTATGAAAAATATAAAATTCTGAAAATAGTTTTACTAGGTTCAAAAATGTTCCAAAGTATTTTTGAGAATTTTTGAACTATATTTGGTATTTTCTATAAAGCCATTTGTATTTCTGAAATTATTTTAATTAAAAAATAAATGTAAATTCTCCCTTTTTCTTTTTGGGTCAAGCCCGTTTCTCTTTTCGACCTATTTCTATTTTTAATTTCCGATTTCACTTATATGGAACTTTCGTTTTCGTTTTCGTCAGAATTGACTCTTCCGTTTCCGTTTCCACTGTCGACAAAAAAAAATGTTCGTTTCCAATTCCGTAACGGCATTTTTCGTTTTCGTTTCAGAAAAAAGACTTCCATTTTTGTTTTTCTCCGAAACGATCGGAAACTGTCTATTCCATTTTCAACTGTGCCTAGAGACGAAAAACTCTTAACGAAGTGCACAAACCAACCACTCTATTTGTTCTCACCCCTAACTGGGCCTGGGCCTAGCAGCATCAATAATCAAATAATTGGAGTCTCGGTACCTACGTACCTAGAGACGAAAAACTCTTAACGGAATGCACAAACCAAATATCAATAATTGACATGTAGACTTCACTTGGGGCTTCTCCAACACATGACAACAAACTATATCCACCACTATTCCACATCATCTAACACAGAAAGAAGAGAAAATATTCTCCAATCCATATTGTCCGCACACCATCCCACACCACTCCACATCACTTCTCTCTATTCTTTTTTATCCATTAAGAAGAACAAGTCATGCGGTACCCCGTACCCCTGTCTCTATGATCTCTCTCCTCAACCTTCGCCGTATCCAATCGAATCACACCACCTGGTCCACCCTCACTTTCTCTCCATTTCTCTCCATCACAGTCACTTATGGAACTCTTATGGATCACTTTAATTTGGCACCAAGTTTTTCTTATGGAGCTCGTGTAAAGAATTGAGTGTACACATGAATGTTTTCTAGTTGTCTTACCAGCCTTGAGCATGTACAACGGTCCACATCAGCAGTCTCTAAGCCGTCTATAAGGAATGCCACCTCAGATTGTTACTGACATGGACCGGAGTAAATAAGGGAAGAGATAATAGTCGTCTCGCATGCAGCAGACGACGCTAGTGCAAAAACCAATACGTAGAGATGGCTTGCAGACGGCCTAGAGACGGCTTGCAGACGGCATCCACTCCAACCAACGAATTCACGGGATGTGCTATGGCGGATTTTTTTTTTGACTCACTCCATGCTGGCATTAAATGATCATGTAGACAACACTACAGACAACCCATTGTATGAGTTGTCTCTAATACTATCTATAGATGACATGGCAATGGTTAGAGACAACAGCTGTCTCTACCATTGTACATGCCCTAAGATTTCAGTTCAAGAAATTGAACACTTGTAATTTGAATTAGGCACCATTTTGTCTTTTGGTTGAGCTTGTCCGATTTTTCACTGTCTAGGAATTGGCTTTCCAGAAATTGAGAACAAGCCTAAGAGCATCTCCAAAAGACTCTGTATCCTGCTCCCCATCTCCATTTTTTACCAAGTCTCACGTAAAGTATGTCTCCAACAGACTTGCTATGCTGCTCCCCAAAATTTGCGAGCGGAGAGAGACTCGCTACATTTGGCGATTCTCTCTCACATCGCTATTCCTTCGCTGAAACGGCTCCTCCATTCGCGATGGACGGATTGTGGTCCTCCTCCTTCCCGTCCGTCGGAGAAAAGCCGCGTCGCCCATGGCCGCGGCGCAAGCCGATAGCGTCTCGCGAGTACCGCCGTTCGTTAGTGAGTTTTTTCGCGCGCCCTCTCCTCCTCTCTCCCCTCCTCCCCTCTCCACTCAATTCTCCCGTTCCAGCGAGTGGCCTTGCGTCCTCCCTCGCCCAGCGTCTCTCTCATTGCCTCCAATCCAGTGGCAAATCCATCGCCGCTCCACGAGCCCCCCTTTCACTCGCCAGCCGTGCGTCGCGAGTAGCAAGATCTGGCGCCAGCGAGGAAGGCAGCTTCGGATCAAGACCCGTGATGCGAACCCTCTCCTCCTCGCTTGCTACCCTCGGTTTCCGATCGTTTCGTGAGTTTTTTGTTTGCGTTCGATCTGAGATGGGGCATTGATGATTTTAGGTGTTTGGTTGTTGCGTCTGCGAATCTTTAGGGCAAGTCTTTGCGGAGGCTCACTCGCCCGAGGGTACTCCGCGCTGCGAAGGAGGTGTTAGCTGACCGAACCCTACTCTTTTTCTTCAATCGTGCTCATTTGCGTTGGTGTTAAATGATGTGCTCGGAGTTCGCGCAAGTGTGTTGTTTCGTTTGTTGATTGGTACATCTGTTTGATGGAGATTGGTTGGTAATTAGTTTTATCAGCGTCGAGCTATTGCAATTTTGTTGTTGTTGTAGTAGTAGTAGCGGTTTTCTAGTTTGGTGTTGGGGTAGTTGGTTTGTTCACGGAAGTGGTTGGTTGGTCGGAAATAATTCGATATTTTAATGTGTGGCTTTGTCTTGAGTGGGATGAACTTTGGTATGGTGAGTACATTTGTTAAGTGCACCAATTGCATTACATATCTCTAGTGTAATTTAATTTTGGCGAAGAAATGGCTGTTGTAATGTTTTGATGATTAGTGGCTACTGTAGAAGCGATGTCACCACGAGGCACTGAATTTGTTGTTTGCATTTGTAGGTAGATGCTGCGGGTGAATGCTATTGGTATAGTTCGATGACTTCAAACCATGTACTTGTGCCTACGTATGGCGGATATTTTTCCTCTTTCTTGATGATGTTTAATTTTCTTTTATACTTGACGATGATGGCCATGAATGGCGGTAAGATTGGATAATAGTGGCCACCCTTGTGATTGATTGTATTTGTTATTGTCCTCTATATGGAATGTGCAATTGTCTTTGTTTGAGTTGGTGGTCAAACTAGATCTTTGTTCTCAGACTAAATTGTATCGTGTGTTGTATTATATGGGTATTCTTCAGCAAGGTGTTTCATACGCCACATGAATTGAAGTAAGTTTATGCGTATAATATGTCCCCATTTTAATGAAGCTTTTGGACTACTCTTTGGATATCTTTGTTAAATTACTAATTTGTGTATGTACTGCTTGGTTGAGTTGTGTTTCTATAGAAATTCCAACTTTTTGTATCACATTCATTTCCAATTTGTTTGGTTCCAATTTACATGATTGGTATTATTGAATATTTGTGAAATGCTACACTTGGTATCGATGTAGCATCATAATTCAACTTGTATTGAATGTCTTCTCATGGAATCACGAGAAGATATTGGTCTTATCGCCACCCTTTTTTATTTTAGTTTGTAAGTGCTTTATTCCTGTAATCCAAATCATTGAAATGTTTTGTGCTCACATCGACTTTATCGATTATAATTGCATGGAATACCATAAGATTTTCTCCGAGTAGAGGTTTTAATCATACTATAGGCTTTACGCCTAACATGAGTTCCACGCATGAAGTATCGATTTGTCATATTTCTTTGTAGAATGCATAGACCTTTTTATCACATTAATTTTTGCTCTTTGGTGCTACTGAGCCAGGGGACTGCTTTGTGAGTGGTTGGACTTGACAATTTTAATTACTTGTCACGAGGTAACATGTGAGTGGCTACCTTTCACGTCCTCTGCCCAGGCAACTGCAACTTTACCATTAGTCTGTCTCTCATGCTTTACTAATATGGTGTACATATTTTAAAAAAATCATTATGATTAATCAAAGACTCACAATACTTCTCACCTTTTGATTTTTCAGGTTAGAGTTGTAAATGGTGTTCCACCAATGGTGACTATCACTTTGCAAAATATAACAAGGTATGAAGTATGTTGTGTTAGGTACATCATTGATCAAGAAGCCTTAACTTTCACAAAATCGGTGGCTTACTCTTTTGTTTATCCTTTCCTTTTGCGAGAAGGTGGATGTTCTTAAATAGATGAGGAGTATGAGAAGTATTTAACTGATCCTGTGGGTACTATTTACAATAAAATTTTTGGAAATGCAGTGGATGATTCTTTTTTTTTTTGTGACATGCTTGATTACTTGTGCTATCGATGGTTAAAATCACGGAAGAACCAAGCTATGCTTTTGCAAATGTTCATTTTAAACATAATATGGTTCTTGTGAGCTATGCCATGCCACTCTTTGAATTATGCTTTAGTTCTCTTTCCCATTTAACTTAATAACTTTTCACACATTCTAAACATCTGTTTGATATAAGCATTGTCTTTGAATGCTTGATTTGCCTAGCTAGTAATAATTGGTCACATTCCTTTGAAATATATGATGAAACAAATATTTAAATATGCCAACAAATTAACAAATCTCGGACCTTTAAAAAATATAAAAGAAGTCTTCATGTGGTGGGACCTCATTGTGGAAGGCCCCTTGGTGCTTAATAATTCTATCGTCAATGTATTTGAGCTCTTGGGTGCAATTGATCACAATGTTGGATAATTTAAATTTGCACAATTATGTTTCCACCTTTACGTATTATCATTATTTTTGATAAATTATGCTTATGAAACATTTTGAGCAGGAAGATATGTTTGCTATCGGCCTTTGAACAGCCATTTTGAACATTGACAAACCAATTGACTTTTTAGGATGTTGAATTTTCAAAAATATTTTTTATTCACCATTCTTTTTAAAAAGGAATATTTGATGTGCTTGTTTCAGGCATGTTGCAGGGAAGAAACTGACCAGCTATTTGAATTATGTGAACGCTTTGACCTTCGTTTCATAGTAATAGCAGATAGGTTTCCAACTTCTCGCAGCGTGGAAGATCTGAAGAGCCGTTACTATTCCGGTACTTCTAAATTTTGATATATCTCTACATTCAGAACTGTAATATAGAGAGTGCGGTTAGAGAATATGATTAAAATATAGGGGAGAGAAAATAGAGAGTGTAATATAGAGAGTGCTGTTGGAGAGGAAGGAGATATAGGGAGTCAATTTTTTGGAGAGCTCTCCAAATATGACTTTTGGAGAGTGAAATTTGGAGAGTCTTGTTGGAGATGCTCTAACAGAGCATCCATTCACATGGCAAAAGTGCTATTGTGCGGATGCGCGTCACGGCACACGAATCGAACAGCATGTGCTTGGTGGCGCGCGTGTTGCTGTCGGCCATTCCAATCGACGACAACAGGCGCGCTGTCAAAAACACGACGCGCGTCGCAACGCTTGCATCACCGGTCGAATAGCAGCGCCCTTGCCACCAGGGGCACGGCCGCACGAGATGTTTGACCAGCTGTTTTTAAATTCCACAGCGTTAAACGCGGAAAGATTTTATACTTGATCTGATAGTGACTTGTCCTGCTAATGGTGTCACGGGCTGGTGGGTCCTGCATAATATATTGGCATCGGCATTTTTCTGTGCCAGTATATGTTGGTGACAGATGATGCAACTTGCGATGCAATTTTTTTTCGGCCCATCTGACTCAATATCCGAACGAAATTGTAAATATGGCTCATTCTAGATCTATAAGTACCTATAGCACTCTTTTAACCACGGTAGGTGGATCTGATTGCGTATACACCGTGGCAAGTGGATCTTCTCATGTCTCATATTACGATAGATGACCACCTATAGTACGACTATCTTATATTGTAGCAGGTGATACGTGTCATCTCTTGATCTTTTTATGGTTAATAAGAGAACTAAATTTGTAATTTTGTTCAGATTAAGATTAAAATTGCAAAAAAAATTAGGCCAAAGAACAAAAAAAAAAGCCAAAAACTTGCCACTTGAAACTTACCTCCATGAAAGTGAAAGCTCATAATTAAGCAGCGCATGCGTTCAAGAGTCATGATAGACATATATAACGCATGCGTCAAAATCACCCTACTAAACTGTAAGATATTTTGATACGTAGATCAGTTAATCAAACCGATGCGATTTTGCCAAACTGTGATGTCGTCTCTGAGGTGTTGATGTTGAAGAGAGTTATATTGGTATCTTTATAGCGGAAGAAATCTGTCCGACCAGAGTTACGCCACGTCAACAGCTTTTATGGAAAAGATCTCATATTTAGCTTAATTGTGTATAGGTTTTATCAGCGAGAGCCATTGATCTTACGAATAAGTGCCGATCCGGTTGTCCACGTGTTCCTACACCTAGACCCTTGGAACTCCGCGAAATCGCACCCCGCAAAGCCCTCCAGTAACTAGCATCCATCTATCCACCCATTCTAGGCCACATGAGTCATGTCCAAACAATTAAACAACTGATTAATGTGTGAGAAAACAATTGGTGCATGAGTACAATTGATTACCCTTGCCAAAGGGAGCAACGGTGCAAGGGAGAAAACAAAAAGGACGACGTGTTTGCATTATGGGTATTTTCACTAGGATGTTTTAGAATTTAGCTCAAAGTTAAACTAAATACCAAAACATTTCAAAAATAGCTCTCATCCAAATAAACCCTAAGCAGTACTAACCAATTCTTTGGCATAACACTCTGTCCCAAGTAGAGGTGGGTATTGGGCCGGGCTTTTTTGGGCCTACCAAGCACGATGATGGTATGGCGGCAAAGCACGGCAGACGATTCCGGTCGGGCCGGCCGACGCAATCAGTAGTGACGTGCCGCCCGGAACTGTGCACGACGCACGGCACGACCACGACGATTTGGCTTGGGCCGTCACAAGACGAACGCACGAAATCACTGATTAAGGCTTAAAAGTTGGCGGATATTGTTGATTCAGGCATCTTCAAGCATTGCATTTATGTTTGACATTTTGTTGATGTGATTAGTCTCTTATGTAATTAAAATAGGTAGTTTAGTAGTAGTGATTTGTTTTATTTCTTTGTTCGTCACAATAGTAAAAATGGGTCGGGCTTGGGCTCAAGACGCAAGACGGTGCACGCGCAAATGGGCCGGGCTTGGGCTCGCCAAAGTGAGTCGGTAAGACGGCCCAAGACGGCTGGCACGATGGGCCGTGGCACGACGCACGGCGGCTCGAAGCACGATGGGCGGCGGCCGCGCAAGACGCAAGACGACGACGCCCACCTCTAGTCCCAAGTCACTGTCAAAAGACAGGCAAGCTGGGAAGGAGAAGTCAGGACGGCAAAGTTAAAATTAGAGAAATTTTACGGTGCATTATACTGGTAGTATATAGTGTGTAGTAAAAATCATATCTAACTGTTGATTTGTTAAAGATGTTTTTAATACTGTACTACCAGATGAAGTATAAGTAAATTTTGATTAATCTGATCATTGAATTAAAAAGAATAAACGTTTATATTCAATTTAGTGTGTCGTAAAAAAGCTCTGAATTAACTATAGATTGTTGGGACCACGTAGGCCGTTTCGTTGGCTAGTAGTGGCCTTTTGAGCCTTGCGACTTGGGAGAAGCCGCCTATTCGGCCACGCGTAATAAAAAAAAAGAGAGAGATTGTCCTACTCATGAATCATGATAGAAATCTATTGGCGAGTGATCTGTAGATATGAAGTAATATATGCATGTTTGGTAAAAAAAATGGACTTATATATATTAAACATCGTATTGCCGTGCATGCTTTCATGTGGTGAACTTTCGACACTTCAGCCTCCAGCACATGGGGTGCTGAACGCTCCTGGTTGTCATAACGACAATTATCACGTATGTTGTAAAACGATGATGACCGTCTAGATCAAACATCGATCGAATAGTCAGAATAATTATGAAAAACATATACGATATAGAAAGGCAAAACTCATTTCTCTTTATTAGATTGATCTTTTTTTTTGTATAATATGGTGCAATATTTATAGTAAAATCCTATTAAAGATAGATTCGGATTTGTTCACAATGAGATAGAGTCCAAACATATTTAAACAACTAGAATAAAAGGTCCTATTATATCTCAACAACGTAAACATTTTTTTGATAGGATTATCACGTAAACTTGAACCCATTTTATTTTGTAATCTGGCTGGAGCAAAATAATGCCGAGTGATATGAGACCTCAAACATGATTGGGCCCGTTTATACTGTCACAGCACGCAGAGTAATTAAGAGCCGAGCAGCCGAGTTTTTGTTTCTTCCATGACCAACTTTACATGTTGTATGTTACCCACATATCCGACCCACAAATCATTGATAGACTGTGTTTCGCCTTGGGCCGAGGCCAGGCCAGACTATCAGGCATTCCTGGCTTGGTGTCATCTCAAATTCTCAATGACTCGAAATTAGTAAAACTAGCGGATATATACTTTGTGTTTATGACAACATTTGCATTATCAATACTTTTATATTTATTTACGAATTTATGTAATTTTTATAGCAAAATTTTAGTTGCGTGTTTTAAAAATTATATTTTGCTTGGCACGTTTTTTTTTGAATTTGTAATTATAAACGTCAACATATTTTATATCATACATGCCCTGGAATATTTTTAATAACGGAAATTTTCCTAAATTAATTACTAATTTGTATATACTTGGTTGTCAAAGAGGGCAAATTGTTTGCGAGGAAGACTTTTACCAACATACACTCTACTTATACCGTCTGCCAGAGACTCGTCGTCAGTACGTAATTGTTCGATAGACATTTGTTTTTTATAATAACCGTACCAGTTACAAGGCGGGCAGAAACAATGCATATTTCAATTTGTGCTGTTCCTTAAAAAAAAACGGGCAGAGCTCTTCTTTGCATTAAGAGTAAATTTCACAAAACTATAAATCTCTTTTTACAAAACTATCAGGAAACTACAATTTTTCGGCTATTTAACAAAATTACAGATTTTAGTAGAATTTGTATCACAAAACTATAGGTCTTAGAACTGATCATTTATTATAACAAGTCTGACAGTGTGGGCCCCCATTTCTATTTCACTCACATGTGAGGCTGCCATATAGGCCCACACTGTCAGACATGTTACAAGAAATAGTCAATTATAAAATCTATGCACGTTCTACTAAAATCTGTAATTTTGTTAAATAGAAACTAAACCTGTAATTTTTTGATAGTATGTACAAGAAACCTGCTCTTGCGTTAAAAGAGAATTAAGCAATTTACAAAGGTCCTCCCATGTTATGGGAGTTCAAAATACACACACTCCTATGCTCTACTCAGACATTTGTTCTTCTCCGAAAGCCCTACTCAGAACTATATCTTCCTTGATTTTGCGCATGATTTGCTGTGCTGTCAAACTTTCCTGCTGGAAGATCCTCCTACTGCGTTCATTCCAAATATTCCAGGCGGTGTAGATCATAGGAGCAGTGGCTGCCTTCACCCTGCGCGGTCTCCTGGTGGAGATGTTCCGCTGTCTCTTGTGCCTGGAAACACAGGTGACATGTCGATTCATTTTGGCCAATTTCTTGCTTCAAGCTTTGCCTGCTGTTAGGATTTTCCGTCGTGTAAGTAGCCATGCAAGCAACTTGTGTTTATTTATTTGTCTTGAAGCTCCACACCATCCCAGCATAGAAACTGGCATATGAGCCATTAAACTGAGCAAGGTATTGTCCATGCGTCGTCCACCTCCGTACTATGTCGTCCCGCGCATCCGACAAGGTGAGCTGCTGCAGTTCCATCCATATAATACAACATGTTCTCTGAACTCGGTTCCATCTGTTATTTACGGTAGTAGTCGCATCCAGATGTTGTTTTGCAGTTCATCATGCGCTGATCTGTTTTTCCTCCCCGCAAGCCTGAACATATTTGTGCTGTTCCTTCGGAGTGCAAAACTCTCCACTGTAATAATGGAGTGAGCAGCCACTACTACCATGGGCAGAGCTTCTTAGGGGCAAATGGTGGCGATAGACCCCCCCCCCCCCCCCCCCCCCCCCCCTTGTCCTAATTTCTCTTTAAGAAATAGCACACTTAACATGAAGCTTGATTCCATGTAGTCACTGGGAATCAAGTTTTAGCCGTAGATTAAAAAACCGAGGTCCTGGACTACCCATTGATGGCAACATTTGCTGCAAGTCTTGAATTTTCAGGGACTGGGCACAACGCCAAATACAATTGGCCTTTGTCAAGGAAAAAAAAGGGGGCATGTGCCTATATATTAATATAAAAAAATAAACTAGCCTTATATAGAATTAGAGGCCAACCATGGGTGCCACCTCACCCTCCTGGCAATTTGCAAAAAAAAAACCTCCCTTTTCATTTAATTACGGATATGTCCTTACAAATTACAGATAGATCCTTTGCGATTTTTTGTGAGAGTAAGAAAATTGTTTCTAAATTGCGTTCAGGTCCCTGGTTTGTTACTTTACTGAACCCCCCCCCCCCCCTAAATACAAACCTCGGACAAACCCTTTTCTAATTTTTCGGGATAACGAACAGGTCCAAAAAAATAACAAACAGGTCCTCATTTCTTACGTCCAGGTCCTTTCTCCGTTTTTCCCAGAAAAAATGTTTTTGTCAGCAGAAATTTGTGTACAACTCTATCTCTAGACTTTTTTCTCCAACTCGATCTCTGATCTCTAGATTTCTTTCCCCAACCCGATCTCTAATATTTTTCGAAATATGTATTATTACTCAGTGAACGCGTAGTGTTAAACTCGACAAACGAAGGTTAACATCTCGAATATTTTTCGAAACATGTATTACTCGGTTAACGTATAGGGTGTTAAACTCGGCATCTATAGTTTTTTTTGCAACTCGATCTTTATTATTTTCCAAAACATGCAGAGAAGTGCTTCTATGCTCTTCCTTTTAAAAGTTGCACAACTATTAAAGCATGAATGAAGGGTAGATGGTGATTATTTACCCCTTCGTTTGCTTCAAGATTTGTGCAACTTGTACTAGAAGGAAAAGCATAGAAGCATTACTCAAACATGTATTATTACCCGGTGAACGCATAGGGTGTTAAACTCGGCGTCTATAATTTTTTTGGCAACTCGAAATCTAATATTTTCCGAGACGATCTCTAATATTTCCCAGAACATGTATTATTACCCGGTTAATGCATGGGGTGTTAAACTCGGCATCCTTTTTTTTTTTTTTTTTGCAACTCGATCTCTAATATTTTCCAAAACATGTATTATTACCCGTTGAACGCATAGGGTGTTAAACTCGGCGTATATAGTTTTTTTTTTTGCAACTCGAAATCTAATATTTTTCGGAACATGTATTATTTTTTTTCTAAAAAGGCCCGTTGTTTCCTAGATTCGTTGACAGTTCTTATCTAGCGTATTTTTTTTCCCAAAAAAACCCAAGCGAACAAAAAAAAAAACGCTTGGATATTCCTGCTTTTTTCAGAAATAAAATTTTAGATCAAATTTCGCACGACGTAGCGGAGCGCGCAAATCTTACTAGTACATATACAAAGTAAAGGCACAGCCTCGCAGGCCATCCAACAAAGAACCTACGTTCCAGACCAAAGTGAGAGAGAAATCGAGGGCTTGGGGATATCTCGCGAGAAATTTAACGCATCCTGTCCATCTGCATCAGCATCAGCATCATCTGATGATCAATCCAGAGGCTCTACTGCGCTTCCCTGGTACGCTTCCATCTTGAACAGTTCCATGTATAACAAGGCGACTTCGAAACACCTGTGCCCCCCTTGACACGTTGCTGGTTCGGCCCTATTATGCCTTTATGGGTGAAACCGTGGCAAACCGGCTTGGCCCAGCTATCACAACAACAAGGACTAATCATTTTGTCACAAACAAGTGAAGCAGGCTAGAAATGAACACAATCAAAATCGAAAGCCTCCTAAACCTTCCATTCTCTTGGTTTCATTCCATAAAAAAGACACTACATTTTGTTTTTACGTTGGCTTGCCATGCCTATCACAACCGTCTCTCTCTCTCTCTCTCTCTCTCTCTCTCTCTCTCTCTCTCTCTCTCTCTCTTTTCTAGTTCGAGGACACAGGCGGAGTTGTTGGCCCAGCTATTGGTATGAATAAAATTTAAATTTTTGTTCACCCCAGCCAGCCAAGGCTAGCAGGCCAATCGGTCGAAACGACGGCGCTCCATTACCCTCTCGTCGCCCCGCCGCGAGCATAGGATCTCGGCGGCAAGGTGCCCACCTGCACCGCCGATGTCTTCCCAAATCACGAGCAACTCGGCTAAGCTGGCCCGACCCTGTCGACGTGGAGGTGGCAAAGTGAGCTGGCCACTCATCGGATCGTCCGAACTGTTTCAAAAAGCTGCTGCAACGATAAGCAGGCCACTTGTCATCGAGGGTCATGTTTATGTTTATTATGAGTAGTAGCATTTACAAGAACCTTACCTGCCGGTTGCAACTCTGATCCTATTTAGAATGGCTTTAGCTTTAATTTCTTCCCTTTGAAAGTATGAATTCGAAGTTGTCCCAAACAACTGATTTTTTCATAGTTGAAAGCCAAAAACCAGCAGGCTGTTTGCACAAGGAGGAACTGAAAGCCAAAAACTGGTATGTGGTAGCTTCCCACAGATTCGGTGAATTAGGGTTATGAGTTTGCGACTAGAGTTGAAAAAAAATTACCCTCCTACCAATTATAACATCCCAAACCCCACCCTTGTCATCTATTTCCAACCCGCACCCCTCACACATAAAATCTAGGCTTTCAAGCAACAAATCTCTTCAGCTCAGCCGTTCAGCCGTTCAATTGTGCAGCTCTTCTATCATGCGGCTCAGTCGAAAATCACTTTTTTTTAAAAAAATAAACTACAGATTAAACAGAACCACCATTGGTCCACCCCGGTGTATTTTGCTAGTAGTACTGTATCATAAGATGTTCGTAATCAGGCTCTCCTTCGCAACGAGAGCTTGACGTTTCCTTTTCTCCTTTTGCGAGGAATCTTCTGCTAGACACGCGGTCCTGCCAACGTCCTCGCCTCCCCGTCGCTGCAACTAGCATTACTTTCTGCAAGCGCATCAAGCTAGTTAATGTATGAATAATTGGATGCAGCTGCATGGCTACTACGCGCGCGACACCACGCGTTACGAGGCTTTCCAGGAAACGTGCAGGGGTTGGCAGGCCGTGGCTCTCTTAGGTGTGTTAAATAGAATGGGATGATCTGTACAATTTGGTTCTATTATTTTAGGTGAATTAGATGGTTCAACATCTAGAGGGAATATTCCTTAAATTTGTATCGCTTGATTCATGATAGGATGATTCCATTCAAGCAACCAAACGCATTGATGACTATTTTCTTGAACTATATCATACATGTACCACTTGGTACAGACAACCAAACGCACCCTTACACGTGTACATGAGAGAGTACAGTAAGATTATCTCTATTTATTACGTCGGTTTTGTTTTATATAGAAGAGTGAGAAAAGAAAAGAGATTCCGTTCTTATTTAGTAGCCAATTTTGCATGAAAATATAGGTAGATTAATTATATACAAGAAAGAAGAGATAATTATTACACAGCATGTAGAGATAACCTTTAAAGATAATTATTATATAAATTGATTTTTTTTATTTACTTTAGACCATATAGATAAGAGATTGCGTAAGTAATCAACTTTCTACTGTATTTGCACGGAAACTTACAGGGTTGGCAGGACAGGACTCTCTCTCTCTCTCTCTCTCTCTCTCTCTCTCTCTCTCTCTCTCTCAATCTATCTGCTCGGCTGTTCGTAGATTTTCTGAGATGGGCACTGGTGTCACACTCTTGCGTCCTTGCAAACGTCATGCGGCAACGAGCAACAGTACAAGTTAGTGATCAGCCAAAAGGCCGAATTCGATGACTAGACGATAACTTCTCTGTTTCTTTTCGTTTTCGAGTACTCGGACCAGTAGTAGATAGTCCTCGTAGACACAGATGTGTAGTTAAATATTTAGAAATTTGATTGATAACATCTTTTAAATATTTAAATTAGGTACATAAAAATTATATATACAGAATCAATTTTAAAAGTACTTTCGTAATATTACATATTTATTTAGTTTTATAAATATATTATAATAAAAATTAATAATTAAAACTGTGTTTTAAAGATCGTGTTAATATCTAAGATGATAACTATTATTTATAATAAGAGGAAGCATTGAAACTTTTGTTATTATGGACGGCACGGAATAGTTTTCCCCTGTACTCATCAGCACTGTTGTCATCATGCTCTCAAAAAACCAATATGCACCGTCGTCGTGTTTTTATCATCTAGAACACGTGGAAGGCGTCGCACTATTTACAGTCAACTGATCGTATCAAGTCGGCGATTTAGCGAAAAACTGGATACGTACTGCTTATAGCTAGATACTATAAAACAAATGCTTAATCTACGTCTTATTAAGTGCTGTACCATTGATCATCTACTCAGTCAATTGGGATCCTATCAATATTTTGTGTAAGTTTGGTATCTATCCAAACAAAATTCTAAGAGAGGTGCTTTTATATATTTTTTTAAAGTTGTATAAATATTAAAGCATGAATGAATGGTAGATATTGATTACTTACCCCTTCGTCTGCTTAAGAGTTGTACAATTTGTATTGAGAAGGAAAGCATAGAAACACCTCTCAAATTCTAAATACGGTCTCTTCTCGTTCGCAGTAAATACCTTTGGCACTTCCCAAGCACGACATGTGGACTTGCTTGCTTCCACACCGCGGCAGGTGGGTCTGCTCTTGTCTCACACTACGGCAGGTGACCTATTGCGGTACGGTAATTCCGTACCATATCAGGTGACACATGTCGTCTCTCGATCTTTTCATAGTCAAAAGAGAGTTAAATTTGTAATTTCATTGATCAAAGTTTCAAAAAAATTTGGGCTAAGGAGAGAAAAAAAAAAAACCAAAAACTTGCCACTTGAAACCTAACTGCACGAAAGTGAAAGCTCATAATTAAGCAGGCCATGCGTTCAGGAGTCAAGATAGATAAATATAACGCGTGTGTCAAAATCACGCTACTAAACTGTAAGATATTTGATACGTAGATCAGTTAATAAAACCAATGCGATTATGCGAATCTGTGATGACGGCTCTGAGGTTTTGATGTTGAAGAGAGCTATTAAATTTAACTAGAGATTATTTGGACGACGTAGGCTGTTTCGTTGGCTTGTAGCACTATTATAGATATGTTCTTTCATACCGATCCATCAATACTGGTTATGTATGAACAGGAATTGACAGTTACATCAGTAACAGTTCAACGATTTACTGGTCTGAGGAGCAAATCAGAACCGGTTTAAAATACCAACCCATCAGTATCGGTTGCTTATACCAACCGGTACTAAGCAGCTTGCAAAACTGTAGTTGTCAACTCGTGCGGCACTTTGTGTTTATAACAACATTTGCATTACCAATATTTTATATTTATTTTAATAATTTATGTTATTTTTATAACAAAATTGTAGTTGCATATTTTAAAATATATTTTGGTTGCCACATTTTTTTGAATTTCTAATTATAAATTTTAACGTATTTTTATGTTGTGTTGGGATTTTTAATAACGGAAATTTTCCTAAATTATTTACTAATTTGTATGTACTTGGTTACCAACAAGGTGCAAATTGTTTGCGGGGAAGAATTTCACCAACAGACACTGTACTTAGGGGGTGTTTGGCAGAGCTCCAGCTCCACCAAATTCGTGGAGTTGGTGGAGCTGGGTATTCCTAGCTTCACCAGATTCATGGAGCTGGAGCTGTGGGTATATTAAGAGTGTTTAGGTATGTCATCTTGTTTACATTTTAGAATAAAATTATAAATTTAAGTCACTTTTTTTTAAGTCTACAAGTTTCAGCTCTGAGTTGGAGTTGGGATCTGGAGCTCTGCCAAACAGGGCCTTATACCGTCTACCAGAGACCCCGTCATCAGTAATTGTTCGATAGACATTTGCTTTCCGTACTAACCGTACCATTTACAATGCGGGCAGAAGCAATGCATTTTTCCATTTTAATTGTGCTGTTCTTTTTTTTAAAAGAGCAGGAGCTCTTCTTTGCATTAAGAGTAACTTTCATAAAACTATAAGTTTTTTTTAAAAAAATTACTCCCTTCGATCTTTAAAGAGATGACGTTTTGAACATCGACACGATCTTCAAAATACAACTTTGACCACTAATTTTTATTATAATATATATGTATAAAACTCAATAAAATTGTAATATTATGAAAGTACTTCTCAAGATAAGTCTACACATATAATTTTCATATATCCAATTTAAATATTAAAAAATATATTAATAGTCAGTTTAAGAAGTTTGACCATCACTATGTCTAAAATGTCATGTTTTTAAAGACTAGAGGGAGTATTAGAGAACAAATTTTAGAGCAAAGGATATCAACTCCCAGTTCCATTAAAGAAACTGGAAACAAAATACAAAGGTTCGAAGTCACCAACTTGTCATCCCAGTAGCTAGCAAACAAAAGCTTAGCTATTTAAACCTCCTTACAGCAGATCAACGGCAACCAGCTTTTTCAATACAAGCTTAGCTAAAAGAACCCCAGTACACAAATCAAAAACTAGAAACTCTTCTTGTTTTCCACCAGCTGATCGAAGTAGGAAGATAGGGGGGACCAGACTTTCTGGGATTGTCTCCAGCAAAATACTATTGTCCACCAAGTCTTCTTTCCTGCTCAATTGCCTCCAGAACCCAGCGTTATCGGCAACGGTGCTTTGATTTTCACCTCTAGATGCTTGCAAAACTTCTCTACTTGATCTACCATCTCCCTCTTGTATAAAGGCCTCCAATTTTTTAGAGTGATAAGCATCCTTCTCCAAATTGTTCTCACATCTAACCAATTCTGAGAAAGAAATATCATATTATTTCTATGTTTCCATAAACTCCACAAAACAACAGCACCAATCGAATTTAGAGCAGCATTTTTCTTATTACTCAGCCAAAACCGAGCTACTGAGTCAAAATTGTACCCTATGTCCAGCACAAAAAAATCACCAACCATACTCCAAATATTTTTAGCCACAACACACTCAAAAAACAGATGCATAATACTTTCATTTTCATCACAAAAGCTACAAACCGCTTCTTTGTCTATACCTCTTTTCAACAAATTATCTTTTGTCATAACTTTGTTATGGTGGAGGAGCCAAAGGAAAAAATGAATCTTAGGGGGAACAATCAAACTCCATACTGCCGGAATAAAAACAGGCAAAACACCTCTGAAATTGATGATTGCATATAAAGATTTAGTCGAATAAGTTCCATTACTACTATATTGCAGTATCTGAAAATTACAGATTTTAGAATTGACTGTTTCTTGTGAGGTTACTATATGGGTATACAATGTCAGACCTGTTATAAGAAACAATCAATTCTTATATGTAGTTTTATAATATAAGTTCTCCTAAAATCTATTCCTCCGAAGAGCAAAACTCTACGTTGAGCAAAGCAGAGCTTCTTAGGAGCAAATGGTGGCCGTAGATTACAAAACCGAGGTCCTGGTCTACCCATTGATCGGCAGCATTCTCTCCTAGCGATCTATGATGTATCCACAAACATTTGCGGCAAGTCTTCAATTTTCAGTGACTAGGCACAACAACATATATAAATAATAAATAAATAAATAATAAATAAACCCCCTTATAAGGGCTAGCTTTGGAGGCCAAAGGCCATGCCCACATGTCCATCCGTTTTTTCGCGAAAAGGCCCTTCGATTTCTTCGAAATTACGTACAAGTCCTTACGCGATTTTACGTGAGAGCAAAATATTTTTTACGGTTCGCGTTTAGGTCCCTGGTTTGCCGCTTTGCATGGAGGACCTCTCGTTAAGCGCGAATCGCGAGCGAGCCCTTTCCTAATTTTTCAAAATAGCGAACAGGTCCAAAATTATAACAAATAGGTCCTCACGCTTTACATTCGGGTCCTTTCTCCGTTTTGTCCGGAAAAAAAAAATTCGTGGTCCGTTTTTTCTCCAGAGCATGCGAAAAATATTTTCGGTTGCCGTTTTTCCAAAAAAAAAATGTGAAACCGTTTCCTTCCTTCGTTTTGCCCCGAAAAAATGTTTTCGTTGTCCGTTTTCCCTCCGGAGCATGGGAAAAATGTTTTCGGTGGCTACTTCCACCCAAAAAAAATTAGAGACCGTTTCCTTTTTCCGTTTACCCGAAAAAAAATGTTTTCATGATCCGTTTTCCACCCGGAGCATGGGAAAAATGTTTTCGGTGGCTATTTCCCCACAAAAAAAATGAGAGACCGTTTCCTTTCTCCGTTTTACCCGAAAAAATATTTTCGTAGTCCGTTTTTTCTCCAGAGCATGCGAAAAAATTTTCGGTTGCCGTTTTTCCAAAAAAAAAATGTGAAAGCGTTTCCTTCCTTCGTTTTGCCCGGAAAAATATTTTCGTTTTCCGTTTTCCCTCCGGAGCATGGGAAAAATGTTTTCGGTGGCTATTTCCACCCAAAAAAAAGAGAGACCGTTTCCTTTCTACGTTTTACCCGAAAAAAATGTTCTCGTGATCCGTTTTCCACCCGGAGCATGGGAAAAATGTATTCGGTGGCTATTTCCCCACAAAAAAAATGAGAGACCGTTTCCTTTCTCCGTTTTACCAGAAATTTTTTTCCCCGTGATCCGTTTTTCCTCCGGAGCATGGAAAAAATGTTTTCGTTGGCCGTTTATCCAAAAAAAATTGGGAAACCGTTTCCTTTCTCCGTTTTGCCCGGAAAAAGTATTTTCGTTAGCCGTTTTTCCCACGGAGCATAAGGAAAATGTTTTCGGTTGTTTCGATGGTTCTTACCTAGCGTCTTTTTTCCAACAAATACCCGCAAACCCAACGATATTATCAACGGCGCGGCGTAGGGCGCATATCAACCTAGTTGGGAATATCTGGCAAGAAATTTAAAGCATCTTGTCCACCTCCATCAGTATCATCTGATGATTAATCACTACCTTAAAAACCTACATTTATATCGGTTCGGAATACATATTTGTGTCAGTTTTCAAACCGACACAGATATAGTGACACTAATAATCGGGGATTATCAGTGTTGATTTTTAAACCGACACTAATAAAACTATTTGTGTCGGGTTTTTTACTAGAATCGACACAGATAAGACTATTTGTGTCGATTTTTGGTTAGAACTGATACAGATAGTATTATTTATGTCGGTTTTTGGCTAGAACCGATATAAATAATATGACAAAGATGTATCTGTTATTATTTGTAATTGTGTTAGATCTGTCAACTTCGTGCCACACATCAACCTCATGTGGCCCATCCTAGTACTACTCTCGTCTCACGAAGTTCTTATAGAATCCAGTGCATTAGTGCTGGTATGATTGCATGTGACAGGTAATGCGTCTGTCGGTGTTTCGTGCACCGGCAATACGAATTTATGGTCGGATGGGGTCGCGCGCTCCCTCTCCCCGAATGGTCGACTCAAGGAGTCAGAAGATGTATACTGGTTCGGGCCGAATGTCCCTACTCGATTCTGCGGTGTGAATGTATTGATCTTTGGGAGACGGACAAGGGTGTACAAGCGAGGCGGACGGTCGGCTGTCCGATCCCCTTGAGGTTTTCGCTAGGAGTCGAGGCTACCTAGGAGGCTGCTTTTCTCTTTTCTCCGCGCCCTCTCTCTCGGGCCTGCCTCTCCTTATATAGACGGAGGAGGCAAGTTACACGGAGTTGGGAAGACTACGAGGAGAGGGGTCTGCACGTCTTGAGGTCTGCCTGTCTTGTCCGCCAACCCACGCGTCGAGGTAGGGTTGGTGGCTCTGTGGCGTCTGATCTTGCGTAATCTTTGTCGAGTGGCGTGTTGCGTGGTGCTCTTGTCACCTCGGTGGCTTTAATGGCGCTTGACTTTGCTTTGGCCTCGGGAGTGGGCGTACTCCTGCGGTGTGCCGAGCGACGGGGCGAGGCTTGACTTCTTCGGTGGCTCTTCGACAGCCTTGGGAAGGAGCCGCCTACCCTGCACGGATGTCGGGGGCCAGCTGCGCACAAAGCGGCCGCGACATCAAGGCGTGGGCCCCTGGCTGACTCGTCTTGCGCAGTGGAGCTTGAGCTTCAATATTAGGCGGCCGGCGATGCCGACCGCCCGAACTGTAGTCCGCCGACCGTCGGTCGGCCCCCGCCTGATCGGGGCTCGTTCCTGCGCCCAAGTACCTTTCGGTGGTGCCGGGCCTCCGCCGTGATAGGTCACCCGTTCGTGCTTCCGGCTGATGGGGTACCCATGGTATGGGTACTCGTCGATAACCAGAGCCGGGCGGGTCGGAGAGCCGCTCGGGGGTTTAACCTGGCGGCGGTAACCGTCGGCCCGGTGGTCGGTGTTGCTTGGTCGTCGTGGCTGCACTGGGGCCGTGCCCGACCTAGAAAAGAGCTCCGGTGCTTGAAGCGCACCGGGTGTAGTTCCAGAGCCCCCGAGCGGTCGGAGCCGGTCGGGGTTTACCCGGTCAGCGGCCGCGGACCCTGGTCGGCGACGCCTTTGGTCGGGCCGCCGCTTGTCGGTCATGCCCGCCAAAGAGCCCGGTCTTGGCGAGCGCACCCGGTGGGTGTAGCCCCCGAGCCCCCGAGTGGGTCGGAGAGCCGGTCGGGGGTTTAGCCCGGCCATGATGGTCGTCGACCCAGTCGGTGGCGTCTAGGTCGGCGCGACTGCTTGGGAGTCGCGCCAGCCTGGAAAGAGCCCGGGTGCGCGCGAGCGCACCCGGTGGGTGTAGCCCCCGAGCGGGTCAGGGAGCCGGTCGGGGGTTTACCCGGTCGAAAAGTGGCCGCGGACCCTGAGGTCGGCGACGCCTTTGGTCGGGGCCGCCGCTTGTCGGTCGTGCCCGCCCAAAGAACCGGTCTTGGCCTTGCGCCGGTGGAGTGTAACCCAGAGCTCGGCGGGTCGAGGGCCGGTCGAGGGTTTACGGTCGGACTCTGGCGAGCCACGGTGTGCGTGGGTTCTCGTGAGTCGTGAGCTGGCCGCGTTTACCTTCGTCGGTTTGAACGCCGTGCTCGTGCGAGCTACTATCGGGTAATCCGAGTGGAACCTTGGCGATCCCTCTTGAGGGGGTTCGTTTCCAAGCGGACGTAGTTCCCGGCGTGGGCGTCCGACCCGCTGGGGGGCATTCCATAAAAAACCTTTCCTTACTCGATCCCGTGTCGGACTGCCGGGTCGTCCGCCGACCCGGAGCGCGGCTGGCCGCTACTCATCGATGAGTTCCGCGGGAGAGTGTGAGGTATGGTCTCGGACGCGAGTCACAGTGATTGGGTCGTCCGCCGACCCAACTGGAGGCCCTCTGGGGGCTCACTGCGACTCGCCCCTCGCTCTTTTTTACGTCTTTGGCGGCTTTCGTTCGGTGGTGGATCGGCCTTCGTAACCCCTGGCCGCGGTGCGGGCCTCTGCGAGCCTATAGGCGGCTTGCTCTCCGAGGCCGGCGGCCCGATGGGCCGCTTGCATACCTTTCGTGGCGGGCGCCCGTCCATCGTAATCGGCGAGGCCCGCGATCTTTGTCTTGGCCTTGTGGCGCGAGGCGGCCATCCTGTCGGGCGATTAATGCGCGATGGGATTTAAATGGCTGCGACGCGTTCTGGGAAAGCGGGCGAGGTGGCGGCGGGCGGTTTGCGACCGCGTTGATTTGCGTGAGGAGGCGTCGATTTCGGCGCGGAGGCGCGTCTGTTCCCGCCTGGCGCCTATAAAGGAAGGAGTGGGTGGCGTGGTAGGCGCCAAGCCCTCTGTTCGCGCGCTCTGCAAAAAAGGAAAAGGGAAGAAAGAAAACGAGGGAAGAAGAGGAGCTTCCTGCTTCGCCGCGTCGTTCCCTGCTTTCCTTCGCGCATTTGGAGATGTCGCTGTACCCGCACTCGGCCGCGGCGGGTCGCTATCTCGATGGAGAGGAAGGAGTTCCTTCCTCCGCGCCCGAGTCCGGGCCGGGCGAAGTTCATTTGGACCGAGGTCCTGAACTTGAGGACGGCGAGATAGTCTCGTTGGCGTTCTTCTACGAACGGGCTTGGACTTCCGCTCCACCCGTTCGTCCGGGTTGCTGCACGATGACGGGGGAGAAGTTCCTCACCTGAACCCGAATGGAGTCCTCCATATTGCGGTCTTCATGACGCTGCGGCGAGGCCTTTCGGGATTGAACCCCATTTTGGGCTCTGGCGCCACTTCTTCTTCGCGAGGCCGTCACGGACACCGCCCGGCCTCCTCGGGGCTCGATGATTCAATCGCGCAACCACCGCAAACCGTTCTCGTCGATTTGAGGCTGCCGACGTCTAACCGGGGTGGCATAGCGAGTGGTTCTATGTCCGGAACCTTGACAACGGTGCCTCCCTTCGCGGGAATTTACCAATGCCGCATCCCTGTTGGGGCCGGGTCCTGACACGAAGGACCGGAAGAAGGTGGACGCGATCCTTGAAAAGCTCGCGGACCTGAAGCGGCGGGCCTGGCGAGGCAAGGTGGTCCTCGATGCGTTCATGGAGAGGCGCATCCAACCCCTCAAGGGTCGGCTACGTCCCATGTTTGAGTACATTGGGCCGACCAACCTCGCAAGGTCGTCGGAGCGGAGCTCCCTCCGTCGGAGATCTCGCGCGTGTCGCGATCTCCATCGCGGAGACACCGAACCAGCCGGGCGAGGCGCTGCGCTGCTTCGGCGCAGAATCCGCGTAACCTGGTACGTCGACGGATCTCTGTTCGCTTTTGCTTTGCTCTGCTCCTTCGCCTCCTTACCCGGCGTGTTCCGCAGGCTCGGTGGATCGATCTCCGTCCCTTGCTGCCGGGGAAAGGAGTTGAGGCGGCCGCGCGCCTCGAAAAGGAGAAGCGGGACGCCGCCTGCTAGCGGAAAAAGAGGCCACCAAGACGCGGAAGAGAGGAACGAGCGCGGTCCGGGGCATGGCGAGGAGGTCTCGGAGGAGACCTCGGAGGAGACCTCGAGTGAGGGTGACGAGGAGTCGTTGCCGAGCGAGGGAGAAGAAGTTGCCGGAGGCGATTCTGGCGGCCGCGACGCGGGTCCCAGTCGCGGGGCCGGCGACCGCGGCTCCTCCGAAGAGACCGCGGGCGCAGGGTTTATCCTGCGGAAGCGCGGGTCCCGGTCGCCTCCTCGCGGGGGTCCGGCAAAGAGGGCACGTCAGGTGCCGGTTGTTCGCTCCTCCCGGTAAGTGACTTGCGCAATTCCTCTGGTGCTGACTTCTTCTGCAATTCCTGACCGACCGCCGTACGCAGGGGCCTCACCAGCGCTGGGAGGGCGCTGAGCCCTACTTCGGCGGTGAGGAACCGCCCCCTCCCGGTCCTGTCCGCGGGGCGTGCGGTGGTTGTCGGGAGCGGGGATCGTTCGGATGCGCTCCCCGCGGTAGGGCTCGTCGGCGAGGGGACGCTGCCAGAGGGGGACGCATCTGGCCCAGGATCGGCTAGCGGCGAAGCTCCGTCGGGCGTGCCGCCCGTCGCGATCGACCCGATGAGGCCGGCGGAGTTCTGCGGCCTGCCTTCCCCATCTTTGCCGACCATGGAGGTCGGCCGCGAGCCTGTCGGGGAAGCATCGATTCGCGGCGTTTGCAACGCCGGCGGACGAGATCTACCACCGCCGCCGGGCGCCGCCACCGGCGGTCCGAGTGTCGCCGATGGGCACCTGGCCGACCGCCACAGGCGTTCCGTCGGGCGGGGAAATCAAGTCAGGGCGGTCGCCGATCGCCGCGCTGACTTGGCCCGGCCCTGACCCGGCCGGGGTCCGCGTTAGATTACGGGCGGCAGCGACGCAGCCGCGGATTGGGACGCCTGGAGGAGGAGATGGGAAGGATCCACGCCGACCTTACCCTTGTCGTTGACGCCGCGCGTCCAAGGCGAGGAAGTCCATTGCTCAGAGTCCCGCCGCCGCCGGTAAGTTTGACGGGGATTTCTCTTGTGCATCTTCTTGGCCGAAATGGAGATCGACCGGGCGGGTACTTGCGGCGCTTGACATCCCGGCGGTGGACAAGTCAATGTTCCTCCGGCACTTGCACACCGGGGAGTGCCGTAGGGAAAGAGCCGCTTGACGCCGGAGGGCGCTTGCCGAGCAAGGAAGGGCTGCCTCGGCGGGTCGGCCGGGAGGTCGCCGCGAAGCCTTGCGGGAGGCTCGGCGACGTCTTGGTCGTTGGCCACCGAGGAGAGAGGGCCAGGTCGTCCCTGGCGGATCTTTGAAGCGGCCAAGACTTCGCAGACAAGGCGGCAGATCCGCCGGCGGAGGCCGCCCTCTATCGGGAGGAGTGCGAGTCGGTCCGCAGGAGGCCGACCAGCCGAGCGGCGGGATCTCGCCGGGGAGCTCGTGGCGATGAAGGAGCTTGCCGACCGTGCTACGGCCGACCGAAGCGCGTGCCAAGGTCGAGGAGGAACTTCGCGCCAAGGAGGCTTCCGTGGCGGTGAGTAGTTCGTTGTTCCGGAGTCACCACGGCGGCGCCCCTCGACGCGAGTTTTCGTCCTCGCAGATCTGCGAAAAAGCCTTACCGACGCGCTGGAGTCGCGAAGGGCGGCGGTGGAGGCACGAGACGCCGCGGTCGAGTCACGCGACTCGGCCCTTTTGAATAAGCGGCTGGCGGAGAGGGATGCGGCCGATACGACGGCCCAGCTGACGGTCCTCCACGTGGCGTCAGCGCTGCGACCGGCTGTTCGGGCTTACTCCGCCCAGCGCCATCCCCGCCATGCTTGGGTGGATCCTGGCCAGCGTCGGCGTCGGTCGCGAAGCGGCGGTGCTTGGCGCTTCTTCGCCCTGGTCAACACCGTCTCTTATTACGACGGCGTCGACCTTGAGGCGATCGGGAGCGGCGTCGGCTGGCCGACCGGCGACGAAGAGGTCGACGCGCGTTCATGGCCCGGTCGATCCGTGCGCCCAAGAGATTGCCGGCCGAATCTCGCCGAAATTCTCCGTCGAAAGGGGAGGAAGATTAGTTTTCCTTCGCTTGCTTTTTGGCAATGTATGTAATGAACATGACTGCCTCTAGTCGAGCTCGACGCGGGCTGTTTTAAGTTACTCTGCCGTCTACCCCGTGTTTCTTTTATGAATTTGGGCAATTTTTCAACCGTAGCTACGGGGTCCACAGGGTGCCACGAGGCGAGGGCGTTGCACCAGGTTCATGCGAAGAGGACACGGGGAGGGCGAGCTGCCTCGAGCGATTGCTTGGTGAAGGAGGTGTCGAGTCGGACCACCTCCTTCGCGGCTTGGCGGGTTGAAATCTAACCTAAGTGGGGTGCTCAGCCGCTCATAGTGTTTCTTGCTCGGAGGGCTTGTTTCTCCGCAGAGTGCTACTGGCCGTGGCAGCGGGGCGTAGGCCGTAGCACTTTGATCCGAGGGAAATAGCCGCGAGGTAGATAGCTCGGTCGGTCGGAGTGCGGCTTAGGTTAGCGACCCGCACGCTTTTAAAATGATGGTCATGTTGGGCCGCTGGGGCGCAGGTTGTAGCATTCGTCAACCTATATCGAACGGCTCCGTCCGACCGCCGCTCGGCCCTTCGCTCAGGTAGCCTCCTTTTGCACAAAGTGCTACTTCGGAACCGTAGCCGCTGGGGCGTGGGCCGTAGCATTTTGGTTTTGAGGAGGTTACTTTAAGAGGGGAGCTCGGTCGGAGTGGTAACCGGTTATCGATTTAGGTCGCCGACCCCTGAGGTCATGCAGCCCCCGAGTGGTGCGTGGGGACTGAGGGTGCAGTCGCCACGCGCCGCTTGAGTTCGTGGCGATTCTTTCGAAAAGGAACTTTATGCTTTCGGGGATAAGGGTGGATTAACTCGCCTTGAGGACCGCGCCGATTTCGGAGCTGACGCTGGGCGCTTCTGCCTTCTCAAGGCCCAGGACCCTGGCGCTGCCTTCGCGCCACGTGACCCCAAGGCGCTTCGCTTCTGCTTCCTCTCGTCTTCGCTTTGGCGACTTGGGGCGCTTGCCTTCGCGCAGTTATAAAGGAGAGGCGCCAAGGTGCTGTTATTTCGCCAAGGTCGCCAAACGAGTTGCTTGCGCTATGGCGAACCGCTACACACAACCGAGAGGAGGTGGGCGACGAACAAGCCTGAGCTGCCGGGTGGTGGCGGAGGTCGAGGCCGGTTGCGTGCGTGGGGATGCGCGGCGAAGTCGGCATCCTTGTCGCGGCATTCCCGGTGGGAGGTGAGGGCGCCACGATCCGGCGGTGGATCGAGCGACGCCACGCTGGCCGGTCGGTTGGCTGGGCGCACACCAGGAGGAGTATCGTGCCTTTGCCGAGTAAAGGGACCTTGACGAGTGGTTCATTTTTTGGGTCGGGCCGGTGTTCCTCCTGTAAATGAATAAAGTGTTGCTTCGTTTCCCGTTTCTTCCTTCTTCTTTGAGGACTTTTTTGCGCTTATGATTCGCCCATATTTGTAGTCTTTTGGGATCGCAGCGGATCCAGCGTAGGTTGGAGGTGGAATTTCTTGCATTTTTTGCCGCCGAGATAACCCTTCCGACCGTAGGTTGGTTGCTCTTGTGTCAGCGGTTTTTGCAATGCGCAGAGTACTGCTTCGGGACCTTCGCTTTCGGGGCGTAGGTCGCAGTGCTTGCGGCAGGCAAAAAGATGGAAGAAAGAGGGAAAGCACTTGGTTGTTCGAGAGTTGCGGCTTCGCTTTGCTCAAGTGTTTTTCGCGTGGTACAAAAAAGAAGAGAGAGACCGACTATGGATAGAACCTTCTCAGCTTCTCTATGTTCCAGGCGTTTGTTACGAGATTCCCTTCGGTGTCCTTGAGGCGGAAAGTGCCGGGTCGGAGGACTTCCGCGATGGTGAAAGGGCCCTCCCAAGGCGGGGAGAGCTTGTGCCTGTCCTTCGCGGACTGGACTTGGCGCAGCACTAAGTCGCCGACTTCGAACGAGCGGCCGCGGACCCGTCGGCTGTGGTAGCGACGCAGCGCCTGCTGATATTTTGCCGACCGTAAGACCGCGACGTCTCGAGCTTCGTCGAGTCGGTCGAGGTCATCTTGCTGTTCCTCGATTGCCCGCGGCGCCGTTGTAGTTCTCGCACCCTTGGTGCGCCAGACTCAAGGTCGGTCGGGAGGACAGCCTCCGCCCCGAACACCAAGAAAAAAGGAGTGAACCCGGTCGACCGGGTCGGCGTGGTTCGCAGACTCCAAAGCACGGGCGGTAGCTCGGCGGCCCATCGTCCCGCGAATTTCTTCAGTCGGCTGAAGATTCGCGGCTTGAGTCCTTGGAGGATCATGCCGTTGGCTCGCTCGGCCTGTCCGTTGGCTCGAGGTGTGCCACGCCGCCCGGTCGACTCGGATGTTGAAGTTGTCGCGAACTCGAGGAACTCCTTTCCGTGAATCGCGTCCGTTGTCGGTGATGATGGAGTTGGGCACCGAACCGGTAGACAATGTCGCGGAAGAAACTTGCCGCTGCGCCGATGTGATCTTTGCCAATGGCTTTGCTTCAATCCACTTTGTGAACTTGTCTACGGCGACAAGCAAGTGAGTGAAGCCCCGGCGCTTTTCTCGAAGGGTCCGACCAGGTCGAGCCCCAAACCGCGAAGGGCCATGTGATGGGGATCGTCTGCGCAGGGCTTGGCGCAGAAGATGCGTCTGCCTGGCGAAGAATTGGCATCCTTCGCAGTGCGGACAATGGGTCGCATCTGCTCACGGTCGGCCAGTAGAAACCTTGTCGGAAGGCCTTTCCTACCAGGGACCGCGGCGCGGCATGGTGCCCGCATACCCCGTCGTGGATGTCCCGCAGAAGGTGCTTCCCTTGGTCAGTCGGAACGCACTTCGAAGAGATTCCTGACGGGCTCCTCTTGTAGAGGGCGCCCGATCGGGGCGAAAGACTTAGCCCGCCGAGCGAGGCGCCGAGCCTCGGTGGTATCGGCGAGAGCGACCCGCTTGTCAATCGATCGACAAACGGTCGCCTCGATCGGTTTCGATGCTCAGACGCCCAAGTCCGACCAGCGGTGGGCATCGACCAAGATCGATGGGGCCGCCCGCCTTTGGGGTCGGCGGCGCCAAAGACTCGGATCCAACCGGATTGATGGGTCAGCGAGGTCGGAGACGAAGATTCCAGGGGGAACCGGCCCCTTTCCGGAGGCGAGGTTGGCGAGGGAGTCGGCTTCACCGTTATAGCGTCGGTAGCTATGATGGAGCTCGAAACCCTTGAACTTCTCCTCGAGCTTGTGGACCTCCAGGCAGTAGGCGGCCATCCGAGCGTCACGGGGCTCGGTGGCTTTCATCACTTGGTCGACGACCAGCTTGGAGTCGCCGCGAACGTTGAGCCGCCGTGCGCCCAGGTCGGCGGCGATCCGAAGGCCGTTGACGAGGGCTTCGTATTCGGCGACATTGTTGGTGGCGTCGAAGAGTAGTCGTATGGCGTACCGGAGTTTGTTGCCGAGTGGGGAGATGATGACGACCCCGCCGCCCCGCTTCTTGGTGTAAGACCCATCGAAGTACATCGCCCAAGATTCGGTCCTCGACCGCCGCAGGACTTGCGCCTCGGTCCACTCGGCGACAAAGTCCGCCAAGACACAGGACTTGATCGCCGTCCTGGGACGTCTGATATGTCGAGGCCGTTGAGCTCGAGAGCCCATTTGGCGATCCTTCCGGTAGCGTCGCGGTTGTGGACGACTTCTCCGAGCGGTGAGGAGGTTACTACGGAGATGGGGTGTCGATCGAAGTAATGGGCAAGCTTCCTCTTGGTGATGAGCACCGAGTACAGTAACTTCTGTATCTGGGGATATCGGACCTTTGTTTCGGAGAGCACCTCGCTGACGAAGTAGACCGGCCTTTGCACCTTGAGAACGCGGCCTTCCTCCGCTCGCTCCACAACAAGTGCCGCGCTGACGACCTGAGTCGTGGCGGCGATGTAGAGGAGCAAAGGCTCCTGCGGCTCCGGGGCGACCAGGACCGGAGGTGAGGTCAGAAAGACCTTTAGTCGACTAAAGGCTTCCTGAGCTTCGTTGGTCCAGGAAAAATGGTCGGACTTCTTCATCAGCTTGTAGAGTGGCATCCCTCGTTCGCCGAGGCGGGATACGAAGCGACTTAGTGCCGCGAGGCATCCCATCAGCCTTTGAACTCCCTTCAGATCGTTGATTGGCCCCATCCTTGCGATAGCGGAGATCTTATCTCGGTTGGCTTCGATGCCGCGCTCGGAGACGATGAATCCCAGCAACTTGCCCTTGGGGACCCCGAAGACGCACTTCTCGGGGTTGAGCTTTATGCGAAACCGTCGGAGGTTCGCAAAAGTCTCCTCCAGGTCGGTGATGAGGTCATCGGCCTTCCTGGTTTTGACAACAATGTCGTCGACGTAGGCTTCGATGTTACGGCCAATTTGGTCTGAGAAACATGCCTGCATACATCGCTGGTACGTGGCGCCTGCGTTTTTCAGACCAAAAGGCATCGTGACGTAACAGTACGAGCCATACGGGGTGATGAAGGAAGTCGTGAGCTGATCGGACTCCTTCATCGCAATCTGGTGATAGCCCGAGTAGGCATCCAAAAAGGAGAGGGACTCACACCCGGCGATGGAGTCCACGACCTGGTCGATGCGAGGCAATGGGAATGGATCTTTCGGACAGGCCTTGTTGAGGCTCGTGTAGTCAACGCACATTCTCCATTGCCCCGACTTTTTCTTTACAAGGACGGGATTGGCGAGCCACTCGGGGTGACGCACCTCCCTTACAAAACCGGCGGCCAAAAGTTTGGCGATCTCTTCCCCAATGGCCCGTCGCTTCTCTTCGTCGAAGCAGCGGCGGCTGAGCGTCGATCGGTCCGATCCCGGTCGAATGTTCAGGAGTGCTCGGCGACCTCCTTCGACTCTGGCATGTCCGAGGGTCTCCAAGCGAAGACGTCTCGGTTTGCTTGGAGGAAGTCGACGAGCGCGCCTTCCTATTTGGTGGTGAGGGCGGCCCGATCCGCACGGTCTTAAGCGGGATCCTCGGGATCAACAATGACTTCCTTCGTGTCCTCCGCGGACTTGAAAGAGCTAGTCCCGACTTGCTGGAGTCGGGCGGATCCGGGCCTTCTCCTGGAGCCGGGCGAGCTCGGCGAAGCGAGGACCGCCGAGGCCGGCTTCGCCGCTTCGCCATGATTGTAGGCGAGCCGAAAGATGTGGCCACGGTGATGACTCCTTGCGGCCCTGGCATCTTCAGCTTGAGGTAGGTGTAATTGGGGACCGCCATGAACTTCGCGTAGCATGGTCGTCCCTGCACGGCGTGGTAGGAGCCGGGGAAGTCCACAACCTCGAACGTGAGGCTCTCGGTGCGAAAGTTGTCCGGGTTCCCAAAGGTGACGGGCAAGCCGACCTGCCCGAGGGGGTGGGCCTGTTGGCCTGGTACGACGCCGTGGAAAGGCGCCTTGCTCGGCCGGAGGGCGGAGCGAGGGACCCCCAGGGCATCCAGGGTCTCAACATACATGATGTTGAGACTGCTGCCGCCGTCCATGAGCACCTTGGTCAGGCGCTTCGTCCCCACGATGGGGTCGACGACGAGCGGATAGCGTCCCGGGTGCGGGATGTGGTCGGGGTGGTCGGTCCGGTCGAAGGCGATCGGGCACTCCGACCACCTCAAGTAGGTGGGCACGGCGGGGGTAGCCGTGTGGACCTCTCGGTGGGCGAGCTTCAGCCGTCGCTTGTCGGCGTAGCACTCCGCCCCTCCGAAGATCATGAGACAGCCGTCGAGTTGTGGGAACTCGTCGGCTGGCTCATCGCCCTTTGTCCCGGCGTCGGGCGCCGGGTCGCGTTTCTTCCCCTTACCCCGCGACGTCGTGGGGTTTCCGGAGAGAAACCGCTTCAGGACTTCGCAGTCCCGATACTTGTGCTTGACGGGATAGTCGTGGTTCGGGCACGGACTATCCATCAACTTCTCGAATCGGTCGGGTGTCTGCCGAGCCTGTTGCTTGGCAGGTCGGTCGGCAGCGGCGACCATTCGGCCTTCGCGGCCCTGCTTCCCCTTACGCTTTCTTTTGTCCGGGCGGTCGGAGGGGGCGCCGCCAGGTCGGCTGTCTTGTGGGCCGTCTTCCTTTCGAAGATGGCCCCCACGGCCTCCTCGCCGGAGGCGTGGTTGGTGGCGATGTCAAGGAGCTCCTTGGTGGTCCGGGGCTTCGCACAGCCCAACTTGTGGACCAGAGCCTCGCACGTGGTGCCGTAGATGAACGCCCCGACGACGTCGGCGTCGCGGATGTCGGGGAGCTCATTGCACTGCTGGGAGAAGCGGCGGATGTAGTCCCGGAGGGTCTCCCCGGCCGCTTGCAGCTTTTCAGTCCCAGGAGTTGCCAGGCGTTTGTATGTGCCCTGGAAATTTCCGACGAAAGGTTCGCCAGTCGGCCCACCGCCGATGGTATCTGTGGCGGTACTCGAGCCATGCTCGAGCTGAGTCCGCAAGATAGATGGGGAGGTACTGGATAACGAAGGAGTCGTCCGTCGCTCCCCCAGCTCGACAGGCGAGCCGGTAGTCTTCTAACCAGACACTGGGGTTGGTAGCCCCCGTGTACTTGGCTATGTTGGTCGGAGCCCGAAATCTGACCGGGAAGTCGGCGTTGCGGATCTGGCGGGTGAACGCCAGCCCAGGACCGTCGAATCCTGGGTCGGGATGGTTGCGTCGCCGCTATCGGCGACTTGCGAGGGTCTTTGCCGCGTCGGTAGCTCTTCTTCGCGCCTCGAGGGTGGTGCGGAGATCGTGACTTGTCCCCAGGCGATGGCGCACCGGGTGTATGATGCCTGGGGAGTTCGTGGGGCGGGCCGTCTTGGCTGGCTCCGCGCCCTGTGAGGGGGAGTGGCCCAGCGAAGTGGCGCCGTTCGCACGGAGCTAGAACCTTGGGCGTCTTTGAACGACAAGACGCTCTACCGATCCCGGAGGTTACGGTAGGTGGCCTTGGCTTCAGGCTCCGTTGGCTCGAGCGACCCTCGGGCGGCATTGCCGCAGCCGGCAATGTTCTGGTTGGCGTGAGGGAAGAACGGAAGGCCGTTCGCTTCCTCAGCCAATTGCTGATGCACTGACGCGGCGCGCCGGCCGAGGTCGTGGTGGGCTAGGCCGACGGCGCTCGGTTCGCCTGGAGCTTATCGAGCTCGGCCTTCCGGGCTTCTAACTCCTCGCTGTCGGCGGAGGTCAGCGAAGCGTTGTAGGTGCTGTGCGTCGTCTTCCCGCCGGGATTCTTCCCGCCGCGCTTCGTCGCGCGGGAGGAGGGTCCCGATGGTAACGGGGGTGGAGGATGGCTCCGCCGCACCCGTCATATTGCACTCGCGGGTGTAGGCCCTTCGAGGGGCACACTCCTTGTCGGAGCTAGAGCCGTGGCTGGAGGAATCCGCCAGCAGGTCGTGGAGGGAAGCCGCCAGAATCGCCATGGCCACGAGTTGTGAGCTCGTGGAGGGTGGTTCCGCCGCCGCTTCGCCCGCGATCGTGGCGGTGTCGCCAGAGCAATGCCGGCCGCCGCGTCGGGCGTCCGTCGCGGCCCATGCGGGGCCTCGAGGCCGAGGTTGTTGAGGACGTCGGCAATCGCATCCAGGCTCGCGGAGGGCGTCCGGTCCAGGCGGCGAGGGACGAGGACAAGCTCTCGCCAGAGTGACGATGAAATCGAGGGCGCCGGCGGATCCAGCCTCGACATCGGGCGAATCGTAGTGGGAGGAAGCCATCGTGAGGAGAATGGGAACCCGAAGATGAGGATGTCGGTGAAGACGCCGCGAGAGCCCCTACAGCGCGCCAATCGCTATGTTTCGTGCACCTAAGAATACGAATTTATGGTCGGATGGGGTCGCGCGCTCCCTCTCCCCGAATGGTCGACTCAAGGAGTCAGAAGATGTATACTGGTTCGGGCCGAATGTCCCTACTCCAGTTCGTGCGGTGTGAATGTATTGATCTTTGGGAGACGGACAAGGGGTGTACAGGCGAGGCGGACGGTCGGCTGTCCGATCCCCTTGAGGTTTTCGCTAGGGAGTCGAGGCTACCTAGGAGACTGTTTTCTCTTTTCTCCGCGCCTCTCTCTCGGCCCCGCCTCCTTATATAGACGGAGGAGGCAAAGTTACACGGAGTTGGGAAGACTACGAGGAGAGGGGTCTCGCACGCCTTGAGGTCTCAAGCTTCGTCTTGTCCGGCCAACCCCCCCTGCCGTCCCGAGGTAGGGTTGGTGGCTCTGCGGGCGCATGGGCCTTGCGTAATCTTTGTCGGTGGTGGCGTGTTGCGTGGTGCTCTTGTCAGCCTCGGTGGCTTTAATGGCGCTTGACTTTGCTTTGGCCTCGGGAGTGGGCGTACTCCTCTGCGGTGTGCCAGGCGACGGGACGGGGGCTTGACTTCTTCGGTGGCTCTTCTGACAGCCTTGGGAAGGAGCCGCCTACCCTGCACGGATGTCGAGGACGCCAGCGCACAAAGCACCGCCGACATCGGGCATGGGCCCCGCCGACTGCGTCTGCAGTGGAGCTTGAGCTTCAATATTAGGCGGCCGGCGCATGCCGACCGCCCGGAACCAGAGTCCGCCGACCGTCCGGGGTCGGCCCCGCACAGGTCGGGGCTCGTTCCCTGCGGCCCAAGTACCTTTCGGTGGTGCCGGGCCTCCGCCGTGATAGGTCAGCCCGTTCGTGCTTCCGGGCTGATGGGGGTACCCATGGTATGGGTACTCGTCAGCGTCCCTCTCCCCTTAACCACGCAGAGTATCCGAGCACAGATTTTAATGTTCTCATACTCTGAACACGGTTTGAGCTTATTTTAGTGTTGTCATACTCCAAAACAAGTACAAAACTTCGGAGGCTGTTTTGAGGCTCTAAACAACGTTTTTTTTTGTAATTCTGTCGTCGCGCTCGCACTCGCACAAATAATCATTGAAAGACTTGCTGATTTTCGAACTTCCCGATCAGAGTTACGAGTCAATAGTTATGGCTGTTTTACCGATGCAGAGGCGAAGACTATTTGTGTCGGTTTTTGGCTAGAACCGACACAGATAATATTATTCGTGTCGGTTTTTGGCTAAAACCGATACAGATAATAGGACTTCTATTTGTGTTGGTTTTTTGGCTAGAACCAACACAAATAATATTATTTGTGTCGGTTTTTTGTTAGAACCGACACAAAAAATTGGACTAATTGTGTCAGTTCTAATTTAGAACCAACACAAAGATATTTGCGTTGGTTTCAATTAAAAACTGACACTAAAATAATCTTCCCACCATTTTAAGTTTTAGAACCGATACAAAAACTTTATCTACATCGGTTCAGATAGACCATCACCTATTACGTGTTTTGTATTAGCGAATCCAAAAGCTACCGTGCTGCCCTGGTACGCTTCTATCATGGACATTTCCATGTAAAACAAGGCGATTTCGAAACTCTCGTGACCCACTTTAACACGTTGCTGTTTTGGTCCTATTATGGCCGTATGGGTGAAACTGTGGCATGCCGGTTTGTTTGCCCAGCGAGGCAACGATCGCAAGCCGCAACGAAAAAAATTAAGCACTTTGTGCAAAACAAATTAAAGCAGACTAGGATGGAAACCTAATCAAAATCAAAGGACCCATAAACGTTTCATTTTTTTTGGGTTTCATTCTTTGAAAAAGATGCTATATTTATTTTACATCAGCTCGTCAAGCCTATTACAATCCTCCTCATTTTTTTTTTCTAGTCTAGGACAGGCTGCGTAGAAAACTACACACACGGTGTTATTGGCCAAACTATTGGTATGAAAAAAAAGAGAGGGTAAATTGTTGTTCACCTTAGCCAGCCAAGGCTAGTCAGGCCAGTCGATCGAAACAAGGGCGCTCCATTTACGCCCTATTTGGCTAATATTTTCACATATACCAAATTCTGGTGCAAACACGTGTGTTATTGGCCAAACTATTGGTATGAAAAAAAAAAAGTAAATTGTTGTTCACCTTAGCCAGGCATGGCTAGACAGGCCAATCGGTCAAAACAAGGGCGCTCCATTACCATCACGTCAGGCTGCGCACGTAGGATCTCCGCGGCAAAGCGCCCACCTGCACCGCCGATTTCTTCCCAGATCACGGGCAACCCCGCTGAGTTTGCCCAACCCTGCCCACGTGGAGGTGGCGAAGTGGGCTGGCCAGTGGCCACTCATCCGATTGTCCGAACTGTTTCACAAAAGCCGATGCAACGATTTAAGCAGGTTACTTGTCATCGAGGGATACGCTCATGTTTTGGAGTAGTAATATTTATCGGAACCTTAACCGTGGTCCGCAACTCCGTTAGGGCATGTACAGTGGTATAGACAATAGCTGTCTATAATGCATCTCCACGTCATCTATAGACAGCACCAAAAACAACTCATACAATAGATCATCTATATAGCTGTCTATAATGATCTCTCATTCAATTAACAGGCTGTCTCCGTTAGCCCACCACCAGCCACTCCCCTCTTCTCTCTTCCCTAACGTTCTCGTCGGTGTTGAGCGAGCGGAGACTCTGCTTTGCTTTCTAAAGGTAATATTCAGATTGATTATTCAGTTTACTATGTTCTTTTATACGTCTTGCTGTCCTAGTTATGCCCTTCTCTGTTGAGTTCTCCGTCGGATCTCTCTTCCTCATGTAACGGATTATGTTGTACCCACTTACCAAGGTAGTTGAATTTCTTCCTTAAAAAAAAGTAGCAACATGTATTTTGCTGGTAGTACTGTTGACACCGAAAAATATGACGAATGATCGATTGATTTTAAGTATACACAAACACTAGGTTTAATTTGCGTATGAGCGTGCCAGCCGATTTGATCTTGCAATCGGTAAGGAAATATATAATATAAATGACTATCTTAACCGATTAGTTTCTCAATGATGATTCGATCTAAATAGCTATCCAAACCGATTGGATTGCAAGTAACGATAAATCTAAACAGTTTAATTGAGGTGAGTAGATGCTTGATAAATGTAGATTTTTTTTCTTCTAAAAAGACGAAATACAACAAAATCGAAGAAAAAGCAAACATAGGTAATATAAATTGATGATGATCAAAATCGACGATGCGCAACTTTATTGATCAAGATGAATTACAGAGTAAATATTACACATCTAAATAACTACTCTTAGTCGATAAAAAGTAAATAAAAGGTAGAGCAAGTTGGTTGATGCTGGATGTTTCTATGCCTTTCCTGTCGTCCCCTCTTATAGCGTCTAGATCGATCGTATCATTCTCCAACTCTTGTAGAAATATAACCCGTATCGGCCTCAATATCCAAAAATAAACTTTCACCTGAACGGATTATCAGCTTCAATTTCGCATCCATGTTTATCCTTATCTTCCCAAATCAGCTAAAAGCACCAAATTTTGGTGTATCATTCTCTAACATATGCTCCTCATTTTTAGAAGATTATATGAATCTTCCAAAAATCTCCCTTGTTAGCTATACCATGGATTTTCCTTTCGTCAGCTTCACCGAGATTTCCTCCCCCGCTTTTTTGCAGTAACTTTCAACTTCCTGCACTACAGATCATGTGAACGTGTGATTTTTCACATTAACTGCCCTTTGAAACTTCACCAAAATTAGCCGCCAATGCCACCGGGTCTACCCCCTATAAATGCTACCATTTACATCTGTCACTTTCACGCCTCCAAGCTCTCGACTTCCTCATCATCAGCTTCACCCTTGCTCTAGGACTTCAGAACTCAGCACCCCAGCTCCCATCGGCTCAATATATTCCTCTCGTCGGCTCAGGATAGATGGCTTCTTAGCAGGTATTCATCCTCGTACCCAATAGCATCGGTTAGTATTACTTAGGCCCAGTAGGCAATCTTGACCCATTGACTGTTAGAGAGCAAGAAATCCCTAAACTTCCACTGAACGCTCCCGAGTATAATATAGAGGGATGGAGCAAGAGTATTAGGGTTTGACCGACAATGTTGAAGGGCTAGCACGACTGGTTTAATCTGATAGCAACATAAAAAATGCTCATGTCGGAGAAAATGGGAATCATAGAGTGCCTTCCCCTATCTCTAGCCGATCCTGAAGCCAATGAACCCTTAGTGGCTATGCGCGTGTTACTTTATTTCAGACAAGTTTAATGCTTTTCTGTTCGGAACGGGTCCTATCAACCCAACTCTTATGGACGTAGCCCAACTCTGCTGTTTGAGGCTGGACGGGGACCACGTGTCGCCTTTTAGTGCCAAATCACAACATAAGCTAGTCTCCGCCAAGGGAGAATGCTGGAGCACATATATCAACGACAATAAGGGAATCGGCCCAGTGTCTGATAAGGAACGCATAGCATTCCTCAATATGTGGCTTCACCAATTTCTTTTCTGCGGCTCTTCTCTGGGCCCAACCCAAACATATCAAGTCATAGCTGAATAGTTGGTACAAGGTCGTCAGCTCACTCTAAGAAAAATGTTTTTGGGGGGAAGACTTTCAAATGATTCCCATAATTCATAGTCAGCTATTCATGGGGATGGGTTCACACAGTCAGTAATGTGGATGGCCTGATGTGGTTTATCCAGATCTGGCTTTATTGTATGTTCAACCGATCATTCAAGATTAACTCTGCCGAAATGACTCCTTTTCCTTGTGAAGGAACCCCAGAGGACCGAGATATCCAATATAAAAATAGCCAATCGTTTGGCGAATGGTTTGTACTTTGTTTGTTTGGTGAAGTCAAGATCACTGCCATCGGACAAGAAAATACCTAGCCTTCTTTTTTTAGCTTGATCAAGATGATTCAACAGTAATGACTTCTTCAGCTATAGAGAAGCCGACAAGTACCCTTGTCCGTCCTTCCTCCACCTCACAGCCGATAGCAATGACATGCTTGAAGAAACACTTGAGCTATTCAAGATTTTCATTTCCCCCGAGTGTACTGTCCATCGGCTTGCATGCTAAGGGTCAGATTTATCAGCCATCATATGAACTCTATCATCCATCTGTCTACTCTAGGTAGCTCGGTTTTGGGTAAGTCCCCCCAAAATTTCAATTGTTTGATCGGCTCAAGCCAAGTGATAGGGTGTGTCACGCTGCATCGGCTGAAATTACTCTGCACATACCTGATGATCTTCAACTCTAAAAATTGCCGCATTATACCCTTCACACCCAGGGAGCAAGAATCTTTACGACCTGGTGGTCGGCTATCTCAGCAACTTTATTCCTAGTGGAGCAAACAATATCAGCGGTCGTCTCCGAATTCTTCCCCAATCTTTCCGCAGAGTCGACAACAAGCACTAACTCCACTGATAGCAACCTGAGTTCTGTTAGTGATGCTAGTTCATCGAGTTATACTAACACGAGTTTAGTCGATATTACTAGAGAGGTATCTACTAAAGTAGATTTTTTTCTTCTTATAACTTCCAAGTACCCTAGAACGCTTCTAATCGACTATTCTTTTATTTTGCAGACCAAGTAAGCCGGCAAGAAGCCCATCAGCAATTTTGGCCAACCAACATATGGCTGCGCCCAACAACTAGAATAGACTTGTCGGGCTATTCATCTGGCACCTTGGGGATCCGGTCTTTATCTCTTTCTACTTAGAAAAATAGCAACCTGGTAAGTCTACGTCCATCGACTATTTTCTCGAAGATTTGTACTCATCTTGCCTTCTAACCATATCAAGCCGATTTCTTTGCAGAAAAGAAACGCGAAGATCCTTACAATAGGACCATTCAAAGAGGTGCCCGCCAAGGCCAATCGACCAAAGAGCAATAGGTCGAAAGTTCCACTAAAACTTCGGCCACTGACCAGGTAAAACACTAACTAAGTCAATTTCAAATATTACCAAATCAATCAGCTAACAAATCCTCTTAGCCACAGTGTATGTTTTTCGCCACCTCCTTTCTCTCCGCCAACTAAAGTCGGCTTGCCTTAGGAAATAGTGAATGACCTTCCTCCACCACCATCCCAGCCGACACCGCAGTCCCAACCTGCCTCAAGCGTAGGGACATCTATTGCTGCCACCACCACCAACAAGCCGATCACCTCCCTAACCGACATGTTAGGCTTTGATCTATTGGATATCGAAGATGATGATGAAGACTGAGTCTCGACCATAATCATAAGATCATCACAGAGGCAGAGGGTTCATCGGCAAAAGTGACGTTGGCGCCACGCGCAAAGAAGAAGCTAAGACACCTATTCCATCTTCTTCATACTCCATTGATTTCCCTCCTAGAGAATGCACAGCCGATTTGGGATACAATGGACACAGTAAGACCTGACTTGCCAGAACATGCTACGGCCACCTTTCTCAACGTCTGCTTCATCGATGAAAAGAAAGCAGAAGTAGATGAAGTGAAGTCAAGGCTAGAGCGTCGGGTAGCCTAGCGCAATGACCAGAAGATACTAGATCAAATGGTAGCCGATACTAAAGGCCAAGTATGATGAGGACAACAAGGAACTTAAAGAAATCAAGCAATCCATCTTGGATCTAGAATCGTCTAAAGAGTTTCCTTAGCTCAGTCGATAGCATCGGTCAGGTCCCAATAGGCTAATGTCACCCCCATTCTAGGTACTACAGAAGAGGACCATGAGGTCATCAATGACATGGAAAGGACCATTGCCATGGCTTTAGCTGTGCTATCGGGCTTGGGGATGATATTTAAACTTCAAATCTCTTCACCATGTTGTCGGCTACTTTAAACAATATTTTGCATAAAACTACGTTGAATGCTTGTAAAAACATCTAATCAGCTATTTAATCGATTAATGTTTTTAATATTTATTTATGTTAAGTTATTTTTTTCTAAGGATGATGCATCTCATTGGCCATATTATGTGTATGACTTCATAGCCAAAATTAACTGCAATGAGTTAATTTGGCTTTTACACCCATGATCAGCCATCCCATCTAGTTGACAGCAACGGGTCAATTAGAACTCTAGTCGATTTAGGATCCAATCCCATTACTTGGATGGTATTTCTTTAGATATTTTTCATTGATTGCTTTAGTAAATACTACTCCATCTAAGTTTTCTAATATATGGAGTTACCTTGCACTTGCCGATTAACTCTATACGCCCCCCCCAAGGTAGGAGACCATTTACCATATCAACCATCCCTTAGCCGGTAGGTAGCATCGATTTGCAATCCAGATCTGTTTCGTGCAACGATTTAGGAACAATCTTTTTTGTTATAAGCCCTCGCAACTCTAGCCTTATTCTTCTGAATTCACTCCAATGTTTGTAACCTCATTTCTACTAAGACATCTAAATTATCAGCTATTAAATCTTTGTAATCTTGAACCGATAATTCATTCTTCTTAGCAACTCTTAATGAACCAATACTGATTTTTATTGACAATATGGCCTCTTGCCCATACAGAAGTTGATATGGCGACAACTTAGTGGCTCCATGGCAAGCAATCCGATAGGCCCATAATGACTCCGATAATGTCACATGCTAATTCCTCGGTTTATCATCAATCCTCCTCTTTATCAGCTTAATTAGTGTCTTATTTGACGATTCAGCTTGGCCATTTGCTTGTGCATAATAGGGTGATGAATTCATCAGCTTGATTGCAATACTTCTATCAAAAGATGGGAATTCATCGGACATAAACACAGTACATTGATCGGTTGTAATGTTTTGATAGATTCCAAACCAATAAATAATGTGTTCCTTGACAAATCTGATTGCTTCAACAGAAGTCACTTTTTTCAAAGGTACAACTTCAATCCATTTAGAGAAATAACCGGTTGCAACCAAAATATACATATGCTCTTTAGATGATGCTTGGTATATTTGACCAATTATATCTATTCTACAACCTCTAAACAACCAAGGTTTAATAATTGAGTGTAGAATCGATATTGGCGCTAAGTGCTAACTACATATTATCAATTGTTGACAAGTTTGGCATCCTTCGTAATATTTGAAGCAATCTTCCAATATTGTCGCCCAAAAATAACCAGTGCGCCTTAGTAGCCACTTCATTTTATGAGTCGACTAATAAGTCCTACAGATTCCTTCATGTACTTCCCCCATTGACAATTTTGCCTCTTCCACTCCAAAACATCTTAATAACAATCCCTCCAAAGTTTGATAATAAAGCGTAGTATCAAACAAAACATACTTCAGGGTTTGCCTCTTAACTTTCTTGTCTGTTGGTCTTGAGGGATCAAACAAATAATCAATTATCTTTATTTGCCAATCAATCGTGTTAACACACATGATTATTTTTTCCATCGGCTCGCAATCTTCTAATCGGTCAAATGCCTTATATCACGAAGCTTGTTGCTTCAATGTATTAGCCCTGTCATTTAGCTTACAAGGAGCATGGCAAATCAAACAAGAACTGAACGAGCCAGTTATATTAAGGCACTGCTCTAAATACTTGACCAAAATTTCATCAAAGCAGTTATACTCCCCTTTTATTTGTTGGACCACCAGTAGGAAATCACCATAAACCTCCACAGAGTCGACGCCAATATTGTCAAGCAACCGCATGCCTTTGAGTAAGGTTCATACTCGGCTTCATTATTTGAACACTTGCAATTGAGCCTAAATGCAAATTCAAAATTAAATCCTTTTGGGGATATCAGGACTATGCCAATACCATCCCTTTCTCTGCATATAGATCCATCAAAATACAAGTGCCATGGTCACTAGATTTATATGTGATATTGGCTCTATGCTCTGTTATGAAATCAGCTACCACTTGTCCTTTGATAGGTTTAGCCGATTCATATGTTAGATCGAACTCAATGCCTATATCAACTTTTTCTAGACAATCTAAAGACAAAACCTTGACATAATCTTTCAGTGTCTTCAAAGTCTTCGATAGCTTCATAGCTATCCGTTGTTTACTGATAGCTTTGCATTTTATCTTCTAGGACTTCTATTGCTGATTTTGACTCCATCGATGCAATATCTCGTTGGTTCGATCAAATGTGCTCGGCCATACATTAATCGAGATAAGAATTGTTTGACTGATACAGATGAAGTCACAATCTTCAAGTGTTTTGCCCGATATGCATTCAACTTTGTCGTGTTGCCAATTCGCCTACAAACTGCTCATAGCAATGTGAGCCGGTGTGTCAGCCTGAATTATTTTGACTTCATCTCCGTTCCATTGTATCAACTTTTGGTGCATAGTCGATGGAATGCAGCAATTTGTGTGAATCCAATTTCACCCCAGCAATACATTGTAACTCCCTTTGGTATCCACGACAAAGAAAGCGGTCATCAATGTCTTATTGCTGATTGTTAGCTCTGTCACTGACCCTTTTCGCCTCAATGGGATCCCCGGTGAAATTGTTCAAAACTACATTGGTTTTTATGAGATCTTCATCGAACTTACCCAGTTTTTTGCACATAGAGTAGGGCATTAGGTTGACAGTTGTACCTCCATCCACTAGCATCCTAGATATCGGCTTTCCATTGATGTGTCCTTTTAGGTACAATGGCCTAAGATGCTGATGATTATCTTTTGGGTTCTCAAAGATCGCATCATGCGATCCAAAGTATAATTGTGATAATGATTCTTTAACTGATGCAGTACATACTTTGAACTCTGCTGGTAGGGTGAACACCATGTTTATGTCCATCGGTGGTGGAGAATCATTGAAGACAATAGGGGGATCCAAGTCGTCAACTGAATCAAATTCATTTTGGATGACTTCTTTCTTCTTTCACTCCTTTGCAGACTTAATTGGACGAAGCTTGTTGAAGTTTTCATCCCGTTCCTTTTCGTGCTCAGCTTCCTCAGTTCTTAGTCCTTGATCACTGAAGCCTCTTCCGTTGAGATTTGCTAAGACCCAAAGGACACCATCTGGGCTTGGGTTCAATTGGCTTATGTATCTTACTAGCAGCTAGATCCAAACCAGCTGAACAAGATCCACTTTGATCCAGTTCGCTTTGTTCTTTAATCAGCCTAGAAATCCTTTCGTTGATCGATTTTATACTAGAGCTTTCTTGGTGTTTTTGCATCGACTAAGATATCCTCTCTTTAGCCGACCCTATGGTGATGGCAAGGCTAATCCCCTCTCCAAGAAAAACTACCAGAAAGGGATCGCTAGTAAACTCTCTCAGCACCACTTGGCCGATATGAACCTACCGACCGACGCGGAGGACTTCGATACAACCTCTCATTTCTTCTTTCATACTTTGCCAACAACTGACAAAGGTAGGCTTCTATTTTTGTATCAACTTGCATGGCGGCAAGGCCTCTCAGCTTTATACCACTTGTTGATCTATAGTTCTTCCTTTGGCTTAATGGTTCTTGAGTTCTTCTCTCCACGATCATTTTCAATCCGAATAGATCCAACCGTGATCCTAAGGGTTTCGCTGCCATCTGTGTCGGCTTTTATGTCAATTTGTCTTACCACTTTTGCTGATGACGTCAACTGTACTTGTCTGCTGGATTCATTATCTTGCATCGGCTCTTTCCCTCTTGTAGAACAGTTGACCATGTTGATAAGGAAAGGGTTGGCGTCTAGCTGCATCAGCGGCTCTTCTGCAAACTTCAATCAGTCGTCCTCTATAGCCGACTGTATCTATTAATAGGAGATATTGCAATAGTTAGTATTATGGGAAAAAGAATGATGTCATTTGCAATACCTTCGCATTTTTAATCTCTTTAGCTGCTGACTCTCAAGCAATCATATTATTTTCTCTTGTAGTAACAAATCAAAAATATGATTACACTTGGTCACATCAAAAGCATATTTAACTTCCGACTTGCTTTTAGTTGGCTTAAGACATGAGCAAACCAAGGAATTCTTACTTCCCTTAACCCACTCAGCTATATTCACTTCGACTTCTTCATCGTCGGATGAACTACCCAATTCATACTCGACGAGATTAACCTTGGGGTTCTTCTTTTCTTTATTATTATTTTTAAATCTATTTTTGAAGATCTTGTTATCAAAAAATCAGCTTTCCTAAGCCGATACTCTATGTAGGAGATGGTTTAAATCAGTAAACTCTTGACCACCAAATCTCTCCTTCAAAGGAGGAATTAGTCCTTGGAAGACTAAATTAGCTAGTTGATTATCATGCAATGTAATACTAAAACATGATTTCTCACTTCCCTAAATCTCTTAGCGTAATCTATCACCAATTCACTAAATTTCTGTTGGACAGAACTTAGATCGAAGATTCTTAGTTCCAAATTTCCACAGAAAAAGTACTCATAGAATCAGCTTTCCAAATCGGCCCAAGTGTTGACCAAATTTAGGGAAAATGTTGTGAACCAAATGAAGGCTACCCCTGACAGAGACAATGGGAATAATTTCACCCTTAAATTATCATACTACGATGCTTTCCCGTATTGTGCAACAAAATGTTCGATTTGTTCCAAGGTCGTATTGGAATCATCCCCATAGAACTCAGCAAAGTCAGTGACCCTATAACCATTGGGGTATGGGATCCGATCGATATAATTAGGATACGACTTTTGGTAACCGATAACCCTTCCCTTCGGCTAGATGCCTAATTGATCCCGCAACACCGCAATATTCTGCTAGCCCAATCGGCTTCCCTATTCGATGTTAACTGTAGTTACGGCATTTCATTTTTCATGACGGTAACATAGAATAGTATTTTCATCCCCAGAGAACAGAGCGTTGGAATGGAAGCGTGGAACAGCATATCCCGTGGTACTGTAATGCAGAACAGTGCTTTCCATGACGGTAGCACAGAACTATATTTCCTACGGTACTCTAACACGAAATAAGACTATTTTAGAAATAAAAATAGAAAGGACACCACTTTTATAAATAAAAAAATGAGGAAGAGGCCAAATCAGTGATCAGTTCCGAGAGCCTGCCGTTTCCTTTTCTCCTTTTGCGTGGAATCTTCTGCTAGGCATGCGGTCCTGCCAACGTTGTCGCCTTCCCGTCGCTGGTACTACTTTTACTTTCTGCAAGCGCATCGAGGCTCGGTGATCGAGCTAGGTAACGAATGAATAATTGGATGTAAGCTGCATCGCTACTACGCGCGCGACACCACGCGCTACGAGGCTTTCCAGGAAACTTACAGGGGTTGGCAGGACAGGACTCTCTCTCTCTCTCTCTCTCTCTCTCTCTCTCTCTCTCTCTCTCTCTCTGCTCGGTTGTTCCTAGATTTTCTGGGATGGGCACCGCAGTGGTGTCGAACTCTTGCCTTGCGTCGTAGCAAACGTCATGCGCCAAGCCTCCAACAAGCAACCGTACAAGTTAGTGATCCGCCAAACTGCCGATTCGCTGACTAGACGATAACTTCTCTGTTTCTTTTCGTCTTCGAGTACTCTGGTAAGAGATAGTTGGAGTATTTTAGATAGATGTAGTTAAATTTTAAAAGCTTTAATTGATAATATATTTTAAAAAATAAATTAGATATATAAAAATCATATATATGTAGATTTGACTCGAAAAGTACTTCCATAATATTAAGAAATTAGTTGTTAAAGTTATATTTTGAAGATTATTGATGTCCAAAAGAATAACTATTCATGATCTGAGGTAGTATTGAAACTTGTGTTATTACGGACGGCACGTAATAGTTTTCCCATGTACTAATCAGCAGTGTTGTCATCGTGATCTTAAAAAACCAATAGGCATTGTTGTCATCATCGTCATCAGGTTTTTATCATCTAGAATACTTGAAGGCGTTGCACCATTATCTACTTAGAGCAAGTACCATCTCACCTTACTATTAGTGTATTAGTGTGTATACGTCAGTTTTATCCTATGTGAAAGAGTGAAAAAAAATGAGAGAAAAGAACTGACTCTTATTTAGTCGTCAGTTTTGCACATGAGCATATATAATTATTTATGTATAAGAAAGAAGAGATGATTGTTGCACAACATAAAGACAAACTTTAGAGACAATATTATATAAATTAGCTTTTAGCTCATTATTATACAGTGAATTTTGCTATTGTACTTACTCTTACAGTCAAATGGGATCCTATCAGGCCAGCGATTTAGCGGAAAACTGGATAGTACTGCTTCTATAGATAGGAGTACTATAAAATGATTAATCTACGTCTTATTAAATGCGTGGTTCTAAGCGTGTACGGAGTTAGTGTGGATAAGAGAATGCCTCTAGAAGGTCTCGAAGGACAATCATTGTTGGCTTAGGTTAAACTTTGCGTACGGAGTAAGCCCCAAATTCTAATCAAGCGCCCATTTATGGGCTCATGAGACTCAGCAATCAATTACTTCATCCCTAAATTAGACGTATTTTTTTGACACATAAACTATAGAGATATTAAAAAATAATTAGATTATTTCTAATAATTATCTCTAAACACTATTGTCGGGGATTGGCTATCTGGCAAAAGACCACGGTACCCCCGTGAAAAGCTAAACCCGCCGACCAAGCGGCACTAAGGGAAGATGCTCGGAAGAACAAAACGAGCATCCCTCCTTCTCCTCCGAGCATACGCGTTTGCGCCTCCGTTCGCAGAAGCACCAAACACACCCCCCACGAGCAAGCATGCTCGTGGAGGCCACGACCTGCTCGGGTGTCTTGGTCGGAGGACCCAGCGAGCGCTGCGAGGAAGGAAGGAGGCAACCAATCAGCCGGAGATCAAGGGAAATCATACCCGAAATTCAAATAACGCGGGAATCAAGGGCAGCATCACGGATATGGATACATAGCGTGATCCCCGGAGGCGATTACTTTTTCGCATCTCTAGTCATAGTATTTAAACCCCTCAAGATCTCAGAATAGAGAGGGCACACGAAAGACGTAACACAATACACTGGAGTAGGGTCATTATCTCGGCGGTGAGAGGCCCGAACCAGGATAAAAACACCGCGTCCCCCTCTTTTTCGGCCTCCTTCTCCCGAGCCTCGCGTCGCTCGAACGCCTCTTCGATCCGTGCGGCGGGCTCTGTTGATCCCCATTCAACAAGTAAGCTCGACGGGAGCCCGTTCTCCAATCGCCGATACCGGGCGCCGTCAGTGGGGACGGCAGTTTGATTCCGTCGCGGATCAAGATCCTCGAGGATGCCAAACTCGGGAGACACTCGGGACCTTTGTGTCTTTGACCACGTTGAGGATGACGACGTGTACTACGCCGCCGACAACGTGCCCGGGGTGACCGATCCTATCGATCACACCGAGTGCAGGAGCCTTTCCTCGGACACGGGAATGCGAGGGCAGATCCTCCATTCCCAGACATTACCCTCGGAGACCCCGAGGATGGCGCAACGAGCTCTACGATGGCCTGGACATACCAGGCGACCTAGAGCTCGGCCAGAGACCAGCGTCCCAAGGGGACACAATGATGTCCCCATCGCTTCGTCTCGCTCTCGTCGAGTCAACATGGTGGGAGCCACGCGGAGCCGGAGAGGATCCTCGGACGCCGCCGAGCACGACCACTATGAGGCGGCCAGGCGCCACTTGGAGGCGTCTTTGGGAAAGACGCTTGCGAGCATTCGCCGCCAGGCAAAGGAGAGTGCGCCTCCACGGAAAGGAACTCGCGGTACCGAACTCCGATCGCACTCGGAGCGCCGTCAAAGCTCGCCGCCGCTTGATTCACGAAGCAGGAGCAGCTGAGGCCTTGGCGGCGGCGGTCGTGCGTGACTGCGGATTTCCCGAGCAAGTAGACTTAGAGGCCATGGGCGAGTCGTGGCAGAAGATTTGGAGAGGCTTCTTGCCGAGCTAAAGTCTCGGATCCTCCCCATGGCCGGGATGCCGGAGTGTGTCCGGGACCATCACAACGCTCCCCGTGCGTTCGCACAGAGATGAATCTCGGAGCCATGCTCGGAGATCGCCCCAAGTCGCCGACCGATCCGGAAAGGCCGGAGCGATCCGCAGAGCAACCTCGGGGCGATATCGGCCTGTCGCCCGGATTACGGCGCTCAGAGCACTCCGCAACCATGCGGTCATCGGCCACGACCGACGCATGAGGTTTTCTCCGACTTCGGCCAGCGACGGGCGTTGGGTGGAAGATCCGCGCGAGGCCGCCGTGGACCGAGGTTTTCGTCGCGAAACCGAAGCCGGTGCCGGGCCTTCACGAAGCTCCCTCCGGGGCGTCGCATGGCCAAACAGGTTCAAGCCCGGCCACGTCGAGAGATTCAACGGGACCCGAACCCGGATGAATTCCTCTCGATATACACTACCGCCATCCTCGCCGCCGAGGTGATGAGGTAATGGCAAATTACCTTCCGACGGTCCCGACGGAGCTGCTCAGACGTGGCTTTTCAATCAAAAGGAAGGATCCATACGGTCCTGAGGGCAGCTCAGCCGCACTCCGGCGAATTTCAGAGCTGCTACATCCGCCGGAAAGAGCGCGACCTGGAGCGCTTGATACAGACGGACGGGGAAACCTGCGACAATTCGTCCAGAGGTTCATCCAGTCCGAACTCGATCCGAACATATCGGACGAGGTTGTCGTCCGAGCTTTCAAGTTCGGGTGCAGACGCGGCGCTTCACACAGACCTGGAGATCCACCCGGATCTAACGTAACGAGCTCTTCCGAATGGTCGATCGATACGCCAACGCAGATGAAGCCGCCCAATGGAAGAAAATCTTTGGATGAAGGGAAGGCTGCCGCCTCGGCTGGCCTGGAGACCTCGGCTAGCAAAAAGGGTTCGACCAGTAGACAAGAAGATCAAGAAGAAGAAGAAAAAGCAACCCTCGCCCGGCCATGGTAGCCGCAGTGGAACAACAACGACCACTCAACTCGGCCACGCCAGTGGGCTAATGCTCGGGGAAGAGGACAACCACCAGGCCTCGAGGACGAGGCGACCAAGCGGACCGACGAGGCGACCAAGCGGACCGGCGGGGCGACCTCTCATCGCCCACTTCACCAGCGCACGGCACGACCTACGGAATTGCCGAACGTGGACCTACCGCCTGGAAGCGATTTTACAGCGGCAGGGTCCCATGCCGACGCTTCGAGCAGGGTGAAAGCGACAAAGGAAAACAGCCCGCCGAGGAAAGTGAGGATGAAATGGAATATCAAGAACCAAGGAATCACATAGCGGTCATCTTCGGGGCTCCTCGCCTACAAGTCCCGGGACTTAAAGGAGGCTGCAAGGAAGTGCACCATGTTACCCAGGGTAAGCCTCCGGTCTGGCCTGAAATGGTCGGAGGTATCCCTCACATTCTCCAGAGACGATTGTCCCTTGGGGATGACCAAACCCAGAGGCTTCCGATGGTCGTGAACCCCACCATCGCCAATCGTCGTCGGTCGGGTCCTCATAGACTCCGGAGCTCTTTGGACCTTATTGCAGCCAAGGTATTGGACGAGATGCAGTTCCTCGTTCCAAAATCAAGAGTGTGGCCGTGCCCTTCTTGGGATAGTCCCGGGCACCTCGATCAAACCTCTGGGGCAGGTCGTCTTGCCCGTAAGTTTCGCGGCCCAAGTAACTTCAGAGCGGAGCTAATCACCTTCGAGGTGGTAGACTTGAGTCGGCCTACAACGCCATCCTCGGCGGTGCCTTGGCCAAGTTCATGGCCGCCTCGCATCACGCAGCGTGACGGTGCCTAAAGATTCCGGGCCAAACGGAGTCATAACCGTCAAAGGAACCACAAGTCCGCACTCAATTGCGACGAAAGAGCGGCTGGATATGGTCGGTCGATTGCCCGCGGCCCCGACCAAGAGCCAAGCATTCCGGCCTAAACTTGCCCTCCAACCTGGAGGAGAGACCAAGGCTGTTCCGCTCAACGAGTCGAACCGGCCAAATCGTTCATTTGGGATCTTCCTAGATCCCAAATAGGAACTCGAGCTTCGTCACTTTCCTCCGAGCAAGGTCGGATGTGTTCGCCTCGGGAACCATCCGACATGCCCGGGTCCCAAGGGAGGTGGTCGAGCACAAAGGCTAGCGGTTCACCGACAAAAAACGATGAGACGAAACTTAGACGCTTTTCCCGGAAAAACAAGCAATCATCCGGGAGGAACTTGATAAACTCCTAAAAGTGGCTTCATCGTGAGAGATTGAGCACTCCGAGTGGCTAGCCAATCCAGTCTGGTCAGGAAGAAAGGAGGCAAGTGGCGCGTAATGCGCCGACCACACGGGTTTGAACGCAGCGTGCCCAAAAGACAACTATCCGCTGCCTCGCATAGACCAATTGGTGGGCCAGCGGCGGCGGTCCTGCACCATGAGCTTCCTAGACGCCTATTCAGGCTATCATCGAGATCGACTGTCGCGCGAAAAGACGAGGGAAAGACTTCCTTCATCACCCGTTCGGTACCTTACGCTATACGACCATGTCTTTCGGTCTCGAGAAATGCGGAGCGACCTTTCAACGCCTCATGCGAAGACTTTCACGCACCAAATAGGTCGAAATTTGGAGGTATATGTCGGCGACATAGTTGTCAAGAGCAAGAGTACTTCAGGTCACGTTCTTTGACTTAGAAGAAACTTTCAGTAACCTCAATAAGCATCGAATAAAGCTAAATCCGTAAAAATGCGTATTCGGCGTGAAGGTCAGCAAGGTGCTCGGCTACATGGTCGGGCCACATGGCGTTAGGGCTAACCTGCAGAAGATCGAAGCCATTGAGAACATGAGGTCGCCCACATGCGTAAAGGAAGTACAAGCTCGGCCGGGAGGATGGCCGCCCTAAGCCGGTTCGTCTCCGATGGGGAGCGAGGACTACCTTTCTTTAAAGCCCTCGCAAACATGATGGCTTCACATGGACGAGGAAGGCGATCGCGTTCAAAGAGCTAAAACAAGACCTCTCCAAGCCGCCTGCCCTCGTCACACCCACCAGGAAGAATTGCTATTATACTGGCGGCAACCCACGCGGTGAGCTCGGTGTTGGCGGTATGAAAGAGATGGTACCCAATGACCTATCTATTACGTCGTAAGTACTTCATGGACCAAAGGAGCGTTACCCGAGGTCCGTAAACTCAGTACTCATTCGATGGCCTCCGGAAGTTGCGTCACTACTTTCAAGCACACAAGATCGTGGTGCCGACCGGCTTCCCACTCAGGAAATCTGAAAAATCAGACGCCCGATGGTCGCATAGCCAAGTGGGCAATGGAACTCGCCGAGTTCGAGCTGGTATTCTCAGCCCGCACGGCGATAAAATCACAAGTCCTGGCTGATTTCGTGGCGAGAATGGTCGGCTCGGCACCACCGGCCAGCCGGGACCAATGATTCGAGGGAAACTCCTGGACCTTGTATTTTGACGGATCCCGAGCATACTGGCGCTCGGGCTGGCGTCATCTTGGTCTCCCGGACGGAGAGCAGCTACAAGATCGCCATCCAACTACATTTCGCTGCGACTAACAACGCGGCGAGTACGAAGGCCTTTTGGCGGACTTGAGCATGCAAATCGCTAGGAGTCCAACGGCTCACCGTGAAGGGCGATTCACAGTTGGTCGTGAACCAGTCAACAAGGAGTATCGGTGTTCCGATACCTCAATGGCGCTGCAGACCTGGCGAAGTAAGGAAGATGGAGAAATACTTCAAGAATTTCGGTAATCTACATCCCCAGGAAGGATAATTCCCTGGCCGACCAAATGTCTAAGGTCGGTTCCTCCCAAACCGCCGCTCCGGCGGGGGTGAGAGTCGAGCACCTACATAACCCAGCCAATCCCTCTCAAGAGGAGGCACCAGCGACCGGCGGTAGGGTCTCATTCCTCGAGCCACGCGCAAATTGGATGACGCCATTCATCCAATACCTTGCGCATGGGACATTGCCCGAGGAAGAAGCCGAGCGTTCGGCTAACAAGGCGATCTTCTCGGTCTGGTGATCGGCGACCTATAGGAAAAGGCGCATTAGGAATCCTTTCCAAATGCGTCTCCCAGGAGGAAGGCGATGCACCTTCTTCGTGATATCCACGAAGGAATGTGCGGAGCTCATTCGTCTTCGTAACGCTTGTGAGCAAAGCCTTCCGATTGGGTTACTCTTGGCCGACGGCCTTGACGGACGCGGTCAATCGTAACGACCTGCCGAGCATGCCGGTTCCATGCTCGCAAAACCCGCCAACCGGCATATGCCCTACAAACCATACCGCTGCGTGGCCATTCTCGACACAGGGCTCGACGTCCTTGGACCCTTTCCCGAGGTCGAAGGCTGCAAGTATTTGCTCGTGGCCATCGACACTTTCACTAAGTGGATAGAGGCCGAGCCCGTCTCGACCATCTCGGCCCAGCGGCCAAGAGGTTCCTCCCGCGACAACGTGGTAACCGGTTCGGGTACCCAACCGCCTTATCACAGACAATGGGACCCGATTCACCGGTGAAACTGTTCCAAAGTTACTGTGAGGAGGTCGGGACCAAGGTCTGCTTTCGCTTCGTGGCACATCCACAGAGTAACGGAGCGGCCGAGCGAGCAAATGGGCAGCTAGTCCAGGGCATAAAAGAGAGTCTTTAAGACCCTCAACCAAAGACAAGCGGCGAGTGGGTGGAGGAGCTTCCGCCGTTCTTTGGTCTATCCGCACCACGACAAGTCGAGCCACAAAGGCGAGACGCCTTTCCAACTTCGTCTACGGTGCGGAGGCCATTCTCTGCCGAAATCGTCTTTGGGTTCCCCAAAGGGTGCAACTGATCGATTCCATCGATCAAGAGGTTGAGCGCCTCGTCGACCTGGACCTCGTCGGCGACACGCGAACGGGCGTTGCTCGGCCTGCAATTTACCTACAAGCTCTTCGTAGGCATGCAGCCAAGGCAGTCCGACCTAGGGCCCTACAAGTCGGCGACATGGTCTTACGAAGAGTTCAAGACCTGTCGAAGGCCAACAAGTCGACCCCAAGGTGGGAAGGACCCTACACGGTCATGTCTCTGGCGCGCCCGGGGCTGTTCGCCTCGCGATGCCGGATGGTCGGGAGCTCACCAAAGACTGAACATCGATCAATCTGCGTAAATTCTACGTTTAGACGAGTACTCCTATCTCGCGCCCCTTGCGTTCTTTTCCAATAAATCATTTTCCCTCTTTCTCGAGTTTCGTCCTCGCTTTGTCGAACGAGCATCGCTGCCTACCAAAGACTACAGCATTTAACTTATCCAACAAGTATGTGCGCGCCATCTCCCTTGGCCCCCGGCCGATGCTCGCCCAATCGCCCACTTTCCACAAGAGCTCTTATTTGTATGCATGGTCGGGCGCGAGCATCCACTCTAAGCCGGTTCGGTGACCACTCGGGTATGGTGGCTCTACGCATCGTTGGTTTAAAGCTCGCCCGCTCTGTGCTCACAGCTCACTCAAACACAACCGATCTATTCGAGTAATTCAAAAATCGTTACGACCAAAGCGACCCTTAAAAACTCCCATGAACAAACTCGTGCTCATAGCGGTGAGGACACGACCTTTGTCCATGGCGAGGGCTACGTGATGATAAGGAACGTTAGTCCCTCCTTACCAAGGCTCCTTTGCTCGTGTCTATGATATTTGATCTACGCAGAACTTGTTTTCTTTGCTCGTATCTACGCTCCATGCAGGAACTTGCTTTCTTTTCTGCAGGGATCATACGGGCATATCTTTGGCGAGTTCAAGCAAAAAAAAAAAAAAAAAAAAAAGCAGGCAAGGACCAAACTCCTGCGAATATGCTCATTTAATCCAAAACGTTGTTTTTTACTGGGGTTTTACACAAGATAAAAATAAAAGAAAGAGCTAAGTCCTACGACCGGCCTGGAGGGCAGCGAGCTCGTCCTTAAGGGAGTCGACCTCCGCCTCTAGGTCCAGGACCTTCGCCGGGCATGCGACCTTCTCGGCCGCTTTCCGAGGCGCCGCGCCTCCTTGAGCTGGCTTCCTCGCGCTCCCGAGCTCGCCAAGGTCCCGCCGAAGCTTCACCAGCTCTTCGTCAAGCTCGGCGCATACGCTCTGAAGTGCTCTTCGCCGCCTCGCTCTGGAAGAGCTGGTCCGGAGCCCGGCGATGAGGCTCTCGCCGATTCCACCGCTTCAGTCGGCCTCGCGCACCTCGGAGACCCGACGCTCAAGATCGGCGATCTTGGCGTCTTGCTCAGCGATGGTGCGACCGATTACTCTTCTGCGAGACCGAGGTGGCATCGATATCCTCCATAGCCTTCGCGGCAAACTTGAGCGAAGAGAAAGGAGAAGGAAGAGCCGAGCGGACTCCCGGAAGATCGTTTGCAGCGAAAAAGAAGAAACATGGAAACTTACCGGAAGAGCCCCTGACCGACTTGTCCTGGCGCTGGCGGTCGGTCGCGCCACCGAAAGAAGGGATTGACCAAGTCATCCGGGCGGCGCGTCAAGGTCTTGCTCCTCTGAGCACCGGTGCTCCCAGGAGAGCAACGGCGTCACCACCTTCGATCAACCCGGTCGCCTCGGCCGATCCTCGTCCACGACAAGCGGCTCGTGGTCGCTTTCCCCATGGTCGGCCATCACGCCGGGGTCAGACGCCAACCACGAAGCGCCACTCCATGCTCATGGTGGAGGCGATTGGTCGTTAGCAACCACCTCCGCCTCTGTTCCTCTTGGCGGAGGCGACCAATGCTCTCCGACCAAGGCATTGGATCGAGCGATCACCTCCGCCCCTTGCACCTCCGTGGCCGGGCGCCTGGTGCCGGGACCAAGGAGTTAGGCCGGGGACGACCTCCTCCTCCTCCTCTCCTTGGCTCATGGCCAAGAGGCTGCTGGTCGGGAGCGACCAAGCTCCCTTCCGAGGGCTCGGCGCTTGAGCCTCGCTTGCGATCATCTCTTCGCAGGGGCCAAGGCCAAGGCGTCTTGGTCCTCGATCCCCTGCGGCTCCTGCTCCTCCGGTGGGATAGGCTCCACGGCCGCCGCGAAGGGAGCGCTGGTCCCGCCGAAGGAAGCTCGGGCTCCACCGAGTCCGGTTAGCACCGGCTCCTCCCGTCTCGGCCATCACCGGCCGACGACGCGGTCGAGCTTCGGCGTCCACTGCGGAGTTGATAATCTCCTCACCATCTGGCGGAAGTCCAAAACGACATCCGAGCTATCACGCCCACGCCAAACAGGGTGGGGTTAGCGAAGAAAGTCGCAAGACAAGAGCGGAATAAGAGAATGAAGAACGTACCTTACGCGTGGCGGCGCCATCCTCCTCGGCCTCCTCGCCGGCCCACGGGCGACCTGCCGCCGGCGGCCTCGTAGGCCTCGGCCACGACCACGGCCAGCGCTCCTCATGCGGCGTCGGCGCGATGCCATCGCCGGTCGACATCGTCCATGTCGACCTCTTCCAGCGTCAGCGGTTTGAGAGGTCGACCTCCTGCTCCTTCTAACGAGCATAGGCGGCCTCCTCCTCTTCTTCCTCCTCCTCGGGGCATCAACCACCCGAGTGAGCTGGTCCTGGAGGGCCTTGATCTGCCTCTCCACCGCTCCTTGGTCGGGAGAGACCTGCATCCTCCTCGGCCTTCCTCGCCGCTTTCGGCGAGCCGTTCGATCGGCTCATCACTCCGGCTTCCTCCGCTTGAAGTCATCGAACCAAATGCGAGTTAAACACCTCTGGCGGTCGGCGTACTCAAGGTGCGGGGTAGGGGTCCTGGTCGGCTTCGGCGCCTCGGCCGCTGGCGCGGGAGGCGAGGCGGATGCTCGGCGACCTCGACCCGCCGCCTCTTCTACGGAACCCCTGGCCGGGGTCTTTGGCTTGGCGGCGCTGCGGCCTTCGACACCGCAAGCTCAAGGGCGACCTTCTCCTGCCAACAATCGGGAGGAATGAGCTCGGAAAACATGCCCTCGAACGGAAGTGGGAAAATGTACTTACCGCGTCGCGCGGTCAAAAATATTCTTGGGGACCTGACGATTGGGCGTCGGCTCCTTCTCGCCGGGCGCCGAACATCTCGGCGACCCTATCGTCAACTCCAGTCGTCCTCGAGCTGCGTCACAACCGAAGACTAAGACAAAAGGCATATACGGATGCATAACGCAGTTCACTGTAAAGCAATGATGCTCGGGAAAGAGGTCCAGGAACATACTGCGTTGTCCTCGCGGGTGAAGTCGTGCCACCCGGTCACCTCGAAGAAGGGATGCTCGCGGCGCCTCAGGGGACACCCGGTTGAAGGTAAAGTCCGGGCGATATCCCGACCGGTGAGCCCCATCTGGGCAAGCTCACCGATCGTCCCGAGCACCCGCTCTTCCTCGGGTTGCAGGCGGCGCGCGCCTCTCGATGGCGGAGCGCCCTCCCGATGTAGACCAAGCCGGGACCCTCCGCCTTCTTACGGTAGAATTAGAGGTCGGCCCAACCCGACACCGAGTCCTTCAGAGCAACGAAGGGTACTCGTATGGTCGGTTGGGCCAAGGCGAAGATAAACGCAGCCGGCGGAACCATCCCGGCCGTGCGGAAGAGGAATAAAAGTGAAAGAAGAGGCTAGCCGTGGGCATTACACCCACGTAAGCCTCGCAAAGGTGGGAGAAGATTGCGAGGAAAGGATGGAGTTGGGGTGGAGATGAGAGATCTCGCACCGCAGAAGGCAAGCACGGAGGCGAGGAAGTCGCTCTCGAGGCGGCGAAGCCCGTTGATGGCGTACAACTCGCGAGGAGACGATCTCCGTCTCCAGGTGCGGCGCCAGATCATCCTCGGCACTCGACCGAGCTTGGGTCGACGTACCCCTCGTCCGTGAGCACCTGGAGCCTCCTTCGTCATCGGCTAACCTTGAAGCAGCGCCATGGCCGAAGAAGGAAGGAGAGCGAAAAGGGTTCTTGGGCGCTAGGGCTCTTGGAAGATTTTTCGCCGAAGACGAGCAAAGAGACGCAATAGGACTCCGACCTCTCCCGGTAGAAAGGGTTAAAGGATAGTGAAGAGGCGGGATAAAAATCGCCGCCTATCGCGCAAAGAACACTGGCCGGAAAGCGCCGCTTCGAGAAACTACCGTGTTCTACAGGAGGCTTCTGAGAAGGAACCGCAGAACAACCAAGCACGCGCGCGCAGAGCAAGCACGTGGCGGGTAAAGAAACTCGTCTCCGACGTAAAATGGTCGTGAGCCACGACCAAAGGAAATTCAATCCCCTCAAGTCTTCTTAGGCTCAAGGGAAGCCCGAGGGTTCCCAGCTTGAACCTCGGGGCTAGGCTGTCGAGGATTGGCTATCGGCAAAAGACCACGGTACCCCGTGAAAAGCTAAACCCGCCGACCAAGCGGCACTGGGGAAGATGCTCGGAAGAACAAAGCGAGCATCCCTCCTTCTCCTCCGAAAGCATACGCGTTTGCGCCTCCGTTCGCGAAGCACCAAACACACCCCCACGAGCAAGCATGCTCGTGGAGGCCACGACCGCTCGGGTGTCTTGGTCGGAGGACTCAATGAGGCCAAGCGAGGAAGGAAGGAGGCAACCAATCACCGGAGATCAAGGGAAATCATACCCAAATTCAAATAACGCTGAATCAAGGGCAGCATCACGGATATGGATACATAGCGTGATCCCTGAGGCGATTACTTTTTCGCATCTCTAGTCATAGTATTTAAACCCCTCGAAGATCTCAGAATGAGAGGGCACACGAAAGACAGAACACAATACACTGGAGTAGGGTCATTATCTCGGCGGTGAGAGGCCCGAACCAGGATAAAAAACACCGCGTCCCCCCTCTTTTTTCCGGCCTCCTTCTCCCGACCTCGCGTCGCTCGAACGCCCTCTTCGATCCGTGCGACGGGGCTCTGTTGATCCCCCATTCAACAAGTAAGCTCGACGGGAGCCCGTTCTCCAATCGTCGACAGCTATATTTAATAATTGTATTTAAATAATATCAAGTAAATATGGATATTTATTAAGAATATGAAAAAAAACATCACATTAATTTATATTAAAATATAGATAAAATCATTAAAAAAATACGTCTGGTAAACTTAGACAAAGTAGAATTCCACTTTGGTGCTGGAGCCTGCTATGGTTTCCTGCTTGACAACTTTTCTCATAAACACATATTTAATGATGACCGATGGATATTTATATAAAGTTATATGGGAAAAGTTATACACGTTAATTACCAAACAGGGCGTTACCAACTCATTTATTGTCCTATTTGCACGGAGTTAAAACAGCACAAATAAAATCGGCTGGTTAGAGGTATAGTATATCTATTCATTATTTTTGTCTTATTGCAAAACGCAAGTTGTCAAATTGGAATTTTAGAGCATGTTCCGGTCACGTTCCAAATATTAAATTGTCTATTTCATCTTTGTTAGATTTGACGTCCAATCTGAAAGCCGAAAACTAGACCAATTCAAGCAGAGCCTAACTTGACAACAATGTTTTCGTCCTCAATCCTGAAAGAACCCATACGTAACAATCGGTACCATGTATGCATATTTCGATTCATATCTGCATTCGATCCCTGTCGCCCGTACTATACATATCCTCTCGATCGATGTCGACGTGATGTTCTCTGACATTTCCGTGAACATCGCTGATAAACTCAGGCATGCGCATATATGGCCTCATGGAGGGATTGCCCCGTCAAAAAGGGGCTAAAATTATTGGATTGGGCTCCGGCATGTTTGACCACATTAGACACAGCAGTAATTAGGAGTAGACGGGAGTTGAGCCGGGCTATTCTGGCCGGCCAAAAAGCTATAGCTCAGACCAGCACGACACGGCATATGGCGGGTCAGGCGGGCATGGCACGGATAGCCACGCTGTGTCGTGCCTAGCGATTTGCCCCGTCGGCGGCATGTCATGGCCCCGCTATTTAGGCTATGCTCGGGCTAGCATACATGAAAGCGGCACGGGCTGTTGGATCGGGGGTGGTGGTATGAACAACAACGATCTCTCCTAGCCCCGTCGCGCACGCTTCTAAACCCTATCCCTCTCAGCCGCCTCTCCCTCTTGCAGCCTTGCTCGCTCCCTCTTGCATCCCCCTCCTCCCTCACTCCCTCTCGCATCCACCCCCCCCCTCGCGTCCACCTCCTCCCTCGCAATGTGCCGCATCCTCACGCGTTGTGTCCCTCTAGTGACCACCACCACTAGTCATGCTCCCCTCCTCCTAGACTCCCCTAGCTACCGCCTCAACTCCCTATCTGCCTGAATCGCCTCCTCGCGGAGCCTCGCAATCAATAGGCAGTGGATGACTAATAGAAGTACAAAGATGCCACCAATGTCGCCAAGGTCAACATCATCGTGACCGATGTTGCCATGGCCTTTGAGGAGAGCAAACCACTGCTACAGTCCCCCTCGTGTCTCAAATCTGGGATCGTAGCCTTCATCATCCTCCTCGCCGCCTCCACCGCCGCTCAGGATTGGGAGAGTAGGAGAGGAGAAGGCCACTCGTGACCACCATGGAGTTTGCCACCAAGGAGAGAGGATGATTGTTTGTCGTGCCTGTGCCAGCACGGCCCGACATGCAATCATGCTGTGCTGGGCCTCATCGACTGTTGTTCGTGCTGGCCCGCCATGGCTCGGCAAGTTCACTCTGCCATGCCACCGTGGCTCACTGAGGCTCGAGGCCCATGATGCCTATGCCATGCCCTGTCGTGCCACGACATGGCCCAACTACCAGGTCTGATTAGGAGTACTAGTGTAGGACATGCATCGGCCACCACTCATGTCCTTGTAGGGAGCAACTTGCCAATGGAAATCAATTTGTTTCCATGCTCGGAGGGAAATTGATGTGAATGTGATAATTTGTAGCTATAACTAGCTCATTGTCTAGATATTTTAGATTGCCTAATTTTTCTGCAAACATGTCTAATTACATTCTCCACAAATTTGAGCGATATAAAGTATATAGTTTTCACATCCATATATGTATGTGTGTGTGTATATATCTATATGTATTTGTACCAATGATTCATGTGCCCAGCATTCAAAATATAAATGGCATTAAAGGTTTGTTTTACTCACGGAGATGGTTAGGTTTACTCACGGTGACAGGGTGGAGCTAGCGAAGGGAGACGACAATGAGGTGGCATTGAAAGGACAGCGACACCAATGGGACAAGCGGAGATGACAATGATGACAACTGCCATGTAATCCTAGATTTAGAGAAGAATGCATTAAGTGTGGGTGGGTATCTGAAATGACAGGGGTAGAATGTTCAATTATACAACGGTCTGCCATATCACAAATGGTTAATACATGAAACCGTCTGTGATATAATTCATCACTAATGATTTTAAAAAGCAAACTATCTATGATATATCATAGACAGCTATTGTAAACAAACCGACTATGCCACATCACAGACAGCTATGGAGAAAAATCGTTTGTGTCGTATCCCAAACACCTATATATGTTCAACGGCCTGTGTCATATCCCAAACGGCTCATAGACAGCTACAACTATTGAACCATCTGTGTTAATATTTTATCACAGACGGTTCTGTAGGATAGTTGTTTGTAAAACCGGTTGAACCATCTATGTTAGTGGTATATCGCGGAGTGGTATATCGCGGATGGTTTGTTAGGTTAGCCGTTTGTAATATTATTTTCACCACTCATCCTGATAAAGACAAAGTTTCATTAACTTAGCTGAATCTCATATTATGCTGTAGTTTTTATACGGGTGGTAATTATAAATAAAACTTTATACATGAGACACTTAGAGAACAATGAAATGGAACTTCATCATGTTATGAGATTTGTCAAATTCCAAATAATTTACATGTTTTAATGTTTTTAGAATCATTTTCTCGATCACTTTATTCCACTTGTCACATCTGCAAAGACGGAAAGAGTACAATGTGCTACCCATATGGTACCAAAGAGATGTGAATGATGGATTACCTTTGAATTATAGCCCTTCCATGTGATCAATGTGGGCATAACCGGTTTCCTCATAATCTTCAAGATCTATTTGTACATCGTCCCTAAATGATGGCATGCCATCGAATTGATTGTATTCTTCATCATCTACGATGTTCTCCACTCTGAGAATCCTTCTCTTACCACAAACGACAATATGCCACTTTTTGTTTGATGAGTCAATGACATAAAATACTTGAACAACCTACTTGGCAAGTATAAATGGCTCATCTTTGTATTTGACTCTTGCCAGTTCATGTGTCACATGCCTTCAACTTTAACAGTTAAAGCACAGAGGCTAACCTTGTGTATTTCGGGTTGCAACTCGGGAACAATGATTTCTCCAAGTCCTCAATCAAGCAGTTGAATTTACCATGCTCTATTTTACTGTAATTTTGTTCTGCATCACGCAACATCTGATCTAAAATGTTATCATAAAGCATGTCCTTGATGAAACCATTGTTAGCATCCAGCACATCCTATTCCTCAATTTGACTCGTGCTTGCTTCATGCAATTGCCCCTAACCATGATTTGTCCAACATCTATTCCCCTTTTTGAAATCACATAGAATCAAGTGGACTTCAATTTGAGCTTAGTTTGTAAGCATCTTAACAGTCTTGCAATCTATGCAAGGACAGTATGTGTGTGTGTGTGTGTATGTTAAGCCCTTATTTTCCATATCTGGCTCGGCAATTTTTTTTTTAAAAAAAAGAGACAACATCTATATATTCCTTCTTCACGTGATTCTCAATATACATTCATCTTTGATCCATCTATAATTTAATTGATGAGGATGTAAACAAAATAATTTTATCTCACATAGCCAAGTACCCAAATAGCTAAGGTGAATTAAAAAGTATGATGACTTTCTATTCCCTCTTTTTTGTGCTCTCCTCCCTAATCGAAAGATATGCCTACTCTACTCTGAAATTAATGCCTATTAATGGATCTTCATTTAGTCCCTACTCTCTCTCCTCAACTAGATTTAAGGTTAAAGAAGGTATGCATATAACAAATTACAACCAAATACTAACCTCTTGAATCTTCAAAACATAAACCCTTAATAGCTACTTTTGAATTCCCTCGGTCTTTTTTTTTTACCAAATCGCCTCCAAAGTGTGAGTGTTAAGAGCTGAGCTTGAGTGAACCAGTGAGCTGAGCTCGAGAGAACCAGTTACAAAATCTAGATCTAAAGTCATCATATTACAGACGGTTACTAACAAACAATAGTATGTAAAATTTCACAAATAGTTCTAGAAATTATGCTATGAAAGGTTTAAACATTAAAGACAGATAAAGAAAAACCGTCTGTGATGGAAAACAAGCTATCGAACAAATATAATCGTCTATGAAAGTTGATTAATCACATACGACTACGAGATATCAACTGTCCGTGTCATATCATAGACGGTTCGTAAAAAATAAGCCATATGTGATTAATTTGTACATCACAGATAGATCGTTAACTTTAACCATCTGTATTGTTTCATAGATGACTGTTCTCTATGAACAGTTTGTGCAAATTATTTAGGCACATATAGTACACGATTAACACATATATCAGTTTTGTAGTAACCATATGTGATAGTTCTTGAGGAATTTTTTCTGATCCTCGCGAACAGCTTTTTGAGCCAAGTTAAAACCGTCTGAGATGAGGTGTTAGTAATGCCTATTTTTGTGGTAGTGGTAGAGAATGATCTTGCTTTTCTTATGAGAGGAATAGATTTTTAACTGATGCCTTTTCTTGTTCAGCCCAAATACTGGCCGTCAACCAATTAAATACCTGATATATCATGTAACTTTCTCAGAACATGGCCATTCTATTGAAGACATTCAGCGAACAAAATATAAACGATGTATGGTATGATCTTGCTCATGGTTTTAATTTCAGTTCCTTGACTTTCCTCGCAGATTTTGACTTTGTTTTCTTAATGTAATTGATGTGCAACTGCAACATTGTTTCCATCTATGCTCTGGCGTGACCGATAACACAATTCAATTAATTTGTTGTCCTAGTAGTTGACCATCAGCCAAGAAAGCAAGCTCGCAAACAAGTCACAGTGACGAAAACAGCTAGCGTGCATGCTCCCACCAATAATTTGAGCATACATGCACCCGCTTTTTGACGGCCATTCGTAGTGCATATGATGTGCACTCTTATAGTACTATATAGATACATACGACAAAGTGGCCTTAAACAACTTGAAAGAGTATCAAGCTTACTGAATTTGCATCCAATATCCATTATTCCTATCTGCTAGTTGCAGAAAGAACTAATAATTCCAATATACAGGTACAGGTGTTTAGTACGGCCTGCAAAACAAGAATTTGCAAAACGTTTCTTCTGTCATGCGTGGATTGCTGCAGAAATGCGCGTTGACAATAGATCACATTAAGTTTGTTACTTGAACGCAAGTACTAGCTAGTCATTTGGTTTTCGTTTTTCTAGCTACTTTTGCCCTCTTTCCAATCCACCTACCTGGATAATCTGGATTTCAGAAAAGTACAGGTAGTTTCGGAAGGTACTCTGCACCTTTTGACTTCTGATCCGTACATATTGTTTACTTGTTATATATTCCACCATGATTCAAAATTCTAGTAAAATTTTAGAAATCTATACTGAGATCTTCGATTTCGGACCCCTCTGGTATTCTAAGGCCCCGTTTGGTACGGTTCCAGATTCTAGTAGAAACGGAAACTGTTCCAGATTCTTGGTAGAAACGTTTCAGGTAGAATCAGAATCACTTTCTGCAAACCGTTTGGTACGGTTCCAGATTCTAGTAGAAACTAGTGAAACGGGGTTGAGGGTGATTCAACTATGGTGTGGAAAAAGAAGAAACGTTCCGAGGAGAATCGTTCCGAGTTTTAACCCGTTTGGCTGGGTTTCTCCCAGATTCTAGTAGAAACAGCTCGGTTCCAAGTTGCCAAACGGGGCCTAAATCTCGGCCGAATAATTTTTTTTTAAATACTACAGTAATCTCAGACGAGATCTCAGCGATTTCGATAGAAATCTCATATATTTTGATTGAATTTCAATTTTTGTGGGCTGAATTTGATTGGAACTGAGTTCTCAATAATTTTGGCCAAAATCTCGGTGATTTCGATCGAAATCATGGTAAAATTTAATTTTTGGATTTCGTCGGAATTTTGTCCGAAATTTCGAGATCTCACCAAAATTTCGGATTTCGGCTACCTCTGAGATATATACCAAAAACGAAATTTGAAACCTTGTATTCCGCTACATATATGTATTTAAATGTTCACAATCATTTCGTCAAATTAAGGAGTAGAAAGTTCAAGAAGAAGTTTCCTCGAAGATGGTCGGAACTCGGAAGACAATAGAATAATCTGAAGTTTTTAACAGGCGATTTAAAGTGCGCTATGAGTGGTCCAGAACTCCAGGTAGCTATCTAATCCCGCTAGGTAGGTAATATGTTTTTTTTTCGACTATACAGGCTGGAAAATTAGGTCACAGTACTGAAAGCCTTACTGGAGACTGAAGGACAAATTTGCAGCACTACAATGACAGTGACACTATGACCTTGTTCCATCCATTAATAAGTGAGACTGCACGAGAGGCGCCGGATTGCCGCTCTCACATGTGACGGAGAGTGAGATGCTATGCAACATCAATTCAGAACTTGTTTTGCATGCCAAAGAATTTGAATTAATCCTTGCATAGCATGCAAGTGCAAAGATTAGTTTAAAGCTCTTCTTTAAAAATATATAATATTTTTTCGTTGATAAATGAATGCCCAAATTGTATTGGTGGAGGTAATTAACTCTTCAAGAAAAGTCAATTGATGGCCCCATGCTGGTCGATGCACCAGATTACCGGCCAATAAATTGGAACTGAGCTATCCCGCAAATATATATTCCTTTCCCTTTTCCCCGATTACTTGAACCAAAACAACACTATACCAATCACGTGTTGTTTATTACATGAATACCAGTACCGTACGAGAGCTGTCCCAGGACCTGGTCCTAACCCTTTCGAAGCTGACACCCATGGCACTTACCGAAATCAAGTGAGCGTCATCCTGCATACATCCACACAACATCGCCAACCTCTTGCTTTCTACACTTGGTCGAGATGAACAGGTCCAAGAAAAGAGAGTGAAACAGCGCACACGGCTTCACATGCCCCCCGTCCGCGCGACAGAAAACACGGCGTCAGGAGGGAGCCGGCCGGCCCTGGCGGCACGTCGCCGGCCGCACGGCGAGCGCCGTGTGAGCTGATCCAGGGCGACGGCGCCTTGTGCTGTAGGCGGCGGGCTGCGGCGCCGGCGCGCGCGCGCGTACATATGCTTTGCCTCGTGGCCGGTGTGACCCCGGCACACGCGGTGCCCGCCGCGTACGTACGCTCGTCCGCGGTGCCGCTGGTCCCACTCGGGGAATCATATGCTGCACCCGTACGTGTGCGTGCGTGGTGCCCTTCTTCGGTTAAGAGTATATAATAGGTTCTGTTTGGTACGGTTTCGGATTTTAGTAAAAACGGAAACGGTTTTAGATTTTTGGTAGAAACGTTTTAGGTAGAATTAGAATCACTGTTTGAAAACCGTTTATCTAGCTGTCTGGATTCTGTGAATCGGGGTGGAACGGGATTGAGGGCGATTCGACCCTAGCGTGGAAAAAGAAGAAACGATCCGAGGAGAATCGTTCCGAGCTTTAGCCCGCTTGGCTGGGTTTCTCCCAGATTCTAGTAGAAACAGTTAGGTTCTAAATTGCCAAAAGGGGCCTTAGTTTGTATACATTAACTTTGGGAGCAGTACCTCTATGTTTTTCCTTTCAATATAAGTTGCACACATTTTCAAACAAGTAATCCCATCTATCCTTTATTTATGTTTTAATATTTGTGGAACTTTAAAAAAGAAGAGCATAGAAGCACCTCTCTAACTTTAGTCTATATAGAAAAATAAGAAAAGAGGAGAGAGAAGAGAGCTAGCTCTTATTTAGTAACCAGCTTTGCACATGAGCATAGACAAATTATTTATGTACAAAAAAGAAGAGATAGCTATTGCACAATATCTATAAATAACTTTTAAAGACAGTTATTACACAAATTAACTTTTAGCTTACTATTAGCCTATAATAACCTTTAATTTACTGTTATACTTGCTCTAATCAATCACCGTCAAAGCCTCCCAAGACTTACGGCCGGTTTCCCAATCCAACGACGTAAGTCGAGGTTAAGAGGAGGCCGAACCATTACCATCAAAGCCTCCAAATTCTGCGAGCCGTTTTTCCCAATCCAACGACGCAAGTGGAGGCTATGAGTCCGAACCATCACCGTACCGTACCACTTGAAGGTAAAATTAATGGATCATAGACAAGTGGCATATGAAGAATACCTTTATAGTTGTAAAATAATAGTACAAATTTATAATTCATATTTCTTCTTAACATATCGACTAAAAGATATTGAAAATGGCTGAATTATCTCTAATTATTATCACTCAGCATTACACTCAGTGCGTGCATGTAGAAAATATAAAGTAAAGATATATATACTTATCAGTGGTATAGATGGAACATCACACTAATTTTGAATTAGAATACGAAACATGCTTTTTGTTTGCAGGCAAGATCATTTAAAAAATACGTACGGGTTGCTTAGTTCATGTTTCAGAGTCCGTACTCCTATGGGTTGTGCGGTACTGTTTCAGTGTCGTGGCTTTTTAACGAAAGTCCTGGGTGATGAAAAGCACCTCATATGTATTGACGCTTCCCAGGCGTGTAGCGCTTCGCTAGATAAAGCAATCAAACCTTGAGATTATTATTATTTTTCTCGCGCTCATGCATATTCATCAACTATGCAAACACGTGGGTAAGAAAACGAACCCCTGAGCAGGTAAGAAAGACGCGTTGATGCAACAAGCGCTTCTTTCAGTGATATGGAAAAAACTTGGTAGCATTGTTTGTTTCCGGCAGTTACTCCACCCACCCAACGCTGTCCTTGTCTTGCTCGGGCCCCATGGATTCAATTTTAATTTTGTTTAGGTTCGTACTTTATACTGTTCTATGCTGCACATGCGGTTTGTGTTGGTCTTATCCACAAGTTTTTGGCTTTTTTGTCTTTTAACCTGCAATAAAATTATAAAATCTGATCTCTTCTCAACTGTAAAAGGATCAGAAAGCGACACGTATTATCTCCCGTGATATAAAGACACGATAGATGTGTATGTTGTTAGAGAAACGAGAAGACCAAATTTATAATTTCATTCGGATAAACGACAAGCATAAATAAAGAAATAAGTTGGGCTAGGAGGGAAAAAGTAACCAAAGATTCGTTATCCTGTTTCCCCCACCTTCATCTCTAGTGCTACTCGTTGTAGCCTCTCCTGCTTCTCATGGGTGTGGAAGAGTGCTGCTATTAATTTGCTCCTACTTAAAATATTGCATAGCTAGGGGATGGATCATGGAATTAGTTATATATAAATTCATGAAACTGTAAAAAAAAACCTTTGACAGTAGGTACCACAACTTTTTTTAGTAATTTTTTTTTTCATTTATCGATGAGCATCGTTCCAACATAATTTGTCTATGAAAAATATTGACTAGCTAGGGGATGCATCATGGATATCTAGGCATATATGAATTGGTGAGCTTCCAATTAAAGACCTTTGGTAATCGATCCTACGAATTTTTGTAAGGAATTTCATTCTGTCACTTAGCATTGTTCCAACAGAATTTCATTCTGTCACTTAGCATTGTTCCAACAGAATTTGTGTTTAGCCCAAGCAACAATATTTAAAATAGATAGTTTCAGAGGTTACTGAATCTTGTTTTCTTATAACTTGAGTAAGTAAAATTATAGTTCAGTTATTAATTAATTAATTAATTAATTAATTATGATATGGTCGGAATGTTGCGAGGATATCGAGCATATGTTTGAAAAACATGAAATCCCAACGTAATCACTTGGAATATAAGCATTTCATAGAAAAAAAAAAATCATATAGGACCTTATGTTCCATTCTCTTCTACATATATAGTTGCTGCAGTTGGTCCAAACTAAGGGTGCGTTTGGTTGCCTGCATGGTGCCTGAATCGCATGAGTGGATGCAACTGTATCTGTTAGACACATGTTTGGTTTCATGTTCATCCTGGCCAGGTGGATGCAATTGCACCCACTCATACAGGATGGAGAAAACACAGAAATTGGGCTTCTCTCTAATGCAGACCGGTGAGATGCACAAACAAGTAACCAAACAACTTAACTTCAGATCCACTCAATGTACTCAAGATCACTCGATTACTCATACGAAATGTTTGTGATGATGCAGGTAACCAAACACACCCTAAGATCCCAGCGGGAACTTAGCCATTAAATTCTTGTGGAATATACATCACACACACACCACGAAGGCACAAATGGAAGGCACATAGAGGGAACCGTTGGTTGGCCAGAAAAGATCACTCAGATGCTCACACTCAGACCCTTGACTGGCACTGTCTTTCTCTCTCCAACGTAAGATGTCGTCCATTCGCTGAAGTCACCTTCATTAATTCATGCCACCCTGTCAGCTTCCACGTTGCTTCGCCAATCGGATGTTTCATGTCATCCCTCTAGAAACGGCTTTACCAATAAGCTTATCTCTAAGCAGAAAGCTCCAATGTTAATTACACTATCATGTCGTATAAGGGCATGTCCAATGGTAGAGCCAACTATTGGCTATAAGAAAAGCCCACGCCACTTATAAATTAGTTTAAAGATAAATTTCTCCAATGGGTTGGCTATAACATATTCTCTAATATTAAATGTGGGTCACATGTAATTGTCTTTTATTTTTCTTGAAAACACTATGGCTGGCTTAGTTAAGAGCCACTTCTTCTCTCTCTACTTCTCTCCTCCACATAAAGAAAAATAAGATTTAATTCTTTATACCGCCGACATGCTCCATCGTGATGCTCTAAGTGAACTTTTCTAACCATGATTATACTCAGTCTCTACTAAGCTCACCGGTCAAAATCCTGTGCTTCCCCTGGCTTAACGCAAACGCGCTTCCTTCCCCTCCTTCCTCCCCCCCATTATATAAAGGCCCCCCCTCCTCCCTTCGCTTCACTCCCCTCTCACCATCTCACCTCGACTCCAATCACTCTTCCATTAGCCTCTTCCGCACACCTCGAGAGATCCTTGCGCAATTCTTTCTCGCCTTCCAACTTTGTAACACCGTTTTGATCAATTCTTGGCTTGTCTTGTGCTTCAACAACCTCGAGAATTGGGGAGGAATTTTTCTAGCGGCAAGGAAGAGCAAGAGATGGATAGCATGGAGGGCAATGGAGGCCGCGGCTTGGTAGTCACCGAGCTGAGCCACATCAAGGAGCTGGTGAAGCAGCTGGAGGTGCAGCTTGGAGGGTCTCCCGAGCTCTGCATGCACCTGGCCTCGCAGATCTCCTCCCTCACCGAGAGGTCTATCGGCATGATCAACTCCGGTAGCTTCGACGGCCGCAAGCGCTCCGCGGGCGACGCCGGTCTCGACTCGCCGCTCTCGGCTATTCCCAGCCCCCTCAGCGACGTCTCCGACATGGCTTTCAAGACCAGCAAGAAGAGGTGAATACTTACTGAACAAGTTAAAGCATGCCATGAACTCATGATTCATGAATCAGTTGCCGTAGATTTTTCAGCTTCTTTTTGCTGGGTTGTTGAAGTATATGTTTCTTCTTGGATTTGCAGGAAGACGATGGAGAAGCCGAAGCGCCAGATTAGGGTGAGCTCAGCGGGAGGAGCGGAGACCCCGATCGATGACGGCCATAGCTGGAGGAAGTATGGGCAGAAGGTGATTCTTGGAGCCAAGCACCCAAGGTTGGTACTGGTACTATTCCACTTTTGGCACATTTCGGCACAATGATTTTTCTCCTTTTCAGAGCCTAATCCGCACATGTTTTCGCAAGTAGCAACAAAATCATTGGCCTTGCTTTCTGTTAGATCATCGAGATTTCTGCTTTTGGATTTGGATGTTGTGGCCGTCTTTTCTATCGGTGAAAGCTGCAGCCTTTCCTCTGTTCCAGCTTGGCCTCCACTTGTCGGATGGGAACAGAGGATGGTGTAATTTTTCACTGGATAGAAAGTGCGGCGCACAACTGTTGCGCATGATTGGATATGTTATAAAGAAACAATGTTCCAATTGGATAGGTGATGCTGTTTTGTGCTAATCTTGTCCCGACTTCACAATCATAAACTTTTCTGGAAAAAAAAAACTCAAGAGTTCAAAACTTTTGATCATTTGCAAGGTTTCGTTCAGCATGTCTGATCTGAATCGTGCCACACTGCAGGGGCTACTACCGTTGCACGCACCGCAACTCTCAGGGATGCACGGCGACGAAGCAGGTGCAGCGCACCGACGAGGACCCCACGGTCTTTGACGTCATCTACCACGGCACACACACCTGTGTTCAGAAGGCGGTGGCAGAACAGGGTGCAGCCGGCAAGAGCCAGCCGGTGCAGAACACGGACGGCCATAGCTTTGTTCAGAACCTGCGCTCAAGCCTCACAGTGAAGACCGAGGAGCTGGCGGTACCGGAGCCCCAGGACTGGATCACCATGCCGTTCTGCTTCTCCTCGCCGGTGAGCGGTTTGGCGCAGGAGCACAACCCGTTCTCCACTCCATCGACGCCAGAGAACTGCTTCCCGCAGGGCGTGTCGGTGTCGCCGTCCCTCGTTTCGCCGGCGACCTCGGATTCCAACCACCTCTCCATGGCCCCGTTCCCGGTGGCCGACGAAGAGTGGTGGGCGCAGTCCGAGCTACAAGAAGTGGTGTCTGCGCTCGTGGCCGTGACAAGCGCGCCGGTGCCCGCCATGGAGACCGAGTTCCCGGCGGACTTCGAGTTCGACCAGAGTTTCACCGATGATGTTTTGAGCTACTTTGCATGAGATGCTGGCAAAGAGGAGAGTACCAATCCTTACATAGCTGACGAACACCAGAGATGCAGCTAATGTGACCACCCTCTGAGTTCTGGGCCTTTGTCCAGGGACAGAGGAGGGAAGAACAGAAGTTTTTCTTCCTCGCTCGGTGCAAGTGCAAGCTTTAGGAGATGAGAATAGTGCCTTTTTTTTTTCTCCCTTTTTTCTCCGACTACCACTGGGAGTGTTGCATTGTATTATTGATTTATGTCGAGAAAAATAAGATCATGTGATGTTTTGCCTCCATCGAAGAATTGTCTGTCTCTTGCGCTAAGTAATTTTACTCCGGTTATACAAATCCCATATATAAACCTGACCAAAGCTTGAAAGGTCACCTCTTATTATTGTATTCATCAAGATTACTTCATGAATACTACTAGTGAAAGAAAAAAAAATGTAAAGACTACCATTAAAGCAGCTCAAGCGAGACTAACTATATTCATGTAAATTATGTCTCCTATTTCTACGAAGGAATTATTCTACTATTGATCAATAATCATAGTGGAATCAAAGATACCGAGTAAAAAGGAGTATGACCACATCAAAGTTAAAACGTGTTCCCTTATGCCCAACAGCTGTGCAATTCTCAGACACGACCAGGGGGGAATTGGACTGAGAAAATGCCCTTTCATTGTCATTGGCAAAAATCAACACGAAAATTGGCCAAATTCGATGAGAAAGTTCCATAAGCTTATGAAAGCATATATTTTTGAAAGAGATAATCTAAGAAAACATTCAAGACACATCAATACATCCATGGTGTCCAACCACTCTTACTAGTAAAAGTAGCAGGTCAAAGATGAATTCAGAACCACAAAGCTAGGAGTAGTCCACATCACAATTAGGAAAAAGTTTCACTCGTCATCTTCAAACAACTTTAAAGAGCACAAGGGTTCACATTTGGAGCTTCCACAACATCTCTTTGTCATCAGTCCTTCAATTTGCCGATGCAGAAATCCTTGATGATATCGAAGACTCTCGTGCCATGTTGTGGGCTAAAAGCACGTCGAGTTATTATATTTATATTAGCCATAAAAAAGTAAAGGGCACGAAAGTTGTGAAAGTGAATAATGGAAATACCAATAGCAAAATCAGATGTATCTCTCCTTGGGAAAAAGGAATTTACCATCAATGTTGTTGTTCAGAAAGTAATTTACCCCTTTGGAGCAACCATGATATGGATCTTCCTATTTAGTTCATGAAATTATTAGTGTACCCGTGCAAGAATACATATCCTCAGGGATCATGGATATGGACCTAGAATGTTTTTCAAGGGCCGGACACACACGGTTTCGGTGATAGCAAGAAACATGAGCATTGCCCAAACACAGGAAATCATTGCACAATAACTCAGGATGATTCCAGCAATAGCAAATCATGGATTGACATAATTTCCTGGTGTTTCTTCTCAAAAACCAGAGAGCCTGGCCTTTGCTTGTTGTCATAAGAGGAAAACTAAAAATATCCTTGATACGTGTTTACTAAGTTGGTTGATTGAATGATTTAAGTTGGGATATAAAGATCCATAGGTCTAGCCTTGTCAGTTATTAAATTACTACCTCTCAAAAAGATTATTAAATTACAAAAAATATGCAGAAAACATTAAGGTAGAAAAGATGCAGAAAAGTAATAGCTGACAGTTCTGTGATCCATGCTAAAAAAGTAACATAAGATGTTTCACAAAAGCTTGATTTATACATGGATAGAATACGATGTATAGTTGTAAACTATAGACAAGTTATAAACCCGAAAAATCCCTCTGTTGAATTACCACCAGCATTTTGAGAATGGCATCACCACCTAGATGCTCCTACACATATGGAGTTACATCGTAAACCTGGATCAATTACAAAATTGACGAATCACGAGAAAAAACAATATAAAATTTCTAATTTCAAACTTAACAGTAATTCGAGATGAAGGCAGTTGGTAAATTGGTAGATGTTTTTTTTCCAACGTTGTCATTAATTATGACCCAACAATCCTTCCTTGTGTTATGAGTTGATACCTCTTTCTTTGAATAGCTCCTAGTTGTTGAAATGGCAGTAAGCAAATAATGAGAATGGCGTGCATTTTGGATTACCTTGAAACGATCTTGTCCTTAGATGAACAGACATAAAGCATCAGGGCACAAGTTAAAGACAAAACTGTTTGTTAAAGTAAATTAGATGTACATGCATTACAGAAAACTACACTATGCAAATAGGGAAGATGGAATTCACCATTCCATTGCCTCTTGAATGTGTTCCGTTTCCTTCACCTGTATCACAACATTATCCAGTGCCAGCGATTTTGAACTGACTTCAGTTAAAATTACAAGTGGTTTGACTTCTACCTTTGTTGTTAGATCTTGGGATAACAAAGAGGGTTCCCAATACAAGATTACAAGAAGCGCAACAAGTGAGATGACGATAATTATTCCCATGTGTACCTCAGTAATTACTCAACTGTGTATTAACTGAAGTAATGTTTTGCACAACAAAATTGGTTTCAATCAGTAATGGTTACAGCAAAGAAAGTGCCACTGATTACAATAACCAAGCAGCAGAACAAGTATACAACGATCTCAACCTCTATTATCTGCAAAAAGAAAACTAAAGAAAGGACAGCTATTGCATCCACAGTAAACCTGAAAGTACGCAAGAAACCGGACCTTGCACAATAATGGCCGCAGCCTAGCTCATTCTACATCATAATCAAGGTGGCCATGCTAAAGCCGTGACACAATACGCTACAAAGAGCCCGAAGATCGCATCATTCCGGTGTCACAAATATACCCAAATCTCGTATGCCAATTCAGACCTAGCCTTCCAAAGAAGGATGCTTTCGGCTGAAAATCAAACCTTGCAATGATTCCAGCGCCGACTACTCACAGATCGAATCTGTCCCACTAATCCCATCCCAAATTGCTGAGTCTTGGGATAAACTTTACTAAAACGAATCGAGCGAAAGATCCACCACATCGCCCCACCTTCCTCCACTTATCTGAACTCGAGATAGACCGCACAAATTGGAGGATAAGGGAGGAGGAATTTACCCGCAGATTTAGGGAAGGAACAGAATGCAGTTGGGCATGGAAGGTTCTAGAAAGAACGCGCCGTGACCTGCGAGGAGAGAGAGAGAGAGAGAGAGAGACTGCTAATCGAACACAGTAAAACTGTAACAGTTGCAACAATGTGGATCTCAGTCATGTTTAAAATCTTGACAAAATTTTGGAAATCTCGAGAGTTGCCAGCCAAAGATGAGGTCCTAAATTTGGATCGGATAAAAAAAATTCAAAATAATACAATAATTTAAAAAATTTACCGAAATTTTGGGTAGCTTGATCGGATTTCTAGTTTTTTAGACCAGATTTGAGTCAATACCTTCTATGAATGCCATCTTTCTTGAAATTTGTTAAAAAAAAAAATCAAAATTTTCAGATATTTTATAAAAATAACATAAAGAGTCATATTTTTATAAAAATAGACAAGCTTGGTCATGCTCTGAAAAATCTATGATACCATTTTAGAAATCTAGGATCATACAGAAAAATTTACAAAACAATTAAACTTCATTTGTTATCTTTAAAAAATAAAAAACAGAATGAACATGTCAGGCCCCGATTTTAAATTCGACTCGCGCGGCAAACTTAAGCCCTAACCAGCCTGTAGCCGCAGTTGGGTTCGAATAATAACTTTCTAGAGTATCCTAAACCATCTCTTAGAAGAGTCCAAAACTCAACCGCAAGTTTGGAGCTTGAACACTCCAATCTACAAATGTGCTTTCCATCCAAGTTTGGAGCCGTGTAACTTGAGATCCGGGATGATCCAAGATGCGTATGTCGCTTGGTTGCAAACTATAAACTTTTCTCTCCGACATGGGAGGTTTGCACCATGATCCGACGTCAAACCCTAGATTAAACCTAGCGCCAAAAATCGAATCCTGTGCTGGATTTTCTGGGTGATCCGGAGTATCTGTAACATCCCAAAAATTGCTTTTAATATATTTAGTGTGTTTCTGGGATTATTTGTAATTTTTCGAATTCAATTGGAACCCTTGTGAGTAATTCAGGTTCAAGTTTATTGAACTAATCACATTAAATAAAGATCAGGCATTTTCGAGTAAGCATAAAATTTAAAATTTTGTTGATAATTAAGATAATTGGTAGACGAGAGTGTTCGCTTCAAATATTTCCGAAAAACCTGGTATATAACGTAAATCGTTGGTTTTATAAAAATCCGTACAGGTGTCTGATTCACTAAAAGAATTTTTTCGGAAAATCTACGCGTCGAAAAACCACGAAACCAATTTTGTTAAGTTTCAAATAGTTCCTAGTATTTTACGAGAATTTTTTAGATTTTTAGAACATCTCTATTATTTTTTTTCTCAGCACGTTTTGGAACGTATATGCATATATACTACGTGTGTGTGTGATTGGACGATTGACTTTCTTGTGTGTATTTGTACAGCACGTATGTGTATGCATATATACATGCATATGGGAATTGGTAACGCAGCATGCATGAACACTGACGTTTGATTTTCCAGCCGAATGCATGTGGTCACTAATTTTTTTCTTTTCCATGCGTGTAGTAACGTGATTGAAAACGTTTCCTTCTGAATGAGTAGTGTAGTAACAGAAATTCATATTACAGCGTCCCTTCATTCCTCCATGCAAGAATTAGTAACGGCAGTGCTCCTTATTGCATCGCATCATTAAGGGAATGGACGTCAACTCCATTAGCATCATTATCTTCCCTCATTCCAGCCGTTGCTACCCAGTGCAATTCTCCAGCCACGTTTCCATTTTTCCATGCGTTCTCATTCTTCCCGGCCGTTTCCTTCTTTTACGTGGGAATTTCTCCCCTGAAGCAAGTGTATTGCTATTCCATTGAACCATTCCTTCCGGCCGCTCCTTCTGCCCTCCCTCCATTCCTTCAACTTCTAGTTACGCAGATAAACATCATCAGTCCGGTTGCCTCTCCTCTACTCTTCTGCCAATCCCATTTTTTTTCCCTGTGCGAACCACGTCCGTTTGGCCGGAAACGCCGCGAAAATCTTTTGTTCCGCCATTGACGCCGCCGATTGACACTGCCGTCGCCGCCGCGGCCGTCTCGTCGCCATCGTCGCCGCCGTCGTTGTCGTTGTTGCCGCCACCGTTGACGTCGTCGTGTACTGTCACCGCCGCCACCGCAATCGCCGTCGTCGTTGAAGCTGCCGCCGCCGCCATCGCCATCGTCGTTGAAGCTGTCGCCGCCGCCGTCGCCACCGCTGTTGACGCCGTTGCCGCCGGCGCACCTTCCGGCCACGCCGCCTTCTTCCTGCGCCTGACGTTCTGTGCCGCTGCTTAGCATCGTCCGGTACCTCTCTTTTCTTTTGCGCGTGTATATATACATATATATAATAGTTTGTAGTAGTGTATATATATGGTTGTATGCATGTTTTCATATTGGGATGTATATGTGTACACTAGAACGTATGACTATAGTTGTAATCGGTTGTCTCGCATGTATACATGTATATATTAGGTGTGTGCGTGTATGTAAGTATGTTAGCCGATTTGTATGTTCTCATATATATATATATATATATATATATATATATATATATATATATATATATATAGATTGGAATGTTTATACATTAAGTTGAGTCGCATGTGTATATATATATATGCCAGTGCACGAGTCCAATTCCACGCGTGAACAGTACCATGCAAACTAGTAAAAGTAAGTTACATGTGTTGATTTTCGGAAATTGCGAATTTTCTCTTTTTCGCTACAAATTCGTTCTAAGTCCGAATCGCTGGCAACAAATTTTTTTAGTTAGTAAATATTAATACCTAGCTATGTTAATTTTACTGAAATTTTATAAATAAATTTATACTATTAAATTATTCGCGGAATGTCTAAACTTATGAATTTTGTAGCTGTTAAACTATACGTCCAAAAATGTCCAAATAAATTTTATAAATCTTAAAAAATGCTAAACTAATTATCTGGAAGTTTTCGTGAAATTACGAGCTAGTTTAATTTGTAGCATTGTTTTCGAATGTGTGTTTATACGTTGTTCCGAGTGTTTATTGGGTTCTTTATCTGTTACGCGTAGACGTCGAGCTGTGTGAGGACACGGATTTTGAAGATCAAGCTCCAGACCAAGACTCTCTGCTTTACGAAGGCAAGTTGTGCTTTGACCATATTGCTCCTAATTTTTGAAATGTATTTTGATTTAAATTATGCATGCTATGTTGTTAAAATAATTTAAATTAATTTGGGATAAAGTAGCTAATCCACCTATTTGTTAATTCCACCCTTGATGTTAAAATTTATGTGCCATGTATCCATTGTCAACTTAAGTTGGGTTTAAAATAGTTGGATGAAATAATTGTGCCAATACGGGAGGCTAGATCGTGAATAGTTGCTTAGCCATGCTTACGTGAAATGTGTTTCAAATGGCAAAATAATATTGACTAATGATATACGGAATGAATTTTGGAATCAGTCTAATCTTGCCACGTGATGATGTGAAGTGTAGGTACCTTTGTGGTTCTACATGGTAACTGATATTATTGTTGGCATGTGTTGCACAATAATGGAACAGGGGTGGGAAAAGATTTAGTCTGGGGTAAGTGGTAAGAGGCTTCATGCTAGGTGGGCCTTTATGGCACAGATTTTGAGATAACAACCTTTGCGGCAATGGGATGAGTGATGTGAGAAAATTTGGGTCAGGGTTTGTGAGAAGGATGTCTTGCCCTGGACAGCTAAGGACTTAACCTTGCAAGTCTTTGAACTGGGCCTTACGTACAACCATATGGCTGGAGTGGGACGGTCTTAGTTTAGTAGGATTCTGAAGTCTTACCTTTGATACCTCAGGGTGACAGTTACACCAGGGTAACTGTGCGGGGGAGCGTACCTGGGCTACGGCTTGGTACCCTATCCAACGGTGATTGTCGGTCCTACCCTTCGATCCTTTGTGGGGGAAGTGGTAGTGAAGGCAATACCGGAGAGGGTCATTGGTGTAGGTGGAGGTTTCTGAAAAACTTCGTTACGGTCAATCGTCTTTGTGGTGTGCGACTGTATCATGTGGGTAAAGTGTACAACCTCTGCAGAGTGTGTCAAAACTATTCGAATAGCCGAGTCCACAGTACTGGACAAAGCTCGGGGATTACAGTTAAGGGTTAGATTTTATAAAATCAAAATGTGGGAATGGGTGGCTGTATGCCAGATATAATTGCTAAAGTGATTTAGGGCTTTGTGCCAAACTGTTGAAAAGAGATTGGTAACTTATTACATAATAAGGTTTTGCTGCTTTTGAATCTATTATGGTTATTTAATCAAAGCAAAATGTTGTCTGATGCAAAACAACCACTTACGCCATTCCTTTGGAAGAAGCCACGCATATAGTAATGGGGTTGCACCTCTGTGCATGACTTGCTGAGTATGTTGTATACTCATACCCTTGCTTTCTCAACAATCATCAGTTTAGGAGAAGACTTCAACTTCGAAGGAGAAGTTCCGCGAGGAGGCAGTTATCTAGGAGTTGAACCTTGTCAGTTGCCTGTGGCAGGTTGATGGGGGTCATCGACGTTCTTCGTTCCACTGCTGATTATTTACGTTTGTTATTGTAAGCCCTGCGTGCCAGTCTATTTGTAAGTTGACCTTAAGGTCTTGTAACCAGTTTATTTAATGTTTGAAGTACTTTATTATTTGTTTCCACTGTGTATGATTGTGGTACTTCGTCCCTGTTATTACTGTGTGCACTAGCGTGATCCTGAACTAGTGCAAAATACACAGAGGGTCCGGATTTGCAGATTCGAGTCCTGAAAGTATCCGGATAACATGTCCGAAATGTCTGGATCGAACCCGGAGTGTCCGGATGAAGTATCCGGAGTGTCCGAACTAGGTCTACCCGAAAGCCCTAACCCGTAATGTCCGGATGAAATATCCGGAGTGTCCGGATTGGGTTGGCCGAGGGTCCCAACCCGGAGTATCCGGACTAATGGTCCGGAGTATCTAGACTTTGCGGGGTTTGAGTATAAAATCCCATTTCTTGGCTCCTCACTCACTTCACCTCACATTTGTTGCTCTCCACCTCTCCCGTGAGCTCTCCTCCACCCGAGCTCATCTCCGGCGACTCCCCACCGGCCGGTGACCTCCCGTGGCTCCTCCCCGGTGACTCCTCCACTCCGGTGTCCTCAAGCTCCTCTCCTAGCTGGTGTCTTCCTTCCTCTACCCAGCTTCCCCTTCCTCTTCTTCATCCTCCTTGAAAGTAAAGCCTATTCTTGGAGTTGGTTCATTGATTCTTGGGTTCTAGGGCGTCCATGGGGGTGGATTTTGGGCTTGGTGTGTAGATTTGGGGGTTGGGGGTAAACCTTGGGAGTGCTAGGGTTTTGGTGGGTGGTTGGACTTGGGGTGGGTTAGGCAATGTAGGGTGTAGGGTGAGAGATCGGGGGTAGATGAGGCCATTCTAGGCGTTGGATTAAGTTTTGGTTGGGATTTTTAGGAATGAGCCTCGATTCGTCGTGTTTTGGGCTAGCTCGGAGCTTCTCCGTCTTGGCCACGTGTAGGAAGGTCGTAGATCGGGTCCTCGCGGTGCCGTAGAACTTGGAAACACTCTGGTCCCTTTAGTCATTGGGCGAAATGCGCCATGTCCGGAGTGTCCGAACAAATTGTCCGGAGTGTCCGAGTTATCCGGACTATCCGGACTATCCGGGTTGCCTGGTCTGATTCGGCAGGGGAAATGCATTCATATTGTATTCAATTGTATTGCATGCATCCCATTCATGCATTATAATCGTGTAAAGAACGACTCCGCGGAGGTTGGCGCGGAGGTGACTGAGGGGATTGCCGAAGAGCAAGTCGTTGTCGGTACTCAAGCAGAAGGATCAGGCAAGCACCTAAGCATATTCGACCCTATATGAAATGTTATTTTTGTGAATCAATTGTCTATTGGTTGGTTAAGTCATGCATTAGGAGTTGGCTTGTGGTAGTGGTATTAGAACCCATTTGTTGCACATATACCCTTGATAATTGTTGAACATTTCCTTGGAGCTAGTCTAGGGGTAGATATATTGTGTCCATGCTTAGTTTTGCTTAGATGTCGGGTATGGGCCAAGTGATGGTTGGGTCCATCGCTTGAGATCAATTACTTCACGAATATTGGGCTTCAACTGGTGGGTTTATGTTTGGAAATGTGAAATTGGGACTGGGCGAGGGAATTGGATCACTTGGGTGTGGAGACCCAAGTGTTGTAGCCTCGCCTGTGTCAGTTGAGGACCGATCCGTTGTTTGCCATGTTGATCAAGCATCCCTTGTTAATCGCATGCCGGAGAATGGGACGGTAAGTTATTCTTTCATCGCATACTGCCCGATGGGTCATGCCCTGATGCGGTTGGACATGGTTGAGGGCGAGGCTTAGGCTGACTCTCGAGGGCCAAGCCGGGCTTGGGCCGCTCGAGGGGGTGCTAGGTGCTCGGACCGCATGAAGATGGCCCAACGAGTAGGTATGGATGAGAGGAGGGTTGACATGAGGTTCCTTGTGGCACATGTCGTGCGATTGATGATCCCCTGCAGGGTGAATAAGCGATTCGAATTGCCGCGCTCTCGGATATGAGCACGCTTGTATCATCCGACACTTCAACGTAGTAATAATTTGAACTTGATGATAGTTGGATATGGTGGTGATGTTCGATTGTGATGACACTTGCTTTACTTTTAATTGTAAAGTTTCAGATTTCACTCTAGTAATAGGAGCTGTCCACAAGTGCTATAAAATTGTAAATGGAGTAGTGGAATGTAATTATATAACAAAGTTAAGCTTTTTCGCACTTTTTACCATAAGCTTGATTCCTTGCTACATCCCAATGCATATTCTTTCGAGTCGGTCATATATGGACCACAGGTAAGTCTTGCGAGTACCTTCTGTACTCATACTTCTGCTTTGTGGTTTTCAGGTGAGGATCCGGACGGATGTGAGTTCTGTTCGTACTGCCTCTCGGTGACCGGGCGGGGCACCGAGTAGAGGCTACCAGCGACGTTATTACGCCCGGGAGTGTTCAGGGGCAGGACACTTCCGGAGATGCCTTACTTTTGTTTCGATTCAGTAGTCGTGTGTCTTTTGATTGTACAGTTAGCCTCAAACTATTTCACTCCCATGTTGAGTGCTCGACTACTTTCATTGTAAATCTTTAATATTGTTGCACTCGTATTCTGTCTAGTTTGTTCCTTCTGCGTTTGGAGATCTCGTTGCTTGGTGGTTGTCGCAGTGTTGTTTTGGGTTGGTTTTTGTTCTTGTCGGGTTTTACCTTTGTGCGTGTGTGTTTTGGTTGTTGTGCTTCCGCGTTGCGTACTTTGGTTGTGGGGTTTTGAGTTCGTTGCCCCCTTTTTGCAAATTGAGCTGATGTAGCATTAGAAACCGGTATGCGGGGCGATCCTGGGCGAGCTTCGATTCGCATACCGGGGGAATACCGGGATTGTTGTCGAGTTATTCGAAGGGTCTCACTATTGTCCCAATTGGGCTTGGGTGCTAACACTGCGAGCGCCCTTGGCGATATGTTGTTAGCCTCCAAATCCGATTAGGATGTCTGAGCCTTCAAATAGCCCGAGGACGGTCTGGGCGGCTCCCTCACAGAACATAAATGAGTTAGTTACCTCGTCGGAATTTTATAAATTTGCTCGAGTGTGACCATGATCCAAAATTTTTATGAGAGCTTAAGCTTTGCCTCAGCACTCTTCTCTAGAAGTTTTAAAAATTCTAAAACTGTTTTGGTTGTTTAATCAAATCTATGAAAGTAATATATGTACTCAACCTTTTACCATGATAGTAGCACTGCCAGAATTTTGAAAATTTCTTAGTTTTATAAAAATATTAGTGATACGTCAGGACCATTTACTAAAATTTTATAACGTGATTCGAACCATTTTGTATTGGGTTGAAATTTGCCGAGATATAGTTTGAAAATGAAATTTGAAACCATGGAAACACCTAACAGCCATTCTGGTGTGCTCTACAGCCTCTACATCCTGAATCCAGAGTAAATCATGAAGTTTGTTGCCTAAATGGAAACATGAGACAAAAAAATGAAAATCTAGACAAGATATATATACTTACCTACGAAGTAGAAGCATGCTGAGTTTAGCAATGCATAAGCATTATAATGACACCATCAAATGATAGCCAATTAGCCATAACATTAACACCAGAATTACTAGCCCGACCTAATTAAGATGCAAAAGGCCAGGAGGTTGCTGGCCCCACTGGAGTGCTGCCGACTGTTGAGACATGTTGTTTGAAGTCCGAACCGAAGGCACTTCCTCACTGCTGTCCGAACCAAACTCAGTTTTATTGGAAATAACTTTCTTTGTATATACCTTTTCCTGTATAGTTAGCTATAGATAGAAAGATAGGATTGATTGTCTTTGTTTCCAATTGTATTCCAACCTGCTTCTATTTGTTGGTTGGTCTATATAAACAGAAACCCCCGCCACCTATTGCCGTTAGTGTTCTTTCCCATGTCGCGCTCGCTCATTATGTTTCATGGTGTCAGAGCGTTAGATCCAAATCACTATTCCGCTGCAAACCCTCCCCCCCCACCTCAGCGCCATGTCCACCTCATCTGAGCTGACCAACGCCACCAATGGTGCACTGACCACAAGCGTTGCCCTTGCTGCACCAACCTCGGTGCACACCGCCACCATCCGGCTACCTGTCATCCTCAAATTCCAAGACTCAAACTACACCATGTGGAGCACCTTCTTCCTCGCGCTCTGCAGCAAGTTCACTCTCCTCCCTCACATCAAGAACGCCACCGCCACGATGAGCAATGCAAATTGGGAGTAGGACGAATTCACCGTGTTGACATGGCTGTTTGGCTCCATCTATGCTGAAATCCTCACGCATTGTCATGGAGCCTAATCAGTCCAACTACACTCTTTGGATGCGCGTGGAATCCCTGTTCCGTGACAACAAGGAAACTCGTGCCATCTACCTCAACAGCGAGTTCCACCCCTTGATCCAGGGCTCCATGTCCATCACATACTACTGCCAGAAGATCAAGACCATCACTGACTCTCTCTACGACGTTGGCTACCCTATCAGTGACCCTGCTCTCGTCATCAACACTCTGGTGGCCTCAATCCCTGCTTCTCCAGTGAGGCCACGCACATCTCGATGATGTCCCCACTACCCACGTTCAACAACATGCGCTCCATGCTCCTTCTGTAGGAGATGCACATGGAAAATGAGTCCCGCATTGCCTTTGCCACTACGCACATTGCCAACTTCCAATGCGGTGCCCCAGTGACTTGTGGCTCTGGTTAATGCTCGGTGCCCCTGCCATCTTCGTCCTATGGCGGCAACGGCTCTGGCAAGAAGGAAAGAACAAGCGATGGTAAGGGGTCCACGTTTGGCGGTGGTGCTCCGCCTCGCCATACCCCCCTCAACTACACCGACGTTGGCCAGCCCATGGGTACGCTTCAATCAATGGCAGGGCATGCCGCCCCCAATAGGGCACCCACAGCCTAGTGTCAGCATCCTCGGTGCTCGCCCCTGCTGCTGCTTAGTGAAGGACCATGTGGAGGTCCATCCATATTTGTGATGGGTATTTAACTTTATTTGAGCAAGGTGTGCTCAGGTTTGCGTTTGATTTGACTTGGAATTGCATGATTTGAATTTATGATAAATGTGGACTAACATGCAGGAAGAAAAAGGTAAGAGTGTATTTTGGAATATGCAAAATGGTTTAGTACTTGTGGTACATGTTATTGAGACAGTTGTGGTCGTTGGTGAGTACCGGGACTAGGTTGGGAGAACCGAGGTCCGGAGTGGTCGAGGATGCCGACGAGATGGTTGGGCTCAAACCGGGATCACTTGGACGTCATGGAAATAGACTTGAGGTGGCTCATGGTTTCCGGTTTGGGTTGGAGGCTCAAAGAGGAGAAAACGGAGCAGTCAAGTCCGACGAATGAAGGCCCGTTGCATCGGGTTGACTGGGTTTTGTTTAAAACCCATGTATGACCTATGTGGCCAATGTAAAGCCCATGTGTGGAATCCTAGCCCTTGGTGGAGTGTCCTAGGGTTTGGGACTCATCTAAGGGTGGTAGGTGGCCCTAGAGTAGTATAAATAGAGGGGGAGGGGTGTCCTTGGATTAATGCTATGCATGAGGAACTTAAAAACTTCGAGATGAACAAAGTTTGGAAGCTTGTCGAGCCCTCTTCTGGTCACAACATCGTGCACACGCTCCTATTCCATGCCTCCATGATCGTTCCATACTGGGCTAAGGCCCTCACTGTCGCCACATACCTTCTAAACCGTCGGCCATCCTCCATCCAAAATTTCACACCCTACCACAAACTCTACAAACATCCTCCTAATCTCAGCCACCTCTGCATCTTTGGATGATTCTGCTATCCAAACATGTATTCATTAGCTCCACATAAACTTGCTCCTCTCTCTGTTGTGTGTGTCTTCCTCGGTTATTCGTCCTTGCACAAAGGATACTGATTCCTTGACCTTGCTACCGGTCGCATCTACATATCTCACCATGTCAATTTCGATGAGTCTATGTTTCCTTTTGCTGCGTGCAAAACAGCCTCCCCAATGCTGACCTCTACACTAGACTTCCTCGTCGACATTGACACAACTGCAGCCTCTCTTCTCCAACTGTCACCATGGCCCGTTGTGACCGTGGCCCAGCCTTCCACTCCAGTAGGCTAGACGGCTCCTTCGCGGAACCACCTGCCCACCCAGGCACATCTGGAGGACGTCCAGGTGCCGATCGCACCTGCCCAGACATCACTCATGCATGCCCAAGCGTCGTCAGTGCTTCCCCTGGCGTTGCTTGCTCTTATCCCGGCCTCCGCTAGGGTCCCTACCGTGCCACCCACTCCTATCCAGTTAAGACTAGTGCAATGTCCTGCTCTCGGGTGTCATCCCATGTTGACGTGCACCACCGCAGGTATTGTTAAGCCTGTCCATCGAATGAACCTCTCGTCGGTACACTCGACGCCTCACTAGTCCTCTCTAATTATCGGAGTGCACTCGCTGATTCCAATTGGTGCGAAGCAATGTCTGAAGGGTATAAGGTGCTCATGGACAACGCCACATGGTCCCTCATCCCTCGATCTCCTGGTGCCAATGTGGTCTCTGGTAAATGGATTTTCAAGCAAAAGTTCCATTCAAATGGCACCCTTGCTCGCCACAAAGCTCGATGGGTTGTTCGTGGGTACTCCCAACAGGCTGGCATGGATTTCAATGAGAACTTCTATCCTGTTGTGAAACCATCCACAATCCAGGTCGTTCTGAGCTTGGCTACCTCCCGTCCATGGTCGATATATCAATTAGACGTCAAGAATGCCTTCCTCCACGACACTCTTGATGAAAACTGTCTATTGCTAACAACCTTCAAGCTTTGTGGATCCATCTCGACCTAAGCATGTATGTCATCTTCACATCTCTATACGCCTCCTCGCGCATGGTACCAACAATTTACTATGCACATATGTACTATGGGATTCATCACCTCGGCATGTGACACGTCCCTATTTGTTCACAAGGATAGCAAACAACTCACCTTCCTCCTTACAGCCTCGACTCTGGAGCTTCTCCATCGAATTATCTACTGCCTACACTCTAAATTCACCATGACGGACCTCATTGAGCTCCACTACTTCCTCATCATCTCTGTTACTAGGCACCCAGCAGGGCTCTTCCTGTCCAGCGATAATACGGCGTCGAGCTTATCCAATGCGCGAGCATACCCGAGTGTTACTCTATAGTGACCCCTGTTGACGCTCGTGCCAATTTGTCCGCCCCTGATGGTGCTTCAGTCACCGATCCGACCTAGTGCAAGAGCCTCTTCGGCACTCTTCAAAACTTGACATTGACACGCCTGGATTTGGTGTATGTTGTTCAGCAAATGTGCCTCTTCATGCAAGATCCTTGGGAGCCTCTTCTTGCCTTGATCAAGCGCATCTTGGACTATGTTAAGGGCACACTAGATCTCGGTCTCTCCATTGCCTCATCCCTGGTTTCAACGCTGATGGTCTACTCTGATGCCGATTGGGTAGGGTACCCTGACTCATGTTGTTCCACGTCAGGCTACTGCATTTACCTCAGTGACAACTTGGTCTCGCGGTCCTCTAAGCGCTAGATTACCATTTCCAGGTCTAGTGCTAAAGTTGAATATCGAGTCATTGCCCACACCGTCACTGAGTGCTGCTGGCTCCATCAACTTCTCCAGGAGCTTCATAACCCTCTTGCCAATGCTACGGTTGTTTACTGCAACAACGTTAGCATTGTCTACATGTCCAATCTGGTTCACCATCGATGCATGAAGCACATCGAGATTGACATTCATTTCATCTGAGAGAAGGTGTCTCTCAGTGAAGTTCGTGTTCTACATGGCCGTCAGCTCATCAATTCACTAACATCATGACCAAGGGGCCTCCTACTCAGTTATTCATAATTCCTTTATATAGTTTTCCTTCTACAGATAGCTATAGATAGAAAGCTATGATTGATTGTCTTTATAGCTTTCCTTGTATAGTTAGCTATAGATAGAAAGATAGGATTGATTGTCTTTATAGATTTCCTTGTATAGTTAGCTATAGATAGAAATATAGGATTGATTGTCTTTGTTTCCAATTGTATTCTAACCTTACATGTGTTGGTTGGTCTATATAAACAGACACCACAATCACCTACTATTGTGTGGTGCTCTCTCTCTCTCGCTCGCTCATTCTGTTTCAAGTCTCATCACTTTACTCACTCCCTCACTTTCCCCTCTCGACCGAGCTCCCTCTCCGGCAATCTCTAGCACATATCCAGCTAGCCATCTTAGATCTGGTCAGAAGAAAGATCAATCTCGACGAGGCTAGCAAAGATTTTAGTTCTTTTGTATGAATCTCACCCTGGTCTTCCTAAAATACTTAGAACAACAAAGCTAATTTGAAAAGCAAAGAACTCAGATGGTAGAAGCGCTAGCTTTGCATGTGTGAGGTCCCTGGGATCGATCCCATGATGATGCATTTTTTGGACCAGCGTTTTTATACAAAATCTAAAAAATTTAGTGTTGAATGTTGAGAATAAGATTCAAACCTACACCATTTCGCACGGAAACCGCGCTGGAAACCAACTCAACTTCATGCCATGCATAGGTTGGGGATTTTTTTTGTAGCTTTAGAAGACTATTTCTCATGGTAGTAGCACTGTCAGAAATTTTAAAAATTCCCCAGGCTTGACTATCATCTGAAAATTTTATAGGAACATATTGATGTGTTAGGATCATCCACAAAATAATTGAAAAATTTCTAACATGATTTGAAACTGTTTTTCACTCGGTTTAAATTTGCCGATATTTCGGCAATTTCGACCAAAATCTCAAAAATCCCCGTCAAAAAATTCTAGACTTGAATTTTGATTTTTTGGATTTTATTCGTATTTTATTTGAAATTCTGAAATCTTGTCGAGATTTCAAATTTCAATGACCTTTGAGATATATTCAAAACTGAAATTTGAATCCTTGATGTCATTGAACGGAATTCGTGTAAAATAGTTGCTATTGTGGAGAATGTTCCTTGGCAGAGACAAGATGACATTCTCATGTCACCCTTGGTTGGGCTACACTAGGGCACTTACTATATATCTTATCACATAAGATTTTTGCTAATATAGAGGATAGAGAATATATATATCTTTTCATAAAGAGACAACCATATAGACGGCATAAAATACTATTGTACGAGTTATTGTTTACAATAAACAACTTCTCCATATTATAACTAGAAGATTATAAGGTTTTATATAGACAACCTTATGTTGTCATCAATTATAGAAGTTATCTTTAGTTCTATCTTTAGAAGATATGGATGAGCATATAGACAATAGTTGTCTATACTATTGTACATCCTCTTATGGATTAATAAAAATAGAACGAGACAAAAGAGGGTCATGTGATGAGACAAGGAATGTTTTAAATAATATTACAGAAAAATACATCAAAAGAGTTATAAATATACTTCTACCACTATTTTAAATGGCGATAGTTCTATGTGGTTTGCCACGTGGGTTTCTATTGATAGAACCTCTGGTGGTGACAAAGATCCTACAGCCATCGCCAAATGAAATGGCGACAGAGCCTCTGTTACCAATGAATTGATGATAGAAGCTTTGTCGTCAGTTCATTTGGTGATAGAAGATCCGCCGCTATTTCATCTAATGACAAAGCCTTTGCAGCAACAATTTTTTATTCAAATAAAATATTACAAAATTAAGACTATTTTTTTCACAATTTCACTGTATGCACATAGAGAAGTTGCGTAATATTTTTTAATGAAATAATTTCAAGCCTGACATAACACTTCGTAATGAATTCAAATTATGTGACATGCAGAGTTTGGTTATATGCATATGTTTGCCTCATTACTCCTATGATACAAATGGCAGCATGCATGAACCATCAACTGAAACTACAGCTAAGATACAAGTGCATCTTTTTGAATCAAAAAAACTAGAGGGATAGAAAAGAAGTCAGGTTTGCAGTCACGCATCCTATGTGTCAGGGTCTATCCGCGCCTTTCCCTTGGAGTTCCTATGAGCGTAGGCCTTGGCCCTCTTCCAATTACTCTTATAGCATTCCCAGCAAAAAACTCATCTTCTAGGTCTAGCTTAGGTTTGTTCTAGTCCGAAATAACCTTATCTTCAGTAGCGGCATCAGGGACCATCAGCGCCATTCCCTTGGTTTCCCCCCTCTCGGGCTTTTCATTATCCTGTAGGGTGTAAGTTTTCCAATAGGTGAAATTCTCGGGCACAACAGAGTAGTTTAGCATATATTTTTGCTGGATGAATGCTCTATCAAACTTCTCAGGCCCACGGATCCATTGGAAGAAGTAGCATTGCTATGACAACTGGGAATATGTGTGGATGATGTTAGCAATGTGTGCAATACAAAATGCAATGAGAAATATCAATACATGGCATTCACTTACGCGGATATTCTCGCACATGTAGTGCATCTGGGTTGTGTTGTCTGAATGTGTCGATTGAATTATCCACACTGAATTAATGTAGTCACACTGTAGGTGCAGAAACTCCAGTGGTACAGGTGCATCTTTACAAGAATTATCATGGTAGGTTCCCTCCTTCTTGACAACCCACTTGCACATTCAAAGCATTGCTATATAGTTCGACATCCCTAACACTCATGGAGTGACGTCCACTATCTCTCTTCTCTCAACCTATTTTCAAAGTTAGCTCAAGTGGAGTGTTGGCTATGGCAGCCAAGCGTGCTCCATTTATATAGCCGATGATGGTGTAGTTTTGAGGGAGTAGATTTTAGGTAATGGGAGTGCATAACAATGGTTAACAATATGTTGAAATACTGAGAAAAGCTGGTGTGTTGTCAAATCATTTAGGAAAGTAGTTGTGTATTGTCCTTTCACTGAGAAAAGATGTTGTGATTTGTTAAATCAATAATAAAATCTGGTGTGCATTGTCAAATCACTCAGGAAAGTTGTTGTGTATTGTCACTTCACTGAGAAAAGCTAGTGCAAGTTATCAAATCACTGAGAAAAGTTGGTGTGTATTGTCCATTCATTGAGAAAAGATGGTGCGGGTGGTGATAAATACTGAAGGACACACAGAGTTTGGAAGCTTGAATTAATGCTATGCATGAGGAACTTGAAAACTTCGAGAGGAACAAAGTTTGGAAGCTTGTTGAGCCCCCTTCTGGTCACAACATCATTGGGACCAAATGGGTGTTCAAAAACAAGCAGAGTGAGGATGGGGTTATAGATCGAAACAAGGCTAGGCTAGTCGCTCAGGGTTTCACTCAGGTCGAAGGTCTCGACTTTGAGGAGACTTTTGCCCCTATAGCTAGACTAGAGGCCATCAGGATCTTGCTCGCATTCGCGGCATCCAAGGGCTTCAAGCTGTATCAGATGGATGTCAAGAGTGCATTCCTCAATGGCTTCATTGAGGAAAAGGTGTATGTCAGACACCCTCCAAGATTTGAGAACCCCAAGTACCCTAACCATGTATTCAAACTTTCCAAAGATTTGTATGGACTTAAGCAAGCTCCACGAGCTTGGTATGAGTGCCTTAAGTCCTACCTCTTGAGTCATGGTTTTCATATAGGTCAAGTGGACAAGACTCTGTTTGTCAGACATTCCGATTCGGACTTTCTCCTAGTCCAGATCTATGTCGATGACATCATTTTCAGTGGTTCCTCGCATTCGCTCGTTACTCAGTTCTCAAATGTGATGAGTACTGAGTTCGAGATGAGCATGATGGGCGAGTTGAGCTACTTCCTTGGCTTCCAGATCAAGCAGACTCGGGAGGGTACATTCTCGCATCAAGGCAAGTACACTCGAGACCTCCTGAAGCGCTTTGACATGTCTGACAGGAAGCCAGTTATGACTCCTATGGCCACCACTGTTGTCCTTGAGCCTGACGAGGATGGTAAGCCAGTTGATCAGAAGGAGTTCCAGAGCATGATCGACTCCCTCTTGTATCTCACTGCTTCGAGACCTAACATACATTTCTTAGTATTTCTTTGTGCTCGATTTTAGGCTTCTCCCCGCGTCTCTCACCGCCAGGCGGTGAAGCGCATCTTCAGGTACCTTCCAGCTACCATTGATTATGGTATCTGGTACTCTTCCTCCTCCTGTCTGTCCCTTCGAGCCTTTTCCGATGCATACTTTGCTGGCTATATGATAGATAGGAAGAGCACATCTGGCACTTGCCAATTCATTGGTACTTCTCTTGTTTCTTGGTCCTCTAGGAAGCAGTCCGGTGTTGCACAGTCCACCGCTGAGGCCGAATATGTTGCTGCAGCCAGTTGCTGTAGCCAGGTTCTCTGGATGAGATCGACCTTGCGGGATTTTGGGTTAGCAGCAGATTGTGTTCCACTTTTCTGTGATAACACGTCTGCCATTCACATTGCTAAGAACCCAGTACAACACTCTCGGACCAAGCACATTGATATTCGATATCACTTCCTTAGAGACCATGTGGAGAAGGGTGACATAGTGCTCCAGTTTGTGGAGAGTAACCACCAGTTGGCTGACATTTTCACCAAGCCTTTGGATAGCTCTAGGTTTGTTGCCTTGAGAGGGGAGCTTGGGATTATGAGCCCATATGGCATATCTTGAGGGGGAGCTGATATGTATTATATGTTTATATGTGTATATTCAGCATTTCCTTCTGTTCCTTTTGGGTATCTTTGGGCGTCTTTTCATTCTATTGAGTCCACACCTAGACTTCTGCCATGCTTCGGCATGGACCTCTCATATTATGCTTTAGGATGCTATTCTTTTCTTCTTCTCGGTTGAGCTCACTCACAGTCTTGTAGGTCTAGCAGGTGTTGGGCCCCCTGGGTAGACAGGGTCTGTGTTTGCTCCTGAGCTGGAGTTTGAGAGTTAGTTTTCCTTTGTAAGTCATATGGGGAAGGTGAGAGCGAGTCTAAGCCTAGTGGTCTCTACCATCTTTTCTATGCTCTTAGATCACCCAGTTGTCAGTTTCTCCTTTTCCTCTTCTCATTATGGTTTCTGGCTTTAGTTGAGTTCAATTCTTTTTCTTGGAATTCAAAATTGCTAATGACTCAACTTGAATAAGATTTGTACTTAAAATTGACTCACTTGTTGATGGGGAGTTTAGAACTGACTTTCTTGCATTGCATATAGACTTGTTTTCATTTCCGAGCTTTGTCTTTTATGCAAATGATAAAACTGTGATATGTTGCACCTAGCTACTTTCATGAAGATCCTTGCTAGTCTAGGTCATATCTAATCTGGTGTATCATGTTTAAACTAGCCATCATTTAAATTGAGCTTTTTTGAAAACTTGATGAACCTTAGATTTTACTTGCTATATTTCTTTACTAGATGTTTATGCCATGCTTAGTGAAATAATGGGTTTCTACTAGAGTCCCTAAAGCAACTTGGGTTAGCTATATTGTTCCATTCCAGAATCCTCAACATGCTCATGAATCTAAGTGCTGAAATAACAAAAATTGACTTGTTTGTGCTGAAACTGAACTCAACACTTTTCTTTCTCGAGACTGCTTCCCATTGCACTTAGGATGAACTTGGAATGAATTGTGTATGACCAAAACCACTCTTTTAAGCTTCTTGCTTGAGATGGTTGAATATGGCTTGAGTCAATAAAATTGAAAAATACAAAATAGACTAGAGGAAGAGAGTGACACCTAGGAGACCTATGTCGATGGCTCCTTGTCGAGGTTGTGTTTCACTAGGATAAAGTCTCTACACCTCAAAGGTTGGCAGAGGAGAGTGAAGCTTAGGAAGCCTTTATCGATGGCTCCTAGTCAAGGATGTGCTTCACTAGGCCTAACTCTTTGAACCGCTTTGTGAGCATTAATCTAAAAATTTGCATTTAAAGAGATGTTTGAGCACGAGGGTTCTCTAATGGTCTTGTAGCTTCCCAAAGTGTTGACTAGGTTGAACTCTAGTATATCCATTTGCTCATTAGGTTGGCTTTGCTTCTAGTCTTGAAGTTATGCTAAGTGTTGCTATTGTTGAAATCATGCAAAAGTAATATAACTTCGTTTGAGCTAGTTAGAAAAAATTGAAATATGCCATTGGATATGACTTAGGATGACATAATATGAATTTGAGTAGCTTGGTGTCATACTTTGTCTAAATGGTCACTTGCATAATCCTCAAAGCTCTTTTAGGCTGCATTTCATTCTAAAAAATGCTCTCTTGATGCCTATATTACCAAAAGGGGGAAGAAAACGTAGAAAAGACATCTTAGATAATTAAAAAAAATGCTTTCTCATGATCATGTTGAATAATTATCCTTGCATTTGGATCATGAGTAATATTGAGCTTTTTGAGAGATTTCTTGATTTTTGGAAGCTCTTGTCGAAAAATTGTTCTTTCTTGTGTTGAGCTCTGAAAATTTTCTCATCTACTTGGTCATGGACTTGCTTTCTCTTTCAATTGGACCAAGTATGATTTTTGCAATCGAATTGCTTTTCTTCATTATTTTCAAACTCAAATTTATGCCTTTTGCGTGGTTTGTCAATATACTCATCAAGGGGGAGATTGAAGGACCAAGGGGAGGTCCATCCATATTTGTGATGAGTATTTGACTTTATTTGAGCAAGGTGTGCTTAGGTTTGAGTTTGATTTGACTTGAAATTGCATGATTTGAATTTATGATAAATGTGGACTAACATGCATGAAGAAAAAGGTTGTATTTTGGAATGTGCAAAATGGTTTGGTCCTTGTGGTACAGGTTATTGAGGCAGCTGTGGTCGTTGGTGAGTATCGGGACTAGGTTGGGATAACCGAGGTCCGGAGTGGTCAAGGATGCCGACGAGATGGTTGGGCTCAAACCGGGATCACTTGGACGTCATGGAAATGGACTTGAGGTGGCTCATGGTTTCCGGTTCGGGTTGGAGGCTCGAAGAGGAGGAAACGGAGCGGTCAAGTTCGACGGATGAAGGCCCGTTGCATCAAGTTGACCGAGTTTTGTTTAAAACCCATGTATGGCCTATGTGGCCCATGTAAAGCCCATGTGTGGGGTGGAATGAGTTGGTTAATCCTAGCCCTTGGTGGAGTGTCCTAGGGTTTGGGACTCATCCAAGGGTGGTAGGTGGCCCTAGAGTAGTATAAATAGAGGGGGAGGGGTGCCCTCACTCACTTGAAGGTTTGAGTTGCTCCTTTGAGCTTTGCCCACATGAAGTGAGGCTTTGTAAACCTTCCAACTAGAAAATACAAAGATTTTATGCACATTCTTGTGAATTTAAATTCCGTATTTACATTATGTCTTTACTTTACGCAATTTAAATTCAACATTTACTTTCCCGCATGTAAATTCTTGCAATTTACTTTCTTGCAATCTAGATTTGCCTCCTCTCCTTCTAAATGTTGTTGATCAAGGATGTCTTGAGGGTGCACATTTGGTTTTACATCTTTCTTGCACCCTAGGATAGACTAGAGATCAAGTTTCCATCAAGATTCCAAATCTGTCCTGAACTTGTTCTTCGCGCAGCAGTCAATCTTCGATATTTAGAAAAATATAGAAAAATCATTTTTTAGTGATTCTTATTGGAGAAGGTGCGTGACTCATATATCCATCTGTGAAAAAAATTTAGAGTCCACTGGTTGCACCATTTGGGAGCTATGAAGTGAAAACCGAGCCCCCAATTTCCTGATCGAAGTTCCTGACTGTCTATAGTCCTTGATTTTTCCTGATTTTTAGACAAGGTTTTTGGAGGTTAGTTTTGGTGGAGTGTTTCATGACTCATCTTGTCATACGGTGAAAAAGTCCCAAAAATTTTGGAGAAACAGAAGTCCACCAACCACCTACTCAAATTGAGGACAATTCCTGAAAAATCTGCTTTTGCTTTTCTAAAAGAGGCTATTGTGATTTGGCTTGATCTCTTTTAGAAAAAAAAAAAGTAATTGAATTGATTCCTCTTTGCTTTGGACACTTGAAAACCCGGATGATGATTTAAAAATCCCTCACATGATTCATGGTTCTCATCCATGTATGCTAGGGATACACATAGTTGTCTAGTCGTTCCCGTTTCTACGGGTTTTGATATTTTGAGCACCGGTTTTCTTGCGGGATTGTTTGGAGTACGTTGAGTAGGGGATGATTTTATTTGGGATCATTCACCCCCCATCTGATCGCCATCTCGGTCCTTCAATTAGGCATTCACCATTTCCGCCCTATCAACCATGTCCCCGAGCCCGTCTCCTGTGCCAACCTGGGATCAGGCCACTCTTATCGCGGCCATGAACAACCTCTGCACCCAGGGCCAGGACGGCTGGATCATGGATTCCAGTGCTTCCTCACACATGATGGTTGACGATAGTAATCTCCACCCCCCTTTCCCATCTTTCTTCTCCTTCTACCGTTATCGTTGGTAATGGCACAACCACTTGTGCTTTTGATTGCGGTAACACCAATCTCCAAACACCTTCATCAAACTTCAATTAAACAATGTTCTCATGTGATTTGGACCGAAATTTGTATAAAAGTTGACCGGATTTGATCATAATTGACCGGATTTGATCAGATTTTGACCGGATTGGGTTCTTCACATCATTTCCCATGTGGGACAGTCGGTAGATCATAATTTCCGTGAAGTTGAAAAAACCCTAAAATATTGAAAGTGTGATAGTACAGGGAAATTTCGCCGAGATTTCGGAATTTTGGACCGAAATTTCGGATTTCTCGGTTAAAAAAACGGATTTGAATTTTGGTTTTTGAATTTCGTCCGTATTTTGTCCGAAATTCCGAATCTCGTCGAAATTTCGGATTTCGGCTAGGCCCAAGATAGAGTCCGAAAACGAAATTTGAATCCTTGGCTGTGAGCATGCATGCGTGATTTGGACTAGGACATGGAAAAACATCAGTGATTGGCATGCATGTAATGCAATTTATATAACACTTGTATTAATCCCGTTCTTGTTGTACGATGCTGAGTAGAGATAATCCAAACCATATGTTACAGTACTTACAGAAATCGGGTGATCAAGATCTTTTGTTTTTTGTGATTAATGTGCATGAATTCTTAGCGTTTTTTTTCTCTTTTTAGATTAATGTAATATTTTTTTTCTTTTTCTCCTAGAATTAACGTAGTGCCACTGAAGGAGCTTCTGATTTGTAGAGATAAAGATGTCTCCTACTTTGTATAGACAATACGGACAACAATAGTGTTTTGATCCTCACAGTTATAATTAGTGCGGGCGAGTAAGGTTGTCTCTTTTCCATCGATTAACACGGAATTTTCTAGGAATTTTTTTTTTTTCTGATTTAAGGACTTTTATGGGAATTCTTAGCCCTGAAGATGAAGAAGGTGCATTTAGTCTCACCAGTTGTTTGTAGATATATAGATGTCATAGATCTATTTAGCAGGCGCTAGAAATGTTCTAAACAAAGGTAACACTTGATCCAGAAGACCTAGTACCGGCTTTCTCGACAGCAGAATGAAATAAGACAATTAACTGTTACATCTAGCGAGGAATACAACCTGAAGAAGACAGAACTGGCAATATTAATATATTAGGTTTCTACCACGCGGCCACGCCACTACTCCTGAGGCATAACAACGAACACCTGGGCACCGGAAAGGGGTCAAGGACGCACAGCGAAAAGCCACATGCACACACCGCAGAGATGCACTCTCTGAACTTCACCGCCTCCCACTTCAACAAAACGTATCACGGAGCAACCACGCATGGGAGTGGAAAAGGGGTGGATAACGAGCCAACTTGGCTTTGTCAAACTCGTTATCTTAACGAACTCAAGCCTTATCTCAGCTCAGCTCGACTCGTTAAAAGCTCGAGTTGATTCGTTAAGCTTGTTATGCTTCAAACCTCAGGAACAATGTCAATCATGTTTAGGTCAGTAAACTATCAGGAAATCACCACAAGTTGGGAGACTTATGCACTTGGTCAAGCTTGAACTCATATGATGAATTGTAATACACATCGTACAGCTGATTGCTGCAGTACATGGCAAAGCGTAATTGGTGAGTCTCAAAAAGAGTAGAATTTAGTGGACCAACATATTTCAGATTGTAAATCCAATTCTAAAATCTTCTCAACGGAAAGAAAAGGATGAACCCAAACCATATGAAAGCGATCCTTACAAGAGAACTAAATTTTAAGTGACATGTTCTCTCTAATGTCCACCACTTCAGCTTTCAGAATATGCCTATAAGAATAAGTCTATAACTTTGATATAACTGCATGGGACCAGAATACAGTATCAGCAGAATCATCCAGCACCTGCACCAAAAAGTTCGACCTTGGCCAGTACAGATTGCAAACAGCACCAATGGATTGCTAGTACACCTGCAAACATATAAATCAACGGAACAAACTTGTCTGACAGAAATTGAAATGTGTGGATAAAATCGGAAAAGACAATGCTTGAGTAGCTCAGCTGGTAGCAGGTATAATCAAGAATTTCCTTGCCATCTTTGTCACAACAGGGAACCAATAAGCACTCAACTTCCACCAATCAAGTAACACAAATTGAGTTATCTGGAGGATGGTTTGCTTCATCTAAATATATGAGCAATTCTGATTTAGATGGCTCTGTAGCTGTCTCGCAGAAAGGATCGATTGAAACCCACTTGGCACTATAGCTACTAAGGTCCTTGTTTGCATACCTAAAGACGACTTGGCCCTGTTGTTGGCAGCCTTGCTGTAGCGATGTTCATTCTCATAAATGCCATATAGTTCATACAACTCATATCTAACATCATTTTCCTCACTAAGGGCCTTACTTTTACTAAACATGATTTTAAAACAAGAACCAACAAATCTCACCTTAAACCTAGGATCAAGAATAGTAGCAATAACCATAACATTGTTCTTTTTCTCCCAATATATATCAAACTTGTCTAACATTGCTTGCCCCATTTTGTTCATATGCTCATCCTCGGAATTACAGGCAACTACCAATGCAATCTTAACATTCACTATACAAGGATAGAAAACATTTACAGCGGGGTACACAGATCATGATAATACCTTAGTTACCTCAGCAAATGTCGTCAAGACTGGCTGAATTTTGCTATATAATGACCAATCTTGATGGGAAGACTCCCACTTGTAATTCATATCAATATCACCATATTCAGTGAAAGCAGCCCTATAGGGAATGCAAACATCAAATATTTTATATATTGAACTCCACCTAGTCGACACATCTAGACACAACCCTACTTCAATTTTCAGATCCATGGATTTACAGACTTCAAGAAATTTGTACATACGGGATGGAGACTTCTTAAGGTACTTCACAGTTTCCCTAAGCTTAGCTATCAATGGTTGTAATGGTTGAATGCCATCATTCACTACCAAATTGACTATGTGAGCACAACAGCAGATATAGAAATAATTAGGAATGAAACATGTTGTTTTCCTAACAATGAACTTGGCCATCAAAGTCCTAGCAGCAACATCATTTGAGGCAGCATTATCAAGAGTGATTATTATGATCTTGTCTTCTTGTTTTCATTCAGCTATACATTCAAACACTGCCTGAGCTATGATTGTAACTCCATGATTTGTGTAATTAGTTAATTAAGTGTTTAATCGTGCTTTGCGTGGTTTTTGGTTCTTAATTTGGTGTTATTTGTGTTAGGGTGTAATCGGTTGAGCCGTTTCGATTGGTTTTGACCCGAAACCCTAACTCTCGACTCCGCTAGAATTCCTTAGCAACCTAAACCCTAAAGCCTTCCTTTGGATTCCCTAAACCTTTCCCAAGGGCTCCCCGAGAGAAACCCCGAGCTTCGAAGCATTATTGCGGAGAAATCGAGAAAGTCTGTTGCTGGAGCGACTGTAGCTAGGCCTAGGGCCGGTACTACCGGCCGAGAGGTCGGGGCAGCGCGACGGCGCCCACGCCACCGCCCTTTGCCCTCCACCTCACCGTTTCCAACGACTTCTCCCTCCTCATAAGCCAACCGGCTCTCTCCCGTGCCCTCCCTCACTCCCTAGCTCTCCCTCTCTCTCGTTCTCTCTCTCAACTCAGCCGAGCCCCCTCCTCTCCCTCTCCAGCGAGTTCGAGCTCAAGTGGAGCAAGGAGAAGACAAGGCTGGTGTGGAGCAGCTTCTCTAGGCCCCAAGCAAGCTCCAAGGTGGGTAGAATCAAACCCTAGATCAATTCGTCAAGATTTGAGCTCAAAACCCTAGTTCTTCTATTTCCCTTCTTTTCTTCCTTTTGTTTTAACCCTAGAAAGCCTAGTTAGTGAGGCCAATATTTGGTTGGCTAAGTTCTTAGACCTAGCTTAGGCCCTAAAGGATTAGTTAACGCCAAAGAATCGATCCGAAAACCCTAAATACCTCGGTTGTCGGATTTATTCGCTTAAAGGTCGCTTTCGTGGTTTTTGGAGCATCCCTTGAAAACCCTAGCTCCAAAAGTCAAGAAAATGACTCTAGAATATATTCGATACCACTAGGGTTCGATTTTCACAAAAATAATAAAATTTGGATTTGATTTGGGTGAAAAATCAAAATATGGCAGAAATTAGGGCTCCCGAGGGCAAAAAGGTGGAATTCGGGTTAAACAAACTCGAAACTTAGTGAGAACTGCATGGATGGGTCCTTGGCGTCACTAGGAACCTAACCATGCGATCGTCTTGAAGTTTCGACTCCGTTTGCGCAAAATCCCATTTTGCAAACCCTAACTTTCCCATGAGGCCGACACTACCGCCGTCTCCAGGCCGGTACTGCTGGGCATGGCTGGCGCTACCGCTCGGGTGCCCGGTACCTTTTTTCCAGAGAGCCCCCTTTTGTCCTCTGGCACTAACGGGCCTAGTGGCTGGTACTGCCGGGCCAGGGCGGCACTACCAAACTTATAATGCCGGTACTGCCGGGCTGATGGTTAATTTTAGATTTCTTTTTATCTAGCTTATCCCTCGCTCGCTAGATTAGTATTGCTTTTGTTTTAGTGCTTTATTTGCTCTGTTTGACTCGTTCTTATTTGCTCTTTTCATTGTTTCTTTTACCGTGCGATCGTGTAGACATTGACGCATCGGAGGCTGCTGCCGAGGATCCCAACTACGTTCTCGACGACAAGGTCGGAGAAGAGCAAACAAGCAAGCACCCCCTTTGATCATATTGGTCCCATAATTGCAAAATCTAATTTCGATTGTTCAAAATTAATATGCATGCCACCTATTCTGTAAATTGTTAAATTGTGAGAATTGGTAGATATACCCGACTCTAATGGATTACCTCGATTGTATTCAGTATGTGTAACATCCCAAATTTTGCTTTTGCTTTACTTATTGAGTTATTTGAATTTTTGAGAATTTCTGAAATTTATTTCAATTTATTTGGAATTAATCTGAATTGAGCCAATTATTGAATTATTTATTGTTGGAAAAGTTTAAATAAAAATTTGTTGGAAATATTTTATTTAAGTTCAAAATGTCTCAAAATATTTTCTAGAATTTTTCTGGTATTTTTATTGCCTCGAATGAATTAGTTTAATTTTCGGATTCATTTTAAATCAGAAAACTTTGAAAAATCCTAGGAACAGTACTGGGCCGAAGCCTAGCATTGTTCATCTGTTCCAGCCCATTCCGTGCGCAACCCTAACCCTAGAACGTATCAACCATTGGATCAAGATCCAAGGGCTTAGATTTGGCTGCATGCCCGAGCTCTGGGGTCCGTCGGATCCGTGACGCGTGGAGGGTTGAGATCGTGCCACGTCGCGCCGCTCAACCGTTACCAGAAATCCACTGCTGCACTGTGACCGCTGTGATTGACGCTCGCTTTCACACACGTCGAGGCTCTTTTAAGTGGGTGAGTTAGCGCGCCGGGAAGAGCATTTCATTTCGCGCCTATTGCGCCTACTCATGCACACCGAGACGCTCTGGTGTTTGCGCAATAGCTCGCCGCAGTTGGTATAGTTCTTTGCCTCGCTTTTTCCTCCGCTTAAAATCGCCGTCGAACCGCTTTGATGGGAATCGAGGGCGGATCAGGCGCCCATCGCGAGACGCATCCGAGGGGATACCTCACTTGGCCGGAGCCACCCCGAAACGCCGTTGCTCGTGTCGTCTTTTTCAACTCAAGTCGATTGCACTGTTGAACCTCATCGGCAAACTCGCGAACTCCATCAACCGTTGGATCTTCATTGCACGGTCCAGGTAACGCCACGTTGATTAGGGATACTGATCTATACTTGATTGCATTCCACCGCGTATTGGATGGTAACTGGGAAGACTGGTTCAGATATGATGATTTAGCTGTTCCAAGTTTCATGGAGGCTTGCAAGATGGGAATTGTCGACGTTTGGTGTCGGCAATAATCTTAGGGGGGTTTGAATTTGTGGGGCAAGGCGCTGGATCAGGATCTCGATAGTAACACAAGACAAGGAGTTATACAGGTTCAGGCCCTCGACGGTGGAGGTAATACCCTAGTCCTGTGTTCTGAAATTATATGTTAGGTCTCTCTTTTCTCCTCCCTTTCCTTATCTAGGATAGCCAACTCGGCTACGAAAGCATGAGTTGGTTACAAGTAAAGGGATCATATCCTTCCTTATCTAGGATAGCCTCCCTTATGGTTACAATCTCTTCTTTTGGTTACAACAAAGTTGGACGGGTCGGATTTGCGTTCTTCTCTTGATCGGTCCTTTTGAACCTTCACGCGTGCATACACGGTCCTTGTATCCTCCACAGGAATCAAATCGGATTATGGCTCTGTCATATGGTACATCGCCCATCAGGTATGGCTGCATGTCCAACTTGCTTTTTCTTGTATCAATTAAACAGTCCTGACTCTAACAAGCTAATTATGCAGTCGGCCCACGGTAGGTGGCGGCGAGGATCTACAGGATATCTTCTTCTACCAAGACTATCGCCCACCTCCACGGCGCAGGCATAAGACCATCGTCCACTTGACACTGTCCTTACTCCATTACGAAGGGTATTGCTCCATGCGGTGGTGATATTTTGTGAGGCCATTCGTTTCCTGTCTGTGCTGAATGAGATCACAAGAAGGTTGGGAGATAGCGAACCGGCAACCGAACTGCCAGACTGGATGTGGAGGAGAATGGCTTCAAGTCTTCTCACGGTTCCTTCTAGACATGGGGCGAAGGATGGCGCTGCCGCAGGGGCATAGGGACCGGTATATAAAACAAACCCAGTTGGATGATTTTGCAGTACCGTATGAGATTCGTGGGTTGAACGACCTGACGAGGGACATTATACTGATCCTCCATGACACCGATGCGTTGGTCTTTCCCACAAGACAAGGCCGGCGACAGCAACAACAGAAGCAATCCATAATTCAAATTGCAGAACCGGGATTCATCGATTGACGATCAAGCGGCTGAGGTATCATTTTTGTGGACCTGTTGATTGTATGTTCATCATTCAAAGTCACGATCATCAACATACATGATCATCCACCCAGCTGTCAACTGGACTGTCCCAACTAGGGTACTGGTCTAGATGTTAGGCTGCTACTTACAATGAGAATTAGCTATTTGGTGCTAAAACTTTGTATCCTGAACATTGTGGCCAGTTACTGGTATCAAGATGATATTTTACTCTGCTAGCTCTTTCAATGAGTGGTTGCTGTGATCTTTCAATGAGTGATCTTTACAAAAGATTACAGCAACCACTCAAATTGAAAGCTAGCAGAGTAAAATATCATCTTGATACCAGTAACTGACCACAATATTCAGGATACAAATTTTTAGCACCAAATAGCTAATTCTCATCGTAAGTAGCAGCCTAATGTCTAGACCAGTACCCCAGTTGGGACAGTCCAGTTGTCAACTGAGTGGATGATCATATATATTGATGATCGTGACTCTAAATGAACATACAATCAATAGGTCCACAAAAACGATACCTCAACCGCCTGATCGTCAATCGATGAATCCCGGTTCTGCAATTTGAATTATGGCTTACTTCTATTGTTGTTGTTGTCGCCGGCCTTGTCTCATAGGAAAGATCAATACATCGGTGTCATGGAGGATCAGTGTAATGTCCCTCGTCAGGTCGTTCAACCCACGTATCTCATACGGTACTGCAAAACCATCCAACTGAGCTTGGTTTATATACCGCCCTATGCCCCTGCGGCAACGCCATCCTTCGCCTCATGTCTAGAAGGAACTGTGAGAAGACTTGCCACGAAGCCATTCTCCTCCACATCCACTGACAGTTCGATTGCCGATCCGCCATCTCCTAATCTTCTTGTGATCTCGTTCAACACAGACAGAAAACGAATAGGCTCACAAAATATCACCACCGTGATTGAGCAAGGACACCATCAGGTGAACGATGATCTTGATGCCTGCACAGTGAAGGTGGACGATAGTGTTGGTAGAAGGCCAAAGTGAAGATGTCCCATAGATCCTCGTCACCTCCTACTGTGGGCCAACTGCAAATTAGCTAGTTAGAGTCATGACTGTTTAATTGATATAAGAAAGAGCAGGCTGGTTGGGCATGCAACCATACTTGATGAACGATGTACCATATAAAATAGTCATAATCGGATGAGATTGCTATCTTGCGAGCCTCCATGAAACTTGAAACAGGTAAATCATTAAATCAATAAATCTAAACCAGTCTTCCGGTTACCGTCAAACGCACGACGGAATGCAATCAAGTAGCAATCAGTATCCCTAATCAAGAGTTGGACTTGGACGTGTTCCGCGTAGGGCTTAGTGAGTAGGATAATATGATGACTGTTGGTAGCATTAGGGTTGGGGTTGCAAGCAGGGGTGACAGGGACATCCTGGGAACTAGCAATGAACATATATACAGGGTATTGGCGGTACGGACAGTAAATTGACCATGAAAATCGTCTAGCCATGACCCATCAATAACTTGCACATTGATTGTGGCCTTCACAGAGGAAAGAAGTTGGCCGAATGTCAACTCCAGCGTGCTAAGCTTGCTAGTGTATTCTCTATTAATTAGGCACGAACCATCAAAAGGAGAATAGTCATACCGCACAGCTAGAAAGCTCAAATATTTATCCTCGGACTTCGTACTGCCCTTCACTTTCAGCACAACCTCGAAGTACACAGGACTCATCACCAAAACAGCACAGGTAGGACCTATCACTATCAGTACTAAATCTGAATCATGCATGAAACACCATTAACTAAATAATATTGCCTCATTCATTCATTCCTAATAAGACTGGAATAAAATATAATTTATGTAAGAAAAAGGAATTTGAACATCACCAGCACACGTGACTGAAATTTTGCAAAAGAATCAACCACTTTTCAATGGCTTAGATTGCTCCAAGATTCATGCAAAGTAACCTGGTCCTTAACTCACACCACCTCTCACCCTCACTCGATACGCACCACCCCAACCCCGCGCCGGCGCCTCCCGCCGTCTCTCCGGCAACGCCACGGGCGTCGACGAGCCCCGCCATCCTCCTCCGCCGCCTCACCTCCACAGCCGCCGCTGCATCTTCATCATCTCCGACGAGATGCCCCGCCACCGCCTCCCACCACCTCCCAACCACTTCGATCTCGTCACCCCCGCCATCCTTCACCGCCCAACGCCCTCGTCCTCGCCCACGTCCGGCGCCGCTGCTGCCACCTCGACGTACCGCCACCGCCGCCACCTCGACGTACCGCCACCGCCGCCACCCACAGTCGGTCTGGCGCTACCCTTGCCTCCCTCTAAGCCCAAGGGCACCGATGAACCCTAACCCTAACTCACCGCCTCCGGTGAAGACCTCACCGCCGTCAATAGTAACCTCAAGCATGCATCTCCACAAGCCATCCAAATTTGAGAAAATTGACTGAAACTTAAGCAATTTTCAGGCAAATGTGCATTAGCAACACCCATAATACATTACTCAAATGGTACTACCTCCGTTCATTTTGACATGAAGACCTAGAATATGTGCCATCAAACTTTCTAAAGTTTGACCTCCAGTAGGTTTAAAACTATCTAGATTGTCTATATGAAAATTATTTCACTACATTTGTCGTTAAAAATACTTTCATAATATTATAGTTTTATTAGTAAACATTGAGATTAAGCAGCACAATCAAAACAATACATTACAAAACCATAAATTGAATGCAATGTACATAGCATAAATGATGTGAGGTGCATCAAAACAAATGATGGGAGGAAAATATTAACTTAATGCATTAGTACCAGAAAAAAAAAAGAATATTTGTTGAGGTGTGCATATACTCAAAAACACATTAAAGTGTGTCTGATTTAAAACATCTGTTTGCCAATGCCTTGCAAACAATCATAAGAAATTTTGAAGCCAACTTTCAGGAAAAAAAAATGACACAATCTATCATGTACACAAAGGTAGAACACTACAGTCTCAAAACAGATTTGAGGGACACAATGAACTCAAGAGGTCCACCTATGACAAGTGCTTGTTGCAAATATGAGCCACTACCTCAGCATTTCATCACTCTTTTCATGGTACGCTACCAAAAGAGTAAACAACAAATAAGTTGACACCTGAAAAGCATTGAGGTTATGCTCAAATTCAAACTAAGTTGGCTTAAACACAGACAATGGAGGCACCAATTTTCAACATTGGAAATAAGATTGACTGCCTTACATGTTTATATGGGATGTCATTTCTGCACTGATACGTGCATAGCAGCTAAATCAGGCATTATGTGCTAACAGAACCATTGAAAACTTAGAAGTGTTCATTGAATTTTCATAAACCAAACATATGCATCATGTTCTTTTGGTATTGAACTTCTCTAACTTTTATATGCTTTTGATTCGTTATTTGACATATTTCCATGACTAACAGGCAATAGCTACTGCTAGCCTTTTCTTATCATGCTCAATCCTAGTTGCGAGCAGGATAGTCACAATTTTGTCTAAAACCACCTATTATATGCATACCATTTGTACGACAGAGTTTTGCAAGCCTATATGCTAGCATCAATATGAATTACTGAATTAGTACTATAGTTGGAGTGACTTGATGCCAACAACATTAACAGTGCCTTGGCTGGAAGAATATGTATTTTTCATCTTTATTATCCCCGCGCAACCCTCACATCCCGCCCCCAACTCCCCCTTTTCTGTTTTAAATTGTTCTAATTCAATCATATACTGTTTTGGTTAGGAACAGGCTATTTTTTGGTACAGGTCTTGATTCGCAGTCACTGGCTACATTAGAGAAAGATTGCATCAGTAGTGCCTATACCTTTTGTTTTTACATATCCCCACTTGGGCACTAAAAGTTGCTTGTTTTGCCATCTGTACTTTGAAAATTTGGCACACCAAGTATATTTTACCACCTGAGATTTAGATAGTGGGTGGTAAATGTGAGCTCATATGCAGCCAGCTGAAACCACATGTGGTAAATATTATATAAATGGTGTGAATTTGCTAATAATAACAAGGCCACGTCGGTAAACAGAAGAACTGGTTGAAAATTTGCATTAGGTAGCACAACAAGAAAAAAACAAATAAGATAACGAATGATAAGAAATACTATGTACCAACCTTTTGGGTGAGGGTTTGGCAGTTATCCCTAGTGCGGTTGAACAAAATATTGCGATTGTGATCAACTGTGTCACGTGCGGCAATCATACCAAAAGCATCCAGCGGCCACTGTAAGCCCCCTCTTATTCCTGCAACTTTGATGGAGAAGATCTGCAGAGCAGGGTTGGTGCACGCGTGCTGTGGCAAAGGCCCATCCGTAAAACGCATGGGACCAATAGGTGCTGCATGTAATGTAGGCAAGGCGATTACAATTTACAACTGAGTTAAAGAAAGAAAGATGAAATGCATGTACGATTAGTGCCTATTCTTGTCAATAGAATTCTGATCCTACATGATGTAACCAAAATCAGAGTAGAACGATCAACCAAAAATACAGTTTGCTCACTTATTAAATAGGGAACATGAAGGGAACTAGCAACTCTATCAATAATCGAAATAAGGACAAAAAAAAAAGATCAATCATCAGCAAACCCTAATTAGCCTTACTGTACAAAAAATACTTACTTGTGTCATGGAAGGAACCGTAGATGCCGGCCCATAGGAAGTTCCAGCCGTCGCAGAACACACGAGCGTCGCGGGCCAATGTGTCATCATCCTCCTCGCAGTTGTTTTTGGGATCCATCGCCTCCGCCATCCTCCTCTCCCAGGCCGCCCTTTCTTCCGCCGCCCGCTTCCTCCCCTCTGCATTGGGATCTCTCTTCTTCGTGCTCATCGCTTCCCCTTCCCCCTGGCGGCCTCTCAACCCCCCGCCCCCGCCGCATCTCCATCTTGCAACGGCATCCAATCGTGCTTGCCTCGCCGCCGTCACCGCTAAGCTTTTTTTAACCTAGTTCTAGGGGATATTTGCCCTAGGTAACCAAACTGGTCTTCTCGGGCCGGCCCGCCTAAACAGACTGGGGCGGAGTATATTTCGACAACGACTCGTGTTGGCCGAATCGGATCATGGGATTCCAGTTTTTTTTTAATAATACATTTTTAAAATAATTTTGTAAAAATAATAGGCTGAAATAAAAAAATTACAAAAATATACCTCTGTCGGTCTGTTTTGTTGTAAATTGAATTGGTCAACGGATTATTTTATCATGGATTCATTTAGTTGACAAGGCTAAAGGTTCTATCATCATTTGAATTAGTGTGGGGCCTCATTTTTTTTATTAAGATCCCTTTTGGCAACTTGAAACCGGGCCGTTTCTACTAGAATCAGAGAGAAACCCAGTCAAACGAGTTAAAGCTCGAAACGATTCTCCTCAGAACGTTTCTTCTTTTTCCACACCAGGACCGAATCACTCTCAACCCCATTCCACCCCGATTCACAGAATCCAAACAGATAGCCAAACGGTTTCTAGACAATGATTCTGATTCTACCTGAAACGTTTCTACCAAGAATCTGGAACCGTTTCCGTTTCTATTAGAATATGGAACCGTACCAAACAGGGTCTAAATACTGATAATGGGTTCATATTGTACCAGTCCTATGATCAATGGCTGGTACACACATTTACAATATTGTTATCACATTCATACACAAGTTCTCAACTTTATTAATATAACTTGGTTTGTACATAAGGCTCTGAAGCCCTAATCAAAAGCAACGAAAGATACAGATACTTATCAGTAGGTCTTACCCATCTATCCTCACAAGTAACTGACATGGCTAAACCCTAGAAAACTCGTCATGATATTCCCTGTGTCATGTGGTATAAAACATATTCTCGAGGCGTTTTGTTCTTTTACCTAAAAACAACAATAATAACAAGTTGAGTACATTATGTACTCGCAAGACTTTTATAAAACCTATAATATATGCATATTTTATTGAAAGAAAGACTTCCATGGTTATTTTCAATAAAAACCAATTTGGATTGTAAATACTGAGTAATAGATTAAAGGCAGAATTTAGTAAAAGCAATTTGACGGGTATATGAAATAACAAGTATGTAAGCATAAATATAGTAACTCACAGTTCTCTATGACGTGAGCAACAATTCGTCTATTCCCTACCAACACATGGCACAAAACCACTCTTTACCAACACATAGCACAATAGCTGAAATCAATCTTGCCAACATATGGCCAACAAATGAGTCAATTGTAGGGTAAACTTTTCAATACTAATTTTTCTATTTCCAATCCATTTTTATGAAAATATCAAAATCAACCAACTAGTGTCAATTCATCAAGTTTCCCATAACCACGGGCATGACTTTTCGAAAATATTTAAACTCTACAGAGATGTACAGCTTTACTCACAAGGAATGATCATCTCTTTTTGTAATACATTTTTAACACACTTTCTTTGGTCTGCCACAAAAAGATCATACATAACTATTGCATTACTTGTCCTAACTTTGCACTAGCCCGGTGATGACAAACCCTTACTATGGTGGTAGAAAATACTTGTACAATCACTATATGACAAATGGTTATACGCCCCCATTGTCCCACTTCTCCCCGTAGTAAGGCATACACGGCATGCGTTATTCCCAACACCTCGATGAGGGCACCCCTTCAAGCAATCTATCACAAAAGGCTCGTGCTACTACGGTCTTCCAATGTGCAAAGCTAGTTCTAAGTAACTTAATAAGTTAAAGTTATCTATACCAATCTTTATGGTTGTACGGACATCCCTTGGATCATACAACACTATGTTCAGTCCTTAATCTGACTCGGGCGAGAAATCTTCCCTATCTACGTTCAAGTCACATGCACTTCCGATTTTTACCAATACTCACTCGCGTGAAAACCATAGTTTTATTTTTCTTTTTATCAAAATACTGTTGATCACATTATCCATTGTGTCCAACATTTCTTTTCATCACGAACGATAATGTGGAGCTTCGGTCTTAGATTAGTGATTCAGATCCTTACTATTTCGTCGGACTGGGAATTAACGCAACCCGCAAGAAATCCAATCACTTATCAGAAAATTGTACCTGGATTGAGGCCAATCGATTGGCAAACACACACCTCTTGTGTTCATGTGCCAGTTGATTGAAACCAATCTGATCTTCCCGCATATATGTGTCTAGTGCTAGTTCCCTAAATCAGTAGGCTAACACTCACATATTTTCAATCGAGATGCATCACAACCACATACTCAACTAATTCACATAAATAAAAGGGTAGAGCTATTACAGCTACCTAAACTTACAGTTTATGATCGACCGGCCGTATACAACACAAAAGAAATCCAAATACAACGGAAATCCAATAGGTTCCAAAATAAACTTTGCGGTGTGCTGTTCACCACCTATAGGCAACCGACTGGGGAAAGACCCAGTTAACCATCAGCGAAGTCATTGAATTCAGAAGTGTACTGCGACTCATCGAGTGGATCTTCATTACCTTCTTCTAGTCAAAATTTGTGAGAGCAAATGGTGAGTACACGTATGCACTCGCAAGACTTTAATGTATGGAAACAATAATATAGATACAAGGTTACATCAATGAATAAAAGTTTCTACATTAAGTCTGACTTGAGCATACAACAAATTTTATTTGCAATAGAGTAATACATATTTCAAAACTCAGAATCAATAAGAGCAACATTTACAAAAATTAGTAGCAGCAAAGTAAGTGACATTTGTATCACAGTTCTTGACCCACCCTGGTCACGAACCTCTCATACCATTCCAGCAATCCACATACCAAAACCCTTCCACATCCATCTTTCCAAAACATTTCCAAAACCCAAAACTGAAAGTCTATACTCAGCATTATTTTCTGAGCTGCTCTTGACCGTGAGTATGACTAATCGATTAGATTTATTTTCTGTAGAGACTTTACACTTTACCCACATAACATATTCTAGCAACCATGTCAACCATACCACGCGATACTCATTGTATCCGTTTTGCTAGACTGTGACGAAACTATTCAAAAGATTAGAGTTTACCCCTTGCACCAGCCCAGCAATGTGTGTTCCTTGCTACGTCTCAAGAGGGGTCACTAGCATCAACTCTGTGCTCACGATGGTTACGCATCACCCTCGCCCTCCCTGTAGCAAGGCATTACCTTTGTATTGGCATACTCTGACCCCGACGCCTTGACGAGGGAGTACCTAGAACAGCACCCTTCATGAGGTGTGTCCATGCTACTTCAGCCTTCTGAAGTGCAAGGTTAAACCCCAACCAGTTTTATAGGTTAAGGCTATCCCATACTAGCACATGAGGTTGTATGGTTTGACTCAGTTGATAGCATCAAGTTCAATCCTTAGGGTGACTCGGGCGAGATCTTCCATTACCCCCTACTATAGCGACAGGAGTCACTAGCGGCACCCACGATGCTCACAATGGTCCCACGACACATCGCCCTTGTCCGTCCCCATAGCAAGGCAATCCACCGTACAAGCCCTCACTTGTACGTCCAACACAATCACAATTTCCAATCCAATATCCTACAAGTCCACACCTTGTACATTCAACCACAACACATCTCGCCCGTGTCCAAAACATACATTTTCCGTTTTTTCACTTTTGCCAAAGTAAGCACACCATTTAACCATTTTCGAAGGAATTCACATTTTGATTGATTGATGACTTAATTGACAATTTCTACGGCATGACCAAGCATATGCAGATATTAAGCAATTATACCCATCCAACATTCCATTAGTTGTCTATAGCTAGCTTAATGTTCATCAAGGTTATCATGTCAGAGTAATTAAGAAAATTCCACCAATATCGGGATATAGCTACCAATTCCCACAATATAGTAACTTTACTGAACATACACGCATGCATAATAGCTTTGACAAAATGAAAATAAAACTTTGCAATTATGGGATCAAAATGTTCAAGGGAGGTGCTTGCTTGTTTGCTCTTCAACAAATTCGGACTATGGGTCATAGTTGGGAACATCGACGGACTCCGACACGTCAACGTTAGGATTTGAGCTCAAAATTCAACGGATTTAACTCAGGATTGATTCCACCCGTCTTGAGGCTTGCTTGGAACTTGGTGAAGCTGCTCAACACCTTGATGCTCGTTCTCCTAGCTCCACTTGTGCTCAAACCGCCGGGGAAGGAAGAAGAAGAGGGAGAGGTCGGTGGAGGGAAAGAGAGGAAGGAGGAGGAAGCTTGGAAGGGCTCACGCAACTTCACTTCAGAGCTAGACAACCCAACTAGGGGATTCTTGGAAAGGGTTCCCCACACAAAGATCCACTTCTCCTTTTTGCCAAGTCTCTGCTCTTTATTAGCCCCTGCATCAAATTGCAAATGTGAGCAACCGATCCGATATCATGTACCCAAGAGCTAAGAGAAGAAGTAGCAACATTAATTTCTATAACATTAATACCTTAAGTGGAAGTCACACTCCCATTCTTCTTATCTACTAGGTACTTCTCGCAGTTTCGTTTCTAGTATCCTGATTTCTTGTAATAGAAGCACTGAGTTTCAAGCTGAGGGCCAAGTTTAAGCTTCTGAAGCTTAGTTTTGAGGCTCGCGATCTCATCTTGAGCATTGCCCTTGCCCTTTCTCTAACCTTAGCCTTCCTCTTTTTGAAGGTAGTTGTTTTCTGAACCATCATCACATGATTGGGTTTTTTCTTAATGCTTTCCTCGGCATACTTGAGCATCCCATGAAGTGCATTCAAGCTTTTCTCCATGCTATTCATGTGATAATTCATAATGAATGGCTTAAAGCTCTAAAGCAGAGACTGCATAATTACATCTGTAGCCAAACCAAGGCCAAGGGGAACTCAAGTTTTTCCAATCTCCCAATGTAACTAATCATCTTGGTCACATGAGGGCTGACTGGACTACCTTTAGACAGCTTACAAGCAAACAGAAGCTTTGAGATACCATACCTCTCAGCTCTTGCTTGATTCCCAAACATGCCATTGAAGCCTACAATCATATTGCAAGCATCCTGGTCCTCATATTTCTTTTGCACCCTCGAGTCCATGGTGACAAGCATGAGACAGCTGACCTCTATAGTGGCATTAACATGTTTTTCATATTCAACCTTCAAATTGCGAGGAGCATTTTTGGCTGGTTCATCAGGAATCGAATTCTCTAGAACATAGTCCTTCTTTTTGTGTTTGAGAACAATTCTCAGGTTGCGATACCAATCCACAAAATCTGTTCCATCTAGTTTTTCCCTTTTCAAAACCGATCTCAAAGCAAAACTAGGTGTAGCAGTAGGAGTAGGAGGTGCCATTTAACTACAACAAAAACATACAAAGTTTCTAAGCACTATGTTAATGTAAAACTTTCATTAAACATTTTAACAAGACACTCTTATTTTATGTCCCTTTTATGGACACATAGTGAGTATTTAAGATCCATATTCATTAAACACTAGTAAGCTTTGGCATCACTGCTAGAATTTTAATGACATAGGTAAGTAACAACTTTGCTAATTACATCTTATGTAACTCTTGTTAGCTGAATATGAAAACAGGTAATGAATGCCTCCATCAATTTAACATATGGCCAGGTCAACTCGCCCTTAGGACTCACATGATGGAGGGAGCACTTCCCGTTTCCGAGTGCCAATTAAAAAACCAAGCCTCGTGTGTGTTTTCCTATACACTAATTGTCTTGTATCTGTTCCTTCATTACTGAAATCAAATCCTAACCACTTATGTCCTCAAGCCCAAAACCGTTTTGATGGCTTGATTAAATCAACCATTGTTATACGTAATGTGTCCAACACATCCCTATCATATATTAAGATAGTCATTGGTATACTACTTTGGCAGTCATATTAATAAGGGATAATTGGATATATGCCACTGCAGGAACCGCTTATTCGAGATTTGTCATCGTTCCTTTGCTTTTTCGAACGATGCCATTATGAAACCATGCTTATTCGAAATATGCCACCGCTCGCGTCCGGTCACGACACGTGTCCCGTCCATGATGGCAAATCTCGAATAAGCGGTTCCTACAGTGGCATATATCCAATTAATACGGGACATGTGTCGTGACCGGACGCGAGCGGTGGCATATTTCGAATAAGCACGGTTTCATAGTGGCATCGTTCGAAAAAGCAAAGGAACGATGGCAAATCTCGAATAAGCTGTTCCTGCAGTGGCATATATCCAATTAACCCTATTAATAATGATCTAAATTCTTAATAGGTGCAACAATTGGATGGATAATTTTGATTGAAAATTTTAACTATAGGGATGAACAACATCTACTATGAACATGGCATCACATGCAATGAGTATCAGGAAAATAGCAGGGATTCAAACACACCCACAGAAAATCAAATTCAGTTGTGAAATAGTATGGCCCTTAGCATTAGGATCTCCATCATCATGCTTGTTTGCTCACCTAGCCATCATCCTTGATTGTTCACCTAGCCATCTTGCTTGATGCGACCATCTTCAATGCAACTCCTTACAACTTTGATAATGAATTTTACATAAGGATTTCAAACATCATAAGTCGACACGCATGTCGTTATACAATTGAAATAGCCTTATGGCTTGACACGACACACATGCCATGTAAAAATTACATGCATCACATACACATAGGCCATACTATTTCACATAACTTCCTGCAAAGATGAGTTAAACAAAAATGATTCTACGGTGCAGGGGTCCGAGGGGCAGTGCCCCTGGCGGTGCCCTAGAAATTTTTTTAGAGGCATGTCTTCTATCAAAGGAAAACACCCTCAAAATTTTCATGGATCAATCAGATTAACCCAATCCGATTCAATTGATTGGCTTGATCCCATATGGCCGGACTTCGTAAACCCTAATGGTGGTAACCTGACCAGTAAGGGCTACGTCGTACCATGAACGAACACACCCAAATCAAGATTAAGTCGGTTTGCACTTTCCTCAAACCCTAAATTGATCGATGTCATCAATGGCTGCCTCCACCAATTCATCACATGAATCGAGAGAATAAGTAATAGATCCAATCTAGTAAACTCACATACCATATGTGCAACATCTAGATCACGAATCTACTTGAGATGTGTCGGGACCTGAATTTACAAACTCGGACCCTCTGTGTATTCAGCACTAGTCCAGGATCACGCTAGTGCACACAGTCTCAACCTCGGTAAATATCACAATCATACACATCGATAGTAATAAAGTACTTTAATTAGGATAACCAAACTGGTTGCTCGACCTTATGGTCGAGTTACAAGAGTACGCCACACAGGACGAAAACTTATTAAGGAAATAAGTTGCAGCGGAATAAAAGCATCAACGTGACGCCATCCAGTATACCACAGGCAACTGACTGGGCTCGCTCCCTAAGTAGACGGCTCCTCCTGAAGTTCTTCCACCAAAGCTGGCGTCGCTTCTCCTTCAACTGGTGTTATATTGTGGCAAGGGTGAGTACTTGGTACTCAGCAAGTCATGCACAGAATGCAGCTAATATTCTATATGCTTGGCTTATTACAAAAGATAGGCTAACAGGTACATTTTGCGGTAAAACAGCCATTAACAAGTAACATAAGTAGATTCGAAAGCAGTAAAGGTAAAGTAATATCAATAACTTTTCCAAGAGTTAAGTAAACACTTTTGCTTTCCTAATCCACATTTCCATCAACGTCATTATTTAACCCAACCAAACTTTCCATCTCCAAGTTATTTTCATGAAAGTCTAACCCTAGACTATAATCCCCGAGCAATGTACAGTGCCGCGGACACGGCTATTCGAATATATTTTACACTCTGCAGAGGTTATGCACTTTACCCACAAGATACAGTCAAACACCACAAAGGCGAATGATCGTAACAAAGCATTTCAGAGACCGCAAACTAAACAAGTGAGCGTCTCCGGTTTCTGTCATACACCATCCCTTCCCTTAACAGAGGTGAAGTATGGGATCGACATACCGTTGGACAGGCACCATGCCGTGGCCTTGGTACGCTCCCCTTTCAAGCTATACAAAAAGTGTAGTTGACACCCCCCGAGGTTTCACATGCCAGTTATTAGTAACTTACTCAACTAGGTCCGTCCCATTGCGGACATGTGATCGCACGCTTGACTCAGATCAAAGGCTTGAAAGGTTAAGTCCTTAGGATGACCAGGGCAAGACTACCCGAAGAACCAAAATGACATTCCAGGTGCCACTCATGGCCCACCATATCATCCTTGACACTTGTCCCGGTCTAAATCTATTTATCAAACCCAGTTGATTACCATGCACCATGTGCCATCATCAACACAACAGATGATACTTCTCCAAAATAAGTTCAATATCTCATTAAGTCAAGCTTAACATTTGATTGTCTAAAATCATGTGATGCACACGTAGCAGGTCTAAGCAATGTACTACAACGATCTAAATACCCAATGTTGGCAATTCACTAATGTCCAACTACATATTCCACAACTAGGGTGACAAGGGTTCATGGCACATAATTTAATTAATCAAGGTGTCATACTGCAATTTGGCATTTATCTAATTCCCAGAAATAATTTAAACAATTTCTAATTAAATTAGCATGCAATAATTTAAATTAAATTAACTTCAAAAATGGTATCAATATGGTCAAAGCATAACTTGCCTTCAAAAAGTACTTGTTCTTGATCTTGAGCTGGCTCCTGGGTCAACACTTCGCCTTCGAAGCCCTCGAGTACTTCAACGTCTACTTGTAACGCGTGCAAATAGCAATAAATAAATAAAACAATACATACACCTTGCTCAAAAATTCAAATAAAGTCCACAAACAGAGAGAACATAGTTTTACAAATTTCTAGAAATTAGAATCGCTCAAATCGGAGTTAAAATGCAAAAGTTATAATTGTTAAAGTTTAAAGAATCTATTAATTAATTATAAACAGAGAAATTTTCATATTCAAAAATTAATTAAAATTCATATTTAGGTAGATCTCAATTTTATAAAAATTTAGAAATTGGAATCGTTCAATTCGGAGTTAAAACACAAAAGTTATAAGCGTTTGAAGTTTGAAAATTCAAATAAATCAATAACCGAGTTAATTCATTTATTTTTCTATTGAAAAATCGATTTATTGCGTCATCAAGACACGTGGACCAATCAGAAGCCGCCACGTCGCCTTGGGTCCATGGACCCGGCGCACGGCACGGCTCAGGTCCACCGTGGACCCGGTCCACGGGCACATGTCTCACTGACATGTGGGACCCCTCGGGTGACGTCAGCACTGACGTCACCGCGCTCGCCCACACGGTACTGACACGCGGGCCCCACCGTGACGTTAGCGGTGACATCATGGTGCGGTTGGCTGCCCCGCTGACATGCGGGCCCCATGCTGACGTCAGCGGCAACCGGGCGACTCCCGCACTGACCGCGCCGGTCCAACTACCGGACACGTGGCTCAATCTGGGCCGTTGGTTTGAAAATCAACGGTCCAGATCAGATCTAATTTTGCACGTTAATTTGGGCCGTTCGATTTGGATCGGACTGTCCAGATTCGATCGGGTTTCGCCACACCGTGGGGTGGCGTGGCATGACCCGGGTAGGGGTGGAATTTTAGCTCGAGGCTCGAGGCTCGGCTCGGTGCGGCTCGGCTCAGCTCGCATGGCCAACGAGCCGAGCCCGAGCCTACCGCCTGGCTCGCTTTAACGAGGAGCCGAGCCCGAGCTCGTGAGCGGCTCGTTAGGCTCGACGATCATTGAGTTATATAAGGTATGAATTCACAATACAAGAATCAGTGATACCCAATGCTAGACATCTAATGAGCAATGCTTGTCTTACCTTACTTTTTGAGTTTACTCTTCTTAGTAATCGCAAATGTCTTGTATTGGGTCTACTGATTACTTTTGCACGTATAAAAGTAAGCGGAGTATTCTTTTTCAGATTACATGTTTGCAGCTTTTATAAATCGAAAGAGCGATCTAACCATCTCAGCTTAAAAGGCGTCCCATAAATGTGAAATTACTTCTTAACCGAACCCTAGAGGAGGCTGGAGCCTGAGAACGGTGAGAATGGATGGAGGAGCTTCGTTTTTTTGTGAGAATGAAGGGCATTTGGGCCCTTGCCAGTGCCCTTGTAGGCCGGCTCGCGAGCCGGCTCGAGGCTTGAGCGAGCCCGAGCCGAGCTCAAGATTGAGCTCGATGTATGCAACGAGCCGGGCTCGGCTCGGCTCGAAAACTGGCGTTCCACCCCTAGACCCGGGTGGCGACACGTGGCTCCATCCACGCCGTTCGATTTCGATCGAACGGCCGAGATTACATCTAATGCTATAACGCGGCTAACCCTAACCGTACGATCTAGATCTAACGGCTGAGATTGGATCTAGCACGGTGCAGTTACGGCTACGTGGATTAATCTAAGCCGTAGGATCTAGATCCAACGGTTGGGATTAGATCTAAAGAACTAAACGTGGAACTCAGCCGTGGTGACGTGGACGAATCCTGGCTGTGCGATGAAGATCCAACGGCGGAGAAGCTTCGCGGTCCGGCGATGGCGCGCGGCGGAGCTTGGTTGCCAGATATGAAGACGATGACGAGCCCGACGGCGTTGCGGTGGGATTCCGGCGAAGTGGATGGTAGCCTCCGATGTGTCTCGTCGCGACGGTTCCGGATCTGGACTCGGTGACAGCGGAGGACGAATTCAACTTCGGCGAGCTCTAGCGGGCGAACGGCGGCGGCTCGGGCTCTAGCGGGCAAACGGCGGCGACTCGGGCTTGGTGGGTTAGGGCTGCGGGTGCGCATGGAAGAGGGCTACGCGATGGCAGCGACGGCGCATTAAATAGGGATCTCGGCTTCCGTGAAACTCGCGCGAAACGAGGCCCACTTGGCTGCGGCGGCGGAGTCCGTAGGCGTCACAGAGAGGGTGACGTGGGCACACGCGGGCCGTTGGATCGAGATCCAACGGTGGAGCGGTTAGGGCTGGGTCGGGTTCGAGTCGGGCTCGAACTCGAGTCTGACTCGGGCTCGGTCGGAGGAACAGTACAAACCAACTCGGCATTTCCAGCGATTTAATAATTAAATTAATTTCCAGAAATTCATTTAATTCAAGAAAAATAGCAAAATACTCAGAAAAAATCCAGAAAAATTCTAGAAAATAGTTTAGGGCATTTGGGATTCAAATAAAATATTTCCAATAAAACTTTATTTGAAACTATTAATTATTTAATTATCTCAAAAGTGTATAAATTCAAATTAAATCCAAATAAATTCCAAAAATTCACAAAAGTGCAAAATTTCATTTAAATTCATGAAAAGCAAAAATTGGGTTGTTACAAGATGGCTCTGATACCACTGTGGAGATACACAATATGCTATGCTAGCACAAATTAAAGTTTTTCTACGCACAACTAGAAAGTTATTCGCAAGAAGGCGATCATAGATCAGATTACCACTAGATGCGCAGTTGCGGAATCCTTCACATGTTGATGTAGTGGATCGTCATCTCCACGTCGCAGTCATCGCGTCGATGAAGTGGATCGTCCTTCCCTTGCCGCAGCCCTCACGTCGATGAAGTGGATCGTCCTTCACGCCAAAGTCATCGCGTCAGTGAAGTGGATCATCCTATCCACGCCGCAATCGTCGTGTCGATGAAGCAGTTCATCCTCTCCATGCAGCAATCGCAGCAGCGTCACCACAGTAGTCCACACGTCCATGGATGGAACATCGTGCGTCGGTATAGAAGCACCGTGTCGCTCGGTAGGGGCAATGAGAGGTGGAGGCTAGGGTTCTAGACGAAAATCTCTACTGCATGCCCATCCTTCTCCTCTCTTTATATAGCCACGCAGTGAAACCCTAAGCTAGGGCCCATTAGCACGTTCAGCCCACAAGGTCCATTAATTATGGATCCAATCCGAATTAATGCGTCCCAGCTCATTAAGTGTGTGACCTTGTAGGTTCATGTACATTTGGACATAGATTCGAAAAACTCTTTTCCAATCCAATAGTCGGTAACGTCTCCTTGTAGGGCATACCAACTCCCCAATGCATATGATCAAATCAGACATAACCTTTCAAAAGTACTCATGTAATAATCCTTTTGCCAAACTATATGAAGATTGAACTCAAGGCGAGAAGCATGTCATCCTTTGACAATTCAATCCATCTCTCGTGTCTGTGATATGTTAATAAGTTGTGATTAACTCCTTAATCACGGCATGGCCATGCACTTCCTTAATCATATCACACAAGTGGCCTAGACATATATCTCTGTTACACTCGAGTGGCAAATTCCATCTTGATTGCTCACTTCGCTCTGCATGCTTTTATAGTAAACATGAAAGCAACATTTATAACTATCAGGTTAGGAAATAGTGTTTGGTAACCCTAAGGTAAACTATTACACATGTAGAGAATGTGACAATCTCAGGTCTAAGGATCATACATCTACTATGTATGAGATACACTGATGACACATAAGAATGTAACATTCTCGCAGTGTCCCATTGTGGGTCTATCTAACCCATGTTCTTCAACATGCGTTCACAATTTATTGATCATATCTCTATATCCTATGATCTATGAAACATGATCATCTATCAGTACATGTGCTGATCTATTCATCATTGTCCTCTACGATGATATCCGATCAATATATTCATAGAATTACATCAATAAAGAGTTTCATAAGCAAGTCATATACTTGCTGCTCAATATAATGATATGCATTCATTGGACAAATAATCATATTATTATTTATAAACATAGTCATACTACAATCATCCATATGACTGTCTCTAGGGCATAACACTAACAGAACTTCGAAGCTTTTCTTGCTGCTCAAACACAGTTGATGCACGTCACGATGCAGCAGATGCAGAAAATGCTCAAGCCACCTCCAACCAAGCCAATCAAGCTAACCAGGGACAACACCCATATTCCAAGCTGTCAGAATTCATGATGACCCGTTCGCCTACATTTTCTGGGAACACGAATCCATTGAAGGCAGACGATTGGCTGAGATCCATCGAGAGGAAGCTGCACATCACACTAGATTAGATATGACATGGACTAGCAAGGATCTTCATGAAAGTAGCTAGATGCAACATATCTTAAATTTATCAATTGCTTGAAAAGACAAAGCTCAGAAAATGAAAACAAGTCTATATGTAATGCAAGAAAATCAGTTTCAAGAACTCCCCCTCAACATGTGAGTCAATTTTAAGCACAAATCTGATTCAAGTTGAGTTATTAGCAATTTTGATTCCAAGAAATGTGTGACCAAAGATTTGCTATCCAGAATCTCCTGTATATTTCTGTACTAGTCCCAGATCAACGCTAGTACACACAGTTCACAATGATATATCTTAATCGAAAAGAACGAAATGTAAATATAAATACTGAGTATCGGCCAGAAGACCACTTATTACAATACAATGTCACATGACCTTACAGCGGCGGAAACAAGAATACAAAGTAAAGCCAAATAAACTCCACAGGCAGACAACTGGGGAGACTCGCACCTAGTTTTCTTGATTGCCTTTATTGAACTTCACATCATAGAACTCACCATCTTCCGTAGCATCTTGGAAAGTTTCTGATGATTAAGTTGAGTGTAGCACATGAGTACAAACGTACTCAGCAAGTCTGGTACAGATGCATTATGCAGGGCTTTCCAAGGATGGCTTAATATGGTTTTTTTGCTCAAAGCCAAATTTTAACAAACATTACTAGTATTAATTTTCGTAAAGCAATTTTAACAAATATTTGTACAATTGAAATTATTTATAACTCAAGTGAAGGTTCTAGCCACCAACACTAGTATACAGGCTCTAACCGCACATTTCAAAAGATCGTGACTATCCAACAAATGACTCCATCCGTCATGATTCAAAATAGGTTCCAACCAACTGACTGGCACCAGCTGCCAGGAACACATCCGAGAGTTCTAACCACTCCTGGATCCCCAAAACAATAATTAAAAAAAAAAACAAAAAAAAACAAAGTCTACCAATATGAAAGTATTATTTGCCCGCCCTTGGCCGTAGACACGGCTATTTGAATAGTTTTACACTCTGTAAAGTTTGTACACTTTACCCACAAGAGATATTTCACTTTTAGTGTCGGCCATAACACGCTTCCTTAGGCGTACGACAAAGTGAATATCACAAGGCCTTTACAATGCAATAACCTAACTCAACTCCACTCGCTAAGGTTTCATTGTTGTTAGGGTTCCATGCACCCAGTACAGAAACCCCCTCTTGCACCGTGTGGGAAAAACAACTTGCCTCCATTTGGCACCTACATTCCACCATCAGGCGAGTCTAAATTAGATTTGTCGGGGATTGGATAGTTCCCATAATTACCATAGTACCCCGGCAGTTAGTTCCATCCGGACCATGCGTACCCTTGGAGGACGTTCCTGAGGATGACCCGCAGGGATCAGGTTTTGTTGCTCGGTTCGCCCGATTGGTACGGGCTCAATGCCTGGCTTCGGTATCCAAGCACGGGGCCCGAGCATACTTGCTCGCCCAGAATTAAACTTGCTCGGTCTTAGCTCGTCCACAAGGTGCATGGTCAGATGGTTGTGGTCCATGGTTACGCCAGAATAGCGAGGAGCGTGCCACGATGTGGAGCCGTTGCTCCCACGATGAGAACGTGGCGTAAATTTAGGATTCAGTTACAACAATGTTAGCCGTGGTCAAACGTCTGTTGCTTGGACTGTTGTAACAGCCCAAAATTGTTTGCTAGCTAATTTGTGCATGGCATGCTCATATCATTCATAATAGTGGCATAATTGACACTTAATTAAGACCATATAAATGCTAGCATCCTTTTTAGTAAGACGAGTATGAATCTATAACATTCATGACACCTTAAAAACAACTACTCATTTATACCCATGCTTTATTCACCATTAGTCAATGACATGTGGACCCTACATGTAAATGAGAGAGAGTGGACTGCACACACCTAATCTGTCATTTCTCACCTTATCCACCTCTACCCACTCTCCCACCCACTCCATGACATGTGGGACCTTGACCCACATGTAAGGGATGAAGTGGTAGCCATATATAAGAGTTCTTCACCTCTTTTTCTCCTCCCATCACCTCATTTCCTGCTCCCACAACCAGAAAAACAGCAAGGAGAGCATTGCAAGAACACCTCTCCATCCTCCATTTTCCTCCACACCATTCCTCCAAAAATCAAGATCAAGCTTGTGCATGCTATACCATTGTATTCCCATCATCCCAAGCTTCAATTCCATCCAAATGGATTCTTGATGCACCAAGTATTGGGTGAGTTCTAATTGATTTCCTTCTCTCCATGTTCTGAAATTTTTGTCACTTGAGACTCATTTCATTTCTTCTCCATGGGTTACATCATCAAACCTTGAATCGGGTTGTACATGTCATGTTGCTACCTTAAGGAGGAGAAGGTGTCATCTCCAAGAGCTAGGAGGAGGCGTTGATATCGGGAAGAACACCGAAGATCACCTTCACGGCGTCATTCTTGATCTCTTCATCAAACCAACCTTCCACTGAGTGCAAGGACATCCTTGTAGTGGTAAGGTTCTACCCTACTCCATTTTCTTGAAGTGTAGGAGCATAATGTGCAATAGCCATTCAATGACTTGAACAAAAATCTTGTTGGATTGTACAGTTTGACACACATCGGAACTTCCGGCCCCAAATCGGAACATCCGATGTGGCTAAAACTCCAGAAATTGTTTAAATCCTAACCCTGTCTACGCTGGAAATTTACACATATCGGAACATCTGATGTTCACATCGGAACTTCCGAAGTTTCCAGAGAAGCACCTTTCGTGTAATCTAACGGGAAAATTTTTCTAAGTCTGGATCGGAACTCCCGATACTAAGTTCGGAACTTCCGACTGAACCAACTTCAAATGACCATAACTTTTGCATCGTAAGTCCAAATTGGGTGAAACCAATTCCTATGCTCTCATAGGGTCGTCCTCTATCATTTCCAATAGAAAAATAAGACTTGGGTTGCATATATGAGGATCTATCATAGGATCTTTAACAAGTTGTAGTATTGTTGACCCTCACCCAAACGATATTGTTTTAGTGATAACTTTTGACACACAAGTCCAAACTTCCCAAAGTCAAATCGTATGTTCATATTATGACTATTACTCTAAAATCATGAGCATTTCATGCATGATTGTGCATATTTCAATTATGATTTATTGTTTCATTTGTGTTCTTGATTGGAGTTATTTGAATTGAATCCTCTCGATAGGCGTTGACGCTTCGGAGGACACTCCCGAGTACGACTACACTTACGATATCAAGAACGAGCAGCAAGGCACTATTTTACTCCTTGAACATGATTGCTCCTACTAGTTGCAATTATGCTTTGAAGTTATTTTACAAATTGCATGCCTACTTTCAATTATATCTATGTTGGGGGTAGAATGCTTAGTTATTACCTCGTTGACATGTTATCCTCTTACCATGTTCCTTTCGTGTACCATTGTCGCCCTAGGTGGTTGGTTTATTATTATGTATGGGTTCGTACGATTTGCTTAGCCATGCTTAGAACATCGTTAGTAACCGCGATAGATGGACTTAGTTCATCGGTCACAAAGATCAAATTGATTACGATGATGATGGATCAAGTGTGGTTATTGTGTAGCAATGTTGGTTAAGGACCTTAAGGATTGAATCCTAGTGACGTCTCTTTGAGTAACTATCGTGCGAACCACACGCTGTTTATGGGACCAGTTTAACCAAGTACTTGTGTATGACTAGGGGTGTTTAAACCATATGCACCCGGAATTCCTTGAGCCCGTTAGAGTGTCAAGGAATGTCCGCCGGGGTTCCTTGAGCCCGTTAGAATGTCAAGGAACGTCCTCAGAATCCCTCGAACTTTGTGAGAGTTGGGGATGTCTAACAACGGGTGTACTCCTTGGTCCACATACACGGAGCACTGAGCATGCGGGATCAAGGGTCACAGTCACCCGGGTGGTTTAAATACACTACTATGCATACTGGAAAATGGTTTTGTCACGTTTACCTCGGCCGGCACATCAAAGGAATTGTGCTCATAGCTTGGCTTATGAGTGTGGCGTGTCGTGTGGGTAAAGTCGTACCTCTGCAGAGTTTAAACTATTCGAATAGCCGCGTCCATGGTCAAGGACGATCGCTTGATTTGTCAGTCACTGGGCGAGTTTTAAGGACTTAGTAAGAATGGGATGGTTGTGGAAAAATGACACGAGTAGTGGAGTACTCGTGGGTGTAGGCGAACACGAGCGATGGACTCGTGATTCGGAGAGTGCTTAGAGGTACGAAGTGAATGTGGAATGGTTATGTTTATGATGATCTTATATTATGTATTAGACTTTGAAAAGGTTTACCAAATGCAAGTTTCAATCTATACATGATTATGTTTTTATTCCAATTATTGCTTTATGCGGAAATTACCCCTGTGCCTTCTCTTGATGTAGAAACCACATGTAGCTAGAACTCAACATACAACTTATATTATTGTGCGAGTACACTCTTTGTACTCAATCGGTTTGTCCACTTGCTGCAGGTGAGGATGAGGCACTGCCCGGAGACCTTTACCGGGCAGATTTCGATGATGCTAACGTTTAGTGGCACGTTCTTACTTCTAGTTGGTTGCCTGCGGGCTATGGCACACTACGTTGGACTCTTTTGTTGTTTATATTATGTTTCCGCTGCATGTTGATGTAATAACACTAAATATGTCGTTGTGGACAGCAGTCCTGCTTTTATATGTAAATATGCTTATGCTTCCGTTAATTGTGTATGTGTTGTGATGTCAACTGTTGGATGAGAACGCACGTATTGGTTAACTTTCCTGGGACCAACACGGGCATATTCACGGAGCGCCCGAGGTTCCCTTGATTCACTTAAATTGTACCACATGTTTGGGTGAATCAGTGGAGTGCCGTGGACGGTTCCCCACAACTGTAATCAACAAAATATACCTGTAACCTATAAATACCTCTTGTGCATATACGAGAGTGGAGAGAGATGCCACCCCTGGGAAGAACATACGCAAAACACAAAAATACAAACTCACCACGCTGGAGTAGGGTTGTTATCTCCCTAGTGAGAGGCCCGAACCAGGATAAATCACTGTGTCATCTCTCAAGTGTACATTGTCCCGTGATACCGAGCATCCTTCAGAAGCAACCCTTCACGTAAGAAGGGGCCAAGGTTGATCCCTCAATCAACAAAGTAAGCTCGGCGGGGGCCCGTTCCCCAATCAGCAACACACCCGGGGGTTGTTCGCCTCACGATGGAAGATGGTCGAGAGCTCGCCAGCACCTGGAACATCGACCAACTACGTAAGCTCTTCATCTAATTTCTTTTATTACATGTTTCTCTTTTGCAACATTAAACGATTTTCTTTCAATGAAATTCGGTTCTTTCGCTCGTCCTATGACTTCCATTCTTCCCAAGATCTTGTGAATGACCCCAAAGTCCCTGCCCGCTGGTAAGCCGACTCGGTCTCGCTCAGGGGCATACTTCCCTCCTCACGATCTTGATGATAGGATGAACGCAAAAAGGGCAAGAACATTCGCTCCAATTACATTTTTTCTAAGGATCGGCTAGCGTGTGCGTGAGTGACCAAAAGTGCAACGACTAGCGCCAGATCACTAAGCCCGCCTCTGGAGGTTTCAGTCTACAAAAGCAGATTATATTTCGCAGTAGTACTCCGCTGCAAGTCACAATCGCACACAGACATCCTCTCAAATGGTCCTGGGACTTAGTTTGATCTGCCTGTGCTCGGCTGTTGCGCAACGCGTCAAGCAACCACATGACTTCCCTGCCTTCGTCAAAATCATGCTCGCAACTCAAGAGCATGGGTCATGACGCTTGGGGGATAATGCCGCGCGTGCTATTCTTTTATTGACCTGACTCATGCTCGCAATTCGGAGAAGGTCGTGGGTCATTAAGTGAAGGCCACGCGATTTTTCTAGCTCTCCTGTCAATGAGCTCATGCTCACAATTTAGGTGCACGACCTTCGTTAACAACGGGGGCTCAGTAGGGATGACGAACTACCGTGCTTTTTCTAAAAACGCGTGCTCATACTTTCATTGTCCTTTTCTGTTATTTGCTCGGTCTGCTCGTTGTTGCCTTGCTCGTTTTCTAAGACAATCATCGACATGGGCATAAGACGATCAGAGTAGAAAGGGAGCAAAGCACACAAAAGAAAAAGAAGTACAGTTTTTCAATATTAAAGGATTTGTTGGATTACATAAAGCAAGCTGTACAGTTCAAAACTTCCCAGCGCGCTTGGCATCCTAGAGTTCGGTGAGCTCTTCCCTTAGGGCGTCAAGCTCGGACTCAAGGTCGAGGACCCGCCTCCGAGCTTCGTGCCCTTCTCTCGCCGCTTGGCGTAGTCGCTTCGCCTCCTCCTTATGCTGCTTGGCCAATTCAGTGGCCTTGAGCATGGATTAGCTCAGCTCCTTCACCGTTTCCTCCAAGGCCATCCTCGCCCGCTCGCTCTGGGCAAGGAGTTCCTGGTAGACCGTGACTGACTCCTCGGTCTTGCGCCAAATCTCCTGGTACGAAGACTTCAGCTCGGCCAGCTTTTGCTTGAGCTCCTCGATCTTCGCGTTTTGCTCGGTGCTGTGCCTGGCCAAGACTTCGGGGGGAACAGTCACAGCCCTAAAGTTAGTCATAGTCACCTCGAGCACCTGCACGAAGGAATGCATTAGATACTTGATCAATTTGTAAGAAAAAGCTAAACAGCCTTTCTGTCTTACCCAGCGAAAGCGCTCCTGCAGACCTTCCTGGAAGAGCTCGGCCGAATGCTCCAAACAAGGGTCGGGCTCCGCGTCTTCCCCCCGAGCAGGCGCTTCGCTCGGGGGCTCCTCCTCCTCTTGGCCCTGGGCTTCCTCGATGCCCGGTAGCGCAAGAGTCTACTTTGGCAGAACAGCTTCTGCCAGAGCAAGGTCCTCCCGGGGATGCTCTTCCTCCGGGGCATCAGGTCCCGACCCTGGAGCAATATCCTTGGTCGGGGATTGGGCCTTGTCACCACATGGCTCTGGTCTAGGACCACGAGCGGCTGATCTTCTTGAGTGTTCTCCTCCAGGGTGCAAAGCGTCTTGGCAATGATGTAGTCGGCCTTAGTCTCCTTGAGATCCTCGGGTTTGGCTTCTTAGGCCATGATATCCTCGACCGAGTCGACTTCGAACACGATGTGGGGGATCTCTGCTTCAGTTGCGTGGGCATCCTCAGCCGCGCCATGCTCAAACACAGTCTCCTCAGACGCCACGGCTTCGGCGGCCCGATCAAGCTCTTTCTCTATCACAGAATTGGGTATGTCATCAGCCATGGCCTCGATATCCAATATTTCCCCACAAGCTATTGCGCCCACAACAACAACGAGGGATTAGCACATCATTTTAAAGAAGAAAGTTTTAAAGGAAGAGAGTGAAAATTTACCATGCTCGGGCTTCTCATCTGCGAGGTCCTTGGACTTCAGCACAATAGCTCGGGCTGCATCCAGGAGCTTGGCCATGTCTTCGACCGCCTGGTTGGCCTTTGCCACCCTGGGGTCGACCTCCGTCAGGGTCGTAACCGGGCGCCCTTGTGATGCGCCTGATGACCTTCGATGCCTCGTGGTCAGGGGCGCCAAGTCTTCCTCCTCCTCCTTAGGCTCGGCGCCGAGCTCGAGGCCACCCGCACAAGCTCGTCCTAGAGGGCGGCGATCTTGCCCTCTAGTTCCTCCTTCCGAGTAGGGCCCTTCGCCACAGCCATCGTCTCCTTCTTCTCCCTCTCGGTGAGCTGGTGCAAATAAGCCATTAGTTCTGGGTTTTTCCTAGTGTGCTCGGCCATCCACAACTTTAGCTCGCTTACCTCCCTCCGGTCGGCATACTCCAAGTGTTGCCAAGGGGGACTCTTGCTCGAGCTGTCCAGCCTCCTTGGGCACCTGGGAGGAGATGGCGGTGGTGACCAGCCATGTTGTTTGCGGCCCGCCAACTTCTTGGTCCTGATGCCAAGAGTGAGGCCCTCGGGGTCGTCTGACAGTGGCTTGATCGTAGCCACTGCGGCCTCGAGGGCGACCTTCTCCCGTCAAATAAGAGCAAACAAATGAATTAGAAGAATGCCCGGATGTTGTTCCCCAAACACGGCGTGCTCGGGACAATGTACCTCGAGCATGATCATATGATTGCTTACCGCCTCACCTCGCTCGAGCACGTTGCATGGGACCTGGCGGCCGACTTCGAGCTCCTTGCCTTTGGGGGTGCCGAACATCTCGACAACCCTCTTGTCCACCCAGCTCTTGGTTGGGGCTGTGTTTCAATCAAGGAAATTGTAAGCGCAAGCATCACTGGTTTGCAAAGTGAAGAACTCGGTTTCGGGGCTTACCTGAGTTGGATTCCCTAGTAAAGTCTTGCCACCCGGTGATCTCGGAGAAGGGGTAGTCCCTCCTCCTAAGGGGCGTCACCCTGTTCCGGAGGTAGTCCCGGGCGATGTCCCGAACAGTGAGCCCCAGGTTGGTGAGCTCACTGATCATCATGAGCACCCGTTCCTCCTCGGCTTGCACCTGAGGTCAGGGTGTCTCAACGCTCTAAGCTCTAGCTCCAGTATAGCAGAGGGAGCTTCCCTCTGCCTTCTTCAGATAGAACCAAGCATCGGCCTACCCTGCCACTGAGTCCTTGAGCGTAAAGCTCGGGAACCCGTATGGTCAGCTAGACCGGAGGTAGAAATAGACGCAACTGATGGGAGAAGCCGTGCCAGTGTAGAACAAAGAGTAAAAATGGAAAAAGAGGCTAGCCGTGGGGAGGACGCTCACGAACTCCTCGCAAAGGTGTTAGAAGATGGACAGGATGAGGATGGAGTTAAGGTTGAGATTGGTGACCTCACATTCATAGTGAGCAAGCACCGACTCGAGGAACTCACTCTCAGGCATTCGAAGCTTGTTGACGGAGTACAGCTCGCAGGAGACGATCTCTCCCTCCTGCGATTGCGGCTCATGCTCGTCGCCCGCGGTCCTCCATGAGCCCTCGTCAAGGTACTCGAGCTTCACGAGCAACTCGAGCCTTCGTTGGTTTGTCTTGCTCACGCTGAAATTCGCCATTGGATCAAGAAAGAGGATTGGAAGGAAAGACAGAAGCAAGGGATGAGAGATTTCTAGAGGTTCGGATGAGGAAGGTTGTGAAATCATGTGCTGAAAAATTGTCATAGAATTGAATTTGCAAAATGTGCTTGTGCATGTGTTGCTCCATATGATCTTTTGATATGCATAAAAATAGCTCGACTACGGTTCCAAGATACAGAGCTTTTTGCATTTGTGTTGGACTGAGTTTTGGAGAAACAGAGTGTTTTCCTTTTACGCCGGACCACTTTTCGCATCTGTGCCGGACCAATTTCTTAGTCCGGCGTGAACGTGTTTTTGAGGTCTTTTGCGCCGGACCAAGTGTTAATGCAAACCGAGTATAGCACATGTACGCCAGACCAATGATTTTCAATCCATCGTGAATGGCTTTTTCAAGATTTTATTTCGTATGTACGTCGGACCATTTTCTTCAGTCTGGCGTGAACGTGAAAAGTAGGGTTTTGCGCCGGATCTGTGGTGGTGCAAACCGAGGGCATGACGTGTACGCCGGACCAGTTTTTCGGTCCGTCATGAGTGACGCCAGACCAAAGTTTCGATCCGGCATGAATGGCTTTTTCCAGGGTTTATTCCCTGTGTGCGCCGGACCAATGATTTGGTCCGGCTTGAACGTGATGTGCTCGGGTTTGAATTGATTTGATGCAATGTGCTCGTGTGAGTGGTTGCATGGACTGATCTTGAGTGAAGTCGTGGACTTGTGCTCGGAGTTTTATTTTTTGTTCATGTGCAGGTGTTGCTCGAGGGCGAACGTGGTCGATGACAGGACTAGAACTAGGTTCATGGAGGAACGAAGGTTCGAGACTAGGTTCAGGGAAGAATCGAGGTCTTGGTGGTCAAGGATGTCATGCGGGACGTTCGTGCTAGATAACGGTGCACATGGAGGTTGTTAGTCACGTGAGTATGGCATGGTGGCCGTACGCGTGCAAGAGTTGTAATCGTTTGGGGTAGTTTGCATACGTACTCTTTAGGGTTGCACATTATAAATAGGGGGAGGTGTCCTCTGTTTATGATAGAGCAGTGCGTCAAGGATTAGGGTTTGTACCCTTTTGTCTGGAGTGCTATAACCAGTTTGGATAAAAAGAAATAAAGATCAATTTCTTCTAGATCCTCTTAGTGCTACAGTAATCTCGAAGCTACAGTGCACACGTTGCTACAGTGTTCTCTATTTTGAGTGTTCGTTTGCTCATCTGTTCTGGTTCTAGATTGATTCATTGTCAATCTTATTTATTTGAGTTTCTTCTTGATTTGATTCATTCAAAACCTTTCTAGGGCATTGGTTTAGAGTTCCTCAAAGTTTTGTTGGTTAATCTTTTGACGTTCTTGTTTAATCTACAAGTTTTGGTTAGATCAATTTTCGTCATATTCTGTCACAACAAGATTACGAGGTTCATAACTTTTGATCCATAAGTCCAATCAAGCTGATTCTTTTTCTGTTAGATTCGTATTGGAATCTAGTTTCTTGTGTTCAAATTTCAGATCAATCCAACGGTTGGATTTCTGGGAATTTGAGATTTATAGAACGTATCTAATTTGTTTTTGTTGGATGCGAAGCAATTATTTGATTCCGAATTGGGGTGTGTTTGCGCAAAAAACGTGAAGTATGGTTTCTTGCCTCAAACACACAAGACAAACGCCGGGCTTGAGAGCGTGCCAGTCAATTTGACCTGAAATTGACAAGGTAGCGAAAAACGTGAATCTAAGCAGCCGATGGCGACAACTATCGGCTTGACACCGATCGGCTAAGGGCCGATAAGGAGATAACTAGACTAGCCGATCACAGCTAATCCGAGGGTAAAGGTAGATCGACTTTGAAAGGCGATGCGCAACAAGCAAAGTAGATCGAACCTAGAATCAAGTCGACAAGAACAACAAATTGGCGATGCGCAACTCTTTATTGATCCCGACGGCTTACAGAGGAAAGATTGCTACGAAACTAGAAAAGTGTAAAACAAAGTGTATTGGTTGGTTGATGTGTTGATTGATTCCCTTCACCGCCCCATGGTACGTCCCTTTTATACTGTCCTGAGCCGATCCGAGTCCTGCATGGATACGGCAATATATCCACATCGGCTCTTGATCCGGTTTCCTTATTGGTAACGGAATCCTTGTTGGTACCGGCTTTATCTTTTCCACAAACCCTCCTCATTCGAATTGGGCCGATTTTACCACATGCCAAATTTTGGTGCAAACATATGCCCCCCATTTTTGGAGGATGACTTGTCATCTTTCAAAAATCATGTCCCGATTAAATTGGCTTGTAGGTCGGCTTCCAGAGAATACCTCCTTGATATCTACCCCATTAATAGCGCCGTAAAAATCTCGGTGCACTTTTAATGCCGAAACTGTTCTCGCCTGTTCACTTTCTTTACCGTGTTATAAATATGCGGGTCCCCCCACGGTCATTTTCATGCCCTCAAGTTCTCGCTCCTTCAGTAATCGGCTTTCTCTATCCCTCCTTGGCCTCCTCAAAATCGGCTGTAATGGATCCTTCTCAGGTATTCATTCCAATCCCTGACAGTAACGATTAGTTTTTCTTAGGACCGGTGGGCAATATGGGGTCCGATGTAGTAATTAACGAAGAAATCCCTAGACTCCCTTTATCGGCCACCGGGTATAACGTAAAAGAATGGGGAAAGAGTTTCAGAGCCTGGCCTACTCCTCTAAAAGGGTGGATAACTTGGTACATTAGGGTGTCGGCTCAGAAAAGAGTAGAATGGGGGCGGATGGGTATAGCCGAGTGTCTTCCCTTAAGTTTAGCCAATCCCGAAGCCAACGAACCAATGGTAGCCACGGCGTGTTATTTCTGGTCGGACTCATTCAATACCTTCCTTTTCCCTACTGGTCCTACTGGTCCCACCCTCCTCGATGTCGCTGAGTTTTGTTGCCTTCGACCGGATGGTGACCAAATATCTGCTTTTAGTGGTAAGCCTTCACACAAGCTGATCCGATCCAAAGGGGAGGGGTGGAAAAAATATATACAGAATAACAACAAGGTTAACGGTCTAGTGTCGGATGAAGAGCTCGTCGCTTTTCTCAATCTCTGGCTAGATCGGTATCTTTTCTGTGGGGCCTCCCTTGGTCCTACCCAAACGTTTCAACTAGTAGCAGAGCGGTTGGTGGAGGGCCGTCGGCTTTCACTAGGAAAACTATTTTTAGGGTCCGTGTATCAGATGATGCACGTTATCCGTAGCCGACTCTTTTCTGGTTTTGCCAATCATGTGGTAGGGAATGTGGGAGGACTCCTTTGGTTTATCCAGGTTTGGCTCTATTGCTCTTTTAGCCGATCCATCCTAGCCGACCCTCAAGGTAACTCGGCTTTCCCTCGAGAAGATTATCCCGAAACCTCAGCCCCTCAGTACCGGGCCAGCCGATCCTATGGGGAGAAATTCATCATGTGCTCTGCTGGTGAGCTAAAAATCACTCCAGCTGGCCTTTATAAATACCTAAACTTTTTCCTTACCTTGGACCGGTCTATTTTTGGCCAGCTTGATTTCTTTAGTTATACTGATGTAGCCGATACCCCTTGGCCTTCCATCCTGCCTTTGGCTGCTAACAGTTCCGAAATGTCCCAATCAATACTAAATCTTTATAAGCTTTTTCTTTCTCCCTGCATACTTCATGCCGGCTTGAACACCAGGAATTGAACGTTCCAACCATCATATGAATTCTATCACCCAACTATCTACGCTCACCAACTGGGCTTTGGCCAAACCATCCCGCGTTTTTCGCTGCTCGAGCGTATTGAACCCCGATCTAGGGTGACCATTCAAGCAGCTGCAGAAATTGTCTTAGAGCTGGTCGACGAGTTCCAAATCCTATCGTTACCTCATTTTTTCCTCAACTCTCGACGATCGGCTTCCTTCTCACAATGATGGACACCTATAGCAGAAGCTCTTTTGTTAGATAGGTCCCTATCGGCCATCATTTCTTTATTCCTTCCTAACTTCCAAAAGCCGACGGTAGACCCCCCCCGCTAGTGCCAGTGAGAGTTCCGGTTACACCAACTCTTCGGTAGACGAAGAGGTATTTGTCTTTTACTGGTTAAGTTTGATTCCTTCTCATGCATCGGCTTTAGCCATTTATGTTTTGATGCTAGACTGAGACGGGCGCTGTCGGGCAGGCATCCGATCCAGCAGCGGCTGCTGCTAGTGGCCATCAGAGAAGATCCGGCCAGTCAGTCGGTCTTACTGGCTATGCGTCGGGTACTCTTTGAGTCCGGAGCCCATATCTTTCTGAACTTACTCAGAGCAGACGCCCAAGGAGTAAGTTTCAACATCCTTATAAACATCGGCTCTTCTCCTTATGCTCGCCCTCTGCTCATACTTCATCTGCTCGCTTTACCTCATTTTTTAGAGAGGACAAAAACGAAATCACAGGCGAATAGACCTCCAGAGCCCACAGAGCAAAGTGCCCATCACTCTCCGAGCCATTCGGCCACAGAGGTAGAATTTCTTTGATTATATTTCCAGTTCCTATCTATCCATTTGATACTATTTTCTTTTGTACCAGCCGTCGCCTTTCGTGCAAGTGGCTGGTGTCATGGCCGATATCCAGGGCACTTCGGCTTCACCGCCGCTGGTTCCGGCCCCAACTATCGTGCCATCGTCAACAGAACTTGCGTCGGCCTCACTGGGCTTGGCCGACCCTATTGACCTTCTGGACTTTACTCTGGATGAGCTGGGCGACCCAGAGATCTTGGCTACCGATGACTATCCAGCCGACGTCCAATTGATAATCAACGCGGCTGCGGAAGTATCGGCTACCGTGACTTTCGCTCCAAGAATGCAAGAGAGGCTCAACACACTTTTTAACGAAGTCATGCAGCCTGAAAACCTGCTCCTAGCCGATACACAACCCCTGAGGACGGCTATGGCTGCGGTGGAAGCCGACGTGCCCCCGGAAGTCATGCGGGCCCTTTTGGACGTCTGCCATCTAGACGCTCAGAGGGAGACGGTCGCAGCTGCCAGGGAGAGGATAGCCCAGCGGGTTGCACAGCAGGAGGACCAAGCCATCCTGGACAAGTTGGTAGCTGACGCGAAGGCCAAGAAACACCAGTTTGATAAGGATATGGCCGATTATAAATTGGCCAAGGCTAAGCACCAGGATTTGGAGACTGCGAAGAAATCTCTGGAGGAGCAGTTGGCCAAGGTCACCGAACAACTAGCCGACCATCAGTTGTCTCTTACTACGTCGGCCTCGTCTTTGTTTGACCAGAAGCGCGCCATCAGTGGAATTGTAGCTGACGTTAAACAGCAATCAGCTAAGATCAGAACCATCCCTGGTAGCGCAACTGATGACAAACGTGTTGTGGATAATGTCCAAGCTGTTATTGCCAAAGCTGCGGGAGCGCTGTCGGTTCTAGGAGCCCATCTGCCCGGATCGGGGCTGTAATCTTTTAACGCTGCTTTCAACACTTGGTGCCTTAAGTTTGTGATGCAAATAGTTCTTTTGGATGACGTAATTTGGTCGGCTGTTTAACCGATCTTTTGCCTTATCACTGTGCGCGCTTTTTGCAATCGGCTTTTATCCAATTCTGCCTTTGTAATTAGGATCCGATCCAAACACTAGGGCAGTATACCTTCAGATATTTTCCATTGATCGCTTTAGGCAGCACGAATCCGTCCAAGGTCTCAAGTATGTATGAGTTTCCGTTCGTTGGCCAATTTATTTTATAAGGCCCCTCCCACATTGGGGACCACTTGCCAAATCGATTATCTTTAGAGCCGATCGGTAATATAGTTTTCCATACTAAATCGGCCTGATTAAAGGATTTTGGCACGACCTTCTTGTTGTATGATCTGGCAACTCTATCTTTGTTCCTTTTAGGCTGGTCCAATGTGATCAGCCTTAATTCGGCCAAGTCGTCCAAATTGTCTAGCATCGCTTGCTTGTATTCACCGGCCGACAATTTATCTTGCTCAGATACCCTGACCGAGTCGATGTTGATTTCCACGGGCAAAACGGCGTCTTGTCCGTATACTAGATGAAAGGGGGATAGCTTAGTCGATCCATGGTATGATAGCCGATAGGCCCATAAAGCTTCCGATAATGTCGAGTGCCAGTTCCTTGGTTTTTCTTCGATTTTCCTTTTTATCAACTTTATCAATGTTTTATTTGACGACTTGGCCTGCCCATTGGCCTGAGCGTAATAGGGCGAAGAGTTGAGCAGTTTGATACCCAAGCTCTTCGCGAAGTCTTGGAATTCTTTTGACATGAATGCCGTACCTTGGTCGGTCGTAATTGTTTGCGGAATTCCAAACCGATGGATGATATGTTCATTTACAAAGCTGATTAGTTCCTTGCTAGTAACTTTCTTTAGTGGTATAGCTTCAACCCACTTTGAAAAATAGTCCGTGGCTGCAAGGATGAACCTATGTCCTTTGCTGGATGCTGGGAATATTTGGCCAATTATATCTATACCCCATCCTCTAAACGGCCAAGGTTTGACGATCGGATGTAAAGCCGACGCTGGTACCAACTGTACGTTGCCAAACTTTTGACATGTTTGGCATCCCTTGTAATACTTGAAGCAGTCATCTAACATCGTCGGCCAGAAATATCCTGTTCGTCTTAACATCCATTTCATTTTGTGGGCCGATTGATGTGATCCACAAATCCCTTTGTGGACTTCACCCATTGCTACCTTAGCCTCTTCGGTTCCCAAACACTTTAGTAGTAAACCTTCCATGGTTCGGAAATACAAGGCATCTTCCATCACTACATGCTTCAGAACTTTCTGCCGGACTTTCCGTTCAGTCGGCTTAGAAGGGTCTAGCAAATAGTTCTTTATTTCTGTTCTCCAGTCGTCGGTATGGACACACATTACTGTATTGTTGATCAACTCGCCAGTCCATTGTGCGTCATCGGCTCTATATCCTGAAGCTTTTTGTGCCAACAAGTTGGCTTGGTCGTTCGATTCTCTGGGAATGTAGTCAATGGAAAAGGTAGTGAATGACCCAACCATTTGTAGGCATTGTTGCAAGTACTTTTTCAACATGTCATCGTTACATTGAAATCCCCCTCTAACTTGCTGTACTATCAGCAAGGAATCTCCATAAGCACTAACGTTGCTCACCCCTACGCTTTCTAGTAGCTGCAATCCCCTGAGTAACGCCTCGTACTCCGCTTGGTTATTTGAGCATCTGCTATTGAGCCGATACGCGAACTCGAAAACCTGTTCTTTCAGGGATATCAATACTATGCCGATGCCTCCACCTCCTGGCATATTGACCCGTCGAAATATAGACGCCAAGGGACGACATCGACCAATCCAATCATAGTCGTGCTTCCTGTAAGAAAATCGGCTACAGCCTGTCCTTTGATAGCTTTAGCCGATTCGTACGTTAGGTCGAACTCTGTTAAGGCGTATGCCCATTTCCCGGGTCGACCTCGCAGGTTGGTGCCGATAGTATGTATTTAATAACGTCGGTTTTGCATACCACAATACAGTTTGATGCCAACATATAATGTCTTAGCTTTGTGCATGCGAAATACAGTGATAAACATAACTTTTCTACCATGGGGTATCTGATTTCGGTATCTAGAAGTCGTCGGCTTAAATAGAATATAGTATATTCTTTACCATCGGCTTCCTGTGTCATCATTCCACTGTACTAGTTTTTGATGCATAGTCGATGGTATGCAACAATTAGCATGAATCTAGTCCCGTCCGAGGAGCACACTATAATTGCCCTTCGCTTCTATCACAAAGAACGCGGTCGGTAAAGTTTTACTACCGACTGCCAGTTCAGTCATCATTACGCCTTTTGCTTCGGTGGAATCCCCCGTGAAGTCGTTCAATACCATGTTTGTCTTGATCAGATCTTCCTCGGCTTTGCCCAATTTTTTGAAAGTGCTCAAAGGCATAAGATTGACTGTTGCTCCTCCATCGACCAACATCCGCGATATCGGTCGGCCATTGATATGGCCTTTGAGATACAGTGGCTTTAGATGCCGGTGCGTATCTTGAGGTTTCTCGAATACTGCATCTGGTGCACCAAGGCACAATTGGGCGAATACTTCTTCAGCCAATTCTACCTCGGTTTTGAACTCGGCGGGTAAAGCAAACACCATGTCTATGTCCATTGGCGGTGTATCATCTCAGATCATTGGGGACCCAGAATCCACCGATTGATTTGAATCACTATCGGTTCACTCTTTTCTCCTCCACTCCTATTTTCCAACTGGTATCGGCCTCAGCTTATTGAATACTTGATCTCTTTCCTTCTCTCTTTCTGCTTCCCTTTCTTCTTGTGTCTTTATTCGTTGAAGTCGCCTGCGTTGCGATTTGCTAAGACCCGAGGGCACCACCTGGGTCTAGGTTCTATCGGCTTTCTAATTTTTTCAGCCAGATTGCTCATTTCGCTGTCGGACCCTGTCCTGACAGTGTTGTCGGAGACTGGCGCTCCTTGAGTTCCAGAAGATTCGCCTTGTTTTGTATTGACAGTCTTTCATGGATCAGCCTTCTGCTTCCTTCCCCCAGTCGATCATGCACCGATCTAGACAACCTGTCTTTAGCCGATCGACTTGGCCGATGCCTAATTGGATGTCTCATAGGGCATGATAGCACTGTAGGTAAGGTCATCCCTCTCTCCCAGCAAAATTGCCAAAAGGGACATTGCTGATGTTCTTCTTCTTCGGTATTTGGCCGATGAGGGGCGTCTGGCCGATAGTATTTGCCTGGATGATGAATAATTGGCTGATGAGGGTAGTCTGGTCATCGGGGGTTTTGTCTATGACTTATCCTTTCGTATTTTTCCAAAAGTTGTGAGAAAGTTGGTTTTGGTTTGAAGGTGATTTTTCTTGGGGCTTTCTCTGCCTTGTACCATCTCCCAACTTCCAAATCTCCTCTCGGCTTTACTGTCCTCGAGTTCTGCCCATTTTTATCAGCCTCGATTTGTATCGAGCCGATGGTGATTTGCACTGTTTCATCTCCCTTTGACTGGATTTCAACTTTCTTGATCGGCTCGACATCTTCTTTCATGAGTTCCTTTCCTTTTCGCGAACATTGGACCATGTTGACCTGGAAAGGACTCACATCTATCTGCATAGTCGACTCATCTGCAAACTTCAATCGTCCATTGGTAATAGCCGATTGAATCTGCTGTCGAAAGATATTACAATCGTTAGTATTGTGTGAAAACGAATGGTGCCACTTGCAATACCTTCGCCTTTTGATTTCATCAGCTGACGGGATGACGTGTCCTTCGGGTAGTTTTATGAGTTTTTCTTGCAGCAATAAATCGAATATCTTATCACATTTTGACACATCGTATGAATATTTGACTTCTGTTTTGTTCTTTATCGGCTTGAGCAAAGAGCAAACGAGCGGCTTTTTAGAACCTTTGGTCCACTCGGCTATGTTTATATCTACTTCATCGTCCTCAGAGGTGTCGCTTGAATTATATTCCACCATGTTTACCTTGGCCTTTACATTGCCATTTAGTCTAAATTTATCCTTAAACCACTTGTTTTCCGCATATCGGCTTTCATGTGCCGATACGCGATGGAGCAGATGGCCTAGGTCGGAGAACTCTTGCCCTGCCAATTTTTCCTTCAATGGCGGGACCAGTCCTTGAAAGGCCAGATCGGCTAATTGATCATTGGGAAGTGCTACACTAAAGCATCTGTTCCGCACGCCCCTGAATCTCCTAATGTAGTCGGAGACCGATTCGCCGTATTTCTACCGGACTGAACTAAGGTCAGAGATCCTAAGCTCCATAGTTCTGGAAAAGAAGTACTCATGAAATCGGCTTTCCAAATCGTTCCAGAGATGAACCGAATTTGGAGGTAAATTGGTAAACCAAGTGAATGCTGCCCCGGATAGTGATAAAGGAAAGAGTCTGATTTTCAACCCGTCGGACTGTGCGGCTTCCCCACACTGAGCCATGAATCGTCCGACGTGTTCAATAGTGGTAACGGAATCATCACCTGAGAATTTAGCAAAATAAGGTATCCTATAGTTATGGGGGTAGGGCATGCGATCTATATAATCGGGATATGGCTTTTTGTAGCCAATTACCCTCCCTTTCGGCTGTAGGCCGAACTGCTCTCTTAGTACATCAGTTATTTGTTCGGCCCAATTTACATTATCGGCTTGTGGTGCAGCCTGACCTTGCCAGTTGTCATTGTTCATACCCTGCCCCCCGAGTGCAAACTCGGGTCGCTGTCCAAACCGTATTGCAGGGGGCCTTAGTACTTGATCATAATCGTGGTTTCTAACAACCAATGTATCAGGTATAGGTGCAAAAGGTTCAACGTACGGCACTACCCTATGTGGCGCTGGGTGTCTGGCCGCGATCCCTTGGGACTGTGGAATCTGGTCTGTTTCAATCGGCCGTGAATCCGATAGATTGACCCTGCTAGCAGAGGGTATATTGGACGGGCTTGGTATATTTATTCTTGCCCATCCGTGTGTCCATGATAGTATGCTATTCCTTCTTTATGGGTGTCGACGGTTGGTTCCACCGGCAATGAGATTTGTGATTCTAGGGGATTCGTGCGAGACCAAAGCAAGATGGTAACACAGGATGCGAGGGCGATCTTTTTAGACAGGTTCGGGCTCTCGCGGAGGAGATAATACCCTAATCCTGTGTTCTTGGATAGATGGATGTGGTCTCCTTTTTCTCCTCTCCCCTCTTCGGGGTTGTTCCCTCCCCCCTTATATACTGGGAGAAGGGGACGTTACACGACAGCGCCACCTGGCGCTGGGTCAGGTGGACTTATGAGTATGTTGTTTATCTCTGCCTACCAAGCTCAACGACATCCATAGGATTTGGTCGTCCCTTTACCGACCCGCGCCTGCCGATCCGCCAGGATCTGGTGGCCACAGACTCTGCAGGCGCCAGGTTGCAGGCTTTACTTTAGGCGGAGCTGTCCTGATGCTCCACGAAGCTTCGTCGTGGAGGCGACCAGCTGCTTTGGAGAAGAAGTTGGGCCGTGGCCATGGGCTCTTCGTAGTGCTTCCGAACACCAGGCCTACTGCACCGTCCTCGGCCCAGTTGGGCATAGGCTTCTCTTGCGGGACCCCCATCTCGGACATCCCACAATAGCCCCCAAGTGTTTTAAGATTGGATTTCCCCCTCTTGTCCTGTCAGAAAGGTTTTATGGAAAAAAGATCGTAAAGGACTTATTCATTGCCGGGATTGTTACCAATGTTCTCCCAACTCGATGTCCGAGTAGCTCTCACGCTCATCATCGACCTTTGCAGGGCATAGAGGGATACATCACCGTTGTTGATTGGCTCGTGGCCGAGTGGTACCCGCACCTGTTTACGGTGTGCGGCAACTGGCTCGTGGAGCTCAACTGACCCTCATGGGGCGTAACGTAATTGGTTGGCTCGTGGCCGAGTGGTACACTCACCCGTTTACGGTGTGCAGCAATTGGCTCGTAGAGCTCAACTGACCCTCATGGGGCGTACCATAGTTGGTTGGCTCGTGGCCGAGTGGTACCCGCACCCGTTTACGGTGCGCGGCAATTGGCTCGTAGAGCTCAACTGGCCCTCATGGGGCGTACCATAGTTGGTTGGCTCGTGGCCGAGAGGTACCCGCACCCGTTTACGGTGCGCAGCAATTAGCTCGTAGAGCTCAACTGACCCTCATGGGGCGTACCATAGTTGGTTGGCTCGTGGCCGAGTGGTACCCGCACCCGTTTACGGTGCGCGGCAATTAGCTCGTAGAGCTCAACTGACCCTCATGGGGCGTACCATAGTTGATCGCCTCGTGGCCTTTTTGGTTAAATCCTCCTGCGGTACCCAAACACGCCATGCGGCGGTGACCAGCTTTTGACCCCAAATTATGGGGTGTATCGCTAGAGGATGTTCGGAGAGTGCCTGGTCCCAATCTTCCGTGGCGACCAGCGTTCAGACCCATCCTGGGGTGCTCTCTGTCCCAAACCTCGAGCTAGACATGACACCTGGTCGCGGCTTGCGCGACACAGCGAACGGCCCAACATGAGGCATGCCCTAGATCTGGCTCAGAATTAAGTACGAGAGCTCTTGCTTTTTTTCCGCCACGAGGCGAAAGCTGAGACTCACTTCGTATAAGCGAGGGAACTCTTGTTGAGGGAAAGACATCTTTGCCCCTTTATCCCCACAGTCGCGAAATCTCCAAAACTTCTCGGGCGACCTTGGTAGCTTAGGGTTTCCGGTTTCGCGCCCAGCACTTCTCCCCAGAGACCTCGCTTCGTCAGGATGTCCTCTTCTTCATCGCCGGAAGCGAGCACAGACCTGGCGGTGGCAGGGTGGGAGGCCTCCGTGTTGACGGGGGCTCGCCTGGAGGAGATGGTCGCCGACGGCGTTCTTCCTCCTCTGGAATTGATTTTCGCCCGGCCGGCGGCAGGTGAACCCTACCCCACTCCTCGAGGCAACGAAATTGTAGTCTTCGAGTCCTTCTTTTGGTGAGGGTTTAGTGTTCCGGGGATCGCCTTCTTTCGGGGGCTTCTTCATTTTTACGGGATTGAGCTGATTAACCTGAACCCCAACTCCATTCTTCAAATCGCCATATTTGTTCAACTTTGCGAGGCGTATCTTGGGATCTGTCCTCACTTCAATTTGTTTCGCTCCCTCTTCCTGCTCAAACCCCATCCAAATCGAAATTCTCCCAGTGCCATTGGGGGAGCTGGGTTCCAATCGCGAGAGGGCCTGAAGAAGCATTACTTCTCTATCCCCTTCAAAACCTCCTTCAAAGGTTGGAAGCGGGAATGGTTCTATTGCGCCAACGCAGACCCTTTCCTCGCTCCCTTTACCGGCCGCGCCCCTGTAGTTCTCCAGTGCTGGAGCGATCCCCCGCAGGGACCCGGATTGGGCCAAGTCGCTGAACTTCTGACGCTGATCGGTGATCTGAAAAACCGTGGCTTGACCGGCATTGGGGTCACCGTCAGTTTTGCTAAGCGGCGGGTACAACCCTTGAAGGAACGAATCCATTTGGGTTTCCGGTATGGCGGGACTCGGGATCCCACCTGGGAGTCGAATGCTCCACTGCCAAGAGATGTCCTAGGGGCGCGGTTGATAGACTTCTTCACTCCGGGCGCCGAGATAACTAACAGAGGCTGTCCGGGCAAGTTTTCGGCGAAGAAAGCTCCTCCTCGCGTGAGTATTCCTCACCTTCGAGGCATTGCTTGGTTGTTTTCGCCTGACTTGAGGCTCCGATGATATGTGATTGTTCACTTTTCAGGAGCGTGAAGCTTTCGTTTCTGATGCTCCGGTCGTCGGCGTCTCTCGACTGAGGAACGTTCCGAGCAAGCGTCCGGCGGATTCTTCGGGTGAGGGGCCAGGGTCTTCTAAGAGAGAAAGGACGTCGGTGGAGAAGGTTCCTGTCCCTTCCTCGACTGGGCCATCCACCGCTGTTAGCCTCAAGGAGGAAGGTTCAGAAGCTCCATCCTTCGAGCCAGCGCCTGCCTCGAACGTTGGCGTAGACTTAGGCTCTCTTCCGGGTAGCGCTGGGGTCCGTAGGAAGCCAGGGATGAAATTCAAGAAGTCCAAAAGGTTTGTTACCCCTTGACTCTTGTTCTTGTCTCTTTGAATGTGTGCCAACATACTGGCCCTTTGCTGAGTCAGGGCTCCCTCCACGGACGTTCCAGTGGAGGCATCTTCTGAGAGGGAGGCACCAATGTCGGCTTCTCCCGGGAGGGCTGCTTCGCGCGCTGTCTCACCGGCGGAGGATGTGCCGACGGAGGAAACGCGTTCAACTGCTGGGCCGTTCGGAGGTCCTGATCGCGAAGATGCTGCCAGTCCGTCAGCCCTCGAAGTGGAGGAGATTCATCGAGAACCCCCACCGCTCGGTCCTCTCCCGGAGCCACCGACTCGGATAATGTGGTGGGGAGATTCCGACTGGGATGGGAAGGAGGAGGATGAAAAAGTGGAGATAGCGGCCCGGATGGAGCTGTATGAGCTCACGGTGAAGTGTAGCCGACTGGTCCGGGTGAGTCCTTCAATCTTCCCTTCCTCAGTATATCTTTGAAGCGCTGACCCCTTGCTGGTGTTCTTTGTGATGCCTGTGATATGGGAACCCGCTCCGAAAAGAGGTCTGAATTCTTCCGGAAGGCGTTGCCCAAGCTCAAAGACCACCAAAAGTACGAAGACGAGCTAAAGGAGCTCAGTCGGACGAAATGGAAGGAAGTCCATGCGCTTGAGGCTCAATGCATGGCCCTCCGCGAGGAAAGGGCGGAACTTGAGTGGTCACTGCAAGGTATGAACCTCCGCGGGCCTGGAGCGGGTGCCTTCCTCTTGAGTGGCCAGAGATGAGGTTGACTTTCCATGTTTTCAGAGCGCGATTTGACAATCGCCGAGCTGAGGACACAGCTGGAGGTTTCAAAAAGTTCTAACCTCGAAACTCGGGCTAGCTTGGAGAAGACGCAGCGAGAGCTGGAGGGTAGACTACTTGAATCGAATTAGACGTGCTTCGCGCTGGGTACGCTTTCTGATGACAGCTTGGCTTTGGTGCAGAATGCAAGGAAAAGATGACCGCTGTCGAACGAAGCCGCACCGAGCTCCGCGTCGCCTGCGAGCCAGTCTTGCACCTTCTGCGTATCGAGGGAGCCGACCCAAGCCAGGGAGACGATGCCGTTCCGCTTCTCTCGGGAGGAGCTGGCAGGATCAAGGCTTACGCAATGGAGTCGGCGACCATGAGTGCTAATCAGGCGTTGGCAGTGGTCAAATCTCACTATCCGAGAGTTGACCTTGAAGCTGTTAAAGAGGGTTTTTGTCGGGACCCGAATCTGCAAATCCGGACCCTCTGTGTATTCAGCACTAGTCCAGGAACGCGCTAGTGCACACAGTCTCAACATTGGTAAATATCACAATCATACCAAATGATACTAATAAAGTACTTTATTTAAATAACCAAACTGGTTGCTCGACCTTATGGTCAAGTCACAAATATACGCCATGCAGGGCGAACTTATTAAGAGAGAAATAATAGCAGCGGAAAATAAGATAACATCGTGGCGCCATCCAGTATACCACAGGCAACTGACTGGGCTCGCTCCCTAGTTAGACGGTTCTTCTGGAAGTTCCTCCTCCAAAGCTGGTGTAGACTCCTCTTCGACTGGTGTTGTATTGAGGCAAGGGTGAGTACTTGGTACTCAGCAAGTCATGCACAGAATGCAACTAATATACTACATGCATGGCTTGATACAAAGGAATAGCTCAAAGTTTATTTGCAGTAACCAGCATTTGACAAGTATCATAAGTAGATTCAGCGAGAAACAAAGATAAGCTCAATAACTTTTCCAAGAATTTAATAAACATCTTTCCCATTCCTAATCCACATTTCCATTAACGTCATTCTTAAACCAAACCAAACCTTTCAAGTCCACATTATTTTCAAGAAAGTCTAACCCTTGACTGTAATTCCCGAGCGATGTCCAATGCCGCGGACACGGCTATTCGAATAGATTTTACACTCTGCAGAGGTTATGCACTTTACCCACAAGATACAGTCAAACACCACAAAGGCGAGTTCCCGTAACAAAGTCTTTCGAAAACTTCTAACGGCACATGTGGTCCTCTCCGGTGTTGCACACTAACCCTTCCCTTAGCAAAGGCGAAGTTTAGGTCAATCCACCGTTAGATGGGTACCTGGCCGCAGCCCCGGTACGCTCCCCCGTACAACTACACAAAAGGTATAGTTGACACCCAGAGGTTCCACAGGTACGTTATTAGCAACTTAATCAACTAGGTCTGTCCCATTGCAGACAAGTGGTTGCACGCTTGACTCAGTTCAAAGGCCTGCAAGGTTGAGTCCTTAGGGTGACCAGGGCAAGACTACCCGAAGAATCAAACCAACATTCCCAATGCCACAACTGGCCCACCTGATCATTCTTGTCACATGCCCCGGTCAAAAGCTATTTATCAAACCCCAGTTGATTACCATGCACCACGTGCCATCAACATCTCAACACATGATACCTTTCCAAAACAGGTTCAATATATCATTAAGTCAATATTAACATTTGATTGTCCAAAATCATGTCACGTGGCAAGGCTAAGCATACTACATCGGTCTAACTACCCATGTTGGCAATTTAATAATGTCCAACTAATAATTCACAACTAGGGTGACAAGGGTCATGGCACATATTTAATTAACCAAGGTGTCATACAGCAATTTGGCATTTATCTAATTCCCCGGAATTAAATAAAGTATTTTCTAATTAAACTAGCATGCAATACATTAAATCAAAATAGGTTTCAAAAATGGGATCAACATGGTCAAAGCATAACTTGCCTTCAAAAAGTACTTGCTCTTGGTCCTGAGCTGGCTCCTGGGTCAACACTTCACCTTCGAATCCTTCGGGCACTTCAACGTCTACTCGTAACGCGTGCAAATAGCAATAAATGAATAAAATAGTAGACAAAAAGTGTCCAAACATCCAAATGAAGTCCATAAACAGAGAGAGCATAATTTTATGAATTTTTAGGAATTTGAATCGACGAAATCGGAGTTAAAACGCAAAAGTTATAAGCGTTTTAAGTTTAAATAATCAATTAAATAATATTACAGAGAAAAACTTTGGTCTAAAAATTAAATAAAATTCACCACTAGATAGATCTTAATTTTATACAAATTTAGAAATTTGAATCACTCAAATCGGAGTTGAAACGCAAAAGTTATAAGCGTTTGAAGTTTGAATCTAAATTTGAATCAATAATTCGAATTAATAAATCATTTTCTTTTTCGGAAATTAATTATTGCGTCAGCATGACACGTGTCGAGATCTGATTGGTCCACGTGGACTTGCTGACGTCAGCACCGGCCGAACCCACCGATGACGTCAACATGACGTCACCGTGACACGTGGCAAGACCCGGATGCTGCCACGTGTCCGGGTCAGCGGACGCGGTCCACGCCTGGCCGGCCGTCCCGCCATCGACATGCGGCCTCCCATCGACACGCGGGCCTCGCGTGTCGAGACACGCCGCCACAAGACGCCGCGGCGACGCGGCTGGGGCACACGTGGCACGATCTCGGCCGTTGGTTTGAAAATCAACGGCGCGGATTGGATCGCGTTTCACGCGTTGAAAAACCACTCGGCCGCTCGACCGCACGATCTAGATCTAACGGTTGAGAATAGATCTAATCCCGCAACGTGGAATCCGTCGCGGTGTGGTGGCCTAACGTGAGCCGTTGGATCTCGATCCAACTACCGAGATCTAATCTAACGCTTTAGGGTTCGAAACACGTGGCTCACCGTGGCCGTTAGATCTTGATCGGAGGGTCGTCAGAGCTCGCGAGGTCGATGGCGACGCGGCGGAGCTACAGCGGCCGGAGACGGAGACGACGACCACTCCCGCGGCGCTTCGGGGCTCCTCCGGCGAGGTGAGTTGGCTCTACAGGTGCGTCTCGATGCAGGGGTTCTAGATCTGGGCTCAACGGCGGCAGGGGCGGCGGTTGGCGGCGGAGTTGAAGCAAAGCCGTGGCGGAGCGACACGCAACTACGATGAGCTACTCGCGGCTAAGCGGCGGCGGCTACGCCTCGGTGAGTAGGGGCTCACAGTGCGCGCAAAGGTCGGGCCGACCTCGGGGCGTGACCCGGGCTTTAAATAGCCTCGGCGTTCGCGTCCGAGGCGGAACCCTAGTTCTACGCGGCGGCGGAGTCCGACCGCGACTCAAACGGAGACGATGAATCACAGCCGTCCACGTGGCGCGATCAACGGCCACGATCATGCGGGCGAACGGGTTCGGGTCAGACACAACTCGGTCAGGTCCGAGTGAATCTCGGCCGTTGGATCTCGATCCGACGGTTGAGATCGACCGAGTTCTTTTGGTTAGTGGTGCGGTCGCACGTGGGCTACGTGGCACCTTGTGGGCCGTTGGATCTTGATCCAACGGTTCACGGGGTTAGGGTGCGTCCGACGCGGTTGGGCTCAGCCGCGACTCAGTCGGGTCCGGGTCGGACTCGGACTCGAGTCTGACTCGGGCTCGGTCGGATGAACAGTACAAACCCACTCGCATTTTCCAGCGATTAAATATTCAAATTAATTCTCAGAAATTCATTTAATTCATAAAAAATAGTAAAACATTCAGAAAAATTTCAGAAAAATTCTGGAAAATATTTTAAGGCATTTGGGACTCAAATAAAATATTTCCAACAAAATTTTATTTGCAAAGTTAAATTCTTTAATTATTTCAAAAGGGAATAAATTCAAATAAATTCAAATAAATTCCAAATAAATCCAAATAAATTCCAGAAAATTCCAAAAATCCACCAAAGTGCCAAATCACACATGAATTTAAGAAAAGCAAAATTTTGGGGTGTTACAAACCTCCCCCCTTAACAGAATCTCATCCCCGAGATTCAGGGTTTACTAAAGAATAGGTTCAGAAACTCCTTCAAATCCTCCTCGCGCTCCCAAGTTGCTTCACTCTCCGCATGGTTGCTCCATTGGACTCTGCAAAAACGGGTTGACTTGTTTCTCGTCCCTCGATCCATTGTGTCCAGAATCTTGACGGGGTGTTCCTTATAGGTCAGATCTTCCTGTAGCTCGATCGACTCTAGCGGTGTCTGCTCATCAGGTACTCGGAGACACTTCTTTAGCTGGGACACATGGAACACATCATGTACTCCTGCCAACGACTGCGGTAACTCCAACTGATAAGCAACTTCGTCTTTGCGGCTCAAAATCTTAAATGGTCCGACATATCGCGGTGCGAGCTTCCCTTTGGCATGGAATCTCTTAACTCCCCTGAGGGGTGTAACCCTAAGGTACACGAAATCATCTGGTTCAAAGCTCAGGTCTCGGCGTAGCTTTTCTGTCTTGACTGTGCTATCTTCAGTCTTTCCCGGATCATGGCAATCTGCTCTTCAGCTTCTTGAAGAATATCCGGCCCAAAGACACGGCGTTCACCTGTCTCATTCCAGTTCAACGGCGTCCGACAAGGTCAACCATATAGTGCTTCAAATGGTGACATTTGCATACTAGCCTGATAACTGTTATTGTAGCTGAACTCAGCGTACGACAGACTCTTATCCCAAGAGGTAGCATAAGCCAATGCACAGGCTCGTAGCATGTCCTCTAGAATCTGATTAACTCTTTCCGTTTGCCCATCCGTCATGATGATAAGTCAGATCTTGAAATTCAAACGGGTTCCCATGGCTTCATGCAGTTTATTCCAGAACCTTGAGGTAAACTGGGTACCTCTGTCCGATACAATCCTCTTCGGCACTCCATGCAAACAAACAATCTTGGTCATATACAATTCTGCTAACTTGTATCCCGAGTAAGTGGTCTTCACGGGGATAAAGTGGGCTACTTTAGTCAAGCGATCCACTATAACCCATATGGAGTCGTAACCTCCTTGAGTCTTGGGTAAACCGGTAATGAAGTCCATTCCGATCTCCTCCCATTTCCACTCAGGTATCTTCAACGGTTGTAGCAATCCTGCTGGTCTCTGATGCATTGCCTTGACTCTCTGACATATGTCGCACAGAGCGACATGCTCGGCAACTTCACGCTTCATATTCGGCCACCAGAATCTTTCTTTCAAATCCTGATACATCTTAGCACTTCCAGGGTGAATCGAATACTTGGAGTCATGGACTTCTTCTAAGATCAACTGTTTCAACTCCTTCTTGTTCGGCACACAGATTCTATCCTGTATCCATAACGTGCCTTGCTTATCCAACTTGAAGTCCTCTGCCTTGCCTTCATCCATGTTGGACTTAATCTTGCGGATCTTGTCATCATCCTCTTGTCCTTCTCGGATCTGATCCTCTAGGGTAGGCTTCACTTCTAATGCGGCCAAGAATCCTTCTGGTACGACTTCAATCTGCATTCTCTGAAAATCCTCACATAGCTCATCCTGACTTGTGGCTAGCAAGATGTTCACAGTATGGCTTTTCCGACTCAAAGCATCGGCAACCACGTTGGCCTTTCCGGGATGATAATGGATTCCAACATTATAATCCTTGATCAACTCTAACCATCTCCTCTGCCTCATGTTCAGGTCTGATTGGGTGAAGATGTACTTAAGACTCTTATGGTCCGTGTATACTTCACATATGTTTCCGATCAAATAGTGACGCCACAACTTCAAAGCATGCACTACGGCAGCTAACTCCAGGTCATGCGTCGGATAATTCTCCTCATGCGGCCTCAACTATCTTGATGCATAAGCGACGACCTTTCCATTCTGCATCAGCACACATCCAAGTCCTTGGCGCGATGCGTCACAATAAATATCAAAGCTTTGATTGACGTCCGGTAGAACTAACACTGGCGCTGATGTCAATCGCTTCTTCAGGTCTTGAAAACCTTTCTCGCACTCTGGCGTCCATGCAAACTTCTTCTCCTTTTTCAGCAATTGCGTAAGAGGTCTCGCAATTGTCGAAAAGCCTTCAATGAAACGGCGATAGTAACCTGCCATTCCAAGGAAACTCCGGATCTGGGTCAGGGTCTTCGGTTGCTCCCAATGTAACACAGCTTCTACCTTGCTTGGATCTACGGCAACTCCTTCTGTGGTCATCACATGTCCAAGGAATTCCACCTTGTCCTTCCAAAAATCACACTTACTGAACTTGGCGAAAAGTTGCTGCTCTCTCAGCTTTTCCAAAACTTGCCTCAAGTGCTCGGCATGTTCATCTTCTGTCTTGGAATAGACCAAGATATCATCTATAAATACAACAACAAACTTGTCCAAATACTCCATGAACACCTTATTCATCATATTCATGAAATATGCTGGCGCATTCGTCAAACCAAAGGACATAACTGTAAACTCGTAATGTCCGTATCTTGACGAGAATGCGGTCTTCGGTATATCTTCCTATCGGATCTTCAACTGGTGGTATCCCGATCTCAGATCAATCTTGGAGAAAACTCCGGCTCCTCTCAGCTGATCAAACAAATCATCAATCCTGGGTAGCGGGTACTTATTCTTCACGGTGACTTCATTGAGTGCACGGTAGTCAATGCACACCCTGAAACTCCCGTCCTTCTTCTTGACAAACAAAACTGGCGCTCCCCACGGCGACGAACTCAGTCTGATGAATCCTTTCTCCATCAACTCTTCAAGCTGTTTCTTCATTTCTACCAATTCTTCAGTGGACATCCGATAAGGTCTCTTTGCTATCGGCGCTGTTCCCGGTACAAGCTCTATCACAAACTCTATGTCCCTGTCTGGCGGCATACTAGGTAGATCTTCAGGAAACACATCTGGATACTCATTCACTACTGAGACATCTTCTATGCTGATTGCTTTGGCGCTGTTAACCATCAACTGTCCATCTCTCACGGCGGTAGCTTGAAATTCCACTTTTCTTCCACACGGGCTCTCAACTGAGATGATCCTTCGTCCACAATCCAATACTGCCTTGTGCTTGGATAACCAATCCATTCCCAAAATAACATCTAGGGTCTGGGTTTCCAACATAATAAGGTTCGCTAGGAACTCTATCCCATCTATTAATATTCTCACCCTAGAACATCCTACTTTAGTTCGGAGTTCGGAACCAGGGGTTTGAACTAAAAGCATGCATTTAAGTCTTGAAATCTCCAAATCATTTTTAGCAGCAAAGCCTTGAGAAACAAACGAATGTGAAGCTCCGGAATCAAACAAAACTGCTGCAGGTACTGAGTTGACAAGTAACTTACCCAGTACAACATCCGTGGCATTCTGCAGTGCCTCTGCGGTGACATGGTTGACTCAGCCTCTCACCACGGTCTGGGGTACTGCTCCTGGTGCAGGTGTCCTAGCTGGTTTGGATCCCAAGTTGAAGCGAACTGGGGTCACTCCTGCTGTCTTCTTAGGGCAACTGTTGGCGAAGTGTCCTGACTCGTTGCAGTTGTAGCAGCGTCTCACTGTCCCTTGTTGACTGCCTGAAGCGGCATTTCTGGCTGGTGCTGGGGTCTGATAGTTCTGATTGACGGGTCTTGGTGTTGGTGACGGTGTCCTTGTTGCATTCTGTGGCTGGAATCTGAAAAACTGATTTGGCGCAACTCTCAAACGTTGCTGCGATCCCTGACGCGATCCCTGCTGTTGCATCCTTCGCTTCCGATTCTCATCCAATTCCTTGCGCTTATCTTCAAGAATGAGCGCCTTGTTCACAAGTTCCTGGAAATCTGGGAAGGTGTGGGTGATCAGTCCCACCTGTAGTCCTGAGTTAAGTCCCTTCATAAAGCGAGACTGTCTAGCTTTATCTGTCGCTACGTCTTCAGGTGCGTAACGTGCAAGCTGTGTGAACTTATTCAGGTATTCGGCCACCGGCTGATTACCTTGCTTCAGTGCTCTGAACTCTTCCTTCTTGAGGTCCATAATTCCTTCCGGCACGTGATACTGACGGAAAGCAGCTGTGAATTCTTCCCAAGTAATATCCTGAGGATTCTCCTGCGTGGCACAGAAGTTTTCCCACCATTCGGCGGCTGTTCCTTCAAACTGATGAGAAGCGTAGAGTACCTTCTCATTTCCCATGCATTGAGTAATGTGTAGCTTCCTCTCTATTGACCTTAACCAATCATCGGCCTCCAACGGATTGGCATTCCCGGAGAAAGTGGGTGGGTGAGTCCTCATGAACTCTGACAGTCTTGTATTCTGACGTTGTCCCTGATTGACTTGATTAGTGGTGGCCTGAGCAGTGACGTGTTGCATCTGTTGCATCATAGCATGCATCAACTGAGTCTGAGCAGCAAGAAAAGCTCCAAAATTCTGCATGTCCACGGGCGGTGCTATGTGGGGTGCAGGTGCTCCATCATTGGGGTTTCCGGCTGGGCGAGAACCACTGCCATTGCCTCCAAGGTTTCCGCGGGTGTTCACCATCTGTCGATTGCTCCACGGTTTCAGAGATGAGAGGGAACAAGAATAGACAAGTAATAGGGAAACTTATACGGGGAAAGGTGTAACTCAAAATCCAACTTTATTAATAAATTAATAGTAATAACTTGGTATGGTTGCTTACAATGCCTAAGGGCCTGCAACACATACTGCACACTCAGCAAACAAGAAAAACCAACGCCTCTAAAGGGTGACTCTTAATCTATAACGCGACTTGACGAAGAAAACTCAACTACAAAACCTACGCTCACTCGTCAAGAAAACCTCCACTGCCTGGGTGGGGGTGCGATGGCATAGGCGCGAAACAATCGCCATGCCCTGTAACTGCAGCTGTGGTTGACGACGCAGCGTCCTCCTCTGGCTCTGGATCTGGCTGTTGCTGTGGCTGCGGCGCCTCTTCTGGGTCGGGTGCGTCCAACTCCAACACTGGATCGGGGCCCTGTCCATACAGTGCAGTCTCCAGCTCTGCGATCCTTTCCGCAGCATGAGCGACATACTCACGGGCATTCTCCAAGTGCTTCTTCTCCTACTCAACCTGCTCACGAGCCTTCTTCAACTCCTGAACTGTGTCCTCGATCAGCTCTTCCTGGGCGACGACAAATCTGGGTAAGTGAGTGATAGTAGCATCCTCATCTTCTATCGGCTTCCGTTGAGCTCTGCTATCTCGGCGTGGGTGGTGATGGAATACGGTACCTTCCAGCTCTCTGGAGTAGGTGCGAGCGATCTGCTGCATTGCTCGACGCGACACCTCCTGGATTCCAATCTCAAAGGTAGACCTCCTGGCGGTGAAGTGGAAAGGGCGGCTGAACTTTGTCTTCTCCCGGGCATACACTGTGATCTTGACGTCCCATCCTATGACCAGTCCTTCCTGCACGAGTGTAGTCCCTCGGTAGAGCAGCCTCTCAAAACATCCAAGAAACTGAACCATACGCCACAACTCGGCAGCATAGCCTCCTTCACGCTCGGCGTAGTTGTTCTTCATCATCATCTGCCAGAAGACACTTGCGTAAGAACGCAACACTTTAAAATCGATGTGGTAGACAAAAAGAACTCAGCAAGGGGTATGAACAAGAAGAAAGGGGTAAGTCGAGAATTCATTCATTATCTTGACAACTTTTAGCTTTAGAAAATAAGTTTTATCCTTACTACGACCATTCTAACTAAGGGTTGAGCCTACAATCAACCTGGCTCTGATACCACCTCTGTCGGGACCCGAATCTGCAAATCCGGACCCTCTGTGTATTCAGCACTAGTCCAGGAACGCGCTAGTGCACACAGTCTCAACATTGGTAAATATCACAATCATACCAAACGATACTAATAAAGTACTTTATTTAAATAACCAAACTGGTTGCTCGACCTTATGGTCAAGTCACAAATATACGCCACGCAGGGCGAACTTATTAAGAGAGAAATAATAGCAGCGAAAAATAAGATAACATCGTGGCGCCATCCAGTATACCACAGGCAACTGACTGGGCTCGCTCCCTAGTTAGACGGTTCTTCTGGAAGTTCCTCCTCCAAAGCTGGTGTAGACTCCTCTTCGACTGGTGTTGTATTGAGGCAAGGGTGAGTACTTGGTACTCAGCAAGTCATGCACAGAATGCAACTAATATACTACATGCATGGCTTGATACAAAGGAATAGCTCAAAGTTTATTTGCAGTAACCAGCATTTGACAAGTATCATAAGTAGATTCGAAAGCAGTAGAAACAGTATAAGCTCAATAACTTTTCCAAGAATTTAATAAACATCTTTCCCATTCCTAATCCACATTTCCATTAACGTCATTCTTAAACCAAACCAAACCTTTCAAGTCCACGTTATTTTCAAGAAAGTCTAACCCTTGACTGTAATTCCCGAGCGATGTCCAATGCCGCGGACACGGCTATTCGAATAGATTTTACACTCTGCAGAGGTTATGCACTTTACCCACAAGATACAGTCAAACACCACAAAGGCGAGTTCCCGTAACAAAGTCTTTCGAAAACTTCTAACGGCACATGTGGTCCTCTCCGGTGTTGCACACTAACCCTTCCCTTAGCAAAGGCGAAGTTTAGGTCAATCCACCGTTAGATGGGTACCTGGCCGCAGCCCCGGTACGCTCCCCCGTACAACTACACAAAAGGTATAGTTGACACCCAGAGGTTCCACAGGTACGTTATTAGCAACTTAATCAACTAGGTCTGTCCCATTGCAGACAAGTGGTTGCACGCTTGACTCAGTTCAAAGGCCTGCAAGGTTGAGTCCTTAGGGTGACCAGGGCAAGACTACCCGAAGAATCAAACCAACATTCCCAATGCCACAACTGGCCCACCTGATCATTCTTGCCACATGCCCCGGTCAAAAGCTATTTATCAAACCCCAGTTGATTACCATGCACCACGTGCCATCAACATCTCAACACATGATACCTTTCCAAAACAGGTTCAATATATCATTAAGTCAATATTAACATTTGATTGTCCAAAATCATGTCACGTGGCAAGGCTAAGCATACTACATCGGTCTAACTACCCATGTTGGCAATTTAATAATGTCCAACTAATAATTCACAACTAGGGTGACAAGGGTCATGGCACATATTTAATTAACCAAGGTGTCATACAGCAATTTGGCATTTATCTAATTCCCCGGAATTAAATAAAGTATTTTCTAATTAAACTAGCATGCAATACATTAAATCAAAATAGGTTTCAAAAATGGGATCAACATGGTCAAAGCATAACTTGCCTTCAAAAAGTACTTGCTCTTGGTCCTGAGCTGGCTCCTGGGTCAACACTTCACCTTCGAATCCTTCGGGCACTTCAACGTCTACTCGTAGCAGCGTGCAAATAGCAATAAATGAATAAAATAGTAGACAAAAAGTGTCCAAACATCCAAATGAAGTCCATAAACAGAGAGAGCATAATTTTATGAATTTTTAGGAATTTGAATCGACGAAATCGGAGTTAAAACGCAAAAGTTATAAGCGTTTTAAGTTTAAATAATCAATTAAATAATATTACAGAGAAAAACTTTGGTCTAAAAATTAAATAAAATTCACCACTAGATAGATCTTAATTTTATACAAATTTAGAAATTTGAATCACTCAAATCGGAGTTGAAACGCAAAAGTTATAAGCGTTTGAAGTTTGAATCTAAATTTGAATCAATAATTCGAATTAATAAATCATTTTCTTTTTCGGAAATTAATTATTGCGTCAGCATGACACGTGTCAGTATCTGATTGGGCCACGTGGACTTGCTGACGTCAGCACCGGCCGAACCCACCGATGACGTCAGCATGATGTCACCGTGACACGTGGCAAGACCCGGATGCTGCCACGTGTCCGGGTCAACGGACGCGGTCCACGCGCGCTCGGTCCCGTCACTGACATGCGGGCCCTACTGACACGCGGGCCTCGCGTGTCAGAGACACGCGCTCGCGCACGCGCTCGGTGCGACGCGGCTAAGGCACACGTGGCACGATCACGGCCGTTGGTTTGAAAATCAACGGCGCGGATTGGATCGCGTTTCACGCGTTGAAAAACCACTCGGCCGCTCTGGACCGCACGATCTAGATCTAACGGTTGAGAATAGATCTAATCCCCGCAACGTGGAATCCGTCGCGGTGTGGTGGCCTAACGTGAGCCGTTGGATCTCGATCCAACGGCTGAGATCTAATCTAACGTTTTAGGGTTCGGGAAACACGTGGCTCACCGTGGCCGTTAGATCTTGATCGGAGGGCTGTCCGAGCTCGCGAGGTCGATGGCGACGCGGCGGAGCTGCAGCAGCCGGAGACGGAGACGACGACCACTCCCGCGGCGCTTCGGGGCTCCTCCGGCGAGGTGAGTTGGCTCCACGGGTGCGTCTCGGTCTGGGGGTTCTAGATCTGGGCTCAACGGCGGCAGGGGACGACGGTTGACGGCGGGTTGAAGCAAAAGCCGTGGCGGAGCGGCACGCAACTACGATGAGCTATCGCGGCTAAACGGCGGCGGCTCTGCCTCGGTGAGTAGGGGCTACGGGTGCGCAAGGTCAGGGCCGACCTCGGGGCGTGACCCGGGCTTTAAATAGCCTCGGCGTTCGCGTCCGAGGCGGAACCCTAGTTCTACGCGGCGGCGGAGTCCGACCGCGACTCAAATGGAGACGATGAATCACAGCCGTCCACGTGGCGCGATCAACGGCCACGATCATGCGGGCGAACGGGTTCGGGTCAGACACGACTCGGTCGGGTCCGAGTGAATCTCGGCCGTTGGATCTCGATCCGACGGTTGAGATCGACCGAGTTCTTTTGGTTAGTGGTGCGGTTGCACGTGGGCTATGTGGCACCTTGTGGGCCGTTGGATCTTGATCCAACGGTTCACGGGGTTAGGGTGCGTCCGACGCGGTTGGGCTCAGCCGCGACTCAGTCGGGTCCGGGTCGGACTCGGACTCGAGTCTGACTCGGGCTCGGTCGGATGAACAGTACAAACCCACTCGCATTTTCCAGCGATTAAATATTCAAATTAATTCTCAGAAATTCATTTAATTCATAAATAATAGTAAAACATTCAGAAAAATTTCAGAAAAATTCTGGAAAATATTTTAAGGCATTTGGGACTCAAATAAAATATTTCCAGCAAAATTTTATTTTGCAAAGTTAAATTCTTTAATTATTTCAAAAGGGAATAAATTCAAATAAATTCCAAATAAATCCAAATAAATTCCAGAAAATTCCAAAAATCCACCAAAGTGCCAAATCACACATGAATTTAAGAAAAGCAAAATTTTGGGGTGTTACAGTTTTGCCTGTGACGAAGACAAGGCCAACGCACTTCTTGAAGAGGTTTCCGGTGCATCACAGGCCTCGTTGGAGAACCTTGAATTCTGAATTTGATATAAATCTTCGTATCGAATGCTGACCACTCTTGTCTGAGGCGTTATTCGACATTTTCATATGACCAGTCTCATTTGCACTTTGTTGGGTTGAATAGCGCTCGGGATGGCACTTGTCGCTCTCCTGGCTGAGTGATTCAGCCCCCAAGTGCCAGGGCTTACGTCGTCGCCCTCTCGTCCCAGGCACGCTCTTCCAAGTGGCTGGTGTCTAGCCCCCGAGCGTCGGGACTTAACTCGTAGCCTTCTCGTCCCAGGCACGCTCTTCCGACTGGCTGGTGTCCAGCCCCCGAGTTCTCGCTGATTTGAACCAAATGAGTGGGAAGGCTGAACTAAACTTGACACGTGTCTGGCGAAATATCTCTTGATTTTGTTCAATCGTGCTGATCTTCTTTGGTATTTGTATAGCCGCTTTGAAAATATCAGTAGCGTCGCAGCGCCGCTTCGTCTTCCGTGTTTTTAAGTGGTGTTGTCTCGGCTTCCGGGCCATGCATGGCCTATAAATGGGGCGTTACCGCTCTTGAGCGATCGCCCTCTTCTTTGAGTCTTCTTCTCTTTCTTTCTCTAAGCTTCTCGCCATGTCTACCATGAGGAGATTGCTCGGCCCTTACGCGGCGTTCTTCCGCCACCGCTTCTTCGGCCTGCTTTATAGCTTGGAGGAGGCAGAGTTCTGGGAAGACCATGACTTTGCTGCACTGGAGGCGGAGGAGGAGGCTGGGGCCGCCAGGGATGCCGCCGCCGTGGCCGCCTTATTGGAGGTGGCGCCGGGGCTTTCTGAGGTGGCTGAGGTCATTATGGAGATGGTGGGGCGCGGGCGTCGCGATGCCCTAGCCGTGGTGGCTCTCGTCCGCCTTGTACTACCCCTTTGGGTGGTCGAGGACGAGATCCTCACGACTGGCCGCAAGGCCGCCCGACCTCGGCGACCCGACACTGCCGGCTCCAAGCCGCCCCAAAGAAGAAGACAGAAGAAGACTAAAGAAGAGACACCAGCAAATTGCACCGCCCCCCTTTTTTTTTAATGCGAGAAAATGGGGTAAACAAAAAAAGATCAGAGATGTAAAAAGTTTACTATGGAACAGAACGTAAACTTTTGCCCAGTCTTCGCCATTTTTATTTTTCCGAGCTTAAAGTTTTACCTAGTCAACCGTCCTAGTCAGCTGCACTAGCGCCAGCAGCGAGGCGTTGAGGCTCGAACTTTTTGAAAGTTAGTATTTTCTGGCTTTATTTTTCCCGCTTCGTGCACTGGTATAAACTACCGGATTTATTCGCTCATCGCGGTCTTTATTTCCATGCGTTTTGTACCAGCGCGACTGGGATTAAGCGTTATACTAGTCGGATAATAACCACTCGGGACTAGCATTACACAGTAGGGATTCAGAAAATGAAACAGTTTATAATTTTATTTAACACGTGGAAGTCGGGTACATAACTTATGCGTAGAAGCGACGCAGCTGTTTGGCGTTCCAAGTATTCGCCAAAACCGTGCCATCTCCACGTCTGAGTCGATAGGCACCCGGTCGAACTGTCTCCTCTACGATGTACGGGCCTTCCCAAATCGGAGAGAGCTTGTGCTCACTTCTCTGGGTCCTTCTGAGGACCAAATCTCCTTTTGAGAAGGCTCGACTTCGGACATTGCGAGAATGGTAGCGCCGAAGTCCTTGGAGGTACTTAGCCGACTGAATGGCTGCAACATTTCGATCCTCCTCGAGTTGATCAAGCTCTACCACTCGGCTCTCCTCGGACTCAGCTTCCTTGTAATTCCGAAACCTCGAGGATTCAAATTCTAGCTCGGTTGGCAAAACCGCCTCTGCACCGTAAACTAGAAAAAAGGGAGTTTGCCCAGTTGCTCGGCTAGGAGTGGTTATGAGTCCCCAAAGTACTGACGGTAACTCCTTCACCCATCGGGCAGCATATGGTTTGAGGCGATCGAAAATCCTAGCCTTGAGGTCCTGAAGGACCAATCCATTAGCCCGCTCAACCTGCCCATTGCTCCGTGGATGACCTACCGAGGCAAAGCAAATCTTGATTCCAACGCTTCCGCACCACTCCTGAAATTCTTCACTCCTGAATTGGGTACCATTGTCTGTAATGATCCGGTTGGGAACTCCAAATCTGACCACGATATCCTGGAAGAACTCCTTGGCCTTGACCGCAGTGATCGTGGCGACTGGTTTAGCTTCGATCCACTTGGTGAACTTGTCAATGGCTACAAAGAGGTAGGCGAAACCGCCTTGTGCCTTCTTGAGGGGCCCGACTAGGTCGAACCCCCAGACCGCAAAGGGCCAAGAGATGGGGATGGTTTGCAGCTCCTGTGCCGGCAAATGTGTCTGCCTCGCGTAGAATTGGCAGCCCTCACAAGTTCGAACGATCTCTTTCGCATCCGTTACCGCTGTAGGCCAAAAGAAGCCCTGCCGGTAAGCTTTCCCAACCAGGGCGCTTGATGCAGCGTGATGGCCGCACATTCCCGAGTGGATTTCTTTGAGCAGGTCCTTTCCCACTTGTTGCGGAACGCACCGCCTAAGAATGCCGGAGGCGCTCTTTCGAAAGAGCTCTCCCCCCAATCACCACATAGGACTTGGCTTGTCGCGAAATGCGCTCGGCTATGGTGGGAGTTTCAGGAAGTTTGTCCTTCAAGAGATAATCTAGATATGGAGCCGTCCAGTCAGGGTTAATGGACAGGACTTCAGTCTCAGGATTCTTACAGGGCTCTCGTCGTTTAGTAATTGTTGGCTCGTAAAGATCCTGGACGAAGATTCCACTCGGGACCTCTGCCCGAGCGGCTCCCATCTTAGCCAACTCGTCCGCTGTTTCATTATTGCGGCGCAGGACATGGACCAGCTCCAGTCCATCAAACTTGCCCTCCAATTCTCGGACCTGTTGACAATACGCCATCATAGTCTGATCGACACACGACCAGTCCTTCTGTACCTGGCTCACCACCAACTGCGAGTCTCCGCGGACCGTCAACCGTCGGATCCCGAGTGATATGGCGATGCGAAGCCCGTGGATGAGTGCCTCGTACTCTGCGGCGTTGTTCGAGGCTGGAAACTGAATCCGAAGGACGTACTTGAGTCGATCGCCCTTCGGCGAGATGAGGAGAATTCCAGCCCCAGCCTCGCCGAGCATGAGAGATCCGTCGAAATACATGGTCCAATACTCCAGCTCTTTTTCGACATGGGGAGCCTGGAATTCAGTCCACTCGGCCGTGAAGTCGGCCAAGGCCTGGGACTTGATGGCGGTGCACGGCTTGAACGAGATATCGAAGGCTCCAAGCTCAGTCGCCCATTTTGAGATTCTCCCAGCAGCTTCCCGGTTATGGAGGACCTCTCCCACCGGGAAAGAAGTCACTACTGAAATCGAGTGTCCTTGGAAATAATGCTTCAGCTTCCGCGATGAGATCAACACTGCGTACAGCAGCTTCTGAACCTGAGGATATCGCACCTTAGATTCACCCAGTACTTCGCTAACAAAGTAGACCGGGCGTTGTACACCATAGCGGTGTCCTGACTCCTCCCGCTCCACAACTATTGCGGCACTGACTACATGAGTTGTTGCCGCTATGTAGAGGAGGAGAAGTTCACCTGGCACCGGCGAGACTAGGATTGGAGGGCTGGAGAGGAACACCTTGAGTTCTTCGAAGGATTGTTGTGCCTCAACTGTGCACTCAAAACGGTCCTGCTTCTTGAGGAGCTTGAAGAAAGGCATCCCCCGAATACCCAACCGAGAGATGAACCTGCCAAGCGCTACCATGCAGCCAGTAAGCTTTTGAACATCTTTCTGGCTGGTAGGTGGCGCCATCCTCATGATGGCCTCGATCTTCTCTGGATTTTGCTCAATCCCACGATGAGAAACAATGAATCCGAGTAGTTTCCCGGAAGAAACTCCGAAAACACACTTCTCAGGGTTCAACCTCATCCGAAACGCCCTTAGACTTTCGAACGTCTCGGCCAGATCAGAGGTGAGACTGTCCTTCGCTTGCGTTTTAACCACTACATCATCTACATATGCCTCCACGTTGCGTCCGAGCTGATGGTGAAAACACCGCTGTATCGCACGCTGATAAGTTGCGCCAGCGTTTTTCAGCCCAAACGGCATCGTGACATAGCAATATGCTCCGAATGGAGTGATGAACGAAGTCTTCTCGCAATCATCCTCTCGAAGCCGAATTTGGTGGTAGCCTGAGTAGGCGTCCAAAAAACTGAGGAGTTGACATCCAGCAGTGGAGTCCACCACTTGATAGATGCGGGGTAAACCAAAGGGATCTTTTGGGCATGCCTTGTTGAGGTTGGTATAATCAACACACATGCGCCAACTTTTATTCTTCTTTTGAAAGAGTACAGGGTTTGCCAACCAGTCGGGATGATACACTTCTTTGATAAAACCTGCGGCTAACAGCTTTGTGATCTCCTCCCTGATGGCTTCCCGGCGGTCTTGAGCGAACCGTCGCAACCTTTGTTTGATCGGCCTGGCCGCTTCATTTACATTCAGCGCATGTTCGATCACCTCCCTGGGGACTCCGGGCATGTTCGACGGCTTCCAGGCGAAGATGTCTTTGTTTGCCTGCAGAAAGGTGACGAGCGCGTCTTCCTATTTCTATCCAAGCCCTGTCCCGATCAAGGCCGTTCGAGCCGGATCGGACGGGTCGAGGATAATTCTCTTGGTACCTTCTTTGGGACCAATTCCGGAGTTTGGCGCCCTGCGGGTAGGGATGCTACCTTCCGGCTTGTCGGAATCCGCTTCTTGCCGAATCCTCTCCCGACCCTCTTGCACCTCCAGCGACTCAGACATCCCACAGCAGGCCCCGTGTCGTCGAGAGTTTTCACGAAGAGGACGTTGAGCCCACTTCCGCCGTCAATCAACACCCTCTTGAGCTTGATGCCGCGGACAACCGGGGCCAAGACAAGTGGATATCTACCAGGGAAGGGGAGTCGATCCGGGTGATCCGAGCGGTCGTAAGTTATCGCGACCTCGGACCACCGTACATACTGGGGTGTCTTCGGCTCTATTGCGTTAATGTATCGGGCGGTAAGCTTTTGCTTCCGCTTGGACTCGTACGCGGCCGAACCCCCGAATATGTAATTGAACTCGAGATCGGCTTCCCGATAGTCTTCCTGAGCTTCGGGAGGAGGCTGCTTGGCGGCGGGTCCACTCGGACCTTGTTCGGCCTGCTTCTTGCTCTCCCGGGTGAATCTCTTCAAAGTGAAGCAATCCTTGGCGGCATGTCTCCCCTTCAGATGGAAGGGGCAAAGCGAGTTCATCACCTTGTCATACCCATCCTCTTTGAGCGCACGAGGGCGGGCATGTTCAGCGACTGCCACTAGCTCTTCACCTTTGCGCTTCTTCTCCTTCCGTCTGGAGGGCTCGGCCTGATCCTTCTTCTCGTCGTGCCGTTCCGCCAAGGCCTCGGAGGCAGAAGCGTAGCAGTCCGCTAGAGCGAACAGCTCACGAACCGACGTTGGTGGCTTCCGGGACATCTTCTTGATGAGATCAGGGTCGCTGACTCCTTTCTGGAAGGCAGCTATCACGACCGCATTCGTGACATCCCGAACAGTGCTTTTCCTGTGCATGAAGCGCTTGATGAACTCCCGCAGGGGCTCGTTCCTCTTTTGGTGCAGCTGATACAGGTCCCAGGGGGTGCCAGGGCGCTCATACGTGCCTTGGAAATTTGAAATAAACTGCTCACACAGGTCTCCCCAGGAATCTATAGAGTTCGCTGGGAGTCCGGTGAGCCAAGCTTAGCCTAGGGGCGAGAGAGTAACCGGCAAGTAATTTGCCATTACTTTCTTATCCCCCCCGGCAGCCCTGACCGCTAGAGCGTACACTTGTAACCAAGCCTCAGGGTCCCTCTCACCATCAAACCTAGTGATGCCCTTGGGGTTAAACCCCTCAGGCCAGACCACTCGACGCAGGTGAGGGGTAAACGCACGAACCCCTTCAATGACCCCGCGACAACCCCCGGGCGGTGACCGACGTGGAGGGGATCGTGCTTGGCGTGCTTCGTGATCCCCTGGAAGGGTACCGTAACGTTCGTACTCGTCGGCATGACGGCGCTGCTCCTCCCTCTCTCGGTCGCGGCGCCTGGCGTCGAGGTTGGAGCGGAGATCGTGGTTGAGGCTATGGCGCAAGTCGTCCCCGCGCGGAGGAATATAACATCCCCGATGGGGGGCTTCACGGCCCGGCCGACTGCTGGCCGTCTGGGTCCTAGCCAGAGTGCATAATTGCACCTTTGCCGGTTGGTCAGTCTGAGCCTGCTGGATCGCCGCCGCCGTCACCATGGCCTTTACTTGGGCCACGATCGGGGCGGCTGAATTGCCAGCCTCCAGCATGGGGCTCAAGGTATCCAGGAGTGTCTTGGAAGCGACGATATTCTGCTGTGGAGTATGGAAGACCGCTTGGTCCCCCATCTTGGCTTGCAGAATGTCTTCATTGACGCCGCGGGCGCGGTCTCGTAGGGCACGCGCCCGCGCATCCAGCTCTGTCCTTCGGCCGCCATCCAAGTCGGCAGTGGCCGATGTGTCGAGGCGTTGTTGTGAATCAGCCCGCGAGCCTTCGATCACGCAGACTCTGCGGAAATTCCAGCAACTCTCCAGTCTCTCTTCTGACTCAGCTGGTGAGCTGGGCGAGACCAAAGGAGATAGCTCCAGGCGCTCGGAGGTGCCGAGTGGTTTGGCGGTGAGAATACCTACTGTCGGCGCATTCTACACCAAGGTACCCATTCCACCGCACTAAGCACGGTCAACAGGCGGTCAGGGCGTGTCCTGGCCCACCGCCTCAATAAGTGGAAGGACCCCAAGGTGGTCGCCCCGGGGGCACGTGGCGAACAGGCCGGGCCACTGGGCGCCCAGGAAGGTGGTCGCCCAGTGGACGCGTGGCGATCAGGCCCGACCACTGGGCGCCCTGGAAGGTGGTCGCCCAGTGGACGCGTGGCGATCAGGCCAGGCCACTGGGCGCCCAGGAAGGTGGTCGCCCAGCGGACACGTGGCGATCAGGCCAAGCCACTGGGCGCCCATGAAGGTGGTCGCCCAGTGGACGCGTGGCGATCAGGCCAGGCCACTGGGCGCCCTGGAAGGTGGTCGCCCAGGGGACATGTGGCGATCAGACCAGGCCACTGGACGTCCAGTAAGGTGGTCGCCCCGTGGACACGTGGCAATCAGGTCAGGCCACTGGCGTACCATCCCCAAGGCGGCCTTGCCAGGATCAAGGGTATTTAATGCGAATCGTGCGCATTAAATGCCGAGCGTGGAGGCTACAGTATGGCGGTGCGTATTCCCCAGGCGCGCATTAATTGCAGGTGGCGTCACAGCCGCGCCTCTCCCCCTGACGGAACGGACGGCGTTGGTAGGCGTTGGTAGGTGTGACGGTTGCGGCAGGCATTAAATGATGCGTAAGGACAGTGACGGGCGCATTTAATGTGCCCGTGGCAGTGTAATGAGTATGGCTTGCGGTGTAAGCCTCCCATGCGCCCCCGCCAGCCCAAGTATAAAAGGGAGCCGGGGTGCATGGGAGAGGGGGTTCGATCCTTGGACAATAGGCTCCATTCTCTCAAGTTAGGATTCCAGTTCACATTCCACAAGACAAGCAATACCAAGAAAAGCAGGACTAGGGTTATTACTCTCTGGAGGGCCCAAACCTGGGTAAATGTCTTGCGCCCCCATGTTCTTCTGAGCTTCCCGGTACTCCGATCATCTTCTTCCTTTCTCCGGCGATTACCCCGAAAGCCCCCCGTCTGAACCTCATAAGCACCCGATTCGGAGGTGCCTGTTGGCTAGTAAGCTGACAGTGGCGCGCCAGGTAGGGGCTATTGGTGGTTAGATTGCCCTCTCTCTTCCATTTCCAGCTCGAAGCTCAGCAGAAGAAGGGGCACTTGTCTGCATGGCGGAGTCTCAATCCAAGCGCGGCAATCTGCCCGAAGAAAGCGGCGCCCGTAGCCGGCGCTCGAGGCGAGCAACCGGCCACCCGGGTCCCTCCGCCGAGGGGCACGCAGCGTGGCTCCGCGCCCGGGTCGGCCGTCCAACGGCGCTTGGCGCTGGGGGACGACACCCCCGCGCGAAGCCTTCATGCGGCCCTGCTGCTTCTCGACCACCCTCCCGTAACGCTGGGGGGGACACCCCAGCCACTCCATGGCTGCGGGATATCGTCCACCTAGTCGACGCCGCTCAACAACAGGTTGAGGCGACGACTCAGCCGGGGGCTTCCGGCATGTGGCGGCAAAGAGCCCACGCAACCGACGCACCGGGTTCCAGCCGCCACACGACGACGTCTGCCGGCATCAAGGGTCGGGACAAGGGGAAGGGAGTCCTGGTTGCAGCCCCCTTTGTTACAGGGGGACGTGCACGTGACTCCGCCTCTTCTCGCGGTCCCCCCGAGTCAGGGGGGAATCGCGAAGATCTTAGATCGCACCTAGACGAGAGGCAGCTCCAGCGCGACGGTGACCTGCGTCACAATCTTAGGGAGCGTCGCAAAAGCGCACAACGGCGCGCCAATCCCCAGAGATCCGCTGGGCGACAGGGGGCTTCCCTCTCGGACTCCGGGGAGAGCGCAGGGTCGCACTACTCATTCTCTCCTCAGGATCGAGGGGCTAGCGAACAACGCTGCTCCCCCTACAACATTGGATGCCAGGCGTTCTCTCTCCGCCTCCGGCGAGCCGCGTGGCCGGAGAGATTCCGCCCTGCCTCCATCAAGAAATACGACGGCACCACCAACCCGGAGGAGTTCCTGCAAATCTACACCACGGTGGTGCGCGCGTTGGGAGGGTCCGAGAAGGTTATGGCCAACTACCTCCCGACGTCGCTGACGGGATCTGCCCGGTCTTGGCTACTCAACCTCCCGCGAGGCTCCGTGCACTCGTGGGAGGAGCTGTGCGACATTTTCGTCGCCAACTTCCAGACCTCCACGCTCTGGAGCAGACGGAGGGGGAGTCCCTGAGAGAGTTCATCCGGCGATTTAGCCACTGCCGCAACACGATCCCCCGGATCTCTGAGCAGTCGGTGATCATCGCTTTCCGGAGGTGGGTCCGGGACCAGAAAATGCGGGAGAAGATGGCTAGCCACACCATCGCAACCACCTCCGAGTTGTTCTCCCTGGCGCACAAGTGCGCCAGGGCGACCGAAGCTCGGAAGTGCGCGACAAGGCCTTCCGACCCCGATGACGCCGGCACCTCGAAGTCATCCGACCGCAAGAAGAAGAAGAGGCGGAAGGAGGCCACCGCTAGGGAGGTTCTGGTCACCGAGCCGGAAACCAAATCCCGGCGTCGCGATGACCAGGACCGAAGGGATGAGCGCCGGGACCAACGCGGCGACCGCAGAAACCGCCGCTCACCCCGTCGCGAAGACGATGGGGGCAAACCCTACTGCCCCATCCATCGCACGAGTGGACACGACTTGGAGGACTGCCAAGTTGTGTCCAAGCTGGTGGACAGGCGGCTCAAGAAGCGCCGCGTGAAAGACCACGGAAACGGCGATGAAGACTCAGCTCCACTGGCCTTCCAACAGGCGGAGCATACGGTGGCATTCATTCACGGTGGCTCGTCCACCTACTCATCGAACTCGCAGTATAAGCGGGACCTGAGGCGAGTTTGTGCCACCGCATCATCCTCCGGGACGGGTAGGCCGCTAAAGTGGTCAGAGCAACCGATCACTTTCAGCCGGGCCGACCATCCGGAGAGCGTTTCCGGTCCGAGCCAATTGCCGATCGTGGTCTCCCCCACGGTTCGCAACGCGAAACTCGGGCGGGTCCTTGTTGATGGGGGAAGCGCCATCAACTTGCTATCCGTCGGGGCGTACCAAGCGCTCCATACTCCGTATGAGGAGTTGTGCCCAGCCCCTCTCTTCTACAGAGTCGCCCCCAGGGTAGGCCTCTTACCCCTGGGGCAGGTCCGGTTGCCTGTTACGTTCGGGAGTGCGGAAAACTTCCGGACGGAATTGGTCGACTTCGAGGTTGCTGATTTCGACCTCCCTTACAATGCCCTGCTTGGCCGTCCGGCCCTGACCAAGTTCATGGCGGTCGCTCACTACGCCTATATGCTGGTGAAGATTCCTGGGCCTGGGGGTCCAATTACGGTGAAGGTGGATAGACTGGAAGCCCTACGTCTCAGCAAACAGCTGCAGGACCTGGCCGGCACCACCTGTTCGGCGCGCGATAAGGACGACGGCCTGGGCTCCCCCTCGGTCAGGACCCGCGCTTCGCCCAGGCCCTCGGGCGAGGCGAAGGCGGTCCCCGTGGGTGAGGACGGCTCGGGCAAGGTCGTCAAGATCGGCACCGACCTCAGCGCCAAATAGGAAGGCGCGCTCGTCACCTTCCTCCGGTCTAACCTGGATGTGTTCGCTTGGGAACCATCTGAAATGACCGGGGTCCCCAGGGAGGTGATCGAGCACCGATTGGCAACGCTCCCTGGAGCGCACCCGGTTCGGCAAAAGATCCAGCGGTAGGCGCCAGAGCGGCAGGACGCCATTCGGGACGAGGTGGAGAAGCTTTTGTCTGCCAAGATTTTGCGGGAGGCCACCTATCCAGAGTGGCTGGCCAACCCCGTGCTTGTAAAAAAGTCCAACGGGAAGTGGCGAATGTGCATCGACTTCACCGATCTCAACAAAGCTTGCCCCAAGGACTCGTACCCCCTTCCGCGGATAGACATTGTCGTCGACTCCACGGCGGGGAGCGAAGCTTTGTGCTTCCTCGATGCCTACTCCGGCTACCATCAGATTAGTATGGCGTAGGAAGACGAAGAAAAAACCGCCTTTGTGACTCCTCTCGGTGTATATTGTTATATCAAGATGCCTTTCGGGCTGAAGAATGCTGGTGCCACCTATCAGCGGGCCATGCACATCGTGTTTCGATCCCAAATAGGGAAGAACCTCGAAGTGTATGTTGATGATCTGGTGGTAAAAACAAAAAAGGCCGATGAGCTTGTTCAGGACCTGGAAGAGACCTTCTCCCGCCTCAAAAAATATTGTATAAAGTTGAATCCCGAGAAATGCGTGTTTGGTGTCTCATCCGGGAAGCTACTCGGGTTCCTGGTCTCCAGCCGCGGGATCGAGGTCAACCCGGACAAGATAGAAGCAATTGCGCGGATGCAGCCACCTACCCGGCTCAAGCAACTACAGTGCTTAACCGGCCGGCTGGCCTCCCTTGGCCGGTTCATAGCCCGGCTAGGAGAGAAAAGCTTGCCGCTATTCAAGCTGCTCAAGAAGACCAACTCATTTGAATGGACCCTAGAGGCACAGCAAGCGTTCGAAGACCTGAAGAAGTACCTCTCCTCCCCAAGATCGGTCGCCCCAGGCCGGCGAGTCATTCTTCTTTGTATGTGGCGGCTAGCCCCTCTGTGGTGAGCGCGGCGCTGGTGGCGGAGCGGGAAGGTGTCCAACGGCCGGTCTATTACATCAGCAAGGTGTTGCACGACGCAGAAACAAGGTACCCTCAGGCTAAGAAAATGGTGTATGCTGTGCTAATAGCATCGAGGAAGCTGCGCCACTATTTCCAGGGGAGAGAGATCACAGTGGTCTCCTCCTACCCCCTGCGCGAGATCCTCCACAACCGAGAAGAAGAAGGCCGCATCGCAAAGTGGTCCGTCGAGCTGGGGGAGTCCGTGTCAAGTTCGCTCCTCGCACCGCGATAAAGAGTCAAAGGCTGGCGGACTTCGTCGTCGAGTGGACTCCAGCCGAGTCCGAAGCCGATGAGGTCCCCGCGCCCTCCTCCTGGACGCTCTTCTTCGACGGATCCTTCAGGCTCGAAGGCGCGGGGGCAGGGGTCCTCCTGGTCTCCCCGACCGGGGACCTTCTCAAGTACGTGGTCGTCCTTGACTTCAAGGCTACTAACAACGTCGCCGAATACGAGGGCTTGCTGGCCGGGCTCCGGGCCACCGCAGCCATCGGTGTCCGGCGCCTGCACGTGAAGGGCGACTCTCTGCTGGTCGTCAATCAGGCAAGGAAGGATCTCTCCTGTCCTGACCCTGTCATGGCGGCGTACCTAGCGGAGGTCAGGAAATCGGAAAGGCATTTAGGAGGGTTGGGATATACTCATATCCCCCGGCGCGACAACTACTTGGCGAATGAGCTTGCCCAGCTCGCCTCAACAAGATCTCCTGTTCCGGTCGGGGTCTTTGAAGAAAGGCTTCCGCGACCGTCCATCGCAACCCCCGTCCCCGGTGGGGACGATGGCTACGCCGCTCCAGCCCTTGCTCCTGGAGGGAAAGCGGTTCCGGTGGAAACGCCCGGCCAGGCGGAGTACCCAGACGACCACCTTGTGGTCGCTGTACTTGACCGGGAAGGCACATGGATGGATCCGATCCTAGCCTACCTGAGGGATCAAGTGTGCCCCGACGATGATGCGTCAGCAGAGAAGGTAGCACGAAAGGCCAAGTGCTATACCCTGGTGGGCAGGGGCCTGTACCGCCGGGGTAAAAACGGAATTCTTCTGAAGTGCATCACTCGGGAAGAGGGGAGCAAGTTGCTCTCTGATATCCATGGAGGCGTGTGCGGGAGCCATGTGTCCGGACGAACGATGGCGGGAAAGGCTTTCCGTCAAGGGTTCTATTGGCCAACCGCCCTCCAGGATGCTTGCGAGCTGGTGAGGAGATGTGAGGCGTGCCAGTTTCACGCCAAGCAGATCCACCAACCAACCCAGGCCCTGCAAACAATCCCGCTCTCTTGGCCCTTCGCGGTCTGGGGGCTGGATATCCTGGGTCCGTTCCCGCGGGCCACAGGGGGCTACACCCATCTGTTCGTCGCCATCGACAAAATCACTAAATGGGTGGAAGCCGAGGCGGTGAGATCCATTACCGCCGCAGCTGCAGTCAAGTTTATGCAAGGGATCTTTGCCCGCTTTGGGGTCGCCAACCACATCATCACCGACAACGGCGCACAGTTCACCAGCGCGGCCTTCTTAGACTTTTGCGAAGAGATGGGCACCAAGGTCTGCTTTGCCTCGGTCGCCCACCCCAAGAGTAACGGCCAAGTTGAGCGGGCCAACGCGCTGGTGCTGAAGGGCCTCAAGACCCGGGCATTCGATTGACTCCACAAGCGTGGGGCCCGGTGGACTGAAGAGCTCCCAGCAGTGCTGTGGTCGCTTCGGACCACCCCTAGCCGGGCCACCGGAGAGACTCCTTTCTTCCTGGTCTACGGCGCGGAAGCTATCCTCCCCTCGGAGTTGGAGCTGGGATCACCACGCGTTGCTGCGTTCGTAGAGGGAGACCAAGAGGATCTGCGCCGGGACGACGTCAACCTCCTGGAAGAGGCGCGGGATCGGGAGGCTCTGCGTGCTGCAAGATACCAGCAAAGTCTCAGGCGGTACCACGCCTCCCGGGTCAGTGAGAGAACACTGGCAGTGGGCGACCTAGTCTTGCGAAGAATCCAGTCGCATGCTGGGTCACACAAACTGTCTCCCCATTGGGAGGGACCCTTCAAAGTGGTTTCAGTCTCTCGTCCCGGGGCGGTCAGGCTGGCCACTGAAGACGGCGAAGAGCTGGCGAACTCCCAGAATATAGAAAACCTGCGCAAGTTCTACCCTTGATCGGTTGTAAGTCCCAGGCTCCATTCCCCGACCGGCCGGAGGGTGTTTTCCTCTCCGCCGCTGGTTGGGGGAGGCCTTCTGTTTAAAATTTAACATTCACTTCCTTTATCCATAATAGTTGTTCTTGCTTTCCTCTTTTCGGTCTCTTGCCCATAGTTGGGCAGTGCCAGGGCACTTGCCCCTGGTGCCCTGCAGCCTTGCAAAAACCCAGTAGCAAAGGCGGAATCGCTAAGTGAGAGCGACGTGCAGGAACGGGCAATTGGACGGCTAGTTCAGCACGACCCCCAGCACGGTCATGACACTCCGGGTGTCCCCGTGGGGGTCGGCGACTTGAGCACCATTGCCAAAAACCTGAGGTCCTGCCACGACTCACTAAGCGTTCGTCCCCTAGAGGCTTTCGGGGAGGAAAATTTTGCTAAGGCAAGGGGTTCGAGGGAAGCGGTTCCCTGGCGCAAAACCTTAAGTTTTTTAAGCAGTCATGTGCTTGTTCGCGCGGAACCAAAAAGATTGGGATGAAAGCGGGCTTTAACCGACATAATGCGAAGCTTACGCTTCCGTTTCATTTGAGTTAATTTGCGCCAAAGATCTTTACAGGTAGAGACAAAAAAGCAGAAGAAAGAACTACGCTGCTGGGGGGTCCTCCTCTTCATCCACTACCGCCTCAGCAGCCGCCACGTCCTCTTCAACCGGGACGAAATCCAGCCTCAGCGCCACGTCTTCCGCTGCTGCCTCCAGCTGGGGATTCTCCATCACCAGCTGCGCGGCAACTTGCTCGGAGGCGCTGTGGACCCGCTCCTCCGCCTGCGCCCAGTCGCCTTCGATCCCCTGGACAGTGGCCGCGGGATCAAAGTTGGCGTCACGGCTGGCGCAGCAAGCCAGCACGTACTTTGCCGTGGCCGCCGCAACCGCACGCCCCTCCTGGGCTGACCGAGCGGTCAGGGCGGCGGGCAGGTGTGTGAGGAAGTCTGCGGTTCGGCTGAGGCAGAATGCGTAATGTTGCGGCTTCTCCTCCCGCGGACCTGGCTGCTCCAGTCCCAGTGGGGCAAGGCCGGCCACTGTCCGGTCGAAGGCGTAACGCAGCATCCTCATGGCGTCCTTCTCCGACCGACGCCGATCGTCCCTCTCCGCGGCCAGCCCCGCGGAGAGCTCCTCAACGCGGCGGGCGCTTTGCTCCCACTGCTCCCGCTCCCGCCGTAGCTGCAGCTCCAGCCCCGCCCCCCGTTTGCGTAAGTCTTCCACCTCCTTGCAAAGGCGGTCGATTTCAGTTCCCGCCTCCGTTAGCCGCTCCCTGCTCGTCACCAGACGACTGCTCGTGCTGGAGTAGAGCTCGCTAAGAGCCGCCAGCAGAGCATCCGCGTCTGCCGAAGGAACGGAGGCGGTGGGAGGATCCGGGGTAGGGACGGGGCCGAGCGGGCCTTGGTCCCGAACGGCGCAGCCAGCAGCGACCACCTGGGGATCGCCCACCTGCATCTGCTCGTCCTGAGGCTCAGCGACCCCGGCCGGCACAGCTGCGGCGCCTTGGCCGTCCCCAGCTTGGGCGGCGGGGTCCAGAGCAGGAACCCTGGAAAAAGGAAGAAGCAATGATAAGACGCAGCCCGAAGGGACTTAAACTCTTATATTGCACGTGCGTCTTTTAGTAAGGTACCTAGGTGATGGCCTCGGGAAGCGGGGCACGCTCGGAACGAGGACCAGCCCCCCGCGCGGTGCTGTCGGTGCCAGTCCTGGCGGCCTAAGGACCGGCGTCGGCGGAGGAGGAAGGTTCGCCACTGCTGGTGGCGGTGGCGGAGGCGGCGGTGCCGGCCGCAGCGGCAGTTGCATTATCGTCGAAGCCGGCGGCGGCAGCTGTGGCCCCATCGTCGGAGCGGGCGGAGGAAGAAAAGGAGCCAGCGCTGGAGGATCCGTTGTCACCACCCCAACGGGGGCAAGGGAGGACGAGGTCCCGCCAGTCGACGAAGCCCCCGCTGAGGAGCCTGCCGCTGCGGTGGAAGAAGTTCCCGCGGCCGCTGTGGAAGATCCCGCCCCGGCCGGACCCAGGAGGCGGGGCCTTTGGGAAGGACCGCCAGCGGCGTCATCGTCGTCTGGGCGCCCGCGTCTCCCTCGGCCGCCCATCCCCTGGCCACCGGCGGGAGGAGGGTCCCGGATTGTCAGGGCCGCCTGGCGTATCACAACAGGCGTGCCCATGGCATCCATCGATGGCATAACACGAACTATCGCCACGCGCTCCCCGGGCGATAACCGGCAGAGCGGGAGCGCACCCGCTGGGAACTACGGGATGGGGCCAGGCAAGCCTAGCTGCACCATCCACCTGTCGAGCACGTCGACAGACAAGTTTCCGGCGGCTAGCAACACAAAAAAAAAGAGGAAGAAGGAATCCCCAGAAGACGGAAATACTGTCAGCACTAGGTTTAGTCAATAAAAAGAAGGACAAGAGGTGATCCAAAGTGGAGCGGGTTACCTCCTGTGACACTCCGGGTCCCATCATCCTGGCCCATGTACTGCCAGGCCGGGCGGACACGACGGCGCAGGGGGCACAGCCTCCGGAAGACGAAGTCCCAGATAACCATGGCCCCTGTCAGGCCCGCCGCCCGCAACTGGTAGACGCGGGCTAGCATCACCTGGAGCTCGGGCGTCTCACTCACGTGGGCCCCCCAGTTGGGGTTGCTGACTGCCGGACCGGACGGAAGCTCCAGCACATCTATACCGCTGTCATCCGCGACGTACAGCCACTCTTCGCGCCAATCCCTCCAGTTGGACCGACAGTCCAGGGGAATGTAGCGCGACACGATCCCGTCGCGAAGCTGCAGGTGGCAGCTCCCGGCGACGGGCGGATTGCCGCCCGCGGCGCGAAGGGTGTAGAAGAAACGAAAAAGAAGGAGATTGGGTAACACTCCTACGAACATTTCGCAGAAATGGGCGAAGGCAGAAAGGAGAATGACGGAATTGGGAGGGAGGTGGATATGGTGAATGGCGTAGAAGTTAAGAACGGAAAGATAAAAATCCGAGACCGGCAGCAGCAGGCCGGCAAGAAGCTGCCACCCGAAGAAAATCACCTCCCCGGGTCGGCAGTGGGGCTCGACAGTCCCGTCGCGAACGTGAAGGGCACCCGCGGTTATGTTCCGGGAAAACCTGGCGGCAACCTCCTCCTCGACGGACGAAGAGGGGAGAACTGGAGCCATTGGTCGCCGAAGAATATCAGAGCGCGTCAGAGGAGAAGAAGAAGCAAGGAGCTCTAAAGCAGCAAGGCAAAGCAGAGCGGTGGGTGTTGGGACGAGTAAGAACCGCTCCCCCCTCGGTCAGCCTCTTATAAGGCTGCGAGGGGGGGGGCTCGGCGGGAAAACCGAAAGGGCGTGGCGGTTCGTAAAAAGGAAGTTCAAGAGCCCCATAAAAGAGGCGCATCCCGAGGGACGTGCGGCGGTTACAAAGCGGAAATAACTGCGCAAACCGTCCTGGGAATCGGAAAGGCCGGAAGACCTTTTAAATTTGCGGGGGGCGTGGGCATTTAAGGGGCCCCACCCGGGAGACTGGGCGGTTCTCAGAAGGCCGGTCAAAAGAAAAGCGAAAGACCAAAAAGCGCACCTGGGTGGGCCCGAGGGCTACTATCGGCGCATTCTACACCAAGGTACCCATTCCCACGCACTAAGCACGGTCAACAGGCGGTCAGGGCGCGTCCTGGCCCACCGCCTCAGTAAGTGGAAGGACCCCAAGGTGGTCGCCCCGGGGGCACGTGGCGAACAGGCCGGGCCACTGGGCGCCCAGGAAGGTGGTCGCCCAGTGGACGCGTGGCGATCAGGCCCGACCACTGGGCGCCCTGGAAGGTGGTCGCCCAGTGGACGCGTGGCGATCAGGCCAGGCCACTAGGCGCCCAGGAAGGTGGTCGCCCAGCGGACACGTGGAGATCAGACCAGGCCACTGGGCGCCCATGAAGGTGGTCGCCCAGTGGACGCGTGGCGATCAGGCCAGGCCACTGGGCGCCCTGGAAGGTGGTCGCCCAGGGGACACGTGGCGATCAGGCCAGGCCACTGGGCGTCCAGTAAGGTGGTCGCCCTGTGGACACGTGGCAATTAGGTCAGGCCACTGGCGTACCATCCCCAAGGCGGCCTTGCCAGGATCAAGGGTATTTAATGCGAATCGTGCGCATTAAATGCCGAGCGTGGAGGCTACAGTATGGCGGTGCGTATTCCCCAGGCGCGCATTAATTGCAGGTGGCGTCACAGCCGCGCCTCTCCCCCTGACGGAACGGACGGCGTTGGTAGGCGTGGGGCCCGAGGCAGGGGTGTGACGGTTGCGGCAGGCATTAAATGATGCGTAAGGACAGTGACGGGCGCATTTAATGTGCCCGTGGCAGTGTAATGAGTATGGCTTGCAGTGTAAGCCTCCCATGCGCCCCCGCCAGCCCAAGTATAAAAGGGAGCCGGGGTGCATGGGAGAGGGGGTTCGATCCTTGGACAATAGGCTCCATTCTCTCAAGTTAGGATTCCAGTTCACATTCCACAAGACAAGCAATACCAAGAAAAGCAGGACTAGGGTTATTACTCTCCGGAGGGCCCGAACCTGGGTAAATGTCTTGCGCCCCCATGTTCTTCTGAGCTTCCCGGTACTCCGATCATCTTCTTCCTTTCTCCGGCGATTACCCCGAAAGCCCCCCGTCTGAACCTCATAAGCACCCGATTCGGAGGTGCCTGTTGGCTAGTACGCTGACAGTGGCGCGCCAGGTAGGGGCTATTGGTGGTTAGATTGCCCTCTCTCTTCCATTTCCAGCTCGAAGCTCAGCAGAAGAAGGGGCACTTGTCTGCATGGCGGAGTCGCAATCCAAGCGTGGCAATCTGCCCGAAGAAAGCGGCGCCCGTAGCCGGTCCCGGCGCTCGGGGAGCGAGCCGGGCCACCCGGGTCCCTCCGCTGTGGGAGGGGCACTCGTGGCTCCCGCGCCCGGGGGTCAGCCCGTCCAACGGCGCTTGGCGCTGGGGGACGACACCCCCGCGCGAAGCCTTCATGCGGCCCGGCTGCTTCTCGACCACCCTCCCGTGACGCTGGGGGGGACACCCCAGCCACTCCATGGCTGCGGGATATCGTCCACCTAGTCAACGCCGCTCAACAACAGGTTGAGGTGACGACCCAGCCGGGGGCTTCCGGCATGTGGCGGCAAAGAGCCCGCGCAACCGACGCGCCGGGTTCCAGTCGCCACACGACGACGTCTCCCGGCATCAAGGGTCGGGACAAGGGGAAGGGAGTCCTGGTTGCAGCCCCCTCTGTTACAGGGGGAAGTGCACGTGACTCTGCCTCTTCTCGCGGTCCCCCCGAGTCAAGGGGGAATCGTAAAGATCTTAGATCGCACCTAGACGAGAGGCAGCTCCAGCGCGACGGTGACCTGCGTCACATTCTCAGGGAGCGTCGCAAAAGCGCACAGCGACGCGCCAATCCCCAAAGATCCGCTGGGCGACAGGGGGCTTCCCTCTCGGACTCCGGGGAGAGCGCAGGGTCGCACTCCTCATCCTCTCCTCAGGATCGAGGGGCTAGCGAACAACGCTGCTCCCCCTACAACATTGGATGCCAGGCGTTCTCTCTCCGCCTCCGGCGAGCCACGTGGCCGGAGAGATTCCGCCCTGCCTCCATCGAGAAATACGATGGCACCACCAACCTGGAGGAGTTCCTGCAAATCTACACCACGGTGGTGCGCGCGGCGGGAGGGTCCGAGAAGGTTATGGCCAACTACCTCCCGACGTCGCTGACGGGCTCTGCCCGGTCTTGGCTACTCAACCTCCCACGAGGCTCCATGCACTCGTGGGAGGAGCTGTGTGACATTTTCGTCGCCAACTTCCAAGGCTCCTACGCTCAACCGGGCATGGAGGATGACCTCCACGCTCTGGAGCAGACGGAGGGGGAGTCCCTGAGAGAGTTCATCCGGTGATTTAGCCACTGCCGCAACACGATCCCCCGGATCTCTGAGCAGTCGGTGATCATCGCGTTCCGGAGGGGGGTCCGGGACCAGAAAATACGAGAGAAGATGGCTACCCGCACCATCGCAACCACCTCCGAGTTGTTCTCCCTGGCGCACAAGTGCGCCAGGGCGGCCGAAGCTCGGAAGTGCGCGACAAGGCCTTCCGACCCCGATGACGCCGGCACCTCGAAGTCATCCGACCGCAAGAAGAAGAAGAATCGGAAGGAGGCCACCGCTAGGGAGGTTCTGGTCGCCGAGCCGGAAACCAAATCCCGGCGTCGCGATGACCAGGACCGAAGGGATGAGCGCCGAGACCAACGCGGCGACCGCAGAAACCGCCGCTTACCCCGTCGCGAAGACGATGGGGGCAAACCCTACTGCCCCATCCATCGCACGAGTGGACACGACTTGGAGGACTGCCAAGTTGTGTCCAAGCTGGTGGACAGGCGGCTCAAGAAGCGCCGCGTGAAAGACCACGGAGACGGCGATGAAGACTCAGCTCCACTAGCCTTCCAACAGGCGTAGCATACGGTGGCATTCATTCACGGTGGCTCGTCCACCTACTCATCGAACTCGCAGTATAAGCGGGACCTGAGGCGGGTTTGTGCCACCGCATCATCCTCCGGGACGGGTAGGCCGCTAAAGTGGTCAGAGCAACCGATCACTTTCAGCCGGGCCGACCATCCGGAGAGCGTTTCCGGTCCGAGCCATCTGCCGATCGTGGTCTCCCCCACGGTTCGCAACGCGAAGCTCGGGCGGGTCCTTGTTGATGGGGGAAGCGCCATCAACTTGCTATCCGTCGGCACCCGTTGATTCAACTCCCTGGCGGGACCGGGTCTTCAATCCCCTACTCAGTGCTTTTGAGCTCGAGACAGGGGGCCTCCCGATCCGCGCGGAAGTCGTGACGATGGCTCCCCGAAGACCTCGCCATGCTGGAACGCGGCCTCCTCCGAGAAGGAAAGATTCCCAAGGCTATTGGCGATAAAGACCAGGCTTCTGAAGCGGAAAACCTGACCTGAGGAGAAAACTGGGGAGACTCCGCTTGTTGTAGCCATCAAGCTCAACGGAAGTCTTGACACGGCCCCCTACCTGGCGCGCCAACTGTCGACGGTTGGTTCCGCCGGCAATGAGATTTGTGATTCTAGGGGATTCGTGCGAGACCGGAGCAAGATGGTAACACAAGATGCGAGGGCGATCTTTTTAGACAGGTTCGGGCTCTCGCGGAGGAGATAATACCCTAATCCTATGTTCTTGGATATATGGATGTGGTCTCCTTTTTCTCCTCTCCCCTCTTCAGGGTTGTTCCCTCCCCCCTTATATACTGGGAGAAGGGGACGTTACACGACAGCGCCACCTGGCGCTGGGTCAGGTGGACTTATGAGTATGTTGTTTTATCTCTGCCTGCCAAGCTCAACGACGTCCATAGGATTTGGTCGTCCCTTTACCGACCCGCGCCTACCGGTCCGCCAGGATCTGGTGGCCACAGGCTCTGCAGGCGCCAGGTTGTAGGCTTTACTTTAGGCGGGGCTATGAAGGATCATTGTTTTTGATCCATGTGTTTTTGATGATGAGTATTTGAATATTCGAAAAGATTTGAATTTGGTTTGAAGATTTGAAAAGAGCAGAAATCAGTTTGGTTATCCGAAAAAGATTTGAATTGGCGAACTCATTTTTCCCATGTATGACAGACCAAACTCTTCGGTCTGTCATACACATGTTTTAAGTGAACTCATTGAGCCAAACTCAATTTTCCTCAAAATCAGTAAGTTGTGCATCTACGACGGACAAAATTTTTGGGTCTGTTGTGAACGTGTTTTTGAGCTCATGAGTCGAACTCAATCTTCCAAGAAACCAGTAAGTTTTGCATGTACGGCGGACAAACTTCTTTGGTCAGTCGTGAATGCATTTTTGTTTTAGGGCTTCGTTCGGACCATGTTGTTTTTAAAACCGAGCGTGGCACATTTGCGCCGGACAAGATTTTTTGTCCGTCGTGAACATGAATTTGAAAGCGTTTTTTGAACTGAGACTTTTGCATGTACGACGGACCGATTTTGGTTGTCCGTCGTAAACATGTTTTCGCCGAAATGTTTTCTTTTGGAACCGAGAGTTTCCCTTGTACAACGGACAGACTTTGTTGGTCCGTCGTGAACTGTTTTCTAGGGTTTAAACTTGGCATTTGCGTCGGACTGGTTTTGTTGTCCGTCATAAATGGGATTTGCTCAATTAGGGTTTTGAGCGTTTTTAAGATTGAAATTTGAATTTGATTTTGAGATTATGAAATTTGTGATAATTTCATGATACTTGTTTTGAAGTGGACTTTATGCAATACTCATGTGAGTAGTTGCATGGATTGATGTGAGTCAAGTCATGGACTTGTGCTCGGAATTGTTTTGTGTTTTTGTTCATGTGCAGGTGTTGCTTGAGGTCGAACATGGTCGATGACGGACCGAGACTAGGTTCAGGAGGAACTGAGGTCGTGAAGGTCGAGGATGTCATGCGAGATGTTTGGACTAGAGAACAGTGCACGTGAGGTCAAGATCGCATGCATGTGTGAATGCATTAAATGCATGTGTCCGTTTCCGTGTCCGAGAGGAGGCAGAGCCAGCAATTTTGACGTGTCCGAGTCACCGGCGTGAGATAAGATTGGCATGGAGACTGCTTGCCCAATCCGAATACAAAAGAAATAGGTGGCTGTCTTGTCCTTTAAATAGAGGGTTCTAGGGGCTTAGAACTCATCCAATCCAACGAAAGAGGGCAAGAAGCAAAAGGTGTCTACAACAAAGAAGAGCTTGTGTGCTCTATCTAGTTGTTTTAGAGTTTTCTAATCTTTTGAGATTAGAAGATTTTTGGTGTCATCCTGTGGAAGATGGCTTTGGAATAAAGAAAAGTTTATGCAATATTCCTTTCGTTTTTGATTCTTGATTAGAAGTTTTGTTCGTCATTAGAACTAGTTCTTGTTCTTATTTTGCTAATTAGTCTAGGGTTTTGATCTCTTCAATATTAGATATTCTTCTGGTTTTTAGGGGTCGTTGATTTTCCGAAAGAAATAGTTGAATTTTTCTAGGCATCTATTCACCCCCCCCTCTAGTTGCCTACTCGGTCCTACAAGTGGTATCAGAGCCAGGCTCTACTAATCCATCTTAACAGGTGATTAGTAAAACGGTAAGTTATGGCAACAGAGAAATACACGAACAAACCGCCAATCTTCGATGGCACAGACTTCCCCCACTGGCGGATCCGGATGACTGCATATCTTCAAGCTCAAGGTAACGCGATTTGGCGCAAGGTAAAAATCCCGTACGAGCTTCCTTCTAATGATGATATTGATAAAATCGAGTTTGAAAAAGATGTTGAAAACAATAATAGAGCTAGAAACATATTGCTTCAAGGACTTGCTAGAAAAGAATTCGATAGAGTCTGTCATTTACTCACTGCTCATGAAATTTGGAAATCTCTTCAAGATTATCATGAGGGCAATGACTTCTGTAAAAGAAGCTAGGCAAGATCAATTTAAAAAGGAATACACTAGATTTGAAATGAACTCTGGAGAATCTCTAGATGATTGTTTTGCTCGCTTTAACAGAATTTTAAACAATCTTAGAGCTGTTGATGTAAAGTACACTGACTCTGAAAATGCTAGACATTTCCTATCATCTCTTGATCTTAAAATCTGGCAAATGAAAGTGACTGCTTTTAGGGAGGCTCACAAGATGAGTGAAATGACATTGGATAAATTATATTCTAGTCTCAAGACTTTTGAGATAGACATTGTTTCAAGAACATCCAATGATAACTCTATGGCTCTTAATGCTAATTCTTTATATGATAATGCTACTAGTTCTTCATCATCATATTCCATTGCTGCTTTGAGTGCTCTAAATGATGAACAACTAGATCAAATACCAGAAGATACACTTGCTCTTCTTTCCAAGCGTGTCAATGCAGCTTACATGAGATCAAGGGAGAGAAGAGGAGCCTCTATCCACTTCTACAACTGCTGCAAGGCTGGGCATATTAGTGCCAACTTCTTCAGTAACAAGGATAGAGAGGAGAAGGACCAAAACAACTCCTCCAAATCCTTCAGGCCAAGAGAGAGCAAGGACAAAAATAAGCAAAGGACGAAGAAGATGCTCAACAAAGTCTTCACTGCAATTGGTCGCTTAGATTTGAGCGACATTGACGACTCATCCGAAGATGAGAAAGAAGAGAAGCAAACAAAGCTGAATGAGAAAGACTTCACTGGATCAGTGCTTCATGGCAAAAGGGAACACTAGTGACAACGACAAAGACTTCCAAATGATCGTGATGAGGTAATGCCTTCATATAATGAGCTTTGTGAAGTTTTAGTCATATTAAGAAAATCTTTAAGGAAATCTTCACTCAAAAATAAAAACTTAGAGAATGGTTTGTCCATGCTGAAAACTGAAAATGAAAAACTTAGACATTCTATTTCTAACAATGATGCATGTGATGATTGTGAGGGGTTCTCATTAGAATTGCAATCACTTAGAGCTGCTCATTCTTGCAAGATAAAAGAGCTAAATTTGCTGAAAAGTGAAGTTGATAAGTTCAAGCAAACTTTAGCTTTTGGATCAATAATGCATTTTTATGTGTTGCAAGAATTGTTTGTCACTAGAGAGAATTTAAGAAAAATACGAGCAATTTGTCTTGTTGGACACATTATCTTTACTCACTCTACTGTCACCTCAAAAGAATGCAAAAAATGTGAAATTCTGAAAATTGATATTGCACTTGAAAAGAACAATGTAGAGAGAGCCATTATAGCCAAAGATAGAGCCGTTCAAGCTAAAGAAAAGGCTAAAAATTGTCAAGTTGATCCATGTCAAAATTGCCCTGTTGTTCTTAGAGAAAATGAATATTTGAAATCAACTTTGGAAAAATTTGCTGGAGGAAAGAAAAACTTGAATCTGATTCTTGATAAATCAAAAGTAAGTGTTAAAAACAGTGGGATAGGCTTTGATCACTTTGAACACTTGAAAAACAACCCTCCTGTAATTGTGAAAACACTTGGTACCGTAAAATTGAAATCCTCCCTCCTAAACCAAGTGAAACAAAATTCAAATTTGCTGGATCTGTTGATTTCTCTGGAAAGACTCAACCCACTCAAAGTAAAGGAGCAAGTACTTCAAAACTGTACAAATGCACTTTTTGTCACAAAGATGGTCATCTTGAAAACTTCGCACAGGAAAGCTAAAATCGAGAAGGGAAAGAGAAGTAAAAATTCTAAGATAACTGGAGAAATTAATAATTTTGAAAAGCCCAAGTCATACCGTCATAAACCATCTAATAGGGCTTTTACAACCTATGACAATAGAAGAGCAGGTTTAGGTTACAAAAAGAAAAAACCTTCCACTTCTTTTTGTGTGCATAGACATGGTCATGGAAGTAGTATTGTGACAGGCTCTGTGAAAGCAAACAAAAATTCATTACTCTCACAAGTTTTTATGCGATCACTGCTGTCGAGAGATTCAATCTTTGGATACCTAAAGCATGCTTTTCTAACCCCAAAGATCAATCCTCGGCATCTTCTGCTCATAACATGTAGGAGGTACGAGAAGGGAAGGAGAACATCCGGGTTGTTGATTCAAGATGTCGCCAACACATGACGGGCAACTCAAGTTGGTTCTCCTCCCTAACAAAAGCATCCTGAAACGAAACGATCACTTTTGGAGATGCTACTCGACGCTGGCCACCGCAAAAGGTACAAAGTGAAGGTAAATGAACACTTTACTTTGAAGAATGTCTCTCTGGTGTCTAAACTGAAATTCAACCTTCACAAGATCACAATTGTTGGATGAAAACTTTGAAGTGAGCTTTAAACCTAATGCATGTAGAGTACTCGATGCTTCCGAAACTTGATTCTTGAGATATCTAGACTTGGAAAAATTTTCATAGCAAATTTTAGCAATGCTTCAAGTTCACATTGTTTTGTTGCTTCGGAATCTAGAAATCTCAATTTTTGGCATCGTCGGTTAGGCCACATGGGATTTGATCTGTTATCTAGATTGAGTGGTCTAGACTTAATTCGTGGCTTGCCGAAGTTAAAATCTTGCAAAAATATTGTTTGTGCTTCTTGTCGACATGGTAAGATGGTTGGAGCTCCTCATGCTCCTGTCTCTACTATAATGACCACTGGCCCTGGTCAACTTCTTCACATGGATACAGTAGGACCATCTCGAGTACAATCGGTAGGAGGTAAGTGGTACTTTCTAGTGATAGTTGATGATTATTCGAGATACTCTTGGGTGCATTTTCTGTCTTCAAAAGATGAGATTTTTGGACTCTTTCATGTCTTCATTAAGAGATTGATAAATGAATTGCCTAACACATTGAAAGCCATAAGAACTGATAATGGTACAGAATTCAAAAATGCTTTGTTCAAATCTTTTTGTGAAAGTAATGGAATTGATCATCAATTTTCTTCGCCATATTCTCCCTCACAGAATGGTGTTGTAGAGAGGAAAAATAGAACTTTGATTCAAATGGATAGAACTATGCTAGATGAATACAACACTTCAAGAAATTTTTGGGCTGAGGCAATTTCTTCTGCTTGCTATATATCAAATAGGGTCTATCTCAGAGCTTTACTTGGTAAAACATCTTATGAACTGAGATTTGATCGTAAACCATCTGTTTCTCACTTACGAGTGTTTGGTTGCAAATGCTTTATTCTTAAACATGGAAATCTTGATAAATTCGAAGCTCGTAGTACAGATGGCATCTTCCTTGGTTATTCATTGCACTCCCGTGGATATCGTGTACTTGATTTATCGACTAACAAAATGGTGGAAACATGCGATGTTACTTTTGATGAGGCTAGCCCTGGAGCTAGACCCGACATTTCAGGTTCACGAGAAGATTTAGAGCCAATCTTTTTGGATAAAAGATTCGAAGAAAATGATGAAGATAATGATGATGATGAGCTCATACCTACAGAACGGGAAGATGTTCCTGAACAAATTGATGTGACTACTACTTCAGATTCTCCTACACCTCCCACGACGATCGAAACAATGGACCTCCTCATCGCTTTGAAGAACCATCCTCCTGAAAAAATCATTGGAAGTCTTCATGAAAGGGTGACACGCTCTAATTCATCTCGCACTCTTTTATGCATGCATTCTCGCTTTTGTTGCAAATTTTGAACCTAAGAACATTACTCATGCTTTAACCGATAGTTCTTGGGTAGATGCGATGCATGAAGAGTTAGAAAACTTTGAACGGAATAAAGTTTGGTCTTTAGTGGAACCTCCTAAAAATCAAAACATTATTGGAACAAAATGGGTTTTTAAGAACAAGTTAAATGAAGATGGAATAATTGTTAGAAACAAAGCTAGACTTGTTGCTCAAGGATTTTCTCAACTTGAAGGAATTGATTTTGATGAAACATTTGCTCCTGTTGCTCGTTTAGAAGCTATTCGCATCCTCTTAGCTTTTGCAGCTTCAAAAGGTTTTAAGTTATTTCAAATGGATGTGAAAAGTGCTTTTCTAAACGGTTTTATAGAAGAAGAAGTTTTTGTAAAACAACCCCCTGGTTTTGAAAATGAAAAATTTCCCAATCATGTGTATCGTTTATCAAAAGCTCTTTATGGATTAAAACAAGCTCCTCGTGCTTGGTATGATAGATTAAAAGGTTTCTTGCTTCAACATAATTTTGAGATGGGAAAAGTTGATAAAACTCTGTTTACTCAAAATTCAAAAGATCAGTTCCTTGTGGTGCAAATTTATGTGGATGATATTATCTTTGGAGGATCCTCCCACTCTCTTGTGTTGCAGTTTTCTGAGCTGATGTCCAGGGAATTCGAGATGAGTATGATGGGAGAGTTGACATACTTCCTTGGATTTCAAATCAAGCAAGCGAAAGAAGGGATTTTCTTGCACCAATCCAAGTATACAAAGGAGCTACTAAAGAAATTCGACATGGGAGAAGGAAAGTCAGTATCTACTCCAATGAGCACAACAACAGTTTTGGACCCTGATGAGAATGGTGTCGAAATGGACTAAAGAATACGAAGCATGATTGGATCACTTCAGACTTGATCGCTTCGAGGCCCGACATACATTTTGCAAGATGTTTGTGCGCTCGATTTCAAGCCTCTCCTCGAGAATCACATCGACAAGCAATTAAAAGAATTTTCAGGTATCTTCGCTCCACTTCTGAATTTGGCATTTGGTATTCTTGTTCTTCTTCGCTTACACTCCTAGGATATTCTCGATGCTGATTTTGCGGGTGTAGATTAGATAGAAAGAGTACTTCGGCACATGTCATTTTCTTGGCACTTCACTTGTTTCTTGGTCTTCTAAGAAACAAGTCCTCGATTGCTCAATCTACTGCTGAAGCTGAATACGTTGCAGCTGCTAGTTGTTGTTCACAAATTCTTTGGATCACTTCAACTCTTAAAGATTACGACATTAACTTTAATAGTGTTCCACTTCTTTGTGATAATACTAGTGCAATTCACATCGCTAAAAATCCTGTTCAACATTCAAGGACTAAACACATTGATGTTCGATATCATTTTCTTAGAGATCATGTTGAAAAAGGAGCTATTGAACTGAAATTTGTTGATTCGGATGCTCAAATTGCTGATATTTTCACTAAGCCGCTTGATTCTTCTCGCTTTGCTTTCTTACGCGGCGAACTTGGGATCATTCATTCCCATGGGTTGATTTGAGGGGGAGTCTTGATTTTAACTCTTTCATTTGATTTTGTCGTTACACTTAAAGAAAACTCCCCTGTTTTCATTGCATCATGTAGTACAAAGCTTTGTTGACTATTCTTGTGTATATAGTCAAATTAATGCTACATTGCTTCACTTCTCACTAAAAGACTAAAAGACTAAAATAATTCAATTTGAGATGCTTTTTGAGAATATTTTGGCTCTTGTTCATTATGGTATTGCATTTGTGAAATAGGCTTAAAAGTTTCTTGTCATCTGTTGAAAGGCTAGAGCTGATTAGAAACTATGTGTGAGCTTTTTGTTGGACTTCAAATGATCATTATGAGTCTCAAGCAAAATCAGTGTTTTAAATGATAAAAGCAAGTTGAAAAAGATGCAAGCAAAAGCTACTTGGCTAAACACAAGTTTAGTACAATGTGCAGCTTCCTTGCCAGGGATTTAAATTCAAAAGATGCAAGAAAAGGCTACTTGTCTAAACAAAAGTTCAGAACAATGTGAAGCCACTTGCCAATTTAAACTGAGAAAGATACAAGAAAGAACTACCTACTCATACACAAGTATGGGCTAGTGTGCAGTTACTTGTCATCCCTGTTGTTCACAAAGCAAAATTGTCAAACTTGCTAAAAGAGAAAAAGGAAATTCAAAATTTTGAAAAGCCTTGAGACAAACATTAGTGAATTTGAAAGTCTCTCTTTGCTCATGATAGATTTTCTTTTAGCTTTGACAAAATCAGTTTATGACATTTTACTTGTTTGCTCTAATTTGCATATGCGACAACTACTCTATGTGTTAGAGTCTTCATATTCTCACGATTTGCCTTCTCATTGGATAAATTGACCAAATGCTTTATTTTGAGATATACCTTGAATATACTTCAAAGCTTGAGATACTGCATTCATTAAGGGGGAGTTTTGAGATCTTGATGACTATTTTGTCAAAAAGGGGGAGAGCAAGATAAGAAGAAGAAAAATATAAAGGAAGGAGAAATTCAAATGCTGTTTGAAAATTTGGGAATTTGGATTTACTTGGTCTTGGAATCTTTGTCAAATCTTATATTATGTTTTGTCAAATTACTCATCAAGGGGGAGATTGAAGGATCATTGTTTTTGATCCATGTGTTTTTGATGATGAGTATTTGAATATTCGAAAAGATTTGAATTTGGTTTGAAGATTTGAAAAGAGCAGAAATCAGTTTGGTTATCCGAAAAAGATTTGAATTGGCGAACTCATTTTTCCCATGTATGACAGACCAAACTCTTCGGTCTGTCATACACATGTTTTAAGTGAACTCATTGAGCCAAACTCAATTTTCCTCAAAATCAGTAAGTTGTGCATCTACGACGGACAAAATTTTTGGGTCTGTTGTGAACGTGTTTTTGAGCTCATGAGTCGAACTCAATCTTCCAAGAAACCAGTAAGTTTTGCATGTACGGCGGACAAACTTCTTTGGTCAGTCGTGAATGCATTTTTGTTTTAGGGCTTCGTTCGGACCATGTTGTTTTTAAAACCGAGCGTGGCACATTTGCGCCGGACAAGATTTTTTGTCCGTCGTGAACATGAATTTGAAAGCGTTTTTTGAATCGAGACTTTTGCATGTACGACGGACCGATTTTGGTTGTCCGTCAGAAACATGTTTTCGCCGAAATGTTTTCTTTTGGAACCGAGAGTTTCCCTTGTACAACGGACAGACTTTGTTGGTCCGTCGTGAACTGTTTTCTAGGGTTTAAACTTGGCATTTGCGTCGGACTGGTTTTGTTGTCCGTCATAAATGGGATTTGCTCAATTAGGGTTTTGAGCGTTTTTAAGATTGAAATTTGAATTTGATTTTGAGATTATGAAATTTGTGATAATTTCATGATACTTGTTTTGAAGTGGACTTTATGCAATACTCATGTGAGTAGTTGCATGGATTGATGTGAGTCAAGTCATGGACTTGTGCTCGGAATTGTTTTGTGTTTTTGTTCATGTGCAGGTGTTGCTTGAGGTCGAACATGGTCGATGACGGGACCGAGACTAGGTTCAGGGAGGAACTGAGGTCGTGAAGGTCGAGGATGTCATGCGAGATGTTTGGACTAGAGAACAGTGCACGTGAGGTCAAGATCGCATGCATGTGTGAATGCATTAAATGCATGTGTCCGTTTCCGTGTCCGAGAGGAGGCAGAGCCAGCAATTTTGACGTATCCGAGTCAGCTGGCGTGAGATAAGATTGGCATGGAGACTGCTTGCCCAATCCGAATACAAAAAGAAATAGGTGGCTGTCTTGTCCTTTAAATAGAGGGTTCTAGGGGCTTAGAACTCATCCAATCCAACGAAAGAGGGCAAGAAGCAAAAGGTGTCTACAACAAAGAAGAGCTTGTGTGCTCTATCTAGTTGTTTTAGAGTTTTCTAATCTTTTGAGATTAGAAGATTTTTGGTGTCATCCTGTGGAAGATGGCTTTGGAATAAAGAAAAGTTTATGCAATATTCCTTTCGTTTTTGATTCTTGATTAGAAGTTTTGTTCGTCATTAGAACTAGTTCTTGTTCTTATTTTGCTAATTAGTCTAGGGTTTTGATCTCTTCAATATTAGATATTCTTCTGGTTTTTAGGGGTCGTTGATTTTCCGAAAGAAATAGTTGAATTTTTCTAGGCATCTATTCACCCCCCCCTCTAGTTGCCTACTCGGTCCTACAGGCTATCCTGATGCTCCACGAAGCTTCGTCGTGGAGTCGACCAGCTGCCTTGGAGAAGAAGTTGGGCCGTGGCCATGGGCTCTTCATAGTGCTTCCGAACACCGGGCCTACTACACCGTCCTCGGCCCAGTTGGGCATAGGCTTCTCTTGCGGGACCCCCATCTCGGACATCCCACAAAGGGAGCTAGGCTTTAACACAGTAGGCTGGACCGGCATCATGAGCTGTGTTGGAGCCGATGCATTTACTGTACTGGCGTTGGGTGGTATAGAGTATACTGGATATGTAGGGAGGGGTTGTAATGGATCTAGCAGGTTTCCAGATGTGGCCAATTCCTGAGCAATTGTTTTGACACTATTCTCAATCATCGGCTTCAATGTGGATACCAAAGCCGATGACTGATTGATTAGTGCATGGTGTATAGATTGCTCAATCATACTGGATAAATCGGCCTGAGCGGGTGCATATCGGCTTACCGGGTCAGACGATGAATCGCCGATAGGGTTGATTGTCGGAAGTGCAGTCTTTTGGGTAACACCACCTCGTCGTGTTTTTGGAAACATTGCAACATCATCTCCTCTAATGCTGCCTTCCGATCTTCAATCTCCTTCCGCTGCTCGGGGGTTAAATCGACCAATTTAGGCGCGATTATAGCATCCGTGTTGTTGTCAGCGGTGACTGCGGGCTTATCAGTCGACGACATATCTGATTTTCTGTGTCCCACCGGGCGTGCCAAAATATGTTTGCGCAAAAAACGTGAAGTATGGTTTCTTGCCTCAAACACACAAGACAAACGCCAGGCTTGAGAGCGTGCCAATCAATTTGACCTGAAATTGACAAGGTAGTGAAAAACGTGAATCTAAGCAGCCGATAGCGACAACTATCGGCTTGACACCGATCGGCTAAGGGCCGATAAGGAGATAACTAGACTAGCCGATCACAGCTAATCCGAGGGTAAAGGTAGATCGACTTTGAAAGGCGATGCGCAACAAGCAAAGTAGATCGAACCTAGAATCAAGTCGACAAGAACAACAAATTGGCGATGCGCAACTCTTTATTGATCCCGACGGCTTACAGAGGAAAGATTGCTACGAAACTAGAAAAGTGTATAACAAAGTGTATTGGTTGGTTGATGTGTTGATTGATTCCCTTCACCGCCCCATGGTCCGTCCCTTTTATACTGTCCCGAGCCGATCCGAGTCCTGCATGGATACAACAATATATCCGCATCGGCTCTTGATCCGGTTTCCTTATTGGTAACGGAATCCTTGTTGGTACCGGCTTTATCTTTTCCACAAACCCTCCTCATTCGAATTGGGCCGATTTTACCACATGCCGAATTTTGGTGCAAATAGGGTGAATTTTTAGTAGATCGAAAATTTGGTTTTTGCTTTCGCACAATCATTCACCCCCCTTCTGATTGCTATATTCAGATATATCGATCCTACAAGTGGTATGAGAGCGAGGTTTTTCTAATCTATCTTAACCGGTGATTAGATTAATGGATCGTTATTCGACAAAACCTTGTGTTTTCGATGGTGTTGATTTTCAATTTTGGAAGGCCAAGATAGAGGCGTTCATCCAAGCACAGGGCTTCGCAATTTGGGAGAAGGTTTACAAGCTGTACGAAGTTGCTGAAAATGACAACATCAACGATGCAAATCACGCACATGTTGAAGCAAATAGCAAGGCGCTCAACTTGATCATCCAAGGCTTGGGACGCAGTGACTTTGATCGAGTGGTTCATCTTCGATCCGCATATGAGGTATGGAAATCTCTTTGTGATTACCATGAGGGTTCTAACACTGTCAAAAAGGTTCGTCAGGATATATATAAGAAAGAATACATGCTATTTGAGATGAAGCCTGGTGAGTCGCTAGATGATTTCTTTGTACGCTTTAATAAAATTCATAGCAATTTGCGTGCTGTTGGAGTTAGCTTTGGTGCTACTGCTAATGCTAGACAAGTGATTGGTGCATTATATATATTTATTTGGGAGATGAAAGTTACATCCATTAGAGAATCAACTGTCATGAGTACACTTACATTAGATGTTCTTTATTCTAAGCTAAAAACTTGTGAATTGGATGTTCTTGCTAGGAAGAATGATCACAAGTCAATTACATTGACCTCTCAATTTAGCTTGTCTCATAATAATGCTTCTTCAAATTTTACTTTGTCATCACTAACCAATGAACAGATTGAGGAATTTCCGGAAGAAGATTTGGCATCACTCTCTTCTCGTTTTAATAAAGCTTTGCAGAATGTGAGAATGAGGAAGAGAGTTAGTGGCGGTCCTCCAAGATGCTATGAGTGTGGTGATCTCGACCATATTCGTCCAAATTGTCCTAAACTTGCAGGTAAAGCATTAAGGGAGGAGAAAGATATTGATAAAAGAAAAGAAGAAGTTCGTTTCAAGTGATAAAAAGAAGAAAAACTTCATCAACCGCAAAGTTGTCCACCGAGTTCTTTCCGCTCTTGAACAAGTCAATTTGAGCGACGTGTACTCTGAGAGTAGCGAGGATGATACAACTTCATCCAAGCATGATTTGATGGGATTGTCTCTCATGGCTAAAAGCAGCGACAGCTTCACCGAGGATGACCATGACAACGACTTCAATGAGGTAGATCCTTCTTACGATGAATTGGCTATTGCTCGTCTTGGAAAATTGCTTGACAAATGTGATAGAAAAATTAAGAAACATGATATTCTTGTGGAATCATTACATACTGAAATTACTAGACTTAAGACCTTGATTCCTGATGATGATGCTTGTAAATCATGTGACTTAATTTATAATGAGCTTACTTTGCTTAGGAAAGAACATGTTACCTTGTTAGAGCAAATTGATGCTGAAAATGAGAAAAATGAGAAAATAGTTAAACATGCTAGTTGTTCTACCATTGATTTGCATGATACAACTCCATGTTCTAAATGTTCCTGTCGGGACCCCGAATTTGCAAATCCGGACCCTCTGTGTATTCAGCACTAGTCCAGGAACGCGCTAGTGCACACAGTCTTAACATCGGTATATATCACAATCATACCAAACGATACTATCAAAGTACTTTATTTAAATAATCAAAGGGTTACTCGACCTTATGGCCAAGTTACAAATATATGCCTTGCAAGGCGAAACTTATTAAAAGAGAAATAGCAGCAGCGGAAAATCAAATAAACTTCGTGGCGCCATCCAGTATACCACAGGCAACTGACTGGGCTCGCATCCCTAAGTAGACGGGTCTTCTTGGAGTTCCTCCTCCAAAGTCGCGTAATCTCCTCTTCAACTGATATTGTGTTGATGCAAGTGTGAGTACTTGGTACTCGACAAGTCATGCATGAATGCAAGCTAATATACTATATGCATGGCTTAGTACAAAGGAATAGCTCAGTATATTTGCAAGAAATGACTTTTGACAAGTAATATAAGTAGATTCGAAAGCAAAGAGAAATAAGTAAAGCATAAATAACTTTTCAAGAAGTTTAATAAACATTTTTCCCATCCTAAACCATATTTCCATCATCTTCCTTGTTAAACCAACCCATCTTTTCAAAACCAAGTTATTTTCGTAAAGTCTACCCCTTGATCTGTAATTCCGAGCATTGTCCAAGATCGTGGACTCGGCTATTCAAATAGATTCTACACTCTGCAGAGGTTATGCACTTTACCCACAAGATACAATCAAACACCACAAAGGCGAGTTCCTCAGTAATAAAGCCTTTCTAAGCCTCAAACAACACAGGTGGTCCTCTCCAGACGTGCTCTACACCATCCCTTCCCTTAGCCAAGGCGAAGTATGGGACCAACACACCGTTAGATGGGTACCTGGCCACAGCCACGATACGCCTCCGCACAATCACACAAAAGGTGTAATCGACACCCTGAGGCTCCACAAGTGAGTCCTTAGCGACTTAGTCAACTAGGGCCGCCCCATTCCAGCCATGTGGTTGCAAGTATGACCAGTTCAAAGGCTTGCAAGGTTAAGTCCTTAGAGTGACCAGGGCAAGACTACCCGAAAAACCAAATCATCACTCCCAATGCCACAACTGGCCCACCTGATTACTCTTGCCACATGCCCCAGTCGAAATCTGTTTATCAAACCCCAGTTGATTACCATGCACCACGTGCCGTCAACATCACATGATACTTTTCCAAAACAGGTTCAATATATCATTAAGTCCATATTAGCGTTTGATTGTCCAAAATCATGTCATGAGCACGTAGTAGGTCTAAGCAAAGATACTACAACGATCTAAACCCATGTTGGCAATTTAGTAATGTCCAACTAGTAAACCACAACTAGGGTGACAAAAGGTCATGGCACATACTTAAGTAATCAAGGTGTCATATATCAAATTGGTATTTATCTAACCCCCAGGTTTAAACAAAGTATCTTTCTAATTGAACTAGCATGCAATAGTTTAAATCAAAATAGATTTCGAAATGGGATCAATATGGTCAAAGCACAACTTGCCTTCAAAAAGTACTTGCTCTTGGTCTTGAGTTGGATCCTGAGTCAACACTTCTCCCTCGAATCCTTCCGGCACTTCAACGCCTACTCGTAAAGCGTGCAAATAGCAAATACACAAATGAACACTATGCAAAAGATCCCAAAACTCCAAATAAAATCCATAAACAGAGAGAACATAATTTTCTGGATTTTTAGAAACTGGAATCGCTAAATTTGGAGTTAAAAGCATAAAAGTTATGATTATTTAAAGTTTAAATAATCAATTAAATAATTTTACAGAGAAAAACTTTAGTCCAAAAATTAAATAAAATTCATATTTAGGTAGATCTCAATTTTATACAAATTTAGAAATTTGAATCGCTCAAATCGGAGTTGAAACGCAAAAGTTATAAGCGTTTGAAGTTTGAATCTAAATTTGAATCAATATTTCGAATTAATAAATCATTTTCTTTTCGAAATTAATTATTGCGTCGCATGGACACGTGGCAGCCATCGATTGGCTCGCTGACGCCAGCCGTCCATGGACTTGGTCCACGCCGGCTTGGGTCTACTGTGGACTCGGCCCACGACTCACGTGTCGGTCGACATGTGGGCCCTCTCGGGTAGCGTCATCGGCCGACGTCGGCGGGGCTCACCACGGTCGACAGTGGGACCCATTGTGACGTCATGGGTGACGTCGGCGCTGGCGGGTCGACCAGCGACATGCGGCCCCTCGACACGCGGGCCCGGCGTCGGCGTCCTGCCACGCACGCGTGGGCGGCGTTGACGCGGCGGTCCATCTTCCCGACACGTGGCGCAATCTCACCGTTGGTTTGAAAATCAACGGCGCGGATTAGATCCAGGGTTAACACGCTGAAACTACTCGTTGCTCGTGGGCCGCTCGATCTAGATCGGACGGTCCAGATCTAATCCTATATTCGCATCGCTACAAAGACGCGTGGCAATTGTGAACCGCTGATCTTGATCCAACGATCCGCATCTAATCGGGTTTGGGAACACGTGAGCTCACCTCAACCGTCCGATCTGGATCCGACGGTCCTCCGAGCTCGCGACGGCGATGGTTTACTACGGGCGCTGGCTTGACCGGAGACGGGACGACGACGAGCCCGACGGCGTTTGGGGCGTGCTCGGCGAGATGAAGCCTCCTTCGGTGCGCGTCGTCGCGGACTCGGATCTGGGCTCCTTCTCGGCGGAAGACGACGGACGACGGCGGAAACCGGCGAAACCGCAATGGAGGGAAGAGACAACTCCGCGAGCGATTGCGGCTCAACGGTGGCGGCTCCGGCGAGATGGCTCGAGGAACGGGTGCGCAGGATGAGGGCAACCTCGGGGACGTCTCACGCTTGAAATAGCCTCGGCGTCCGTTCCCTAGACGGAAAACTAGTTCGCTACGGCGGCTGGCGCGGAGGCGAAGTCAGGCTCGGAATCGGCGAAGACGACGAAAACGTGGACGTCAACGTGGAGCGATCAACTGCCACGATCGCACGGGGCGCGATCGATCCGGCCGATTACGGCTCGAACCGTGCAGGCGGATCTCGGCCGTTGGATCTTGATCCAACGGTTGGGATTGATTAGGTTTAGGAGTGGGTTCTGGCCGAGTCAACTGCCTCGGCTGGTTCGGTCGGACTCGGGTTCACTTCGGTCGGATGAACAAGATTTGACCCGAGTTGGATTTCCAGCGATTTAATATTTAAAATAATTCCCAGTAATTCATTTAATTCATTAAAAATAGCAAAAGACTCAGAAAAATTCCAGAAAAATTCTGGAAAATATTTTGGAACATTTTGGACTCAAATAAAATATTTCCAACAAAATTTTATTTGCAAAATTAAATTCTTTAATTATTTCAAAATGGAATAAATTCAAATAAATTCCAAATAAATCCAAATAAATTCAAGATAATTCCATATATTCACCAAAGTGCCAAATCACACATGAATTTAAGAAAAGCAAAATTTTGGGGTGTTACAAACCTCCCCCCCTTAATAGAATCTCGTCCCCGAGATTCAGGGCTCACTAAAGAATAGGTTTGGAAACTCTTTCTTCAAATCCTCTTCGCGCTCCCAAGTCGCTTCGCTTTCCTCATGGTTGCTCCACTGAACTCTACGGAAACGGGTTGACTTGTTTCTAGTTTCTCGGTCCATTGTGTCTAGAATCCTCACAGGATGTTCCCTATAAGTCAAATCCTCTTGCAACTCAATTGACTCTAGCGGTGTCTGCTCTCAGAACTCGGAGACACTTCTTTAATCGGGACACATGGAATACATCATGTACTCGCCAACGATCGTGGCAACTCCGGTGATAAGCAACTTCGCCTCTGCGGCTCAAAATCTTAAATGGTCCAACATAACAGGTGCGAGTTTCCCTTTGGCATGGAACCTCTTAACTCCCCGAGAGGCGTAACTCGAGGTAAACAAAATCTTCTCGTTCAAAACTCAAGTCTCGCGACGATTGTCGACATAACTCTTTTGTCGAGATTGGGCTATCTTCAACCTTTCCCTAATCATAGCGATCTGCTTCTTCAAACCTCTTGAAGAATATCAGGTCCAAAGACACGGCGCCACGGTCTCATTCCAATTCAATGGCGTCCGACATGGTCGACCATACAAAGGCCTCAAAAGGTGACATCTCAGAACTAGCCTCGATAACTATTGTTGTAATCGAACTCAAGATACGGCAAACTCTTATCCCAAGAGGTAGCATAAGCCAATGCACAAGCTCTTAGCATATCTTCCAGAATCTGGTTGACTCTTTCGTTCTGTCCATCCGTCTGTGGATGATAAGCCGTACTGAAGTTCAAACGGGTCCCTATGGCTTCATGCAACTTATTCCAAAACCTTGAGGTAAATTGGGTACCTCTGTCCGATACAATCCTCTTGGGCACTCCGTGCAAACAGACAATCCTGATCATGTACAATTCTGCTAATTTATCTCCCGAGTAAGTGGTCTTCACGGGGATAAAATGGGCTACTTTAGTCAAGCGATCCACTATAACCCATATGGAGTCATAACCCCCTTGAGTCTTCGGCAAACCGGTAATGAAATCCATTCCGATTTCCTCCCACTTCCACTCAGGTATTTTCAATTTGTAGCAATCCTGCTGGTCTCGATGCATTGCCTTGACTCTCCGGCATACGTCGCACAATACAACATGCTCGTCAACTTCACGTTTCATACTCGGCCACCAGAATCTCTCCTTCAGATCCTGATACATCTTGGCGCTTCCAGGGTGAATCGAGTACTTGGAGTCATGGGCTTCTTCCAAAATCAGTTGCTTTAACTCCTTTTTGTTAGGCACACAAATGCGATCCTTCATCCACAACGTGCCTTGCTCATCCAACTTGAAGTCCTCTCGCCTTGCCTTCCTCCTTGATGGACTTAATCCTGCGGATCTTGTCATCCCTTTGTCCTTCTCGAATCTGATCCTCCAGGGTCGGTTTTACTTCTAATGCGGCCAAGAATCCGCTAGGTACAACCTCAATCTTCATTTTCTGAAACTCCTCACATAACTCATCCTGACTTATGGCTAGCAACATACTCGCGGTATGGCTCTTCCGACTTCGAGCATCGGCAACTACGTTGGCCTTCCCGGATGGTAATGGATTCCAACATTGTAGTCCTTGATTAACTCTAGCCATCTCCTTTGCCTCATATTCAGATCCGATCGGGTGAATATGTACTTAAGGCTCTTATGATCCGTATACACTTCACATCTGCTTCCAATCGATAGTGGCGCCATATCTTCAAGGCATGTACTACGGCTAACTCCGTGTCATGTGTCGGATAATTTTCCTCATGCGGCCTCAATCGCCTTGATGCATAAGCGGCGACCTTTCCATTCTCAGACAAAGACACATCCAAGTCCTTGGCGCGATGCGTCACAATAAATATCAAAGCTTTGAGCAACGTCAGGTAGAACTAACATCGGTGCTGATGTCAATCGCTTCTTCAGCTCCTGAAATCATTTCTCACATTCTCAAGCGCCCATACAAACTTCTTTTCCTTCTTCAAGAATTGCGTAAGAGGCTTCGCAATTGTCGAAAAGCCTTCAATGAAACGGCGGTAGTATCCTGCCATTCCAAGGAAACTCCGAATGCGGGTCACGATCTTGGCGGCTCCCAATGTAACACGGCTTCTACTTTGCTTGGATCTACTGGCGACTCCTTCCAGTCATTACATGTCCAAGAAACTCCACTTTGTCCTTCCAAAAGTCACACTTGCTGAACTTGGCGAAAAGTTGCTGTTCCCTCAGCTTTTCCAAAACTCGCCTTAAGTGTTCGGCATGTTCATCCTCTGTCTTGGAGTAGATTAGGATATCGTCTATGAACACGACGACAAACTTGTCCAAATATTCCATGAACACCTTATTCATCATATTCATGAAATAAGCCGGGCGCATTCGTCAGCCCAAAGGACATAATCAGAACTCGTAATGTCCATATCTTGACGAGAATGCGATCTTGAATATCTTCCGATCGGATCTTCAATCGATGGTATCCCGATCTCAGATCAATCTTGGAGAAAACTCCGGCTCCTCTTAACTGATCAAACAAATCATCAATCCTGGGTAGCGGATACTTATTCTTCACGGTGACTTCATTGAGTGCACGGTAGTCGATGCACATCCTGAAACTCCCGTCCTTCTTCTTGACAAACAAAAGCGGTGCTCCCACGGCGACTAACTTGGTCTCGATAAATCCTTTCTCCATTAACTCCTCTAGCTGTTTCTTCATTTCTACCAACTCCTCGGTAGACATCCGATAGGGTCTCTTTGCTATCGGTCTTTGTGCAGTACAAGCTCTATCACAAACTCTATGTCCTCGTCATGCGGCATACCTGTAGATCTTCGGGAAAAACATCGGGGTACTCATTCACTACTGGAACATCCTCTATGCTGATCGCCTTGGTACTATTAACCATCAATCATCCGTCTCTAATCATGCGGTGGCTTGAAATTCCACTTTCTTCCCACACGGGCTCTCAATCGAGATAGTCCTTCGTCCACAATCCAATACGGCCTTGTGCTTGGATAACCAATCCATTTCCAATATAACATCTAAGGTCCGGGTCTCCAAAATTATAAGGTTTGCTAGGAACTCTATTCCATCTATTAGTATTCTCACCGGAACATCCTACTTCCGCTCGGAGTTCGAACCAGGGGTTTGAACTAAAAGCATGCACTTAAGTCTTGCAATTCTCAAGTCATTTCTAGCAGCAAAGCCTTGCGAAACAAACGAATGCGAAGCTCCGAGTCAAACAAAATCAAGCAGGTGTATCGAAGTTAACAAGTAACTTACCCGATTTACGTCAGTAGCATTCTGCAGTGCATCTGCGGTGACATGGTTGACTCGGCCTCTCACCACGGCCTGCAGGGTGTGGCTCCTGATCTTTGGCGTCCTAGCTGGGTGGTTCCTAGATTGAAGCGAACTGGGTCGCTCCTGCTGTCTTCTTCGGACAATCATGGCAAAGTGTCCTGGCTCGTTCGCGATTGTAATGTCTCAACTGTTCCTTGCCGATCGCCTGGTAGCGTTTAGCGGGCTGGGGTTTGGTAGTTCGATTGGCAGGTCTTGGTGCCGGATGGTGTCCTCGTTGCATTCTGTGGTTGGAATCAAGAATTGATTTGGTGCAACTCTCAGCGCCGCTGCGTTCCTCGACGTGATCCTTGCTTTGTTGCATCCTGCGCTTCTGTTCTCATCCGGGCCTTGCGCTTGTCCTCAAGAATAAGTGCCTTATTCACCAACTCTTGGAAATCCGGAAAGGTGTGGGTGATCAACCCTACTTGCAATCCCGAGTTAAGTCCCTTCATAAAACGAGACTGCCTGGATTTATCCGTCGCGCTACGCCCTCAGTGCGTAGCGTGCTAGCCGTGTGAACTTGTTCAGTAGTCGGCCACCGGCTGATTACCTTGCTTCTGCTCAACTCCTCCTTCTTAAGGTCCATAATTCCTTCGTGCACGTGATATCGTCGGAATGCACCGTGAACTCTTCCCAAGTGATATCTTGAGGGTTCTCTCGCGTGGCACGAAGTTCTCCCACCATTCGGCCGTTTCCTTCCAACCGATGAGAAGCGTAAAGTACCTTCTCATTCCCTATGCATTGAGCTATATGTAGCTTCCTCTCGATTGATCTTAACCAATCATCGGCCTCCAATGGATTGGCATTTCCAGAGAAAGTGGGTGGGTGAGTCCTCATGAACTCGACACCTTGTATTCTCAAGCGTGGTCCCCGATTAACTTGATTAGCGATGGCCTGAGCGATGACGTGCTGCATTTGTTGCATCATAGCATGCATCAACTGAGTCTGAGCAGCAAGAAATGCTCCAAAATTCTGCACATCCAAAGGCGGTGCAGGTGCTCCATCATTGGGGTTTTCATTGGCGAGATCCACTCCCATTGCTTCCAAAGTTTCCACGGGTGTTCACCATCTGTCGATTTGCTCTAGGTTTAGAGATGAGAGGGAAACAAGAATAGACAAGTAATATGGAACTTATGCGGGGCAAAAGGGGTAACTTTAAGGTCCAACTTTATTATTAATAACTTGGTATGGCTGCTTACAATGCCTAAGGGCCTTGCAACACATACTGCACACTCAGCAAACAAAGCAAATCCAAATCGAACTAACTCTGGAGTCTAACGCCTAAAGGGTGACTCTTTCTTCTATGACGCGACTCGGCGTAGGAGTCTCATTATAGAACTTATGCTCACTCATCGAGAAAACCTCCATCTGTCACAAGAGTGCTTTACGTAAGAACTCGGAATTTTCGAATTGTGACAAGGTAAGGGAAAATTCCAGCAAGAGACAAGAAAAGAGAGAAGGGGATAAGTCGAGAGGTCATTTCTTATCTTGACAACTTTTTAGCTTTAGAAAATAGGTTTTATCCTCACTACGACCATTCTAGCTTAGGGTTGAGCCTACGGTCAAGTATGGCTCTGATACCACCTCTGTCGGGACCCCGAATTTGCAAATCCGGACCCTCTGTGTATTCAGCACTAGTCCAGGAACGCGCTAGTGCACACAGTCTTAACATCGGTATATATCACAATCATACCAAACGATACTATCAAAGTACTTTATTTAAATAATCAAAGGGTTACTCGACCTTATGGCCAAGTTACAAATATATGCCTTGCAAGGCGAAACTTATTAAAAGAGAAATAGCAGCAGCGGAAAATCAAATAAACTTAGTGGCGCCATCCAAGATACCACAGGCAACCTGATCGGGCTCGCATCCCTAAGTAGACGGGTCTTCTTGGAGTTCCTCCTCCAAAGTCGGGCGTAATCTCCTCTTCAACTGATATTGTGTTGAGGCAAGGGTGAGTACTTGGTACTCAAGAAGTCATGCACGAGAATGCAAGCTAATATACTATATGCATGGCTTAGTACAAAGGAATAGCTCAGGTATATTTGCAAGAAATGACTTTTGACAAGTAATATAAGTAGATTCGAAAGCGGAGAAATAAGTAAAGCATAAATAACTTTTCAAGAAGTTTAATAAACATTTTTCCCATCCTAAACCATATTTCCATCATCTTCCTTGTTAAACCAACCCATCTTTTCAAAACCAAGTTATTTTCGTAAAGTCTACCCCTTGACTGTAATTCCGAGCATTGTCCAAAGAGTGGGACTCGGCTATTCAAATAGATTCTACACTCTGCAGAGGTTATGCACTTTACCCACAAGATACAGTCAAACACCACAAAGGCGAAGTTCCTCAGTAACAAAGCCTTTCGAAGCCTCAAACAACACAGTGGTCCTCTCCAGACGTGCTCTACACCATCCCTTCCCTTAGCCAAGGCGAAGTATGGGACCAACACACCGTTAGATGGGTACTGGCCACGCCCACGATACGCTCCCCGCACAATCACACAAAAGGTGTAATCGACACCTGAGGCTCCACAAGTGAGTCCTTAGCGACTTAGTCAACTAGGGCCGTCCCATTCCAGCCATGTGGTTGCAAGTATGACCCAGTTCAAAGGCTTGCAAGGTTAAGTCCTTAGAGTGACCAGGGCAAGACTACCCGAAAAACCAAATCATCACTCCCAATGCCACAACTGGCCCACCTGATTACTCTTGCCACATGCCCCAGTCGAAATCTGTTTATCAAACCCGCTTGATTACCATGCACCACGTGCCGTCAACATCACATGATACTTTTCCAAAACAGGTTCAATATATCATTAAGTCCATATTAGCGTTTGATTGTCCAAAATCATGTCATGAGCACGTAGCAGGTCTAAGCAGCATACTACAACGATCTAAACCCATGTTGGCAATTTAGTAATGTCCAACTAGTAAACCACAACTAGGGTGACAAAAGGTCATGGCACATACTTAAGTAATCAAGGTGTCATATATCAAATTGGTATTTATCTAACCCCCATGTTTAAACAAAGTATCTTTCTAATTGAACTAGCATGCAATAGTTTAAATCAAAATAGATTTCGAAATGGGATCAATATGGTCAAAGCACAACTTGCCTTCAAAAAGTACTTGCTCTTGGTCTTGAGTTGGATCCTGAGTCAACACTTCTCCCTCGAATCCTTCCGGCACTTCAACGTCTACTCGTAAAGCGTGCAAATAGCAAATACACAAATGAACACTATGCAAAAAGATCCCAAAACTCCAAATAAAATCCATAAACAGAGAGAACATAATTTTCTGGATTTTTAGAAACTGGAATCGTCAAATTTGGATTTAAAACGCAATAGTTATGATTATTTAAAGTTTAAATAATCAATTAAATAATTTTACAGAGAAAAACTTTAGTCCAAAAATTAAATAAAATTCATATTTAGGTAGATCTCAATTTTATACAAATTTAGAAATTTGAATCGCTCAAATCGGAGTTGAAACGCAAAAGTTATAAGCGTTTGAAGTTTGAATCTAAATTTGAATCAATATTTCGAATTAATAAATCATTTTCTTTTTCGGAAATTAATTATTGCGTCAGCATGGACACGTGGCAGCCATCGATTGGCCTGCTGACGTCGGCCGGTCCATGGACTTGGTCCACGCCGGCTTGGGTCTACCGTGGACTCGGTCCACGACTCTACGTGTCGCCGACATGTGGGCCCTCTCGGGTAGCGTCATCGGCCCGACGTCGGCGAGGCTCGGCCGCACGGTCCGGCAGTGGGACCCATTGTGACGTCATGGGTGACGTCGGCGCTGGCGGGTCGACCAGCGACATGCGGCCCCTCTGACACGCGGGCCCCGCGCGTCAGCGTCACACGCACGCGCGCGTGGACGGCGTTGACCGCGGCGGTCCATCTTCCCGACACGTGGCGCAATCTCAGCCGTTGGTTTGAAAATCAACGGCGCGGATTAGATCCAGGGTTAACACGTTGAAACTACTCGTTGCTCGTGGGGCCGCTCGATCTAGATCGGACGGTCCGCATCTAATCCTATATTCGCACCGCTACGACGCGTGGCAATTGTGAACCGTTGGATCTTGATCCAACGATCCAGATCTAATCGGGTTTGGGAACACGTGAGCTCACCTCAACCGTCCGATCTGATCCGACGGTCCTCCGAGCTCGCAGACGGCGATGGCTTCACGGCGGCGCTGGCTTGACCGGAGACGGGGACGACGACGAGCCCGACGGGCGTTTGGGGCGTGCTCGGCGAGATGAAGCCTCCTTCGGTGCGCCTCGTCGCGGACTCGGATCTGAGCTCCTTCGGCGGAAGACGACGGACGACGGCGGAAACCGGCGCAAACCGCAGCGGAGGGAAGAGACAACTCCGGCGAGCGATTGCGGCTCAACGGTGGCGGCTCCGGCGAGATGGCTCGGGGGAACGGGTGCGCAAGGATGAGGGCAACCTCGGGGGACGTCTCACGCTTTAAATAGCCTCGGCGTCCGTGCCTAGACGGAAACCTAGTTCGCTACGGCGGCGGCGCGGCGAAGTCCGGCTCGGACTCGGCGAAGACGACGAATCGTGGCCGCCCACGTGGCGCGATCAACGCCACGATCGCACGGGCGTGATCGGATCCGGCCCGGTTACGGCTCGAACCGGTACGGGCGGATCTCAGCCGTTGGATCTTGATCCAACGGTTGGGATTGATTAGGTTTAGGAGTGGGTTCGGTCGAGTCAACTGGCTCGGTCGGGTTCGGGTCGGACTCGGGTTCCGACTCGGTCGGATGAACAGTACTTGACCCGAGTTGGATTTCCAGCGATTTAATATTTAAAATAATTCCCAGTAATTCATTTAATTCATTAAAAATAGCAAAAGACTCAGAAAAATTCCAGAAAAATTCTGGAAAATATTTTGGAACATTTTGGACTCAAATAAAATATTTCCAACAAAATTTTATTTGCAAAATTAAATTCTTTAATTATTTCAAAATGGAATAAATTCAAATAAATTCCAAATAAATCCAAATAAATTCCAGAAAATTCCAAAAATTCACCAAAGTGCCAAATCACACATGAATTTAAGAAAAGCAAAATTTTGGGGTGTTACAGTTCCATACTTGAATTGAAGTTGCATGATGCAAATGCTAGGGTTTCTCAAATGACAGATGACAAGCTCACACATGAGGTTCTTTCATGCTCTACCTGTCGCAAACAAAAAGGAAAAGTTGATATTCCTTGCAATAATTGTCTCATGCTTTCTCTTAAAGTTGATTATTTGCAAGATTCCTTAGACCCGTTCACTAATGGCAAGAAAAATTTGAACATGATTTTGGACCAATTTATGGTTATCTCAAACAAGAAAGGTTTAGATTTTGATCCTTATGCTTCATATGAAACTAAATCTCACAATGTTGTTCAGGCTCTTTGCAATGATAAAATTGAGATTCTTATTGAGCCTAAGAAAATTTTCTTTAAATCTGCTGGTCTTTTATCTTCCCCTATGATGAATGCAAAATGTGCTTCTACTGTTAAAATAAAACATCATGTTAAGTACACTTGCACTAATTGTGGTAGAGATGGACATTTAGTAGATTTTTGCTTTAGACTAGCTAAACAACAAAAGAAAGAAAGGATTAAGGCTAGGTCTAATTTCAGAAAGGCACACTTTTCTTCTCATTATGTGCCTAGGGTGTAACAAGCACCTTTTGTTGCTAAAAACACGGGAAAAGACAAATCTATTTTTGTGCATAAGAATGCTCGTGTTGTGCCTACTGTTGTGCGTCGTGTGTCTCAGTACTGGATTCCTAAACATCTTATATCTAACCCCAATACCAAGGCCTCGACATTTTCTACTTCTATATAGGCTTCACGCGCAGGGAAGGAGAACATATGGCTAGTGGATTCCGGATGCTCACGCCACATGTTCGGTGATAAGTTTTGGTTCTCCTTCACTTGTGCATCTCGTGCTAAAAGTGTTATTTTTGGAGATGCTTCTTCCACTTCTGTTTTCGCAAAGGGCACTAGTCCAAATGATGCAGCTACATGTGCATATGTTCAGGGGGAGAGTATCCTTGTTCATGATGATGATGATGATGATGTTGAGGATGAGAAAATTGAAGGTTTAAATAAGAGACTCTTCCGGTCTAGGACTTCAAATCAAACATATGAAGGAAGGTTCACTTTTTTACCTCACTACATCAAGACCGGATATACAAATTTGCTGTGTGCTAGTGTGCTCGTTTTCAAGCTTCCCACGTGCTTCACATCGACAAGCTGTTAAGCGAATTTTCAGGTATTTCCATGGTACTCAAGATTTTGGCATTTAGCTTTCTGCTTCCTCATGCATTAGTTCAAGAGCTTTATCTGATGCTGATTTTAGAGTATGTAGAATTGATAGAAAAAGTACATCTGGTTTATGCCACTTCTTGAGTAATTTTTTTTGGCATATTGATATCAGATTTCACTTTCTCGGAGATCATGTAGAAAAAGGAAATATTGTGCTTCACCATGTGGATACTGAACATCAATTGGCAGATATTTTCACAAAACCTTTGTCTTCTTCTTGTTTTGCTTTTCTTCGGGGAGAACTTAGGGTTGTTCATCCAATGGGCTTATTTTGAGGGGGGAGTTTTTTGAAAATTTTGTGATTCTCAATTTACACTTTTGTTTTTAAAAAAAAACAAAAAAATAAGAAAAATGATAAAAAAAAGTATTGAGCATTATATTTGATACACTTATGTTAATTTAAGCCATGTTCATGCTACAAGGTCTTTGCAACTTCATGTTTATACATATATGGTTTAGATTGTGGCATGACTATTTAAATGAAATAAAAACTTGAATTAAATCTTATCATGGTTGAACTTTCTTGACTATCTTGATCCTGCTCAAAAAGGTGCTCAATGTAAAAGTCTTTAAAGTTAAAGAGCTAAAAAGTGATATTTGATAGATGCAAGATCAAGGTTATGCACTGTCACACTTCTTCTTTACGAGACTACTTATATTGTACTTTGATATGAACTTGGAAGAAGTTGTGTATGACCGAAACCATGAAACCTTAAGCTCATTACTTGGCATGGTTGAAAAGTAAGGCTAATGGTGCATATAATTCCTTGCATCTTTGTATTCAGTTGTAATCAATCAATAATTCAGCTTTTCAAACGCCAATGAAGTGCACAAAAAAATTCATTATTTTCAGGTTTTGAGATGGTTGAGAAAGGGAGATCATGTCATGCAAAAATCGTTAATAGAACTTGATTTCTAGTTGTGCTTACTCTACATTGTCTATGTGTAGATTTGAGGATGTAATTATCTTGGATAGCATGACTTGGAGATGAATTTCATTTGTGAATGACTTATAATGCTCAGTACATAAAAAACAAAAAGTTTGTGTTCTCTTTTTGTATTCTTGATGAATCCATTGTCAAAGGGGGAGAATTTTGGAGAATCTTGGGAGAATTTTTGGAGAATTTTAGGCACATTACACATTCACTCACTTTTTTCTTCTTGGGGGGAGATTTTTTTTCTTATTTTCACCTAGGGGAGTTTTCACTTTGCATTTTCGTCAAAGGGGAGATTTTGTGTTTTTCACTTTGGCTTTTGTTTTTTAACTTCTTGATTTTAAAAAAATTCTTTTCTTGTGAAGTGAATGTCAATTGCAAATGTTCAATTCTAAGTGGTGTTGCCAATGTTTTCATCAAGGGGAGATTGTGAAATCATGTGCAGAAAAATTGGCATAGAATTGAATTTGCAAAATGTGCTTGTGCATGTGTTGCTCCATATGATATTTTGATATGCTTAAAGATAGCTTGACTGAGGTTCCAGGATACAGAGCTTTTTGCATTTGCGCCGGACTGAGTTTTGGAGAAACAGAATGTTTTCCTTTTGCGCCGGACCATTTTTTGCATCTACGCCGGACCAATTTCTTAGTCCGACGTGAACGTGTTTTTGAGGTCTTTTGCGTCGGACCAAGTGTTAATGCAAACCGAGTATAGCACATGTACACATGACCAATGATTTTCGGTCCGTCGTGAATGGCTTTTTCAAGATTTGATTTTGTATGTACGCCGGACCAATTTTCTTCAGTCCGGCGTGAACGTGAAAACTAGGGTTTTGCGCCGGACTATGTGGTGGTGCAAACCGACGGCATGACGTGTACGCCAGACCAGTTTTTTGGTCCGTCGTGAGTGACGCCGGACCAAAATTTTGGTCCGGCGTTAATGGCTTTTTCTAGGGTTTATTCCCTGTGTGCGTCGGACCAAAGATTTGGTCCGGCGTAAACATGATGTGCTCGGTATTAGTTGATTTGATGCAATGCGCTCATGTGAGTGGTTGCATGGACTAATCTTGAGTGAAGTCGTGGACTTGTGCTCGGGGTTTTGTTTTTTGTTCATGTGCAGTTGTTGCTCGAGGGCGAACGTGGTCAATGACGGGACCAGAACTAGGTTCATAGAGGAACCGAGGTTCGAGACTAGGTTCAGGGAGGAATCGAGGTCTTGGTGGTCAAGGATGTCATGCGGGACGTTCGGGCTAGAGAACGGTGCACATGGAGGTTGTTAGTCATGTGAGTATGGCATGGTGGTCATACGCGTGCAAGAGTTGTAATCGTTTGGGGGTAGCTTGCATGTATTGGGTTGGACCAAGTGGACATGCATACGTACTCTTTAGGGTTGCTCATTATAAATAGGGGGAGGTGTCCTCTGTTTATGATAGAGCAGTGCGTCAAGGATTAGGGTTTGTACTCTTTTGTTTGGAGTGTTGTAACCAGTTTAGACAAAAAGAAATAAAGATCAATTTCTTCTAGATCCTCTGCGTGCTACAATAATCTCGAAGCTACAGTGCATGCGTTGCTACAGTGTTCTCTGTTTTGAGTGTTCGTTTGCTCATATATTCTGGTTCTAGATTGATTCATTGTCAATCTTATTTCTTTGAGTTTCTTCTTGATTTGATTCATCCAAAACCTTTCTAGGGCATTGGTTTAGAGTTCCTCAAAGTTTTGTTGGTTAATCTTTTGACGTTCTTGTTTAATCTACAAGTTTTGGTTAGATCAATTTTTGTCATATTCTGTCACAGCAAGATTACGAGGGTCATAACTTTTGATACGTAAGTCCAATCGAGCTGATTCTTTGTCTGTTAGATTCGTATTGGAATCTAGTTTCTTGTGTTCAAATTTTAGATCAATCCGATGGTTGGATCTCCGGAAATTTGCAATTTACAGAACGTATCTAATCTGTTTTTGTTGGATACGAAGCAATTATTTGATTCCGAATTGGTGTGAATTTTTAGTAGATCGAAAATTTTGCTTTAGCTTCCACACAATCATTCACCCCCCTTCTGATTGCTATATTCATATATATCGATCCTACAAAGGTAAACAAAGAGAGCCCTTGCTACTATTTAAATACACGGTTTGGGGGTAAGCGAGGAGTTTTCCCACCATTGCACTCGAGAAGCCCTAAGGGCACGAGTGCAGGTGAAGAGTTCGCCACTCCAAAATTGACGTGTGGACGTGCAGTTTCCAAAACTGTCTCGTAATGGAGCGGTTCCCAAAAAAACGGCCCGCACTATCGCCGCCAGGCTTCTTCAAGAAGGAATCACAACAACTTCTCACATTCTCTTACCCGAGCTTCCCTTGTTCGTGGACCGAGCTGTTTGCTCGTCCATAGGTAAGGTTTGTTCGAATGCTGCAGTAGTGGTTCGCTGCAAGACTCCAATCCCTCCGTTAAGTCAGTAGGCTCAAGGGGAAGGCCCCTTCAAGTGGTTCCCTGCTTGACCCTCGGGGGCTAGCTGTCGGGAATTTGATAGTTTCCATAATTACCATAGTACCTCGGCAGTCAGTTAAGTCCGGACCATGCGTACCCTCATAGGACGTTCCCGAGGATGACCCATAGGCATCAGGTTTTGTTGCTCGGTTCGCCTGGCCGGTATGGGCTCAATGCCCGGGTACGGTATCCAAGCACGGTGCCCGAGCATACTTGCTCAGCCAGAATCAAACTTGCTCAGTCTTAGCTCGTCCACAAGGTGTAGGGTCGGATGGTCATGGTTGACGGTTACACTAGAATAGCGAGGAGCATGCCACGATGTGGAGCCGTTGCGCCGACGATGAGAACGTGGTGTAAATTTAGGATTCAGTTACAACAATGTTAGCCGCGGTCAAACGTCCGTTGCTTGGACTGTAATCAACATAATATCCCTGTAACATATAAATACCTCTTGTGCATGTACGAGAGAGGAGAGAGATGCCACCCCTGGGAAGAACATATGCAAAACACAAAAAATACAAACTCACCACGCTGGAGTAGGGTTGTTATCTCCCTAGTGAGAGGCCCGAACCAGGATAAATCACCGTGTCATCTTTCAAGTGTACATTGTCCCGTGATGCCGAGCATGCTCCGAAAGCAACCCTTCACGTAAGAAGGGGCCAAGGTTGATCCCCAATCAATAAAGTAAGCTTAGCAGAGGCCCATTCCGCAAGCATCGACAAGATTATTACAAATTATTTAGCCAGGTCGTACCCATTTAGACATGTGGTTGTACTGTTGTGCTTAGAATGGACAATAATAAGCGTCGGTCCTTAACTGACTTGGGTGGTACTTGCACATACAAAGACTAGTGCTCCATCCGCACCCGCCAAACAAACCAATCCAACCAAGTACAAATCATTTTTATTTTATTTTTATTTTGCAAACACAACAGCATACAATGCTACAGTTTTCTAAACATGCTTTTAAAAACATTTCTTAATAATCTCCCATCATAGGCATTTTCATCAATTATCAACTAAGCATCAATCTAACATACTAAGCAATATATCATAAATGATATCATAAACCAAATCCTATGGATACAAAGGCATGGATGTCCATAACATGGTAGTCACATCAAGTTGGATTAACTAACAACCTAGTCTTTTAACATTATTTTTACGTAGAGTAGCAATGCAATTTGTAAAACATTGTAAAAGCATTTATAAACCATAGGATCAATGTGCATCAAGGAGACTTGCCTTTGTTGATGAGGAGAGAGGAGTCGCTTTGCTAGTATGTACTCCCTTCGGCGATGGCAGCTACCTCTTCGACTACACTCAAAATGGAGCAACGAATAAAATAAATATATAAAATATAAAATTAGTACTAGAAGATATATGATGATTTTACATGAATTTAGGAATTTGAATCACTCAATTCGGAGTTACGATGGAAGAGAATGAGCCTTTCGAAGTTGGATTAGAAAGAAAAATCCAAAAAAACGAGATTGCACTGTAGCAACGCTATAGTGCTTTGGTTGCAGCATTACAAAGAGTATGAACTCCAGAGGAAGGTCCATGGTGTGGGGAAGATAGGGCCACTGGGGGGCAGGCCGGCCGGCCAGTCGGCGGCGACGCGATGTGGTGGGCCCGTCGGCGCTGGTGGCGGCTGGGAAGGGGCGACCGGGTGGCGGTGGTGGCTGGAAAAAGAAGAACTAGTAGGAAACAACAAATTCAAACCTTTGTAAAATTCGACGAGACGAGGATGAGGAAGCTCAAGAGGAGTAGAGGGACAGGTTAGCGACGAGGAGAGGCACCCAAGCCCCCTTTTATAGGGCAAGACAAGGACCGGAGTGGGTGCATTCATGGAGGAAATGGAAAAACGTTTTTACGGTATTTGATTGCAATTCATGGAGGATTTAATCGGGAATTAGCTTTGGAATGTTACAAATACAACGAGGATTTCGAATATTATTTTTCCGAAAATTTTGGTGCACGAATCGTAAGGGATTTGGAGCTTCCTTTTGTGCTTCAATGGAGAGAGAGACAACACTCTCTCTTGTTGGAGGTTGAAGATGGTGCTATAGTCCCAAGACATAATAATTGAATTTAAATAGTATTTTGAGGAAAAGCGCTAAAGGTAAAATAGCAAAAGGCTCTAAAAATCTTGTGAAAAAATTCTCAAAAATACTATGGAATATTTGGAACCTAATAAAATTTGTTTCGGGCTTTTAAAGGAATTTTGAATGTGTCGGGGATTGGAATATTTTCTATAAGGACCATTCTGCCCCGACGGCCAAGCAACTCCCAACCATGAGCTCGGATGCGATACCCGAGCGCGAGCCCCAAGCATTCTCATGCTCGGGGACAAGTATACCCGTAATATCGAAGCAAAGCATGGTCGGTTATAGGCCTCAAAGACGTGCCCGAGCAACCATACTCGGAAAGGACGCGGGATGGCAGAAGCCAGACCAAAGGCGTGCTCGGAGATTGCCGGAGGACGTGGTCAACCCGTAAAACAGGAAAGTGGTGACTATTTCGCCAAGGATCTAGGGAAGTTATACCAAGAATTCAAAACGTGGCGAGAATTAAGGACACGTCCAAAGAGGGCAACGGGCATGATCTTAGGAAGCAGTTACCATGTATGTACGTGTGCACCTTGTATTTAATCCTCTCTCCATCAACGGAGAGGAGAGAGACATCCCGTTGTAAGATCCATGTACTTGTATCCATCATTCCAATACAGAAAAACGCCACTAGGCGACTGGACGTAGGGCTATTATCTCGATCATGAGAGGCCTGAACCAGGATAAAATCCTTGTGTTTTTGTCTGTTCTAAGGGACCATCTCCCGCGTCTTCGATGCCACACCTTTAGCAGAAAGGGGCTTCGGTTGATCCCACATTCAACAAGTAAGCTCGGCGAGAGCCCGTTCTCCAATCGTCGACAGAATGGAATTTCAAATGAAGTTTGGAATTGGATTTTGATTTTTTTGGATGCTAAGGGAATAAATTCCATTTTCAGATGGGAAGGGATGCCGGGTTAACTAAAACACCAAAGAAAACCCAAATCTTTAAATTAATTAATTTAAATTAATTTTTGGCAAAAGAACTGAAAATAGGGATGTTACAAGAAATAAAGAGGAACTCAACTGAAACCAGAAAGACATAAATGAGAAGAGGAAAATGAGAAACTGACAACTGGGTGATATAAGAGCATAGAAAATATGGTAGAGACACTATAGCTTAGACTCGCTCTCATCTTTCCCATATGACTTACAAAGGAAAACTAGCTCTCACACTCCAGCCCAGGAGCAAACACAGACCCTGTCTACCTAGGGGGCCCAACACCTGCTAGACCTACAAGACTGTGAGTGAGCTCAACCGATAAGAAAAAGAGAATAACATCCTAAATCATAAGATGAGAGGTCCATGCCGAAGCATGCCAGAAGTCTAGGTGAAGTGGACTCAACAAAATGAAAAACAACCCGAAGATACCCAGAAGAAATAGAAAGGAAATGCTGAATATACACATATAAACATATAATACAAATCAGCTCCCCTCAAGATATGCCATATGGGCTCATAATCCCAAGCTCCCCTCTCAAGGAAACAAACCTAGAGCTATCCAAAGGCTTGGTGAAGATGTCAGCCAACTGGTAGTCACTCTCCAGAAATTGAAGCACTATGTCACTCTTCTCCACATGGTCTCTAAGGAAGTGATATCCATTATAAATGTGCTTCGTCTGAGAATGCTGCATTGGGTTCTTAGCAATGTGAATGGCAGATGTGTTATCATAGAAAAGTGAAACACACTCTGCTGCTAACCCGTAGTCCCATAGGGTTTTCTAGAGCACCTGGCTACAGCAATTGGCTGCAGTGACATACTCGGCCTCTACGGTGGACTGAGCAACTCCGAACTGCTTCCTAGAGGACCAAGAAACAAGAGAAGTGCCAATGAATTAGCAAGTGCCAGACGTGCTCTTCCTATTTATCCTACAGCCAGCAAAGTCTACAATGCATACCTCATTAAATCTCTTTGGATGAGTCCACGACTCATACATACCTCATTAAATCTCTTTGGATGAGTTCACAACTCTATCCCAACTCTACACTTTACCATTTAACACAAAAATCATTATTAAAGATGCAATGCAACATGCATGCTCATAATGCCCATCTCATAGCATATACCGGTATTGTTGGGTGCTCACCCGTCAATGTGCACCCTCTCATTCCCAACCATCCCGTGGAGGGGCCTACCGAAATAGGACTTTCATGTCTCACTACGTGTGAGACAAAGAGACCCACTAGGAACACCTCTTTATTATGAATGCATAAATGCAAATGAAATGACTAAATTTGCAAGGTGCACTCTCATCACCAAGACAAACCAAAAGCATTAACATAATCTTTAAATTCATAATCATTTAGCATTTCTCTTTTACCCATATAATGCAGCATGCATTCACCACAACCATTTCAAGATCTTCAACATAAACATACTCATAAACATACCATGAGGATTAGCATAAACATATTCATAATGATTAGCATAAACATGCTCATAATCTCAAGCAAGAAATCAACATTCTAGCATCATACTAGTTGATACACTTGCCTTTACCCACTAGGAATGGAGTGGCAAGAGGTTGCGGCCACCCCCGAGATCACACTTCCTACAATAAACATATTCATCCATCTCAATATCATGCAATTAAAACATTCAACATCGACAATTCAAGCACTTTAATTCGGCCTCTACTAGCCAAGCACAAAACAAATTCTCAACTATGGCTAACAGGAATTGATCCCGGACAGCAGTTACTAAAACAAGCGTAACTCCTAAACGGATGAACCAAAATTTGCATTCTCAGTCTCTAAATGATCATGAGATAACAACCTACAATTTTCTCTACAACCTAACATTCAGGAAATGATTCAATAATTCCCAAAACAGCAATGAACAGAGGTTACACGTATCAACAATAGTTCTGCACAGACTTTACTAAAACAAGCATAACTCTCAAATGGCTAAGCAAAAAATTGATTTCTTATTATCTAAATGACCACAAGAGGATTATCTAAATTTTATTCTATAGCCAAACATTCAGGAGATGCCTCACTAATTCCCACAACAGCAATGAACAGAGACAATCAACAACTCAGTTAAGTCTGGACAGCACTCACTAAAATAGGCATATACCCTAAACGGCTGAACCAAAAATCGATTTCTTGAGCTCTACCGAAACTTAAGATCACGCTCTACAATTTTCTTTACAACCAAATATTCAGGAGATGGCTATAAGGACCTCAAATCACACTCTGAACCTCATTCTCAATTCTGAACTTCCAGCAAACTCCTGAGTTCAGGACATCGTACTTCAAAATAGCATAACTATTGATTAATGAATGAAAATCATGCAAACAAGGACTTTTTTGAATGTACAAGAAATTTTCTAACTTTCTCTAGGAAATTAGAAATTCTAATTCGGCCTCCATCTAGCCTTAAACAGTAGCTCAAAGTACAAGCTACTAACACAAACAAATTCAGAGTAGCTAGCAATAAAATAAGCATAACTTTTAATTGGCTGAATGAAAATTAGTGTTCTTGCTCTCAGATTAAAGGGGAAACGATGATCTAGACTTTCTCTATAGCCAAACCGCAGGAAATGCTTCAAAAGGCCCCAAACCGTAGCTCCAAAGTTGGGGTTTGCTTAGCTCAAAATTTTAGAACTTTTCTCCAAACCCTAGAGCCAACATTTCCCTCCAAAACGCCCAAATGAAGAACCCTAGAACACTCAAAACCAGGAAATCTCCTCGCTTAGAACACAAGCAATCCACCACAAAACCCTAAACAAATCTTACCTCCACTTACCCTCTAGGGAAACATGAAGGAGGAGGAGAACCATCTTGGCTGGGAAGGAGGAGGGGCGGCTGGGAAGGAGGAGGGGCAGCAGGGGGAGGCGCCATGGGAGGAGGAGGAGGCGCCAAGGGATGCTGGCTGGGAGGAGGAGGCGCCAAAGGAGCCTTCAGTTGGGGAGTAAAACAGGAGGAGACTAGTGCTGTCGACAGGGAGAAGCCAGGAGGTGGGAGAAAAATTAGGTAGAGAGGGGAAAAAGAATTCTCACTCACTCACTCAAATTCAACTCCTACAGCTCAAGGACAGGGCCACGTCCCACTGGAGTTTCCTTAAGCTGGAAAGAAAAAGATATGCGACGTTAAAATGTATCAAGATTTGAAGGAGAGATTTTGGTGGCCGAGCATGTTGCCTTGTGCGACATATGTTAGAGAGTGAAGGCAATGCATCAGAGGCCAGCGGGATTGCTGCAGCCATTGAAGATTCCAGAATGGAAGTGAGAGGAAATTGGTGTGGACTTTATTACCGGTTTACCTAGAACTCAGAGTGGATATGATTCCATATGAGTCATAGTGGATCGTTTGACCAAAGTTGCCCATTTCATACCTGTGAAGACTACTTACTAAGGAGACTGTTTATCATAGCTTTATATATCCAGGATTGCCTATTTACTGAGTTACACCTCTCAAGGGAGTCAAAAGGTTTCATGCAAAAGGGAAGCTTGCCCCAAGGTATGTTGGTCCGTTCAAGATATTGAGCTGCCGAGGTGAAGTTGCTTATCAGTTGGAACTGCCGCAGTCTTTGGCAGGAGTACATGACGTGTTTCATGTGTCACAACTGAAGAAGTGCCTCCTAGTGTGAGATGAGCAGACACCTTTAGAGTCAATCGAGCTGCGGGAAGATTTGACCTACAAGGAGCACCCGATCATGATTTTGGATACAATGGATCGAGAGACAATGAACATGTCAGTTCGCTTCTGTAGAGTTCAGTGGAATAGTCACTCCGAAAGTGAAGCGACTTGGGAGCGTGAAGAGGATCTGACGAAAGAGTTTCCTGACCTATTCCTAAGTTAGCCCTTAATCTCGGGGTCAAGATTCCATTAAGGGGGGAGGTTTGTAACATCCCATTTTTTGCTTTTCTTACATTTTATATGTATTTGGAATTTTGACAATTTTTGGAATATATTTGGATTTATTTGGAATTTATTTGAATTAAGTCATTTATTGAATTATTTAAATAATTGGAAATTTCATAGAAAGTTTTGTTGAAAATATTTTATTTAATTTCAAAATGTCTTAAAATATTTTTTAGAATTTTTTGGCTATTTTTATTGCCTTAAATGAATTACCTTAATTAATGGAATTATTTTAATTCGAAAATCACTGGAAAAATATTCTGAATAGTATTGGGTCGAAGCCTAGCACTGTGCAGTCCACACCGCCAACTCAGCCGAACTGTGCCGCACGAACCCTAACCCTATCTAGGGATGGCAACGGGTCCGGGTACCTCCGGGTCCAACCTCCGTGGACCCGGACCCGAGACCCGAAGTTTGGACCCGGACCCGGACCCGAAGTTAGTCACGGGTCCAAACTCGGACCCGGACCCGAAAATATAATTCTATTTTCATTTGTTCGAGTAGCGAAAGTTTATAGGATTTGATTAAATTTAAGACAAATATTTTCCTTCATTACTCGGATTAAGAAATAGACTACATGCATATAATAACAAAGCAACAATAGATGATATTTGTTATCTACAATTCTATTTTATACAATGGATATTTTCTTGTCGGGTCCGGGTCTGGGTACCCACGGGTCCAAAATGAGACCCGGACCCGGACCCGAACCCGGACCCGGACCCGAAATAACATACCCGTGGGTCCAAATTTGGACCCGGACCCGGACCCATCGGGTCGGGTACCCACGGGTATTTTTGCCATCCCTAACCCTATCCATGCTGGCGGTTGGATTTTGATACAACGGTTGTGAACCAACCGGGTTGCCGCCGTTGAGGAACCGTCCGATTTGGCCACATGTTTGCTAGGATTTCCACCACGTCGTCTCGCCGTGTGGATGACGGATTCCGCCACTGCAACGGCCATCCTGCGAATTCTATGCCGAATCCGGACTTCGAGGCTGGTATTTAAAGCCTTGCTTCGCGCACCATGTGGATTGTCTCGTGTGCTGCGTTTTGCTCTAGGTTTTAGAGCCCAAGCTGCTGCTATCTCTCTGTGATTCGTCACCGAAGTTCGTGAGAGCCACCGCTCAAGTTCGTCGTTTTCCGCCGTCGTGAAGACCATCTCGGCCAATGAGAAGGGTACCAGTGAGTTCGTCTAGGCGAGGCGCACCCGGGCTGATATTTCACCTCGCTGGGCGTGCACAAAACTGCTGCCACCTTGGTCGTCTTCTCCATCTCTGGCAAGAAGCCACGCCGCGCAAGTTCCATCAACCGTTGAATCTCCATTGCACAGTACAAGTGAGTCCGCATAGCGTGTAGAGCGTATGGGTTAGATCAGATCTGTGCTGTTGGATCCGAATTAGAGGGTGTAGATCTTGCCACGTGTGTAGTGTGATGACTCGCCGCATAGCAGATCAAACGTCGCGATTAGATGTAATTGTAGCCTTAAAATATTTTATCGAATTTTTCTATTTCTACTGCCCTAAATGAATTATTAGAATTTATAGAATTATTTTAAAAAGAAAATTCCTGGGAAAAAACGATGAGTAGTGATGGGCTGAGCCCAATACTGTGTGAGCTAAGACCCCAGCCCAGCCCATTAGCACTGTTAAACCTAACTCGCTGAAATATCAACCATCGCTTTAGGATCGGGTGGTCTGGATTCAACCGCGTGGCCGAGGGCTATTGGCCGTCCGATCGAGTACAAGTGGGCGCGCAGGATGGAGCCACAAAGCACCACCATCATATCCGTCTCGGATATGAACTGCGCCACTGTTAGGATCTAGGTTTCTGTGTTTGGCACGAACGCCTAGTCTATTTACTGTGTGAGGAGCCGCGTTGCAACCGCCTCATCGCGTAGTGCATGAAGCCCCATCTTTGACGTCCGAGTCACTGCCACCTGCGTGCAATTTCTCACCGGAGTTGTGCCTACACCGCTGCAGTTTTTGTTGGATTCCGCCACAGTCGTTTGGTCTTCGCAGTGATTGGAGCCACCTCCGAGTTCATAAGTGCCGCAGCAGGTCCACCAGTCTACCTCACCGGGAGAGCCTCCAAACGGTGTCTGGGTGGTCATCTTCTCTGACCGCGGTGAGTGAGCATCGCCAAAGTTCATCGCTTCCCCCTCATCATTAGATCTGGTACGCACGGATAGGATGGAGCCACGTTTGCACTTCTCGCCGAGTTGAACTAGATCGGTTTCCAGCCGTAGGATCTAGGATGTGTGGTCGACATGAAATCGTGTAGTTGGTGACTTAGAAGGATCACAACCACTCGTTTGAACTTGTGCAGTTCGGATGCATGCACGTGTGCACCACTGGGTTATGCTGCATCATCCTTCATTCACCGTAGATCGGATTGAATCCGGGCAGGCGGTAGTTGAACGTAGAGCTCAGATTGCACCACGTCTCTGGCCTGTCGCGTAATGCCATGTAGCAGGCATGGGAAGAACCGAAGCACCGAGCCAACCGTGCGGCCGTGGGTAACGTCAGCTGGTACGTCAACGCTGACGTCATTTGGTAGGCCCGGGTGTCAGCCGCAGTAACGCTCGTGAACTGAGTCCGCGATGAACCAACACCGATCCATGGACTGGGGCCATAGATCGAGCCCACGTGGCTGCTTCTGATTGGACCATATGTCATGCTGACATCATAAATTGAATTTCCAGTAGAAAATTGTCGATGATTGGGGAGTAGACCCCCGCCGAGCTTACTTAGTTGACTGAGGGGTCAACTTTGTTCCCTTCTTGCGTGAAGGGTTGCTCTGAAGGATGCTTGAATTCACCGGACGAAAACACACTCAAAGAATGACACGTGGATTTATCCTGGTTCAGGCCTCTCACGGGGGAGATAATAACCCTACTCCAGCGTGGTGTGTATTGTGTATGTATGGTTTTTTTCTGCCCCTCCCTCCAATGTCCGGGAGGTATTTATAATTTACAAGGGTATCACATCGGTTACTGCCCACTCCGTGCACGTCTGACCGTATCCAATGTGGTCGCAACCGAATCCAACTTCTACGCCACGTCCGCGTCCTGGGCGAAACGGCCCTTCGGGGTGGCACGATTATCGCCGTCGTGATCGTTAGTCATAACCCCAACCACGCAGCCAGAGCTCGAGATTGGACCGAGCTAATTTGACACCAACCCGAGCAAATTTGCCCGAGCAACATGCTCAGGCACTAGCCGAGCAATGAACTTGCACTGAACGGGCAAGGAGCTCGTACCGAACGGGCAAGGAGCCCGTACCGAATGGGCAAGCTAAGTAGCGGTGTTCGACCGTCCTTGGGTCATCCTCGGGAACGACCTCCGAGGTGCACGAGGTCGGGATGAGCTCGGTCGTCGTGGCATTATGGTAATTAGGGGAATTATCCAATCCCCAACAGCTAGCCCCCGAGGCTCAAGTAGGGAATCGCTTGAAGGGGCCTTCCCCTTGAGCCTACTGACTTATAGAGGGATTGGAAACCTTGCAGCTAACCACTGCTGCAGTATCCGAGCAGAACTCTTCCGAGGACGAGCACATGGCTTGGCCCGTCGACCAAGGTGTGCTCGGGCAAGCGAATGCAAGCAGCTGTTGCGGTTCCTTTTTGGAGAAGCCTGGCAGCGATGGTAGAACCGACCCTTAACGGGACATTTTCAGATTTTGTGTCCACGCGTCAGCTCCGGAATGGCGAACTCCCCAACTACTCTTGCGCCTTTAGGGCTTCCTCGATTGCAACGGCGGGAAATCTTTTCGCTTCCCCCCAAGATCGGGTATTGCAACGGCGGGAAAACTTGCAGCCTTCCTGATCCAGTGCTCGCCTCTTCCCCCGACCTTTCCTTGTTTGTCCCAATGGCCAAGTTCGGTGCGAGCAAGCTTGACAGGAGGAGATTTGAGATGCTCTAGAGGGCCAAGTACCTCGACGCGGGGTCATGGAGAGCCCCAGGCAACGAGGAGGAGCCGTAGCCGTAGGAGGGAGAGATCATCTCCTGCGAGCTCTACTCCATCAACGGGCTTCGAACGCCCGAAAGCGAGTTCGTTGAGTCGGTGCTCGCCCACTGCAAATGCGAGGTCACCCATCTCAACCCTAATTCCATCCTCATCCTTTCGATCTTCGCTCATCTTTGCGAAGGGTACGTGGGCGTTTTGCCCACGCCCAGTCTCTTTTTTCACTTTTATTCCTTGTCTCGCACCGGCACGGCCTCTCCGGTCGGCTGCCTCTACTTCTGCCTCCGGTCCAGTCGCCCGTACGAGTACCCGAGCTTCACGCTCAAGGGCTCGATGTCCAGGTGGGCCGACTCCTGGTTCTACCTGAGGAAGGTAGAGGGGAGCACTCTCTGCTATACCAGGGCTAGTGCCCCGCGCGTTGAGACCCCCCCGGCCCCCTATGCAACTGGAGGAGGAAAAGGTACTCATGATGATCAGTGAGCTCACCTGCTCAGGGCTCACTGGTCGGGACATCACTCGGGACTTCGTTCGGAATCGGGTGTCGCCCCTCAGGAGGAGGGAACATCCCTTCTTCGAGATCACCAGGTGGCAAGACCTCACCCGGGAATCGCGATCAGGTATACTTCCTTGTCGAGCTCCTTCTCTTCAAAGCTGGTGCTAGCCGTGCTCACCTTTCTCCTTGGTCGAAGTGCAGCCCCACCCGAAGACTGGGTGGATGCGAGGGTGGCTAAGATGTTCGGCACCCCCAGGGGCAAAGAGATCCTGGCCGGTCGCCAAATCCCGAACAACTTGTTCTAGCGAAGTGAAGCGGTAAGGTTTCATTTTGTCAGGCTTGGGTGCTCTGCCCCGGGCAAGATGCACCCGAGGTGTCCCGTCTTGGGGAACTCACGCTCGGGGACATCTTTCGAGCATATTCCTAACCTGCTTGCCCCCTATTTGGCAGGAGAAAGTCGCCATTGAGGTCGCGGTGGCGAAGCTGAAGTCGCAACTGGGGGACCTCGGAGTCGGAACCCGAGGTCACAGGACCAAGAAATTGGTGCGCTACAAACGGCGTGACAGGTCGGTGTCCGCTACGCCATCTCCCCCCAGGCGTTCAAGGAGGCGGGCTAGCTCAGGCGTACGCTCGCCTCGCCCACACTTAGAGTATGCCAATCGGAGGGAGGTAAGCGACTCTAGGCTTTGGATGATCGAGCACACTAGGAAAAACCCCGAGCTGATGGCTCGTTTGCGTCAGCTTGCCGAGCGGGCAAAAAGGGAAGCAGCGGCTGCGGTAAGGGGACTCGGGTGGAAGGAGGAGCTGGAGGGCAAGATTGCAGCCCTGCAGGCTGAGCTCGTGCGGGTGAGCTTGAGCACGGTGCCCGAGTCCGAGGAGAAGGAGGACGAGGACCTGGTGCCTCTGGCCGTGAGGCGTCGGAGATCGCCGAGCAAGCCGCAGGCGCGCTCGTCGCTGGCCCTGGAGGAGGTCGGCCTGGAGGAGATCGACCCGGAGGTGGCGAGGGCCGATAAGGCCCGTGAAGACATGGCCAACCTCCTGGCCCGAGCCCGAGCCTCCGTAGCGGAGACCGAGCGAGGTAAGCCCCCACCTCTTCTCTGGGGTTTTTCTTTTCTTTTCGGCCGCTATGCTGACCCAACATTGTTTATAGTGGGTGCCACAGCTAATAGAGAGAGATGGGATTTCGATGCCATGGCTGATGACGTGCTCAATTATGTAATAGAGCGGGAGCCTGTTCGGGCTGCCGAAGCCGTGATGGCCGAGGGAGTCGTGGCCGAGCAGTGCGCGGCCGCGGAAGTCAGGGCAGAGCAGGGCGCGGCCGCAGAAGTCGGGGCAGAGCAGGGCGCGGCCGCGAATGTTGGGGCCGAGCAAGGCGCAGCCACGGACGTCGGGGCCGAGCAATGCGCCACCGCAAACGCCCTAGCAGCGGCGATGGGGAGCCCTCACATCATTGTCGAGGTTGGTGACGAAAGCGATGGGTCCAAGCCTGAACATCCTATGGGGTCGAGGACGGGCCCGAGGACTTCGAGGAGGCAGAGCCTAGTGACATCATCGCCGAGACCCTCCAGGAGATCGCGAGGGATCCCCTGCAAATTCAAGCCCCTTCCCCGAGTGCATGCGCAAGCCCGGGCGCGGGGGGCATCTCCCCGAGGAAGGGCAGCCCCAGGCTGTCGAACCAGGGGGCCCGCCACCCGAGGACCCGGAACCAAGTCCGGCAGGCGGGCGGGACCCAACCACAAGTAGGGAAACGTCCCCGAGATCAGGGCACTCCACCCTGGGGGGAGAACGTCTCCAGGGAGCCGAGCTGGGGCGACTGCCACTCGTGGCATCGACCACAAGCTCGGCCGACGAGCAAGATCCGCCGCCGAGCGAGGAGCGAACGCCAATGCCGAATCCCAAGGTCCCGGGGGAAGAGCACCCCCGAGAAGGGCTTGCCCTTTGGGAGGTCGTCCTTGTGGCGATGGAGGTCGACCCCCCGGCGCAGGCTCCTTCCCTCCCAGGCGCTGAAGAAACCCGGGACCAAGAAGAAGGGAAGGAGCCCCCGAGCGCAACACCTTCTCGGGGGGAGGGCGCTCAGCCGGATCCCCTCGCGAGGGACCCCGCCGAGCTTTTCCAGGAAGGTCTACGGGAGCGCCTTCACTGGGTAAGTACAAGGTACATTGGCTTCTGTTTGCCCGTCAGTATGACTTAACGTGTCCCCTTGTGCAGGTGCTCGAGGTAACCATGACGGACTTCAGGGCCGCGACCATCCCTCCCGAAGTTTTCGCCGAGCATAACGCTGAGCAGGATGCAAAGATTGCGGAGCTCGAGCGCGTGCTGGGCGAGTTGAAGGTTTCGGAGGCGGAGATCCAGCACAAGACCGAGGAGTATGTCCTAGTTCTCAAGGCACGCCTCAAGCAGAGCGAGCAAGCGAGGGCAATCCTGGAGGAGACGGTGGAGGCGATGCGTCGCTCCGTGCTCAGAGCGAATGAATCGGCCGAGCAGCTCAAGGAGAAGGTGAAGCGGCATCTCCAGGCGGCGCACGAGGGACGCGAGGCTCGGCGGAAGGTGCTCGACCTCGAGTCCGAGCTCGACGCCTTGAAGGAAGAGCTTGCCGCACTCTAGGATGAGATGCGCACTAGCCGCCCTTGATTGGTAGGATTTGTAGGATCTTATCGTGTAAATTACGGGCCCCTTAATGTCAAAACTAAAGGTTCCCATCTTGTTTGTGTGTTCCATCTTCCTTGCTCCATTCATCTCTCGCGCATGGCCGATGGTCCTCCTGAAAACGAACAAAAGCAGCAAGAAGCGATCCGAGCAGACATTACTTAGGAAGATAAAGGACGAAATTATGAATGCTCATTTTTTTTTATTTAGGAAAAGCACGGTAGTTCGCCCTCTACTAAGTCCCCGCTGTTATCGAAGGTTTTGCACCTAAATTGCGAGCACGAGCTCATTGACAGGAGAGTTAGAAAAAATCACGCAGCCTTCGCTTAGCGTCCTACAACCCTCTCCGAATTGCGAGCATGGGTCAGGTTGCTAAAAGAATAGCAGGCATGGCCTTATCCCCCCGAGCGTCTTGTCCCATGCCCGTGATGCGTGAGCATGACTCGACGAACATGGGGAAAAACCATGTGGATGCTGGACGTGATGCGCAAGGGCCGAGCATGCATAGATCCATCGAACCTCTGATCCGTCCGAGAGGGTGTCCGTGCGATTGTGACTTGCAGTGTAGAACTGCTGCGAATGATAATCGACTTATGTAAACTGGGACCTCTGGAGGCGAGCTGAGTGGTATGTTGCTGGCCGTTTGTGCGTCTGGTCGTTCATGCACATGCTAGCTGAACCCTGGGGAGGGATTGAAGCGAATATCTTTGCCCGTTTGCCCTTTCGCTATCCCCCATCGCTAAGATCATGCCCTTTGAGTGAGACTGAGTCGGCTTACCAGGGGGTAGGAACTTTTGGGGTCATTCACAAGATCTTGGGAAGAATGATAGTAACAGGGTGGGCGAGGGAATCAGATTTTATTGGAAGAAAGAGCTATGAAAGTTGCGGAAGTAAAATGGTGCGCGAATGAACACTAGACAAAGAACTTATGCAGTTGGTCGATGTTCCAGGTGCTGGCGAGCTCTCGACCATCTTCCATCGCAAGGCGGACAGCCCCCGGGCGTGCTGTTGAAATGACCGTGTAAGGACCTTCCCACCTAGGGGTTAGCTTGTTGGCTTTTGACAGATCTTGAACTTGACGTAGGATGAGATCGCCCACTTCTAAGGTCCTTGGTCGAACCGATTTAGCCGCGTGCCTGCGCAGGGCCTACATTTAAACCGCGGATCATAGCAAAACCCATTCGTGTGTCGCTTCTGCGAGGTCGAGGTCGAGGAGGTGCTCGCCTTCCTGGTCGACGTCGTCGACCAGATGCACCCTCGGGGATCCTAGCATGATTTCAGCAGGCAGGATGGCCTCTGCACCATAGACGAGCTGAAAGGGAGTTTCCCCGATAGCTCGACTCATCGTGGTGCGAACCGACCATAGGACGGAAGGTAGTTCGTCCACCCAAGCCTGCTTTTGCCGGTTGAGGTTTTTGAAGACCCTCTTTTTGATTCCTTGAATGATTTTCCCGTTTGCTCGCTCGACCGCTTTGTTGCTCTGTGGGTGAGCCACAGACGCGAAGCACAGCTTGGTCCCGATGTCTTCGCAATAGGCTTGAAACAGTTCGCTCGTGAACTGGGTGCCCTTGTCCGTGATGAGACGATTTGGTATGACAAAACGTGTCACCACGTTATTGCGAAAAAACCTCTTGGTCGCTTGGGCTGAGATGGTCGACACAGGATCCGCGTCGATCCACTTAGTGAAAGTATCGATAGCCACGAGCAAGTATTTGTAACCCTTACGACCTCGAGGGAAGGGTCCGAGTATATCGACCCCCCAGCCTGAGAATGGCCATGTCAATGGGATTGTTTGGAATGCGTATGCTGGTTGGTGGACCTTGCGGGCATGAAACTGACATGCTCGGCAGGAGGTCACTATTGAGCGAGCATCGGCTAGGGCCGTTGGCCAGTAATAACCCAATCGGAAGGCTTTGCCCACTAACGTTCTAAAGGACGAGTGAGCTCCGCATATTCCTTCATGGATGTCCCTGAGAAGGTACTCGGCTTCTTCCTGGGTGATGCATCTGGAGAGGACTCCAAGTGCTCCTTTGCGGTATAAGACGCCCTCGACCAGCTTGTACGGTGAGGATCGTCTTATGAGCCAGGAGCGCTCGGCTTCTTCTTCAGGAAGTGTCCCATGCGCGAGATACTGAATGAATGGCGTCATCCAATTCGCACCGTGCTCGAGGAAGAAGACGTTACCGTGCGCCTCAGGTGCCTCCTCTACAGAGGAAATGGAGGGCTTGTATACGTGCTTGATGAGCACCCCTGCCGGGACAGGAAGTTGGGCGGAACCGACTTTTGAGAGATGGTCGGCCAGGGAATTCTCCTTCCTGGGGATGTAGAGTACTTCGAAATTCTTGAAGTACTTCTCCATCTTCTTGACTTTAACCAGGTAAAGCGCCATTGAGTCATTGGTACACTGATACTCCTTATTAACCTGGTTGACGACCAACTGTGAGTCACCCTTGACGGTGAGCCGTTGGACTCCGAGCAATTTGCATGCTCGTAGCCCCGCTAGGAGGCTTTCGTATTCTGCCGCGTTATTTGTCGCTGCGAAATGTAACTGGAGGGCATACTGGAGTTGTTCTCCTTGCGGGGATACTAGGACAACTCCAGCCCCCGAGCGTTCGTAAGCTCGAGACCCGTCGAAGTACATCACCCAGTGACCTTGCCCGGGTTGGTCGAGATTGGTCTCAGGCGGGGCGGGATTCGTCCACTCCTCCAGGAAATCTACCAAGGCCTGGGATTTGATCGTGGTGCGAGCCGAGAATTCAATCTCGAACTTCACTTTGCTATTCGACCGCTAGCATCTTGGTTTCCCAGGATCTCCTTAAGTGGAAAGTTGGCCGGGACCCGAATTTTATGGGCTTGAAAGTAGTGTCGTAACTTCTTGGAGGCTACCAGTAGTGAGTACAGGAGTTTTTGGACCTCTGGGTAACGTTCTTTTGGTTCGTGCAAGACCTCACTAATGTAATAGATCAGTAGCTGCACTTCGTCCCTCTCCACCGTTAACACGACGCTTACGGCCTGGGGCGTCGCGGCCAGGTACAATAACAGGACTTCCCCCAGTCTTAGTGTGGTTAGGATCGGAGGCTTTGATAGATACTGCTTTAGCTCTTCGAAAGACTTGTCCACTTCCTCCGTCCAAACGAAACCATCGTGCTTGCGAAGTGCCTTGAAGAAAGGCAACCCACACTCGCCAAGCCGGGAAATGAAGTGGCTAAGAGCCGCCATCCTTCCGGTTAGAGACTAGACCTCCCATACACAAGTGGGTGGTCGCATACTCTCGATGGCCTCGATTTTTTCCGGGTTTGCCCCAATACCTTGTGGCCCATCATGTAGCCGAGCACTTTCCCTGCTCTCACACCAAACACGCATTTCTCCGGATTGAGTTTTATTCGATGCTTACTGAGGTTACAGAAGGTATCTTCTAGGTCAAAAACATGCCCCGAGGCCAGCTTGCTCTTAACTACTATCTCGTCTACGTAGACCTCCAGGTTTCGGCCTATTTGGTCCGAAAAGGTCTTCTGCATGAGATGCTGGAAAGTTGCCCCGGTGTTCCTAAGACCGAAATACATGGTCGTATAGCAGAAGGTACCAAACGGTGTGATGAAGGAGGTTTTCTCTTCATCTTCAGGTGATATGCCGATCTGATGGTAGCCTGAATAGGCGTCCAAAAAGCTCATCACCTGGGATTCCGCTGTCGCATCGACCAGTTGGTCTATGCAAGGTAGCGGAAAATTGTCTTTTGGGCATGCGGCGTTCAGGCCTGTATGGTCGACGCACATGCGCCATTTGCCCCCCTTTTTGTTCACGATGACTGGATTAGCTAGCCATTTGGAGTGGTCAACCTCTCGTATGGAGCCGGCCTTGAGGAGCTTATCCAGTTCTCCCCGGATAATGGCTTGTTTTTTCGGAGAAAAGCGCCTGAGCTTCTGCCCCACAAGCCTCTTATCAGGCCGAACCGCTAGCCTGTGCTCGATGACCTCCCTTGGGACTCCGGACATGTCGGACGGTTCCCAGATGAACACGTTCGCGTTCTTTTGGAGGAAGGTCACGAGCTCGAATTCCTATTTGGGGTCTAGAGAAGTTCCCAAGTATGCGACCTTATTTGGTTCTGCGTCGCATAGGGGAACTGCTTTGGTTTCTCCTTCAGGCTGGAGGGTAGTCTTTGGCCGAGAACTCTTCGGCTCTTGTTCTGGCCCATGTTGGGGCAGCTGTCCGACCATGTCCAACGCCCTTTCGTCGCAGTTCAAGGCCGCTTTCTGGCTTCCCTTCACCGAGATCACGCCCCCGGGTCCAAGTACCTTCAGGCACTGGTACCCATGGTGTGTGGTGGCCATGAACTTAGCGAGTGCCGGTCGACCGAGAATGGCATTGTAGGCCGACTCGAAATCAACCACTTCGAACGTGATCAATTCTGTCCGGAAGTTGCTAGGGCTGCCAAACGTCACGGGCAAGACGATCTGGCCGAGCAGCTTGATTGAGGTACCGGAACTATCCCGTAAAATGGGACTACAATGCTCTTGATCTTGGAGCGGGAGATTTGCATCTCGTCCAGGACCCTGGCGGATATGAGATCCAAGGAGCTCCCACAGTCGATGAGCACCCATCCTACAACGGTGTTGCTGATCGTGGGGCTTATGACCATTGGGAGCCTCTGAGGTTTTGTCATTCCCAGGGGACAGTTGTCCTTGGAAAATGTAAGAGGCAGCTCGGACCACTTGAGCTGCTGGACGGGAGGCTTTCCCTGAGTGACACGATGCACCTCTCGCGTTGCCTCCTTTAGTTCACGACGGGACCTATAAGCCGAGGAGCCCCCGAATATCACAGCGATGTGATTTTGAGGTTCCTGGTACTCCATGCCCTCATCCTCGTCGGCGGGCTGCTTGCCCTTGCTTCCTTCTCCATGCTCTAGGAGCGTGGGCATAGGGCCCTTGCCGTTGTAGAACTGTTCCATATGGAAAGTCTATGTCCGACAATTGCGGAGGTCGTGCCCATATGCCTGATGGAACGAGCAAAAGTGGTTGCTCAGACGGCCGCATTGGTCACCACGATCCTGGTCATCCCGACCTTGGTCGTTGCGACGCTGAGGCGGTTGGCCCTTCCCCCTCGTGCCCGAACCTTTGCACGCCTGCGAGGTCGGTTGCTGACGTTGCTCGACGGCCGCGACCATGTTTGGAGCGGAGGACTTTTTCTTCTTTTTCTTGATCTTTTTTTCGACCGAGCTTACGCTCTTCGTGCCAATGTAGAGCCTTCCAAACCGGGCTGAGGCGGGAGCTTGCCCTCGTCTAGCATCTTCTTCCACTGGACCGCCTCATCGACGTTAGCATACCGGTCGGCCATACGGAACAGCTCGTTGGCCGTGATGTCCGGATGGATCTCAAGATCCTATGTGAAACGAACATCTCGGACCCCGAACATAAATGCTCGGACCACTGCTTCGTCCGAAATGCTGGGGATGGAGTTCCGTACATGCATGAATCGTTGGATGAACTGGCGCAAGGTTTCGCCTTCTGTCTGGATCAGGCGCTCGAGGTTACGTTCCTTGCCCAGACGGACGTAACAACTTTGGAAGTTCGCCCGGAGGGCGTTTCTCAGTTGCCCCCAAGACCGGATGGAACCCTCCTATTGGTTGAAGAGATAGGTCCGAGCTGGCCCATCCAGTACCGTGGGCAGGAAGTTAGCCATGACTCCCTCGTCCCCGCCAGCAGCTAGGATGGCAGTGGTGTATATCGAAAGAAACTCATCAGGGTTCTAGGTCCCGTTAAATCTTTCAATGTGGCCGGGTTTGAACTTACTCGGCCACGCCACTCGCCAAAGGGGTGCCGCGAATTCCTGACATCCGAAGATGGGACTGTCGTGGCACTCGCCCCGGTCGTGGCGGTCATAACGGTCGTTACTGGTTGACCCCCCGATCCGCGGACCCAGGCGGGAGAAAACTTCCTTGGGTCGGTGAGAGGGGGAGTGCTGAAGAAGAGTATTCTGTCTGGCTCTGATTGCGTCGAGCATCCCTGTGGTCTCGCTGGGCTGTTCGGGAATCTCTCTGAGCATCCTCATGGTACCGATCACGTTCCCGTCGGTCATCCCGAGCTTGGCTACGAGAGTCACCGAGGTGGGAACGGACGGGGTCGCGGCGACACTGCTCTCGAGAAGCGCTTCGAGTTTTCTTTTCATGTGATGCTTCTGCCATCTTCATGTCGGCGACGATTTTTTTGAGATCGTCCACCACAATGGCTCCCAGGCCTCCAAATCCACCTACTCAGGAAACTCTATGAGATTGCGCACGACCGTGGCTAAGGCTCGAAGAAGCTCCCTGCTCGGGAGAGTGAGGGGTGACGAGCTGGGACAGTGGTGCCTGAGTTCCGGTGTCTGTACTCGCGGGAATTCTCGTGAGCATTGGCCCCGGTCCTCGCGTGCGAGCTGCCACGGACCTGTCAACGTATACTTGCCAGCGTTCGGTTTAACTACGCTTCCAGGTGATTCTTGGCCACTTCATAGCGTTGGAGGCGGGCATCTCCCGAGGGTTCGTCCTTAGGACCCCCATCTCCTCCTGCCATGTGGACGTTGCGAGATTGCGAGGACTGCGAGGGTGACATTACAGTGTACCCTCGCGACACAGTCTCTTGATCGGGCTCGAGATTATCCGGGATATCCAAGCCGTCATAGAGCCCATCATATTCATCATCCGAGAGGGCGTCGCGCTGAGAGCGAAGGAACTGCTCTTGTGCGGCAGCCACCGGGGAAAAGCTCCCGGGCTCGGTATGACCTTCGGGGTCAGTGACACCAGCGACATCACCACTGGCGTAATACAGGTCTTCATCCCCGACATCACTGAAGGTGCAGAGATCCTGGTGGTCTTGAGAGTTCGGCATCTTTAGGGATTCTTCACGAAAGGAACTGTCGGATCCCCATAGACGACGCCAGCTATCGATGATTGGGGAGAAGGCCCCCGCTGAGCATACTTAGTTAACCGAGGGATCAACTTTTCCCTCTTCTTGCGTGAAGCATTGCTCTGAAGGATGCTTGACTTCACCGGACGAAACACACACAAAGAACGACACGGGGATTTATCCTGGTTCGGGCCTCTCACGGGGGAGATAATAACCCTACTCCAGCGTGGTGTGTATTATGTATGTATGGTTTTTTTCTGCTCCTCCCTCCAATGTCCGGGAGGTATTTATAATTTATAAGGGTATCGCGTTGGTTACTACCCACTCCGTGCACGTCTGACCATATCCAATGTGGTCGCAACCGAATCCTACTTCTACGCCATGCACGTGTCCTGGGCGCAACGGCCCTTTAGGGTGGCACGATTATCGTCGTGACCGTTAGTCATAACCCTCGACCACGCAGCCAGAGCTCGAGATTGGGCCGAGCTAATTTGACACCAACCCGAGCAAGTTTGCCTGATCAACATGCTCGGGCACTAGCCGAGCAACGAGCTAGCGCCGAACGGGCAAGGAGCTCACACCAAAGGAGCTCGTACCGAACGGGCAAGGAGCCCGTACCGAACGGGCAAGCCGAGTAGCGGTATTCGACCGTCCTTGGGTCATCCTAGGGAACGACCTCCAAGGTGCACGAGGTCGGGATGAGCTCGGTCGTCGTGGCATTATGGTAATTAAGGGAATTATCCAACCCCGACAAAAATAATTAATTTAATTTGGTTTATTTTTTAATATATTTTCAAACTTCAAACTGCTCGTTCTTGCTCATACGAACTCCGATTGAGGTGATTCCATAGCCTAAAAATTTGTAGAATTGTGCACTATTTAATGGCGAATTTTATTTGATTTTTGGAGTTGGGTTGCTCTCGGTGTTTGGTATTTATTTAGTTATTTATTCGTTACACATATACATTTAAGTGTCGGGAGTGTTCGAGAGAGAGGATTCAACTCAAGCTAAAGGTTTAGAGCAAGAGCAAGGGTGATTCTAACGTAAGTTGTGCTTTGATCATATTGATCCCACTTTTAAAATTTTGTTATTTTAAATTATTACATGCTAGTTTGAATTAAAATGATTTCAATTAATTTGGGGAATAGATAAATAACCTATTTGATTTATGCCACCTTGTCACTTTTATTTGTATTCCATGATTCGTATGTCACCCTAGGTTTGTGGATTAATAGTTGGCCACTATCATAATTGCCAACATGGGTTATTAGATCGTATCTAGTGTGCTTAGTCTTTCAACGAGTTATTGACATCATTTTGGAATATCAAAATTAATATTGCTTAATGAGATATGGAACATGTTTATGAAAGATGTGACATATGTTGTTGATGATGTTGATGGCACGTGGTGCATGGTAATCAACTGGGGTGATAAAATGATTTAGACTGGGGCAAGTGGCAAAAGTTGTTCATTGGGGGCCAGTGTGGCATTTGGGCGGTCGTATTTTTTTTTCCGATGAAGTAAAGTGATGATATGGATTAATGGTATTTGTGGATTTTTTTGGAAGTCTTGCCTCGGTCAATTAAGGACTTAACCTTGCAATCCTTTGAACTGAGCCAAACATACAACCACATGTCTGGAATGTGACAGACCTAGCTGACTTGGGCCATAGACCGAGCCGACATGGCTGCTTCTGATTGGACCACGTCTCATGCTGACATCATAAAATGAATTTCCAGTAGAAAATAATTAATTTAATTTGGTTTATTCTTTTTAATATATTTTCAAACTTCAAACGCGGTCCCACGATGGTCCCCACACTAGGTACATCGCATAATATTTAATTGTTTACGTTTGGTATAAGTATCACCTAACTGGACCCTCCCGCCATGTCTGGGGTCGGAAGCACAGGGATGTGGAAGCTGGACTCTGCCTGCACTGTGTGGCGAGGAGGTGGGGTCGGTGTGTGGTAAGAAGGCCCGCGTGGCGTCCTGGACAAGGTGCCACGATCAATCACATCCACGTGCCAACAAGCACCAAGCTCCACGATCCGTCGACTCTGGGTCACCACACGTCTCCATGCTTCTGTTATGTCATCCTGTGTAACAGTGACTCCATCACGTAGCCTAGTCAAAAGGTTACTACCATGCTGGTGCAAGTCCCTCGCATGGTCCACCTGCCACGTACGAACAAATGATAAGCACAACAACATACTGTAACGAATAGATGATGTAATTTATGACATAAGACTTACCATCACGTGCATGGCCACTCCTGCTTGGCCTGGGTACAAGTCTGCCACGCTTGGAGCGTACCCGTGGGTCGGTGGCTCCTCCACAAGTAGAAGACGAGTACGCGTCCGAGGCACGTACCAGACAAGGTACTGCTGGTAAGAGGAGTAGTTGTAGGGCGCGTCCTCATCAACAACATCCTCCAGCGCCCCGTCCCACTGAGCGAGCCATGGCTCCATCCTTTGAGCCAAGGTCACCATGCTCTTTTGGGGTCCGTGGGTCGAGAACCTGAATAGAAATCCACATTAATAAGAAATATAACATAAGCAATTAGCATACTTGTAGTAGGCGAGTAACTCACGAGTGCACTTTGGCTGGCACACGATACCTGTAAGGAACAGGGACCAGCTGGCGAAGTCCAAATTGCCTCAAGACTCCCTGTGGCGCGTAGTCCTCCATGAAGATATCGAAGATGAGCTTCCTCTTGGTGGGCCAGTAAGCCTGGTCCCTATAGCATAGCGCTGAGATCCCCCTGTCGGGGCTCTCTCTACTACGTGGCGCTCGCTGTAAGGGTCCTAGATCACCTGCTCCGCCATCAGGTGGTCAAACGCCTTCGTGAAGGAGTGGTACACCGAACATACCTGTAGACCTACTCACTGTGGCTGCAATAGAAACAAATATATATGTAAGCACATTCGATTGAAATTACAATTGCAGAAATGCTTAAAAATATGTAACCGTCACCTGGTCCAAAGGGAGCCCATCATCGGACGTTGATCACATCACCTCCATACATGTCGGCGGTGTGTGTCGAGGCTCGACAAAGGGTCGACCCACGGAGAAGCACTCGAACTACCAGAGCTGAAGAAGAAGAGGCATCCCAGCCAGATTAGCGGTCTTGCTTTTCTTCATGCACTCGTCACAAAGGGCGCAATACATGGCAACAAGAACCGCTAAACCCCAGGATACCTATGGGACGTTGTCCGGCTCAACATAGGCAATAGCTCGAGCATAGGCAATCCAACGCGTGTCGACAATGCTACCGTGAGTCGACATGAACATCACCCATCCGAACAACCAAAGCAAATAGGCCTCAAGGTGCCGTGCAACCTGATAGTCGGTGGGCATCGCCACCATCCGCTGCACCTGTGATAATTAAAATAGTGTAACATCATGTTAAGGTTGCGCAAAACTAGAATAACATGTTTATTTACAACCACTAACCTCAAATAGGCCAACCACCTCCTCGATGGCCCATGCCTCTTGCCGATCTGTATCTCTGGATCAACGGTGACCACTCCAGCGAACCTCTCCTCCATGTCCGCCACCCACCCGACGAGAGTCACCGAGGGTCCGATCGATGTCCCAGCGATCGGCAACCCTGTGAGCATGGCGACGTCCTACAGGGTCACCGTCACCTTGCCGAGGGAATGTGAAAAGTGTGGGTCTCCAACCTCCAACAGTCAACCCAACACGACAGCAAGGATAAGTCGAAAGAAAAACGCCGCGACCACTCTGGACCATCTTCAATCTCAACCAGGTCGTCAGGCTCACCTGCGTCAGCAGCTAAACCCTCAACCATGCGTACTAGAGGAAGCAACCCAGCACGTGCCAACCTATCAAGGAAAAAAATAGTTGCATTATTTAAATATAAGTTATGTGAAAACAAATTATATGAACAATGAAACATGTAAATATAGTGAAACTAACCTGGTGTGGAAGCATGGGTCAACGTGCCATGCCTTGTTAGGCACACAGACCCACAGCAGAGGCAACTTCTCAATGCCTTTTGTCGTGTGGATGAATGCACAGTGCCGCGCGTCCAAGCCAGAGTCAAGAAGTGAGTTGACTTGCTCCATCCCTACAGGTAAACAATGAAAACATTTATTGTACATATAAATCAAAAGATACAAAGGTCCAACATAAATAATAATACATAACATATGATAAACATGATATATATAAAACAAAAGATATAAGCGTCCAACTTAAACAATATTACATAACATCCCATAAACATAACACAAATAATAGTACATAACATATGATAAACACGATATATATAAATCAAAGACATAAGCGTCCAACTTAAACAATATTACATAACATCCCATAAACATGACACAAAACCCAAAATAATCCTCGATACATAACTGATGATACACACTCCTTTGACACACAAGCTATGGGAATTGTTTTGTCTTGTGGTCGTACTCACCGCAATCAGACACCTCCTAAGGAGCCACCCACTTCAGATTCATCCATATCGTTGCGAATGCGCCTAGTCTGTGGACAACCAGATTGCCCTTCAACACACTTCCGCAAGGTTGGATCCGGTAGACAGATGCGCTCATCTATGTTAATCATAGTGAAATCACCGTGTGCACGGAAACCACGGAACTCATTGGATCAGGTATGGACAACATGATGCTTCAAGTAGAAAGGGGACATGTATTGCGACGTGTTCACCCCAATTTGTCCACAGGCAACCATGACATGTGAGCAAGGAATATGAAGAAGTATTGGCTTATTGCAGGTGCATTCACACCATCCAGTGGCCCCTTGGCCTAGATTAACCTCGTGTGTAATAACCGCTGTGTCGGTTCCCATTCCCCTTTTGCACCGTAGAGTCACCTCGAAGCGGTACTCATTGATTCCGAAGCTACGCACCATATGATGATAAGCTTTCATGCTTTGTTCCTCCATGTAGGTCATCATTCGCCAACAATACGTTGTTTACAATGTGGTAGCATGAAGTACATCCTCTCCATGCCTTTTCTGAAAGTAGGCAACGATGTCGTGCAACATGCCTTCCAGGATGGCCACAAGTGGTAGCGGACGGAGGCCTCTGATGACCCAATTGTAAATCTTGGCTATATTCGTTATCATGACACCAAACCTGTTCAACACATATCAGTTAGTACACTAACCCCATTTGCCCAACCATCATAAATATCTTAATTTACTATACTAACCTGGCGCCTTCAGTGTCTTGGAGCAATGCCCACTTCTCTAGAGGCTACGCCTCTATCCAGTGCGAGAAACACTTTATGTTTCTTGACGATCGTCTCCTCAGATTAGAAGGATCGAGCTCCCCAAGGGGTGTTAGCCTTTTGAGTGGGCAATCGTTCAACGTAGGTGGTAGCTTCTTCATCTCTTTGATATGTGCACTAGTGCGCTTATCTAACTCGGCAAATAGCGTGTTAAACTTACATGTCTGATTCTACTTGCATACCTCTTAAATAGGTCATAGGTTTCTTACTCCTAAACTGCTTGAAATTTTCTCCCAAATGTCTCATGCACCACCTGTTTAGCAAGTCACGCCATGCAAATAGCTCATCAAGGTCATTATGTAGAGTCTTAATTGCCAAAAGGATACATTGTGACGATCATGAATGGTGCACATGTTAGGCTGATTACCAACTACCCCGACCTTCAGATGTCTGAAAAACTACAGCTAGCTATCCTGGTTCTCACCTCAACAAATGCAAAGGCCAATGAAAGTATATGATTGTTCGCATAAACAACAATGGCCGTTAGAATTTTCCCCTTGTATTTCCCAGTCAAAAATGTACCATCAACACAAAGCAATGGACGACAGTAATTGATTGACGCAACGCAAGGACCCAATGAAAAAAAACCACGATGAAATGTCGAGATACCATTTCCATCTGCTTCACTTACTTTGAAAGCGGTGCATGTGCCAGGGTTGGTTTGCTTCAATACATCAAGCACACGAGGTAGGTTCCAATATGAAGCCTCGTATGTACCAAACCCCTTCTCTAATGCTTTTTCTTCACACGCTAGGCCATGAGTAACTTATCTGGTACTTAAATGTTCTTAAGATTGCTTTATGAATATATGAAACCTCAATGTCCCGCTTCTCAATGATTTTATTGAACATCACGCTAGCAATTAGAGCCGCATTCAAGTTGCGGTGTTTTACCAGAACATTTTCTAGTCATGCGTTCTCCTCCACTCGTGATGCAATCCAATATGTCTCACACTTTGGCTTGTATGCATGAACTTAAAATTCATAGCCATCGGTTCTACACTTCACTATGTACCTATCTGGACTGGACAAGACAACCCGAAACTCTCTCTGCAGCGATTATGCCCACAGCCTCACTGCCAACTTAAATTCAGAATTGTTCGAGAATATTTGATTTAGTCGAATGGCATTAGTACCATACTTGAAATGCGACTCATGGCCCCACAAAACTTCCATGCCAGCTTTGTTTTGCTTGTTCCATTGATCAGGTATGGGTACCTCTGTTGCCCCACTAATACCATGCATTTCATCATCATCATCCCCCTTTCCTCATCTTCGTCGATACCATCATCAGGCTCTAACATTTTAGCTTCCTCTTCTATCGCCATATGGTCCACCACTCCAAATGATTAACAAATTGCTCGATCTCCTCCCCTTCATCCACCCAACCTTCTGCGTTTGCTGCATCCCTGTTATCATCCCCCGCTGTTACCTTAACCGGCACCATTGCCTGAACTTGTTCAGCCGTAGCTAATGTGCTGCTCTCGCTCACACCAGCAATATTCACCTCTTCTCTAGGGCACGCCTGCACCAGCATCACACATTCAAGACGAGATCTTTTGCACCACCTTAACCATTTCTGCCACAAGTACGTTCGATCTACTTTTGTCGACGATTGGAGAACGGGCTCCAGTCGAGCTTACTTGTTGAATGGGGGATCAACAGAGCCCCGTCGTACGGACCGAGGGAGTCGTCCGAGTAATGCCAGGTCGGGGGAAGAGGGACGCGGTGGTCTATCCTGGTTCGGGCCTCTCACCGCCGAGATAATAGGCCTACTCCAGTGTATTGTGTTCTATCTGGGGGTCCCTCCCTGTTACAGATCTTCAGGGGGGTTTAAATACTACGACTAGATATACAAAGAAGGTAACTACCTCCTTGGATCGCGCCATGTATTCATATTTGCGATCCGTCGTCCTTGATTCGTGCGCTATTTGAATTTCGGGTAAGATTTCCCTTGATCTTCGGCTGATTGGTTGCCTCCTTCCTTCTCATAGCACTCACTGGGCCCACCGACCAAATACCTGAGTAGGTCGTGGTCTCTACGAGCATGATTGCTCGTGTGGGGGGTGTTTGGTATGGCCGCGAGTAAAGGTGCGGACGCGTATGCTCGGAGGAAGAGGAGGGATGCTCGTTTCATTCTCCCGAGCATCTTCTTTCAGTATTGTCTGGTCGGTGGGCTCAGCTTTTCACGGGGGTACCGTGGTCTTTTGCCAGATAGCCAATCCCCGACAGCTAGCCCCCGAGGTTCAAGCGGGGAACCATCGGGCTTCCCCTTGAGCCTAAGAAGACTCGAAGGGGGGATTGAATTTCTTTTGGTCGTGGCTTACGACCATTTTACGTCGGGAGGCAACCTTTTTACTCGCCGCGCGCTTGCTCCGTGTGGGGGCGTCGTTTGGTCGTCCTGTGGTTCCTTCTCTGAGAAGCCTCCCTGTAACGGTACGACAGTTTCTTGGAAAGTGTGCTTTCACCGGGCAGGTGTCGCTACATGATAGGCGGCGATTTAACTTGTCTCTTCGCTGCCTTTTTAACCCTGTCCACCGGGAGAGGTCGGAGTTACACTGTGTTTCTTTGCTCGCCTTCGGCAAAAAATCCTCTAGGAGACCTTAGCGCCCAAGAACTTTTTTCGTTCTCCTTCCTCCTTTGGCCATGGCGCGTTTCAATGTTAGCCAGATGACTCGTAGGAGGCTCTAGGTGCTCACGAACGAGGGGTACGTCGACCCAGGCTCGGGTCTAGTACCTGGGAGCGATGCGGCGCCGGCACCGCGGGAAACGGAGATCGTTTCCTGCGAGCTGTATGTCGTCAACGGGCTCCGCCTGCCCGAGAGCGACTTCCTCGCCTCCGTGCTTGCCTTTTGCGTGTGCGAAATCTCTCATCTCCACCCCAACTCCATTCTCACCCTTGCGGTCTTCTCCCACCTCTGCGAGGCGTTCGTGGGTGTGATACCCACCGCCAGCCTTTTCTTCCATTTCTACTCTCCCTTCCGCACTGGTCGGGAGGGTCCCGCCGGCTGCGTTTACCTTCGTCTTCGTCCCAACCGACCATACGAGTATCCCCTCGTTTCTTTGAAGGACTCGGTGTCGGGATGGGCCGACCTTTGGTTCTATCAGAAAAAAGCGGAGGGGTCCCAGTTGATCTATACTGGGGAGCCTGCCCCCGTCGCCGAGACGGCGCACCCACCCGTGCAGCCTGAGGAGGAGCGGCTGCTCAGGACGATCAGTGAGCTTGCCCAAATGGGGCTCACTGGTCGGGACATTGCTCTGGATTTTTCCTTCAACCGGGTGTCCCCCCTGCAGCGCCGCGAGCATCCTTTCTTCGAGGTGACCGGGTGGAACGACATCACCCGCGAGGACAACGCAGGTATGCTTTGGTCGCTTCTTCGGGTATTGCTCTTTTCCGGCGCTTGGTCTTATTCCTTCTTCAAAATTTCTGTTTGTGTTGTAGCCCCTAGAATGATTGGAGTTGTGAAAAGGGTCGCCGAGATGTTCGGCGCCCCGAAGGAGAAGGAGCTGACGCCCAATCGTCAGATCCCCAAGAATGTTTTGGACCGCAGCGACGTGGTAGGTACTTCTGTTTGCTCCTGCCCGAAGGCATGCTTCCCGAACTCACCTCTCCCTATTCCTGTTTTGTAGGAGAAGGCCGCCCTCGAGCTCGTCGTGTCGAGCACCGCGTCGCTGCCGCAAGCTGATACCCCGGCCAGGGGTTCTCGCAAGAGGTCGGCGGGTCGGACCCGCCAAGCGTCCGCCTCGCCTCCTCGCGCCAAGCGGTTGAAGCGCCGAGCTTCGACCAGGACTCCTCCCACGCGACACCTCGAGTACGCCGACCGCCGGGAGGTAAGCGAGCTTCGAATCTGGTTTGATGATTTCAAGCGGAAGAGGCCGAAGCTGATGGGCCGACTGGAACAGCTCGCCGAGCAGGCGAAGAAGGCCGAGGAGGAGGCCAGGTCCCCCCCGAGCAAGGAGCAACTGGAGAGGAAAATCAAGGCTCTCCAGGACCAGCTCGCTCAGGTGGTCGAGGACCCTAAGGAGGAGGAAGAGGAGGAAGACGCCTATGCTCTGGTCAGGAGGAGCAGGAGGTCGACTTCCTGATCAACCTCTGCATTGGAAGGGGTCGACATGGACGATGTCGACCCGGCGATGGCGCGAGCCAGCGACGCTGCGGAAGATCGCGTCGTGGCCGTCGCTGAGGCCTACGAGGCCGCCGCGGGTAGGACGCCCGTGGCCCGAAGTGAGGAGACCGAGGAGGATGACGCTGCTCGCTGGGCGGAAGGTAAGCCCCGCTTGGTCCCCTTGTTTGATTTCTTCGTTCTTGTCTTGCGATTTTTTTTGGGCTAACCCCACTTCGTTTGGCGTGGGCGTGATAGCTCGGATGTTGCTCTTGGACTTTCGTCAAATGGCTGAGGAGATTATCGACTCTGCAGTTGATGCCGAGCTCGACCGCGTCTTCGACCAAGTAATGGCCGAGGCGGAGGAGGAGTCGGTCTTGCCGCGCCTCGGTAGTCCGAGCTTCCCTTGGCGGGGCCCGAGCTTCCCCCAGCGGACGTGGAACCTACTCCAGCCGTGGAGGAGCAAGAGCCGCAGGGGGCCGAGGACCAGGAAGCCTTGGCCTTGGTCCCTTGTGAAGGGGCAAGCGCAAGCGAGGCCCAGACGACGGGCTCCGAGGGTCAAGGATTGGTGGCTCTCGACCCACAGCCCTTGGACGCGAGTCAAGAAGAGGAGTCGGTCGCCGTCGGCCAGCTGCCTCCAGCCGCGGATCAAGGAGGAGAACTGGTCGTGATCGACCAGCCGCCTCAGGCCGGGGACCGAGGAGAAGAGGTGGTCGTCGACGACTAGTTGCCTCCAGCCGCGGACCAAGGGCAGGAGGTGGTCGTCCTCGACCAATCGTCTCCGGTTGCGGAGCACCAATCGCCTCCGGCCGCGGAGGTGCAAGGGGCGGAAGTGGTTGTCCTTGACCAATCGCCCCTGGCCGTGGAGCAAGGGGCGGGTGCGCCCGCAGTTGGCGTCCAGCCCCCGGGCGCAGTGGCCGAACAGGAGGAAGGCGGCCATGAGCCGCCTGTTGTTGAGGAAGACCAACCTCAGGGCGACCTGGGGTTGGTCGAAGGAGGAAACGTCGTTGCCCTCCTTGGAGCACCGGGTGCCCAGGAGGAGCAAGATCTTGACGCGCCAGCTCGGGATCAGGATGATCCTGCGTGGGTCAATCCCTTTTTCCGAGCTGGCGCTACCGACCACCAGCGGCTTCAGGACAAGCTGGTCGGCCGGGCTCTTCGGGTAAGTCCTTTGCTTTTATCTTTTTCCATAAGGCGAGCAATCTTCCGGAGGTTCTTTTTGACTTTTCTTCCTTTTTCGCTCGAAGTTCGCTGCGAAGGCTATGGAGGACATTGATGCCTTCGCAGTTCCAGCAGAGGATTACTGGGCGTACCACCGCGAGCAAGACGCCAAGATCGCTGATCTCGAGCGTCGGGTCTTCGAGGTGCGCGAGGCCGACTTGAAGGAACTGGAGTCGGCGAGGAGCCTCATCGTCGGGCTTCGGGACCAGCTCTTCAAGAGCGAGACGGCGAAGAGCACTTCGGAACAGAAGTGTGCCGAGCTCAAGGAGGAACTGGTGAAGCTGCAGTAGGAGGTCCCCGACCTGCGCCGCGACCTTCAGCGAGCTCGGGAGCGCGAAGAGACCCAACTCAAGGAGGTGCAACGCCTTCGGGACAGCGCGGCTGAAGGTCAAGCGGCTCGGCGGAAGGTTTTGGACCTGGAGGCAGAGGTCGACTCCCTTAAGGAGGAGCTTGCTGCCCTCTAGGCCGAGCGTAGAACTTAGCTCTTCTTCTTTTTTCTTTTTGGCTCGTGCAAATCCTGTAAAAAAGAAACAACCTTTTTGGTTAAATGAGCAAAATCACAGATGTGTAGGACCTTGCCTATTTTTCTCGAGCCCATTTTCAATGTATGCTCGCACGAACCCGGTTCTGCAAAGAAAAGACCAAGTCCCTGCATAAGAGCATATAATACGGATACGAGCAAAGGATCCTTGAAAAAAAGGACGGAACAATCCTATCATACGGAGCCCCCGCCATGGACAAAGGTCGTGCCCCTACTATTGCGAGCACGAGTTTGTTCATGGGAAAGCTGAGGGATACTTTGATCGTAACGCTTTTTTTTTGAACGATTTAAACAGGTCGATAGCGTTGAGAGAAGTATGAGCGCGAGCATTGTTACGTGCGCAGAGTAGACGGGCTAAAGCCAATAATACGTAGGGTCGCCATACCCGAGTGGTCGCTGCACTGGGCTTAAATGGATGCTCGCGACCGACCACTCATACAGCGAAGAGCTACTGTGGAAAGTGATCGGATGGGCGAGCATCCGGCCGGAGGCCAAGGGGAATGGTGTGTACATATTTGTTGGATAAGCTCGCCTGCTGTGCTGGTAGACAACGATGCTCGTTTGATAAAGCGAGGAAAAAAATCAGAAGGAAAGGAAATGTTTTATAGGAAGAAACGCAAAGGGTGCGAGATAGGGATACGCGTCTAAACGTAGAATTTACGTAGTTGATCAATGTTCCAGGTGCTGGCGAGCTCCCGACCGTCCTCCATCGCGAGGCGAACAGCCCCCGGGCGTGCTGTGGATACGACCGTGTAGGGTCCCTCCCATCTTGGGGTCAGCTTATTGGCTTTCGACAGGTCTTGAAGTCTTCGTAAGACCATGTCACCAACTTGCAGGGACCTTGGTCGGACTGACTTGGCCGCGTGCCTACGAAGAGCTTGTAGGTAAATCGCAGACCGGAGCATCGCCCGTTCGCGTGTTGCTTCGACGAGGTCTAGGTCGACGAGCCGTTCGCCCTCCTGATCGATGGAATCGATCAGCTGCACCCTTGGGGAACCCAACACAATCTCGGCAGGCAAAATGGCTTCCGCACCATAGACGAGTTGGAAGGGTGTTTCGCCTGTGGCTCGACTCGTCGTGGTGCGGACGGACCAAAGGACGGCAGGAAGCTCATCCACCCACTGCTGCCTGTGCTGGTTGAGGCTCTTGAAGACCCTCTTTTTTATGCCTTGAACTAACTGCCCATTTGCTCGTTCGGCTGCTCTGTTGCTTTGTGGATGTGCCACAGAGGCAAAACAGACCTTGGTCCCGACCTCCTCGCAGTAACTTTGGAATAGTTCACTGGTGAACTGGGTCCCATTGTCCGTGATGAGACGGTTGGGTATCCCGAACCGAGTTATCACATTGCTGCGGAGGAACCTCTTGGCCGCCTAGGCCGAGATGGTTGAGACGGGCTCAGCCTCTATCCACTTAGTGAAAGTGTCGATGGCCACGAGCAAATACTTGCAGCCTTTCTGACCTCGGGGAAAAGGTCCAAGGACGTCGAGCCCCCAGGTCGAGAATGGCCACGAAAGCGGTATGGTTTGCAGGGCGTATGCTGGTTGACGGGCTTTGCAAGCATGGAATTGGCATGCTCGACAGGTCGTTACGACCGACCGTGCATCCGCCAAGGCCGTAGGCCAGTAGTAACCCAATCAGAAGGCCTTGCTCACAAGCGTTCTGAACGACGAGTGAGCTCCCGACATTCCTTCATGGATATCACGAAGAAGGTATTGTCCTTCCTCCTGAGAGACGCATCTGGAAAGGATTCCTAATGCGCCCTTTCGGTATAGGTCGCCTTCAATCAGTTTGTATTGAGAAGATCGCCTTGTTAGCCGGGAACGCTCGGCTTCTTCCTCGGGCAACGTTCCATGCGCAAGGTATTGGATGAATGGCGTCATCCAACTTGCACTTTGCTCGAGGAAGGAGACCCTACCGTCGGCCTCTGATGCCTCCTCTTCAGAGGAAATGGAGGGCTTATATAGGTGCTCGACAAGCACCCCCGCCGGAGCGGTAGTTTAAGAGGAACCGACCTTAGACATTTGGTTGGCCAGGGAATTATCCTTCCTGGGGATGTAGATTACTTCGAAATTCTTGAAGTATTTTTCCATCTTCCTTACCTCGGCCAGGTACAGCGCCATTGAGGTATCGGAACACTGATACTCCTTGTTGACCTGGTTCACGACCAACTGCGAATCGCCCATCACAGTGAGCTGTTGGACTCCTGATGATTTACATGCTCGAAGTCCGGCCAAGAGGCCTTCGTATTCTGCCGCGTTGTTGGTCGCAGCAAAATGTAGTTGGATGGCGTACCAGAGTTGTTCTCCATCCGGGGAGACCAAGACGACGCCAGCCCCCGAGCGCTCATATGCCCGGGATCCATCGAAATACAAGGTCCAGGAGTTTTCCCTTGAACCGGCGGTTTCGCTCGCTGGTGGTGCTGGAGCTGACCATTCTGCCACAAAGTCAGCCAGGACTTGTGATTTGATCGCTATGCGGGCCGAAAACGTTATCTCGAATTCAGCAAGCTCCATGGCCCACTTGGCTATGCGACCACTGGCGTCCTGGTTTTTCAGGATTTCCCTGAGCGGGAAGCTAGTCGGTACCACGATCTTGTGCGCTTGAAAGTAGTGGCGCAACTTCCTGGAGGCCATCAGCAGCGAGTACAGTAGTTTCTGGACCTCGGGGTAACGCTCCTTTGGTCCATGAAGTACTTCGCTGACATAATAAATAGGTCGTTGGAAACCATCTCTCTCTACTGCTAACACCGCGCTCACCGCTTGCGGGGTTGCCGCCAGGTATAGCAGCAATTCTTCCCCCGTTGCAGGTGTGACGAGGACATGTGGCTTGGAAATGTACTGTTTTAGCTCTTTGAACGAGTGGTCAGCTTCCTCCGTCCATGTAAAGCCATTGTGTTTGCGGAGGGCTTTAAAGAAAGGTAGTCCCTGCTCCCCCAGCCGGGAAATGAACCGGCTTAAAGCAGCCATTCTCCCGGTTAGAGCTTGTACTTCCTTTACGCACGTGGGCGACCTCATGTTCTCAATGGCTTCGATTTTCTCCGGATTTGCCCCAACGCCTTGTGGTCTGACCATGTAGCCGAGCACCTTGCCAGCTTTCACGCCGAACAGGCATTTTTCTAGATTTAACTTTATTTGATGCTTATTGAGGTTACAGAATGTTTCTTCCAAGTCAGCAACGTGACCCGAGGCGCTCTTGCTTTTCACTACTATGTCGTTGACATAGACCTCCAAATTTTGACCCACTTGGTCTGCAAAAGTTTTCTGCATGAGGCGCTGAAAGGTCGCTCCCGCGTTTCTTAGACCGAAAGACATGGTCGTATAGCAGAAGGTACCGAACGGGGTGATGAAGGAAGTCTTTTCTTCGTCTTCGCGCGACAGGCTAATCTGATGATAGCCTTAATAAGCATCTAGGAAGCTCATGGTTTGCGATCCCGCCGTCGCGTCGACCAATTGATCTATGCGAGGCAACGGATAGTTGTCTTTCGGGCATGCCGCGTTTAGACCCGTGTGATCGACGCACATGCGCTAGTTGCCTCCTTTCTTTCTGATCAAGACTGGATTCGCTAGCCATTCGGAGTGTTTGACCTCCCTGATGAAGCCAGCTTTTAGGAGTTTGTCGAGTTCCTCCCGGATGATTGCCTGTTTTTCCGGGGAAAAGCGTCTAAGTTTCTGCCGCACTGGTTTTTTGTCAGGCTGAACTGCTAGCCTGTGCTCAATCACCTCCCTAGGGACCCCGGGCATGTCGGATGGTTCCCAGGCGAACGCATCCGAGCTTGCCCGGAGGAAGGTGATGAGCTCGAGTTCCTATTTGGGATCTAAGGAAGATCCCAAATGCACGACCTTGGCCGGTTCCGACTCGTTGAGCGGAACAGCCTTGGTCTCTCCTCCAGGTTGGAGGGCAAGTTTAGGTCGGGAATGCTTTGGCTCTTGGTCAGGGCCGCGAGTGGGTAACTGACCGACCATATCCAACGCCCTTTCGTCGCAATTGAGTGCTGACTTGTGGTTCCCCTTTACGGTTATGACCCCGTTTGGCCCGGGAATCTTCAGGCATTGGTACGCGTGATGCGAAGCGGCCATGAACTTAGCCAAAGCCAGCCTGCCGAGGATGGCGTTGTAGGCCGATTTGAAGTCTACCACCTCGAAGGTAATTAGCTCCGTTCTGAAATTGCTCGGGCCGCCGAAGGTCACGGGCAGAACGACTTGTCCCAGAGGCTTGATCGAGGTGCCCGGGACTATCCCGAAAAAGGGTACGGCTATGCTTTTGATTTTGGAGCGAGGGATCTGCATCTCGTCCAGAACCTTAGCGGAAATCAGGTCCAAGGAGCTTCCGGAGTCTATGAGGACCCGACCAACGACAATATTGCTGATGGTGGGGCTCACGACCATCGGAAGCTTCTGTGGTTTGGTCATTCCAAGGGGACAATCGTCCTTGGAGAAGGTGAGGGACAACTCGGACCATCTGAGTTGTTGTACTGGAGGCTTACCTTGGGTGACATGGTGTACTTCCCTCGCAGCGTCCTTTAAATCCCGACGAGATTTGTAGGCAGAGGAGCCCCCGAAGATAACCGCGATGTGGTTCTGTGGTTCTTGATATTCTATGTCATCTTCGTTTTCTTCGACGGGCTCCTTGCCCTTGCCGTTTTCACCCTGCTCTAGAAGCGACGGCATGGGACCCCTGCCACTGTAAAACTGCTCCAGGCGGTAGGTCCACGTTCGGCAATTCCGTAGGTCATGCCCGTGCGCCTGGTGAAGTGTGTGAAATCATGTGCTGAAAAATTGGCTTTGAACTGAAAAATTAACTTAGAATTGGATTTGCAAAATGTGCTTGTGCATGTGTTTGACAATTTGACAAGAAAGCGATAAGTTACGCGTGGCGCCGGACAAAGTTCTCAAGAAACAGTAAGTTTCCCATCTGCGACGGACAGTGTTTTTGGGTCTGTTGTGAACATGTTTTTGAGCCCATGACCGAAGTCATTTTCACATGTACAACGGACAGTTTTTCTTGGTCCGTTGTGAACGAGCTTTTTCGGTTTGGATAATTTCTTGGAACCAAGATTTACACATGTACAACGGACTAATTCTTTTTGTCCGTCGTGAATGGACTTTTTAGGGTTTTTACTTTTGTGAAATCGAGCGTGGCACGTTTGCGCCGGACAAGCTTCTGGGGTCCATTGTGAACTTGTTTTGAGCTCATGACCGAAGCCATTTTTGCATGTACAACGGACCAACTTTGTTTGTCCGTTGTGAACGTGTTTTTCCGCGTTTGGTTGGCTTTTTGGAACAGAAACTTTTCCTTATACAACGGACATATTTTGGTTGTCCGTCGTGAATGCATTTTTGCTCAATTAGGGTTTTGAGCGATTTGGATTTGAATTTTGAATGTGAATTTGAAATTGGTGAGAATTTCATGATGCTTGTTTTGAAGTGGATTTTATGCAATGCTCATGTGAGTAGTTGCATGGATTGACATTGAGTCAAGTCGTGGACTTGTGCTCGGATTTGTTTCGTGGTTTGTTCATGTGCAGGTATTGCTCGAAGACGAATGTGGTCGATGACGGACCGAACTAGGTTCATGGAGGAACCGAGGTTCGGGACTAGGTTCAGGAGGAACCGAGGTCTTGGTGGTCAAGGATGTCATGCGGGGCGTTCGGGCTAAGAGAATGGTGCACATGAAGAATGGTTAGTCACGTGAGAATGGCGGAGGAGGTCATTCGCGTGCAAAGTGTTAGTCACGTGAGTATGGCGGTGGCCATACGCGTGCAAAGTGTTAGTCACGTGAGTATGGTAGGGTTGCCATACGCGTGCAAGAGTTGTACTCGGCCAGGTTGGGCCAAGTAGAGTTGTGTTGAATACGGATTCCTTCTAGGGAATAGGAATCGTATTCGTAACTCCTTGTGGGTTGGTGCTTTAAATAGGTGGGGGTCTCCTGTTGAAAGGTATCAAGCGGTAGCGCATCAAGCTTTGAGCTTGGTTTTAGGAGTTTGTACTTTTGATGAGAGTACTTTAGACAAAAGAAATAAAGATCAATTCTTCCAAGATTCTTGCGTGCTCTGATAACCACGTTGCTCTGATGTTTTTCTGTTTTGGTTCTTGTTTGCATGCTTGTTCTAATTGTAGATTGGTTTTTGATCTTTGAGTTTTATCTTGATTTGATCCATCAAAAACCTTTCTAGGGTATTGATTTAGAGTTTCTCAAAGTCTAGTTGATTAATCTTTTGAAGATCTTGTTTAATCTTGAAGTTTTGATTAGATTGTTTCTCGTCAAGTTCTGGAACAGCAAGCTTGCGAAGCTCATAACTTTAGATCCATAAGTCCGATTGAGCTGATTCTTTTTGGGTTTGATTCGTATTGGAATCTAGTTTATTGTGTCCAAATTTCAGATCGTTACGACGGTTGGATCTCCGGGAATTCGCATTTTACCGAATCTCTATCATTCTGTTTTTGTCGAAAACGAGGCAATTATTTGGTTCTATTTTGGGGTGAACTTTTAATAGATCAAGAATTTGGTTTTAGCTTCCGCACAATCATTCACCCCCCTCTGATTTCTATATTCGTATACTTCGATCCTACAAGTGGTATCAGAGCTAGGTTAAGGTATGGCGTCAGATAAATATGTTAATCGTCCTCCTATGCTTAATGATTCAAATTTTTCTTATTGGAAGAGTCGCATGCAATCCTATATTGAAGCTCAAGGTAATGATGTTTGGCGCAAAGTTTCAACTGCTTTTGATGTTCCTGATATAGTCACCAATGATAACAAAGTAGACGTTGATCTGAATGCTAAAGCTAGAAACTTGATTTTTCAAGGAATTTCTGAAAAAGAATTTGATCGAGTTTCTCATCTACGTTCTGCTTATTCTGTTTGGAAGACATTATGTGACTATCATGAAGGTTCTACTAAGATTAAGAAAGTACGCAAAAATATTTACCAAAAGGATTTTTCTGATTTTGCTATGAGACCAGGTGAATCAATTGATGATCTTTTCTCTCGATTTGAGAAAATCTTGTGTAATTTCTTGCGGTGGTGGAGTTACTACTTCTGTTGAGGATAACGCTAGTAAAATTTTGAGATCTCTTAGTCCTGAATGGCGTATGGTTGTTACTGCAATTAATCAAACTGTTGACTTGGATACTTTGACTATGGATGATCTTTATTCCAGATTGAAAACTTATGAGATGGATTCTTTGTCACCTAGTGATAATAAATCATCTACACATGCACTTGTTGCTAACCCCAGCACTTCGTCTGGATCACCATCTTTTGGTTCCTTGTCGGCTTTGGCTTCTTTTTCAGATGAACAGTTTGAGATGCTTCCTGAAGAAGATCTTGTGCTCATCTCCTCACGTGCTTTTAAAGCACTCAACAATGTGAGGATGAGGAGGCGTGGAGGCACAACTTCGAGGTCCTTCAACTGTTTTGAGTGTGGCTTTCCCGGGCATATCCAAGCAAATTGTCCCAAAGTTGAAGAAGAAGGAAGAAAGGGAACCGGCACAACGCAGCACAAGACACACTACCCCTAGGCGCCCCAATTTTCGAAAAGTTGCAAAGAAAGTCTTAGCCGCCATAGAGGAGTGTGATCTTAGCGATGTGGACTTTGAGAGTGATGACGAGCCACATGACAAGAAGAAGGACAAGAAGGGAGATCCTGATGATGACTTCACCGGGATGTGTTTCATGGCTAGAAGGGATAGCGACAACGACTCTGACCTTGAAGAGGTGAGACCTTCTTATGATGAGCTTGAGTATGCCATGGTTAAATTAGCTTCAGAACTTAAAAAAACTAAGAAGGCTCTTAAAGAAAAAGATCTAGAAATTGATAGTTCCAATTCTGAAATTGCAAGGCTTAGATCTTTAATTCCTGATGATGATTCTTGCAAATCTTGTGATATGCTACAATCTGAAGTTATTACCTTAAGGAATGTTCATGCTTCCCTGTTGCATCAAAATGAGAAACATATTAAACATGCTAGCTGTTCCACTGATGATTTGCATGGTTTAATCTCTTGTCCTAAATGCTCAATTCTTGAATTGAAATTGAAAGATGCAAATGCTAGAGTTTCTCAGATGACTAATGATATGCTCACTCATGAGGTTCTTTCATGCTCTACTTGTCGCAAACAGAAAGAGAAAGTTGATATTCCTTGCAATAATTGTCTTGTGCTCTCTCAAAAAGTGGATTACTTGGAAAAGTCTTTAGAGCGTTTTACTAAAGGAAAGAAAAACCTAAATATGATTTTGGATCAATCAAAAGTCAGCACTCATCACAAAGGTTTAGGTTTTGATCCTTATGCTCATCACAAATCACATGCTCCTACTGTTGTTAAAGCTCTTGAAAGTGGAAAGTTTGAAATTGTCAAAAAGCCTGAGAAAACTGTTTTTAAATCTGCTGGAATTTTATCTTCTACTACGATGAGTGCAAATGTTGCTTCTACTTCTAAAGCTAAACATCATATTAAATACACTTGCACTCATTGTGGTAGAGATGGACATCTAGTAGATTTTTGCTTTAGACTAGCCAAACAACAAAAGAAAGAAAGGACTAAGGCTAGGTCTAATTTCAAACAGGCACGTTTCATCTTTCATTATGTGCCTAGGGTGAAGCAAACACCTTTTGTTGCTAAAGACACGAGAAAGGGCAAATCTGATTTTGTGCATAAGAATACTCGTGTTGTGCCTACTGTTGTGCGTCGTGTGTCTCAGTACTGGATTCCTAAACATCTTATTTCTAACCCCAGTACCGAGGCCTCGATAATTTCTGCTTCTATGTAGGCTTCTCACGCGAGGAAGGAGAACATGTGGCTAGTAAATTTCGGATGCTCACTTCATATGTTCAGTGATAAGTGCATATGTTTAGGGGGAGAGTGTCTTTGTTCATAAAAGATGATGATGATGCTGTTGAGGATGAGATAATTGGAGGTTTACATGAGAGACCCTTCCCACGTGCTTGTGTGTGCTTGTTTTCAAGCTTCCCACGTGCTTCACATCGACAAGCGTTCAAGTGAACTTTCAGGTATCTCCATGGTACTCAAGATTTTAGCATTTGGCTTTCTGCTTCCTTATGCATTAGTTTAAGAGCTTATTCTGATGTTGACTTTGGAGGATGTTGAATTGATTTGGTTCGTGCCACCTCTTGAGTAATCCCCTTTCTTGAGCATATTGATATTAGATTTCACTTTCTTAGAGATCATGTTGAAAAAGAAAATATTGTGCTTCACCATGTGGATACTGAACATCAATTGGCAGACTTTTTTACAAAACCTTTGTCTTCTTCTCGTTTTGCTTTTATTCGGGGAGAACTTGGGATTGTTCATCCAATGGGTTTGTTTTGAGGGGGAGTTTCTTTGCCAAGTTTTTACTTTATGAGCTCACTTTATCATATTTCTTTATATGTTATGTAATTGAGCTAATATATGATAATTGACTCACTTGAACTAAAAATGACATTGCGGAATTCCTTGGACTAATTGCCTATAGCTAAATACTCTGTGATATCTTACTCTTCTAGGCTTGTTATTGAATCTTCTTGACAATTTTGGGCTATGAAGCAAGTGTGTTTTCAGCTTTACTCTTTCAAAAGACCTTTTAATCTCCTTGCATGTTTACAATCAAAGAAAAAGAAAAGAAAAAGGGAATCAATAAAAAAAAGGGTTGTTAAAAGCAAAAGCTTCAAGTTATGTGCTTCAGGCTTGCTTTCCCTAAAAAGATAAGATGTATGCTCCAAGCATGCCATTCCCTCAAAGATAAGATGTATGCTTCAAGCATGCCACTCCTAGAAAATAAAAGAAGTATGCTTCAAGCATGCCACATGCAATTTATTGTTTAAAGATTAAATTGGTCTACTAGATTGGAGTTGAAACTACTTGCTCGCCCTAAGTTGTTAGTTGCTTCAATTTTTAAAGCCTTGCTTTTTCTGCTAAGATCTTGCTTAGTAATTGGCTATAGTTGACTAAATTGAGGTTGAGATGCATGTCATTCCCTAACTTGTTAACATCACATTAAGATCATGTATTTTGCATATTATGTGTCATATAAGGTTATATGATCGAATGAGCTCATCTTTTCCTATCTTGGCACTCCCTTGTTTCTCATTGTGAAATCTTTGCTACAGGAAAAATTTTGAACCTGTTCTCTCTTTTGTACTCTTGATGAATCTATTGTCAAAGGGGGAGAAATTTGGGAATCATTGAAAAGTTTAAAGAAAAAAAAAGGAGAAGAAAAAGGGGGAATTGAATTGTTTTTGGAATTTTGAGAAGTTTGGAGAATTTTGGAATTTTTGGGCACATTGCACATTCACACACATTTTCCTTCTCAGGGGGAGATTTTGTGTTGTTTTTGGTCAAAAGGGGAATTCTGTGTTTTCTTCCTTCGGTCTTTGATCCTTTCGATTTCAAAATCTTTTGTAAAGTGAATGCCAAATGTTCAATTCTAAGTGGTGTTGCCAATGTTTTCATCAAGGGGGAGATTGTGAAATCATGTGCTGAAAAATTGGCTTTGAACTGAAAAATTAACTTAGAATTGGATTTGCAAAATGTGCTTGTGCATGTGTTTGACAATTTGACAAGAAACAGTAAGTTATGCATTAGCGCCGGACAAAGTTCTCAAGAAACAGTAAGTTTCCCATCTGCGACGGACAGTGTTTTTGGGTCTGTTGTGAACATGTTTTTGAGCCCATGACCGAAGTCATTTTCACATGTACAACGGACAGTTTTTCTTGGTCCGTTGTGAACGAGCTTTTTCGGTTTGGATAATTTCTTGGAACCAAGATTTACACATGTACAACGGACTAATTCTTTTTGTCCGTCGTGAATGGACTTTTTAGGGTTTTTACTTTTGTGAAACCGAGCGTGGCACGCGTTCTGTAGGACAAGCTTCTGGGGTCCGTTGTGAACTTGTTTTGAGCTCATGACCGAAGCCATTTTTGCATGTACAACGGACCAACTTTGTTTGTCCGTTGTGAACGTGTTTTTCCGCGTTTGGTTGGCTTTTTGGAACAGAAACTTTTCCTTATACAACGGACAGATTTTGGTTGTCCGTCGTGAATGCGTTTTTGCTCAATTAGGGTTTTGAGCGATTTGGATTTGAATTTTGAATGTGAATTTGAAATTGGTGGGAATTTCATGATGCTTGTTTTGAAGTGGATTTTATGCAATGCTCATGTGAGTAGTTGCATGGATTGACATTGAGTCAAGTCGTGGACTTGTGCTCGGATTTGTTTCGTGGTTTGTTCATGTGCAGGTATTGCTCGAAGACGAATGTGGTCGATGACGGGACCGGAACTAGGTTCATGGAGGAACTGAGGTTCGGGACTAGGTTCAGGAGGAACTGAGGTCTTGGTGGTCAAGGATGTCATGCGGGACGTTCGGGCTAAGAGAATGGTGCACATGAAGAATGGTTAGTCACGTGAGAATGGCAGGAGGTCATTCGCGTGCAAAGTGTTAGTCACGTGAGTATGGCAGGTGGCCATACGCGTGCAAAGTGTTAGTCACGTGAGTATGGTAGGGTTGCCATACGCGTGCAAGAGTTGTACTCGGCCAGGTTGGGCCAAGTAGAGTTGTGTTGGATACGGATTCCTTCTAGGGAATAGGAATCGTATTCAGAACTCCTTGTGGGTTGGTGCTTTAAATAGGTGGGGGGTCTCCTGTTGAAAGGTATCAAGCAGAGCTGAGCGCATCAAGCTTTGAGCTTGGTTTTAGGGTTTGTACTCTTTTGATGAGAGTATTTTAGACAAAAGAAATAAAGATCAATTCTTCCAAGATTCTTGCGTGTACTCTGATAACCACGTTGCTCTGATGTTTTCTGTTTTGGTTCTTGTTTGCATGCTTGTTCTAATTGTAGATTGGTTTTTGATCTTTGAGTTTTATCTTGATTTGATCCATCAAAAACCTTTCTAGGGTATTGATTTAGAGTTCCTCAAAGTCTAGTTGATTAATCTTTTGAAGATCTTGTTTAATCTTGAAGTTTTGATTAGATTGATTCTCGTCAAGTTCTGGAACAGCAAGCTTGCGAAGCTCATAACTTTAGATCCATAAGTCCGATTGAGCTGATTCTTTTTGGGTTTGATTCGTATTGGAATCTAGTTTATTGTGTCCAAATTTTAGATCGTTACGGCGGTTGGATCTCTGGGAATTCGCATTTTACCGAATCTCTGTCATTCTATTTTTGTCGAAAACGAAGCAATTATTTGGTTCTATTTTGGGGTGAACTTTTAATAGATCAAGAATTTGGTTTTAGCTTCCGCACAATCATTCACCCCCCCTCTGATTGCTATATTCGTATACTTCGATCCTACAAAGTGGACAGTAGAGGTCGCCACGTTGATCTGCCTGGCCACCTCGGTCACGAGGCCTGTGTGGTTGTCCTCTTCCCCGAGCGTTGAACCCCCGGCGCTGCGGCTGGGTTGCTCGGGGCTGTTGCTGTTCCACTGTGGCAACCATGGCCGGTGGGAGCTGTTTCTTCTTCTTCTTCTTGATCTTCTTATCCACGGAGTTCGAGCCCTTTTTACTGGCGGAGGTTTCTAGCCCGGGCTGAGGCGGTAGCTTTCCTTCATCCAGCATTTTCTTCCACTGGACGGCCTCATCCGCGTTGGCATACCGATCAGCCATTCGGAAGAGCTCGTTTGCCGTCAGATCCGGATGGATCTCCAGGTCCTGCGTGAAGCGCACGTCCCGTACCCCGAACTTGAAAGCTCGGACAACAGCCTCGTCCGATATGTTCGGGATCGAGTTTCAGACTTGGATGAATCTCTGGACGAACTATCGCAGGGTTTCTCCATCCGTCTGTATCAAGCGCTCCAGGTCTCGCTCCTTTCCCGGGCGGATGTAACAGCTCTGGAAATTTGCTCGGAGCGCGGTGTTGAGCTGCCCCCAGGATCGTATGGACCCCTCCTTTTGGTTGAAGAGCCATGTACGAGCAGCTCCGTCCAGAACCGTCAGCAGATAATTCGCCATCACCCCTTCATCGCCTCCGGCGGCGAGGATGGCGGTGGTATATATCGAGAGAAATTCATCTGGGTTCTGGGTCCCTTTGAACCTCTCGATGTGGCCGGGCTTGAACCTATTCGGCCATGCGACACTCTGGAGAGAGCTCGTGAAGGCCTGGCAGCCGAAGCTCGGAGCTTCGTGGCGAAATCCTCGATCATAACGGCCTCCGCGTGTGTCTTCCGCCCAACGCCCCGCACACGGGCCGAGTCGAGAGAAGACTTCATGCGATGGTCGTGCCGACGACCGCCCGGTCGTGGAGCGTTCAGAACGCTCGCAATCCGGATGATTGTAGGTGCGTCGTCCCGAGGTCGCTCTGGAACTGTTCCGGGGCTTCTCCCGGATCATGTTAGCGGCCTGGGGCGGTCTCCGAGCATGGCTCCGGGATTCATCTCTGTGGGAGCGCATGGGGGAGCGCCTGCGATGGTCCCGGGAAGCACTCCGGGCATCCTGGTCGTGAGAGGGGTCCGAGACTTTCAGCTCGGCGGCGAGCCTTTCCAGGTCTTCGGCCACGACCTTGCCCACGGCCTCTAGGTCCACTTGCTCGGGGAAGCTACGTAGGTCGTGCACAACCGCCGCCAAGGCCTGTAGCCATTCCCGGTTCTGAAGAACCGGCGGTGGTGAGCTATGACGGCGTTCCGGGACGCGATCGGGGGTTCGGTACTCACGAGAGTTCCTTTCCGCGGAAGTCCGCCTCCCTTTCGCTTGGCGGCGTATGCTCGCAAGGGTCTTTCCTAAATACGCCTCTAGGTGGAGTCTGGCCGCCTCATAGTGGTCGCGCTTAGCAGCGTCCGAGGATCGTACCTCGGGCTCGGCACGGCTTCCGGCCATGTTGACGTGACGAGAGTGGGATGAATGCGACGGGGACATCATCGTATCCCCTTGAGATGCAGTCTCTCGGTCGAACTCTAGGTCGTCCGGTATATCCAGGCCATCGTAGAGTCCGTCATAGTCATCCTCGTGGTCTCCGAGGGTAATGTCTGGGGAACGGAGGATCTGCCCTCGTATCCCAGGGTCCGGGGAAGAGCTCCCGGACTCGGTGTGACCGATGGGATTGGTCACACCGGCCACGCCGTCGCCGGCGTAGTACATGTCGTCGTCTTCGACGTCGTCGAAGACACAAAGATTCTGAGTATCCCCCGAGTTCGGCATCCTCGAGGATCCTGATCCGTACGGGAATGTAATGCCAGGTCGGGGGAAGAGGGACGCGGTGGTCTATCCTGGTTCGGGCCTCTCACCGCCGAGATAATAGTCCTACTCCAGTGTATTGTGTTCTATCTGGGGGTCCCTCCCTGTTACAGATCTTCAGGGGGGTTTAAATACTACGACTAGAGATACAAAGAAGGTAACTACCTCCTGGGATCACGCCATGTATTCATATTTGCGATCCGTCGTCCTTGATTCGTGCGCTATTTGAATTTCGGGTAAGATTTCCCTTGATCTTCGGCTGATTGGTTGCCTCCTTCCTTCCTCGTAACACTCACTGGGCCCACCGACCAAATACCTGAGTAGGTCGTGGTCTCTACGAGCATGCTTGCTCGTGTGGGGGGTGTTTGGTCTGGCCGCGAGTAAAGGTGCGGACGCGTATGCTCGGAGGAAGAGGAGGGATGCTCGTTTCATTCTCCCGAGCATCTTCTTTCAGTATTGGCTGGTCGGTGGGTTCAGCTTTTCACGGGGGTACCGTGGTCTTTTGCCAGATAGCCAATCCCCGACAGCTTTCTTCAATTCCCACATACCCGGGTCACCATTACTACGCGTGAATAAGATTTGGATGGTAACAGAGTAAACACATGGATTCAGGGAAAAATATTGGGTTAACCAAAGCTTTAATATCACGAATGCAAACACTATCGGGGCACGCGTGCTCAACCATGGTGTCGACGATCGGTTTCGCCGGCAATAAGATTTTTGATTCTAGGGGATTTGTGCGGGATCTGAGCTTGATGGTAACACAGGATGCGAGGGCAATCTGTTTTAGACAGGTTCGGGCTCTCTCGGAGGAGATAATACCCTAGTCCTGTGTTCTTGGATGTATTGTGTGTGTTCAAGAGAGAGCAATAGAGGGAGAGCAATAGAGGGAGAGCCTCCTCCTTGTTTTTTTCCTCCTCCCCTTATATACTGGGGGGAGAATACATGATAGATGGGCGCCACCGGGCCCTAAACATGGTGGCCTGGACGACATGTCCCTTGTCCTTATCCGCCTTCACGCTCTATGTCCTGGAGAGGAGGTTATGCTTTCTCCGACCCACGCCGCCGCCTTGTCGTTCCGGCTTCGCAGCTCTGGCGATGTCGGACCGCATGCCTCGTCCCCTGGCGGGTTGTTAGGCGGGGCACGGCTTCCTTGAAGGGCCGGGAGTTGTCTTGGGAGCAAGTCGAAGGTCTCCTCTGGGCCCGTCGTGGTCTTTGCTTGGCCTTGGGCTTTCCATTCCGCTGTCGAGGCCAGTAGGTGTAGGTCCCTCTTCACGGACCCCTGCTTCTGTCATCCCACAAAGACCCCAAGTGCTTTAGGATCGACTTTCCGTCCCTTACCCTGTCATGAGGATTATGCGGAGAGAGATCATAAAGAACTTGTAGTATGAAGCCACCGTGGTTGGTTAGCTCATGGCCGAGTGGTACCCGCGCCCGTTCACGGTCTTGTGACAACCGGCTTGTCGCTCGGTGACCCTCATGGGGCATACCTTGTTCTTTTTGGCTCGGGGCGAGTGGTACCGCGCGCTTACGATCTTGTGACAGCGCGGCTTGTCGCTCGGTGACCCTCATGGGGCGTACCTTGGTCTTTTGGCTCGTGGCGAGTGGTACCAGCGCCCGCTTACGGTCTTGCGCAGCCGGCTTGTCGCTCGGCTGACCCTCATGGGGCGTACCTTGGTCTTTTTGGCTCGTGGCGAGTGGTACCAGCGCCCGTTCACGGTCTTGTGACAACCGGCTGTAGCTCGGCCCGACCCTCATGGGGCGTACCTTGGTCTTTTTGGCTCGTGGCGAGCGGTACCGTGCCGTTCTGCGGTCTTGCGCAACCGGCTTGTCGCTCGGTGACCCTCATGGGGCGTACCTTGGTCTTTTGGCTCGTGGCGGCGGTACCAGCGCTCGTTTACGGTCTTGTGACAACCAACCTTGTCGCTCGGCTGACCCTCATGGGGCGTACCTAGGTCTTTTTTGGCTCGTGGCCGAGTGGTACCCGCGCCCGTTTACGGTGCGCGGCAACCGGCTTGTCGCTCGGTTGACCCTCATGGGGCATACCTTATTCTTTTTGGCTCGGGGCCGGGGCGGGATACGTCTGAAGGGAATATGCCCTAGATCAATCATGGTGATGATTGTAATACGTCTTTGTTCATGTAATAATGGTAACTTTGTTTATCGGTTCCCTGAATATATGTTACGACTTTGTTCATTGGATACGATCTGATTGTGAAACACATTGTCAAGTGACATTATTCTAAACGGGTCCCTGATCCATATCATTACGAGGAGCGGTGATGATTTGATCAGCACATGTATTGGTTGATGGTAATGTTTCGCATACCATAGATATGGAGATATCAAACCAATAATGTGGACACATGTTAGAGAACATGGGTAGTCGGACAAGACCCACTCCGAGACGCTGTGAGTTGTTATCTCTTATAGTGCCATCAGCGTATAGTCTCGAGTGGTACGCTTATATGGTCCTTAGACCTGAGATTGTCATGGATGCCTAGCATGTAGACTTGTATGCTTTGGTATCATCAAACGCTACACCGTAACAGGGTAGTCATAAAGATGAAATCTTTGGGTATGCCACGATACATTGCCAAGGGTGTGATGATCAAGATGGGATTTGCCCCTCCTAGATAACGGGAGAGATACCTGCTGGGCCCCTCGAGTGGATGGATAAGGAAAAGCATGCGGCCGTGCTAATATGACTAAAGAGTTGGTCATGGTTTGTATCCATCACACTTTGTCGAGTGAAGTGGTCGAGCTATCAACAAGGGTGGCACGCATCTCGCCTTGAGCTTGGTGGTATCGTGTGGCGAAGGGATCGGTATGTGAGTGTATCAAGGTTCACCGAATATTGATTACGTGCATCCGGGGTCAATACGCATCGCTAGGTGCCGCTGTTGATCAATGAATTGGAAACGGGTTCGAATTCATAACCGACTTGCTTGAACCTAACGGGTCACACACTTAACGAGTTGGAATAGTTTACGGGTTTGTGCATGGATAGGATCCGCATTGGAGATGGAAACCTAGCGGGCTTGGCCCACTAGCGTGTCTATAAAAGGAGGCGAGGCGATTGCATGGCACGGATTAGAACCCTCACCACGTTCACCGCCGTGCATCCCTCCCCGCTCCCCGAAACCCAAGCCGTGCGGCGAGGTGCTAGCACACCCGCCGCAGCGTTCTTGCTCGATGCGTGTGGATATCTTGTTGGCGCCGCCATCCGTGGGCCAGCGCTTTTAGTTGGATCTCCGACGACTTTCATCGGCGACCACTCGGACGAGGTCGGCGACCACGCGGACGAGGTCGGCGACCACGCGGACGAGATCGGCGACCACTCGGACGAGGTCGGCGACCACGCGAACGAGATTGGCGACCACTCGGACGAGGACGGCAACAACTCGGTGGAGATCGGTGCCGATCGGGAGGTGATCAACTACTTCCTCAACGCGCGTGAATCTGCTTCCGCTGCATCTGCGCGACAAGGGTAACGATCTGTGATCCTTTACTTCCATGTGATCTTGGGTGTTCGTGGTAGAAATTTTGATTTTATGCTCGCGTAGCCTACCCATAACCCCACAACGTCCTCATTTGGATTTGTTCCGCTCCTTCTTCTGGCTGAAGCCTCATCCGAACCGGGCCGCTGTAACACCCCAAAATTTTACTTGTCCTAAATTCATGTGTGATTTGGCACTTTGGTGAATTTTTGGAATTTTCTGGAATTTATTTGGATTTAATTGGAATTTATTTGAATTTATTCCATTTTGAAATAATTAAAGAATTTAATTTTGCAAATAAAATTTTGTTGGAAATATTTTATTTGAGTCCAAAATGATCCAAAGTATTTTCCAGAATTTTTCTGGAATTTTTCTGAGTCATTTGCTATTTTTAATGAATTAAATGAATTACTAGGAATTATTTTAAATATTAAATCGCTGGAAAATCAAACTCGGGTCAAGTATCGTTCATCCGACCGAAGTCGAACTCCGAAGTCGGACTCGAGTCCGACCGAGCCACGTGACTCGACCGAACCCACTCCTAACCCTAATCAATCCCAACCGTTGGATCAAGATCCAACGGTGAGATCCGCCCGACTCGACCCGAGCCGCGTGTCCGACCGGACCCGGTCGCGCCGTCGCGATCGTGGCCGTTGATCGTGCCACGTGTACGGCTCTCCGTCGTCGTCTCCGCCGAAGTCCGAGCCGGACTCGCCGCCCGTGTCGGGCCGTGGAAAACTAGGTCTCCGTTTTACGCACGGACGCCGAGGTTATTTAAAGCCCGGCATACCGAGACCGCCGTGATCCGCGCCCTCCCTTCTCTACTTCACCAAGGCAAAGCCGCCGCCCGTTTAGCCGTGCGAGCTCGCCAGAATTCTTGCGCCGCTCATGCAGTCTTTGCTTGTTCCGCGCCGTCGCCGTCCCCTGCGCCGTTGACCTCAGATCCGGACTCACCGCGACGAGACGCACTCGAAGGACATCTCACTTCAGCGGAGGAGGCCGCAAACGCCGTTGGCCGTGTCGCCGTCCCGGCTCGGCCAGCCGGCTCCGCGCCGCGCCATCGCTGCCGCTCGAAGCTTCTCCGCCGTCCGATCAAGATCCAACGTCCCGGTGTGCCACGCCACCGCACGGTGAGATCCCGTCAAAATTCCAGATCTAGTCTCGGCCGCCGGATCTAGATCCAACGGTCGAATCAAACGCGTTAACTCAAACGCGTGAAAGCGAATCTAATCCGGGCGTCGATTTTCAAATCAACGGCCAAGATTGCGCCACGTGTCGGGAAGCGACCGCGCGATCGGCCACCGCAGGTCGTGACGCCGACACGCCGGCCCGCTGCGGTCGGCCGACGTGATCAACCGCACCATGATGTCATCTTGGCGTCATGGCGGGCCCGCATGTCGATGGTCGTCTCGGCCCGTGCGCCGACGTCACCCATGACGTCATCGGTGGGACTCCACTGTCGACTGCGGTCGAGTGCCCCGTGACGTCGGCGATGACGCGTCACCCGAGTGGGCCCACATGTCGGCCTCACGTGGAGTCGTGGGACCGAGTCCACGGTGGACCCGAGCCGAGCGTGGACCAAGTCCATGGACCACCGACGCCACCGCCAATCGAGAGGCTGCCACGTGTCCTTCTTTGACGCAATAATTAATTTCCAAAAGAAAATGATTTATTAATTCGAAATATTGATTCAAATTTAGATTCAAACTTCAAACGCTTATAACTTTTGCGTTTCAACTCCGATTTGAGTGATTCAAATTTCTAAATTTGTATGAAATTAAGATCTACCTAAATATAAATTTTATTTAATTTTTGGACTAAAGTTTTTCTCTGTAATATTATTTAATTGATTATTTGAACTCTAAATAATCATAACTTTTGCGTTTTAACTCCAAATTTGTGATTCCAGTTTCTAAAAATCCAGAAAATTATGTTCTCTCTGTTTATGGATTTTATTTGGAGTTTTGGGATGTTTTTGCCTAGTGTTTATTTGTGTATTTGCTATTTGCACGCTTTACGAGTAGACGTTGAAGTGCTTGGGAAGGATTCGAGGGAGAAGTGTTGACTCAGATCCAACTCAAGACCAAGAGCAAGTACTTTTTGAAGGCAAGTTGTGCTTTGACCATATTGATCCTATTTCAAATCTATTTTGATTTAAACTATTGCATGCTAGTTCAATTAGAAAGATACTTTGTTTAAACATGGGGTTAGATAAATACCAATTTGCTATATGACACCTTGATTACTTAAGTATGTGCCATGACCCTTTGTCACCCTAGTTGTGGTTTACTAGTTGGACATTATTAAATTGCCAACATGGGTTTAGATCGTTGTAGTATCTTTGCTTAGACACGCTACGTGCTCATGACATGATTTTGGATAATCAAATGCTAATATTGACTTAATGATATATTGAACCTGTTTTGGAAAAGTATCATGTGATGTTGATGGCACGTGGTGCATGGTAATCAAGCGGGTTTGATAAACAGATTTCGACCGGGGCATGTGGCAAGAGTAATCAGGTGGGCGATTGCGGCATTGGGGATGTTGATTTGGTTTTTCGGGTAGTCTTGCCCTGGTCACTCTAAGGACTTAACCTTGCAAGCCTTTGAACTGGTCATACTTGCAACCACATGGGTGGAATGGGACGGCCCTAGTTGATTAAGTCGCTAAGGACTCACTTGTGGAGCCTCGTGGTGTCGATTACACCGTTTGTGTGATTATGCGGGGAGCGTATCGTGGCTGTGGCCGGATACCCATCTAACGGTGTGTTGGTCCCATACTTCGCCTTGGCTAAGGGAAGGGATGGTGTAGAGCACGAACCGGAGAGGGCCACTGTGTTGTTTGAGGCTTCCAAAGGCTTTGTTACTGAACTTCGCCTTTGTGGTGTTTGACTGTATCTTGTGGGTAAAGTGCATAACCTCTGCAGAGTATAGAATCTATTTGAATAGCCGAGTCCACTGTGATCGACAATGCTCGAATTACAATCAAGGGTTAGACTTTACGAAAATAACTTGGATTTGAAAAGTTGGGTTGGTTTAGTAATGAAGTTGATGGAAATGTGGTTTAGGATGGGGAAAAATGTTTATTAAATTTCTTGAGAAGTTATTTATGCTTTACTTATTTCTACTGCTTTCGAATCTACTTTTATTACTTGTCAAAAGTCAAGCATCGCAAATATACCTTGAGCTATTCCTTTGTACCAAGCCATGCATATAGTATGTTAGCTTGCATTCTCAGGCATGACTTGCTGAGTACCAAGTACTCACCCTTGCCTCAACACAATACCAGTTGAAGAGGAGATTACGCCAGTTTCGGAGGAGGATTTCCAAGAGGACCCGTCTACTTAGGGATGCGAGCCCAGTCAGTTGCCTGTGGTATACTGGATGGCGCCACGACGTTATTTGATTTTCCGCTGCTGTTATTTCTCTTTTAATAAGTTTCGCCTTGCGAGGCATATATTTGTACCTTGGCCATAAGGTCGAGTAACCCTTTGATTATTTAAATAAAGTACTTTGATAATATTGATTGGTATGATTGTGATATTTACCGATGTTAAGACTGTGTGCACTAGCGCGTTCCTGGACTAGTGCTGAATACACAGAGGGTCCGGATTTGCAAATTCGGGGTCCCGACAGACTCAGTTGATGCATGCTATGATGCAACAAATGCAGCACGTCACTGCTCAGGCCACAGCCAATCAAGTTAATCAGGGACCACGCCAGAATACAAGGCTGTCAGAGTTCATGAGGACTCACCCACCCACTTTCTCTGGGAATGCCAATCCATTGGAGGCCGATGATTGGTTAAGATCAATCGAGAGGAAGCTACACATAGCTCAATGCATAGGGAATGAGAAGGTACTTTACGCTTCTCATCAGTTGGAAGGAACAGCCGGAATGGTGGGAGAACTTCGTGCCCGCAGAGAACCCTCAAGATATCACTTGGGAAGAGTTCACACCGCATTCCGACAAGATCACGTGCCTGGAAGGAATCATGGACCTTAAGAAGGAGGAGTTCAGAGCACTGGCAGGTAATCACCAAAGGGTCGACTACCCGAACAAGTTCACCACAGCTAGCACGCTACGCACCGAGGATGTAGCGGCAGATAAATCCAGGCAGTCTCGTTTTATGAAGGGACTTAACTCAGATTGCAAGTAGGGTTGATCACCCACACCTTTCCAGATTTCCAAGAGTTGGTGAATAAGGCGCTTATTCTTGAGGACAAGCGCAAGGAACTGGATGAGAACAGAAGCGCGGGATGCAACAAGAAGGATCACGCCAGGAACGCACAAATACCGAGAGTTGCACCAAATCAATTCTTCGATTCCAACCACGAGAATGCAACAAGGACACCATCCTCAAAGCACCAAGACCTGCCAATCGTAACTACCAAACCCCCCCACTTCGCTAGAAACGCTTACTCGAGCAACAAGAAGGAACAGTGAGGCGCCGTTACATAACCGCAACGAGCCAGGACACTTTGCCAACAGTTGTCCAAAGAAGACAGCGAGAGCGACCCGATTCGCTTCAACCTAGGAACCACCCAGCTAGGACGCCAGACACAGGAGCCACACCCTGCAGGCCGTGGTGAGAGGCCGAGTCAACCATGTCACCGCAGATGCACTGCGAGAATGCTACTGACGTCGTCTTGGGTAAGTTACTTGTTAACTCGATACACCTGCGATTTGTTTGACTCGAGCTTCGCGATTCGCTTGTTTCGCAAGGCTTTGCTACTAGAAATGATTTAAGGATTGCAAGACTTAAGTGCATGCTTTTAGTGCAAACCCACAGTTCCGAACTCCGAACGAAAGTAGGATGTTCCGGGTGAGAATACTAATAGGTGGAATAGAATTCCTAGCAAACCTTTTGATTTTGGAGACCCGGACCTTAGACGTCATATTGGGAATGGATTGGTTATCCAAGCACAAGGCCGTATTGGATTGTGGACGAAGGACTATCTCGATTGAGAGCCGTGTGGGAAGAAAGTGGAATTTCAAGCCCACTGCAGATTAGAGATGGACAGCTTGATGATTAACGGTACCAAGGCAATCAAGATAGAGGATGTCTCGATAGTGAATGAGTACCCAGATGTCTTTCCCGAAGATCTACCTGGTATGCCGCTTGACAGGGACATAGAGTTTGTGATAGAGCTTGTAATGCACAAGACCGATAGCAAAGAGACCCTATCGGATGTCTACCGAGGAGTTGGTAGAGATGAAGAAACAAATAGAAGTGTTAATGGAGAAAGGATTTATCGAGGCCGAGTTCGTCGCCAGGGAGCACCGCTTTGTTTGTCAAGAAGAAGGACGGGAGTTTCAGGATGTGCATTGACTACCGTGCACTCAACGAAGTCACCGTGAAGAATAAGTATCCGCTACCCAGGATTGATGATTTGTTTGATCAGTTAAGAGGAGCCGGAGTTTTCTCCAAGATTGATCTGAGATCGGGATACCATCAGTTGAAGATCCGATCAGAAGATATTCCGAAGACTGCATTCTCGTCAAGATATGGTCATTACGAGTTCACAGTTATGTCCTTTGGGCTGACAAATTGTAACATCCCAAAATTTTGCTTTTCTTAAAATCATGTGTGATTTGGCACTTTGGTGAATTTTTGGAATTTTCTGGAATTTATTTGGATTTATTTGGAATTTATTTGAATTTATTCCATTTTGAAATAATTAAAGAATTTAATTTTGCAAATAAATTTTTGTTGGAAATATTTTATTTGAGTCCAAAATAATCCAAAATATTTTCCAGAATTTTTCTGGAATTTTTCTGAGTCATTTGCTATTTTTAATGAATTAAATGAATTCTCGAATTATTTTAAATATTAAATCGCTGGAAAATCCAACTCGGGTCAAGTATCTGTTCATCCGACCGAAGTCGGACTCGAGTCCGACCGAGCGATTGACTCGACCGAACCCACTCCTAACCCTAATCGATCCCAACCGTTGGATCAAGATCCAACGGTGAGATCCGCCCGACTCGACCGAAAGCCGTGTTCGGACCGGACCCGATCGCGCCGGCGATCGTGGCCGTTGATCGCGACACGTGGGCGGCCACGATTTCGTCGTCTTCCGTAATCGAGCCGGACTCGCCGCCGAGTGCGCCAGTGATCGATTAGGGCTCCGCCGAGCACGCCTCCGGCTATTTAATGCCGGATCGCACCGAGGACGCCGTGACCCGCGCACTTCTTGCCCTAACCCGCCGAGCTCTAGCCGCCGTAGGTTCGCTGGAATCGCTCGCCGTAGTTGCGTGAAGCGCCACCACGGTCCTTGCCTCGCCTCGCGCCGTCGCCGTCCTCGCCGCCATTGACCCCATTCGAAACCCGAAGCCAGCGCACCGAAGACACCCTCCATCTCGCCGAGCACGCCCCAACCGCCGTTTGGGTGGTCGCCGTCCTCGGCGCCGGCAGCGCAACTCCGCCGTGAAGCCATCGCCGACCAGAGCTCCACCAACCGTCCGATCAAGATCCAAAGGCCCGGATCGTGCCACGTCGCCGGTGAGTTTCCGTTGAAAATCCTAGATCTAATCCCAACCGTTGGATCTAGATCCAACGGCCCACGATCGATCCACGTCGCCCCAAGCACATGAGGCCAAACTCAATCCCGGTACCGCCGGATTTCAAACCAACGGCCACGCGATTGTGCCACGCGTCGAGGAAGCCGAACTGTCGCGCCACGCTGGCGTGGTCACCGACACGCTGGGCCCGCGTGTCGGCCGGCGATCGCGTGACGTCACCCATGACGTCATCGGTGGGACCCACTGTCAGCCACCGTGGTGAGCCCCGTCGCGAATGACGTCACCCGAGTGGGCCCACATGTCGATCTCACGTGGAGCCGTGGACCGAGTCCACGGTGGACCCAAGCCGAGTGTGGACCGAGCCCATGGACCGGTGACGTCGTGAGGCCAATCAGGAGCTGCCACGTGTCCATGCCGACGCAATAATTAATTTCCAAAAGAAAATGATTTATTAATTCGAAATATTGATTCAAATTTAGATTCAAACTTCAAACGCTTATAACTTTTGCGTTTCAACTCCGATTTGAGTGGTTCAAATTTCTAAATTTGTATAAAATTGAGATCTACCTAAATATGAATTTTATTTAATTTTTGGACTAAAGTTTTTCTCTGAAATATTATTTAATTGATTATTTAAACTTTAAATAATCATAACTTTTAACGTTTAACTCCAAATTTGACGATTCAGTTTCTAAAAATCCAGAAAATTATGTTCTCTCTGTTTATGGATTTTATTTGGAGTTTTGGGATCTTTTTGCATAGTGTTCATTTGTGTATTTGCTATTTGCACGCTTTACGAGTAGACGTTGAAGTGCCGGAAGGATTCGAGGGAGAAGTGTTGACTCAGGATCCAACTCAAGACCAAGAGCAAGTACTTTTTGAAGGCAAGTTGTGCTTTGACCATATTGATCCTATTTCGAAATCTATTTTGATTTAAACTATTGCATGCTAGTTCAATTAGAAAGATACTTTGTTTAAACATAGGGGTTAGATAAATACCAATTTGCTATATGACACCTTGACTACTTAAGTATGTGCCATGACCCTTTGTCACCCTAGTTGTGGTTTACTAGTTGGACATTATTAAATTGCCAACATGGGTTTAGACCGTTGTAGTATCTTTGCTTAGACACACTACGTGCTCATGACATGATTTTGGATAATCAAATGCTAATATGGACTTAATGATATATTGAACCTGTTTTGGAAAAGTATCATGTGATGTTGATGGCACGTGGTGCATGGTAATCAACTGGGGTTTGATAAACAGATTTCGACCGGGGCATATGGCAAGAGTAATCAGGTGGGCCAGTTGTGGCATTGGGAGTGTTGATTTGGTTTTTCGGGTAGTCTTGCCCTGGTCACTTTAAGGACTTAACCTTGCAAGCCTTTGAACTGGGTCATACTTGCAACCACATGGCTGGAATGGGACGGCCCTAGTTGACTAAGTCGCTAAGGACTCACTTGTGGAGCCTCAGGTGTCGATTACACCGTTTGTGTGATTATGCGGGGAGCGTATCGTGGGCTGTGGCCGGTACCCATCTAACGGTGTGTTGGTCCCATACTTCGCCTTGGCTAAGGGAAGGGATGGTGTAGAGCACGTCTGGAGAGGACCACCTGTGTTGTTTGAGGCTTCCGAAGGCTTTGTTATGATCGCTCATTCGCATACTCTTGTATGGCGATTCACTACCGACGTGGTGAGTGGATTGTATCTTGTGGGTAAAGTGCATAACCTCTGCAGAGTGTAGAATCTATTTGAATAGCCGAGTCCACTGTGATCGACAATGCTCGGAATTACAAATAAGGGTAGACTTTACGAAAATAACTTGGATTTGAAAAGTTGGGTTGGTTGAACAAAGAAGATGATGGAAATATGGTTTAGGATGGGGAAAAATGTTATTTAAACTTCTTGCAAAGTTATTTATGCTTTACTTGTTTTTACTGCTTTCGAATCTACTTATATTACTTGTCAAATCACATTTACGCAAATATACCTTGAGCTATTCCTTTGTACCAAGCCATGCATATAGTATATTAGCTTGCATTCTGCATGACTTGCCGAGTACCAAGTACTCACCCTTGCCCCAACACAATATCGATTGAAGAGGAGATTACGCCACTTTGGAGGAGGAACTCCAAGAGGACCCGACTACTTAGGGATGCGAGCCCGATCAGTTGCCTGTGGTATCTTGGATGGCGCCACAAGTTTATTTGATTTTCATTTGCTATTGTTTCTCTCTGAATAAGTTTAGCCCCTACGAGGCATATATTTGTAACTTGGCCATAAGGTCGAGTAACCGCTTTATTACTTTAATAAAGTACTTTTATGGTATCGATTGGTATGATTGTGATATTTACCGATGTTAAAGACTGTGTGCACTAAGCGCGTTCTGGACTAGTGTTGAATACACAGAGGGTCCGGATTTGCAAATTCGGGGTCCCGACAGAGGTGGTATCAGAGCCATACTTGACTGTAGGCTCAACCCTAAGCTAGAATGGTCGTAGTGAGGATAAAACTTATTTTCTAAAGCTAAAAATTTGTGAAGACAAGAAATGACCTCTCGACTTATCCCCTTCTCTCTTTTCTTGCCTCTTGCTGAAATTTTCCCTTACCTCGTCACGATCGAAAAATTCCGAAGTTCTTACGAAAAGCACTCTTGTGACAGATGGAGGAAGAGTTCAACTACGTTGATCTAGGAGTTGGTCACGCCCATGAACTTTGGCACATGCTACAAACTCTCGGAGATTTTGAGAAGCCCCAATACCAAGTGGAAGTGATCGGACAAGCGAGGATTGATCAAGGCTTGTGGCGTAAAGATTGAGGTACTGCCAGGAAGAGGGGCCAGGCAATCGCCAGATACACGTGACCTTTGCTAGAAGATCTACAATGCGGATGGGTATCCAAGAAGTTTCACGACGAGCAATGCGGCACATTACCGAGTATCTACGCCAGGGAGTTGGGAAGCACGGTGTTCCGTTATCATCCGCCAAGGCGATAACCTTCTCGACCAAGGCGATTCAGATGAGGATGCCACGGTTACCACGATTGGCACGATTAAATGTCGTCGCCAGGAAGATGTACTAGATAATACAAGTAAGGAGCTACGAAGGCCCGCCAAGGAGATCACGACAGAGAAGAAACGGATGGCGGGAAGCTCAGAGTATGTGGCACACCTTCTACGAAGGATTGATGAGTTGGAAATGACTTTGTACGGACTGCACTCCAGAGCCAAGATTTGAGCTACACGAGCCGGATCCGGAGGAGTCGAGATCTCGATGAGGACATCGCTTCTTCGACTACCACAGATGACATAGTCATTTGGACATGGCGATCAAGTTTCGCGCTATGCCGCAAAGACCCGTACCAGCCGTGGAGGTTTTCTCGATGAGTGAGCTTAGGTTCTATAGTGAGACTCCTTCGCCGAGTCGCGTCATAAAATAAAGAGTCACCCTTTAGGCGTTAGATTCGAGTTAGTTCGATTTGGATTTGCTTTGTTTCTTTGAGTGTGCATTATGTGTTGCAAGGCCCTTAGGCATTGTAAGCAGCCATACCAAGTTATTAATAATAAAGATGGACCTTAAAGTTACCCCTTTCGCCTCGCATAAAGTCCATATTACTTGTCTATTCTTGTTTCCCTCTCATCTCTAAACCTAGAGCAAATCAACGAGATGGTGAACACCCGTGGAACTTTGGAAGCAATGGGAGTGGATCTCGCCAAGAAAACCCCAATGATGGAGCACCAAAGACCGCCACTTTGGATGTGCAGAATTTTGGAGCATTTCTTGCTGCTCGCACCCGATTGATGCATGCTATGATGCAACAAATGCAGCACGTCACCGCTCAGGCCACTTTGCCAATCAAGTTAATCGGGGACCACGCCAATACAAGGTCAGCCGAGTTCATGAGGACTCACCCACCCACTTTCTCTGGGAATGCCAATCCATTGGAGGCCGATGATTGGTTAAGATCAATTGAGAGGAAGCTACACATAGCCCAATGCATAGGAAATGAGAAGGTACTTTACGCTTCTCATCGCTTGGAAGGAAAACACTTGAATGGTGGGAGAACTTCGTGCCACGCAGAGAACCCTCAAGATATCACTTGGGAAGAGTTCACGGGCATTCCGACAAGCGATTATCACGTGCACTGAAGGAATTATGGACCTTAAGAAGGAGGAGTTCAGAGCATCAAGCAAGGTAATCAACCGATGGCCGACTACTGAACAAGTTCACACGGCTAGCACGCTACGCACTGAGGATGTAGCGATGTATAAATCCGCAGCCTCGTTTTATGAAGGGACTTAACTCGGGATTGCAAGTAGGGTTGATCACCCACACCTTTCCGCATTTCCAAGAGTTGGTGAATAAGGCGCTTATTCTTGAGGACAAGCGCAAGGAACCGGATGAGAACAGGAAGCGCAGGATGCAACAAAGCAAGGATCACGTCGAGGAGCATAGCAGCGCTTGAGAGTTGCACCAAATCAATTCTTGATTCCAACCACGTAATGCAACAAGGACACCATCCCCAAAGCACCAAGACCCGCCAATCGTAACTACCAAACCCCAGCCCCGCTAGAAACGCTACCCGAGCAATACAGGGAACAAGTGAGACGCCGCTACAATCGCAACGAGCCAGAGCACTTTGCCAACAGCTTGTCGAAGAAGACAGCAGAGCGACCCGATTCGCTTCAATCTAGGAACCACCCCAGCTAGGACGCCGGACACCAGAGCCACACCCAGGCAGTGGTGAGAGGCCGAGTCAACCATGTCACCGCGGATGCATTGCAAAATGCTACTGACGTCGTCTTTGGGTAAGTTACTTGTTAACTCAAGACTGCAGCAGCTTTGTTTGACTCGAGCTTCGCATTCGCTTGTTTCGCAAGGCTTTGCTACTAGAAATGACTTAAGGATTGCAAGACTTAAGTGCATGCTTTTAGTTCAAACCCACAGTTCCGAACTCCGAACGGAAGTAGGATGTTCCGGGTGAGAATACTAATAGATGGAATAGAGTTCCTAGCAAACCTTATAATTTTGGAGACCAGCACCTAGATGTTATATTGGGAATGGATTGGTTATCCAAGCACAAGGTCGTATTGGATTGTGGACGAAGGACTATCTCGATTGAGAGCCCGTGTGGGAAGAAAGTGGAATTTCAAGCCACCGCAGCTTAGAGATGGACAGCTTGATGGTTAACAATTACCAAGGCAATCAGCATAGAGGATGTCCCAAGAGTGAATGAGTACCCGATGTTTTTCCCGAAGATCTACCTCGTATGCCGCCGAGACAGGGGACATAGAGTTTGTGATAGAGCTTGTACGATGCAAAGACCGATAGCAAAGAGACCCTATCGGATGTCAACCGAGGAGTTGGTAGAGATGAAGAAACAAATAGAAGAGTTAATGGAGAAAGGATTTATCGGACCAAGTTCGCGCCATGGGGAGCACCGCTTTGTTTGTCAAGAAGAAGGACAGGAGTTTCAGGATGTGCATTGACTACCGTGCACTCAATGAAGTCACCGTGAAGAATAAGTATCCGCTACCCAGGATTGATGATTTGTTTGATCAGTTAAGAGGAGCCGGAGTTTTCTCCAAGATTGATCTCGAGATCGGGATATCATCGATTAAAGATCCGATCGTAAGATATTCAAGACTGCATTCTCGTCAAGATATGGACATTACGAAGTTTACGATTATGTCCTTTGGATCGACCAATGCGCCACTTATTTCATGAATATGATGAATAAGGTGTTCATGGAATATTTGGACAAGTTTGTCGTCGTGTTCATAGACGATATCCTAATCTACTCCAAGACAGAGGATGAACATGCCGAACACTTAAGGCGAGTTTTGGAAAAGTCGAGGAACAAAGAATCTTTTCGCCAAGTTCAGCAAGTGTGATTTTTGGAAGGACAAGGTGGAGTTTCTTGGACATGTAATGACCGGAAGGAGTCGCCAGAGATCCAAGCAAAGTAGAAGCTGTGTTACATTGGGAATGTACCAAGACTGTGACTCCATTCGGAGTTTCCTTGGAATGGCAGGATATTACCGCCCGTTTCATCGAAGGTTTTTCGACAATTGCGAAACCTCTTACGCAATTCTTTGAAGAAGGAAAAGAAGTTTGCATGGACGCTTGAGAATGTGAGGAAGGATTTGGGGAGTCAAGAAGCGATTGACATCAAGACCGTGTTAGTTCTACCTGATGTTGCTCAAAGCTTCGATATTTATTGTGACGCATCGCGCCAAGGACTTGGATGTGTCTTGTCGATGCAGAATGGAAAGGTCGTCGCTTATGCATCAAGGCAGTGAGGCCGCATGAGGAAAATTATCCGACACATGACCTAGAGTTAGCGCCGTAGTGCATGCTTTGAAGATATGGCGTCACTATCGATTGGAAGCAGATGTGAAGTATATACGGATCATAAGAGCCTTAAGTACATATTCACCAATGGATCTGAATATGAGGCAAAGGAGATGGCTAGAATTGATCAAGGACTATAATGTTGGAATCCATTACCATCCCTGAAGGCCAACGTAGTAGCCGATGCTCTGAGTCGGAAGAGCCATACCGTGAGTACGTTGCTAGCCACAAGTCGGGATGAGTTATGTGAGGATTTCAGAAAATGAAGATTGAGGTTGTACCTAGCGGATTCTTGGCGCCTTGGAAGTAAAGCCTACTTTAGAGGACCAGATCCGAGAAGGGATGAAGGATGATGACAAGATCCGTAGGATTAAGTCCAAAATGGAGGAAGGCAAGGCAAAGGATTTCCAAGCTAGACGAGCAAGGCACGTTATGGATGAAGGATCGCATTTGTGTGCCTAACAAAAGGAGTTAAAGCAACTGATTCGAAGAAGCCCATGACTCTAAGTACTCGATTCATCCCTGGAAGCGCCAAGATGTATCGAGATCTCAAGGAGAGATGCAGTGGCCGAGTATGAAGCGTGAAGTTGCCGAGCATGTTGCATTGTGCGGCGTATGCCAGAGAGTCAAGGCAATGCATCGAGAGACCAGCGGGATTGCTACAAATCAAAAATACCCGAGTGGAAGTGGGAGGAAATCGGAATGGATTTCATTACCGGCTTGTCGAAGACTCAAGGAGGTTATGACTCCATATGGGTTATAGTGGATCGCTTGACTAAAGTAGCCCATTTTATCCCCGTGAAGACCATTTACTCGGAGAGATAAGTTAGCGAGTTGTACATGATCAGGATTGTTTGTTTGCACGGAGTGCCAAAGAGGATTGTATCGGACAGAGGTACCCAATTTACCTCAAGGTTCTGGAATAAGTTGCATGAAGCCATGGGAACCCGTTTAAACTTCAGTGCAGCTTATCATCCACAGACGGATGGACAGACCGAAAGAGTCAACCAGATTCTAGAGGATATGTTGAGAGCTTGTGCATTGGCTTATGCTACCTCTTGGGATAAAAGTTTGCCGTATGCCGAGTTTAGTTACAACAATAGTTATCGAGGCTAGTTCTGAGATGTCACCTTTTGAGGCACTTTGTATGGTCGACCACCTGTCGGACACCATTGAATTGGAATGAGACCGTGGCGCCGTGTCTTTGGGCCTGATATTCTTCAAGAGGTGAGGAGCAGATCGCTATGATTAGGGAAAGGTTGAAGATAGCCCAATCTCGACGTAAGAGTTATCTTGACAATCGTCGCCGAGATTTGAGTTTTGAACCGTAAGACTTTGTATACCTCGAGTTACGCCTCTCGGGGAGTTAAGAGGTTCCATGCCAAAGGGAAACTCGCACCCGTTATGTTGGACCATTTAATATTTTGATTAGCAGAGGTGAAGTTGAATACCAGCTGGAGTTGCAACAGTCGTTGGAAGGAGAGCATGACTTGTTACATTTGTACCAGTTTAAGAAGTGTCTCAGAGTTACTGAGGAACAGACACAGCTAGAGTTAATTGAGTTGCAAGAGGACTTGACTTATAAGGAGCACCGTGTTAGGATTCTAGACACAATGGATGGAGAAACTAGAAACATTTCAACCCGATTCTGTAGAGTTCAGTGGAGCAAACTTGATGATATTGAAGCGACTTGGGAGCGCGAAGATGATTTGAAGAAAGAATTTCCAAACCTATTTCTTTAGTGAGCCACGAATCTCTGGGACGAGATTCTATTAAGGGGGAGGTTTGTAACATCCCAAAATTTTGCTTTTCTTAAAATCATGTGTGATTTGGCACTTTGGTGAATTTTGGAATTTTCTGAATTTATTTGGATTTATTTGGAATTTATTTGAATTTATTCCATTTTGAAATAATTAAAGAATTTAATTTTGCAAATAAATTTTTGTTGGAAATATTTTATTTGAGTCCAAAATAATCCAAAATATTTTCCAATTTTTCTGAATTTTTTAAAGTCATTTGCTATTTTTAATGAATTAAATGAATTATCGAATTATTTTAAATATTAAATCGCTGGAAAATCCAACTCGGGTCAAGTATCGTTTCATCCGACCGAAGTCGGACTCGAGTCCGACCGAGCCGATTGACTCGGACCGAACCCACTCCTAACCCTAATCGATCCCAACCGTTGGATCAAGATCCAACGGCTGAGATCCGCCCGACCCCGACCGAGCCGTGTTCGGACCGGACCCGATCGCGCCGTGCGATCGTGGCCGTTGATCGCGACACGTGGACGGCCACGATTTCGTCGTCTTCCCGTAACCGAGCCGGACTCCGCCGCCGAGTGCGCCGCCGTGACCGATTAGGGCTCCGCCCTGAGCACGCCTCCCGGGGCTATTTAATGCCCGGATCGCACCCCGAGGACCGCCGTGACCCCGCGCACTTCTTGCCCTAACCCGCCGAGCTCTAGCCGCCGTAGGTTCGCTGAATCGCCGCCGTAGTTGCGTGAAGCGCCACCACGGTCCTTGCCTCGCCTCGCCGCCGTCCGCCCTCCGCCGCCATTGACCCCAGATTCGAAACCCCGGCCAGCGCACCAAGACACCCTCCATCTCGCCGAGCACGCCCCAACCGCCCGTTTGGGTGGTCGCCGTCCTCAGCGCCGGCAACGCAACTCCGCCGTGAAGCCATCGCCGACCGAAGCTCCACTCAACCGTCCGATCAAGATCCAAAGGCCCGGATCGTGCCACGTCACTTCGGTGAGTTTCCCGTTGAAAATCCTAGATCTAATCCCAACCGTTGGATCTAGATCCAACGGCCCACGATCGATCCACGTCGCCCCAAGCACATGAGGCCAAACTCAATCCCGGTAGTCGGATTTCAAACCAACGGCCACGATTGTGCCACGCGTCGGTAAGCCGAACTGTCGCGCCCAGCGCGTCAGTGATCAGCGACACGCTGGCCCGTGTCGGCGATAGACCGTGGACGTCACCCATGACGTCATCGGTGAGACCCACTGTCGCCAAAGACCGTGAGCCTCGCCGACGTCGAATGACGTCACCCGAGTGGGCCCACATGTCAGTCTCACGTGGAGCTGTGGACCGAGTCCACGGTGGACCCAAGCCGAGTGTGGACCGAGCCCATGGACCGGCTGACGTCAGCAGGCCAATCAGAGGCTGCCACGTGTCCATGCTGACGCAATAATTAATTTCCGAAAAAGAAAATGATTTATTAATTCGAAATATTGATTCAAATTTAGATTCAAACTTCAAACGCTTATAACTTTTGCGTTTCAACTCCGATTTGAGTGGTTCAAATTTCTAAATTTGTATAAAATTGAGATCTACCTAAATATGAATTTTATTTAATTTTTGGACTAAAGTTTTTCTCTGTAAAATTATTTAATTGATTATTTAAACTTTAAATAATCATAACTTTTAAGTGCTTTAACTCCAAATTTGTGATTCCAGTTTCTAAAAATCCAGAAAATTATGTTCTCTCTGTTTATGGATTTTATTTGGAGTTTTGGGATCTTTTGCATAGTGTTCATTTGTGTATTTGCTATTTGCACGCTTTACGAGTAGACGTTGAAGTGCCGGAAGGATTCGAGGGAGAAGTGTTGACTCAGGATCCAACTCAAGACCAAGAGCAAGTACTTTTTGAAGGCAAGTTGTGCTTTGACCATATTGATCCTATTTCGAAATCTATTTTGATTTAAACTATTGCATGCTAGTTCAATTAGAAAGATACTTTGTTTAAACATAGGGGTTAGATAAATACCAATTTGCTATATGACACCTTGACTACTTAAGTATGTGCCATGACCCTTTGTCACCCTAGTTGTGGTTTACTAGTTGGACATTATTAAATTGCCAACATGGGTTTAGACCGTTGTAGTATGCTGCTTAGACCTGCTACGTGCTCATGACATGATTTTGGATAATCAAATGCTAATATGGACTTAATGATATATTGAACCTGTTTTGGAAAAGTATCATGTGATGTTGATGGCACGTGGTGCATGGTAATCAACTGGGGTTTGATAAACAGATTTCGACCGGGGCATATGGCAAGAGTAATCAGGTGGGCCAGTTGTGGCATTGGGAGTGTTGATTTGGTTTTTCGGGTAGTCTTGCCCTGGTCACTCTAAGGACTTAACCTTGCAAGCCTTTGAACTGGGTCATACTTGCAACCACATGGCTGGAATGGGACGGCCCTAGTTGACTAAGTCGCTAAGGACTCACTTGTGGAGCCTCAGGGTGTCGATTACACCGCTTGTGTGATTGTGCGGGGGGCGTATCGTGGGTGTGGCAGGTACCCATCTAACGGTGTGTTGGTCCCATACTTCGCCTTGGCTAAGGAAGGGATGGTGTAGAGCACGTCACCGGAGAGGACCACCTGTGTTGTTTGAGGCTTCCAAAGGCTTTGTTATGATCGCTCATTCGCATACTCTTGTATGGCGATTCACTACCGACGTGGTGAGTGGATTGTATCTTGTGGGTAAAGTGCATAACCTCTGCAGAGTGTAGAATCTATTTGAATAGCCGAGTCCACTGTCTTGGACAATGCTCGGGAATTACAATCAAGGGGTAGACTTTCGAAAATAACTTGGATTTGAAAAGTTGGGTTGGTTTAACAAAGAAGATGATGGAAATATGGTTTAGGATGGGGAAAAATGTTATTTAAACTTCTTGCAAAGTTATTTATGCTTTACTTGTTTTCTTGCTTCGAATCTACTTATATTACTTGTCAAATGTTGTTTACCATAAATATACCTTGAGCTATTCCTTTGTACCAAGCCATGCATATAGTATATTAGCTTGCATTACATGCATGACTTGTGAGTACCAAGTACTCACCCTTGCCCCAACACAATATCAGTTGAAGAGGAGATTACGCCGGCTTTGGAGGAGGAACTCCAAGAGGACCCGACTACTTAGGGATGCGAGCCCGATCGATTGCCTGTGGTATACTGGATGGCGCCACGAAGTTTATTTGATTTTCCGCTGCTATTGTTTCTCTCTGAATAAGTTTCGCCCTACGAGGCATATATTTGTAACTTGGCCATAAGGTCGAGTAACCAGTTTTATTACTTTAATAAAGTACTTTTATGGTATCGATTGGTATGATTGTGATATTTACCGATGTTAAAGACTGTGTGCACTAGCGCGTTCCTGGACTAGTGCTGAATACACAGAGGGTCCGGATTTGCAAATTCGGGGTCCCGACACAAATGCGCCAGCCTATTTCATGAATATGATGAATAAGGTGTTCATGGAATATTTGGACAAGTTTGTCGTCGTGTTCATAGACGATATCCTAATCTACTCCAAGACAGAGGATGAACATGCCGAACACTTAAGGCGAGTTTTGGAAAAGCCGAGGAACAAAGAACTTTTCGCCAAGTTCAGCAAGTGTGATTTTTGGAAGGACAAGGTGGAGTTTCTTGGACATGTAATGACCGCAGAGGGAGTCGCCGTGGATCCAAGCAAAGTAGAAGCTGTGTTACATTGGGAACAACCAAAGACGGTGACCCAGATTCGGAGTTTCCTTGGAATGGCAGGATACTACCGCCGTTTCATTGAAGGCTTTTCGACAATCGCGAAACCTCTTACGCAATTGCTGAAGAAGGAAAAGAAGTTTGCATGGGCGCTTGAGAATGTGAGAAAGGATTTCAGGAGCTGAAGAAGCGATTGACATCAGCACCGGTGTTAGTTCTACCGGATGTTGCTCAAAGCTTCGATATTTATTGCGACGCGTCGCGCCAAGGACTGGGATGTGTGCTGATGCAGAATGGAAAGGTCGTCGCCTATGCATCAAGGCAGTTGAGGCCGCATGAGGAAAATTATCCGACACATGACCTAGAGTTAGCTGCCGTAGTGCATGCTTTGAAGATATGGCGTCACTATCTGATTGGAAACAGATGTGAAAGTATATACGGATCATAAGAGCCTTAAGTACATATTCACCCAGTCGGATCTGAATATGAGGCAAAGGAGATGGCTAGAGTTGATCAAGGACTATAATGTTGGAATCCATTACCATCCCGGGAAGGCCAACGTAGTAGCCGATGCTCTGAGTCGGAAAAGCCATACCGTGAGTACGTTGCTAGCCACAAGTCAGGATGAGTTATGTGAGGATTTCCAGAAAATGAAGATTGAGGTTGTACCTAGCGGATTCTTGGCCGCATTGGAAGTAAAGCCTACTTTAGAGGACCAGATCCGAGAAGGACAGAAGGATGATGACAGGATCCGTAGGATTAAGTCCAAAAAGGAGGAAGGCAAGGCAGAGGACTTCAAGTTGGATGAGCAAGGCACGTTGTGGATGAAGGATCGCATTTGTGTGCCTAACAAAAAGGAGTTAAAGCAACTGATTTTGGAAGAAGCCCATGACTCCAAGTACTCAATTCACCCTGGAAGCGCCAAGATGTATCAGGATCTGAAGGAGAGATTCTGGTGGCCGAGTATGAAACGTGAAGTTGCCGAGCATGTTGCATTGTGCGACGTATGCCAGAGAGTCAAGGCAATGCATCAGAGACCAGCAGGATTGCTACAGCCGCTGAAAATACCTGAGTGGAAGTGGGAGGAAATCGGAATGGATTTCATTACCGGTTTGCCGAAGACTCAAGGGGGTTATGACTCCATATGGGTTATAGTGGATCGCTTGACCAAAGTAGCCCATTTTATCCCCGTGAAGACCACCTACTCGGGAGATAAGTTAGCAGAGTTGTACATGATCAGGATTGTTTGTTTGCACGGAGTGCCAAAGAGGATTGTATCGGACAGAGGTACCCAATTTACCTCAAGATTCTGGAATAAGTTGCATGAAGCCATGGGAACCCGTTTAAACTTCAGTACAGCTTATCATCCACAGACGGATGGGCAGACCGAAAGAGTCAACCAGATTCTGGAGGATATGTTGAGAGCTTGTGCATTGGCTTATGCTACCTCTTGGGATAAGAGTTTGCCGTATGCCGAGTTCAGTTACAACAATAGTTATCAGGCTAGTTTACAGATGTCACCTTTGAGGCATTGTATGGTCGACCACTGTCGGACGCCATTGAATTGGAATGAGACCGTGGCGCCGTGTCTTTGGGCCTGATATTCTTCAAGAGGTCAAGAGCGGATCGCCATGATTAGGGAAAGTTGGAATATAGCCCAATCTCGTGTGACGAGTTATGCTGACAATCGTCGCCGAGATTTGAGTTTTGAACCAGAAGACTTTGTATACCTCAGAGTTACGCCTCTCAGGGGAGTTAAGAGGTTCCATGCCAAAGGGAAACTTGCACCCCGTTATGTTGGACCATTTAAGATTTTGAGCCGCAGAGGCGAAGTTGCTTATCAGCTGGAGTTGCCACAGTCGTTGGCAGGGGTACATGATGTATTCCATGTGTCCCAGTTAAAGAAGTGTCTCCGAGTTCCTGAGGAACAGACACCGTTAGAATCAATTGAGTTGCAAGAGGATTTGACTTATAAGGAGTATCCCGTGAGGATTCTAGACACAATGGATCGAGAAACTAGAAACAAGTCAACCCGTTTTTGTAGAGTTCAGTGGAGCAACCATGAAGAAAGCGAAGCGACTTGGGAGCGCGAAGAGGATTTGAAGAAAGAATTTCCAAACCTATTCCTTTAGTAAGCCCTGAATCTCTGGACGAGATTCTATTAAGGGGGGGAGGTTTGTAACACCCCAAAATTTTACTTGTCCTAAATTCATGTGTGATTTGGCACTTTGGTGAATTTTTGGAATTTTCTGGAATTTATTTGGATTTAATTGGAATTTATTTGAATTTATTCCATTTTGAAATAATTAAAGAATTTAATTTTGCAAATAAAATTTTGTTGGAAATATTTTATTTGAGTCCAAAATGATCCAAAGTATTTTCCGTAATTTTTCTCGAATTTTTTAAAGTCATTTGCTATTTTTAATGAATTAAATGAATTACTAGGAATTATTTTAAATATTAAATCGCTGGAAAATCAAACTCGGTCAAGTATCTGTTCATCCGACCGAAGTCGGAACCGAAGTCGGACTCGAGTCCGACCGAGCCACGTGACTCGACCGAACCCACTCCTAACCCTAATCAATCCCAACCGTTGGATCAAGATCCAACGGCCGAGATCCGCCCGACCCGACCGAGCCGTGTCGGACCGGACCGGTCGCGCCGTCGCGATCGTGGCCGTTGATCGTGCCACGCGGTACGGCTCTCCGTCGTCGTCTCCGCCTCGAGTCCGAGCCGGACTCCGCCGCCGTCCGCCGCCGTGGAAAACTAGGTCTCCGTTTTTACCACGGACGCCGAGGTTATTTAAAGCCCGGCATACCCGAGGACCGCCGTGATCCGCGCCCTCCCTTCTCTACTTCACCAAGGCAAAGCGCGCCGCTTAGCCGTCGCGAGCTCGCCGTAGTTGCGCGCCGCTCATACGCGGTCTTTGCTTGCCGTTCGCTGCCGTCGCCGTCCCCTGCCGCCGTTGACCTCAGATCCAGACTCACCGCGACGAGACGCACCCGAAGGGACATCTCACTTCGCCGGAGGAGGCCGCAAACGCCGTTGGCCGTGTCGCCGTCCCCAGCTCCGGCCAGCCAGCTCCGCCGCACGCCATCGCCGTCGCTCGAAGCTTCTCCGCCGTCCGATCAAGATCCAACGTCCCAGATTGTGCCACGTCACCGCACGGTGAGATCCCGTCCAAAATTCCAGATCTAGTCTCGACCGTCGGATCTAGATCCAACGGTCCAGATCAAACGCGTTAACTCAAACGCGTGAAAGCCAGATCTAATCTGGGCCGTCGATTTTCAAATCAACGGCCAAGATTGCGCCACGTGTCGGGAAGCCTGACCGCCGCGTCGGGCCGCACCTGGCAGGTGACGCCGACGCCGGGCCCGTGTCGGCCGGCGTGATCAACCGCACCATGATGTCATCTTGGCGTCATGGCGGGCCCGCATGTCGCTGGTCGCTCGGCCGAGCGCCGACGTCACCCATGACGTCATCGGTGGGACCCACTGCCAAGACTGCGTGGCCGAGCCTCGCCGACGTCGGCCGATGACGTCACCCGAGTGAGCCCACATGTCGGGCCTTCACGTGGAGTCGTGGGCCGAGTCCACGGTGGACCCGAGCCGAGCGTGGACCAAGTCCATGGACCGGTAGCGTCGCCACCGGCCAATCAGAGGCTGCCACGTGTCCTTGCTGACGCAATAATTAATTTCCGAAAAAGAAAATGATTTATTAATTCGAAATATTGATTCAAATTTAGATTCAAACTTCAAACGCTTATAACTTTTGCGTTTCAACTCCGATTTGAGTGATTCAAATTTCTAAATTTGTATGAAATTAAGATCTACCTAAATATAAATTTTATTTAATTTTTGGACTAAAGTTTTTCTCTGTAATATTATTTAATTGATTATTTGAACTCTAAATAATCATAACTTTTGCGTTTTAACTCCAAATTTGATTTATTCCAGTTTCTAAAAATCCAGAAAATTATGTTCTCTCTGTTTATGGATTTTATTTGGAGTTTTGGGATGTTTTTGCCTAGTGTTTATTTGTGTATTTGCTATTTGCACGCTTTACGAGTAGACGTTGAAGTCTTGGGAAGGATTCGAGGAGAAGTGTTGACTCAGATCCAACTCAAGACCAAGAGCAAGTACTTTTTGAAGGCAAGTTGTGCTTTGACCATATTGATCCTATTTCAAATCTATTTTGATTTAAACTATTGCATGCTAGTTCAATTAGAAAGATACTTTGTTTAAACATGGGGTTAGATAAATACCAATTTGCTATATGACACCTTGATTACTTAAGTATGTGCCATGACCCTTTGTCACCCTAGTTGTGGTTTACTAGTTGGACATTATTAAATTGCCAACATGGGTTTAGATCGTTGTAGTATCTTTGCTTAGACACACTACGTGCTCATGACATGATTTTGGATAATCAAATGCTAATATTGACTTAATGATATATTGAACCTGTTTTGGAAAAGTATCATGTGATGTTGATGGCACGTGGTGCATGGTAATCAAGCGGGGTTTGATAAAACATGATTTCGACCGGGCATGTGGCAAGAGTAATCAGGTGGGCGATTATGCATTGGGGATGTTGATTTGGTTTTCGGGTAGTCTTGCCCTGGTCACTCTAAGGACTTAACCTTGCAAGCCTTTGAACTGGGTCATACTTGCAACCACATGGGTGGAATGGGACGGCCCTAGTTGATTAAGTCGCTAAGGACTCACTTGTGGAGCCTCAGGGTGTCGATTACACCGCTTGTGTGATTGTGCGGGAGCGTATCGTGGCTGTGGCCGATACCCATCTAACGGTGTGTTGGTCCCATACTTCGCCTTGGCTAAGGGAAGGGATGGTGTAGAGCACGAACCTGAGAGGGCCACCTGTGTTGTTTGAGGCTTCCAAAGGCTTTGTTACTGAACTCGCCTTTGTGGTGTTTGACTGTATCTTGTGGGTAAAGTGCATAACCTCTGCAGAGTATAGAATCTATTTGAATCGCCGAGTCCACGGTTCTGGACAATGCTCGGGAATTACAGTCAATGGTTAGACTTTATGAAAATAACTTGGATTTGAAATGTTGGGTTGGTTTAGTAATGAAGTTGATTGAAATGTGGTTTAGGATTTGTAAAAATGTTTTTTAAATTTCTTGAGAAGTTATTTATGCTTTACTTATTTCTCGCTGAATCTACTTTTATTACTTGTCAAAAGCTGTTTACTGCAAATATACCTTGAGCTATTCCTTTGTACCAAGCCATGCATATAGTATGTTAGCTTGCATTCTGTGCATGACTTGCTGAGTACCAAGTACTCACCCTTGCCTCAACACAATACCAGTTGAAGAGGAGATTACACCAGTTTCGGAGGAGGATTTCCAAGAGGACCCGTCTACTTAGGGATGCGAGCCCAGTCAGTTGCCTGTGGTATACTGGATGGCGCCACGACGTTATTTGATTTTCCGCTGCTGTTATTTCTCTTTTAATAAGTTTCGCCTTGCGAGGCATATATTTGTACCTTGGCCATAAGGTCGAGTAACCCTTTGATTATTTAAATAAAGTACTTTGATAATATTGATTGGTATGATTGTGATATTTACCGATGTTAAGACTGTGTGCACTAGCGCGTTCCTGGACTAGTGCTGAATACACAGAGGGTCCGGATTTGCAAATTCGGGGTCCCGACAGCCGCTCCCAATGTCGTTGGGGGCGCCGGGCTCCAGCTGCGGGAGGGCTCGAAGAAACAGTATTTTGTCGTTCCTCTCAAGACCTCCCTCAAAGGTTGGAGGCGGGAGTGGTTCTATTGTGCCAACGTTGATCCTTTCCTCGCCCCCTTTGCCGGCTGCGCTCCTAAAGCTTCCCGATGCTGGAGCGACACCCCGGACGGAGGAGGTTTGGCGCAAGTCCCCGAGCTTCTGGCATTGATTGACGATCTGAAGAATCGAGGGCTGACGGGCCCCGGGATCGCGGTCAGTTTTGTGAAGCGCCGAGTGCAGCCCTTGAAGGAGAGAGTCCATTTGGGGTTCCAATACAACGGGCCTCTGGACCCCACGGGAGTCGGAAGTGGACTGTCGATGGAAGCGGCGGCAAAGACGGGTAGTTGATTTCTTCGTGCCTGGCACAATAATCACCAACAGGCTGCCTCGTAAATTTTCGATGGCAAGGCCTCCCCCTCTGTGAGTGCACTATTCTCTCGAAAGGCTGTTCCATGATTTCTTTGATCGATGTGTGATTCAAACAGGTGCGATCGTTCCTTTTTCAGAGGCGCGCATCCTTCCTTTCGACGCTCCAGCTTGTCGGCCTCTCTCGGTGAGACACGCCAGCGAAGCGGCGGTCGACACCTCGATCGACGAGCTGCACCCGAGTCGGCGGAGGAGGTCGCCGGTCTTCGTCGCCAGACCTTCGACCTCTGGTGCACCGGATCGCAAAGCTCGGGGCCACACAGCCTTCTGTCCCGATGGCAGCCCCAGAAGCGCCAACTTCCCTCCGAGTGGTCTTGGGCCTCGGATGAAACACAGGATGAAATTCAAGAAATCCAAGAGGTATTCTTTTGGGCGATCCTTGTCTTTTGTTACCGTCTGTCTTTGAGGTGTCTTCCCTTTTTGTTGATTCAGACTCCTGGCTGTGGACGTCCAAAGGAGGGGTCTCTGAAAAGGAGTCTCAGCAGGCTTCCCAAGGGGAGCCTCGCCGCGTCGGCTAGGTCGCTGCCGCCGCCAATGCTATGGCGTCGCCACCGGCGCAGCGGTCCGACAATCGAACCATCCGGTGGTCCGTCCGCCGACGAGATCGACCGGCCGTCTCGGAGTGGAGGAAGTGCCTCGAAAGCCACCGCCGCTCGGCCCTCTGCCGAAGCCCCCAATCGGACCGTATGGTGGGAAGGGGGTTCCACTGAAGGGGATGGAAGAGGACGACGAGATGGAGAGAGCGGCTCGGACGGAGCTTTATGAGCTCACCGTCAAGTGTAGCACGCTGCGTCGAGGTGAGCTTCTTGTCCTCAATCTGCTTGCCGACTTCTCCTCGAGATTCCGCCTGTTACCTAGGACATGGGGAGCGCTGAGCAAAGGTCGCGGTTTTTCGGAAGGTGCTCCCGAAGCTCAAGGAGCGAAGCGATGCAGGACAAGCTCAACGAGATCAGCGTGGGACAGATGGAAAGAAGTCCACGAGCTTCAGGGCGAGTGTATGACGATCCGGAGGAGAAGACGAAGCTTGAGCATATGCTCGAAGGTGAGATTCTCCTGAATACGGTTCGGATGCTTTTGGATGGTGGTTGGAGAGGATGATGACACACTCATGTTTCAGAGCGACTCGACCGCTGTCGAGCCGAGGGCCTACCGAGGCTTCAGAGAATTCCGCCTCGAAGCTCGAGTCACCTGGAAAGGATGCAAATGAGTCGAAGGGTAAATTTATTTGACTTGGGTTGGACATACTTGGCGTCGGGTGTGCTCTTGATGGCTGTTTGACTTTGTGGCAGAGTGCAAGGAGAAGATGGCGCCGCCGAACAGGGGCGGATCGAATCGCTGGCCGCCGCGAGCCGCCTCCGCACCTTCTGCGCATTGAAGGAGCCACGCCGGGCCAGGGGCGATGCTGTTCCACTTCTCTCGGGAGGAGCCGACAGATCGAGCTTACGCCAAGGAGTCCGCAGCCGATGAGCGCGAACCAGGCATTGGCGGTGGTCAAGTCTCATTATCCGAGAGTTGACCTCGGTTGTGAAAGAAGGCTTCGCTGTGATGAAGACAAGGCCAACGCTCCTCGAAGAGGTGTCCTGCATCGCAGCCCTGTTGGAAAATCTGGAATTCGACTTTGACGTGGGCCTTGATGCCGAGTGCTCGCCCTCCTTGTTTGAAATCTTGTCTTCTTACTTCAGTATAATTCGCTTGTATTGTCTTCCGCCGAGTGGTCTTGAGACTGAATATAGGCCCGTAGCCTTTTGGATCCTGTTGTGCCTTTCCGGATGGGCTTCACCGGTGGTATGGCTTCCAAACGCCAGGGCCTTGGCCCGTGGCTTTCTTGCCCGGACACGCTTTTCCGAGAGGTCGGGCGTGCAGCTCTCGAGCGTCGGGACTTACGTTGTGGCCACCTGGTGAGTGGTTTAGCCCCTGTGCTTGCATCACTTGCTAGCTCTCCAGCCCCCGGGCTTTTGCGCTTAATTTGGTACAATTAAGCGAGGAAGCCGAATGAGCTTGAACTGCTTACAACACGTGTCTGGTGAAATTCTCCTTGATTTTGTTCAATGCGCTAATCTTCTTCGGTATTTGCACTGCCGCTTCGTTTTTCGCGCTTCATTGATTGTGAGGTGGCGCGTTTTGATTGCCTTTGAGACGCTTCGATTTCCGGGGCTGGGGTGGCTTATAAATGGGGCGTCACCGCTAATGAGCGATCGCCCGTTTCTTCTTGCCTTGTCCTTCGTCTTCCTCTTCTAGTTTCCTTCCATGTCTATTACGGGGAGGTTCGTTGGTCCCTTCGCGGCGTTGTTTCGCCAGCGATTCTTCGGGATGTTGCACAACTGGGAGGAGGCGGAGGCTTGGGAAGACCTCGATTTTGCCACACTGGAGGCGGAGGCGGAGGACGGAGCGGCGAGGGACGCCGCCGCCGTGGCCACCTTGTTGGAGGTCGCACCGGGGCTCCACGAGGTGGCGGAGATCATCCTCGAGATGGTTGGTCGCGATCGTCGCGACGACCTTGCCGTCAGGGCCCTCGTCCGCCTTGTACCCCCCTTGTGGGTGGTTGACGAGGAGATTCTGGCGGCTTTGGGTCGCGTGGGTCGCGACTAACCTCAGCGATCTCGCCTCCGGTCTCCCAACAAGGCCAAGACCAAAGAAGATCAAGACTAAGACTAAGAAATGCAGGAGTACCAAAGAAGACTAAGAGTATTTTTTTTTTTTTTTTTTTTAGCGCGAGAAAAAGAAAAAAGAAAATTAGCGATGTAAATTATTAACATTATGGAATGAAATGCGAAATTTTATCCAGTTCGTGCCTATCACATTTAACCCGAACTTAGTGGTTCCGCTGATCAACTCATTCTAGTCGGTTGCTCGATTACCCGACAAAGAACGAGGGGCTCGAGCTTTTGACGGTTAGAAATTCGCGACCAGGCAAATCTTGGTTAAATTCCGCTGCGAATTGCAGTCCCGAGTGGTTAGTGCTTTCTACCCGCTCCGTTGCTATTTGGTATAAACCGCCGAGGCTTTGTGCTCATCGTGGTTTGTTATTTCCGTGCATTCTATATCGGCACGACCAGGGTTAGGCGCTACGGCGATCGGGTAATAACCACTTGGGGCTAGCATTACACAACTTCGTAAAATAAGACGAACCACTATTTTATTTAACGTGTAAGAGTGGGATACATAACTCATGCGTAGAAGCGACGAGCTGTTCGGCGTTCAAGTATTCGCGTAACCTCGCCGTCTTCTCGCCTGAGTCGATAAGCACCCGGCCGGGTTGTCTTACGGGCGATGTATGGACCTTCCCAAATTGGAGAGAGCTTGTGCTCGCTTTTGCGTTCCTCCTCGTGACCAGATCTCCTTCGAAAAGGTTACGCTTCGACGTTGCGAGAGTGGTAGCGCCCGAAGTCCCTGGAGGTACTTAGCCGATCGAGGGCGGCAACGTTCGAGCCTCCTCGAGTTGATCAAGCTCCACCATTCGGCTTCCCTCGGACTCGGCTTCGTTGTAGTTCCGAACCCTCGTGGATTCGAATCCCAGCTCGGTCGGCAGAACCGCCTCTGCGCCATAGACCAGGAAAAAGGGGGTTTGGCCAGTCGCTCGGGCCGGGAGTGGTTCTCAGTCCCCGTGAGTATCGACGGCAGCTCCTTCACCCATCTGGCGGCGTATGGTTTGAGGCGGTCGAAGATCCTGGCCTTGAGGCCTTGAAGGACTGCACTGCTAGCTCGCTCGACCGCCCATTGCTTCGTGGGTGAGCCACCGAGGCGGCAGATCTTGATCCCGACGCCTTCGCACCATTCTTGGAATTCTTCACTCCTGAATCGGGTGCCGTTGTCCGTGATGATCCGGTTGGGCACTCGAATCTGACTACAATATCCTGGAAGAACTCCTTGGCCTTAACTGCAGTGATAGTTACGATCGCTTGGCTTCGATCCACTTGGTGAACTTGTCAATGGCCACGAAGAGGTAAGCGAAACCGCCTTGAGCCTTCTTGAGCGGGCCCACTAAGTCGAGCCCCAGGCGCGAAAGGCCAAGAAATGGGTATAGTCTGTAGCTCATGTGCCCAAGTGTGTCTGCCTTGCATAGAATTGGCAGCCCTCGCAGGTTCGAACTATCTCCTTGGCATCCGTTATCGCTGCTGGCCGTAAGAAACCACCGCCGGTAGGCTTTCCCAACCAAGGCGCTTGACGCCGCGCGTGATGGCCGCACATTCCCGAATGGATTTCTTGGAGCAGCTCTCTTCCCACTTGTCCCGAATGCACCGCTGAGGACACCCGAGGCACTTTTTCTAAGAGCTCGCCGCCCACCACCACATAGGATTTGGCTTGTCGGAGATGCGCTCTGCCAGAGTGGTCGCTTCCGGAGTTTGTCCTTCAGAGATAATCAAGGTACGGGTGGTCCACCTGGATCGATGAGCAGACCGGTTCCAGTGACCCTCGCTTGGCTTTTGCCGTTTTGTAACGGTTGGCTCGTGAAGATCCCGCATTTAAGATATCACTTGGGACATCTGCCCGAGTGGCTCCCATCTTAGCCAACTCGTCTGCTGCCTCATTATTGCGGCGGAGGACATGAACCAGCTCCGCATCATCAAACTTGCCTTCCAATTCTCGGACTTGTCGGGCAGATGCCGCCATATTCTCGATCCACGCACAACCAGTCCTTCAGACTTGATTCACCACCAATCGAGTCGCCTCGAACCGCCAAATTGGTCGGATTCGAGTGATGTGGCGATACGGCCCATGGATGAGGGCCTCGTACTCAGCGGCATTGTTTGAGGCCGGAAGTGAATCCAAGGACATACTTCAACCTGTCACCCTTAGGCGAGATAAGGAGGATTCCCGCCGCTCCTCCAAGCATGAGAGATCCGTCAAGTGCATGACCCAATATTCGGGCTCTTCTTCTGCAGGAGTCCAGGATTCGGTCCACTCGGCCGTAAAGTCACCAAAGCCTGGGACTTGACGGCGTGCGCGGCTTGAACGAGATGTCGAAAGCTCCAAGCTCACCGCCCACTTTGAAATTCTTCCAGAGCTTCCCGATTATGAGGACCTCTCCCACGGGAAAGAAGTGACTATCAAATCGAATGTCCTTGGAAATAATGCTTCACTTCCGTGACGAGATCAAAATGGCGTCAGCCTTCTGGATTGGAGGATATCTTGTCTTGGATTCGCCAAGATTACCGACGAATAAACCGGGCGTTGCACGCCGTAGCGGTGTCCAGATTCCTCCCGCTTCCACAACTATCACGGCACTTACTACATGAGATGTTGCCGCTATGTAGAGCGTAAGAGGTTCACCTGGCGCCGCGATACTAAGACTGGGAGTGGAGAGAAACACCTTGAGTTCTTCAAGGCCTGTGCCTCTGCCGCCCAATCAAAGCGATCTTGCTTCTTAAGGAGCTTGAAGAAAGGCATTCCCGGACCCCGATCGTGAGATAAACTCGCCAAGCGCTACCATGCATCCGGTGAGCTTTTGGACCTCCTTTGGTCGGTAGGCGGGGCCATTTTCATAATGGCTCCAATTTTCTCCGGTTCGGCTCGATCCCACGACGGAGACGATGAACCCGAGTAGTTTCCGGAAGACACTCCGAAACGCACTTCTCGGTTTAGCCTCATCCTAACGCCCTTAGACTCTCGAACGCCTCGGCCAGGTCGGAGATAAGGCTATCTTGTGTCTGCGTTTTAACTACCACATCATCCACATAAGCTTCCACGCTGCGCCGAGCCGATGGTGAAAACACACGCGGCGCGTTGATGGTACGCTATACCGGCATTCTTGAGCCCGAACGGCATGGTGATATAGCAATATGCTCGAATGGAGTGATAAACGAAGTCTTCTCGCAGTCTTCCTCTCGGCCGAATTTGATGATAGCCTGAATAGGCGCCCGTAAAGTCGAGTAGCCGAGATCCGGCAAAGTGGAGTCTACCACCGATCAATACGAGGGAGACCAAAGGGATCTTTCGGACAAGCCTTGTTGAGGTCGGTGTAATCAACACACATACGCCAGCCTTTTATTCTTCTTACGGGCGAGTACAGGGTTCGCCAACCGATCGGGATGATACACTTCTTTGATGAAGCCTGCGGCTAGCAGCTTTGTGATCTCCTCTCTGATGGCTTCTCGACGATCTTGAGCAAACCGTCATAACCTTTGCTTGACGGGCCTGGCGGATTGGTTTACATTCAGGGCGTGCTCGATCACCTCCTGGGGACCCGGGCATATCAGACGGCTTCCAGGCAAAGACGCCTTGGTTTGCCCGCAAAGGTGACGAGCGCGTTTTCCTATTCATCCTCGAGCCTTGTCCCGATCGAGACGGCTCGCCGGATCGGACGGGTCGAGGAGAATCCTCTTGGTGCCCTCCTGGCCGATCCCGGAGTTCTGCGGCTTGCGGGTAGGGACACCGCCTTCCGCTTGTCGAAATCCGCCTCTTGACGAATCCTTTCCCGTCCCGCCCGGCGCCTCCAGAGACTCGGCCATTTCGCAACTCTCTCGTCGCAAGAGAAAGATCGCTTAACATCGCCACAGAGAGTGATAATACCACTCGGACCGGCATCTTCGCATCGATACGCCAGTGGGGCACCGCCATGAACTTGGCCAGCTGGTCTCCCCAAGATGGCGTGATACGCCTGTCGCGGTTTGCCACCTCGGCTAAGGCTCTCGATCCGGTAGTTGTCCCTTGCGCCGAACGTGGATCGGTAGAGTGATTTGTCCGAGTGGTACCGCCGACGCCCGGTATCACTCCATGAAAAGGCGACGACCCGCGTTTGAGGTCGCACCGCGATTCCCATATCGCCGAGTGTCTTCACGAAGAGGACGTTGAGCCCACTCCCACCGCCAATCAACACCCTTTTGAGCTTGATGTCGCGAACAACCGGCGCCAAGACCGGTGGTATCTGCCGGGGAATGGGACGCGATCTGGGTGATCCGTGCGGTCGTAAGTTATTGCGACCTCGGACCACCGGACATATCGGGGGGTCTCCGGCTCTACCGCATAGATGTCCCGAGCGGTGAGCTTTTGCTTCCGCTTGGACTCATATGCGGTGAACCCCGAATATGTAGTTAAGCTCGAGGTCGACTTCGATAGTCTTCCTCGGCCGAGGAGGCGGTTTGTGCCGGCATGACCGCTCGGACCTTGTCCACCTGCCTCTTGCTCTCTCGGCGAACCTCTTTAGGGTGAAACAATCCTTGGCGGCATGCCTCCCTTTGGATGGAAAGGGCGAGTGAGTTCATGACCTTATCATATCCATCCTCTTTGAGAGCGAGGATGAGTTGGCGCAGCCGATCGCCACTAGCTCTTCGCCCTTGCGCTTCTTTTCTTTCCGCCGAGGGGGTTCAGACTGATCCTTCCCTTCATCACGTCGTTCCGCCAGAGCCTCGGAGGCTGAAGCGTAACGGTCCGCTAGGGCGAACAGCTCCCGGACCGACGTGGGTGGCTTCTGGGACATCTTCTTGATGAGGTCGGGGTCGCTTACTCCTTTCTGGAAGGCAGCTATCACAACCGCATCTATGATGTCCCGAACGGTGCTTTTCTTGTTCATGAAGCGCTTGACGAACTCCCGGAGGGATTCGTTCCTCCTTTGGTGTAGCTGATATAGGTCCCAAGGGGTGCCTGGGCGCTCGTAAGTGCCTTGGAAATTTGAGATGAACTGCTCACACAGATCTCCCCAGGAATCTATAGAGTTCGCTGGAAGTCCGGTGAGCCATGCTTGGGCCAGGGGCGAGAGGGTAACCGGCAAGTAGTTTGCCATTACTTTCTGATCCCCCGGCTGCCCCGATCACAGAGCGTATACTTGTAGCCAAGCCTCTGGTCTCTCTCACCGTCAAACCTAGTGATGCCTTTAGGATTAAATCCATCGTGCCAAACCACTCGGCGTAGGTGAGGGGTAAACGCACGGACCCCTTCGATGACTCCGCGATACCCGGAGGTGATCGACGCGAGGGGATCGCTTGGCGTATTTCGCGGCCTCGCGGAAGGATGCCGGCGCTCATATTCGTCGGCTTGACGGGCGTTGTTCTTCCCTTTCTCGCGGCGCTGGCGCCGAGGTTCGAACGGAGGTCGCGGTGATGCTATGTCGCAAGTCATCTCCGCGGGTAGAACATGATGTATCTCGACGGGCTTCCCGACCGACCGGGCCGGCCGGTCGTCTGGTCCTCGCCGACCACGTGATGCCTTCGCCGGCCGGGTCGGTTTGAGTATGCTGGATAGCCGCCCGTCACCATGGCCTTTACTTGGGCCATGATCGGGCAATCGATCATCTGCCCCGAGATAGGGGTCGTGGTATCCAGGAGTGTCTTGGAGGCGACGATATTCTCTGTGGGTACGAAAAACAGCCTGGTCCCCATCTTGGCTTGCGTATGTCTTCATTGACAGCCGGGCGCGGTCTCGGAGAGTACGCGCCAGCGTCAGGCTCGATCACTCGGCCTCCTTCCAAATCGGCGGCGATCGAGGTGTCGGTTACCGGCCGCTGACCGCTCGCGAGCCTTCGATCACACAGACTCTACGGAAATTCCAGCAGCCTCTCTAGGCTTTCTTCCGACTCGGCCGGCCCGAGGTGGGTGAGTCCGAGAAGACAAACCTAGGCGCTGGGGTGCCGAGTGGCTTGGCGGTGAGAACTCCCACCCTTCGTGCCTCGGCGTCCTCGAGCCCGACTCGCGGGCCGAACAGTCTTCGGATCCCCGCCGATACTTTAGAGTACGAGACAGGGGACCTTCCGATCGGGCGCGAAGTCGTGGACGATGGATCGCCGGAAACCTCACCGCTACCGTAGCGTTCCCTTGGAGAGAGAGAGGCTTCCGAGGTCGTTGGAGATGAAGGTCAGGCTTCCGAAACGGAAGACCTGGCCCGGGGCGAAGACTGTGGAGACTTCGCTCGTCGCAGCCATCAAGCTTGACGAAGATGTTGACACAAGACCCCTACCTGGCGCGCCAACTGTCGACGATCGGTTTCGCCGGCAATAAGATTTTTGATTCTAGGGGATTTGTGCGGGATCTGAGCTTGATGGTAACACAGGATGCGAGGGCAATCTGTTTTAGACAGGTTCGGGCTCTCTCGGAGGAGATAATACCCTAGTCCTGTGTTCTTGGATGTATTGTGTGTGTTCAAGAGAGAGCAATAGAGGGAGAGCAATAGAGGGAGAGCCTCCTCCTTGTTTTTTTCCTCCTCCCCTTATATACTGGGGGGAGAATACATGATAGATGGGCGCCACCGGGCCCTAAACATGGTGGCCTGGACGACATGTCCCTTGTCCTTATCCGCCTTCACGCTCTATGTCCTGGAGAGGAGGTTATGCTTTCTCCGACCCACGCCTGCCGCCTTGTCAGGTTCCAGCTTCCGCAGGCTCGCAAAGGTCGCATCAAGCATGCCTCGTCCCTGGCGGGTTGTTAGGGCGGGGCACGAAGCTTCCTTGAAGGACCGGGAGTTGTCTTGGGGAGCAAGTCGAAGGTCTCCTCTGGGCCCGTCGTGGTGCTGCTTGGCCTTGGGCTTTCCATTCCGCCTGTCAGGCCCAGCCGGGTGTAGGTCCCTCTTACGGGACCCCTGTTTCTGTCATCCCACACATGGTAACCGAAAAGCTGCTGAAATCAACACCATTATGCCCAGTCTTTATTTCACCATCGCCATAATATATCATAAATTTCACTGGATCTGACATTACTGCGACGGCATAGGCAAAATAAATTTTTAGCCTAACATGTAAAATCACTATCGTGAATTGAACAACACTAATTAACTATTCCGCTATCCATACAACAATATTATATCACACATCTAGTATCGCTACCCTAAATTTTTAGATCACTACTAATATGTAAAATCACTATCGTATATTGAACAACGCTAATTAACTATCCCGCTATCGATACTACAATATTATAGCACACATAGTATCGCTACCCTAAATTTTTAGATTTCTACTAATATGTAAAATCACTACCTTAAATTGAACAACACTATAATATTGTAGTGATTGAACAACGTTAAATTAAACAATGCTAAATTGAACAACGCCAAATATTGTAAGATCACTACTAACATATAAACTCACTACTCTAAATTAAACAATATACTAACATGTAACATACTAATATATAAACAACTAAAATCACTACTCTAAATTAAACAATATAAAATCCCTACTAACATACTAACATATAAAATCACTGCTCTAAATTAAACAACGCTAAATTAAACAATGCTACAAAATTATGATGTTACCTTCTTGCTTCTTTTCCTCTCTCTCTCTCTCTCCCTCCCTCCCTCCCTCCCTCCCTCTCCTCCTCGTCCTCGTCCTCCCCCTCCCCCCCTCTCTCTCCTTCCTCTCTCCCTCTCTTCCTCCCGGCCGGCGTCGCTCGTCGCATCCCCCGATCGCCCTCGCGTTCTCTGCTACCACCGAACAAAACGACATCGATCTGTTTTGAAGCCGGGCCCATTTTTTTCCTGACCATTTCAATATTTCAAATCTTTGTGGACAAATATTCACATTCTGTGAAAGTATTAACGGAGATTATCTAGCACTCTATACATTTACTAAAAGTTGATTGATCAATGGAATTAAAAGAAACATATAAGGGGATAACTGGTTTGTAAAAAAGAAAAAAATTAACGAATTGCCAAGAACGAGAATACCACACACTAATAAACACCAGAACTGCATATCAACAGCATTTACCATCCATCTATGCATATAATGCATCTCTCCCTAAACAGGACTAGTAAATGGTTTCCTATGAGCTCGACTGCGTCATTAGCTATCTTCTTTGCCTAATATCAATGTGGACCATTTAAAGAGATAAAATTTGGAACAAAAAATAAAAAATTATGTTAGCAATTTTATTTCCATATGAATTTAAGAGAAAATCCCTAAAAACTAAAATTTCAAAGAATAACAAAATTAAAATAGATATAGCCTTTTGTAAGGTGGATCCAAGTTATAACGGCTGAGATTTGCTATACCTTTCTCGTATCTATTTCATACCATAAAAAATATTTTTTTCACACGATATTTCTTTTCTTTTACCTATAAAAGTCAAGGGAATCCAATTATTATGTTTTAATGTAAATGAATTGTTCTTATTATTAAGACACCTTATTAATATAGATTATAAAATAATATTTTATAGGCTAATCGTGCGGATGCGCAGGTTGACGAGAAGTTAATTACATACGATTTTTCTGCTGCCAACCAATGCAATCACAATGACCCCTTTACATGACAGCAAAATAAGACTGACGGCAATTTAGGAAGAGTAGTGTGTTGACTGAAACTGCTCAGTCGGCGTGCCCGAACGTCCTCCAGTGGAGCGAGTGGTGGACCAACCTGCGGTCTGGTTCGGCGTGGATGCACCCGCTCTTGTTGCACTCCCCGTGTTGGCAGTGCCAAAAGAACGTGTCCCGTGGTCGCGGCTATTCGCCGACGAGCCGGACGAGCGTGCAGTCCGGCCACTTCTCGACGAGCATCCGTCGGTGCTGGCACTGATCTCGGCCGACGATTTGTAGCTCGATCTGTGCCGTCCGGCTGGCAAGGCATACACCGGCACCAGCATCTCCAGCGGGATTTCCGGCAGCGGCGCCTCGAACTGGAGCACGTTCATGGCCTGCCGGATTGACGGGATTGACGGCCGGTAGGCGTAGTCCGGGTGCACACACCAAAGGCTCACGACCAAGGCGCGCTCCATCTCCCGCGGCTCGAACTCGCCGTCAAGCCGCTGGTCCGCGTGATTTAGAATCTAGGAGGTCCAAAATTCAAAATCTCATCGAGATTTTTGAAATCTCGTCGAGATTTGAATCCATAAGCAGAAACCCCTATTTCATTGAGAGTGGATATTTCTTTTCCTCCAACATTCTTACATAATTACCGCATTCCAAACTAGGCCCAACTATTTGCACTTCATATATCAAATATATATCAACTGTTAGAACAGGGCACCAAAAATCTTTAAGATAATTTTCTCTTGTATTACTTCTTACTTTCTTGTTTTTTTTCCCTGATGTTTACATGTTACAATCCTCTATTTATATAGCAGAACATTAAGTAACAGATTAAGTAACAATTCATTGTTCGACTCAGACTCCAAACACTTTCCAAAATAAACTTTCTTAAAACTCGAACTCTACTCCGTTTACAAGATTTATTCCAACATCAACTAAGTAGTACATCAGATTTATGAACCCCTTGCATCCAACATATTGAATAACTACATATACTTTCAAAGTTCCAAACATATAGATTAAAGGAGAATGAAGGTAAACATAGCTAAATACAGGGGAAGCCACTTGCCGTTGTGGTCGACGACGGCAACGCTGGTGAGAGTGGACTCGAATGACCAAGAGATAATCTGGTGACGCTCGACTAAATTCCCGGTGGCCGCCGAGAACCCGACCGCCGCGTCCTGCGGCAGACCGGCAGCCCGGAGGTCGACGCTCGCACTGACGTTGTGAAGATTTAGCTCCGGCTTGTCGTCGAACCGCAGGGTGGCCGAGAGCGTGCTCGTGATGGCGTCGTACTTGACCCACGCCGACATGGTCCCGTTGAAGCTCCCGTCCGGCAGCGCCGCATACTCCTTCGACGAGATGTTGTTGACGTCAACGCCGAGGTGATTGATGGTGCCGATGGGGTCCCAGGCGTTCCTGTACACGTCGAACTCCACGCCGACGGTCGGCGGGAAGTTGGAGTTGGCAGGGTTTAGGGGGTTGTTGAAGAGCGCGAGGAAGCCGCCGCGCGCGTCCTCTGGCAGGCTCGGCGGGTACGGCCCGACGAAGAACGCCATGCCATCACCCTGCAACACGCACATGTTGGACACCTACATAGTTGGCAAACGACAGGCACGAACAAATTTGTCAGAGATTTGCCTGCAGGTTCGTGTTGTTGATGGGCTTGATGACGAAGGTGAAGTTGCTGGTGAAGCTGGCGACCTTGCCCGTGCTGCTGCCCCAGAGCCGCACCGGCTGCCCGTGGGCCACCCGGCCAGTGCTCCAGATCGAGCCGTTCGTCAGGTCGATGCGGTCGCGGGCGGGGGCGGAGTTGGCCATGTACTTGAGGTCGGCGACGGCGAGGACGCCGGGGGCGGAGAAGTTGTAGTCGAAGCTAAGAGAGGTGACACGAGGAACGCAACTAGAAAGGAGCAAGTACGGGAGGCTTAGGAGGAGGAGAAGCCTCTTCGCTCTCTTCATGGCCTTAACAGTATGGCTCTTGCTCAGGAATGTTACACGCTATATATGTACGAACCTACTGCACTATCGGCAAAGGTTCAGCGAGAGCTTGTGGGTTGTGGCACAGTTGCCGGATTCTTTGTAAACTTTTGCCAATTGCGAACCAAATTTAACCAAATCCGGTCGTATTTGCAGTGAAAATTAAAAAAAAACAGAAAAACTAAGAAACGGTATATCGTAGGAATGGTATACCTCTGAAACTCAGGAAACTTGTGTATTTTTACACTGAAACTCATAAAACTTAGCACTAAAAACTGATGAAACATGAAACTAATGAAACTAAACACTGAAACTCATGAAACCAATATTGAAACTGATAAGTTTCATAAGTTTCACGGCTATACCGTTGAAACGATATACCGTTCCCTAGTCTCCCTATATAAAAAAAAAAGATAAATTAATCATGAACCCAAATCTGATACTACCACTCAAACTTATACTGCGTGACCCAAAAATTCTTCAAAAAAGCTTATTGTTATCGGTGTATTAGCTATGTTATCGACAATCTAGAAAATGAGAAATACTCCATGTTTTGAACATAAGCTGCCATCTGATCCCTTATATTTTGTTTTCCTAATAGGACATTGGTTGAATCATTGATCATTATTGCAGAAAAAGGGAATAAACAGATAGCCATTTTGCAAGGGGGCAAAGGTAGGGGTGTGCAATTTTTAACCGAAACCGAAAAACTGAACTGAATTAACGAAAAAAATCGGTTTTTTCGGTTTTTAATTTTTTATTCGGTTTGTATTTTGACTCTATTTGGTTTTTGGCTAACCGAAAAAACCTCACCTAGCCTAGTCCTGGGCTCCTGGCTGACTGGCTTCATGCCTAAATTCGCTACCGGTCACTTTCCCCACAGGCCCGCACTGCCCCTCATGGCCTCGTCTCCTTCACTCTCCCCGCGCCCCCCGCCTCCCTCCATCTCCCCACGTGGCTCGGCGGACGGCGGCTTCCTCCCTCCCACGGGCCGCTCACTCCCCTCCCTCGCCTCCCTCTCGTGCAACCACACGCCCTCGCCCCTGCTGCCTTCCTCCCTCTCCCCGCACGAGGCTCCCTTCCGCCCCTCGTCTCCCTTCGCTGGTCTCCACAGCGGACGTCCTGTGAGGTGGACGACTGGGAGTTCGCGGACTGGAGGGACGCCGCGGTCGCAGTGGCGGGTGAGACGACGGTCGGGAATTGTAAGGCTTACGTTATCTAATTCATGGTCAAGAAAAGAATCTCATATTTGGTTAGAGACTTAGGGTCAAATGGTGGAATTTATTGCAATGTGATATGTGATGGTGGGCGCCGGCGCCGGCGGGCACGGTGCACGGGCGGGAGGCCGACGACTAGCAGATCGATCCGGCATGGTGGCGTGAGCGAGCTAGCAGATCGATCCGGCAGCTTGTAGTTGGAGAGCAATTGTGTTCATTCTTCGGTGAACCGAATAACCGAACCAAATTAATTTTAGTTAATTCGGTTCGGTTTTCAAATTTGTTTGATTTAGTTCGGTTGATAGTTTTCGAAAACCAAAAAAATTGAATGAACCGGATACCTACCCCTAGGCTAGGCAAAGGTACTGGAATAGGTGACGATTGGGAAATTTTGAGGAAACAACTCACTGCTAAATAGAAATTAAGGAAATAACCCGCAGTAAACTGAAATGCGTTGAATAGCACTGCAATCCGCCACCCGGTGTGGCTTCCGCCGCATGAAACGACGGAAACGGGGCTTCCGCCACCCCACATGGCTTCCGCCATGCCATACGGCGGAAGCGGTGGTTTCAGCCACACGGAGTGGCGGAAGCCGGACGGCGTGGCGGAAACCGGACGCCAGCACGGGCCATCTGCGAGCACAGTGAAAGCAGGGACAGCAATGGCAAAGACAAATAAAGCATCCGGATTTTACGCTGCAGGTGGTCACATGCACCGAAAGTTTGAATGTCGTCTTGTGATTTAATTAAGTAATGACTAGTTTAAGTACAAATTAATAAATAATGACTCGCTTAGTGTAATATAATCAACACGAAAGTGATCATCGTTTCGTCTATATAATGGGCACTGGTCCAGGGAACGATCTCTCATCGCTCTTGCTCTCACTCTGCTCTGTCAGGTGCGCTCTCTTCGCATTCTTTTTACATGTTTGTAATATCTGATGAACTTGGTTTTTTTTGCTAATTATCATTTTATTTTATGTAAATAAAATGTAAGGTGCAACGATCTGGACCTCACCACGCTCTTGTTCTTACTCTATTCACAAGGTGCTCTCTCTTTTCATGGTTTTTTTTTTATATTTGTAACATCTGTTTACATTTGATTTGTATGACAATTTACGTGACGCTTTATTCAGGAATTAGTAAAGTAGCGTGCTTTTCTGAATAGGTTTTGAAATGTATATAGAGTACAGTAGGGTTATTGTTTAGAAAACGTCATTATTTCTTTGAAATAAACATGCATGTTTGGTAATTACGATATTATTTTATGTAAATAAAATGGAAGGTGATTATGAGCTGTAGTGAAAGGCAAGAATTGTTGTAGTGGGGGTGTTGATAAGAAATTATTTTAGCACAGTTATTAATCGTGTAGTAATATGTACCATCGTTATATTTGATGCAGGTGAGCTAGGTTTTTATTGTGCTTCATAGTACTGCGTGCATTACTTTCAGTGGTTGGTACATACATAAATTTATATTTTAATGTGAATAAATTGCAAGGTGCTTTGGTGGACGAGGCAAGGACTTATTGTAGGAGTGTCGATCTGTTCGGTGCTGTGAAGGTAATTTAATCTTTGTGTTGTACACCTTGTTATGACTTCATGTGACCAAAAAAACATGTTTATTTGGTAATGATTATATAAATTTATGTACATAAGTTGCACGGTGCGCATTGTAGTGGAAGTCAAGAATTATTGTATGAACGGTTAAATGTGTAGAAATAATTTAAATTGTTATATCTGATGCTATTAAATTTAGTTGGTTGTTTACTGAAAATGGTTATTGTTTGATGTACCACAAGCCTAGTAATTATTGATTAAATGGTAGGCTAGATGATAAGCACAGTTCGTTGTTTGATGATAAGAGAAGGTGGTTGAGTGGTACGTAGTATTATATGCTATTAGTTTACGTTTGGTGTTTACTGAAATGTATCAAATTTAACGTAATTAATTTGTACGGTGTTTACGAGGTGTAGTGTAAAAAGAAAAAAAACTATTGTAGGGATGTCGACCTGTTAGGTGGGGTGAATGTGTTTTTTTCTTTGTCTTGTATACGATGTTTTAATATTCGTACTGTGTTGTAACATCCTCAAATGAATAAAAAGCTTATAATGTAATATTAAAATATTAAACCATTTGTTTGCTGTATCTTATGATTTTGGGTGCATTTATTGAATTGTTGGGCAATGAAACGATTGTTGGAATAGATACAAGCAAGGAAAAAGAGAAAATAAGAAATGGTAAAACAGTAGAATAAAAAGAATTACCTTAGTAAATTTTATCTAACCCCAAAGTACCCTGGATGATGACCTTGGTTGGTCAAAAACAGTGTGAACATCATTAAAGCATGAAGTGATAAATTTTTGGGAGTAAAAGTTAAAGCTGACCTGTTAGGAGGTCCTCAAATTAATAAAAAGCTTATAATCGAATATTAAAAATATGAAATCATTTGTTTGCTGTATTTTATGATTTTGCATGCATTTATTGAATTGTTGGACGATGAAAATGATTGTTAGAATAAATAAAAGCAAGGGAAAAGAGAAAATAAGAAATGGTAAAACGGTCAAATAAAAAGAATTACCTTAGTAAATTTTGTCTAACCCTAAAGTACCCTGGATGATGACCTAGGTTGGTCAAAAACAGTGTGAACATCATTAAACCATGACTTGATCAATTTTTGGGAGTAAATGTTAAAGCTGACCTAAATAGTAAAATAATTATGGAGAATTGTGGAGAGAACTCTAGACCTCAAAATTTGTACTGTAAGTAGGTATTACCATTAGCCTAAGTCAGTATAATTTTAAAAAATTAAGAAGTAGTTTAGCTATTTTTTTCACTTAATCATTGCAGTTTAGAAATGTTACAAAAAGTAGTAAAGTAATTCTAAGAAAATAAATATTGTCATTCTTGTCCTGAAATTTATATGGTAGAACTATCATATAGATTCACACTTCTAGTTAAACTTTAAAAAATTAATACGTCCGTCTAAACCCTTACACAAATAAAAAACGGAATAAATTTTACTGTGTAGCAGGTAATGTTAGAATTATTATAAAATAACCTTAAATAATTTTAACCTAAAATTTTTACTGACGGTGGAAAACTTATCCCTTAACTTAGTATAAAAGTTTGAAAAACTCTGGAGTTGAAATGAATTATGGAGAAATCTAGAGAGAACTCTAAGTAGTAAAAGTTAAATTTTTGGGAGTAAAAGTTAAAGCTGACGTAAATAGTAAAAGAATTATGGAGAATTGTAGATAGAACTGTAGAGCTCAAAATTTGTAGTGTAAGTAGGTCTTCCCATTATCCTCAATCAGATAATGTTACTGTACATCAGGTAATGTTAGAATTGTTATAAACTAACCGTAAATAATTTTAACCTAAAAATTTAACTGACAGTGGAAAACTTATCCCTTAACTTAGTATAAAAGTTTGGAAAATTCTGGAGTTGAAATGAATTATAGAGAAATCTAGAGAGAACTCAAAATAGTAAAAGTTTAATTTTTATTGGTAAAAGTTAAAGCTGACCTAAATAGTAAAAGAATTATGGAGAATTATGGAGAGAACTGTAGACCTCGAAATTTTTACTGTAAGTAGATGTTACCATTATTCTCAGTCAGTTAATTTTTTAAAAATTAATAAGTAGTTTAGGTATTTTTTTCACTTAATCATTGCAGTTTTTAAAATCTGCAAAAGGTAGTAAAAGAATTCTAATATAATAAATACTATGATTCTTGTCCTGAAATTTTTATGGTAGAACTATCATGTAGATTCACACTTCCAGTAAAAATTCCAAAAATTAATATGTCCATCTAAACACTTGCACAAATTAAAAACCGAATAAATTTTACTGTGCATCAGGTAATGTTAGAATTGTTATAAAATAACCGTAAATAATTTTAATCTAAAAATTTAACTGACGGTGGAAAACTTATCCCTTAACTTAGTATAAAAGTTTGGAAAATTCTGGAGTTGAAATGACCCACGAACCTGGAGTGGGAAAAATGGTTTGTGTGATGAACACTAGTACATCGGTAAATGATCAAGTTTTATAATTGTATTTTTTTGTGAAATAATGTCTTACATAATAATACACTTTTGTTCTGCATGCTACCATGTATTACTAAATAATGTCTTACATAATAATACAGATTTCGATGGCTACAACACTGCATATTTACTACGGAGATGCTCCCACAGTAGTGCGCGGACCTTTTGTTAGCATGCAGAGCTGTATGCACACGCAGGCCGCAATAGATCTTCCTATTGGACCTAAAGACCTGATAGGGATAGTAGCTCAAAAAATAGGTATTGACCGGAGAAGATATAAGCTGCGCCTACAAGCGGTTCGGCCCCGTTTGGTGCCGAACAGCGCACAAGTAGTGTGCAACCTATGGGAGCTTCGAAACAGAAGTTCCTGGACCTCAGACGCTGCAGAGGCCGTGGATGAATCTTTTCAGATTGGTGTGTACGCTGAGATGGTACCACGGCAATCAGGCGAGGAGGACGGCACCGGGCAACCTCGCTTGCTGTAGAGGCCGACATTGGTATTGCCGGTAACATGTTAGAGGTGGGAGGGTCATCTGGGGGTCATACTACAGAAGTAGAGGAGAGTGTGGGGGGAGAGCACGGGGTTAATGTGGTCGAAGAGGAGGTCGATGTGGAGGTCATGGATGATGAAGGCCTTGACGCCACGGGTGAAGGCATAGAGGATGGTGAGGATGATGTGGGGTCTGCTGTTGCGTATTTCCGCCAATTAGATGCGGATCAGTGCGTAATTGCTGATTACTCACATATTTCCAGCTGTCCCCAGACCGGCGACATACAGCTAGAACAGGTCTTCCCCACTAAAAGCAAGGTGGTGCACTTCATTAGCAGCTACGCCATCATGACCCGGCGTCAGCACTATGTAAAAAAGTCAGGGCCGGATGTCTATGAGGTTAAATGCGCTAAGAAAGGACAATGCCCGTACCGTGTGCGGGCGTTCCGATCAAAGAATGAGAGCCAGTTTGTCATTTCACGCTACACGGGGCACACCTGTTGCGCCGAGGTGGTGATGAGCATAAACAATTCCATGGATGCCAAATTCATAGCCCAGGAAATCCTTGGAGTCGTCGAAGCTGACATCAAACTAGCACCAAAGTCCATAATTGCCAAGATGCAGAGCAAATACGGGATGGTAATCCCGTACCATCTGGCGTGGCGAGCAAAACAGAAGGCTCTAACGATGTTATTTGGGTCATTCAAAGAGTCCTACAACTGGGCTCCTCGCCTTCTGTGCCAGATAGCACAGACCAACCCAGTACGAGAATGGGGCATTGACCAACGACTGTGGTGCTAGAGAATGGATCATTCTTTGAAGGTCACCAATTCCTTATGAGGCTTTGCTGGGCATTTGCACAGTGCATCGAAGCATTTAGGCATTGCCGTCCTGTGGTATGTGTGGATGGCACGTTCCTAACTGGGAAGTACCAGGGGACTCTTCTCACCGCCCTAGCTGCTGACGGGAACAATCAAATAGTCCCAGTTGCCTTTGCGATTGTAGAAAGCGAGAACAACGATAGTTGGCTTTGGTTCATGCGGTTCGTGAAGACCAAGGTGGTCAGGAATAGGCTCGGGGTGTGCGTCGTCTCTAACCGCAATGCTGGGCTGTTGCATGCTCTCGAGGTTATGAAGGGGGGGAGGGACCCTTCGTGTGCTTGGCCTGATGTGGAATGCCGGTGGTGCATGCGACACCTAGGTGCAAACTTGTACACCGCATACAAGAATCGCAGCATGGTGAAGCAGTTCAAGATTATGTGCATGCAGAACCAAGTGCGTAAGTTCGAAGCAATATTTGCACAGTTGAACGAACGCACGAGGAAGTTAGTGGCAGATCAGGAGCTACAAACCTCCCAGATTGTTGGTGGTCAAGGAGTTTCTGTACGGCGTAACACTACGTTCACAAGATGGATCGCCGGCAAACCGGCGGAGAGATGGGCACTGGCACACGACACGCACGGCGCACGGTAAGTAGTAATAATCTAATAATCTATTACTACCCCAACATGTCCCGTTCTCTAATTGAAGTGTGACTGCATTTTCAGTTACATGGTGATGACCACAAACATCGCTGAGTCGTACAACAACGTTCTGAGAGGGGTCCGTGGGCTGCCGATATGCTCAATAATTGAGCTCACTTTTTATCGGACCATGGAGTACTTCCGAGACCGTGGCCGTGCAGCAGAACAATCGGAGTCCACATTTGCACCGCGTGTCGAAGCTCTTCTAGAGAAGCGTCGCTTGAAAGCACAATTTCACTTGGCGCAGTTGTTCGATCCCGTGCGGAACAAATTCAAGATTTCATGTAGGAGGAAATATGCCTCGGGCTATATCGCGGGCGACACCGTCCAAACGTGTTGGATTGGAGCGGACAATGCTCATTGCACTTGTAACAAGCCCCGTTTGGAGCATATTCCGTGCTCCCACGTGCTTGCCGCCTGTCGTCAGCTTGGTGGCAACACGGGAACCCAGTTTGTGTCCCCGTACTACAGAATGCAAGCTATACGAAACACGTGGCAGCCTAAAATGAGAAACTTTGGCGATCGTAGTTACAGGGACATGGTAGCCCCCTGTACGTGGCATCCGTTCCCTTCGACGAAGCGGGATCAACCAGGAAGGCCACCTTCATCGCGACTTAGGGGCGACATGGATGCTTCACAAGGTGGTGGTGTTCTGCGGCTTTGTGGAAAATGCAGGCAGCCGGGCCATGACCGTAGAGCATGCCCTAATAGGGCCTAATGTCGCACTTGAGCTATTTCGATTATTGTATAAGTGCAAACTTATGTCCATGTCAGGTGGCGCTTGCGTACGAACTAGAAAATAAATGGAGAAGTTTTTTAATGTCATTGTGTTGCCTTCTTATTTCAATAGGATGATGATAAATTTTTTCTTATGGAGTAATCTCGTCTTTATTTTTCTTGAAGGTAACGGGAAGTGGCCACCAAAATGGCACTGCCAGAGTTGCTCCACGAACAAATCGACTCAAAGCATAGGGCACGGAAATTGGCCGCACGTGAGGAGGTTGTAAGACACACTACATAAGTTCATGGTTTTCATGCACATTAATATTTTCCGTCTGATATACCATCTTCCTCTCCAGCTTCATGCCATGCGTCTAAGGGGATCCCGGCAGCTGAAAATTCTTGACGGCAGATTCGATGTCCCACTTGCACATTGCGGCATGTTCCCATTTGCGAAGCTTATGAATGGGGCAAACATTCGCGGTGGAGGACGGACTCCTCTTCCGGGTTTAGACGCTTCACTTTTGACAGCCCTTGTTGATCGTTGGCGGCCAGACACGCATACTTTCCACCTGCCGCTTGGGGAGATGACTATCACCCTACGAGATGTAGCGTTGATTACAGGGCTTCCTATTGCTAGCCAACCATTTGTTGTTGCAAAGCCAGAGCGAGTGGCATGGCACCACTACCTAGAGAACAGGTAACATATACATATTGCATTTAATCAGCACCACTCAATCAAAATTTTAAAGGCCTGACATGATTAAATGAAACTGTAGGTTCGGGGTGGAGTACCATGGGAGCGACCAGGGGGTGTCATTCTCATGGTTGCGTCAGTTGGAAGAGTTCCAAGCTTGCCCAGGAGACGCGGACCTGGCAACCGTGAACAGACACTACGAAGTGTACCTACTCGGACTCCTAGGGGGTGTGATGTTCACGCACTCAAATGGAGACAGCGTCGGTACACATCTTGTGTGGGTTGCCCGGCAGCTAGCCATGGATGCGGCGAACGGGGACGCACCACAGGGTTTCAGTTGGGGATCCGCGGTTCTAGCGGACACCTATCGTGCCTTGTGTGACGCGTGCAGACGGACAGCACAAAGCTCCATCTTGACGGGTTGTCCGTATCTTCTGCAGCTTTGGTCATGGTTTTACCTTCCTATTTCTCGTCCTAGAGTTGACAAGCCTTACTACCCAGTGCCTGTGGCTGATGATGTACCCCAGCCGCTGCGTCCAACTTTTGGTTACATATACATGCACGCTAGGTTGCGTTGGGCGCAAGAAGTTGATCGCGGGTCATACATGCGCGTCATCGCCGACCTGGACTTTCTGACCCATGATCACGTCGATTGGGACCCGTTCTCCTACGATCGCATGCACGAAGTAGCAGATGGAGGACGTATATCATTTGCGTGCAACCAAGATGAAGCGTACTGGCTCACGCAATGCCACATAGTGTGCATGAATGCTGTCGAGGTGTACTCACCAGAGCGTGTGCAACGACAGTTTGGTCGTCGACAGTTGATTCCTCCACCCCCCCACGATCCGCCGGTCCGTCTCATGGGTAAGCTGAAATCAACATTACATTTCTGAAGTCCCACTATAGCGATCATCATATTGGACTAACGACATGTAAGCTAAATTTTCAGGAGGAGCTCACAAGGCCACAACTACGACTGGAGAGTCGTACATCAAGCACACATCACGCGATGGCTGGAGTCAGCTACGGCGGATGTGTACGAGCCAACTGGGCCTTACAATGCCACTGAGTACTGGGCCTACGTCGACTGGTACAGGCCTCGAACAAGGTGTGTTCTTCTTGCACGGCAAGCCCGCGAACAAGCACAAAACTACGTGCATGACTATGCCGAGAGAGTTCACAGGCTGGTACGTGTACAGACTCCCATATGTGTTTAAATACTTCCGACATCATGTACAGCTTGGACATCGATATGTACTAACAGAACGATGTATTCGTACACAGACTGAGGAGTCCGCAAACTTACAGGACGAGGCGGACGAAATGTTTACGCAAACCGGGCATCAGGGTCCGCACAGTGTCCATCCTAGGCGTGGTTTCTTTCGCAGGGCGGGGGATCGCTTGCGATCTGCCATTCGGGCAGTTGGAGGTCACCGGCCGGCCACACGAAGAAGCTATGATGAGGCGGCCGATCCAACCCCCCAGCATTCGTCCCCACCCTTGAGGACAATGTCCATGAGGTATCCTCCACCTGTTTCCCAGGCGGCACCAACACAGCCGGCACGGGCATCCACATCATCACATGGTGCTGTTAGCCAACGGCGCTCAGCGTTCACGCCAGTCACCGGGCCCCATCCAACGGGAGAGATGTCACAGGGCCTCGATATGAATCGTCCACTGACTCCACCGATCGGGATGGGCGACGACATGTTCAGCTCCCAGCAGACATTTGGATACGGGCAGAACGCTCCCCCCAAAATGAAGGAAACTAGCAGGCCTTCGACAATGCGTTCACTGAGACATTTGGTGCCGACTTTGGATTATCTAGCTTGCTGCAAACGCCTTTTACGCCACACCCACGTCCTGACCAGGCTGGAGGGTCTAACTGGTTATCTGGGACAGGTGCTTCACAGTTGGACTAGACACCACTACCACCTGCACCGCAGCCTTACCCATTTGCAGGATGGAATATTTACAGTGGATCCGGATATGTTGTCGCCCCGCCAGCACCGACACAGGATGACCAGATGGCGCAGCCGACAGGACGAGTTGGACCGTCGCAAGCAGCAGGGACACGAGTAAGACGTGAACCCCAAAATTACACCCCTAGTGCATATGATAGTAGATGGGGAGCTGGGGGACAGTGATTGTCGTTGGGCTGTATGTACCTTCTTGTAACACTAACAATGCAATCAATAAATATTTGCGATGTGCTGACTAGTATTCCTATTCCTTGCAATAAATTATGCGATGCTGGTATTTTGAGCCCATTTGCAGTATTGAAGACAAAAACCGAAATTGGGGATTTTGAGCTTTTTTTTTTTGAAATCTGGGCACTACTTCAAACCGGCATAACTTACTCCAGGTTAATCCAAAATAAGCAAACAAATACATTTTTGAAATCTACTCGAAATTCCCTACAAGTTCTCAGGCAAATTTTTTTCCAAATTCGGCCTCCAATAAATTCAAATTCGCAGCTCAATATCCAATTCACCAATTTCGTCCATTTCGGACAGTCGAAACTAAAAATGGCATAACTTTCTAATGGAATGTCCAAATGGATTGATTCCAGTTGGAGATGCTAGATAATTTCACCCTCTACAACTTCCTAAGCAAATGTAAACTCCAATTCGGCCTCTAAGTAGCTCGAATTCGCAGAAAACTGAGAGCCAAAAATCTGCCCCGACCAAGCAAACTTTCATCTCGCGGTTGTGTGGTGGAGGGAGGAAGAAGAGGGAGCAGCTCACGGTTTGAGAATGAAGTGGCTGCCACCCACACCACATAACCCACACTTTCATCTCCCCAAAATACCCCCAAGCAAACCAACCAAATTGGCTAAGTCCTCCAACAGAAAACAGCGCTACATTCACTTTTTGAGCCAAGTTTAAAATCAGTGTTTGACACCGGATTGGCAATATGACTCCACCACTATATAGAGAAATATTTTTACTTCGCAACCATGTAACCCGCGCACTCTAGGTCATTATAGATTGCCAGTTACAAGGCTTCAAAGTTGGTTCAAAGTCACAAGTGCGGACTGAATTTTTTGGCTCTAAACTTTTGGTTAAGCTTGGGATACTCCTAAGTGCCAGTTTAGGATATTAATTGAAGCCGGGAATTGACCTTAAGAGCAGCTAAAACTTAATTGATGCGAAACTTAGCCGCTATAATCGAATTCGAATTCGGGATCGTGACAGCCTGCAGGACATATCATGTCGTAAGCATGGCTGTCATAACCTGTCCGAAATGTCATGTCAAATGCATGTGTGGTACAGACTGCCCGAGTCGTCTCGTCGAAGCATAGCTGCCAAAGCCTGACTGGCACCTCTCTACCAGCTAGAAAGCTGTATGCATATGTCGGTATCAAGCATAGGCACAGATGCAAAGGAATCCGATCTTTGCCACGTGTAGCTTTCTGTCGAGGCCCCTCGCCTCGCCGCTAATGTGCCGCCACCGTTGCCCATCGCCACCGCAGCTAAGCTATAGCCAGGCCCCACACCGCGACAAACGATGCCTCTGCCACCGATTCCCTCCTTTGCGCTTTCGGCTTTTGGTGGGTGAAACAGCATCGGTACGTGATACGAAACGTACTGGCTCATGCAATGCCACATAGTGTGCATGAATGCTGTGGAGGTGTACTCACCAGAGCGTGTTAACTTTTTCAACCCCGAGGCTGCGACTTAGGTTGGACTGGGCCGGGCGTGCCAGTTTCCCGCCTAAATACCGCCACGGGAAGCCGCGGTTTTGCAATGTTACTGTTCAGCCAGGCCCCCACCTCGCGCGCTAATGCTCCGCCAACTGGTGGCCACTCCCAAGCCACTTGCCGGTGCCGAGACCCCCACTAAAGCGCCTGCGCAACGCCGCCCACGTCTTGGAATTTTCTGTCTTGGCCCATCGCCCATACGGTGAGGTGCCGCCACGGTATCTCGTTTCTCCTCGCTCCTGCCTATAAATTGCAAGGCCGCTGCACTTCTATCGTGCAAACGCGATACATAGATCCGAGTTCATAAAGTTTGGATTGAGTTGAGAAAACCCCTGAGCGCATAGAGGAGAACCGGTAGTTTAGCTTTCCTTTTTCCAATATTTCATTTCAGCTTCTTGTTCCACAGTATTATTTACAAAAGTTATTTTGTACGGTGAGTCACATTGTTGTGTTGTTGGGTCACCCACATTATTTTGTACTTATTATGCTTCTTATTGATATTTTTCCTTCGTGTAGATACCGACTTAAGTGTTAAATCGATTCTGTCCAAGCCATGTCGAAGGCGTCGAGCTCGATGGTTGCCAATGCGAGGCGGGTCATTTGCCCTAATCGCCATGTGGATGCTCAAACCTGCTACTCCACCACTGCGCCAAATAACGGACGGGCGTTCTATAGATGCCCAAATTTCTCTGTACGTCTAAATGTATTTCGATATCTTCATATGTCGATGATTACTCTATTGCTCCAGTTTGAAATATCCATGCTCACCTTTGTCGTGTAGTCTACCGGATGCCAATATCGGCGGTGGGCGCAGCGATATAAATACAAACTGACTTTAAACAGGACGCTTCCAATGGCACACCAGAGGAAGGATCTAGCGCAGGAACTTAATAGGGTAACGGTACGAGAATTACCGCAAAGAGAGGGAGTTCGGCCTGAACAAGAAGAAAACCGTGAAGTGTATGATCGCTTCCTTGAGCGCGCCGTAGAAGATAACCACGAAGCTGTAAGCCCTGATTTGGTTGTTCCTCTTGAAGGCCATAGCGCTGAAGACTACAAACGTGACCGTTGGGAGTTTTTCGAAGAAGAGGGTGTGGAATTCTATGATAGTGATGATTCTGGGAAGTTCTAAAGCCGCTCTACCCTGCATCCATTTGTATGTTAGTTCTTGTTCACAAGAAATGTTGTTGTAGTTGTTCTCCCTATTGTACTTTGTTCTAATGCTATTATGTGTTTCTGTTGTATCGTAATGCAGTTTGTACTATTATGAAGCTTTCTGTTATGTTCACCAAGTTATTCGAAGTTATGTTTTCGGTTGAATGGAGCATATTTTTTATTACATGTATGTAATATCATATTCACCGACAACAGTCATTCAACCTTGTGTTCTTTCGTATATTAGCTGATATGCGACAAAGCTGAATATGATGATATGACAGAAGGATGAAAAAAGTGATATGACAAATGAACGTATTAAAAATAAACAACAATGGCAAATAGTCCTAAAGGTGATATGACAAATGGCTGACAATGGTGATATGCCAAAAGGCTGAGAAGGCCGATATGACAACACGCTGAAAACAACAATGGCAAATAGTCCAAATGAAGGTCGATGTCATCTGTCAAAGCTGTAAAAGCATTGTTGTCAAAGCTGTAAAAGCATTGCTGTCAAAGCTGTAAAAGCATGCCTGCCATGTCATATCAAAAGCACGCCTGTTAACTTTTTCAGCTTTTGTCATCGGTAAAACTGTACAAAGCATTCTAGCTGACCTTGTCGCTTTGCTCCGATTCTCTCATTTGGCTGGTGGCGGGCTATTTAAAAGAGGTTCTCTCCTATAAATGGCTTGTTTCTTTTTAAAAGAGGTTCTCTCCTCCTATAAATATAAATATGAGATGTATTGGCCAGCAGTTTCATGCATTTGTGGTACAACCATCTGAATAAGAAAACTATCCTGCTTAACTGCAAGTACTTTCTGTCATGCACATGCTTAACTTAGGGCTTTTATAGTGGCAGAATGTGCAAGCAACGCTTTCCCGACCCTGCTTAACTGCAAGTACTGCCAAGGCACCGCGTACCAGCCAGACCCCCCACGCCCTACAAACGCTGCCATGTGGCGCTTTCCTGTGCCGGCCCCTCGCCTCGCACGCTAATGTGCCGGCTGCTGCTTGCCAATGCCGGAAGCAGCATCTTCGAACCAGCCAGCCCCCCACCCCGCGCAATGCAAACGCTGCCACGTGGTGCTTTGCTGTACCGGCCCCTCGTCGGGCACGCTAATGTGCTGGCAGCTGCTGGCCAATGCCAGATGCAGCGACAAATCATGTCATAACTATGGCTGTCAGATCCTGTCCGAAATGTCACGTCAAATGCATGCGTGGCAGACACTGCCTGAGTCGTCTGGTTAAAGCTTAGCTGCCAAAGCCTGACTGGCACCTCCCTACCAGCTACAAAGCTGCATACATCTGTCGATATCAAGCACAGCTGTTGGAATCCGATGCTCCTGGATTCTTTCTTTCCTGTCGGGGACCGCGGAAATTCAAATTTCAAAATGAAAAAAAATACCGCGACAGGAAGCCGCGGTTTTGCAATGTTACTGTTCAGCCAGGCCCCCACCTTGCGCGCTAATGCTCCGCCAACTGGTGGCCACTCCCAAGCCATGTCAGCTGCAGCCAGACCCCCCCTGAGCGCACTGCAAACGCTGCCACGTGCCGATTTTCTGTCTTGGCCCCTCGCCCCGCACGGTGATGTGCCGCCAGCTGTCTCGTTTCTCCCTCGCTCCCTGCCTATAAATTGCAAGGGCGCCTGCACTTCTATCAGGCAAACGCGATACATTGCTCCGAGTTCATAAAGTTTGGATTGAGTTGAGAAAACCCAGAGCGCAAAGAGGAGAACTGGTAGTTTAGCTTTCCTTTTTTCCAATATTTCATTTCGGCTACTTGTTCCACAGGTATTATTTACAAAAATTATTTTGTACGGTGAGTCACATTGTTGTGTTCTTGGGTCAGTACACATTATTTTGTACTTATTATGCTTCTTATTGATGTTTTTGCTTCGTATAGATACCGACTTAAGTGTTCGTCGGTTCTGTCAAAGCCATGTCGAAGGCGTCGAGCTCAGTGGTTGCCAATGCAGGGCGGGTAATTTGCCCTAACTGCCATGTGGATGCTCAAACCTGCTACTCCACAGCTGCGCCAAATAACGGACGGGCGTTCTATAGATGCCCAAATTTCTTTGTACGTCTAAATGTATTTCGATATCTTCATATTTCGATGATTATTTTCTTGCTCCAGTTTTAAATAGCCATGCTCACACTGTCGTGTAGTCTACCGGATGCCAATATCGGCGGTGGCGGAGCGATATAAATATACCGACATCTTTAAACAGAACGGTTCCAATGGTAGAGCAGAGGACGGATCTCGCGCAGGAACTTAACAGGCTAACGGTGCGAGAATTACCGCAAAGAGAGGGAGTTCGGCCTGAACAAGAAGAAAACCGTGAAGCGTATGATCGCTTCCTTGAGCGCGCCGTAGAAGATAACAACGAAGCTGTAAGCCCTGATTTGGTTGTTCCTCTTGACGGCCCTGGCGCTGAAGACTACAAACGTGACCGTTGGGAGTTTTACGAAGAAGAGGGTGTTGAATTCTATGATAGTGATGATTCTAGAAAGTTCTAAAGCCGCTCAACCTTGCATCCATTTGTATCTTAGTTCTTGTTCACAAGAAATGCTATTGTAGTTGTTCTCCCTATTGTACTTTGTAATATGAATGTCATGCTTCTTTATAACTCAGATTTGTCATCAAATTTGTTGCACACCAAACAATACAAGGAAGAACGAATTGTCAATTTTTAAAAACTGCAGTGATTATTATAAACAAACAATGACAACAAAAACAAACAACAAACCGTAGCAAACGCACGCTTACCCTTTGCAGTTGATTATTATAAACAAACAATGATATTAGCACTTAGTCCATACACCATGAGTTTTCTCATCCCATTCGATTGCATTTTATAATCCAAGCAAAGGTCGCTCGAGGCGTCTGTGAAAGCATTGCTGGCAAAGCCTGTAGGACATATCATGTTATAATCATGTCTGTCAGTTCCTGTCCGAAATGTCATGTCAAATGCATGCGTGCCAGATATTGCCTGAGTATTCCCGTCAAAGCATAGCTGCCAAAGCTTGACTGGCACCTCCCTCCAAGATACAAAGCTGCGTGCATATGTCGGTATCAAGCACAGGCAGAGCTGCAAAGGAATCCGATGCTCGCGGATTCCTTTGAAGCTTCAAGTCTGTCGCTCTATCTGGCTATTTAACCCCCTTCCTGCCTTCCCAGCGTTGCATCAACCAAACCACTGCTCCAATACAACAAAGAGAACCATCACCGCCGACCCAAACGAGCAGCACCAATGGAGTTCCCCTCGCCCCCAAGGCACAGCGTTGTCGAAACCTTCCCCGAAGGCACGGAGGTCCCCATGTGCCTATGCGGGGATCCTTGCCGCTTCCGGCAGTCTGTAGACAACTCATACACATACGGTATGAGGACTGGAGCTGCCGCAACCACGACTCCGAGCCAACGCTGGGGATGCGGATGCGGCGGAGAAACCCAGTATGTTCATACTCGCATTTGGTGCTACTCCCAATTCATACATGTTGTAACACCGTGTGATGTGACTAATTGCAGCCTCCACTGTGCGAGTTCATCCGATTCTACGACGCGGAACAAACTCCCGAGATGGAGAGGAGGCGGAATCGGGAGTACTCGCATCGGAGGGCTATCGTGGAGCAGCAGTGGTGTGAGCAGGATGAGGAGGAGAAGCGCCAGCAGCATTTGGAACATATGCATGCACAGAGGGAGGCCGAACGGCAGCGCCATGCCGCGGAGAGGAGGCTGAAAGTAGAGAAAACGTGAGAGGGCAGCTAGGGCGAGCGGCGAGGCTGAAAAGTTGCGTAAGGGAAAATATCCTCGTTGCACTCAGTAAAGTGTAAGAGAAGGGCCCTTATTGTTGTTTCCTTTCCTCTCCCTAAGGCATGTTACGTTTAGTCCGGTATACTCGGTAGAGTGTGCCGTACATGCCATTGTTGTTTAGCATTTCTAAACCGTATGCATTTTTATAACTGAAAATTATCCCGTGAAAACATTCGATCATCTTTATGAACACTTGAAATCTTTTATAGTCTTAACACCAAAACAACAAGAAAAAATTCAAAAAAAAATATCAAACACATGTCGATCAAATTAAATAGAATGAAACACTAGGGTTATTGCGACATCAGCAATCATCAGCAGTCCCATATCAACTTTTTCAGCTTTTGTCATATCAACTTAGAGTTTTTGCGACAGTCTATTTGTGTAGCAAAGAAAGGTGTAATTAAAATATTTTCCCAAATTATGCTTCTCCATATATCATATCTGCAATTCTGTTGGAAAAAATTACATTTAAACGTGATATTTTACGGGCTACCGAAAAGGGTTAAAAGTTATCGTTCACAATAATAAAAACGAATTTTTTTTTAAAAAAAAAACATCGCTCCCCGAGCGCTTGATATTTTTTTTAAAAAAAATAATACTCGCGGTCTGGCATCACGGGTTTCCAAATAAAAAAAATAATACTCGTTTGAAATTTTAGGAGATGAATGGCTAGATCCGTAAAAAACTTTGAAAGAAGCTAGAACAGTAAAAAATTTAAAGAAAACTAGGTAACAAAATAAATAAATAAATAACATTAAACCTGCGAAAAAAAGAAAAATAAATAAATAATTAACACATAAACTAAACAAAAATAAATAAATAAATAACACATAAACAAAACATAAAGAAAAAAGAAAAAATTTCCGTGCGCCTACTTGCCAGGATTTAAAAAAAAAACAATTTTTTTTAAAACAACTGTCTCAGACCGCGGGATTTAAAAAAAAAACAAAAAAAAAATTTAAAAAATTTCAGCGCTCCCCGAGCGCTTCGATTTCAATTTTTTTTTACAACACTGCCAGTTGACTCAGATTCAAAGTAAATTGTAACCCGCTCCTTACAAAGTCATTGTGCGCTACAGCTTCTCGCATCATCAGCAATCAGCAATTTATGTATGCGTGTACTTTTTGGCCTAATTCATCAGCATTCAGCAATCATGAGCAGACAGCTCGTCATCGAACTTCATCAGCAATCAGCAATCATTAGCAATCAGCAATCAAATTCGGATGCAAAAAATTAACATTGTTTTCCGTGCCACCCCATGTGCATGCACTCAGTGAAGCACGATCGAAGCAAGCATCTGGTGGTGTGCGGCTTCCGCGACCCAGTCGGCTTCCGCCACCTCGCCGCGGCGAACCCCCCCTTTCCGCCACAGTAAACTTCCGCCCGACTCGCCTGGCGAAGCCCCCATTTCCGCCACCTCCCATGGCGGAAGCCAACTGGCACGGCGGATACCCCCTTTCCGCCACCTCGCACGGAGGAAGCCACTCCATCCGGCGGAAACAGGTGCTATTCAACACATTTCGTTTACCTGTAGGTTATTTTTTCAATTTCAATTTAAATGTAGTTTATTTGAGCAATTTTTCCGACGATTGAGGTCTTCAATTCCGGTAAAGGCTAGAATCCATGTAGGGCAAGAATTGCTGAGCATGAATGGAGTATCTACAAGATAAAAGATGATGAAGACCACAGGATGGGAGATGGCGAGATTAATTATGGCCTATGCAGGATATGACTGTGGCTTTTGCTAGAAGCATGAAGTACTATAATTTCGTTATCTCTTTTCAGTGAACTTCGTGCAATTTGATGTATGGGAAACTTTAGCAAACTAGCTAGATTTTAATGTCTGTTGAAGAGTAGATTAATTGAAATTTAAATAGCTGACCATAGTTAGCGTCTAGATTGCTTTCTGTTGCAGTTTAGTTTCAATTTAGTAAAAACTCTGTTTCTAGTTTCTAATGAAAGAAATCAGAGTTAAACCTTCTATTAAAAAAATACCACGTCTCAGATAAATTGTATTTCTGGTATGGCTTGTGGCCTCGTGGTTTTTGACCAATTACGCGCTAAAATCTGCCTGTGCACATCATATGGGATAATGGGAACACTGGAAGAGTGGGATGCATGCAGAATCTCAATAGTCAATAGTTGACTTGACTTGACTTGACTTGTCAAAAATCGTTCACACTACACTTGTCTAGTTGGAAATGTGCAAAAATTATTGCGGAGTCATGGATTCCATTTTATTTCTTATGTTTTTGTGGGTCTGAGGATGCTCTGTGAATCTTGAAAATTCATCAATGAAGCTGACGTGCCAACAGTGTAAGGTTATTTCCTCTGAAAGTTCTTAATAACAAAAAGTTATACTTCTGTAATCCAAATTTATAAGACGTATTTTTTAGTGATCTTTTCTATAAATATAAGATGAATTTTATATTTTAATTAATACGAAATTAGTGTGATGTTCTCTCTATACTCCTAATAAATATCCATCTTTGTTCTATATTCTCTACATGTATGTATTTACTAGAGGTGGGCACTTGGGCCGGGCTCTTTTGGGCCGGCCCGAAGCACGATGGTATGGCACGGTGCAAAGCACGGCACGGCACGCAACTGTAGCACGGGCTGTGCCAGGCCCGGGAACCAGGCACGACGGGCGGCACGGCACGGCACGGCACGAACGGGCACGAAATCACGGATTAAGGCTTAAAAGTTGGCAGATATTGTTGATTCAGGGCATCTTCAAGCATTGCATTTATGTTTGACATTTTGTTGATGTGATTAGTCTCTTATGTAATTAAAATAGGTAGTTTAGTAGTAGTGATTTGTTTTATTTCTTTGTTCGTCACAATAGTAAAAATGGGTCGGGCTTGGACCGGCACGGCACGAAGCAGGCACGAAGCGCAAATGGGCCGGGCTTGGGCTCGCCAAAAGTGAGTCGGCCCGGCACGGTGGGCACGATGGGCCGTCGTGGCACGGCACGGTTTCGGCCCGAAGCACGATGGGCCCGGGCCGGGCCGGCACGGCACGGCACGACGCCCACCTCTAGTATTTACTATGTGCTTAGCGGTAATAATTAAGAGTTTTCTAGTTATTTTTAGTGTCTCCTTAGTCTATGTGTTAAAAAGAAATACGTCTTATAAACTTAGACGGACGGATGGGTATACTACTAGTCAAAGTTGCGTCACTCGTTAGTAGAAAATGATGTCATAAAGCTTTTAGTCCAATGGGATCTTGTTTTAATCTACATGTCAAAAAAAATATGTCTTATAAATTTGCTGAAAATAGAAAAAAAAAGAAAAACCCATAAACCCCAAATTAATTAGTCACGTTCTATTTCAACACTCTCCCAGTATCTTGTTTTGGTTTATTTTCCCGTAAATATGTCCAAATGCCCCCAACCCGATTCGTAGGTTAACACTAACTAATAGGGTATCCATGCATTGCAACGGAATCCTAAACTTTATACATATAACAATATTTTCCTTCGACACATAAAACAAATCAATGAACTAAAAGATAATGATACACACATAGATAACAAAAAATACGTCATAAATCTCTTCAATATACATTGTTCTGATCATTAAAAATTTATTAGTATCTTTACAACACCTGCTGGTTATAGTACATGTTTAAGCGCAGCAACTCCGAGCTTGTACATTCCTGCCTTGTAGTTTAAATAAAAATGAATATGTTAACATCCAAAGGTCAAATTCAATTTCTGAAGTCATCAAATCTCAGATTTGCATAGCCAAATGTTTATATATGCCACATGCTGATTTGTGTTTTACATCCATTGAAGATGATTAGGGGGATAGTTTGAAAATGATGAAGGTATAGTATAACCTCACAAGACTTTGGGAGCCATGAGCAGTGGTAGGAGAAATCAGTAGCTCTGAAATCCCGTCAACCTGACACCTCACTATGCAGCTATGAAGATGGATGCTCTCACTTGATTCTGTACTCTAACATCTCCAAATTGATAGCTACCATTTGTGTGTGAAAATGCTAAGGAATTTGGCAGCCTACAGCTGGCAAAGATGGTGGCTGCCATAGCAACAACCAACGTAGGGCTGAGCTGGGAACACCCTGCAAACCTAACTATATAAGAATAAACTCCATAACTATGAGGCTATTGTCACCAAAATTTAACCAACCTTGGGTAGTGAAATACAAAATTCTATTGTATGAAGCAACACATAGTATTCCAAAACAAAGTTTGACAATCTTTTTAGGCATCATTAGAAATGATTTGATTACTTTTAGCCTTTTAGATTCTTCCGATCTGAAAAAATTAATTTATGTTCATCTGTTGCAACCCTATGTTCTTATATTCAATTATTACATAATTGTTTTCAATTAGTACAGTTGTTCAATCAGTATATGATCTCTGGTACACATCAAATTAGCTAAAGTTTAGGCAATGTTCTTGCAAGACAAGATCCCATTGGACTAAAAGCTGGAGGTCTCCAGAAAAACAGGGCATAAATTCTAAGAAGCATTGAATGAGAAGCAAGCTTGAGCTAATGAAAATTAAAAGATGACATTATGTTTTTCTACATATATGATATGTATCATATACACTGTATACCTATAACCACCTTATATTTTATAGGACAAAGGAAAACAGAAGCTTCCATGACATAAACCTCTAACACTATCCTTTAAGAAGCCGTGTTCTTATGACATAAAAATTCTACTGAGTATTCTTCTCTAAAAATTGTATGAATTATTTTACTTGAGACAGCACGAGTATATTACTATCATTCAATGTAGTATTTTTTCCTAACCATTTCAATATTTCAATTTTTTTGGGACAAATATTCGCATTCTGTGAAAGTAAACAGAGATTATCTAGCACTCTAAATATTTACTAAAAGTTGATTGATCAATGGAATTAAAAGAAACATATGAGGTGATAACTGGTTTGTAAAGATGAAAAAAATTTAACAAATTGCCAAGAGTGAGAATACCATACACTAATAAACACAAGAACTGCATATCAACATCATTTACTATCCATCTATACATATAATGCATCTCTCCCAAAACAGGACTCGTAAAGCATCATTAGATATCTTCTTTGCCTAATATCAATGTGGACCATTTAAAGATATAAGAATTGGAACAAAACATAAAAAAATTATGTTAGCAATTTTATTTCCATATGAATTTAAGAGTAAATCCCTAAAAAACTAACATTTCAAATAATAACAAAATGAAAATAGATAGTCTTTTGTAGGGTGGATCCAAGTTATAATGGTTGAGATTTGCTACACCTTTCTGGTATCTATTTCATACCATAAAAAAATATTCTTTTTTTTTTCGAATTTTGGCCAGGAGCTCTAGCAATCATTATAACAGAAGAACAACAGACGGGCTACAAACGCACACACACACGCGCTGCACCCGCCTCTTGCGCGCCCGGGCGAGTCCAGGACTCGAACTCGGGCGGGCTACTCGCAATCCGGCTGAGCAAGCCAACCGAGCGAAACGCTCGTCCGCTAAAAAAATATTCTTTCACACGATATTTCTTTTACCTATAAAAGTTAAGGGAATCCAATTATTATTATTTTAAAGTAAATGAATTGTTCTTATTATTAAGACATCTTATTAATATAGATTATAAAACAATATTTTATAGGCTAGTCCTGCGGATGCGCAGGTTGACGAGAAGTTAATTACATACCAATTTTCTGCTGCCAACCAATGCAATCACAATGACCCCTTTACATGACAGCAAAATAAGACTGACGGCAATCTAGGAAGAGTAGTGTGCGGACTGAAACTGCTCAGTCGGCGTGCCCGAACGTCCTCCAGTGGAGCGAGTGTTGGACCAGCCTGCGGTCTGGTTCGGCGTAGATGCACTCGCCCTTGTTGCACTCCCCGTGTCGGCAGTGCCAAAAGAACGTGTCCCGTGGTCGCGGCTCTTTGCCGACGAGCCGGACGAGCGTGCAGTCCGGTACGAGCGTCCGTCGGTGCTGGAACTGATCTCGGCCGACGATTTGTAGCTCGATCTGTACCGTCCGGCTGGCAAGGCATACACCGGCACCGGCATCTCCAGCGGGATTTCCGGCAGCGGCGCCTCGAACTGGAGCACGTTCATGGCCTGCCGGATTGACGGCCGGTAGGCGTAGTCCGGGTGCACACACCAAAGGCCCACGACCAAGGCGCGCTCCATCTCCCGCGGCTCGAACTCGCCGTCAAGCCGCTGGTCCGCGGTGTCGAGGAGCATGTCTCTCCCGTAGTTATCCCAGACCCACTGAACGAGCCGGACCTTGCTCTCGTCCTCCTGTGGGACGATGGGAATCCGGCCGCAGGCGATCTCGAGGAGGACGATCCCGAAGCTGTATACGTCGGACTCGGCGCTGGCCCGCATGGTCACCGCGCACTCTGGGTCCATGTAGCCGATGGTGCCGGCGAGCATCGTCGTGTGCGCGCCGAGGCTGTGGTCGATGAGGCGCGCCAGCCCGAAGTCTCCCAGCTTCGCGTTGAACGACGAGTCCAGCATCACGTTGCTTGGCTTGATGTCCCTGTGCACGACGCACTGCTCCCACTCCTGGTGCAGGTAGAGCAGTGCAGAGCCCATGCCAAGAATTATCTTGTACCTGCAAATTAAGGATGAATTCTCTGTCCTTGAACTGTAAAATGTGATTTGTTCATTGAATATTGATCGTACCTTACTGGCCAAGTCAGGATGTTTCTTGAGCTGTAGAGGTGGGTATCCAGGCTGCCGTTCGTCATGAGCTCGTAGACGAGCAAGAGCTCGTCGGCTTCGTGGCACCACCCGACGAGCTGTACAAGGTTGCGATGCCTGAGCCGGCTGATGACGGTCACCTCCGAGATATACTCCCTCCTCCCCTGTCTGGACGTTTTGGAAACCCTTTTGATGGCCACATGGAGGCCTTGATCGTGCAAGAGCCCTCGGTAGACAGCCCCAAAGCCGCCCTCGCCGAGCTTCTCCTCGTCGGAGAATCCCCGTGTTGCCTGGGACAGTTCTCTGTAACTGAATCTCCGAGGCCCTGTCCCTTTGTCGAACTCATTGTCCATGTCTGCGTCAAGAGGGATCTCTCCGTCTTCATGTGCTTCTTCCGTGTGTATGGTGTCCTTTCTTTTCAGATATTGGAGGTAGCAGAGCCATGCCGCTGAGGCAAGGAATATGAAGGTGCCAACGGATACCAGCCCAGCCATTAGACCTATGTTTTTGGTCTTTCCGGTTTTGCTTTCTGTCAGTGAACACTATGTTAGTAGACTTATAAGGTTCTTTGTGGTTTTAATGGTGGAACTAAAACAGGATGATACGTATTTCCGGGAAAAAAAATGATGCAAATTATACCATATCACCAAAACTATATCAAAAGCTCGTCACCGAAGTGCACAACACACGCTAAATTGTGTTCTCATAGTAGTATATAGTAGGAACGAGGTTTCAAATTTCGTTTTCGGTGTATATCTTGGAGGTGACCGAAATCCGAAATCTCAGTAGGATCTCAGAATTTTAAAAAAAATCTGGACAAAATCTAAAAATCAAATTTCAAATCTAGTCATTTCTCAACCGGGGTTTCACAGATTTCGACCGAATTTTTCGAGATTTCGGTCAAATTGAACCGACCAAAAAATAGTCAAATTTTTTTGAAATTTTTCGTGGATGGTCTTAACCATAAATACAATCAAATCCAGCCCACAAAAATAAAAAATCCAGCAAAAATCATCGAGATTTCGACCGAAATCACCGAGATCTCGTCGAGATTTTGAAAGGTGCTGTAGCATTTTAAATTTTTTAAATTTTCTTATCCGACCAAGATTTAGGATGTCGGAGGATCCAAAATCTTAACCGAGATTTTTGAAATCTCACTGAGATTTAGATCATGAGTAGAAAACCCCTCATTCATTGAGAGTGGATATTTCCTTTCCTCCAACATTCTTACATAATTACCGCATCCCAAACTAGGCCCAACTATTTGCACGCCACATAAATACTTCATATATGAAATATATATCAACTAAGTAGTACATCAGATTTATGAACCTCTTGCATCCAACTTATTCAAATAACTACATATACTTTCAAAGTTCAAAACATATAGAATTATTAAATTAAAGGAGAATGAAGGAAAACATAGCTAAATACAGGGGAAGCCACTTGCCGTTGTGGTCGGCGACGGCAACGCTGGTGAGAGTGGACTCGAACGACCAAGAGATAATCTGGTGACGCTCGACGAAATCCCCGGTGGCCGCCGAGAACCCGACCGCCGCGTACTGCGGCAGACCGGCCGCCCGGAGGTCGACGCTCGCGCTGACGTTGTGAGGATTTAGCTCCGGCAGGTCGTCGAACCGCAGGGTGGCCGAGAGCGTGCTCGCGTTGGCGTCATACCTGACCCACGCCGACATGATCCCGTTGAAGCTCGCGTCCGGCAGCGCCGCATACTCCATTGACGAGATGTTGTTGACGTCAACGCCGAGGTGATTGACGGTGTCGTTGGGGTCCCAGTCGTTCCTGAACGCGTCGAACTCCACGCCGACGGTCGGCGGGAAGTTGTTGTTGGCCGGGTTTTTGGGGTTGTTGAAGAGCGCGAGGAAGCCGCCGGTCGCGTCCTTTGGCAGGCTCGGCGGGTACGGCCCGACGAAGAACGCCATGCCATCACCCTGCAACACGCACGTGTTGGACACTTAGATAATTAGCAAAAGACAGGCACGAACAAATTTGTCAGAGATTTACCTGGTTCGTGTTGTTGATGGGCTTGATGACGAAGGTGAAGTTGCTGGTGAAGCTGGCGACCTTGCCGGTGCTGCTGTCCCAGAGCTGCACCGGCTGCCCGTGGGCCACCCGGCCGGTGTTCCAGGTCGAGGCTCTCGTCAGGTCGATGCGGTCGCGGGCGGGGGCGGAGTTGTTCATGTACGTGAGGTTGGCGTCGGCGAGGACGCCGGGGGCGGAGAAGTTGTAGTTGAAGCTAAGAGAGGTGACATGAGGAACGCAACTTGAAAGGAGCAAGTAGGGGAAGCTTAGGAAGAGGAGAAGCCTCTTCGCTCTCTTCATGGCCTTAACAGTATGGCTCTTGCTCAGGAATGTTACACGCTTATAATGTACGAACCTACTGCACTATCGGCGAAGGTTCAGGGAGAGCTTGTGGGTTGTGGCACAGTTGCCGGATTTTTGTAAACTTTTTTCCAATCGCGAACCAAATTTAACCAAAGCGGTTCGTATTTGCAGTGAAAATAAAAAAAAAGGCAAATCATGAACCCAAATCTGATACTACCACTCAAACTTATACTGCATGACCCAAAAATTCTTAGAAAAAGCTTTTTGTTATCGATGTAATAGCTATGTTATAGACAATCAAGAAAAATGTTAAACAAAAAGTGAAGGCACAAATAAAACCAAATCAATCTCTTTTCCTGATCAAAATTTGTAATTAATAAAGTTGAATTCTATAATTTAACTATTACAAATTAAATACAAGAAATAAATTGCAAAATTCAATAATTCATTACATTCAGATCACGAATTTCATAAAAGATTAATTGCAAATGAGGTCATTAAGATAACATAGATCACATAATTAAATTAAACTAATTAGCAAAGAACTAATATTACAACATAACTATTACAATGGAGTGCTATAAATTAAATTATAACACATGAGTATTAATTACAATTCTGATCACAAATTACTGTAATAAATAATTACATTTCAAAAATAGAAATTACAAGAATGTAAATCATAAAACACCAGTGTTCTTCAGAACTTCATTTGTAAAGCTTGCATTGGAAGGTTGCACACACATTAGAATGAAACCAATCAATAAATTAAATAATAGAATTAAATTAAATTGGGTTAGAAATTGCTGTCAGCTCGGTAAATTAAATTTATTGCACAAGGAGGTACCCGACATTGTCCAGGGGCCAATTCGGTGCCTCTTGCGATTTAATTTGCATCATTCGGCAAATCACAAACTTGTTTAAGTCGTAGACACGCATATTCTAAAATATCGCACGATAGAAGTACTTTACCCCTCGGTAAAACAGCAAAAAGCACACAGTGAATCAAGATAAACACAAGCAACTGTGCCTGGAGGATAGCACAACTCTCTCAATAGAAGTACCTGACCAACCATAAAACCCCAGCCTCAGAACCAAGCCAAACTGAAAGGGAGAGCCCAATTCAAGGTGATTCCTTAGTTAACATCCACACACACAAACACAAGCATCCAAGTAATCGAAGCAAGCCAGCCAAACTTCAGGAAGCAAGTAGCAGCCAGTAAGAGCTGAGCTCCAGGAGAAAATAGAGCAAGGCTAACCAAGTCCAGGATCACCCCAAAGGAACCTACCCATTCCTACATCTCCTTCCTCAGCACAACTCACAAAGCCACAACCCATTTTCTTTCCCTGCAGCCTGGTACTCTTCCATTCCATTCCTCAATAGAATCGGCATAGCATAGCAATAACAAAAGTGAAGTGGAACTGGAACTAGAATGGTGGTCTCAGTAATAAAATCAATCACCAGGGGTTACGTCGTGCGGCCCCTTAGTTCACAAATACTTCCCCGGCGTAATGCAAACCAAAGTCGTCGTCACGATGCCATCCAACCTGTGAAAATTGCTAAAAATTAAACATCATAGACCAAAAAGGAAATGATTCAACTGCATGGCATCAACTCATCATCTACCATGCAAATTGTTTCATAATGAAGCCACTGTGAAATATGCTGCAATCACATATTTAAGCACATCATAGATTATAGCTTCCACTTATCTCAGTGCAACCATATCCATTCCATTTTGTGATTTAGAAATTCATCATTATGCAATCATCAATCATAGATAATCAGTGGCTGAGATCAAGTAGACAAGGGGGAGGGATAGTGAGTTAGGGTTTACCACAACCTAGTCAAAACCAGAGGCAAACTGAGGTCGGCATTAGCAAGGGTGGAGCAACGTTGTGCCGGTAGAGTAGAGGAGCAGAAGAGGCCAGAGTAGGGGGAGGTAGCTGGCGCAAGGACCGGTGGTCCAAGGGGGGGCGTGGTTGTGCAGGCTGGCGTGGGCTATAGGCCGTGCGCACGTATGAGAGGAAGACCAAAGCCGGGAGCACGGCAAAAATAGTGGGATCAGCACCGATGAGAAGAGGTGAGGTAGCAGGCGGCAATAGATCGACGTACCGGCAGAGCCGAGGCTCGAGGAGAGCACCCAAGCTGGCTCAAGCCTAGAGAAGAAGAGGAGCCAGCAACTGGGGCCCAGGGTGGCGCAATGGGAGGCATCGGCAGTGCAAGGCGATCGGGAGGCAGATCTGAGGAAGAGGAGGCGATCGGGTGAGTGGATGTAATGCCCTAAGCTTGTAATTAAGGTAATTAAGTGCTTAAGTGTGCTTAGATTTGCTTGTTGGTTCTTATTTGGTGTTGCTTGTGTTCGGGGTTAAATCACTTGACTGTTCGATCGATTTTAGCCTGAAACTCTAAATATCGATCTAGGTCAAAAACCTTAGCAACCTAAACACTAGAGCCTTCCTTTGGTGTCCCTCAACTTTACTTTAGGACCCTCCGAGCAAAATTATGAACTTTGAAGTGAATTGTGGAGAAATCAGAGGTTTTGCTGTAAATCCGGAGCTACTGCCGGCCAGAGGGCCAGTGGTAGTACCGACGACATTGGGGCGGTATTGCCAGCCAAGTGGTATCAGCACGGCAATGGCACCCATACAACCGGCCGCTGTAGCCACATCGCCACGTCGCCAGTTCAGGAGACTTCCTCCCCTCCTTTACACCCCCTTGGCTCTCCACAGACGGATGGACAGACCGAAAGAGTCAACCAGATTCTGGAGGATATGTTAAGAGCTTGTGCATTAGCTTATGCTACCTCTTGGGATAAGAGTTTGCCGTATGCCGAGTTCAGTTACAACAATAGTTATCAAGCTAGTTTACAGATGTCACCTTTTGAGGCACTGTATGGTCGACCCTGTCGGACGCCATTGAATTGGAATGAGACCGGCGAGCGCCGTGTCTTCGGGCCTGATATTCTTCAAGAGGCTGAAGAGCAGATTGCCATGATTAGGGAAAGGTTGAAGATCGCCCAATCACGACAGAAGAGTTATGCTGACAACCGTCGCCGAGACCTGAATTTCGAACCAAAAGATTTCGTGTACCTCAGAGTCACGCCTCTCAGGGGAGTTAAGAGGTTCCATGCCAAAGGGAAACTCGTACCCCGTTATGTTGGACCATTTAAGATTTTGAGCCGCAGAGGCGAAGTTGCTTATCAGCTGGAGTTGCCACAGTCGTTAACAGGAGTACATGACGTATTCCATGTGTCCCAGTTGAAGAAGTGTCTCCGAGTGCCTGAGGAACAGACTCCGCTAGAGTCAATTGAGTTGCAAGAGGATTTGACTTATAAGGAACATCCCGTGAAGATTCTAGACACTATGGATCGAGAAACTAGAAATAAGTCAACCCGTTTCTGTAGAGTTCAGTGGAGCAATCATGAAGAAAGCGAAGTGACTTGGGAGCGCGAAGAGGATTTGAAGAAAGAGTTTCCAAGACTATTCTGTAGTGAGCCCTGAATCTCGGGGACGAGATTCTATTAAGGGGGGGGAGGTTTGTAACACCCCAAAATTTTGCTTTCCTTAAATTCATGTGTGATTTGGCACTTTGGTGAATTTTTGGAATTTCCTGGAATTTATTTGGATTTATTTGGATTTATTTGAATTTATTCCATTTTGAAATAATTAAAGAATTAAACTTTGCAAATAAAATTTTGTTGGAAATATTTTATTTGAGTCCAAAATGATCCAAAGTATTTTCCAGAATTTTTACGAAGTCTTTTGCTATTTTTAATGAATTAAATGAATTATCGAATTATTTTAATTATTAAATCATTTGGAAAATGCGAGTGGGTTTGCACTGTTCATCCGACCGAGCCCGAGTCAGACTCGAGTTCGAGTCCGACCCGAGCCAGCCGACTCGACCAAACCACGTTCGAACCCAAACCCACAGGGACCGTTGGATCGAGATCCAACGGTCATGATCGACCCGACCCCGACCCGAACCGTGTCTGGACCGGACCCGGTCGCGCCCGTGCGATCGTGGCCGTTGATCGCGCCACGTGGACGGTCCACCGTCATCGTCCCCGTCCGAATCCGCGCCGGATTCCTCCGCCGCGCCGCCGTACCCGATTAGGTTTCCGTCCCGGGCGCGGACGCCGAGGCTATTTAAAGCCCGGGTCACGCCCCGAGGTTGGCCGTTCCCGTGCGCACCCATTGCCCTAGCCGCCGCCGCTCGTAGCTCACCGACGCGCTCGCAATAGCTCGCCGTAGTTGGGCTTGCGCGCGTTTCGGTTTTGTGCACGTTCCGCCGCCGTTGAGCCGCCTCCGCCGCCACCGAAACGCAGATCTAGAACCTCAGGACGAGACGCACCAACCGGAACCACCCACGTCGCCGGAGGAGCCCCCAAACGCCGCATCAAGTGTCGTCGTCCTCGATTCCGGCCGCCGCTCGCCGCCGCACGCCATCGCCGCCTCGCGAGCTCTGTCAGCCGTCCGATCAAGATCGCACGGCTAGGATCTCGCCACGTCACCCCACCGGTGAGATCTCGCTTTGAACTCCAGATCCAATCCCGACCGTTGGATCTAGATCCAACGGTCCGAAATCAATGCGTTAACGCAAACGCGTCAACACTAGATCCAATCCGCGTCGTTGAATTTCAAATCAACGGCCGAGATCGAGCCACGCGTCCGGGAAGTTGGACCGACGCGGTCAGCGCCGTACGCGCGTGACGCTGACACGCTGGGCCCGCATGTCAGCGGCTGTCCCAGTCGAGCGCTGACGTCAGCAGTGACGTCACCCGAGGCGGACCCACATGTCAGCGACACGTGGATTCGTGGACCGAGTCCACGGTAGACCCGAGCCGAGCGTGGACCACGTCCATGGACCGGCTGACGTCAGTAGGCCAATCAGAAGCTGCCACGTGTCCTTGCTGACGCAATAATTAATTTCCGAAAAAGAAAATGATTTATTAATTCGAAATAATGATTTCAGATTTTGATTCAAACTTCAAACGCTTATAACTTTTGCGTTTCAACTCCGATTTGAGTGATTCAAATTTCTAAATTTGTATAAAATTGAGATCTACCTAAATATGAATTTTATTTAATTTTTGGACTAAATTTTTTCTCTGTAAAATTATTTAATTGATTATTTAAACTTTAAATAATCATAACTTTTGCAGTTTAACTCCAAATTTGACGATTCCAGTTTCTAAAAACTCATAAAATTATGTTCTCTCTGTTTATGGATTTTATTTGGATGTTTGGACACTTTTTGCCTATTGTTTATTTGTGTGTTGCTATTTGCACGCTTTACGAGTAGACGTTGAAGTGCCGGAAGGATTCGAAGGAGAAGTATTGACTCAGGATCCAACTCAAGACCAAGAACAAGTACTTTTTGAAGGCAAGTTGTGCTTTGACCATGTTGATCCTATTTTGAAACTTATTTTGATTTAACCTATTGCATGCTAAGTTCAAATAGAAAAATACTTTATTTAAATATGGGGGATTAGATAAGTACCAATTTGCTGTATGACACCTTGATTACTTAAATATGTGCCATGACCCCTTGTCACCCTAGTTGTGGTTTACTAGTTGGACATTATTAAATTGCCAACATGGGAAATTAGATCGTTGTAGTATACTGCCTAGACACACTTTCGTGCTCATGACATGATTTTGGACAATCAAATGTTAATATTGACTTAATGATATATTGAACCTGTTTTGGAAAGGTATCATGTGATGTTGATGGCACGTGGTGCATGGTAATCAACTGGGGTTTGATAAATAGTTTTTCGACCGGGGCATGTGGTAAGAATAATCAGGTGGGCCAGTTGTGGCATTGGGGATGTTGATTTGGTTCTTCGGGTAGTCTTGCCCTGGTCACCCTAAGGACTTCACCTTGCAAGCCTTTGAACTGGTCTAACGTGCAACCACATGTCTGTAATGGGACGGACCTAGTTGACTAAGTTGCTAATAACGTACCTGTGGGACCTCAGGAGGTCAACTACACCCTTTGTGTAAGTTGTACGGGGAGCGTCTGGCCGAGGCCAGTACCCATCTAACGGTTGATTGGCCTAAACTTCGCCTTAGCTAAGGGAAGGGTTAGTGTGCAATAACCGGGGAGGACCACTTGTATTGTTAGAAGTTTCCGAAAGACTTTGTTACGGGAACTCACCTTTGTGGTGTTTGACTGTATCTTATGGGTAAAGTGCATAACCTCTGCAGAGTGTAGAATCTATTCGAATAGCCGTGTCCGCGGTATTGGACATCGCTCGGGAATTACAGTCAAGGGTTAGATTTTCTCAAAAATAACTTGGATTTGAAAGGTTGGGTTGGATTAATAATGATGTTGTTGGAAATGTGGATTAGGATGGGAAAGGTGTTTATTAAACTCCTTGAAAAGTTATTTATGCTATACTTGTTTCTACTGCTTTCGAATCTACTTATGTTACTTGTCAAATCTTTGTTTCTTTGCCAAATATACCTTAAGCTATTCCTTTGTACCAAGCCATGCATATAGTATATTAGCCTTTGCATTACATTGCATGACTTGCCGAGTACCAAGTACTCACCCTTGCCACAATACAACACCAGTTGAAAGAGGAGACTACACCGGCTTTGGAGGAGGAGCTCCAAGAGGATCCGTCTACTTAGGAAGCGAGCCCGGTCGGTTGCTGTGGTATCTTGGATGGCGCCACGAAGTTATTTGATTTTCATTTGCTACTATTTCTCTCTTAATAAGTTTTAGCCTGCAAATCATACATTTGTAACTTGACCATAAGGTCGAGTAACCAGTTTGACTATTTAAATAAAGTACTTTATTAGTATCGAGTGGTATGATTGTGATATTTACCGATGTTAAGACTGTATGCACTAGCGCGTTCCTGGACTAGTGCTGAATACACAGAGGGTCCGGATTTGCAAATTCGGGGTCCCGACACTAGCCAAGGTGTGGAACAACTTCACCAAGCCCTAAGCAAGCTCCAAGACCGGTGGATTCGATCCCGGATCGATCCATTAGGTTTTGAGCTCAAACCCTAGATTTCCCCTTTTTCCTCTTTCTCCTCTTTTTGGTTTAGCCCTAGAAATATTGGTTAGAGGAGTTGATCGTTGCTTGGTTGAGTGTCTAGGGTTGAGTTGAGCTAAAAAGATTCAGCTAGCGTGAAAAGGTTCAATCTGAAAACTCTAATCGGCTTCTCGTCAGATTTATTCGTTTAAAAGTCATTTTCTTGAGATTTTGGAGTTTCTCTCAAAACCCTAGTTCCAAAAGTCAAGTAAATTACTTTTGGATATTCCCGATGCTACTAAAGTTTGATTCTTGCAAAAAGAATCAGGTTTGAACTTGAATCAGGTTGAAAATCAAAATTTGACAGTAATTAGGGTTATCGAGTTCAAAAGTTTCGAATCTAGGTCGAACAAACTCGAAACTTGTCGAGACCTGCGTGAATGGGTTCATAGCGTCGCTAGAATCCTAGCCATACAATTGTCGAGAAGTTTCGAACTCGTTTGCGTAAATTCCCCTTTTGGTCGAAATCCAAATCCTAGAAAGTCGGCATTACCATTGTTGTAGTTCCGGTAGTACCACCTAGAGCGGTAGTACCGCAAATACAATGCTGGTAGCTTTATTCCAGTGAGCTACCCCTTTCGGCTCTGGAACTCCTGCACTACCGGAGTTAGAGGCCGGTAGTACTGCCTGAGTTGTAGTACAGCACGTAACCCGCTGGTAGTTATTCTCCATAGAGCACCTCGTTTGATCCCCCGCTATCGGCACTACCGCGCCTCAGATGTCGATACTGCCGGTGGTCGGTAGTACCACCGGTGCATGACGGTACTGCCGGGCTCCAACGATAGTACCGCACCTTGCACTTCGGTACTGCTGGGTGCCCTGCATTTGCGGTAAGTCCTTTTTAGTCCAGGTTAGTTTTCATTTTTCGATTCCAATTCGTTTTCACATTTGTTTCTATCTACCTTATTTGATTCATTTTCATTTGTCTTTTCGCTTGATCGCGTAGATGCTGGCATTTCAGAGCGCGTCGACGATGATCCCGACTGCGACCCCGATCTCGAATTCGTTGAAGAGAAAATAGGCAAGCACCTCCTTTGATCATATTGATCCCATAATTGCAAAGTTTAATTTTTTTTTGGGTCAAAACTATTATGCATGTGTGTATGTTCTATAAAGTTGCTATCTTGTGGGTAATTGATAGATAAACCCAAGATTGGTGGATTACCTTAATCGTAGCTCATATGAGAACCTTGTGAAACCTAAGGTTAGTTTAAACATAGTAGTAAATGTTAAATGGGTATAATCGCTTTAGTAAATTGCATATGCTTAGCCAAGCTATAGAAAGTGTTGAATTAGATTCGAAAAGCAATCAAAAGAAGATTCAATCAAAATGTGTTTTCTTTTTGAAATGATTAAATGGTGCGGTTATTTTGGTAAAAAATGTAAAATTTATTATTTGAACATGGGCGAGATGTATGGTATATTGTGGTTGGACGTGCAAGGGATGGACTTGCACGATGTTTGGATGGATATTGTGATTGTGATTAAACGTACAAGGGATGGACTTGTATGGTGCAAGGGCTGAACTTACACGTGGTTTAATGGAAGATCTCGCCTGAGTCAGTTAAGGACTGAACTTGATACTATCAACTGAGTCAAACAGTACAACCACATGTGCTAGTATGGGATAGTCTTAACTCAGTATAGTAGTTGGGGAATAACCTTGCATTGCAGAAGGCAGGAGTTGTATGGACGCTCTGATGGACTAGAGTCGTTCTAGGAGCTGCCACCTGGGGGTACGGGGTTGGAGTATTCCGATACAATGGTATATACCTTACTATAGAGTAAAGGACATGATGGGGTGTAACCATCATCGGAACTACGTGTGAGCAGGATTGAAAGGGCGCGATGGGGGTACCAACGTGAGTACTATGTACGGGCTATACTTCAACCCAGTCTGGAAGAGCTCGATGGGGGTACCATCGTGAGTACTGTGTGTACGGGCTGTACTTCCACTCCCAGCAAGGGGCAAACATCACCGGGTTGGTGCAAGGTTAGACTCTAGCGAATGGAACGGTTACATCACAATCTAGCAAAACGGGTACGATGAGTATCACGTGGTATGGTTAACATGATTGCTAGAATGTGTCATGTGGGTAAAGTATATGATCTTTGCAGAGAATAAACCTAATCGATTAGCCGTGCTCACGGACAAGAGCAGCTTGGGATATAATGTCAAGTATAGATTTTTCGGTTTTGGTTTTGGTAAAATAGTTTGGAAAATTGTGTTGGTGTTTGATTAATGGTTTAGTATATGGAAATGGTACAACGGTTCGATTTGGATTATGATTTGGAAATCAATATGGAAATGGTATAATGATGGATTGGTTTATGATTATGATGGATCGGATTGGTGGATTGATGAATGGTAGGAGATCCATTCGTTGTTGTGGCCTGGGTGGTCACAACTGTGATGTTATTCAAATGTTTACTTTATTGTACTTAATTTCTTATCAATTGCTCTTTTACTGGTTCAATTTCAACGTATGTACTACTCTATTGCAAATAAATTCAGCTTCATACTAAAAACCAGACTTAGGGCTTGTTTGGGAACTCCAATCCCGGCCGGGATCCCGGCGAGTTCCCCGGAAAGGTTCCCCGTTGACCCAATCCTGGGATGATTTTCTCAGCGGCTGTTTGGGAGAGAAGTGGGAGAGGGAAATCTTCCCTAATCCCGGCCAAAACCCTGGGGAAAATATAATCTACTCCCAACAAGAATTTTTTTTCCCCGTCTCGTACCGGGCCAGTGCGTGAACGAAGTTCTCAACGGTGGTGGAAGCAGCGATTAGGAGCGGCGAAGCAAGCTCTCGACGACGGCGGTGGCGATGCTCCCGGTGGCGGCGCGGATCTGAGCTCCCGACGGCCTACAGCGGCGGCGGTATGGATCTGAGCTCCCGGCGGCCTACGGCGGCGGCGGCGGCGCGGATCTGACCCCCTGGCGATGCCTCTCCGTCATGGCTCCCGGCATGCTGCGAGGGGGAGGAGGAGGAGGCGGTGTGCTGCGAGGGGGAGAGGAGGCGGCGGCAGGGGAGAGGAGGCGGCGCAAATATGATTTAGAAATTTCTCGCTTGCCTCAACTCAACTGATGCGCCGCCTCTGGGACCTGCGCGGCCGGCTGAAGGCCTTAGCCACCGATACACGCGGTGGAAAGAGCGGAGCCGCGATGACCGGTTGCTCGACGGAGAGGAAGGCGAGGTTTCCTCCAACCCGAGGTGTTCTTCCGGCCGCAAAGAAGGGGCGAAACTGAGCAGAGAAGGGGCAGTTTAGCTGACTCTCTACCTGCCCATAAGCGATTCCCTAGCCAATGTGTGCATCTGGTAAGGGGTGAACTTGTCAACTGACTTGCATAAAATTTCTCTTCTTGTTAAATTGTTGCAAGACCAAGAAAGGTACAGATAATTTGTTTGACTCAATACACGACTATAGTTTCTTAGCATTCTTACAAAAAAGAAGCATCAGTCCATACTTTTGAAGTGCAGCTTGCGAGACACTTCTTCCTATCTGAATATGAAAAAAAGGAAATTACAGTTTATTGCAGGTGGTATGATATGTTTTGTCCAGACAAAATGCCTTTTACATGCCAATACTGATAAAGTACATTTCAATTGAAATTTTCCCTTCAAGTCCATGAGAGGTAAAGGCTTCAATTTGCGCTTCTATCCTACCCTTTTTTTACGCAGGGGAAATTGGTTATATGCCACCAGACTGTGTAATATCATGATGTATAATCTTGTACTGATCTTATACTGGATTTTTTTTTTCTGATTTTTTAGATATTTTTTGATATTTAGGGTTTTCATCACCATGCCTTCCAAATGGTGACGGGGAATATTTTCCGAAGGGGTTTATTTCCCCAAGGGATTAAGAGGGATTCAATGTGTCACTTAAAATCCCCTTAGGGATTTTATTCCCTAGGATTTTCTGCCCTAACATCCAAACAAGCCCTTAGTGTAGAAACCTTCATCCATTGATTTAACCCAGTATTTATTATTATTTCCATACACAAAAGTCTTGCGAGTACATACGTGTACTCACCGTTTGCTCTCACGAATTTTGATTAGAAGAAAGTAATGAAGATCCACTCGATGATTCGCAGTTCGTGCCAGGCTTCGACGATTTCTGAGTTGGGTAACTGGGACTTCCCCAGTCGTTTGCCTTTGGGTTGTGGATGGCACACCGCAGAGTTTCATTTTGGTCTTGTATTGGATTTGCTTGTATCCATTCTTTCTGTAATGCATTTGGCAAGTCGGCCGTAACTTGTAAAGTATCAATTGTAATAGCCATATCCTTTATTAAAATCAAATAGTTGTGTATGTGGTTGTGATTCATCTCGGAATTAGTGTGAACGGAACTCTCCTATTCACGTAATGACGGACAGTAGAGGTACGGACTACACTAATCCCGGGACTGGCCCCACAGTGGAGAAGAGAGGATCAGGCGAATAGGGGGAGAGGAAGAAGAAATAGAGAGAGGGAGAGGATAATTCTTCCTGATCAAGTGAAGAGAAAAAGAAAAAAGGAAAGAAAGAAAAAAAGAAGAAAAAGAAAGAGAAAGAGAACAATTGGAAAAAGAGAAGATTTTTAAAAGTGCATAAAATACATAACTAATTAAAAAAATAATCACACCATAACATTACGTTAATGATCGTGTGAAAACTTGCCACAATTAAATAAATTTGTAGAAAAATAAAAGAAGAAAAAAGAAAGGAGAAAAACAAGAAAAATATAATTTTAGTTAAATTAATAAATTTATGAATCAATTCGTCCATGTGAATAACTTACCTTTAGGCCGAATCAATTAAAAATCTATTAAATCAATATTTTTAGTCGGACAAACTTTTAACTAAAGCGTGATCGTATAAATCGAATAAAGCTCTAAAAATCACAAAATAAATTTAATAAATCTTAAAATAATGAGAAGAGCATGTTAGACACTTCAAATTATATAAAAATAATACTTTAAATGAGTAAAGAAAATTGACCAAAATATGGTATTCAGGTAATTTTTGGATTTAATTCTAGCCAAACCATTGATCTGCGATTGGGTAAGTAAAGTAAATAATCTTAATAGTCACCATAATAAACCAATTAAGAAAAATAATACTTTAAATGAGTAAAGAAAATTGACCAAAATAACTTGCAATGCAAATCAATTCGCATGGATATATACAGTATGCAATTAGCAAAAATCTAAACAAAAGCTAAATTAGATAGAAGACCCCGTAGAAAATTTAAACATTGTCATTAGTTATTATAATAAATAAAATTGGATAATCATAGTTAGGCCGATGCATCAAACTAAAATACGCTAAAATAGAACACACCAACGTAAATTATTGCAAATTATAATGCTAATAATTAAAACACACCAAGTCAAAAGGCAACAAATTAATATATATATATACCAAAGTTAAATAAACAACATATATGCATCTAACAAAATCGAGTTAAAGAAAAGATAAGAATGACCAGTGGAAGAAAAGAACGAAAAGAAGACGATACAACAACAACAACAACAATAAGCATAAGAAATATGTGTACGCACACAAGAAGTAAATGATGCTAGCAAACCTCCTTTCAAGTAATTAAACAAATAGCACGATGGATCGAGTAAGCTTATAACTAATTCTTAATGATCAAGAAAATAAAGTTAAGTAGGCGAATATAACCTACTACAATTCAAAAAAGAGTCGAATCCCATGGATTACTTAGTAAATCAATCATAAATCGAGTTGGCAATGTTCAAATTATTTAAGGAAACAAAATAAACCAATTAAGAGGGGAATGAACTCAATTCGATAAAAAAATTAGGAACTAACTAATTGTAGCAATTGTCATATTGATTGAAACAGTTAAGTCCTACCTAGGCTAAAGTATAATTTAAATCAAATTAGCATCAAACTAAAATGTAATAAGTCAAATCATTCCATACTGAAATACGCCCAGTTAAAGATGTCAATTTAAAGTCCCCAAAATGAAATACGCAGCAAGCATGCATACAGTAATTTAATATAAGTTAAGGAAAAGGTTAGACACCGTAAAATATGTAAAAATCTATTAGCCACTAAATATGGCGCCTTTGTAATTTTAAAAATGAAGTTCAACTTGTCTAGTAATCATTTTCAGCAACTGTGAGAGGACGGTTATTTTCATCAAAATCCAAGCAAACTCCCTTATCCATGTTTATGAAATGGTTTTGCAAAATGTTTGTGAAATTCACCGATGCATGGTAAAATCCTATTTAATTAAAATTTAAATCGATTGTTGGATAAACTGACTCAACCAACAGGAAGTCGGGGTGAGTTGTTAAATAGTGGGTGGAGAGTGCCATGATTGTTGTTCCCGGTGGGGCCCTCTTCATAGGGATATAATATAAGGTTGAAACCACTTGTCGGCGTATTTTACGCCAGGGTACCCACTCCCCCGCAACAAATGCGACCACCGGGCGGGCAGGGCGCGTCCGGGCCCACCGCCACGACGAGCAGTAGCTCCCCAGTGTGGTCGCCCAGTGGACAGGAGGCGATCAGGCCACACCACTGGGCGCCCAGGAAGGTGGTCGCCTGGGCGATGTGGCGATCGAGCGCGCCATTGGGCGCCAAAGAAGGTGGTCGCCAGGGACACGTGGCGTCGAGCCACACCCTGGCGCCAAAGAAGGTGGTCGCCCAGTGGACACGTGGCGATCAGGCCACACCCCTGGGCGACCAGCGAGGTGGTCGCCCAGTGGACACGTGGCGATCAGGCCACACCCCTGGGCGACCAGCGAGGTGGTCGCCCAGTGGACACGTGGCGATCAGGCCACCCCACTGGGCGCCCAGCAAGGTGGTCGCCCAGTGGACGTGTGGCGATCAGGCCACCCCACTGGGTGCCCAGCGAGGTGGTCGCCCAGAGGACACGTGGCATGCTGGCCACTCCCCTGGCACCCTCCCCCGAGGCCGCAGTGCCTGGATCAAGGACATTTAATGCGAGTCGTGCGCATTAGATGCAAAGCGTGGAGGTTGCCGTGTGGCGGCGTGTCTTCCCCAGGCGTGCATTAATTACGGTTGACATCACGGCAGCACCTCACCCCCTGACGGAACGAGCGGCGTTGGTGGGCGTGGGGCCCGAAGCGGGGGTGTGACGGCTGCGGCAGACATTAATGGGATGTAAGAGCAGTGATGTGCGCATTAAATGCGCCCGTGGCAGTGTAATGAGTATGGCTTGCGGTGTAAGCCTCCCATGCGCCCCCGCCAGCCCAAGTATAAAAGGGAGCCAGGGTGCATGGGAGAAGGGGCTGGACCCATTGACGATAGGTTCTAGACTCTCAAGTTAGGATTCCCAGCGGACATCTCGGAACACAAGCAATACCAAGAGAAGCAGGACTAGGGTTGTTACTCTTCGGAGGGCCCGAACCTGGGTAAAGTTCTTGCGTCCCCCTGTTCTTCTGAGCTCCCCGGTACTCCGTTCATCTTCCTCCCTCCGGCGATTGCACCGAAAGCCCCCCGTCCGAACCTCATAAGCACCCGACTCGGAGGTGCCTGTTGGCTAGTACACCGACAGTGGCGCGCCAGGTAGGGGCTATTGGTGGTTAGATTGCCCTCCTTCTGTTTCCGGTTCGAAGCTCAGAAGAAGTCGGGGCGATCGTCTGCATGGCGGAGTCGCACTCCAAGCGCAGCAATCTACTCGAGGAAAGCAGCGCCTGTAGCCGGTCCTGGCGCCCGGGGAAGGAGCCGGGCCAGCCGGGTCCCTCCGCTGTGGGAGAAGCGCGCGGCTTCGCACGCCAGTCGGCTGTCCAGCGGCGCTTGGCGGCTGAGGGCGACACCCAGCGAAGCCTTCATGCGGCCCGGCTACTCCTCGATCACCCTCCAGTACCGCTGGGGGACAGCACCCCAGCCACTCCATGGCTGCGGGATATCGTCCACCTAGTCGACACCGCTCAACAACAGGTCGAAGCGGCAACCCGGTAGGGCTTAGGTGCGTGGCGGCAAGGAAGCGCGGCCAGCCTTAAGGTTCCAGTCGTCACACAACAACTTCCCCCGGCCTCAAGGGCCGGGACAAGGGGAAGGGAGCCCTAGTTGCAGCCCCCTCCGTCACAGGGGGACGTGCATGTGACTCCGCTTCTTCTCGCGGTCCCCCCGAGTCCAGGGGGAATCGCGAAGATCTCAGATCGCGCCTGGACGAGAGGCGGCTCCAGCGCGACGGTGACCTACGTCACGCTCTCAGGGGGCGTCGCGAGCGTTCGCAGTAGTGTGCTAACCCCCGGGCACTTGTTGGTCAGTAGGGGGCTTCCCCCTCTGATTCCGGGGAGAGCGCAGAATCACACTCCTCATCCCCTTCTCAGGATCGAGGGGCTGGCGAACGACGCTGCTCCCCCTACAACGTTGGATGCCAGGCGTTTTCTCTCCACCTCCGGCAAGCCGCGTGGCCGGAGAGATTCCATCCTGCCTCCATCGAGAAATACGACGGCACCACCAACCCGGAGGAGTTCCTGCAAATCTACACCACGGTGGTGCGTCTTTCTTTGGAGGGTGCGAGAAGGTTATGGCCAACTACCTCCCGGCGTCGCCGACGGGCTCGGCCGATCTGGCTACTTAACCTCCGCGAGGCTCAGTGCACTCGTGGGAGGAGTCTGCGACATTTTAAATCGCTAATTTCTGAGGCTCCTACGCTCAACCAGCGTGGAGGATGACCTCCACGCCCGGGAGCGTATGAGGAGGAGTTCTGAGAGAATTCATCCGGCGGTTTAGCCATCGCCGCAACACGATCCCCGGATCTACGGCGATCCAATAATCATCGCTGCGTTCGGAGGGGGTCCGGACCGAAGATGCGGGAAAAGATGGCTACCCGCACCATCACAACCACCTCCGAGCTGTTCTCCCTGGCACACAAGTGCGCCAGGGCAGCGGAGGCCCGGGAATGCACGACGAGGCCATCCGGCCTCAGCGACGTCGGCACCCCGAAGTCCTCCGATCGCAAGAAGAAGAAGAAGCGGAAGGAGGCCGCCACTAGAGAAGTCCTGGTTGCCGAGCCGGAACCCAAACCCCGGCGTCGCGACGATCAGGACCGAAGGGGCGAGCGTCGGGACCGGCGTGGCGACCGCAGGGACCGCCGCTCGCCCCGTCGCGAAGATGACGGGGGCAAGCCTTATTGCCCCATCCATCGAACAAGTGGGCACGACTTGGAGGACTGCCAAGTTGTGTCCAAGCTGGTAGATCGGCGACTCAAGAAGCGCCACGAAAACGACTGTGAAGACGACGACGATGAAGACCCAGCTCCGCTGGCTTTCCAGCAGGCGGAGCACACGGTGGTTCAACCACCTACTCATCGAACTCGCAGTACAAGCGGGATCTAAGGCAGGTTTGTGCCACAGTATCATCCTCCGGGGCGGGCAGGCTGCTGAAGTGGTCAGAGCAACCAATCATTTTCAGCCGGGCCGACCACCCGGAGAACGTTTCCGGCCCGACCCATCTGCCGATCGTGGTCTCCCCCACGGTTCGCAACACGAAGCTCGGGCGGGTCCTTGTTGATGGAGGTAGCGCCATCAATTTGCTATCTGTTGGGGCGTACCAAGCGCTCCAGATACCATATGAGGAGCTACGCCCGGCCCCACTTTTCTACAGAGTTGCCCCCGGGGTGGGCCTCTTGCCCCTGGGACAGGTCCGGCTGCCTGTTACGTTCGGGAGTGCGAAAAACTTCCGGACGGAGCTGGTCGACTTCGAGGTCACCAACTTCGACCTCCCTTACAACGCCTTGCTTGGCCGTCCGGCCCTGGTCAAGTTCATGGCGGTCGCTCACTACGCCTACATGCTGGTGAAGATTCTCGGGCCTGGGGGTCCAATTACGGTGAAGGTGGATAGACTGGAAGCCCTGTGTCTCAGCAAACAGCTGCAGGACCTGGCCGACACCACCTGCTCGGCGCGCGATAAAGACGACAGCCCGGGCTCCCCCTCGGTCAGGACCCGCGCTTCGCCCAGACCTTCGGGCGAGGCGAAGGCGGTCCCCGTGGGCGAGGACGGCTCGGGCAAGGTCGTCAAGATCGGCACCGACCTCAGCGCCAAATAGGAAGGCGCGCTTGTCACCTTCCTCCGGTCTAACCTAGATGTGTTCTCTTGGGAACCATCAGAAATGATCGGGGTCCCTAGGGAGGTGATCGAGCACCGATTGGCAACGCTCCCTGGAGCGCACCCGGTTCGACAAAAGATCCGGCGGCAGGCGCCAGAGCGGCAGGACGCCATTCGGGACGAGGTAGAGAAGCTTTTGTCTGCCAAGATTGTGCGGGAGGCCACCTATCCGGAGTGGCTGGCCAACCCCGTGCTTGTAAAGAAGTCCAACGGGAAGTGGCGAATGTGCATCGACTTCACCGACCTCAACAAAGCCTGCCCCAAGGACCCGTACCCCCTGCCGCGGATAGACATCGTCGTCGACTCCACGGCGGGGTGTGAAGCTCTGTGCTTCCTCGACGCCTACTCCGGTTACCATCAGATCAGTATGGCGCAGGAAGACGAAGAAAAAACTGCCTTTGTGACTCCTCTCGGTGTATATTGCTATGTCAAGATGCCTTTCGGGCTGAAGAATGCTGGTGCCACCTATCAGCGGGCCATGCACATTGTGTTTCGGCCCCAAATAGGGAAGAACCTCGAAGTGTATGTGGATGATCTAGTAGTAAAAACAAAAAAGGCCGATGAGCTTGTCCAGGACCTAGAAGAGACCTTCTCCCGCCTCAAAAAATACTGTATAAAGTTGAATCCCAAGAAGTGCGTGTTTGGCGTCTCATCCGGGAAGCTACTCGGGTTCCTAGTCTCCAGCCACGGGATCGAGGTCAACCCAGAGAAGATAGAAGCGATTGAGCGGATGCAGCCGCCTACCCAGCTCAAGCAACTGCAATGCTTGACTGGCCGGCTGGCCTCCCTGGGCCGGTTCATAGCCCGGCTAGGGGAGAAAAGCCTGCCGTTGTTCAAGCTATTGAAGAAGACCAACTCGTTTGAATGGACCCAGAAGCCCAGCAGGCGTTTGAAGGCTTGAAGAAGTACCTCTCCTCTCCCGGTCTTTGGTCGCCCCAGGCCGGGTGAGCCATCTTTGCTGTATGTGGCGGCTAGCCCCTCCGTAGTGAGCGCGGCGCTGGTGGCGGAGCGAGAAGGCGTCCAACGGCTGGTCTATTACATCAGCAAGGTGCTTCACGACGCAGAAACAAGGTACCCTCAGGCTCAGAAGATGATCTATGCCGTGGTAGTGACGTCAAGAAAGTCGCGGCACTATTTCCAAGGGAGGGAGATCACGGTGGTCTCCTCATACCCCCTGCGCGAGATCCTCCACAACTGTGAAGCAGAGGGCCGCATCGCAAAGTGGTCTGTCGAGCTGGGGGAGTTCGGTGTCAAGTTTGCTCCTCGTACCGCGATAAAGAGTCAAAGGCTGGCGGACTTCGTCATCGAGTGGACTCCAGCCGAGTTCGAAGCCGACGAGGTCCCCGCGCCCTCCCCCTGGACACTCTTCTTCGACGGGTCCTTCAGGCTCGAAGGCGTGGGGGCTGGGGTCCTCCTGGTCTCTCCGACCGGGGACCTCCTCAAGTGCATGGTCCTCCTCGACTTCAAAGCCACTAACAACATCGCCGAATACAAGGGCTTGCTGGCTGGGCTTCGGGCCGCTGCAGCCATTGGTGTTCGGCGCCTTCAAGTAAAGGGCGATTCCCTGCTGGTCGTCAACCAAGCAAGAAAGGACTTCTCCTGTCCTGACCCCGTCATGGTAGCGTACCTGGCGGAGGTCAGGAAATTTGAGCGGCACTTCGAAGGGTTGGGGTACACTCATATCCCCCGGCGTGACAACTACTTGGCGGATGAGCTTGCTCGGCTCGCCTCAATAAGATCTCCTGTCCCGGTCAGGGTCTTTGAAGAAAGGCTTCCACGACTGTCCATCGCAGCCCCCCGCCCCTGGTAGGGACGATGGTGACGCCGCTTCAGCCCTCGCTCCCGGAGGGAAAGTGGTTCCGGTGGAAACGCCTGGCCAGGCGGAGTACCCGGGCGACCACCTCGTGGTCGCTGCACTTGACCGGGAAGGCACATGGATGGATCCGATCCTGGCCTACCTGCGGGATCAAGTGTGCCCCGACGATGATGCGTCAGCAGAGAAGGTAGCACGAAAGGCCAAGTGCTATACCCTGGTGGGCGGGGACCTGTACCGCCGGGGTAAGAACGGAATTCTTCTGAAGTGCATCACTCTGGAAGAGGGGAGCGGTTTGCTCTCGGATATCCATGGAAGCGTGTGTGGGAGCCATGTGTCCGGATGAACGATGGCGGGAAAAGCTTTCCGTCAAGGGTTCTATTGGCCAACCGCCCTCCAGGATGCTTGCGAGCTGGTGAGGAGATGTGAAGCGTGCCAGTTCCACGCCAAGCAGATCCACCAACCAGCCCAGGCCCTGCAAACTATCCCGCTCTCTTGGCCCTTTGCGGTCTGGGGGCTGGACATCCTGGGCCCATTCCCGCGGGCCACAGGGGGCTACACCCATTTGTTTGTCGCCATCGACAAGTTCACTAAGTGGGTGGAAGCCGAGGCGGTAAGATCCATCACCGCTGCAGCTGCGGTCAAGTTCATGTAGGGGATTTTCGCCCGCTTTGGGGTCGCCAACCGCATCATCACTGACAACGGCGCACAGTTCACCAGCGCGGCCTTCCTGGACTTCTGCGAAGAGATGGGCACCAAGGTCTGTTTTGCCTCGGTTGCCCACCCGAGGAGCAACGGGCAAGTAGAGCGGGCCAACGCGCTGGTGCTGAAGGGCCTCAAGACCCGGGCGTTTGATCGACTCCATAAACATGGTGCCCGATGGACTGAAGAGCTCCCGGCTGTGTTGTGGTCACTTCGGACTACCCCTAGCCGGGCCACCGGGGAAACCCCCTTCTTCCTGGTCTACGGCGCGGAAGCTGTCCTCCCTTCGGAACTGGAGCTGGGATCGCCACACGTTGCTGCGTTCGTGGAAGGAGACCAGGAGGATCTGCGCCGGGACGATGTCAACCTCCTGGAAGAGGCGCGGGATCGGGCGGCTCTGCGCGCCGCGAGGTACCAGCAAAGTCTCAGGCGGTACCACGCCTCCCGGGTCAAGGAGAGAACACTGGCAGTGGGCGACTTGGTCTTGCGGAGAATCCAGTCGCATGCCGGGTCGCATAAACTGTCTCCCCAGTGGGAGGGACCCTTCAAAGTGGTCTCAGTCTCTCGTCCCGGGGTGGTCAGGCTGGCCACTGAAGACGGCGAAGAGCTGACGAACTCCCAGAACATAGAAAATCTGCGCAAATTCTACCCTTGATCGGTTGTAAGTCCCAGGCTCTGTTCCCCGACCGGCCGGAGTGTGTCTTCCTCTCCACCGCTGGTCGGGGGAGGCCTTCTGTTTAAAATTAAATATTCACTTTCTTTATCCGAAATAATTGTTCTTCCTACCCCCTTTTCGGTCTCTTGCCCACTGTTGGGCAGTGCCAGGGCACTTGCCCCTGGTACCCTGCGGCCTTGCAAAAACCCAGTAGCAAAGGCGGAACCGCTAAGTGAGAGCGGTGTGCAGGAGTGGGCGATTGGACGGCTAGTTCAGCATGATCTCTGGCACGGTCATGACACTCCGGGTGTCCCCATGGGGGTCGGCGACTTGAGCACCATTGCCAAAAACCTAAGGTCTTGCCACGACTCACTAAGCGTTCGCTCCCTAAAGGCTATCTGGGAGGCAAAATTTTGCTAAGGCCAGGGGGTTCGAGGGAAGTGACTCCCTGGCACAAGACCTTAAGTCTTTAAGAGATCGTGTGCTTGTTCGTGCGGAGCCGGAAGGATTAGGGTGAAAGCGGACTGTAAGTGACATAGTGGGAAGCTTGTGCTTCCGCTTCATTTAAAAATGTTTAGCATCCAAAGTCTTTACAGGAGAAAGCAAAAAGAGCTACGCTACTGGGGGAGCTGGGGGGTCCTCCTCGTCCTCCGCTACCGCCTCGGCAGCCGCCACGTCTTCGGCAATTGGGCCAACGTCCAGCCTCAGCGCCACATCCTCCGCTGCCGCCTCCATCTGGGGGTTCTCCATCGCCAATCAAGCGGCAACTCGCCGAGGCGTCGTGGACTCCGCTCCTCACTCGCTGCGCCCGATGCTTCAACCCCCTGGACAGTGGCCGCGGGGTCAAAGTTGGCGTCACGGCTAGCGCGACAAGGCCGCGTGCCAGCGTGGCCGCCGCAACTGCGCGCCCCTCCTGGGCGGACCGGGCGGTAAGGGCGGCGGGCAGGCGCGTGAGGAAGTCCGCGGTTCGGCTGAGGCAGAACGCGTAATGCTGCGGCTTCTCCTCCCGCGGACCCGGCTGCTCCAGTCCCAGTGGAGCAAGGCTGGCCACCGTCCGGTTGAAGGCGTGGCGCAGCATCCTTATGGTGTCCACCTCCGACTGGGCCCGATCGACCCTCTCCGCCTCCAGCTCCGCGGAGAGCTCCCCGACGCGGCGGGCGCTCTGCTCCCGCTGCTCTCGCTCCCGCCGCAGCTGCAGCTCCAGCCCCGCCCCCCGTTCGCGCAAGTCTTCCACCTCCTTGCGGAGGCGGTTGATTTCGGCTCCCGCCTCCATCAGCCGCTCCCTGCTCGTCTCCAGACGGCTGCTCGTGCTGGAGTAGAGCTCGCCAAGAGCCGCCAGCAGAGCGTCCGCGTCTGCCGAAGGAACGGAGGCGGTGGGGGGCTCCGGGGTAGGCATGGGGTCCGCGCCCGGGCTGGTACTTGAACGGCGGCAGCAGCGACCACCTGGGGATCGTCCCCCTCCACCTGCTCGTCCTGGGGCTCGGTGACCCCGGGCGGCACAGCCCCCGCGGCCGCAGTGCCTTGATCGTCCCCGGCTTGGGCGGCGGGGACATCCGGAGCGGGAACCCTAGAAAAGGGGAGGAAACAATGGTAAGACACGACTCGAAGGGACTTAACTTTCATATTGCATGTACGTTTTTGAATGAGTACCTAGGTGGCGGTCTCGGGAATCGGGCACGCCGGGCGAGACCCGGCCCAGCGGTGCTATCGGTGCAGATCTGGCGGCCTAAGGACCCGGCCCCGTGGCGAGGAAGAAATGCATTCTTGGAGGCGGCGCCGGAGAAAAGCGCCGGCTTTGGTGGCGGCGGTGGCGACGGCGGCGGCCGTTGCATCGTCGTCGAAGCCGGCGGCGGCAGCCGTTGCACCATCGTCGGAGCCGGCGTAGGCGGAAAAAGAATCGGCGCTGGAGGGTCCATCGTCACCACCCCAACGGGGGCAAGGGAAGACGAAGTCCCGCCGGTCGACAAACCCCCCGCCACCATTGAGGAGCCTGCCGCCGCAGCGGAAGAAGTTCCCACGGCCGCTGTGGAAGATCCCACCCCGGCCGAGCCCAAGAGGCGGGGTCTTTGGGTAGGCCCGCCGGCGGCATCGTCGTCGTCTGGGCGCCTGCGTCTCCCTTGGTCACCTCTCCCCTGGCCCCCGGCGGGAGGAGGGTCCCGGATTGTCAGGGTCGCCTGGCGTGTCACAACGGGTGTGCCCATGGCGTCCATCGACGGCATGGCGCGGACTATCGCCGCGCGCTCCCCGGGCGATAACCGGCAGAGCGGGACCGCGCCCGCCGGGAACGGCGGGACGGAGCTGGGCAAGCCCAGCTGCCCCATCCACCTGTCGATCACAGCGACAGACAAGTTCCCGGCGGCTGACAACACAAAAAGAAGAAGGAAGCCCCAGGGGACAGAAATGCTGTCAGGACCAGGTTTGGTCAATAAAAAAGAAGAACAAGGGATGATCCAAAGTGAAGCGGATTACCTCCGGCGATACTCCGGGTCCCATCACCCTGGCCCATGTACTGCAAGGCCGGGCGGACGCGACGGCGCAGGGGGCACAGCCTCCGGGAGATGAAGTTCCGGATAACCATGGCCCCTGTCAGGCCCGCTGCCCGCAACTGGTCGACGCGGGCTAGCATCGCCTGGAGCTCGGGCGTCTCGCTCACTTGGGCCCCCCAGTTGGGGTTGCTGACCGCCGGCCCGGACGGAAGCTCCAGCACTTCAATACCGCTGTCGTCCTCGACGTACATCCACTCTTCGCGCCACGCCCTCCAGCTGGACCGGCAGTCCAGTGGGATGTAGCGCGACACGGCCCCATCGCGGAGCCGCAGGTGGCCCGCGGAGCGAAGGGTGTAGAAGAAGCGAAAAAGAAGGAGATTGGGTAACACTCCTACGAACATTTCGCAGAAGTGGGCGAAGGCAGAAAGGAGGATGACAGAATTGGGAGGAAGGTGAATGTGATGAATAGCATAGAAGTTGAGGACGGAGAGATAAAAATCAGAGACTGGTGGCAGCAGGCCGGCTACAAGCTGCCACCCGAAGAAAACCACTTCCCCCGGCCGGCAGCGGGGCTCGATGGTCCCAGCGCGAACGCGGAGGGTACCCGCGGTTATGTTCTGGGAAAGCCTGACGGCACCCTCCTCCTCGACAGACGAAGGGGGGAGAACCGGAGCCATCGGGCGCAGAAGAGTACCAGAGCGCGTCGGGGAAGAAGAAGGAGCAAGGAGTTCTAAGGTAGCAAGGAAAAGCAGAGCGAGGGGAGTTGGAAGGAAGAAGAACCGCTCCCCCTCTCGGTCAGCCTCTTATAAGGCTGCGAGGGAAGGCTTGGCGGGAAAACCGAAAGGGCGTGGCGGTTCGCAAAAAGGAAATTCAAGAGCCCCATAAAGAAGGCGCATCCCGAGGGCCGTACGATGGTTACGAGGCGGGAGCAACCGCACAAACCGCCTTGGGAACCGGAGAAGCCGGAAGATCTCTTGAAAGCTGCGGGGTGTGTGGGCTTTTAATGGCCCCACCCGGGAGACTAAGCGGTTCCCCGAAGGGCATTAAAAAGAGAGAGAAAGAAAGGTGGAAGACCAAAAAGCGCTCCTGGGTGGGCCCGGGGGCTACTGTCGGCGTATTTTACGCCAGGGTACCCACTCCCCCGCAACAAATGCGATCACCGGGCGGGCAGGGCGTGTCCGAGCCCACCGCCACGACGAGCAGTAGCCCCCCAGCGTGGTCGCCCAGTGGACAGGTGGCGATCAGGCCACGCCACTGGGCGCCTAGCAAGGTGGTCGCCCAGGGGACACGTGGCGATCAGGCCACACCCCTGGGCGCCCAGCAAGGTGGTCGCCCAGTGGACACGTGGCGATCAGACCACACCCCTAGGCGACCAGCGAGGTGGTCGCCCAGTGGACACGTGGCGATCAGGCCACACCCCTGGGCGACCAGCGAGGTGGTCGCCCAGTGGACACGTGGCGATCAGGCCACCCCACTGGGCGCCCAGCAAGGTGGTCGCCCAGTGGACGTGTGGCGATCAGGCCACCCCACTGGGCACCCAGAGGACACGTGGCATGCTGGCCACTCCCCTGGCGCCCTCCCCCAAGGCCGCAGTGCCTGGATCAAGGACATTTAATGTGAGTCGTGCGCATTACATGCAAAGCGTGGAGGTTGCCGTGTGGCGGCGCGTCTTCCCCAGGCGTGCATTAATTATGGGTGACATCACGGCAGCACCTCACCCCCTGACGGAACGAGCGGCGTTGGTGGGCGTGGGGCCCGAAGCGGGGGTGTGACGGCTGCGGCAGACATTAATGGGATGTAAGAGCAGTGACGTGCGCATTAAATGCGCCCGTGGCAGTGTAATGAGTATGGCTTGCGGTGTAAGCCTCCCATGCGCCCCCGCCAGCCCAAGTATAAAAAGGAGCCAGGGTGCATGGGAGAAGGGGCTGGACCCATTGACGATAGGTTCTAGACTCTCAAGTTAGGATTCCCAGCGGACATCTCGGAACACAAGCAATACCAAGAGAAGCAGGACTAGGGTTGTTACTCTTCGGAGGGCCCGAACCTGGGTAAAGTTCTTGCGTCCCCCTGTTCTTCTGAGCTCCCCGGTACTCCGTTCATCTTCCTCCCTCCGACGATTGCACCGAAAGCCCCCCGTCCGAACCTCATAAGCACCCGACTCGGAGGTGCCTGTTGGCTAGTACGCCGACACCACTTCACTCGGACAATGAGCCGTATTAAATCGTATCAACCATAGTGTGTGGGAAACAGCCGTAAAAGGTTGTCCTACGATGGTATTTAATCTCCACATTGGGTAAGTAAGACGTGTTAAGCTGGGATTGCTGGATTCCTGGTGAAGTATATGTTGATAATCAATGTTGGTTATCCGGCACTATATTTTAAAGTCATTGGAGGAGTATCTCCGGATGGAGATCAACTAGCCATTCCAGGGTATATGAGTAATCTCTATTTCAAGATGGTATATTGTTAACCAGTGTAGGTTGTCTAACTCCGGCCTTGAGGTAGAGTACAACTGGAAAAGGGCCAAGGTTGGAGATTTAATGCCAAAGTAGTGATAAACATTTTGGGTTCTTAATTGCGGTTGAGTTTGCTATAGGTAAAGTGACACAAAACCTGTGCAACGTATAAAATCATGAATTCATACCTGTCTCCTGGACTGGAGGCTACGGGGCCTTGGATACGAGTGCTAGTAGAAATTTTACAAATAAAAATCGATAGTTAAGATTTTCTTAATGAAACCTATTTTGGTAAATGGTTTTGAGGGATGAATTGAGGAATGGAACTGGTGAGTGTTCCGGATGACAAAATTCATATAAAATTTATTTTGTTATTAACGCTTGTTGAGTACATCTTTATACTCACCCTTTATAACTCTCATTTGGCTAGATATTGGATCTGGTCAGCAAGCCTCTGATCAGGATATGGACTCCAGAGGAGTGCATTAGCTGTTTATAGCTTTTGGGGAATTAGTATCCATATAAGATATTTTTGTTGTACTTGGATCGTATGTATAACTAAAGTAATGGACGTATAGTCTGTGTGGCAATGGAAGGCAATAGAGTTTCCATTTCAGTCTCTAATTATTGTTTCTATTGCGACAATCTGAATACGGTGTATTAACTGATAAAGTGTCAGGTCCGCTTGACATTTTATTAGTTAATATGCCCAGATTCGTGTGATTATCTCAAAGTAAGGACAGTGTGATTGTCATTACCCTGAGCTAATTATACGGGTCGCCACATAAACCTTCATGAATCGCGAACTAAATTTATCAAAATCCATTCATGTTCATAGTAAAAATTGAAAGAAAAGTGACAAATCACGAACCAAAATATGATACTACCACTCAAACTTATACTGCATTGACCCGACATTTCTTCGAAAAAGCTTATTGTTATCGGTGTAACAGCTATGTTATGGGCAATCTGGAAAACAAGAAATAATGCATGTTTTGGAGAGGTGGTTCTATGTTTTTCTTTTTTAAAGTTGCATAAATATTAAAGCATAAATAAATGATAGATGGTAATTACTTATCCCTTCATTTTCTTTAAGATTTGTATAATTCATATTGGAAGGAAAAGTATAGAAACACTGCTCTATACTTTGCCGATTGAGGTCTTCAATTCTGGTAAGGGCTAGCATCCATGTAGGGCAAAAATTTCTGAGCATGAATAGAGTATCAAAGATTACAAGATAACAGATGATGAAGACCACATGATGTGAGATGGCGAGATTATGGCCTCTGCAGGTAGGGTTGTAAACGGGCCGAATTCGAGCGGGCCTGGGGCTGTCAGGCTCGAGCTCGAGTTGAGGTCCAAGCCTAGATCCAGGCTCGAGCTCGGCTCGGTCCAAGCTCGAGTAGGCTCGAGCTCGGCTCGAGTAAGCTCGGTAAGCTGATAAGCTCGAATAAGCTCGGTAAGCTAGAGTAAATTCGGTGAATTTGGTAGGCTCGGTAACAAGCTCGAGTAAGTTCGGCTCAAGTAAGCTCGAGAAAGTTCGGTTCACGGAAGCTCGATCCAAACTCGAGTAGGCTCGCGAGCTATTCGAGCTCAGCTCGGTGAAGCTCGCGAGCTCGAGATCGAGCGAGCTTGAGCTTTTTTTTTTACAGCCCTATCTGCAGGATATGGCGGTGGCTTTTGTTAGAAGCATGTAGTACTATAGTTTTGTTAATTATCGGCCAGACGTTTACTGCAGCAGTTTTTGGTGAGGAATGAACTGATGACGGCTTCGCCGGAGAGGCGGTGCTTCGGATTCCCCGGGAGGAAAGTGCTTTACTGTTTCATTTCTTAAAAATTATATAAATATTATAATATAAATAAAAAAATAAATGTAAGTATTTATCTTTTGTTTGCTTCATACTGTGTAAGCACTGCTCTTGCCGTTATCAATCACATCGCCTCCTCTGTGCTGTGCAGGTAGGGCACGGTGCTAACAATTGCCATGCCTTTTCCTCGCAAGTAGGGATGTAAGTGGGATGTAATATAGGTTGATTGTATATTATTTATATTGACTATAAATATTTATGTGGGATATTATGGTAACCCGCAAAATGTTTATACGGGCAATGCGGCGCCCACAAAACCCACAAAAAGAAAAAGTGATATAGAAATCTATTAGGTTTCGATGTCTAGAAGAAAAACCATGTTTAGCATGCAAGTTAATTGGAGTTCCGATTCACCAAAATTAAGGATACAGACCATGATCGTTATACAAGATGAAGGTAATAGAAAATAAATGATATCCTTGGCCTTTTCTTCATTCTTGTTTTCATAAAAAATTACCTCTTATATTGATTATAGATACATCTCTGCAGTCATCACCATCATCCATATCCTCTGTTGGTGTGTTCTTTGATGAGAAGAGCCTGAAACATTGAAAAGTCAGAAATCGACATATGATTATTATCAAGTAAACCAAAAAGTTAGAAGCAATTAAAAAAGAGCTTACTAGTTGCTTTATGCCAATCTTAAAGACAAATTAAAGCCTTCCCTGCGTCGAGTGCGACATCAGAGCGGGAGGGGAGGAAGAAAGGGAGGGAATAGGTAAAGGAGAGGCAGCACCTCCAGCAGCGTCGAGAGGATAGGCGGGCAGCGGGCGTGGACGAGGCGGGTGGCAGCAGTGTGTGGCCGGCGTGTGAGGATTCTTTCACTCTTCGTGTGACCGGCGACCCGGCGTGGGGGAGGCGAGCGACACCCTTTTGTGACCGTTGTAGACTCGGTTGAGGAGGAACAATGCGGACGCGATGCGGATATGATGCGGGCTACGTGTGACGGCCGCAAAGCCCGCAAGCACCACACCAAAGTGGGTTGTGAGCGTCCGCTTTGGGTTTTATGCAGGTTAAATTATGTGGGTTGGCGGATATCCCGCATCCACTTTCATCCCTACTAGCAAGCATGGGGATCCCCAGGACACTGAGGACAGGAGGGAAGCAAACAACCCCACTTCCTTCCCCCCTCCCCTTGGCGGGTGAGAGTTCTTTTCTAGCCTTTTTGTACGTTTTTTTAATCGAACTTCCTAAAAATAGATTTCTCTCCCGTCGTGAAAACACCGACACATGTTATCTATCACGCTCCTGTATTACGGTAGGTCTTGCTCTCACGCCTGCGCTGTTGTCCTGCCGAGCTGCCTTGCCATGGCAACAGCCTTACCGAGGTTCTACCTCAATAGGACCTGTCGCGGTATACAAGTGCGGTTGATGACATGTATTACCTATCGGCATTTTTATTGTGGGTAAGATATCTATTTTTATAATTACATTCGCACGAAGCTATATTTACCTAAAAAAAAGTTACAGAGGACTAAAAATGTGAAGGCTTGGGCGGCTCTATCCATTTCGTCTTCTTTCGGTCTTTCCCCATCTTCCTCTCCTTTAGTTATTGCGACTTCAAGGAAACCTCCTGCCCACATGGCCACATCAGCTGGGAGGATGGGGACACCATCTTTTTAGTAGTTTGGTATGCAGAATTGTGCTGCTGCTGATGATGACGTGAGGATGCCTGTGCTTGCCAGGTTGTCAGTTTGCCTGCTATTCTCCTCTGAGCCGCCCCTTTGTCCCGTTCTGGTGCAGGTTTTGGCCCCATGCCTTCGATTCAAACCAACTTTAGCAAACTAGCTAGATTTTAGTGTCTGTTGAAGAGTAGATTAATTTAAATTTAAATTGCTGACCATAGTTAGCGTCTAGTTTGCTTTCTGTTGCAGTTTAGTTTCGATTTAGTAAACACTTTGTTTCTAGTTTCAAATGAAAGAAATCAGAGTTAAACCTTCTATTAAAAAAATACCACGTCTCAGATAAATTGTATCTCTGGTATGGCTCGTCGTCTCGTGGTTTTTGACCAATTACGCACTAAAACCTGCCTGTCCACATCATATGGGAACACTGGAAGAGTGGGATGCATGCAGAAACTCAATAGTCCTGGTTGGAATCAAGTTGACTTGACCTCTGTCCGAAATGTCGCAGAGCGTTCTTGTCAAAAAATCACACTACACTTGTATAGTTGGAAACGTGCAAAAGTTACTGTGGAGTCATGGATTCCATTTTATTTTATTTTTGCTTATAGGGGTCTGAGGGTGCCCTGTGAATCTTGAAAATTCATCAATGAAGCTGACGTGTCAACAGCTAGGTTATTTCCTCTAAAAGTTCTTGATAACGAAAAGTTCTACTTTCTTTGTCTAAATTTATAAAACGTATTTTTTTATGATGTTATTCATAAATATAAGATGTATTTTATATTTTAATACAAAATTAATGTGATGTTTCGTCTATACCCCTAATAAATATTCATCTTTACTTTATATTCTCTACACATATGTATCGACTATAGCACTTAGTGATAATAATTAAGAGTTTTCTAGTCATTTTTAATGTCTCTTTAATCTACGTGTAGAAAAAATAGGTCTTATAAATTTAAAACTGCTGGTCAAAGTTGCGTCACTTGTTAGTAGAAAATGATGTCACACCAGTTTGCATCATTGCACTGATCACTATGTTACATAAATGTTTGCTGAAAATAGAAAAAATTGAAAAACCCATACACTCCGCATTAATTAGTCGTATTCTATTTCAACACTCTCCCAGTATCTTGTTTTTGTTTCTTTTCCTTAAATATGTTTACCGACCAAATACCCCGACCCGACTCGTACGTTAACACTATTTTTTAGATCATCTCCAGCAGCGTTCTCTAAATTTAGATTCCTACATTCCTATATACAGAATTCCCTAAAAAAATTTCTTTCTTATATCTCTTCCCTCTACAACAATATTCCCTAAATTCTACTCTCTATTTTCTCTCTCCTATATTATAATGATATTTCGTAGTCGCCATACGAGCAACGTTTATTTTTTACCCAAAAAAATTCAAACGGTTATTTTTAAATATGGAAATTTAAATTTAAAATTTATTCTAACGACCATCGTAACGGCTATATTGTAACGGATACATGGTAACGACTTTAATGTAACACCCTAGTTTTCGCTTTCTGGAGAAAAACCTAATTTAAAGTAATTAAATTCAAAACTTGGAGTTTATTTGGTGTTTATACTAACCTGGCATCCATTTCCCTCCAAAATCGGGAATTAATTCCCCTCCGGTCGAAAAATCGGGTTTTCCAGTTCCCGCCGGGACCCGAAAATTCACCCGAGTCCAAAAATGCCCAAACCACTTCTAAAATGTTCCAAATATTCCAAAATGATTTTAGGAATCATTTCCCGGATTTTTGGACCTTCGTTCCTATTTTATCTCGCGCGGCTTTTGTTTAATGCCTGCGATCCGCGCCCGATTATTCAATTCCACAAAAATCCTCCAAATTCAACCAAACCACTTCCATTGAGTCCCAAATAATCCAAAATGGCTCTAGGAATTTTTCCGGAATTTTTAGGCCATTTTTCCTTATTTTTCCCTAGGGTGGAACATTTGCGTAAAAGAGGGCCAATGAGGGAGTGACATGTGGCACATGAATAGTGTCATCTTCAACCTCTAGCCATGCATGGGGGATGAAGCTTCATGCAAGCAAAAATGGTGGGAGCTCTCTTTAAATCCTTATAGCTCCTCCAATACAACTCCAATTCGCGAACGGCCGGATCCGTTGGGATCACAACGGCCTCCTCTTTCTATCCATGGGGTTGTTGCACCCGAAATCGCGTTGGTTTTTGAACGGTTGCGAGAAACCCGAAATCTACTCTTTTGGAGATTGCGCGGCCGTTTCTAATCCGTTCCGCGTGATTCCACCCCTCATCTCTCCGTATAAGAACCCTCTTTCCGGTGGTGTCACCCTCCTTTAGCCTCTCAAACCCAATCGGCCGCAAGATCAAGAAAACCGACGAACTCTCGTGTTCTTCGCGTTCTTCGTGTTCTTGCTCATATCTTCCACTCCGGTGGATCTTTCTTCCTTCCGTTCGTTTCTTTGTGTTAGCATGGATGTCTAGTCCCTAATCCTTCCATTGATTTTAGGTTTCATCGTCTGGCGGCAATTTAATTTCGCGTTTTGGTGCTTTCGGCCGAACCGCCGTTCGTCGTCGATTTCTTCAATTCCGGTGAGTTTTGATTCAATTCGTGGCTTCCCTAGGTTCCTAAGGATGTTATCTAGAGGTCCTAGCTTTTTGTTTGGATTGATTCCATGCAAAAATGAGAGAAAAATCAAGTTTTTGGAAGAACTTGCGTTCTAGTTTTTTTTTTGGTGGCTCTCTGTTCTTTGCCTTGCTCCTGTGGGTGCTCGTGGGGCCGTGCCCACGCCGGCCGGCCGGCCGCCGCCGGCAGCCCGCCATGCCCGCCCGCCCGCCAGCCCGCCCGCCATGCTTGGCCGCGTCTTGGCCAGCCGCCAGCCCGCCATGCGCCACCCGCCGGCGACCGCCGCCCGGGCCGCCGCCGCCCCCCTCCCGCCGGCGAGCGCCCCCCCTCCCCATCCCTCTCTCTCCCTTCCTCTTTCTCTATCTTTCTCTCTCCTCCATGGATGGCTAAAGGCAAGCTTCATGAAGAAGCTTCCCTTCTTCCAATGACAAGGTGGGCCCCACTGTCATAGACCCACTCCTAACCAGCCCAGTCAAAGTCAAAGTCCGCGGTCAAACTTTGACCCAGTCAAACCCGAAGGGAATATTCCCGGAATATTCCCGGTTTTCGATTTATTCGAAATTCAAACTTCGGAAGCTCATAACTTTCTCATCCGAACTCCGTTTGACCTCATTCAAATTTCTAAATTCATCTAAAATCAAGACCTTCCTGCCAGTACTAATTTTATAATTTTTTGGATTTTATTTATTTTCCGTTATTTATTTGTTGCCTCGTTTTGCGCGTAGTCGACGCTTCCACCGAGTCCGCCGACCCCGCCGCCGGACTTCAAAGAGTGCAACCTTCTCGCTGTGACCGAGGCAAGTCTCCTTGACGCATGTTGATCCTACAATTTATAAATGTTTTACCATGTTTTACAAATTGCATTGCTAATTACATAAAATGATGATGTTAAACGTTAAGTTGTTAGTTATACCTGTTGTTATACCTCCTTGATATTTGCTATCCATGACCCTTTGTCGACCTAGAACAGGGATCCACCATAATAAATATTCTTTAATAAAATACATTTTGATGGGGAAAATGACTATTAGCAGATAGTTTGAATAGAGTAAATCGGGGGCAATGTAACTTGGAGACGGATGAATATTAGTGATAATGTGAGGATTGTTATTATGAAATTGATTTATGGTGGTGATTATTTAAATGTTGAGGAGTGGGATTGTGATAGTAGTTCACAACATAATGAGTATGGATTGGGGTGAAATGCAAATTGGAGCTAGATGAATATTAGAGTTGATGTGGGACTTGTAATCATAAAGTTGACCTACGAATGGTAGTCCATATATTTCGGTGGATGGGGAGAATGTTGGAAGATGTATGATGTCGGTGAAAGCAAATAAATGTTACTGAGAGTCATATTTATAGATCAATTAGAATAAGTGGTGAATTATATTTCGGTGGATTTTAACAAGAATACTATGCGATAATCATTCAGGGAGATTGTGAATAGTCCAGAATGTTTGGTGGTTTAGTGAATGATATTATCGCGTATTTTTGGTGGATTAAAATAGAAAATTTAGAAGTGATCATGTGAAGGACTAAATATATGATGCTATGAAGTATTATAGGTGGATTGTATCCTAGATGATTAGAGCTGATATTCAGAAGTATTCCTGGTGGTTTAACAGATGACTTTGTGAAATATTCTTAGTGGATGATAAGATTGATGGCCCTATGAGTGACGAATAAATCAATAATACTAGTCATAATTCAAGGGAAATAGACACACTTGATTGGGGTTTAATATGATTTTGAGAGTTAGGATATTTCCATGATATGCTCAATGCTTGATGGATACGATATTGAATCGGATTATTCATATGATTGTACCACTAGGGCAATTTAATGATTATTGGAGATTACAGAATTACTTATAAGGATTGTCATCAACCCCGAGCTTTGTATTTTATAAAATAAACTATTGGTGGAATAGAATAGTACGGTAGAAATGCTTAGACTCGCAAACGGTCAATATGCACCTATGGGTGGGAATTCCTTTTAACTCTTGAAAACTTGTGTTGGAAATTATTAGGCAAAAAGGTATTGCCGTTGGTTTGCAAAATAAAAATAAAAGGGAAAATGATTTCGACTTGGGCGGCATGGAATGTCGGGTGGAAGCGAACCAAGCCTTGGTTCTTTTGTGCAAGTACCGCCCCAAGTCAGTTAAGGACCGACGCTATGACTCGTCTCCATTCTAAGCATAACCGTACAACCACATGTCAAAGTGGGCACGACACAGCTAACTAATTTGTAGAAACCTGACTTAGACTCACCACTCGGTTGTTGTGTGAGAGCCGGAAGGAGGCATTGTTGTTGTTGTTGTTTTTCTCACACGGCGCAAGAGGGCTTCATCTTGGGTGGAAAGAACCCTAACAAATGTGAAACCTCGGCCAATTGAGTCGGGTTAGGCGTATACATTGTAAAGGCCTTGTCATGATATCCTGTAGGCACACCTAAGGAAGTGTGCTAATTGCATGGCATCAAGGGAATATCATGTCTTGTGGGTAAAGTTGTACACCTCTGCAGAGTTAAAACTATTCGAATAGCCGTGCCTACTGGTCAAAGGCAAAGCGAAGAATGCTTTCATCTTGGTAGACTTTGGTTTTGGTTCCAAACTAAACAATGTTTCGCTTTTGGGATCCGGGAGCGGTTAGAACTCTCGGGTGTGCTTCTGGCGGCTAAAGCCAGGTAGGTGGAAGGAACCTGATTTGTGTGAACCATGGCGGACAGAGCCATGTGATTGGTTAGACCCCTAATTTTGTTGAGATGTGGCGGATAGAGCACAGATATTAGTGAGTGGTGGTTAGAACCTTCACTACAATATTACATAATTCAATTATTAAAAAGAATTGCTCAATGATGCTTTGTGAAAATTATTATCAAGTATGATTTACTGAAACTTGGCTTTATGCAAAAGAACCATATCAAGCCATCTTTGGATAGCCTACATTGTGCATATTTTTCCCGGACTTGCCGAGTACTTTATGTACTCACGTGCTACATTCTAATCCTCTCTCGTATGAAAGAAGCTGTTCAAGATTTCCAACGACTAGGGTGCGTTCTCCACTCGATTGCTTGTGGGCAATTGGATGGGTCGCATTGGCGTTTTTGTCTTCCGCTGCAGTTGTTCAAGTTGTTCAGCCTGTTCAGGCCGTAATGGTAAACCTTGACCATAAGGTCTTTGCTTTCATTTGGTATTATTCTTATTTAGTTATTTGTATTCGTGATATGGTTGTTGATTCATCACTTTTGGTATGTGTACTAGCTCTTGATCCGACTAGTACAGAAATACACAGAGGACTCCGGATAGCCGATCCGGGGGCCTACAAAGGTGGTATCAGAGCCATATCGACTGTAGGACGTGCCCTTAGTTAGAATGGTCGTTTTAGGAAGCTTCAAAACTTATTTTCTAAAAAGAAAAATCAAATAAAGTGCTAGTCTCGTCTTTTCTCTCTCGGTCTATTCCTATTTTCCTCGAATCAATTGCTTTTTCACCTTTTTGGGAATGAAAATTGGACTATCCCTTCCTTAACAACTTCTATATTAAGGTAATCGAGTTCCCGCTTTTGATTTCAAGACTTGAAGACTAAAGAAGAGCCAGTCGGAAAATTTCTACTGAAGTGTGCATCTTCATGGTGAGGATCCAACCGTTGATCGTCGAGGACCAAAGAAGCAAGGATGATCTTCGGCTAACCCTATAGGTTAAGTTGGTCCCGGTTTCATTCTGTGTTGGACCCGCCTTGTTTTATTAGAGTTCTCTTTTACAATTTCTAACTGAATATGCTCCTTCCCCTGTATAGAAGAATGAAATAATTCTAACATGTCTGGAATTTAACTCCTGTTCCCTAGATCTCCTAATGAGTCCTCCCACATTCTGCGCTAAAACAATCTCAATTTGCAAAGTCAGTTGTCTGCACGACAGAAAATAGCATCTTGATTTTTTCTGTCTCCTGTTAGAAGCAGATGAGCACCAATCAAGGTTCACAAAACAGTCGAAAACCGCGGTTTTCGACCGTATCGAGCCGATTCGAAATCCTAAACCGATCGGTAAACCGGTTCAATTCAAAAAAAAATTCAAAAAAATTGAAAAAATTTATGCGATGTAAACCGGTGAAAACCGAGCGGTTTTCGACAAAAATCGATGAAAACCGCTCCAAAAATCGACCGTCCAAAAGGTTCAACTCGTCGATCGGTTTTTCGAGAAAACCAACCAGTTTTTCGCGAAAACCGAGTGGTTTTCGAGAAAATCGAGTGATTTTTGTTATTTTGAATTTTTTTTATTCAAATACTCGGTTTCAAAACTCTTCGGTTTTAGACGATTTTCACTCGGTTTTCGGGAAAAAATGGTACCGCCGGGACCTCGATTTTTAATTCGAAAACGGTTTTGTTAACCCTGGCACCAATTTCCAAACTCTAAGAATGTCCATTTGTACCATCAAGCTGTAGTGCATATACACTGACACAATAGCATACCTAGAATGCTTGGATCCAGGGTTAAACATTTCGTTTCGTGAGCATTTTTCGAGCAGCCAGCAATAGCGAATTTCGTGAAATTTCGATCGAAATTCGAGAAAAATCGAGGGGTTTCGAAAGTAAAACAAATTTGAAAACGATCAAATAGGTGACCGAATTTCGACCGAAAAGCTCGAAATTCGACCGAAAAGGATCGGAATTCGATGGAAAAGCAATGATTTTCAGGAAAATCGGCAACAGGTTAAAAAAATTGGGAAAATGTTTAAAAAATGGAAACAAATTGCAAAAAATGTTGTAAAATTTGTAAAAGGCCATTAAAGTCCCAAAAAATAGGGGAAAATATGGAAACACACAAAACAATTCTGACATGATCTTTCGTAAATATCAAAAAAAAATTGGCATAACTTTTGCTATATTTAAGATAATTGCAAGTTATCACATATCAATACAAGTGCAAAAATAGGCATAATGACATACAAATACCATTCACATATCAATATCATTGACATACAAATATCATTTACATATCAATACCATTCACATATCAATACCATTTACATATTAATACCATTCACATGCTTACCATTGAAGTTGTAAAGTAGGCATAGCTTCGTCGTTCTTCCATGTTCGACCTACATGAATATAATGTTAGTAATCTAATGAAGTTGCAATGAAATGAAACATGCAAATGAAACAGTACCTTCGGAACTACGGGTAATAATGTTGCGTGTACACTTGGTTGGCTATGTTGTATTCATCGGTGGACATGAAGGCCAATCGTTGTGTAGCGAGCAATTCTGTCTTATAATCGTGCCAGCTTTGCCCCGTCCATGCACTTGTCGTTTGCCATTGTTGGTACAGTCTGGCATAAAACTCAGGATCGTGCCACTCATAGACCCATTGGGTGGGAGGTTGTGCATGAGCATCGGGGATGGAGTAGTCATAGCTGCCATATGAGCCATAGCTCTCTTGCGTCTCGACGACGCTAGAAGAACTACATCTATCCTGTGGTGCGTCATTTCCCTTCCCTCTAGTAGTCGTCCTCTGTGATTGGGGAGCTCCATGGTCTCTGTCCTGTGTTGCATGAGTGAACTGTGACTCCCCTGTAAATTCAACGATACGCTGCTTTTCTGATTGGTGCTTGAGAGGGATGGAGGCATTGGCACCGTACTCACCACCATTTGTGTCTGTCTTGGAGCTACTATCATTGGACTCTTCGTATGGTGAGCTCCGACGGTCCATACTCTCACTAGATTCATCACTCCCTACATAATGCAGCTCATGTGCGGCATCTTCCCTTTTTCCTTTGGAGGATGCTCTCCCTTTTCCTATCCTTTTTTGACATTGATTGGTGTTTTCTCTTCCCTGTGTGTGTGTCCCCGACTGTCTTGTCCGCCCATTCAGGGATGCTTGCAGCTCCAGTATCCTTTCTCAACACAGTAGGGGATATCGGGTCTGTCACAAGATGTGATGGGAGAGGTGTGTCACTCTCCGTGTCCTCCTCATCAAGTAATGGGTCACCATTGGACCTTCCTTCTTCCATCCATTGTCGGATCGGATTTGCATCATCGCATAGTGTAAGCTCCATAAGACGCTGGAATGGATCGTCTTCATCTGAGTACCGTTGATTTTTTGTAGCTTGAATTCGAAGTCAGAGATTGTAGTTGACGTACACTAGCTTATAGAGCTTCTTGTATGATAGGTGGTTGCGGATTTTAGTGTGGATGAAGGCAAATGTACTCCAATTGTGCTCACACCCGCTAGAAGATGCACAATGTGACACAAGGCATAGGGCAAACCACTGAAGCATGGGTGTTTCTGAACCAAACACACCCCACCAATGTGCTGTAAGTTAACGAATAGAATAGTAAGTACCAACGAAAGTACCATTATATTTAAGATGGCATAAGGAAAATACCAAGGGATGTTTTGGCATCATGTGCCATCCTCTCAGCTAGAGCATTGGAGAATGATCTAGCTTTCCTTCTGAAAACCTCAAACTCACGAAGAGCTTACGCAGCACTATCGGTATCATCAGCAAGCGCTTCAAAAATGGTTTAGGTTATGGTTTTATGAACTTTAGAGGTTATTTACTATAGTTATGGTCATTCAAAATCTTGATTTTGCTAAGATTCATCCTATGGTATACTTATGATCGAACAGAGTTTAAATCTAATGTAGGATCGATCTAAACGAATATAGCAATCAGAGGTGGGGAGAATGATTGCGCGAAAGCTAAAACTAAATTTTTGATCTACTAAAAATTCACCCCAATTCGGAATCAAATAAGTGCTTCGTAATCAATAAAAACAGAGTAGATGCGTTCAGTAAAACACGAATTCTTGGAGATCCAACCGTCGGATTGATCTGAAATTTGAACACAAGAAACTAGATGCCAATAAGAATCTAACAGAAAAAGAATCAGCTTGATTGGACATACGGATCAAAAGTTATGAAGCTCGCAAGCTTGTTGTGACAGAATATGACGAGAATTGATCTAACATCAATTTCGTGATTAAACAAAATCTTCAAAAGACTAACCAAAAAAACTTTGAGGAACTCTAAATCAAAGACCTAGAAAGGTTTTGGATGGATCAAATCAAGACGGAACTCAAAGAATCAAAGTAGACGAAGAACCAATCTAGAACCAAAATAGATGAGCAAACGAACACTCAAAACAGAGAATATTGTAGTAACGCATGCACTGTAGCTTCGAGATTACTGTAGCACGCAGAGGATCTGGAAGGAATTGATCTTTGTTTCTTTTTTTCTAAAATATTCCCATCAAAAGAGTACAAACCCTAAAACACAGCTCTGGCTAACACGCCCTGGCTCTGCGCTCTGCACCACTATAAATAGGGGACACCTCCCCCTATTTATAATAGGCAAACCTAATAGAGTACACATGCATGTCCACTTGGGCCAACATGGCCCAATACATGCAAGCTACCCCAAACGATTACAACTATGCACGCGTATGGCTCACCTGCCATACTCACGTGACTAACAACTCTGCACGCGTATGGCCCATCTGCCGTACTCACGTGACTGACTAGTCTTCATGGGCACTGTTCTCTAGCCTGAACGTCTCGCATGACATTCTCGACCACTAGGACCTCGATTCCTCCCTGAACCTAGTCGCGAACCTCAGTTTCTCCATGAACCTAGTTCCAGTCCCGTCATCGACCACGTTCGCCCTCGAGCAACACCTGCACATGAGCAAACCACAAAACAATTCCAAGCACAATTCCGCGACTTGACTCAACATTAGTCCATGCAACTACTCACACGAGCATTGCATAAGATCAAACACGCATTATGAAGTCCACACGAATTTCATAATCACAAATCCAAACCAAAATCAAATTTGTTTAGACACAAAACTTTAACCCTAGAAAATCACATTCACGTTGGACCGAAACCTTGGTCCGGCACAATCCACGATGGACCGAAAACTTGGTCCGGCGTACACGTCAGACTCTCGGTTAAATGAAGAATTTGGTCCGGCGAAAAAGCCTCAAATTCATGTTCACGGCGGACCAAAAATTTGGTCCGGCGTACATGTAAAACCTTCTGTTTCTTGAAGATTTGGCCTGGCAAAAATCACGTTCATGACGGACTAAAAGAAAATCAGTCCGACGTACATTTGCTACACTCGGTTTGCATTACCACTTGGTCCGGCGCAAAAGACCTCAAATGCATGTTCACGACGGACTGAAAATTTGGTTCGGCGTACATGCAAAATCACACCTCAAAACATCGTTCACGATGGACAGAAACATTTGGTCCGGCGTACATGCGAAATCACACCTCAAAACGCCATTCACGACGGACCAAAAATTTTGGTCCGGCGTACATGTAAAACTCATTGTTTCTCAAGAAACTTGGTCCGGCGCAACTTCCTCAAAAACACATTCACGGCGGACCGAAGAAGAGCGGTCCGGCGTCAACAGGAAAATCTCTGTTTCTTCAAAACACTTAACTAAATCTTATCATAAGTATATCAAATAATCATCTGAAACAACACATGCACATGCACCACACATGCCATGAACACAACCACTTTGCAATACCAAATTCATCACCAATCCAATTTTTCATCACATGATTTCACATCTAAATATCTCTGCATAAACTAAAATATTAAAATTGTTCAATATATATATATATATATATATTAGTCCTTACACGTTTGGTTCTAAAAGGACCAAGTTTTAACATATTCACATCATCTTGGTCACAGTTATTTCCCTACATTTAGGAACTAGTTTCTCTATGTTTTAGTTCTATAGAAAATGGTACTTTTATATATACATGAACTCTACTTGTAAAAAACCTACTATTACTAGCCTTAAATAATGCTGCTAGCAATTTTATCGATTCAGTTTCTTAGTTTAAAGAGTAGATTTCACATATTTGTAGTATTGTGATCATAACTGGGCATAGAAATTATAATACAGTTTGCGCTAAAATTTGGCATGTATGGAAGTATCAGCAAATTAAGGCATAATGGAGTTCGGATAGTGCACGGTGGAGGTTGTTTGGAAACAGGATTCCATTTAGGAAACCGTAGCCGACATGGACTCTTGCTATCGTATCAGAGGAGGACTCGAATTGGCCGAGGTGTATAAAAGCGGGCCTAGGCTAGAAGGGAGATCATCAACACATAACCACAATCATACCTACAGTTTTTCTTTGCTTTTTTCTTTCGTGTAATAATCTTTCCTCTATAAGTCGATTAGATCAATAAAGTTACACACCGCCGATTGATGGTCTTGTCGATTTCACCACAAGTTCTGAGCCGATACTCTAATATACCAAGATCTCCACCCCTTGAGGGCTGTTGGCTAGGCTCTGAAACTTTTACCCCACTTTGCGACATTATATCCAGTGGCCGATAGAGCGAGACGGGGGATTTCCTGGTTAATGACTGTGTCGGCTTCTATGTTTCCTACTAGCCCTAAGTAGTATTGGTCATTACTTTTAGGGATCGGGATGAGTACCTGAGAGGAATCCATTCAGCCGACTTTGGGGATGATTGAGGGATTCAACGAGGGAGACGAAGGAAGCCGATTGCTGAGGGTTCAAGAGCTTCAAGGCGCAGAAATGATCGTGGAGGGACCCACATATTTATACCACGGTGAAAAATTTTGAAAAGGCGGGAACGGTTTTGATGCGGCACGTACAATAAAAGCGCACCAAGATTTTACGGCATCATTAATGGGGTAGTTACTGAAGAGGTTTTCTTAAAAAGGCAATTGAGAAGAAAGCCGATGATGAAAAGCCGATACGATTTTTGGAAGACAGCAAGTTATTTTCCAAAAATAGGGGGCATATGTTTGCGCCAAAATTTGGCATGTATGGAAGTATCAGCAAATTAAGGCATAAGAGAGTTCGGATAGCACACGGCGGAGGTTGTTTGGAAACAGGATTTTGTTTAGGAAACCGTAGTCGACATGGACTCTTGCTATCGTATGAGAGGAGGACTCGGATCGTCCGAGGTGTATAAAAGCGGTCCTAGGCTAGAAGGGAGATCATCAACACACAACCAAAATCATACCTACAATTTTTCTTTGCTTTTTCTTTCGTGTAACAAGCTTTCCTCTGTAAATCGATTAGATCAATAAAGTTGCGCATCGCCGATTGTTGGTCTTGACGATTTCGCCACAGGTTTGATTTGCTTTGTTTTGTTGCGCATCGCCTCTCAAAGCCAATCTGCCTTTACCCTTGGATTAGCCTTGATCGGCTGGTCTATTTATCCCCTAATCGGTCCTTTGCCGATTGGCATCAAGCCGATCTCCATGTGATATCGGCCTTAATCGAGTTTACTATTTTTCCACCTTATCGATTGCAGGTCAAATCGATTGGCATGCTAGAACCAGGTGTTTGACTGGTGTGTTTGAAGACAGAAACCCTACTTCAAGTTGTTGACATCAACACACTTTTGGCACGCCCGGTGGGACCACAATGAAGAAGATGGCCACAGGAAAATCCATCCCACAAGCTGACGTCAATGCCGAAGCCATCATCATCTCGACGATGGATGATTTGGCCCCAGAGCAACGCAAAGAGATTGAAGATCGGAAGGTTGCTCTGGAGGAGTTGATATTGGGTTGCTATCAGAAAACTCGACGAGGCATCACCCAAAAAACTGCCCTCCCAACACTCAACCCCATCGGCGACGCTGGAATCTCAAATGACTCGGTAAGTTGGTACATGTCGGCTCAAGCCGAGTTATTTGTTATGATTGAGCAATCTTTGCATCATGCATTAATCAATCAGTCATAGACCTTGGTCACAACGTTAAAATCGATGATTGAAAATAGCGTCAAGATGATTGCTCAGGAGTTGGCGTCATCCAGAAGTTTGCTAGAGCCGTTACAGCCACTCCCGTCATATCCCGTCTACTCAGTGACACGGAACGCCGACACGGCAAAAGGGGCCACCCCAACACCTCCAATGATACCAACCCAACCTACCGTGTTGGCCCAAGATACCTGATCAGAAGGGATCACGCATTACCACGCGTACATCGACGGGGCAAAGGTAAACACAATGGCCAATCCACAATCGGCAATGCCGGTTAATGCTTTCACTCAATCGGCTGCTCGACCGACCGAGTCAGATAGGGTTGCACAAATCCAAGGACCAATCCCAAGGAATCATATCCCACATAGAATAGTCACATACACCGAACCCTTCATCCCTTCACTCGAGTTATCGGCTGTGAAAAACGATGAATACAACCACCCACCTCTGCATCAGCCGGTCCAGCCCAGCCGATAGCCCGAGTTTTCACTCAAGGGGCAGGATGCCAGTTATTACAATTGGCACAACCCTGCCACTGTCTCAGCCAACAACGTTAATTGGGTTGATCAGATTTCTATTGTTTTGATAGATCAATTCGGCCTGCAACCTAAAAGAAAGGTGATCGGCTATAGAAAGCAGTACCCAGATTACATAGACCGCATGCCCTATCCACACAATTTCAGGATCCCTGATTTTGCCAAATTCTCAGGAGATGACTCTGTAACCACCCTTGAGCACGTCAGGCGATTCATTGCCCAATCTGGCAAAGCAGCCCAGTCCGACGGACTAAAAATTAGGTTGTTCCCTTTGTCCTTGTCAGGGATAGCTTTTACATGGTTCACGAATCTACCCCCAAATTCGGTCCACTTTTGGAACGATTTGGAGAGCCGATTCCATGAATACTTCTTTTCTGGTAGCCCTGAGCTTAGAATTTCGGATCTAAATTCAGTTCGACAAAAATTCGGTGAATCCGCTTCGAACTATGTCAAAAGGTTTAGGGATGTACGAAATCGGTGCTTCAATGTCACACTACCTGATGACCAATTAGCCGATTTGGCGTTCCAAGGTTTGATCCCACCACTCAAAAAAAGGTTCGCAAGACAGGAATTTTCTGACTTAGGACATCTGTTCATCATGTATCGGTACAAGAAAGCTGATATTCCAACAATAAGGGGTTCAGAGATAAGTTTAGGATAAACGAAAATGAAAAGCTCAAAGTAAATATGGTCAATTATAGCTCAAGCGAAACCTTTGAAGATGATGAAGCAGACGTGAACATAGCCGAATGGACAAAGGGCCCTAAAAAGTCACTTGTTTGCACATGGCTTAAGCCGACGAAAAACAAGTCGAAAGTTAAATATGCCTTTAATGTGTCCAAGTGCGATCGCATATTCTATTTATTACTACAGGAGAAGTTGATACGATTACCTTAAGGGCATGTTATACCATTGGCTGACGAAATCAAAAAACGAAGATATTGTAAGTGGCACCACTCTTTTTCACATAACCCTAATGATTGCAATGTTTTTCGACAGCAAGTACAGTCGCCCATCGAGGACGGACGACTAAAGTTCGCAGAAGATCCTGCCATGCAAGTAGACGTGAATCCATTTCCTATCAACATGGTCTAGTGCTCACGCAAAGGAAAGGAACTTGTGAACAGGGACACTAAGCCCGATTGGACGGGTCAATTGTGACACCACGGAGTGTCGTAACCTTATTTAATGTGCTTGATGAGGTCAAAAACATTATGAAATATGGAATTAGAGGTTGAAACCATACGCTATGAGGTTTATTCGCGTTTTCGGGCCGTTTCCGGGAGTTTGGGCCTTTCCGGGGGGGTTTGGGCCTAAAGGGAAGGGTCGTGGGCTTTGGTGGGAAAGAGTTTGAGTCCAAATAGGAGTAGGATACCTGGTTGGGTGCCTCCTCCACCCCTTTTGGTGCGCCCCATACAGCCCTTGCGCCCCCACTTCCATGCCCTAGCCGCCACCTCCCACCTCCCCTCTCCCTTGCTTGCGCCTCCCCTCCCCCATTACTCCACCACCCCTCTACCACCTCTCCACCTCCCTTGCTGCCCCTAGGAGAGTTCTCCACCTCAACACCTCGAAGATCCATCCATTGGAGCGCTCCGCGATGAGGAGATCCGGTGGATTTGGAGCAAGGAAGGAGATCGCGCGAACCGGGAGGAGATCCATTGGGTTTTCTTGCGTTGGGCGAAGGTATGGCCATGGGAATCCTTGGGGTTGATCTAGGATATGTTCTAAGGGTTATTATCAAGTTTTTAGATCAATTGGTGGTGCTGGAATTGAGTAGATTAGATGAAATCTAGAAGTTGCCACGTTCTCTGTTTCGGGCAGCATGAGCAGTCGACCTAGGGTTTGGGTTTTCGTCAATTTAGATTCGGAATTTGGTCGGCCGCCTGTTGAAGAAGCTGTAGGTAATTTAAATACCTTTCAGTGGGTATAAAGAACGTGTAATTCCGATCAGCCGTTTAAAAGTTATGTCTGTTTTACCGAGCGTATTAAAATCTGTGACGTGATTGGAACAGATCACGGTATTTTGTAGATTAAACAACTTTAGAGTCCGAATAAGCTTTTCCATATACTTAGAAAAAGTTAGGAAATTTCCTAAGCTATGCGAGGATGTACTCGTCTAATTGATTCGGATTCTTAGAATCCGAGTTATGCCTTTTGGAAGGCTGCTGTCCCGACGGGACAGAACCTCTGTTTTTGGGTGTTGCGAGTAGTTGGCAATGTCGGGGTAGATGAGGGTTTGCGTACTATTTTGTGGAAATGATTGTGAGTGTGTGGTACCTATGTGCAGGTGGTGTGACCCCGGGAGTGCCTCCTACTTCTCGCCAATCCGTCGCCCGTGGTTGAGGCAAGTGTATTGTAATGGACAGCGGTTGTAGGTTGCTAGTTGAGACTAGATAAAATTGATTACATGATTTGATCACTTGCCATGCTTTAATGATTGCCAATGATATGATGAGTATGCTTATTATGTTATGATGCCATGTGTTAATGTACAAGTTAATTATGATGTCGGCATGTTTGCATACATGGCATGATACATGGCCCGGGCGGTGAGAAAGTCATAACTAGTCCGGAGAAAGTCGGTGAGAAAGTTATGACTATTCCGGAGAGCCAATGAGTAAGTCCTACATCGTGATTCCATCCACCACGGTGATTGGAAGCGAGGAGTAGGCACCCTCCATCTTCGGGATGGAAGGGGGGAGAGGGTGCACACCGACGGGTGTGTACTCAACCATACCGGTATGAGTTTCCAGGAGATATGTGCATCGCATTGCATTGCATTGCATTGCATCGCATTATATGAGGATGTGATATGATGATGATATATGATGATGTCAATGATATGCTTACGCTATGAATATGAGATGTGTATGATGTTGTATGTGAAAAGTGGTGATGAAGGTATTAGAATGTATTTTCTTGTTCCATTGCAATATACTTGCTGAGTGATGAACTCACGTTTGTGTTTATGTTGTTTTTCTTAGGTACCATGAAACCGGCATGTGGGAAAGGGAGCTAGTCACACGTCATCACTTAGCATCACACATAGAAACAATGACATGTTCTTTCCTTTAAATTATGATGGTTAATTTGTGTGCTTGGTTTCCTCATTTACTTCGTTTGGCTCATGAGATGGTTGGAATCTTTATTCTAGTCTTACTGCTGCTAGAACCTTTATTATTGATGATTTAGATGTCATTCTTTATACTATATCCTGTGATCATATTGTTGTTGCTTCAATTCATGGTAAAACAAAGGAGATGCTGCCGAAAATAGCATTTACTCCTTTGCTGTAATTTATCTTAATTTATGGTATTTAAATGTTGTTTAGTCTATGTTTGGTAGCATTCGGGCATACTAGATGCCGGGGTGTTACATCAATGTTCAATCAAGTTCCAATGGCAGCAAAACATTGAAAATAACGATCGGCTTGCTACAAATAGAAGCCGATCAAGATGGCCGAAACTCAAGAACCATAAAACCAAAGGGAGAGCTGAGAATCGGACAATGGTACAAAGCTAAGAGATCGCCACCAAAACGATCGGCTGTTAAATCCAAACCATCATTCTCCCAACTCCTGGAGAAGTATAAAAGGATAAGCCATCGACAAAAGCAACGTGTTCATCGGCCTGATAACTTATATTGGTCGAATGATGAAGAAAGGGCTCATCAATGATGCCCCTTTGGCATTCTGTTGGGAACGCGGGATGGCATTGCCTTCAATATAGACATGCCCAATGGAACATGCGCCTCGGAGGGATTGGCCAAGACGGTCGGTCAAAGAAAGACTATCTAAACCGGTCCAAAATCGATTAGGGCTAGTGAATAAAAGGCCAGTCTGGGAAATATTGTCTACTCCTGATCAAGCCAAGCCCTTGGACAATCAAAACCGAGGCTTCAAATACTAATGATGAAACTAGCAATTTGGCCGGAAAAATTCGCAAGCCGATTGAGCCCAAGCCGAGGTGGTGCCCCTCAGGCCTCAGCCGATCCCAGCGCAGACGACTCCAACGCTTAAGAACACAGGAAATGAGGGAAGTAGAACAAGAAAAGATGAGGGACCAAGTGTTCAATGAGTTATGACCGGTACAGATCGTTAAACAGGAGTGGAGGAGGAAAGACCAACCGACGATGAATCGGATCGGTCAGCTGATTCAGGATCACCAATAATCCGTGATGACACCTCCCCATGGACATTAACATGGTATTCACTTTGCCAGCTGAGTTTAAAACGGAAACAGAATCAGCTAAAGAAGTGTTCGCTCAACTTTGTATTGGTGCACAAGATGTCTTGTTTGAAAAACCCCGGGACGCACATCGGCACCTAAAGCCATTGTACCTCAAGGGGCATATAAATGTCCAACCTATATCAAGGATGCTAGTAGATGGGGGAGCTACAGTTAATCTGATGCCGTTCAACACTTGCAAGAAATTGGGCAAGACCGATGAAGATTTAATCAAAACAAATATGGTCTTGAATGACTTTATGGGAGATCCCACCAAAGCAAAAGAGGGTGATGGTCACAGAGTTAACAGTCGGCAGTAAGACTTTGCCAACCGCATTCTTTGTCATTGAAGCCAAGGGGAATTACAATGTACTCCCTGGACGGGATTGGATCCATGCTAATTGCTGTATCCCATCAACAATGCACCAACTACTTGTGCAGTGGAACGGAGATGAAGTCAAAATAGTATCAGCCGATACATCGGCTCACATCGCAATGGCCAGTCCCGATGCGAATTGGCCACATGAAGAAGCCAAGTGTATATCAGGCAAAGTCTGACTGTAACGTCAGAAACTCTGTAAATGAAATAAAGCTTCATGTCATGCCTCTTCAATTGAGCTTTTCCTTAATCATAGCATTACATTACTGTTTTGATTAAGGGCGAATGATTCCAGAGTTTCCTCCTTCCTTTCATTCCAAACCGAACCTTGCATCATTAGTTTGTTTTTAAGCTGGAACTATTACATCCACTGTGTGAGACCCCGGACCAGCTATCCAAAATCTCCTGTGTATTCCCGTACTAGTCCCAGATCAGTTGCTAGTACACACAGTCAGACAGTGATAAATCATTACCGAACAGAACGAAATTGTAATATAAACATAAAGTATTAGCCACATGGCTACTTATTACATCACATGGTCACATGACCAGAGTTCACGACAGCAGAAACAAAATGACAAGTAATGAAACCCAAATAACACCAAAGGCGATGACTAGAAACATGATTAGTTGTCCTGGCGATCTTCTTCAAACTCCTCCGCGTAGAACTCGCCGTCTTCAACGGCATCCTGATAGTTTTCTGATGACAACATTGTGTGTAGCATGTGAGTACAAAAGTACTGAGCAAGTTTGGGAAAGTATGCACATGTAGGGCTTTCCAAGGAAGGCTTAATATGGTTCATTTGCATAAAGTTGAGTTCCATCAAACCATACTTAATAATAAGTTTCACAAAGCATATTTTAGCAATTATTTTAACAATTGAATTATTTAATATTTTAGTGAGAGTTCTATCCACCATCACTAGTATAAAGGTTCTATCCGCCACATTTTAAAAGATCAAGGTTATCCACACATGACTCTATCTGTCATGAAATGAAAACAGGTTCCATCTACCTGGTTGGCTCAATCCGCCAACAAAACATCCGAGAGTTCTAACCACTCCCGAATCCCAAAACATCATTTATTTTCAAAACCAAAACCAAAACCAAAGTCTACCAATATGAAAGCATTCTTCACTTTGCCCTTGACCGTAGGCACGGCTATTCGAATAGTTTTAACTCTGCAGAGGTGTACAACTTTACCCACAAGACATGATCATCTCTTGTTGCCATGCAATTAACACACTTCCTTTGGTGTGTCGGCAGAGAGACCATGACAAGGCCTTTACAATGTACACGCCTAACCTGACTACACTCGCTGAGGTTTCACCGCTGTTAGGGTTCCATCTACCCAGTACAGAAGCCCCCTCTTGCGCCGTGTGGGAAAAATACGACTCGCCTCCATCTAGCACCCACATTCCACCAACTGGTGAGTCTAAGTTAGGTTTCTACAAATTATTTAGCCAGGTCGTACCCATTATAGACATGTGGTTGTACGATTATGCTTAGAATGGACAGTCATAAGCGTCGGTCCTTAATTGACTTGGGGCGGTACTTGCACATTGAAGTCTAGTGCTCCATCCGCATCCGCCCGACATTCCACTCCGCCCAAGTCCAAATCCATTTTAGTTTTATTTTTATTTTATAAAAACAGTACCAAATACTTTACAATAATTCTTAAATCACATTTTGAATCACCACTTTGATATAGTCCCACCCATGGGTCATTTTCAACACTTTGTACACTAAGCATTTCTACCGTTCTAATCAACAATTGTCACAATATAACATAGGCTTGACATATCAAAGAGTCCTAGGGTTATGAATAAGCATGTACATCAATATTGAAGGATCATTGTTTTTGATCCATGTGTTTTTGATGATGAGTATTTGAATATTCGAAAAGATTTGAATTTGGTTTGAATATTTGAAAAGAGCAGAAATCAGTTTGGTTATCCGAAAAAGATTTGAATTGGCGAACTTGTTTTTCCCATGTATGACAGACCAAACTCTTTGGTCTGTCATAGACATGTTTTAAGTGAACTCATTGAGCCAAACTCTTTCTTTCCAAGAAACCAGTAAGGTCCACATCTACAACGGACAAGTTTTCTTTCTGTCTGTCGTGAACGTGTTTGCTTTAGGGTTTCGTTCGGACCATGTTGTGTTCAAAACCGAGCGTGGCACGTTTGCGCCGGACAAGATTTTTTGTCCGTCGTGAACATGAATTTGAAAGCGTTTTTGAACCGAGACTTTTGCATGTACGACGGACCGATTTTGGTTGTCCGTCGTAAACATGTTTTCGCCGGAATGTTTTCTTTTGGAACTGAGAGTTTCCCTTGTACAACGGACAGACTTTGTTGGTCCGTCGTAATATGTTTTCTAGGGTTTCACTTGGCATTTGCGCCGGACTGGTTTTATTGTCCGTCGTAAATAGGATTTGCTCAATTAGGGTTTTGAGCGATTTTGAGATTGAAATTTGAATTTGATTTTAAGATTATGAAATTTGTGATAATTTCATGGTACTTGTTTTAAAGTGGACTTTATGCAATGCTCTTGTGAGTAGTTGCATGGATTGATGTGAGTCAGGTCGTGGACTTGTACTCGGAATTGTTTTGTGTTTTTGATTCATGTGCAGGTGTTGCTTGAGGTCGAACATGGTCGATGACAGGACCGAGACTAGGTTCAGGGAGGAACTGAGGTCGTGAAGGTCAAGGATGTCATGCGAGATGTTTGGACTAGAGAACAGTGCACGTGTGGTTGAGATCGTTACAGCTTAGCGGCAGTCGAGCCGTATGGGTGCATGCTGCGTGTGTGAGTGCGTTGCTTTCTGCATGCCGTGTCCGAAAGGGAGTACAGGCAGCAGCCGGCGATCGTGCGCGTCACCAGGCCCACTTGCCCCGGCGTGCAGAGCTGGGAGTACAGGTAGCAGCTGGTTTTTACCGTGTCCGAGAAGGAGACTCGCAGCGGAAACGTGGTGGAGCCAGCCGGTTTGCCGAATACAAGATAGAAGCGGTGGCTGTCTTGTTCTTTAAAAATAGAGGGTTCTAGGGGTTAGAACTCATCCAATCCAACGAAAGAGGGCAAGAAGCAAAAGGTGTCTACAACAAAGAAGAGCGTGTGTGCTCTATCTAGTTGTTTTAGAGTTTTCTAATCTTTTGAGATTAGAAGATTTTTGGTGTCATCCTGTGGAAGATGGCTTTGGAATAAAGAAAAGTTTATGCAATATTCCTTTCGTTTTTGATTCTTGATTAGAAGTTTTGTTCATCATTAGAACTAGTTCTTGTTCTTATTTTGCTAATTAGTCTAGGGTTTTGATCTCTTCAATATTAGATATTCTTCCGGTTTTAGGGGTCATTGATTTTCTGAAAGAAATAGTTAAATTTTTCTAGGCATCTATTCACCCCCTCTAGTTGCCTACTCGGTCCTACAAGTGGTATCGAGCAAGGCTCTACTAATCCATCTTAACAGTGATTAGTAAACGGTAAGTTATGGCAACAGAGAAATACTCGAACAAGCCGCCAATCTTCGATGGCACGGACTTTCCCATCAAGCGGATCCGGATGATCGCTTATCTTCAAGCTCAAGGTAACGCGATTTGGCGCAAGGTAAAAATTTAAATCTGAGCTTCCTTCTAATGATGATATTGATAAAATCGAGTTTGAAAAAGATGTTGAAAACAATAATAGAGCTAGAAACATATTGCTTCAAGGACTTGCTAGAAAAGAATTCGATAGAGTCTGTCATTTACTCACTGCTCATGAAATTTGGAAATCTCTTCAAGATTATCATGAGGGCACTGACTCTGTAAAAGAAGCTAGGCAAGATCAATTTAAAAAGGAATACACTAGATTTGAAATGAACTCTGGAGAATCTCTAGATGATTGTTTTGCTCGCTTTAACAAAATTTTAAACAATCTTAGAGCTGTTGATGTAAAATACACTGACTCTGAAAATGCTAGACATTTCCTATCATCTCTTGATCTTAAAATCTGGCAAATGAAAGTGACTGCTTTTAGGGAGGCTCACAAGATGAGTGAAATGACATTGGATAAATTATATTCTAGTCTCAAGACTTTTGAGATAGACATTGTTTCAAGAACATCCAATGATAACTCTATGGCTCTTAATGCTAATTCTTCATATGATAATGTTACTAGTTCTTCATCATCATATTCCATTGCTGCTTTGAGTGCTCTTAGTGATGAACAACTAGATCAAATACCAGAAGATACACTTGCTCTTCTTTCCAAGCGTGTCAATGCAGCTTACATGAGATCAAGGGAGAGAAGAGGAGCCTCCATCCACTGCTACAACTGCGGCAAGGCTGGGCATATTCGTGCCAACTGCTTCAGGAACAAGGATAGAGAGGAGAAGGACCTAAACAACTCCTCCAAATCCTTCCGGCCAAGAGAGAGCAAGGACAAAAATAAGCAAAGGACGAAGAAGATGCTCAACAAAGTCTTCACTGCAATTGGTCGCTTAGATTTGAGCGACATTGACGACTCATCTGAAGATGAGAAAGAAGAGAAGCAAACAAAGCTGAATGAGAAAGACTTCACCGGATCAGTGCTTCATGGCAAAAGGGAACACTAGTGACAACGACGGCACTTCCAAATGATCGTAATGAGGTAATGCCTTCATATAATGAGCTTTGTGAAGTTTTAGTCATATTGAGAAAATCTTTAAGAAAATCTTCACTCAAAAATAAAAACTTAGAGAATGGTTTGTCCATGCTTTGAAAACTGAAAATGAAAAACTTAGAAATTCTATTTCTAACAATGATGCATGTGATGATTGTGAGGGGTTCTCATTAGAATTGCAATCACTTAGAGCTGCTCATTCTTGCAAGATAAAAGAGCTAAATTTGCTAAAAAGTGAAGTTGATAAATTCAAGAAAACTTTAGCTTTTGGTTCAATAATGCACTTTTATGTGTTGCAAGAATTGTTTGTCACTAGAGAGAATTTAAGAAAAATACGAGCAATTTGTCTTGCTGGACACATTATCTTTACTCACTCTACTGTCACCTCAAAAGAATGCAAAAATGTGAAATTCTGAAAATTGATATTGCACTTGAAAAGAACAATGTAGAGAGAGCCATTATAGCCAAAGATAGAGCCGTTCAAGCTAAAGAAAAGGCTAAAAAATGTCAAGTTGATCCATGTCAAAATTACCCTGTTGTTCTTAGAGAAAATGAATATTTGAAATCAACGTTGGTAAAAATTTCTGGAGGAAAGAAAAACTTGAATCTGATTCTTGATAAATCAAAAGTAAGTGTTAAAAACAGTGGGATAGGCTTTGATCACTTTGAACACTTGAAAAACAACCCTCCTGTAATTGTGAAAACACTTGGTACTGGTAAAATTGAAATCCTCCCTCCTAAACCAAGTGAAACAAAATTCAAATCTGCTGGATCTATTGATTTTTCTGGAAAAACTCAACCCACTCAAAGTAAAGGAGCAAGTACTTCAAAACTCGGTACAAATGCACTTTTTGTCACAAAGATGGTCATCTAGAAAACTTACGCTATAGGAAAGCTAAAATCGAGAAGGGAAAGAGAATTAAAAATTCTAAAATGACTGGAGAAATTAAAAATTTTGAAAAGCCCAAGTCATACCGTCATAAACCATCTAATAGGGCCTTTACAATCTATGACAATAGAAGAGCAGGTTTAGGTTACAAAAGGAAAACACCTTCCACTTCTTTGTATGTGCATAGACATGGTCATGAAAGCAATATTGTGACAGGCTCTGTGAAAGCAAACAAAAATTCATTACTCTCACAAGTTTTTATGCGATCACCTGCTCGTCGAGTGATTCAATCTTTGGATACCTAAAGCATGCTTTTCTAACCCCAAAGATCAATCCTCGGCATCTTCTGTTCATAACATGTAGGTGGTACGAGAAGGAAGGAGAACATCCGGGTTATTGATTCAGGATGCCGCCAACACATGACGGGCAACTCAAGTTGGTTCTCCTCCCTAACAAAAGCATCCGGGAACGAGACGATCACTTTCGGAGATGCTACTCTTTGGGCAGCGTCCTTTGCAAAAGGTACAGTGAAGGTAAATGAACACTTTACTTTGAAAAATGTCTCTCTGGTGTCTAAACTGAAATTCAACCTTCACAAGATCACAATTGTTGGATGAAAACTTTGAAGTGAGCTTTAAACCTAATGCATGTAGAGTACTCGATGCTTCCGAAACTTGATTCTTGAGATATCTAGACTTGGAAAAATTTTCATAGCAAATTTTAGCAATGCTTCAAGTTCACATTGTTTTGTTGCTTCTAATCTAGAAATCTCAATTTTTGGCATCGTCGGTTAGGCCACATGGGATTTGATCTGTTATCTAGATTGAGTGGTCTAGACTTAATTCGTGGCTTGCCGGGTTAAAATCTTGCAAAAATATTGTTTGCGCTTCTTGTCGACATGGTAAGATGGTTGGAGCTCCTCATGCTCCTGTCTCTACTATAATGACCACCGGCCCTGGTCAACTTCTTCACATGGATACAGAGGGACCATCTCGAGTACAATCGTAGGAGGTAAGTGGTACTTTTAGTGATAGTTGATGATTATTCGAGATACTCTTGGGTGCATTTTCTGTCTTCAAAAGATAAGATTTTTGGACTTTTCATGTCTTCATTAAGAGATTAATAAATGAATTGCCTAACACATTGAAAGCCATAAGAACGATAATGGTACGGAATTCAAAAATGCTTTGTTCAAATCTTTTGTGAAACTAATGGGATTGAACATCAATTTTCTTCGCCATATTCTCCCTCACGAGAATGGTGTTGTAGAAAGGAAAAATAGAACTTTGATTCAAATGGCTAGAACTATGCTAGATGAATACAACACTTCAAGAAAATTTTGGGCCGAGGCAATTTCTTCGCTTGCTATATATCAAATAGGGTCTATCTCGTAGCTTTACTTGGTAAAACATCTTATGAACTGAGATTTGATCGTAAACCATCTGCTTCTCACTTACGAGTGTTTGGTTGCAAATGCTTTATTCTTAAACATGGAAATCTTGATAAATTCGAAGCTCGTAGTACAGATGGCATCTTCCTTGGTTATTCGTTGCACTCTCGTGGATATCGTGTACTTGATTTATCGACTAACAAAATGTTGGAGACATGCGATGTTACTTTTGATGAGGCTAGCCCTGGAGCTAGACCCGACATTTCAGGTTCACGAGAAGATTTAGAGCCAATCTTTTTAGATAAAAGATTCGAAGAAAATGATGAAGATAATGATGATGATGAGCTCATACTTACAGAACGGGAAGATGTTCCTGAACAAATTGATGTGACTACTACTTCAGATTCTCCTACGTGAATTTAGATAAATTTAGGAATTTGAACGAAGTGAATTTAGATAATCCAAAAATTATAAAAGTTATGAGCATCCGAAGTTTGGAAATCATGGAAAATAGAAAACCCGAGAATATTCCTCAGAACCTTTATTTTTGGATGAATTTTCAATTGTTGGAGTCAATGGATGGTGGGCCATCCATGTCATTGGCTTGGGGTTCTTCCCCAATGGACTCCATGGCCAATAAACAGACGAGCTTGAGCTCCTTATGGCGCCGGCGCCAGAGGGCGAACCGACCGGCGATGGGTGATGTAACGGGACCGCGTCGGCGCGGCGACGTCGGTGCCAGAGCGGTGCGGCTGGCGGCGGCGCGTGGTGGTGCGGGAGCGTCTGTGGTGGCGGCCGATCGGCGTGGCGGCCGGGCGACGGCCGGGAGCGCGGGCAGTGCGAGGAAGCCGGCCGGCCGGCTTCGGGGCCGAGGAAGCCCGAGGCGGTGCACGGCGGGGGCCCTAGGGAGGCAGCGACGGCGGTGGGGGACCGGCGGCGGGGAACCGGCAGAGGTGTAGGGTGGCGGCGACGGCGGTGGGGGACCGGCGACGGGCGGGGACCGGCCAGACATGGGCACGGCCACGGGGTCAAACTGAGCATGAATAGAGGGCAAGCCAAAACCCAAAATTCCGAGAAAACATGGAAAGAACTCAAAAATTGGAGATGGCATTGGCTTAAGGATCTCTAAAGGAGTCTAGGATACTGAGTAATTGCGAAACCAATTACCGGAGACGACAAATTTGGCGAAGAACGACGATTCGGCCAACGAGGTTCAAACTCAAAATTCAGAACCAAATTTTGATGAAACCTGAAATTGACTGAGGGGTTTAGTCCACGACATCCACGTGCACACAAAGGAACAAGCGGACTCGAGTTTGACTCACCGGAGTGGAAGATACCACGGCAAGAACGAAGAATGATAGTTGTCACCGGTTCTTGTGAATTTCCGGTGAGATGGGATGGAGTGGCTGCGGATGGAGATGAATACGTGATAGAGGACTCCGAGACGACGGTTTAGGAAGTGGAAGCATGCGTTTTCGTGAAGAAATGGACGATTTATGACAATAATGGTGCGTTTCGGATTTTGCTTCAATGATCCAATTCCGGCGAGATTTAGGGCAAATGGTGGAGGGGATTGGAAACTCCTTGTCCTTATCATTCCAACGGATCCAGCCGGGAGTGATTTGAGGCATTTAAGAGGGAGATATGGGTGTTTGAATGCTTGGAGACATGAATGGAAAGAGAGAAGCATGTCTCTAGTTTGCCCCCATCGTGAGGTTGAAGAAGCATGTATAGTGCACTTCCACGTGGCGCTTCCCGATTGGCCGTAGTAAGTGACGGGTTACACACAAGAGATAAAATAGCCAAAATGGTCTAAAAATCCCAAAAAAAATTCCTAAAAGTATTAGGGAATATTTGAAACCCAATAAAATTGGTTTCACAGAATTTGGATGAAAGTTGGAATTTAGAATATTTTGGGACGGTAAAAGGGCATTTAACGAAAAGCTGCAAGCGATAAAATACCAGCGGGTTTCCAAAAATCTTGGAAAAATTCCCAAAATGTTTTTGGAATATTTAGAACCTAATGCAATAGGTTCCGGGATTTTTGGAGCATTTCGGAACTCGTGTGAAATTTTGGGTAGGGGCCGGTATTCGGAAATTCGATTTTTTGGATGGAGGATTGAACTCCAATTTCGAAGAGATAGGGATGCCAGGTTAATTTAAACACCGAGGAAGAACCGAATGTTGAATTTAATTAATTTAAATTAGATTTTAACAGAAGGCCAAAATTGGGGATGTTACAAACCTACCCCCCTTAGAGAGAATCTCGTCCCTGAGATTCGGACGGAGAAGGAAAAAGATCGGGAAACTCGGCTCGAATATCCTCTTCTCGCTCCCAGGTGACTTCTTTCTCGGAATGGTTGGTCCACTGGACTTTGCAGAACTTGATCACTCGACTTCTGGTTCGACGCTCGGCTTCATCCAGGATTTTGACTGGATACTCTGGATAGGATAGGTCTTCTTTTAACTCCATCTCTTCATACGGCATCTGATGCTCGGGTACTCGGAGACATTTCTTTAGCTGAGAGATGTGGAAGACATCATGCACATCGGACAACTGCGAAGGTAGTTCCAGCTTATAGGCAACTTCCCCTCGCTTAGCAACCACTGGAAATGGACCGATGTAGCGGGGTGCTAACTTTCCACTAACTCGAAAGCGGCGCATCACCTTGAGAGGTGAAACCTTTAGGTACACATGATCACCAGGTTTAAAGCTTAATTCCCGACGACGAGTGTCAGCATAACTTTTCTGCCTTGACTGGGCTGTTTTCAAATTTTCACGGATCACCCTGGCTTGTTCTTCAACTTCCTTCAGAATCTCAGGTCCCATTATTTGTCCACCTTCTGTCTCCTTCCAATACAAGGGTGTTCGACATTTTCTTCCATATAGAGCCTCGAAAGGTGCCATCTTCAAACTGGACTGATAACTGTTGTTATATGAGAATTCTTCATAGGGCAAATTCTGATCCCATGAACTTGTATACATCAAAGCACATGCTCTCAGCATGTCTTCTAAGATTTGGTTTATCCTTTTCGTCTGAGGATGGTAAGCAGTACTGAAGTTCAAATTCGTGCCCAAAACCTCATGCAACTTTTGCCAAAATCTCGAGGTAAACTGAGAACCTAGATCGGACACGATTCTCTTTGGCACACCATGCAAACACACAATTTTGGCCATATATAGTTCCGCGAGTTTATCACCGAAATAGGTTGTCTTTACCGGAATAAAGTGGGCAACTTTAGTTAACCTGTCCACAATGACCCATATAGAATCATATCCGGATTTAGTTATAGGTAATCCAGTGATAAAATCCATTTCGATTTCTACCTATTTCCAAACAGGAACTTGCAAAGGTTGCAACAATCCGGCTGATCGTTGATGTTCTGCTTTCACCAGCTGGCAAATATCACCACGAGCCACGTAGTCAGCAACTTCCTTCTTCATATTGGACCACCAATACTTTTCTTTCAAATCCACATACATCTTCGTACTTCCCGGATGAATAGAATACACAGAATCGTGGGCCTCCTTCAAAACCATATCCTTGATCTCCTTTTGGTTAGGGACCACTATTCTTTTCTCGAACCACATAGTACCCTTCTCATCTTCCGAAAATCCAGGGGATTTTCCTTTCTTCATTTCATTCTTTAAGTCTACGATGGCCTTATCATTCTTTTGAGCCGCTCTGATCTGATCTTCCAGGGTTGATTGCACTTCTATATTGAAAATGCAGCCTTCATTCACCAATTCCAAGTTAAGGCGTTGAAATTCTTCATGAAGTGCTGGTTGGCTTTCCTGTACCATAACATTGTTGTAGTAGCTCTTCCTGCTCAATGCATCCGCAACAACATTAGCCTTTCCAGGATGGTAATGGATTCCGATATTATAATCTTTTACCAGTTCCAACCATCTTCTTTGTCTCAAATTGAGATCGGACTGAATGAAAATGTACTTCAAACTCTTATGATCTGTATAGATTTCACATCTATTACCGATGAGATAATGCCTCCAAATCTTGAGTGCATGCACAACTGCAGCTAATTCCAAATCATGAGTTGGTAGTTTTCTTCATGGGGTCGCAGTTGTCTTGAGGCATAAGCTATTACTTTTCCTTCTTGCATAAAAACACATCCAAGACCTTGCTTTGAAGCATCACAGTAAACTTCAAAATCCTTGTGAACATCTGGCAGGACGAGAACTGGTGCTGAAGTTAACCTTTTATTCAATTCCTAAAAACTCTATTCATAAGACTTAGTCCATTCAAACTTCTTTTCCTTCCATTCAAACTTCTTTTCCTTTTTCAGAAGCTGAGTGAGAGGTCTTGCTATCCTTGAGAATCCTTCAATGAATTGCCGATAGTAGCCTGCCAATCCCAGGAAACTTCTGATATTTGGAACCGATTTGGGTTATTTCCAATCCAGAACATGCCTCACTTTAACAGGATCCACTGCTACTCCTCTAGCAGAAATAACGTGACCTAGGAAAGAAACTTCTTCCAACCAAAAGTCACACTTACTGAACTTAGCATAAAGCTGATGTTCTCTTAACCTTTCTAGAACTATCCTCAGATGATCTTCATGTTCTTTTCTGCTCTTGGAATAGACAAGAATGTCGTCAATGAAGACTACAACGAACTTGTCCAAATATTCCATGAACACCTTATTCATCAGATTCATGAAATAAGAAGGGGCATTTATTAATCCGAAAGACATCACTGTAAACTCGTACAGTCCATATCGGGTAATGAAGGCTGTTTTCAGAATATCTTCTTTCCTTATCTTAAGCTGATGATACACTGATCTCAAATCAATTTTGTAGAACACTTGAGCCCCTTTTAACTGATCGAACAGATCATCTATCCTGGGCAAAGGGTACTTATTCTTTATGGTCACCTCATTCAAGGAGCGGTAATCTATGCACATCCTCAGACTACCATCCTTCTTCTTAACGAAGATGACGGGTGAACCCTAAGACAACGAACTTGGTCTAATAAACCCTTTCTCCTGCAATTCAGCAATTTGCTTCTTCATTTCTACTAACTCATTGGCAGGAAGCCGGTAAGGCCTTTTCGAGATCGGAGTTGTACCAGGTACTAGCTCGATTACGAACTTGATGTCCCGATCTGGTGGCATACCAGGCATATTTTCTAGAAACACATCCGGGTATTCATTCACTATAGGCACATTTTCAAACGATGTACCTTTCAAACGGTTCAGGGTACTACCCCTCTTAGAGGAAAGATTAGACAAGAATTCCACTCGAACTCCCTCAGGGCTGGTAAGAGAGATAGCCCTACTAGCATAGTCTATCTGACCCTTGTACTTGGTTAACCAATCCATTCCAAGGATTACTTCTATACCCTTATTATCCAATAGAATTAAGTTCGCTAGGAACTTTACCCCTTTTATAATTATATCCATTTTTGGGCAAACAACAGTTGTTCTTAATTCTTTACCAGGGAATTGAACTAACAAAGGGTTTCTTAACTGAACTGTATTCCCACCATGCTTTCTAACCAAGTATTCTGATATAAAGGAATGCGTTGCACCAGAATCAAACAATACCGAAGCATGCACCGGGTTGACGAAGAACTTATCATAGACCACATCCGGTGCGCCCTGAACTTCCTCAGCTGTGACGTGGTTAACACGTCCTCTTCCAATGGTCTGAGGGGTACGCGGGGTCTACGGTGTACCTCTCACAGGAGCTGGTGCTGGGGCACGGGCTGGTGTAGACCCCAAGTTGAACCGGACTGGGGTGACAGGCTGACGCTTCTGCAGAAAGTTGATGGCATAATGCCCCATCTCTCTGCAATTAAAGCATTGAACCCCTACAGCTACTGTGTTGCTCTTCGAAGCTTGATTTCCTACATTGCCGGTAGGAGCTGGGGTGAACTGACAAGGAGTGGGCATTGGGGTCCTCGAAGTGTTGGGAACTGCTGGCCTACTGGTCTGCTGCTGGAAAGTACGAGGCCTAGAACTGCTAGCACCTCGCTGATTCTGGAACATCATCTTCCTTTTCCTTGACTTGAAGAGTTGACGCTGGGCATCCTCCTGGATTAAAGCCTTGTTAACCATGTGCTGGAACGAAGGAAAGTCATTGGACACCAGCTGCACTTTGATGTTAGGGTCAAGACCCTCCATGAAGCACCAAATCTTAGCTTCATCAGTAGCGACAACCGCAGTAGCATAACGTGACAGCTGAGTGAACCAGTTAAGGTATTCTGAAACTGAGAGATTTCCTTGCTGCAGTTTGTGGAATTCTCTTCTCTTCATTTCCATAATCCCCTTGGGAATATGGGTAGCCCGAAACACTTTAGTAAATTCATCCCAAGTAATGTTCTGAGCATCCTCGTGAGCAGCACAGTAATTCTCCCACCAGCTAGCTTCTGTACCTTTGAGTTGGTGCGAAGCAAACCGCACACTCTCTATTTCATCACACTGGGCCAAGTAAAGTTTCCTTTCAACTTCTTTAAGCCAGTCGTCCGCTTATAGTGGATCAACTGATCCAGCAAAAGTGGGAGGCCTAGTCCTCATAAACTCCCCAAACTTGGATTGGGGTGGCTCAGCTGCGGCTTGGGCTGGGGGTGCTTGCGGCGGATTGAGTACATTTTGTGCCAAAGCCTGCAAGAGTTGAAGTTGCATCGCCATCATCTATTCTAGATTCGGCGGTTGATTCGGGGGTGGAGGTGGTACTGTCTCTTGCTGTGCCGGAGGCGGTGACACTTGACCATCAACTGGAGGTTGCTGCTGCTGTTCCAGTGGTCCGTCATCCTGGAACTGAACTCTTCCATTTTAGCAATTATTTTAACAATTGAATTATTTAATATTTTAGTGATGGTTCTATCCACCATCACTAGTATAAAGGCTCTATCCGCCACATTTTAAAAGATCAAGGTTATCCACACATGACTCTATCCATCATGAAATGAAAACAGGTTCCATCTACCTGGTTGGCTCAATCCGCCAACAAAACATCCGAGAGTTCTAACCACTCCCGAATCCCAAAACATCATTTATTTTCAAAACCAAAACCAAAACCAAAGTCTACCAATATGAAAGCATTCTTCACTTTTCCCATGACGGTAGGTACGGCTATTCGAATAGTTTTAACTCTGTAGAGGTGTACAACTTTACACACAAGACATGATCATCTCTTTTTGCCATGCAATTAACACACTTCCTTTGGTGTGTCGGCAGAGAGACCATGACAAGGCCTTTACAATGTACACGCCTAACCTGACTACATCCGCTGAGGTTTCACTGCTGTTAGGGTTCCATCTACCCAGTACAGAAGCCCCCTCTTGCGCCGTGTGGGAAAAATATGACTCGCCTCCATTTGGCGCCCACATTCCACCAACTGGTGAGTCTAAGTTAGGTTTCTACAAATTATTTAGCCAGGTCATACGCATTATAGACATGTGGTTGTACGGTTATGCTTAGAATGGACAGTCATAAGCGTCGGATCTTAATTGACTTGAGGCGGTACTTGCACATTGAAGTTTAGTGCTCCATCCGCACCCGCCCGACATTCCACTCCGCCCAAGTCCAAATCCATTTTAGTTTTATTTTTATTTTATGAAAACAGTTCTTCCCCAATTGTTGGACCTGAATTTCCAATTGTTGGAATCAATGGATGGTGGGCCATCCATGTCATTGGCTTGGGGTTCTTCCCCAATGGACTACATGGCCAATAAATAGAGGAGCTTGAGCTCCTTATGGCGCCGACGCCAGAGGGCGAACCAGCCGACGGCAGGTGGCGGAACGGGACCGGGCCGGCTCGGCGACGCCGGTGCCGAAGCGGCACGGGCGGTGGCGGCACGGGCGCAAGAGAGCGTGGCGCCGGCGGTGGCTGGACGGGCGTGGCGGCAGCGCGACGGGCCGGGAGCGACGGACAGCGTGAGGAAGCCGGCCGGCGGCTCGATTGGCCGGGAAGCCCGAGGCGGTGGTGGCGGGGACCGATCCGACGAGCGGCGGGGCACGACGGGGGCCCACGGGAGGCGGCGACGGCGGTGGGGAACTGGCAGAGGCGCGGGGTGGCGACGACGGCTGTGGTTGACTGGCGACGGGCGGGGACCGGCCAGACGTGGGCACGGCAACGGGGTCAAACCGAGCATGAACAAAGGGCAAGCCAAAACCCAAAATTCTGAGAAAACATGGAAAGAACTCAAAAATTTGAGATCGCATTGGCTTAAGGATCTCTAAAGGAGTCTAGGATTGCGAGTAATTGCGAAACCAATTACCGGAGACGATGAATTTGGTGAAGAATGACGATTCGGCCGACAAGGTTCAAACTCAAAATTCAGAACCAAATTTTGATGAAACCTGAAATTGACTGAGGGGTTTAGTCCACGACATCCACGCACACACAAAGGAACAAGCGGACTCGAATTTGACTTACCGGAGTGGAAGATACCACGACAAGAACGAAGAATGATAGTTGTCACCGGTTCTTGCGAATTTTCGGTGAGATGGGATGGAATGGCTGCGGATGGAGATGAATACGTGATAGAGGACTCCGAGACGACGGTTTAGGAAGTGGAAGCATGCGTTTTCGTGAAGAAATGGACGATTTATGACCATAATGGTGAGTTTTGGATTTTGCTTCAATGATCCAATTCCGGCGAGATTTAGGGCAAATGGTGGTGGTGATTGAAAACTCCTTGTCGTTACCATTCCAACGGATCCAGCCGGGAGTGATTTGAGGCATTTAAGAGGGAGATATGGGTGTTTGAATGCTTGGAGACATGAATGGAAAGAGAGAAGCAGGTCTCTAGTTTGCTCCCATCGTGAGGTTGAAGAAGCATGTACAATGCACTGCCACGTGGCGCTTCCCGATTGGCCGTAGTAAGTGACGGGTTACACGCGAGAGATAAAATATCAAAAATTGTCTAAAAATCCCGAAAAAATTCCTAAAAGTATTAGGGAATATTTGAAACCCAATAAAATTGGTTTCACAGAATTTGGATGAAATTTGGAATTTAGAATATTCCGGGACGGTAAAAGGGCATTTAATGAAAAGCCGCGAGCGATAAAATACCAGCGAGTTTCCAAAAATCTTGGGAAAATTCCCAAAATATTTTTGGAATATTTAGAACTTAATGCAATAGGTTCTGGGATTTTTGGAGCATTTTGGAACTCGTGTGAAATTTTGGGTAGGGGCCGGTATTCGGAAATTCGATTTTTCGGACGATGGAGGATTGAACTCCAATTTCGAAGAGATAGGGATGCCAGGTTAATTTAAACACCGAGGAAGAACCGAATGTTGAATTTAATTAATTTAAATTAGATTTTAACAGAAGGCCAAAATTGGGGATGTTACAAACTGGTTGAAGTCTAATCGCTCAGTGTAGCAAATAAGCATTGCTTTGTCTAAAGCTTCATTAGTCTAATGAAAGCACTCACTTCAGTCATTTCCAACCTTTCCAAATTTGAGCAGTAGATAGTTGGTTCCAGAACCTTACTTCCAATCTATGTTGCTCAAAGATTTTCAGATCACTTCGGCCAATTCGATGTTTGAGCTAACAACACAGTACAACAACTTCAGTTATTATTTTTGTCTGAGCTCGCATTGTATCTTGTCATGGCATTTCCACCGAACTCGTTGGTTGACTGAAGAACCGGGCGAGCGCCAGCCGTTGTCGTCGTTTGATGCTGTTGCTCGCCTCTCCCTTCCTCCGCCCATACGTCGAGGAGTCACCCATCTCCTCTTCGTCTACCCCTTCACGGCGTCGCCCTCCTCCCTCGCTACTCTCTCTCCCGGCCATGCCGTGCGCAAGGAGCATGCGCCATGCGGCCGCGGCTGCCACGCCTGAGCGTCGAGCGCCCCACCGCCCTTGCCGAGCCCTGTTACCTTGCTCCCTCCGCCTCAAACCCCATAAATCAGCGCCTGCTCCTCACCCTTGCTCCCTTTTGCCTTCTCCTTCTGTGAACCACTCCCTGCTCCAGTTGATCTTCAGAGCAACTGAAATGGGGGAATCGGCAATTGAGCAAATTGGTGGAGTAATGCTTCAATTCTTCTGGGTTTTAGTAGCCTTGTGCATCATTGACCATCTCCCCTCCTTCGATTTCAGCTCCCGGAGCCCGGTGTGCCGCCGACGCGGACTTCTTCTTCCCCGCTTCCGGCGACTCGGCGCCATCACGGTCCACTGCCTCACCGCCCCCTTCAGGTACCCCTGTAGACTTCCCTCGCGTCCTTGGTTGTTTTCTCCCCGTGTCCGGTTCTAATTCGCCTCCTTCCTCCTTGCCTGCCCCCAACACCGAAACCCGCTGCCTCACGCCGCGGGCCTTCCTCGCCATCTCCCGGCCCGAATCGACCTCACAAGCAGGTGTGCCTTGACCTCCTCTCTTTCTCTCTCTCCATGTGGTCGCCGGCCGCCCTCCGCCACCGCAGCGCCGCCGACAAGCCAGCCCCCGCTCAGCTCTGCTCCGGGCCGCTGGTGTGCGGGCCCGGCCAGTCAGTGGAGCTCGCACGCGAGCTCATTGGCTAGTGGGGCCCCCTGTCAGGTGGCTGAGAGCCTTGAGGCTTAGGCACTTCCAGAGAATGCGCTTTCCTTTTTGGGAAAGCGTATTTTCCAATTTTCAATTGATTTATCTAGCCGATCCAAATTCAAATGGATATATCTTTTGCTACGCAACTCCAAATGAGATGAAACCACTTCCTAAATTTTTGTAAAATCATGAACTTTGTGAATATGCAAAAATATTTCATGTTGGACTATTGTGCAGAAAATGAGATCAATTATATGCTTTAGGTTACTATTTGCTTATTGTACAACTTTTGCATTCCAACTCCAAGTTAAATGAAACCGACTTTATTTTATCCTTGGTCTATAAACTTGCTGAATATGTGACCATGATTGAGTTGGACTTGATTTGCAATGATTGTAATCATGGTTGTGTTGCAATGCCTAGAGTTATTAAAATGATGTTAATTTGTACAACTTAAATTCAAATGCATGCAAATTTATTCCTAGGACCTTGAAATATCATGATCATGCTGTTATATGACTTTACTTAGGGTTGATCACCATCTTTACATGCTTAAGAACTCAATTTCATATTGATGCTTGTTAGGAGGAATTGGAATTGTAGGTCTTTCATGCCCTTGTATGCTATTAACCTTGCAATAGACTTCAAGATGTAATAAAACCAACCCGAAGTTACCTCCATATGCATTCCTTAATAACTCTTAAAGTTGGTTAGACAAGTTTATTATGTTGCCACTTCAATTTAAAATGTAAGCTTAACTTTATGCATGTGCAATTGTGTTCATTTAGGCCTTTTCAGCCTTTCGTAAAACTACTCGTCTAAATGCAAAAATTAGGGAGAATAGCTCCAGAACACTCTACATTATATGTACTACCATGTTATAGAAAAACATTTAATTAATAACTTGCTTTGCATCTGAATCCTATTAGAGCAAAAGGTCTAAATTTTATGGTTAATTAGTGCATTGTTGAAATAGCTAGTCTTAGATTTCTTTAATACAAACAATCTTAGCTTCCTGAATTTGATTGTTTAAACACTTAGATACATGTAATTAACCTGCTATGTGTGGAACTAGTATGCTAGCATTTGATTGGATCCCTCCTCTAACTGCTTGTTCTTTTGTTGATTTTAAGTTGTTATTTGCTTCTGATTTCCTTTTGCCCCATTTTGATTCATGGTCATTTGCTTTTGTTGCGGGTTTCTCTCGTTCGTGCGCGTAGCTGATGACGTGTCGAAATCCGTTGCCAACGACCCTGACTACCTTCCCGAAAACAATTCCGTTGAAGAGCAAACAGTCAAGCACCATCCTTTGAACATGTTGATCCCGTACATGTAATTCCGCCCAGTCATTTGAAAGTTATGATCGTTTTACCGAACGTATTAAAATCTGTGACGTGATTGGAACAGATCACGGTTTTCTGTAGATTAAACAATTTTAGAGTCCGAATCAGTCTTTCCATATACTTAGAAAAAGTTGGGAAATTTCCTAAGGTACGCGAGGATGTACTCGTTTAATTGATTCGGAGTCTTAGAACCCGAGTTATGCCTTTTGGAAGGCTGCTGTCCCGACGGGACAGAACCTCTGTTTTTGGGTTTAGCGAGTAGTTTGCGATGTCGGGTTAGGAGAGGGATTTCTTACTGTTTTGTGGACATGATTGTGAGTGTGTGGTACTCATGTGCAGGTGGTGTGACCCCGGGAGTGCCTTCTACTTCTCGCCAATCCGTTGCCCGTGGTAGAGGCAAGTGTATTGTAATGGATAGCGGTTTGTAGGTTGCTAGTTGAGACTAGATGAAATTGATTATATGATATGATCACTTGCCATGCTTTAATGATTGCCAATGATATGATGAGTATGCTTATTATGTTATGATTCCATGTGTTAATATACAAGTTAATTATGATGCTGGCATATTTGCATACATGGCATGTTACATGGCCCGGGCGGTGAGAAAGTCATAACTAGTCCGGGGAAGGTCGGTGAGAAAGTTATGACTATTCCGGAGAGCCAATGAGTAAGTCCTACATCGTGATTCTATTCACCGTGGTGAACGGAAGTGAGGAGTAGGCACCCTCCATCTTCGGGATGGAAGGGGGGAGAGGGTGCACACCGACGGGTGTGTACTCAACCATACCGGTATGAGTTTCCAAGGAGACATGAGCATCGCATCGCATTGCATACATAATGGTGATGATATTGATATGTGATCATGAATGAGATGAAAGACATGATATGAGTTGTTGTAGCCATGTAATTGTTTTTGTGTACCATTGCAATATGCTTGCTGAGTGTTGAACTCACGCTTGTGCTTTCTTGTTGTTTTAGGTACCATGAGATCGGCATGCGGGGAAGGGAATTAGTCACACTTCTACACGTAGCGTCACTCAATTGTTCCCACAGTCACTCAATTGGGTCTTGATAATAAATTAAGTGTGATGCATATTGATTTATGGTTTAGTTTTGCGATATGAGAGTCTTATTGTTCGTTTGGCTCATGGAGACATTGAATGCTTGGGATTAGACTTATATTGCTGTCATGCCTATAATTATTGCTGTTTTAGATGCCTCTTATATTGCTATATATTGCTATGTTGTTGATGTTCCTTCAATTCATGTTAAAACAAAGGAGATGCTGCCGAAATTTCGGTTTTTAGCATTTGCTCCTTTGCTGTAATTTTACCTTAATTTATGGTATTTAGATGTTGTTTAGCCTATGTTTGGTAGCATTCGGGCATATTAAATGCCGGAGTGTTACAATGTTAGGCTTGAATCTTTATGAAACTTTGCAAATGTTGAAAATGGTAGTAAAGGATACTGGTATGTGGTTAAAAATGGAAATAAAAGTATGTTGTAGACAGGGGCGAGTTATGTTTAACTAAAAGTGCAATGGGTTGTCTTGCATCGTACAAGTGGTCACTTGTACGGTACAAGGGAATAAATTGGTGATGTATGGAATTGGTAATTGCACGTAGATAGGGGAGATACTCGTCCGAGTCAACCTAAGGACCGAACTTGATACTATTAACTGAGTTAATTGGTGCAACCACATGTGCTAGTATGGGATAGCCTTAGCTTAGTAAGCTAGATGAAGTTTTAATCTTGCACGTCGGTAGGCAGAAGGGTATGGATGAACCAAGTGAGTGGTGTCGTTCGAGGGCGCTCCCTTCACCAAGGTGTTGGGATCAAGTGACCCGATACAACGGGTATGCCTTGCTATGGGGAGAACAAGGGCGATGGCTAGTGGGACCATCGTGACTGTTGAAATTCTGTCGCCATAGCAAGGACAGGTCATACTCGGGCTATTGCAAGGTTAGGCTTTAGCTAGTCGAAAAGTTCCGTCATAATCTAGCAAAATGGATACTTGTGTATCGCATGGCATGGTTGACATGATTGCTAGAATATATCATGTGGGTAAAGTGTACACTCTCTGCAGAGATTTAAATCTAATCGATTAACCGTGCTCACGGTCACGAGTGGCTCGAAAACATAATGTCAAGTATAGTGTTTTGGTTTTGGTTTTGCAAAATGACTTAGAAAATGGTGTTTTGGTTTTGGTTAGTGTAAGTCATGGTGGGTTGGTTATGTTTCGGATATTATTCATGGCCATGGAGGGTCATGAAGGATTGCTCAAAGTACTTATATGTTACTGGTAATTCCTATCAAATGCTCATTTCAAATGTTAATGCTGTTTATCAAATTGCATGATTACAAATAAAACTTACCTTATGCTGAAATTCAAACCTAGAGTAGAAGCTTTCATTCATTGAATAGCCTTGCATGATAATTACTTCCATACACTAAAATCTTGCGAGTACATACGTGTACTCACCGTTTGCTCTACTTAAAAATGTTTAGAGGAAGGTAATGATGACGCTCCTGACGATACTTACTACAATTCGGGGGCAAACGACGTCTTTGATGGTTGAACTAGGTCTTTCCCCAGTCGGATGCCTTTTGGGTTATGGGTGGCATTCCGTAGTCTTTCTTTTGGACTTATGCTTATTTCCGCTAAACTTACTCTCTTTTGGTTGTATATTTGGCTGGTCGGTCCTGAACTTGTAACCTAAGCGCTTGTAATAACTGCCAGTCTACTTTAAGTTATGTTCATATGTGTATGTGTGATGAAACATCTCGATGTGCTAAGTATGTGTGTGTTAGGCGTTGAACTTGGGAACTAGCACTGAACACATATGCGGGAAGCTTGGATTGATTCCAACCGGTTGGCAAGAGCACGAGTGTGTGCCGATTGGTTGATCTCAATCCGAGTACGGTTTCAGATAAGCGATTGGGATTCTTTCGGGTTGCATCATTATCTAGTCCGATGCAACAGTAAGATTTGATATCACTAATCAAAGACTGGAGCCCCCACACTGATTCCAATCAGTTTTAAGCCAGGCACATTCGATCGGGCAAATGAAGTCCTGAGAAGATAGGGTAAAAAATGATGAAGGTCCTGCAAGACAAAGTACAAAGCTATCGGCAAGTAACGGATTGTGAAGAGGCCATTGAAGATTTTTAAGAAGAAAAATTGGGGCAAGGCTTTACTTCTGCCTATATGCTTGAAGAAGTAGACATAGGAGAAGGAGACAGGAAAAGATCAACGTTTGTAAGCGCAAAGTTGGATGCAGATTTTAGAGCCAGGTTGATTGAGATGCTTAGAAAATATAGGTACTATTTTGCTTGGGAATATTTAGATGCCTGGCTTAAGCCGACAGTTAGTTGAACATCGGCTAGTTGATTGAGATGCTTAGAAAATATAGTGACTATTTTGCTTGGGAATATTTAGATGCCTGGCTTAAGCCGACAGTTAGTTGAACATCGGCTACCTATAAAGCCAAGGTATCAGCCGTTTAAGCAGTACCCACGACGCTTTAACCCAGCGTTGTATAATGCCATTAAAGAAGAAATAGAACGATTACTAGAGGCCAAGTTTATCAGGCCTTGCTGATATGTCGAATGGGTCTCAAACATCGTTCCCATGGTTAAGAAAAATGGCAAACTCCGAGTATGCATAGACTTTAGGGATTTGAACAAGGCTACACCAAAAGACGAATACCCAATGTCTATAGCCGATATGCTTATCAACGCTGCATCGGGTAATAAGATTATCAGTTTTCTTGATGGGAATGCCGGGTATAATTATATTCATGGCAGAAGCCGATGTGTCTAAAACTGCCTTTAGATGTCCTGGAGCTCTAGGGCTTTATGAATGGATCGTCATGACATTCGGTTTGAAAGACGCTGGCGCCACTTACCATCATGGTATGAATTTAATCTTTCGTGACCTAATCGGCCATATTGTTGAAATCTATATTGACGATGTCGTCGTAAAATCCAAAAGTGATTGGCAGCACTTGGCTGATTTGGAAAAAGTTCTTCAGAGCACAAGGGCAAATGGACTAAAAATGAATCCCTTCAAATGCGCGTTCGGCGTATCGGCTGGATAATTTCTCGGGTTCATGGTACATCAAAGAGGAATTGAGGTTAACCAGGAAAGGGTGAAAGCTATAGCCGATACTAAACCGCCAACGAGCAAAAATAAGGTACAGAAGTTGGTCGGCAAGATCAATTACTTACGTCGGTTTATTTCAAACCTGTCCGGATGAATCCAAGCCTTTACCCCATTGTTAAAACTGAAAGACAATCAGGACTTTGTGCGAGGAACCGATCAGCAGAGGGCCTTCGATGATATAAAGGAATATCTCGCGAAATGTTCGATTCTGGCTGCACCACGAAAGGGGGTGCCATTTAGATTATACATATCGGCAGAAGATGAAACAATCAGAGTTGTGTTGGCACAAGAAGTCGATGGTAAAGAGCGGGTAATATTTTATCTAAGCTGACGATTTCTGGACTCTGAAAGAAGGTACCCTTTTGTAGAAAAATTGTGCCTATCTCTCTATTTCGTTTGCACGAAATTAAGACACTATATCTTAGTATCAACATGCACAAATAGTGTGTAAAGTCGATATTATCAAATACATGTTGTCTACGCCAATATTACGAGGATGACTCGGCAAATGGACGTATGCCTTGACCGAGTTTGACCTATTATTTGAATCGGTCAAAGCCGTCAAAGGTCATGCTGTGGCCGATTTTATCACAGGAAGCAACACCACAATAGGGCTAGTCGACGTCGTCCCTTGGCAATTAATTTTCGATGGATCGGTGTGCCGAGAAGGCGATGGCATCGGTATAATATTAATTTCAACGAAAGGGCACAATTTCGAGTTCGCTTATCGGCTACATAGCCGATGTTCTAACAATCAAGCAAAATATGAGGCTTTGCTCAAAGGGCTGCAGCTGTTGGAGAGCATCGGAGTGAGCAATGTGAAGGCTTATGGGAATTCATTGTTGGTTGTGCAGCAGGTCAGAAAAGTATTCCGATGCAACGACGAAATACTGACGCAATACTTGGAGTAATGCCTTCACTCTATCAGGTCATTCACGACATTCTCCATCGAGCATGTCCCTAGAGAGATGAACGATAGAGCTAACTTGTTGGCACAACAAGCATCAGGCTACAAGAACCATAGTCGATGTGGGACAATTGAATCTGTTGATAAAGCAGTACTGTGTGTTGATTCTACCGACTGGAGGACGAGAATAAAAGATTACTTAACGGATCCATCTAAGCCGATCGAACGAAAAATCAGGCAGCGGGCATTAAAATACATCGTATTGGAAGGAGTATTGTACTTTTGGACGATGAAGGGGCTATTATTGAGATGCCTCGGAGCCGACGAAGCAAAGGTGGCGATGGGTGAAGTGCATGAGGGAATCTACGGATCTCATCAGTCGGCTCACAAGATGAAGTGGATGTTGAGACGAACAGGGTATTATTGGCCGACGATGCTGGAAGATTGCTTTAAGTATTATGAAGGATGTCAAACATGTCAAAAATTCAAAAACGTGCAGCTCGTACCAGCATCGGCTTTACATCCAATCACCAAGCCATGGCCATTTAGAGGATGGGGGATGGACATGATCGGCCAAATATTCCCAGGATCGAGCAAGGGCCACAAATTTATCCTTGCGGCAATAGATTATTTTTCAAAGTGGGTAGAAGCTGTGCCCCTCAAAAAGGTTACCAACGCCGAAGAGATTAACTTTGTAAATGAACACATCGTTCATCGGTTTGGCATTCCACAGACTATCACGACTGATCAGGGGACTGTGTTCATGTCCAACGAGTTTCAAACTTTTGCAAAGAGTCTAGGCGTTAAGCTGCTCAATTCTTCACCATATTATGCTCAGGCTAATGGATAAGCCGAGTCGTCCAATAACATCCTGATCAAGTTGATAAAAAGAAGGATCGAGGAAAAGCCAAAAAAATTGGCATTCAACATTATCAGAAGCATTATGGGCATATCGGCTAGCGTACCATGGGTCGACCAAGTTGTCCCCATTCCAATTGGTATACGAACAGGAAGCCGTTCTACCCGTAGATATAAATATTAATTCTATGAGGGTGGCCAGACAAAATAATTTATCAGCTAATGAATATAAAAACTTGATGATCGATAATTTAGACGACTTGGCGGAATTAAGGCTGATTACGATAGACCGACTTAAAAAGAATAAAGAAAGGGTTGCTAGAGCTTATAACAAAAAAGTTGTGTCAAGGTCATTCAATCAAGCCGATCTAGTATGGAAGACTATACCATAGGGCTGGAAAAAAAGCTCGTGGCTCGTGGCTCGGCTCGGGCTCGCCCGAGCCTAGCTCGGCTCGCACAGGCTCGTGGCTCGGCTTGGGCTCGAGCCGAGCCTACTTTTCAGGCTCGCAAAAACACCGAGCCGGCTCGGCTCGGCTCGCGAGCCGGCTCGCGAGCCAAATTGGCTCGGTGGCCCAGCCCATGCAGTGAATTTAGTATGATTAATGACTTATATTTTTAGGAAAAAGATGATGTTGAGACAATTCCATGTCCTACAAGTGTGATATAGAGCAACTAAGCAACTACTATTATTTAGTAGTAACTAGTAAGTTAATATTATTCACTTTGCAAATATATGAATTATTGTATAAATACTTAATTTTCTCGAGAAAATGTTACGCTCGGCGAGCCAACGAGCCGGCTCGCGAGCCGAGCCCGAGCCGAGCCGAGCCGATTTTTTGGGCTCGCCTCAGGGCCGAGCCGAGCCTGGCTCGGCTCGCCACTAGACCGAGCCGCACCGAGCCGAGCCGAGCCGGGCTCGGCTCGGCTCGTTTCCACCCCTACTATACCATCGATCGGATCCAAGGAAAATTGATTCGGCAAGTGGTCACCAACGTGGGAAGGGCCATACAGAATAAATCGGCTCATTGACAGGAATTCATACATACTTGAGACACTCGTGGGAACCATGTTACCAAAGGCAATAAATGGAAAATATTTAAAGAAATACTACCCTAGCGTATGGATCGGATCTTGATTATAGTAGTGGCATCAATACCAGAGCGAAAATTAAGAAGAAAATAAATCGCTTAAATAGCTTATTCAAACAAATATTACAAAAGCATCCAACAGTGTTTTGGCTGACATCGTCAAAATGGAGATTGTTATAAGTTACACCCCAGAGCCTGGCAACCTAGCGCCTAGAGCCGACAACGCAGTAGCCGCTTTGGCAATGGTCTTCTGGACTCTGTCCACCACTTACTGGTCTACTTTAGCGTTGCCAGGGACGGGATTCATCTTTGCGGACTGCTCTTTGACTTTAGCAACCACCTCACCAATGTCACGTTTTAGGCCGGCGACAGAAGAAGCAGATTTAGCGGCTCGCGTTTGACCGTCGGCTAGTTGCTTGTTGACCTCAGCTAGCTTCTCCTCAAGCAGTTTTTTGGCCGATTCAAGCTCCAGGATCTGGGCCTTAACGGATTTATAATCTGAGGCATCTTGATCGAACTTATGCTTCTTAGATTTCACCTCAGCCACCAGTTTCTCCAGGAGCCGTTGGTCGGTTTGCTGCGCCTCTCTCTGACCAATCCTGGCCTTAGCAGCTTCCATCACCTCCCTTTGGCCGTCCAAATAATAGACATCTAGAAGGGCCTTCATGGCTTTGGGAGGGAGATCGGCTTCAACCGCTGCCATGGCAGTCCGCAAGTGTTGCGTTTCAGCTAAAAGCTATGCCTCAGGTTGCGTGACCTCGAAGAAGAGGCGATTAAGACGATCTTGCATGCCAGGCGCGGAAGTCACAACGGCCAACACCACAGCTGAAGCATGGATTATCTTGCGAATGTCAGCCGAGTAATCATCCGTAACCATCAGCTCACGATCATCCAGATCATCTAGGGTAAAGCCCAGCTGGTCGGTTGGGTCCGTCGACGGTGCCGGAGGAGAAAGCACGACGGGGAGCGTCGGAGAAAGCGATGGCAGAATGGCCGATGACGTGCCTTGGATATCTGCTAAGATACCGACCACCTGCACCGATGGTGTTGGCTGAATTAAGAGGGTGACGGTATCATTAATAAAGGTCCAAACTTAAACGTAAATAAAATTTCAAGAGACGAAGGCTTACCCTAGTAGCCGATCCACCCGAGGAGGTTTCGGCGCTATGCTCCAAAGGCTTGGAGGATTTCTTCACAGTAGACTTGTGTGTTTTTGCTTTTTCTGGGGAAAAGATCGGTCAAGATAAGCAGTGGTATAAAGATAAGAGTTATCATCAGTTAAGGCAAAACTTGTCGGATGCTTTTGTTTGGTGATATCTGACAGGGACGGTGTCGGGACCCCGAATTTGCAAATCCGGACCCTCTGTGTATTCAGCACTAGTCCAGGAACACGCTAGTGCACACAGTCTTAACATCGGTAAATATCACAATCATACCACTCGATACTAAATAAGTACTTTATTTAAATAGTCAAACTGGTTACTCGACCTTATGGTCAAGTTACAAATATATGCCTCGCAAGGCGAAACTTATTCAGAGAAAAATAATAGCACCGGAAAATCAAATAACTTCGTGGCGCCATCCAGTATACCACAGGCAACTGACTGGGCTCGCTTCCCTAAGTAGACGGATCCTCTTGGAGCTCCTCCTCCAAAGCTTGTGCAGTCTCCTCTTCAACTGGTGTTGTATTGTGGCAAGGGTGAGTACTTGGTACTCAGCAAGTCATGCACAGAATGCAAGCTAATATACTATATGCATGGCTTGGTACAAAGGAATAGCTCAAGGTATATTTGCAGTAAACAGCATTTGACAAGTAGCATAAGTAGATTCGAAAGCAGTAGAAGCAAGTATAGCATAGATAACTTTTCAAGGAATTTAATAAACATCTTTCCCATCCTAATCCACATTTCCATCAACTTCATTATTAATCCAGCCCAACCTTTCAAACCAAAGTTATTTTTGAGAAAATCTAACCCTTGACTGTAATTCCCGAGCGATGTCCAATACCACGGACACGGCTATTCGAATAGATTCTAAACTCTGCAGAGGTTATGCACTTTACCCACAAGATACAGTCAAACACCACAAAGGCGAGTTCCCGTAACAAAGTCTTTCGGAGACTTCTAACAATACAAGTGGTCCTCCCCGGTTATTGCGCACTAACCCTTCCCTTCGCTAAGGCGAAGTCTAGGCCAATCAACCGTTAGATGGGTACTGGCCTCACTCCCAGACGCTCCCCGCACAACTTACACAAAGGGTGTAGTTGACCTCCGAGGTCCCACAGTAATGCGTTATTAGCAACTTAGTCAACTAGGTCCGTCCCATTCCGGACATGTGGTTGCATGTTAGACCCAGTTCAAAGGCTTGCAAGGTTAAGTCCTTAGGGTGACCAGGGCAAGACTACCCGAAGAACCAAATCAACACTCCCAATGCCACAATCGCCCACTGATTACTCTTGCCACATGCCCTGGCCGAAATCATTATCAAACCCCGCTTGATTACCATGCACCACGTGCCATCAACATCACATGATACCTTTCCAAAACAGGTTCAATATATCATTAAGTCAATATTAACATTTGATTGTCCAAAATCATGTCATGAGCACGTAAGGTGTCTAAGCAGATACTACAACGGTCTAAACCCATGTTGGCAATTTAATAATGTCCACTAGTAATCCACAACTAGGGTGACAAGGGGTCATGGCACATACTTAAATAATCAAGGTGTCATACAAAGAAATTGGTACTTATCTAACCCCATGTTTAAACAAAGTATTTTTCTAATTGAACTAGCATGCAATAGTTTAAATCAAAATAGATTTCGAAATAGGATCAACATGGTCAAAGCACAACTTGCCTTCAAAAAGTACTTGTTCTTGGTCTTGAGTTGGATCCTGAGTCAATACTTCTCCTTCGAATCCTTCCGGCACTTCAACGTCTACTCGTAAAGCGTGCAAATAGCAAATACACGAATAAACAATAGGCAAAAAGTGTCCAAACATCCAAATAAAATCCATAAACAGAGAGAACATAATTTTATGAGTTTTTAGAAACTAGAATCGTCAAATTTGGAGTTAAGACGCAAAAGTTATGATTATTTAAAGTTTAAATAATCAATTAAATAATTTTGCAGGGAAAAACTTTAGTCCAAAAATTAAATAAAATTCATATTTAAGTAGATCTCAATTTTATACAAATTTAGAAATTTGAATCACTCAAATCGGAGTTGAAACGCAAAAGTTATAAGCGTTTGAAGTTTTGAAATTCAAATCAATTATTAAACCGATTTATTAAATCATTTTCTTTTTCGGAAAATCATTTATTGCGTCAGCAGGGACACGTGGCAGCACTGGATTGGTCTGCTGACGTCAGCCGGTCCATGGACTCGGTCCACGCTCGGCTCGGGTCTACCGTGGACCCGGTCCACGGCTCCACGTGAGACTGACATGTGGGACTACCGGGTGACGTCATTGCTAACGTCAGCGGGGCTCAGCCCACAGCGCTGACAAGTGGGTCCCATGGGTGACGTCATTGCTGACGCCGCTTGGTCGACAGCCAGCGACATCGGGCCCGCCATGGCGCTTGGCGTGACGTCATGGTGGGGTTTGTTTGTCCCGCTGACACGCGGGACCCGCGTGTCAGAGACACGCGCCACGCCAGCTGGCGTGGATCGCGACCGCGACGCGGCGGTCGATCTCACGCGCGTGGCTAGATCTCGACCGCTGATTTGAAAATCAACGGTCCGGATTGATCTGGACTCACGCGTTTGGGGTGAACGCGGTTGATCTGGACCGTTGGATCTAGATCGGACGGTCAAGATTGGATCTGGGATTTTGGGCGAAATCTCACCGTGAGATGACGTGGCGCAATCTGGGCCCTTGGATGGAGATCCGACGGCCGAGAGATCTTGAAGTCCGTCGATGGCCCACTGGCAGCTGCTTGCCGGAGTTGGGGACGACGACCACGGCAGCGGCCTTCTGGCGTGCTCGGCGATGTGAGAGGTCCCTCCCGACGCGGCTTGGCCTCCGGTTCCAGATCTGACCTCAACGGCGGAGGGACGACGGAGATGGCGGCAATCGGCGAAAACTACGGCGAACGCTACGGCAACTCCGGCGGCGATTGCGGCTAGACGGCGGCGCCAGCGGCGTTGTCTAGGGCTACAGCGCACGGAAGTCGGCGTCACGGCACGACGGTGGCGGCGCATTAAATAGGGCCCTGTCAGTGAAACGCACGGAGACCGAGACCTGCTCCATTGCGGCGGCGGAGTCTGGCGAGGACTCGGACTGGGCTACGTGGCACGCGCACAGCCGTTGGATCGAGATCCAACGGTGCGTGAGTTTGGGTTCGGGTCGGACTCGGCGAGCCGGGCCGCTCGGCCGGGCTCGGTCCGGTGACGTGGCTCAATCGTGGCCGTTGGATCTTGATCCAACGGTCGCACGGGTTTGGGTTCGGCCGAGTGGGTTCGACTCAACCACGGCTCGGGTCCGGTTCGGGTCGGACTCGAACTCGAGTCTGACTCGGGCTCGGTCGGATGAACAAGATAAACCCACTCGCATTTTCCAAATGATTTAATATTTAAAATAATTCCCAGTAATTCATTTAATTCATTAAAAATAGCAAAATACTCAGAAAAATTCCAGAAAAATTCTGGAAAATATTTTGGAACATTTTGGTCTCAAATAAAATATTTCCAACAAAATTTTATTTGCAAAATTAAATTCTTTAATTATTTCAAAATGGAATAAATTCAAATAAATTCCAAATAAATCCAAATAAATTCCAGAAAATTCCAAAAATTCACCAAAGTGCCAAATCACACATGAATTTAAGAAAAGCAAAATTTTGGGGTGTTACAAACCTCCCCCCTTAATAGAATCTCATCCCCGAGATTCAGGGCTTACTAAAGGAATAGGTTTGGAAACTCTTTCTTCAAATCCTCTTCGCGCTCCCAAGTCGCTTCGCTTTCTTCATGGTTGCTCCACTGAACTCTACAGAAACGGGTTGACTTGTTTCTAGTTTCTCGATCCATTGTGTCTAGAATCCTCACGGGATGCTCCTTATAAGTCAAATCCTCTTGCAACTCAATTGACTCTAGCGGTGTCTGTTCCTCAGGAACTCGGAGACACTTCTTCAACTGGGACACATGGAATACGTCATGCACTCCTGCTAACGACTGCGGCAACTCCAGCTGATAAGCAACTTCGCCTCTGCGGCTCAAAATCTTAAATGGTCCAACATAACGGGGTGCGAGTTTCCCTTTGGCATGGAACCTCTTAACTCCCCTGAGAGGCGTAACTCTGAGGTAAACAAAGTCTTCTGGTTCAAAACTCAAATCCCTGCGACGATTGTCAGCATAACTCTTTTGTCGTGATTGGGCTATCTTCAACCTTTCCCTAATCATGGCGATCTGCTCTTCAGCCTCTTGAAGAATATCAGGCCCAAAGACACGGCGCTCGCCGGTCTCATTCCAATTCAATGGCGTCCGACATGGTCGACCATACAAAGGCCTCAAAGGTGACATCTCAGAACTAGCCTGATAACTATTGTTGTAATCGAACTCGGCATACGGCAAACTCTTATCCCAAGAGGTAGCATAAGCTAATGCACAAGCTCTCAACATATCCTCCGAGACAGTTGACTCTTTCTGGTCTGGTCCATCCGTCTGCATGGATGATAAGTCAGATCTTGAAGTTCAAACGGGTTCCCATGGCTTCATGCAACTTATTCCGTAACCTTGAGGTAAATTGGGTACCTCTCGTCTGATACAATCCTCTTTGGCACTCCGTGCAAGCAGACAATCTGATCATGTACAATTACGCTAATTTATCTCCCGAGTAAGTGGTCTTCACGGGGATAAAATGGGCTACTTTAGTCAAGCGATCCACTATAACCCATATGGAGTCATAACCTCCTTGAGTCTTCGACAAACCGGTAATGAAATCCATTCGATTTCCTCCCACTTCCACTCGGGTATTTTCAGTAATTGTAGCAATCCTGCTGGTCTCGATGCATTGCCTTGACTCTCGGCATACGCCGCACAATGCAACATGCTGGGCAACTTCACGTTTCATACTCGGCCACCGAGAATCTCTCCTTCAGATCCCCGATACATCTTGGCGCTTCGAGGATGAATTGAGTACTTGGAGTCATGGGCTTCTTCCAGAATCGGTTGCTTTAACTCCTTCTTGTTAGGCACACAAATGCGATCCTTCATCCACAACGCGTGCCTTGCTCATCCAACTTGAAGTCCTCGCCTTGCCTTCCTCCTTGATGAACTTAATCCTGCGGATCTTGTCATCATCCTTCGCCCTTCTCGGATCTGATCCTCTAAGGTAGGCTTTACTTCCAATGTGGCCAAGAATCCGCTTAGGTACCACCTCAATCTTCATTTTCCGAAATCCTCACATAACTCATCCTGATTTGTGGCTAGCAACGTACTCACGGTATGGCTTTTCCGACTCGAGCATCGGCTACTCGTTGGCCTTCCGGATGGTAATGGATTCCAACATTATAGTCCTTGATCAATTCTAACCATCTCCTCTGCCTCATATTCAGATCCGACTGGGTGAATATGTACTTAAGGCTCTTATGATCCGTATACACTTCACATCTGTTCCCGATCAGATAGTGACGCCATATCTTCAAGGCATGCACTACGGCAGCTAACTCTAGGTCATGTGTCGGATAATTTTCCTCATGCGGCCTCAACTGCCTTGATGCATAAGCGACGACCTTTCCATTCTGCATCAGCACACATCCAAGTCCTTGGCGCGATGCGTCACAATAAATATCAAAGCTTTGAGCAACATCCGGTAGAACTAACACCGGTGCTGATGTCAATCGCTTCTTCAGCTCCTGAAATCCTTTCTCACATTCTGGCGTCCATGCAAACTTCTTTTCCTTCTTCAGCAATTGCGTAAGAGGTTTCGCAATTGTCGAGAAGCCTTCGATGAAACGGCGGTAGTATCCCGCCATTCCAAGGAAACTCCGAATCTGGGTCACAGTCTTTGGCTGCTCCCAATGTAACACAGTGTCGGGACCCCGAATTTGCAAATCCGGACCCTCTGTGTATTCAGCACTAGTCCAGGAACGCGCTAGTGCACACAGTCTTAACATCGGTATATATCACAATCATACCAAACGATACTATCAAAGTACTTTATTTAGATAATCAAAGGGTTACTCGACCTTATGGCCAAGTTACAAATATATGCCTCGTAAGGCGAAACTTATTCAGAGAGAAATAATAGCAGCGGAAAATCAAATAAACTTCGTGGCGCCATCCAGTATACCACAGGCAACTGACTGGGCTCGCATCCCTAAGTAGACGGGTCCTCTTGGAACTCCTCCTCCGAAACTGGCGTAGTCTCCTCTTCAACTGGTATTGTGTTGAGGCAAGGGTGAGTACTTGGTACTCGAGAAGTCATGCACGAATGCAAGCTAACATACTATATGCATGGCTTGGTACAAAGGAATAGCTCAGTATATTTGCGATGCTTGACTTTTGACAAGTAATAAAAGTAGATTCAAAGCGGTAGAAATAAGTAAAGCATAAATAATTTCTCAAGAAATTTAATAAACATTTTTCCCCATCCTAAACCACATTTCCATCAACTTCATTACTAAACCAACCCAACTTTTCAAATCCAAGTTATTTTCGTAAAGTCTAACCCTTGACTGTAATTCCGAGCATTGTCCATCACTGTGGACTCGGCTATTCAAATAGATTCTATACTCTGCAGAGGTTATGCACTTTACCCACAAGATACAGTCAAACACCACAAAGGCGAGTTCAGTAACAAAGCCTTTGGAAGCCTCAAACAACACAGGTGGCCCTCTCAGGTTCGTGCTCTACACCATCCCTTCCCTTAGCCAAGGCGAGTATGGGACCAACACACCGTTAGATGGGTATCTGGCCACAGCCACGATACGCTCCCCGCATAATCACACAAACGGTGTAATCGACACCCTGAGGCTCCACAAGTGAGTCCTTAGCGACTTAATCAACTAGGGCCGTCCCATTCCAGCCATGTGGTTGCAAGTATGACCCAGTTCAAAGGCTTGCAAGGTTAAGTCCTTAGAGTGACCAGGGCAAGACTACCCGAAAAACCAAATCAACATCCCCAATGCCGCAACGGCCCACCTGATTACTCTTGCCACATGCCCCGGTCGAAATCTGTTTATCAAACCCCAGTTGATTACCATGCACCACGTGCCATCAACATCACATGATACTTTTCCAAAACAGGTTCAATATATCATTAAGTCAATATTAGCATTTGATTATCCAAAATCATGTCATGAGCACGTAGCAGGTCTAAGCAGCATACTACAACGATCTAAACCCATGTTGGCAATTTAATAATGTCCAACTAGTAAACCACAACTAGGGTGACAAAGGGTCATGGCACATACTTAAGTAATCAAGGTGTCATATAGCAAATTGGTATTTATCTAACCCCCATGTTTAAACAAAGTATCTTTCTAATTGAACTAGCATGCAATAGTTTAAATCAAAATAGATTTCGAAATAGGATCAATATGGTCAAAGCACAACTTGCCTTCAAAAAGTACTTGCTCTTGGTCTTGAGTTGGATCCTGAGTCAACACTTCTCCCTCGAATCCTTCCGGCACTTCAACGTCTACTCGTAAAGCGTGCAAATAGCAAATACACAAATAAACACTAGGCAAAAACATCCCAAAACTCCAAATAAAATCCATAAACAGAGAGAACATAATTTTCTGGATTTTTAGAAACTGGAATCGTCAAATTTGGAGTTAAAACGCAAAAGTTATGATTATTTAGAGTTCAAATAATCAATTAAATAATATTACAGAGAAAAACTTTAGTCCAAAAATTAAATAAAATTTATATTTAGGTAGATCTTAATTTCATACAAATTTAGAAATTTGAATCACTCAAATCGGAGTTGAAACGCAAAAGTTATAAGCGTTTGAAGTTTGAATCTAAATTTGAATCAATATTTCGAATTAATAAATCATTTTCTTTTTCGGAAATTAATTATTGCGTCAGCAAGGACACGTGGCAGCCTCTGATTGGCCGGTGGCGTCGGTGGTCCATGGACTTGGTCCACGCTCGGCTCGGGTCCACCGTGGACTCGGTCCACGACTCCACGTGAGACTGACATGTGGGCCCACTCGGGTGACGTCATCGCTGACGTCAGCGGGCTCGACCAGTCTTGGCAAGTGGGTCCCACCGATGACGTCATGGGTGACGTCGGCGCTCGGCCGAGACGACCATCGACATGCGGGCCCGCCATGACGTCAGCATGACATCATGGTGCGGTTCGATCCGCGTCGGCCCGACACGCAGCGGGCGGCGTGTCGGCGTCCTGCCGCAGTCGCGGCCGCGGCCGGTCGAGGCTTCCGACACGTGGCGCAATCTTGGCCGTTGATTTGAAAATCGACGGCCCAGATTAGATCTGGCTTTCACGCGTTTGAGTTAACGCGTTTGATCTGGACCGTTGGATCTAGATCCGACGGTCGAGATTAGATCTGGAATTTTGGACGGGATCTCACCGTGCGGTGGCGTGGCTGTCTGGGGCGTTGGATCTTGATCGGACGGGAGAAGCTTCGAGCGACGGCGATGGCGTGCGGCGGAGCTGGCTGGCCGGAGCTGGGGACGGCGACACGGCCAACGGCGTTTGCGGCCTCCTCCGGCGAAGTGAGATGTCCCTTCGGGTGCGTCTCGTCGCGGTGAGTCCGGATCTGAGGTCAACGGCGGCAGGGGACGGCGGACGGCGGCGGAACGAAGCAAAGACCGTGGCGGAGCGGCGCGCAACTACGGCGAGCTCGCACGGCTAAACGGCGGCGGCTTTGCCTCGGTGAAGTAGAGAAGGGAGGGCGCGGGATCACGGCGGTCCTCGGGGTATGCCCCGGGCTTTAAATAGCCTCGGCGTCCTGCGGCGAAAACGGAGACCTAGTTTTCCACGGCGGCGGCGCGAGTCCGGCTCGGACTTCGGCGGAGACGACGACGGAGAGCCGTACATCGTGGCACGATCAACGGCCACGATCGCCGCAGCGCGGCCGGTCCGTCGGACCGCGGCTCGGGTCGAGTCGGCGGATCTCGGCCGTTGGATCTTGATCCAACGGTTGGGATTGATTAGGGTTAGGAGTGGGTTCGGTCGAGTCACGTGGCTCGGTCGGACTCGAGTCCGACTCGGGTTCGACTTCGGTCGGATGAACAGATACTTGACCCGAGTTTGATTTTCCAGCGATTTAATATTTAAAATAATTCCTAGTAATTCATTTAATTCATTAAAAATAGCAAATGACTGAAAAATTCGAAAAATTCTGGAAAATACTTTGGATCATTTTGGACTCAAATAAAATATTTCCAACAAAATTTTATTTGCAAAATTAAATTCTTTAATTATTTTAAAATGGAATAAATTCAAATAAATTCCAATTAAATCCAAATAAATTCAGAAAATTCCAAAAATTCACCAAAGTGCCAAATCACACATGAATTTAGGACAAGTAAAATTTTGGGGTGTTAAAAAACTCCCCCACTTAATATAATATCGTACCAGAGATTCAGGGCTTACTAAATGAATAGGTTAGGAAATTCTTTCTTCAAATCCTCTTCGCTCCCAAGTCGCTTCGCTTTCTTCATGGTTGCTCCTTTGAACTCTACAAAAGCGGGTTGACTTGTTTCTAGTTTCTCGATCCATTGTGTCTAGAATCCTCACGGGATACTCCTTATAAGTCAAATCCTCTTGCAACTCAATTGATTCTAACGGTGTGCATTCCTCGGGAACTCGGAGACACTTCTTTAAGCCAGGACACATGGAATACATCATGTACCCACGCCAGCGTGGCAACTCCGGTGATAAGCAACTTAGCCTCTGCGGCTCAAAATCTTAAATGGTCCAACATAGCAGGGTGCAAGTTTCCCTTTGGCATGGAACCTCTTAACTCCCCCGAGAGGCGTAACTCGAGGTATACAAAGTCTTACGGTTCAAAACTCAAATCTCGCGACGATTGTCGGCCATAACTCTTCTGTCGAGATTGGGCTATCTTCAACCTTTCCCTAATCATGGCGATCCGCTCTTGACCTCTTGAAGAATATCAGGCCCAAAGACACGGCGCTCGCCGGTCTCATTCCAATTCAATGGCGTCAAGCGAGTCGACCATCTGATGCCTCAAAAGGTGACATCTCAGAACTAGCCTCGATAACTATTGTTGTAATCGAACTCGGCATCACGGCAAACTCTTATCCCAAGAGGTAGCATAAGCCAATGCACAAGCTCTCAACATATCCTCCAGAATCTGGTTGACTCTTTCTGGTCTGCCCATCCGTGCATGGATGATAAGTCATCTTGAAGTTTAAACGGGTTCCCATGGCTTCATGCAACTTATTCCCGAATCTTGAGGTAAATTGGGTACCTGCGTCCGATACAATCCTCTTTGGCACTCCGTGCAAACAAACAATCCTGATCATGTACAACTCTGCTAACTTATCTCCGAGTAGGTGGTCTTCACGGGATAAAATGGGCTACTTTGGTCAAGCGATCCACTATAACCCATATGGAGTCATAACCCCTTGAGTCTTGACAAGCCGGTAATGAAATCCATTCCGATTTCCTCCCACTTCCACTCGAGGTATTTTCAGCGGTTGTAGCAATCCTGCTGGTCTCGATGCATTGCCTTGACTCTCTGGCATACGTCGCACAATGCAACATGCTCGGCAACTTCACGTTTCATACTCGGCCACCGAATCTCTCCTTGAGATCCTGATACATCTTGGCGCTTCGAGTGAATTGAGCACTTGGAGTCATGGGCTTCTTCGAGAATCGATTGCTTTAACTCCTTTTGTTAGGCACACAAATGCGATCCTTCATCCACAACGTGCCTTGCTCATCCAACTTGAAGTCCTCTGCCTTGCCTTCCTCCTTTTGGACTTAATCCTACGGATCCTGTCATCATCCTTCATCCTTCTCGGATCTGGTCCTCTAAAGTAGGCTTTACTTCCAATGCGGCCAAGAATCCGCTAGGTACAACCTCAATCTTCATTTTCTGGAAATCCCCACATAACTCATCCTGACTTGTGGCTAGCAACGTACTCACGGTATGGCTTTTCCGACTCGAGCATCGGCTACTACGTTGGCCTTCCCGGGATGGTAATGGATTCCAACATTATAGTCCTTGATTAACTCTAGCCATCTCCTTTGCCTCATATTCAGATCTGACTGGGTGAATATGTACTTAAGGCTCTTATGATCCGTATATACTTCACATCTGTTTCCAATCAGATAGTGACGCCATATCTTCAAAGCATGCACTACGGCAGCTAACTCTAGGTCATGTGTCGGATAATTTTCCTCATGCGGCCTCAACTGCCTTGATGCATAGGCGACGACCTTTCCATTCTGCATCAGCACACATCCCAGTCCTTGGCGCGATGCGTCGCAATAAATATCGAAGCTTTGAGCAACATCCGGTAGAACTAACACCGGTGCTGATGTCAATCGCTTCTTGACTCTGAAATCCTTTCTCACATTCTGGCGTCCATGCAAACTTCTTTTCCTTCTTCAGCAATTGCGTAAGAGGTTTCGCGATTGTCGAAAAGCCTTCAATGAAACGGCGGTAGTATCCTGCCATTCCAAGGAAACTCCGAATCTGGGTCACCGTCTTTGGTTGTTCCCAATGTAACACAGCTTCTACTTTGCTTGGATCCACGGCGACTCCCTCTGCGGTCATTACATGTCCAAGAAACTCCACCTTGTCCTTCCAAAAATCACACTTGCTGAACTTGGCGAAAAGTTGCTGTTCCCTCAGCTTTTCCAAAACTCGCCTTAAGTGTTCGGCATGTTCATCCTCTGTCTTGGAGTAGATTAGGATATCGTCTATGAACACGACGACAAACTTGTCCAAATATTCCATGAACACCTTATTCATCATATTCATGAAATAAGCTGGCGCATTTGTCAGCCCAAAGGACATAGCGTGAACTCGTAATGTCCATATCTTGACGAGAATGCGATCTTGAATATCTTACGATCGGATCTTCAATCGATGGTATCCCGATCTCGGATCAATCTTGGAGAAAACTCCGGCTCCTCTTAAGCGATCAAACAAATCATCAATCCTGGGTAGCGGATACTTATTCTTCCACGGTGACTTCGTTGAGTGCACGGTAATCAATGCACATCCTGAAACTCACGTCCTTCTTCTTGACAAACAAAGCGGTGCTCCCGAGGCGGCGAACTCGATCTGATAAATCCTTTCTCCATTAACTCTTCTAGCTGTTTCTTCATCTCTACCAACTCCTCGGTAGACATCCGATAGGGTCTCTTTGCTATCGGTCTTTGTGCATTACAAGCTCTATCACAAACTCTATGTCCCCTGTCAAGCGGCATACCAGGTAGATCTTCGGAAAGACATCTGGTACTCATTCACTCTTGAGACATCCTCTATGCTGATTGCCTTGAATGCTGTTAATCATCAACTGTCCATCTCTAACTGCAGTGGCTTGAAATTCCACTTTCTTCCCACACGGGCTCTCAACTGAGATAGTCCTTCGTCCACAATCCAATACGGCCTTGTGCTTGGATAACCAATCCATTCCCAATATGACGTCTAAGGTGCAGGTCTCCAAAATCAACAGGTTTGCTAGGAATTCTATTCCACCTATTAGTATTCTCACCCCGGAACATCCTACTTTCGTTCGGAGTTCGGAACCAGGGGTTTGCACTAAAAGCATGCACTTAAGTCTTGCAATCCTTAAATCATTTCTAGTAGCAAAGCCTTGCGAAACAAAGCGAATGCGAAGCTCAGTCAAACAAAGCTGTTGCGAGTCTTGAGTTAACAAGTAACTTACCCGATCTGACGTCAGTAGCATTTTGCAGGTATCTCTGCGGTGACATGGTTGACTCGGCCTCTCACCACGGTGCAGGGTGTGGCTCCTGTGTCTTTGGCGTCCTAGCTGGGGTGGTTCCTAGGTTGAAGCGGCCCGGAGTCGCTCCTGCTGTCTTCTTCGGACAAGCTGTTGGCAAAGTGTCTGGCTCGTTGCGGTTATGTGGACGCCTCACTGTTCCTTCTTGTTGCACGAGTAAGCGTTTCTAAGCGAAGTGGGGTTTGGTAGTTACGATTGGCGGAGTCTTGGTGCGAGGATGGTGTCCTTGTTGCATTCTGTGGTTGGAATCTGAAGAATTGATTTGGTGCAACTCTCGGTATTCATTGCGTTCCTGGCGTGATCCTTCTTTGTTGCATCCTGCGCTTCTGTTCTCATCCAGTTCCTTGCGCTTGTCCTCAAGAATAAGCGCCTTATTCACCAACTCTTGGAAATCTGGAAAGGTGTGGGTGATCAACCCTACTTGCAATCCTGAGTTAAGTCCCTTCATAAAAGCGAGGTATGCCTGGATTTATCTGTCGCTACATCCTCGAAGCGTAGCGTGCTAGCTGTGTGAACTTGTTCGGGTAGTCGGCCACTGGCTGATTACCTTGCTTGATGCTCTGAACTCCTCCTTCTTAAGGTCCATGATTCCTTCAGGCACGTGATCTTTGTCGAATGCAACTGTGAACTCTTCCCAAGTGATATCTTGAGGGTTCTCTGCGTGGCACGAAGTTCTCCCACCATTCTGGTAATTTGTTCCTTCCAAGCGATGAGAAGCGTAAAGTACCTTCTCATTCCCTATGCATTGAGCTATGTGTAGCTTCCTCTCGATTGATCTTAACCAATCATCGGCCTCCAATGGATTGGCATTCCCGGAGAAAGTGGGTGGGTGAGTCCTCATGAACTCTCGACACCTTGTATTCTCAAGCGTGGTCACTGATTAACTTGATTGGTCGTGGCCTGAGCGGTGACGTGCTGCATTTGTTGCATCATAGCATGCATCAACCGAGTCTGAGCAGCAAGAAAGGCTCCAAAATTCTGCATATCAATCTGGCGGTCTTTGGTGCTCTATCATTGGGGTTTTCTGCTGGGCGAGAACCACTCCCATTGCTTCCAAAGTTCCCACGGGTGTTCACCATCTGTCGATTTGCTCTAGGTTTAGAGATGAGAGGGAAACAAGAATAGACAAGTAGTATGGAACTTATGCGGGGCGAAAGGGGTAACTTTAAGGTCCAACTTTATTATTAGTAACTTGGTATGGCTGCTTACAATGCCTAAGGGCCTTGCAACACATACTGCACACTCAGCAAATAAAGCAAATCCAAATCGAACTAACTCTGGAGTCTAACGCCTAAGGGTGACTCTTTATTCTATGACGCGACTCGGCGAAGGAGTCTCACTATTGAAACTATGCTCACTCCTCGAGAAAACCTCCACGGCCTGGCACGGTGCAGGTCTTTGTGGCATAGGCGCCGTAACGATCGCCATGTCCAAATGATCGTGTCCTTCTGTGGTAGTCGAAGAAGCGATGTCCTCATCGAGATCTGATTCTTACGGATCTGGCTCGTGTAGCTCGATCGCGGCTGCAGGTGCAGTCCGTACAAAGTCATCTCCAACTCGTCAATCCTTCGTAGAAGGTGTGCCACATACTCTTGAGCTTCCCGCCATCTGTTCTTCTCTGTCGTGATCTCCTTGCGGGCCTTCTGTAGCTCCTTGCTTGTATTATCTAGTACATCCTCCTGGGCGACGACAAATCGTGCCAACTGTGTAACCGTGGCATCCTCATCCTGAATCTCCTTCGGGTCAAGAAGGTTATTGCTGCGCGGATGGTAACGGAACACCGTACTCTCCAACTCTCGGGCGTAGATACGGGTAATGTGCCGCATTGCGCGTCGTGATACTTCTTGGATACCCATCTGCATTGTGGATCTCCTGGCAGTGCAGTGTATCGGGCGATTGCCTGGGCCCTTTTTCCTAGCAGGTACCTCAATCTTCACATCACAAGCTTTGATCAATCCCGCTTGTCTGATCACTTCTACTTGGTATTGGGGCTTCTCAAAATCTCCGAGTCTCAGAGCATATGCCAAAGTTCCGCGGCGTGACCACTTCCCAGATCAACGTAGTTGAACTCTTCCTCCATCTGTCACAAGAGTGCTTTACGTAAGAACCCGGAATTTTTAAATTGTGACAAGGTAAGGGAAAATTTCAGCAAGAGACAAGAAAAGAGAGAAGGGGATAAGTCGAGATGTCATTTCTTGTCTTCACAAATTTTTAGCTTTTAGAAAATAGGTTTTATCCTCACTACGACCATTCTAGCTAGGGTTGAGCCTACAGTCAACCTGGCTCTGATACCACCTCTGTCGGGACCCCGAATTTGCAAATCCGGACCCTCTGTGTATTCAGCACTAGTCCAGGCAGCGCTTAGTGCACCGCAGTCTTAACATCGGTATATATCACAATCATACCAAACGATACTATCAAAGTACTTTATTTAGATAATCAAAGGGTTACTCGACCTTATGGCCAAGTTACAAATATATGCCTCGTAAGGCGAAACTTATTCAGAGAGAAATAATAGCAGCGGAAAATCAAATAACTTCGTGGCGCCATCCAGTATACCACAGGCAACTGACTGGGCTCGCATCCCTAAGTAGACGGGTCCTCTTGGAACTCCTCCTCCGAAACTGGCGTAGTCTCCTCTTCAACTGGTATTGTGTTGAGGCAAGGGTGAGTACTTGGTACTCAGCAAGTCATGCACAGAATGCAAGCTAATATACTATATGCATGGCTTGGTACAAAGGAATAGCTCAGGGTATATTTGCAGTAAACAGCTTTTGACAAGTAATAAAAGTAGATTCGAAAGCAGTAGAAATAAGTAAAGCATAAATAATTTCTCAAGAAATTTAATAAACATTTTTCCCCATCCTAAACCACATTTCCATCAACTTCATTACTAAACCAACCCAACTTTTCAAATCCAAGTTATTTTCAGAAAGTCTAACCCTTGATCAGTAATTCCCGAGCATTGTCGATCACAGTGGACTCGGCTATTCAAATAGATTCTATACTCTGCAGAGGTTATGCACTTTACCCACAAGATACAGTCAAACACCACAAAGGCGAGTTCAGTAACAAAGCCTTTGGAAGCCTCAAACAACACAGGTGGCCCTCTCCTGTTCGTGCTCTACACCATCCCTTCCCTTAGCCAAGGCGAAGTATGGGACCAACACACCGTTAGATGGGTATCGGCCCACGACCACGATACGCTCCCGCACAATCACACAAACGGTGTAATCGACACCCTGAGGCTCCACGGTGAGTCCTTAGCGACTTAATCAACTAGGGCCGTCCCATTCCAGCCATGTGGTTGCAAGTATGACCCAGTTCAAAGGCTTGCAAGGTTAAGTCCTTAGAGTGACCAGGCAAGACTACCCGAAAAACCAAATCAACATCCCCAATGCCGCAATCGGCCCACTGATTACTCTTGCCACATGCCCCGGTCGAAATCATTTATCAAACCCCAATTGATTACCATGCACCACGTGCCATCAACATCACATGATACTTTTCCAAAACAGGTTCAATATATCATTAAGTCAATATTAGCATTTGATTATCCAAAATCATGTCATGAGCACGTAGCAGGTCTAAGCAGCATACTACAACGATCTAAACCCATGTTGGCAATTTAATAATGTCCAACTAGTAAACCACAACTAGGGTGACAAAGGGTCATGGCACATACTTAAGTAATCAAGGTGTCATATAGCAAATTGGTATTTATCTAACCCCCATGTTTAAACAAAGTATCTTTCTAATTGAACTAGCATGCAATAGTTTAAATCAAAATAGATTTTGAAATAGGATCAATATGGTCAAAGCACAACTTGCCTTCAAAAAGTACTTGCTCTTGGTCTTGAGTTGGATCCTGAGTCAACACTTCTCCCTCGAATCCTTCCGGCACTTCAACGTCTACTCGTAAAGCGTGCAAATAGCAAATACACAAATAAACACTAGTCAAAAACATCCCAAAACTCCAAATAAAATCCATAAACAGAGAGAACATAATTTTCTGGATTTTTAGAAACTGGAATAAATCAAATTTGGAGTTAAAACGCAAAAGTTATGATTATTTAGAGTTCAAATAATCAATTAAATAATATTACAGAGAAAAACTTTAGTCCAAAAATTAAATAAAATTTATATTTAGGTAGATCTTAATTTCATACAAATTTAGAAATTTGAATCACTCAAATCGGAGTTGAAACGCAAAAGTTATAAGCGTTTGAAGTTTGAATCTAAATTTGAATCAATATTTCGAATTAATAAATCATTTTCTTTTCGAAATTAATTATTATACGTCGGAAGGACACGTGGCAGCCTCTGATTGGCCGGTGGCGTCGGTGGTCCATGGACTTGGTCCACGCTCGGCTCGGGTCCACCGTGGACTCGGCCCACGACTCCACGTGAGGCCCGACATGTGGGCCCACTCGGGTGACGTCATCGTGCGTCGGCGAGGCTCACCACGCAGTCTTGGCAGTTGGGTCCCACCGATGACGTCATGGGTGACGTCAGCGCTCGGCTGAGACAGCCACTGACATGCGGGCCCGCCATGACGTCAGCATGACATCATGGTGCGGTTGATCCGCATCGGCCCGACACGCGGGCGGCGTGTCGGCGTCACCTGCAGTCGGCCGACCATGGCGGTCGAGCTTCCCGACACGTGGCGCAATCTTGGCCGTTGATTTGAAAATCGGCGGCCCGGTCGATCTGGCTTTCACGCGTTTGAGTTAACGCGTTTGATCTGAACCGTTGGATCTAGATCCGACTGGCCGAGACTAGATCTGGAATTTTGGGCGGATCTCACCGTGCGGTGGCGTGGCTGTCTGGGGCGTTGGATCTTGATCGGACGGCGAGAAGCTTTGCGGCAGCGATGGCGTCTTGGCGGCTGGCTGGCCGGGCCGAGGGCGGCGACACGGCCAACGGCGTTGCGGCCTCCTCGGCGGTGAGATGTCGCCAGTGCGTCTCGTCGCGGTGAGTCCGGATCTGAGGTCAACGGCGAGGGGCCAGGCGGCGGCGGAGCAAGCAAAGACCGTGGCGGGCGGCGCAACTTCTGGCGAGCTCGCACGGCTAAGCGGCGGCGGCTTTGCCTCGGTGAAGTAGAGAAGGGAGGGCGCGGGATCACGGCGGTCCTCGGGGTATGCCCCGGGCTTTAAATAGCCTCGGCGTCCGTGCAGAAAACGGAGACCTAGTTTTCCACTGGCGGACACGGCGGCGGAGTCCGGCTCGGACTCGGGCGGAGACGACGACGGAGAGCCGTACATGTGGCACGATCAACGGCCACGATCGCACGGGCCCGACCGGGTCCGGTCCGGACACGGCTCGGGTCGGGGTCGGCGGATCTCAGCCGTTGGGTCTTGATCCAACGGTTGGGATTGATTAGGGTTAGGAGTGGGTTCGGTCGAGTCACGTGGCTCGGGTCGGACTCGAGTCCGACTGGTTCGACTTCGGTCGGATGAACACGATACTTGACCCGAGTTTGATTTTCCAGCGATTTAATATTTAAAATAATTCCTAGTAATTCATTTAATTCATTAAAAATAGCAAATGACTTCGAGAAAAATTCAGAAAAATTGAAAATACTTTGGATCATTTTGGACTCAAATAAAATATTTCCAACAAAATTTTATTTGCAAAATTAAATTCTTTAATTATTTCAAAATGGAATAAATTCAAATAAATTCCAATTAAATCCAAATAAATTCCAGAAAATTCCAAAAATTCACCAAAGTGCCAAATCACACATGAATTTAGGACAAGTAAAATTTTGGGGTGTTACACACAGCTTCTACTTTGCTTGGATCTACGGCGACTCCTTCTGCGGTCATTACATGTCCAAGAAACTCCACCTTGTCCTTCCAAAAATCACACTTACTGAACTTGGCGAAAAGTTGTTGTTCCCTCAGCTTTTCCAAAACTCGCCTTAAGTGTCCGGCATGTTCATCCTCCATTTTGGAGTAGATTAGAATATCATCTATGAACACGACGACAAACTTGTCCAAATATTCCATGAACACCTTATTCATCATATTCATGAAATAAATTTGGCGCATTAAATCGATCCAAAGGACATAATCAGAACTCGTAATGTCCATATCTTGACGAGAATGCGATCTTGAATATCTTACGATCGGATCTTCAATCGATGGTATCCCGATCTCAGATCAATCTTGGAGAAAACTCGGCTCCTCTCGGTGATCAAACAAATCATCAATCCTGGGTAGCGGATACTTATTCTTCACGGTGACTTCATTGAGTGCACGGTAGTCGATGCACATCCTGAAACTTCCGTCCTTCTTCTTGACAAACAAAGCGGGTGCTCCCCACGGCGAGCTCGAGCCTGATAAATCCTTTCTCCATTAACTCTTCTATTTGTTTCTTCATCTCTACCAACTCCTCGGTGGACATCCGATAGGGTCTCTTTGCTATCGGTCTTGTGCAGTACAAGCTCTATCACAAACTCTATGTCCCTCGTCTCGCGGCATACCAGGTAGATCTTCGGGAAAAACATCGGGTACTCATTCACTCTTGAGACATCATCTATGCTTTGATTGCCTTGGTACTGTTAACCATCAATCGTCCATCTCTAATCGCAGTGGCTTGAAATTCCACTTTCTTTCCACACGGGCTCTCAATCGAGATAGTCCTTCGTCCACAATCCAATACGGCCTTGTGCTTGGATAACCAATCCATTCCCAATATGACGTCTAAGGTGCAGGTCTCCAAAATTATAAGGTTTGCTAGGAACTCTATTCCACCTATTAGTATTCTCACCCCGAACATCCTACTTTCGTTCGGAGTTCGGAACCAGGGTTTGAACTAAAAGCATGCACTTAAGTCTTGCAATCCTCAAATCATTTCTAGTAGCAAAGCCTTGCGAAACAAACGAATCTGAAGCTCCAGTCAAACAAAGCTATTGCAGTGCGAGTTAACAAGTAACTTACCCAAGACGACGTCAGTAGCATTCGCAGTGCATCTGCGGTGACATGGTTGACTCGGCCTCTCACCACGGTGCAGGGTGTGGCTCCTGATCTTTGGCGTCCTAGCTGGGGTGGTTCCTAGATTGAAGCGGCGGGGTCACTCCTGCTGTCTTCTTTGGACAAGCTGTTGGCAAAGTGTCTGGCTCATTGCGGTTGTAGCGGCGTCTCACTGTTCCTTCTTTGCACGAGTAAGCGTTTCTAGCGAAGGGCTGGGGTCCGTAGTTCGATTGACAGGTCTTGGTGCTGAGGATGGTGTCCTTGTTGCATTCTCGTGGTTGGAATCAAGAATTGATTTGGTGCAACTCTCGGTATTGCGTTCACTGGCGTGATCCTTGCTGTTGCATCCTGCGCTTCTGTTCTCATCCAGTTCCTTGCGCTTGTCCTCAAGAATAAGCGCCTTATTCACCAACTCTTGGAAATCTGGGAAGGTGTGGGTGATCAATCCTACTTGCAATCCTGAGTTAAGTCCCTTCATAAAGCGAGGCTGCTTGGATTTATCTGTCGCTACATCCTCAGTGCGTAGCGTGCTAGCTGTGTGAACTTGTTCGTAGTCGACCACCGGCTGATTACCTTGCTTGATGCTCTGAACTCCTCCTTCTTAAGGTCCATGATTCCTTCAGGCACGTGATCTTTGTCGGAATGCGGTGTGAACTCTTCCCAAGTGATATCTTGAGGGTTCTCTTGCGTGGCACGAAGTTCTCCCACCATTCGGCTGTTCCTTCCAAATGAGAAGCGTAGAGTACCTTCTCATTTCCTATGCATTGAGCTATGTGTAGCTTCCTCTCGATTGATCTTAACCAATCATCGGCCTCCAATGGATTGGCATTCCCAGAGAAAGTGGGTGGGTGAGTTCTCATGAACTCGGCAGTCTTGTATTACGGCGTGGTCCCCGATTAACTTGATTAGCGGTGGCCTGGCGGTGACGTGTTGCATTTGTTGCATCATAGCATGCATCAAGCGAGTGCAGGCAGCGAGAAAAGCTCAAATTCTGCACATCCAGTGGCGGTCTTTGGTGCTCCCTCATTGGGGTTTTCTGTGGCGAGAACCGCTTCCATTGCCTCCAAAGTTTCCACGGGTGTTCACCATCTGTCGATTTGCTCGAGGTTTAGAGATGAGAGGGAAACAAGAATAGACAAGTAATATGGAACTTATGCGGGCGACAGGTGTAACTTTAAGGTCCAACTTTATTATTGATATTAATAACTTGGTATGGTTGCTTACAATGCCTAAGGGCCTTGCAACACATACTGCACACTCAAAGAAACAATGAAAATCCAAATCGAACTAACTCTGGAGTCTAACGCCTAAAGGGTGACTCTTTATTCTATGACGCGACTCGGCGAAGGAGTCTCACTATAGAACCTATGCTCACTCATCGAGAAAACCTCCACGGCACTGGGTACGGTGTCTTTGCGGCATAAGCGCGAAAGCGATTGCCATGTCCAGAATCGTGTCCTCTGTGGTAGTCGAAGAAGCGGTGTCCTCATCGAGATCGACTCCTCCGGATCTCGGCTCGTGTAGCTCGAGCATCGCTCGGGTGCAGTCCGTACAAGGTCATCTCCAACTCGTCAATCCTTCGCAGAAGGTGTGCCACATACTCTTGAGCTTCCCGCCATCTGTTCTTCTCTGTCGTGATCTCCTTGCGGGCCTTCAGAGCTCCTTGCTTGTATTATCTAGTACATCCTCCTGGGCGACAACAAATCGTGCCAACTGTGTAACCGTGGCATCCTCATCCTGAATCGCCTTCGGGTCAAGAAGGTTATCGCTGCGCGGATGATAACGGAACACCGTGCTCTCCAACTCTCTGGCGTGGATACGGGTAACGCGTCGCATTGCTCGTCGTGATACCTCTTGGATACCCATCTGCATTGTAGATCTCCTGGCGGTCAAGGTATCGAGCGATTGCACTGGCCCTTTTTCCTAGCAGGTACCTCAATCTTCACGTCACAAGCCTTGATCAATCCCGCTTGTCTGATCACTTCCACTTGGTATTGCGGCTTCTCAAAATCTCCGAGAGTTTGTAGCATATGCCAAAGTTCCGCGGCGTGACCAACTCCCAGATCAACGTAGTTGAACTCTTCCTCCATCTGTCACAAGAGTGCTTTACGTAAGAACTCGGAATCTTTAAATCGTGACAAGGTAAGGAAAATTCAGCAAGAGACAAGAAAAGAAAGAATGGGATAAGTCGAGATGTCATTTCTTATCTTGACAACTTTTTAGCTTTAGAAAATAGGTTTTATCCTCACTACGACCATTCTATCTTAGGGTTGAGCCTACGGTCAACCTGGCTCTGATACCACCTCTGTCGGGACCCCGAATTTGCAAATCCGACCCTCTGTGTATTCAGCACTAGTCCAGAACACGCTAGTGCACACAGTCTTAACATCGGTAAATATCACAATCATACCACTCGATACTAAATAAGTACTTTATTTAAATAGTCAAATCGGTTACTCGACCTTATGGTCAAGTTACAAATATATGCCTCGCAAGGCGAAACTTATTCAGAGAAAAATAATAGCACCGAAAATCAAATAACCCGTGGCGCCATCCAAAGATACCACAGGCAACCGACCGGCTCGCTTCCCTAAGTAGACGGATCCTCTTGGAGCTCCTCCTCCAAAGCTTGTGCGATCTCCTCTTCAACTGGTGTTGTATTGTGGCAAGGGTGAGTACTTGGTACTCAGCAAGTCATGCATGAGAATGCAAGCTAATATACTATATGCATGGCTTGGTACAAAGGAATAGCTCAAGGTATATTTGCAGATGTGACATTTGACAAGTAGCATAAGTAGATTCGAAAGCAAGAGAAGCAAGTATAGCATAGATAACTTTTCAAGGAATTTAATAAACATCTTTCCCATCCTAATCCACATTTCCATCAACTTCATTATTAATCCAGCCCAACCTTTCAAACCAAAGTTATTTTTGAGAAAATCTAACCCTTGACTGTAATTCCCGAGCGATGTCCAATACCGCGGACACGGCTATTCGAATAGATTCTAAACTCATGCGGAGGTTATGCACTTTACCCACAAGATACAGTCAAACACCACAAAGGCGAAGTTCAGTAACAAAGTCTTTCTGAGACTTCTAATAATACAAGTGGTCCTCCCGGTTATTGCGCACTAACCCTTCCCTTCGCTAAGGCGAAGTCTAGGCCAATCAACTGCGTTAGATGGGTACTGGCCTCACTCCCGACGCTCCCCCGTACAACTTACACAAAGGGTGTAGTTGACCTCCTGAGGTCCCACAGGTACGTTATTAGCAACTTAGTCAACTAGGTCCGTCCCATTACAGACATGTGGTTGCACGTTAGACCCAGTTCAAAGGCTTGCAAGGTTAAGTCCTTAGGGTGACCAGGGCAAGACTACCCGAAGAACCAAATCAACACTCCCAATGCCACAACTGGCCCACCTGATTACTCTTGCCACATGCCCCGGTCGAAATCAGGTTCTCAAACACCATATGATTACCATGAACAACGTTCCATCAAAATCACATGATACTTTTCAAAAAAAGGTTCAATATATCATTAAGACAATATTAACATTTGATTGTCCAAAATCATGTCATGAGCACGTAAGCGAGTCTAAGCAAAGATACTACAACGGTCTAAACCCATGTTGGCAATTTAATAATGTCCAAACTAGTAATCAATAACTATGGTGACAAGTGGTCATGGAACATACTTATATAATCAAGTTGTCATACATAAAATTGGTATTTATATAACACCCATTTTTAAACAAAGTATTTGTCTAATTTAACTAGCATGCAATAGTTTAAATCAAAATAGATTTCAAATAGGATCAACATGGTCAAAGCACAACTTGCCTTCAAACAAGTACTTGTTCTTGGTCTTGAGTTGGATCCTGAGTCAATACTTCTCCTTCGAATCCTTCCAGACTTCAACGTCTACTCGTAAAGCGTGCAAATAGCAAATACACGAATAAACAATAGGCAAAAAGTGTCCAAACATCCAAATAAAATCCATAAACAGAGAGAACATAATTTTATGAGTTTTTAGAAACTAGAATCGTCAAATTTGGAGTTAAGACGCAAAGTTATGATTATTTAAAGTTTAAATAATCAATTAAATAATTTTGCAGGGAAAAACTTTAGTCCAAAAATTAAATAAAATTCATATTTAAGTAGATCTCAATTTTATACAAATTTAGAAATTTGAATCACTCAAATCGGAGTTGAAACGCAAAAGTTATAAGCGTTTGAAGTTTTGAAATTCAAATCAATTATTAAACCGATTTATTAAATCATTTTCTTTTAGGAAAATCATTTATTGCGTCGGCCAGGACACGTGGCAGCACTGGATTGGTCTGCCGACGTCACCGGTCCATGGACTCGGTCACGCTCGGCTCGGGTCTACTGATGGACCCGGTCCACGGCTCCACGTGAGGATCGACATGTGGGACCACTCGGGTGACGTCATTCTTTGCGGCGTCGGCGAGGCTCGACCACGGCCGGCAGTGGGTCCCATGGGTGACGTCATTCTTGCCGTCGCCTTGGCTGGGACGACCAGCGACATCTGGGCCCGCCATGGCGCCGTGACGTCATGGTGCGGTTTGGTTGTCCCGCTGACACGCGGGCCCCCGCGTGTCGAGAGACACGCGCGCCACGCGGCGTGGATCGCGCCGCGACGGTCGATCTCCCGCGACACGTGGCTAGATCTCGGCCGCTGATTTGAAAATCAACGGTCCGTATTGAATCTGGACTCACGCGTTTGGGGTGAACGCGGTTGATCTGGACCGTTGGATCTAGATCGGACGGTCAAGATTGGATCTCGATTTTGGACGAAATCTCACCGTGAGATGACGTGGCGCAATCTGGGCCCTTGGATGGAGATCCGACGGTGAGAGATCTTGAAGTCCGTCGATGGCCACTGCGCCAGCTTGCCGGAGTTGGGGACGACGACCACGGCAACGGCGCTTCGGGCGTGCTCCGGCGATGTGAGAGGTCCCTCCCGACGCGGCTTGGTCTCCCGGTTCCAGATCTGACCTCAACGGCGGCGGAGGACGACGGAGATGGCGGCAATCGGCGAAAAACTACGGCGGAACGCTACGGCAACTCCGGCGAGCGATTGCGGCTAGACGGCGGCGGCTCAGGCGACGTTGTCTAGGGCTACGGGTGCGCACGGAAGTCGGCGTCACGGCACGGGTGGCGGCGCATTAAATAGGGCCCTCGGCGTCCGTGAAACGCACGGAGACCGAGACCTGCTCCGTTGCGGCGGCTGAAAAGGTTAGAAGATTGCCTAGAGGGGGGGGGTGAATAGGCTAATTTAAAATTAAAACAATTTAATGCAGCGGAAACAGGTCGGATATTCCGAATTAATATCGGAACTTCCAAAAACTTCGGAACTTCCGTAATTACTTCGGATTATCCGATTTGCACTTTACTGAAAGAGTCAAGTAGAAATAGCAGTACGACAACTAGCTTTAGATACTAAAATTGTACTGAAGAAAATCAATAAGATTAAACAGGCAGCTAGAGACAAGAGAGAACACAATAGTTTGATTCCCGGAGTTCGGATCCTTGAGGGGATCGTACGTCTCCGTTGAGGAGGTTCCAAAGAACCCGGGTCTTTTCCAACCCTTTCCTCCCAAACCTCGGTCACACTTGAGGCTTGGTTCCACTATTGGATCCTTTCCTTTCGGAGGCGGAGCCGGCCTTCACAAACTTCTCACGGCTTCCCACAATCGTTGGGGGCTCGTGAGCGACGCCTAGCCGTCTAGGAGTCCTTCAACCTCCAAGAGAAATGAATGCACTCGAATCTCGATCTTGGAGAGGTTCTCTACTTTCTCAAGATGAATAACCACTTAGCCCTTGACTTTCAATCACACTTGACAAACTCTTACTCACTAAATGATCCCTAAGATCAAGGAGGAGAGTAAGCTCAAGGTATGCTCTAGAGAGTATTCAAGAAGCTCAAGTATTCAGCCAAAGCAAGAGTGTAACCAGAAAAAGGAGTGAGAGAGGGGTATTTATAGTTTTGGATCAAAACTAGCCGTTACTCCTCGTGACTCAAATTTCACATCGGAATATCCGAAAAGAACTTCGGAATATCCGATGTGTGCAAACTACCAGAAATTGGAAAGCTTCCAACGGTCGAAAACAACACACATCGGAAAGTCCGATAACAACATCGGAACGTCCGATGACTCTCAGAGAGGGAACCCGACAAAACAAGCTAAGTCCACCTCGGAATGTCCGAAAATAGACATCGGAACATCCGAAGAACACAGTGGGCTCCCAAACAGGAAAACAACCACTTCGGAACTTCCGAAGAATCACCTTCGGACAATCCGAACTAGACAGAGAGCACCTCTAAACAAGAAGGCACACATCGGACCTTCCGATACTCAATATCGGAACATCCGAACCAAACAGAGAGCTCCCAATCTAAAACACAACAGGTATCGGAACATCCGAAACAGAACATCGGAATGTCCGACCCAAACAGAACACAACGGACTAAAGCACAACTACACTTCGGAACTTCTGAACTATCGGAGTGTCCGATACAAATTCGGAACATCCGACCTGAACTTAAAACAGACTACATTCCGAAGCGAGAGAGAACACTTCTAGCCCTTGAGAGACTCGCCTAAGTTCATCTTGAGTGAGGAGAACATCTCTAAGTCAATTTCAATGCATCCCTCTTAATAGTACGGCATTCCTATGACTCAATAGATTAAAATTACAAACTTAAATACCGTTTTTCTTACTCCGCGCTACTAGGGGACACTTCACGTGCATAGACGATCTCTTCTTGAAGCATTTGCCTGTTCATAAACTAGTTGAACACATTAGTTTCTTTAATCGTTTGTCATTAATCACCCAAAACAAATTTAGGGGGCCTAGATGCACTTTCAATCTCCCCCTTTTTGGTGATTGATGACAACACGATTAAGGACAAGTTTATAAAGCATTATGAGAGAATAAATATAGACGGAACTCCCCCTCAAAATGTGCATTGAGAATGTATCTTAAAAACAAATGCATTTTTCGAGAGAAATATGAGGGAGCTCCCCCTATATCCTTACATGGGAGATTTAACACAAGATTGACACGATAAACAGTATTGAAGATCAATAACTATCAAGTCAGCAAAAGATCTCTATGCAAAAACAATAAAGAGTTTAAAGCAATAATATCATTCAACAACTAAGTTTTAAACCAAATAAACTAAGTTCCAAGTTCACGGACTCAACGACTTTAAACCAGGGATAGATAGATAAATTTGTCCAGCATCTCTCCCCCTTTGGCATCAAGCACCACACAGGATAGAGAGAGAGAGAGAGAGAGACTAATCAGACTCCTCTGATGCAGCTTCATCTGACCCAGATTCTTCGTCGTCATCGTCGGACTCTGACGCATCAGGTGCTGGAGCAAAGGGATCCTCGATCTCTTCTTCACTTTCCTCGTCCTCTGAACACTCCAGATTTAGATGCCTTTGGATATCCTTGAGTCGCTTGGCATTCTTCTTCTGCTTTTCTGAGTTGCTCTTGCAAAGAACAAATATTGACTTCAAAGCTCGCAGAATAGGTGAAGAAGATCCGCTGGGAGCAGAAGGCGAAGGAGTAGCGGCAGAAGAAGTAGTCCTCTGGTGGAAGCCCCTGGTGGCTCACGAGAAGGGGCCTTGATTGCCACGACTTGAAGCGCCACATGCTTCCCATCACACTCAAACCGCCGCCTACCACTTGTTCAATCAAATGCATGATAAATGGAGCATATCCACAGCTCATTCGGGCTCTGTCCAATGAGTATGATCTCATTCCGGATGAAGTCAAAGACGTCGAAGGGTCTCGACCATCTTGCATTCTCGCTTCAGAGATTTACGGTGAAAGACAGGACATGAGAAGCATCACCTTCTTTAGGAGCCAAAGTCTTCCTGAAGAGTCTGTTGAGAATAGCAAAGAAAGGCTTCATCCCCTTGGTGTCACCTGGCTCGAACTCTGCACTCTCCTCATACAGGAAATTCAGATTTGATGCACCAAGAGAAACCTCATTGTGGATCTGATCTCTGTCCCTGGAGTCTGCTTCTGTAAAATCAAGTAACCTGGCAAACTGAACATATGTAGTTTCATACCAAGTTCCCTCAGTCATCCAATGGAGAGTAGAGACTCGATCCCTGGAGACATACATTGTAGCATAGAACTGAGCTATGATTTCTGTGTTCCAATCATGCTGAAAAGCCATGATTCTTTTGGTGTTAGTTCTTTCACAGGCTGCAATAACTTCATTGAATATGGCATCATCTGCTGCTGCCATATACTCCCAATCAACACATTGCATTTGGATTACCGGATTCTTTCTAGGATAAATGACTGAAGCATAAAAGTCCTGCTGAAAGAATGTCCAGAAACGTGAGTCAGAAGAGAACTGGTCATTCCGCTTTGGATTCTCTTCACGAGCTCTTCTCACTTGTGCTGCTTTTCCTTTGTAGCTCACTGGCTTTCTCTGCAGTCTAGGGTTCCTTTCAGGCGCTCTCAATCTCGGCATGTCTCTTGGCTGAGACCCTGACGCTCCAGCAATTCCCTTGCCTTTTCTAGAGGGTAGCGGTGCTCCACGAGGCACATTTACTGTCTGAGCGGCCTGAGCAGCAGGTTCACTGATTGTAATCCCTGGTTGAGATCCTCGAGCTGAAGCTCGCTTTGTTCTTGCCCCAGTTGGAGTTTTGCGCTTTCGACTGAAAGTGACTTTAGCCGGATCCTGAGGAGGCTGATCACCCTGACTTGGGTCCATTTGAGAAAGCTGACACGGAATAGATTGATAAGATAAAAGATACTAGAGAGAACACTGTTTTTAGTGCTGTACTGTCAACATCGGAAGTTCCGACAAAGTATCGGAAGTTCCGACATTACATCGGAAGTTCCGACAGAGAATTTCGGAAGTTCCGATATATTCGGTACAACCCTAAAACTAGGATTCCAACCAAATCAACCAAAGGAATTCGATAAAACTTGAGATCTAGGCGGGGAAACACTAGAGCAACAAGTCTACCGAAAGATAAGATCAAGAATTTCACAAAGAAGAATGATCTCGAGATTGGGGATCTAGGTTTACCTGAGAATACGAAAGAAAACAAGATTAATGCGAGAAGAGATCCTCCGAGCCGAAGTAAAACTTTCTTGGAGAGAGATCGGAGTTTCCGTAGGCTCGGAGACTCCGAAGACGACAAGAGAAAACGAGAGGAGAACCGTACGGAGGCTAAGGAATAAACAAATGAGGAGGAGGGGCCAACCGAGCGGTCCTTTTCAAGCGTTTACACACACTTCGGAAGTTCCGAACTTAAATTCGGAAGTTCCGAACGATTTGATTTTCCAGAAAGTCGGAATATCCGATATAGGATATCGGATGTTCTGAAGAGTTCAGGATTCCAGCGAACCAAAAGCTGAGCAGAATTCGGATATTCCGATAAGAATATCGGATGTTCCGAAGAGTTCAAAAACACAGAATTCGGATATTCCGATGTATGGATCGGATGTTCCGAAGAGTGTATTTTTCGAGCTAACAAGGAGAAAGGATGGGATTTCTGAGATGGAAGAGATTGAGACTTTGAGATAGTGAACTCGGCAGTCATCCTACTTGTGATCAGAGACCAAAACAACAGTCGAAGCTATGATCACAGGTGAAATGACTAAAGTTGCAAAATACAACTCAACTCTTTCAAAGACAGATAATTAACGTTTGCAATCCTTTTATTTTGAAATCACCAAGAATAGTAACTATATATGCGAGCAAGATGTCAAGTCACATTCCGATAGTCTAGGATGTTTAGCTCACTTCTCAATTCGCAAAATCGTTTCTCATCAAGAGGTTTGGTGAAGATATCAGCCAATTGTTTCTCGGTTCTCACATAGGTAATATCTATGTCTCCCTTAAGAGAGTGATCTCTAAGGAAGTGGTGTCGGATGTCTATATGCTTGGTCCGAGAGTGTTGAACAGGATTGTTGGCTATTTTGATTGCACTCTCATTGTCACATAAGAGTGGTACCTTTTCCATACAAAAACCAAAATCCCTCAAGGTTTGCCTCATCCATAGTAATTGTGCACAACAACTTCCTGCGGCAATGTATTCGGCTTCCGCGGTGGATAAAGCAACTGAATTTTGTTTCTTTGAGGACCAAGACACTAGTGATCTACCTAGAAATTGACAAGTCCCCGAAGTGCTTTTTCTATCCACTTTGCAACCCGCATAATCAGCATCTGAATAACCAATCAAATCGAATTTTGATCCTTTAGGATACCAAAGCCCTAAACTAGGTGTGTGAACTAAATATCTAAGAATTCTTTTCACGGCTACTAGGTGGCACTCTCTAGGAGCGGCTTGAAATCTTGCACACATACACACACTAAGCATAATATCAGGCCTAGATGCACAAAGATAAAGCAATGAACCTATCATGGATCGATATACCTTTTGATCCACGGGATTACCTTCTTCATTTAGACCAAGATGTCCGTTTGTGGCCATGGGTGTGTGGATAGGTTTGGCGCTCTCCATGTCAAACTTCTTGAGCATATCTTTAATGTACTTTGTTTGGCATAAGAATGTACCTTCCTTGAGTTGTTTGATTTGAAATCCGAGGAAGAACTTTAGCTCGCCCATCATTGACATCTCAGATCTTTTCGTCATCAACCTACTGAATTCCTCACAAAAACTTTTATTAGTAGAACCAAATATAATGTCATCGACATATATTTGGCACACAAATAGATCATCATCAACATATTTTGTGAAGAGAGTAGGATCGACTTTACCAATTTCGAAACCCTTTTTAATGAGAAAATCCTTAAGGCATTCATACCATGCTCTAGGTGCTTGCTTAAGCCCGTAGAGCGCCTTATGGAGTTTGTAGACATGCGTAGGGTTTTTGTGATCCTCCATTCCCGGCGGTTGCTCAACGTATACCAATTCGGCGATTGGACCATTTAGGAAAGCACTCTTGACGTCCATTTGATAAAGCTTGAAATCATGGTGAGTAGCAAATGCAACCAATATACGAATTGATTCTAATCTAGCAACGGGAGCATAAGTCTCACCAAAATCCAAACATTCAATTTGAGTGAATCCTTGAGCTACCAACCGAGCTTTATTTCTTGTGACAACTCCGTTCTCGTCTTGTTTGTTGCGGAAGACCCATTTGGTTCCAATCACGTTTTGATTTGGTCTTTCCACCAACGACCACACCTTGTTTCTAACGAAGTTGTTAAGCTCTTCATGCATAGCCATTATCCAATCCGGATCTCTTAGTGCATCTTCAACCTTCAAAGGTTCCAAAGTAGACACAAAAGAGTAAAATTCGCAAAAATTAGCTACTCTTGAGCGTGTAGTTACCCCCTTTTGGATATCACCGAGAATGTTATCGATGGGGTGATCTCTTTGGACACTTTGATGCACTCTTGGATGCGGCATTTGAGACGTTTGTTGAATTGGCTCATTATCTTCAATTTGATCATCCTCCATTAATTTGCTTGAACTATCTTGAGGAATGTCTTGATTTTGATTTGAAGTGGGAGGCTCCACTTGTGTAGATGAATTATCTTGATGCTCCTTTTCTTGCGGCCTCACTTCGCCTATAGCCATCTTCTTGATTGCAATGCTTGGCTCTTCCTCATTTTCTAGCATATTTAAATCAACTTGCTCTACTTGAGAGCCGTTAGATTCATCAAATGTCACGTCTCTCGCTATTTCAACGCAACCCGAGGTTTTGTTGAAAACGCGATAGGCATAGGCATTTGATCCATATCCTAGCAAGAAACCTTCATCGATCTTAGGAGCAAATTTAGAGTTCTTGGGCTTCTTGTTTAGGATAAAGCATTTGCTACCAAAAACTCTGAAATATGAAACATTTGATTTGTTACCGGTGAGGAGTTCGTAAGCCGTTTTCTTCAATATTTTGTGGAGATATAAACGGTTGATAGAGTGACATGCGGTGTTGACAGCTTCCGCCCAAAAGTGATCGGAGATCTTGTATTCGTCAAGCATTGTCCTTGCCATCTCAATCAACGTCCGATTCTTCCTTTCTACCACTCCATTTTGTTGAGGAGAATATGGAGCGGAGAACTCGTGCTTGATCCCTTCTTCATCAAGGAATTCTTCGACTTGAATGTTCTTGAATTCGCTTCCATTATCACTTCGAATCTTCTTGATCTTCAACTCGAATTCATTTTGGGCTCTTCTTGCAAATTTCTTGATTATCCCTTGTGTCTCACTTTTCTCTTGCAAAAAGAACACCCACGTGAAGCGTGAAAAGTCATCAACAATGACTAAACCATACTTGTTACCTCCGATGCTTATATAAGCGATAGGTCCGAAGAGGTCCATGTGTAGAAGCTCCAATGGTCTTGTCGTTGTCATGATGTTCTTTGCGGGATGACGCGCTCCAACTTGCTTTCCGGCTTGACAAGCGCTACAAATCCTGTTTTTCTCAAACTCAACATTCGTTAGTCCAATGATGTGATCACCCTTTAGAAGCTTGTCGAGGTTCCTCATGCCAACATGAGCTAGCCGGCGATGCCACAACCAACCCATGCTAGACTTTGCCATTAAGCATGTTTTAAGTTTAGCGCTATTTGAGTTGAAATCAACCAAATAGAGCTTACCCTTCAAATATCCTTTAAAAGCAATTGAGGAATCGTCTCTTCTAAAGACGGTCACATCCACCTTAGTGAAAAGACAATTATAACCCATCTCGCACAGTTGCGACACGGATAACAAATTATAATTTAAAGATTTAACTAGAAGAACATTTGATATTGAATGATCATTAGAAATAGCAATTTTACCTAATCCCATTACCTCACCTTTACCATTATCGCCAAACACAATATTTTCATATTGTGACCCTTTTTCATCAAAAGATGAAAACATTTTCTTTTCTCCGGTCATGTGGTTTGTGCAACCACTATCAAGCACCCAACTTGATCCCCCGGAGGTATAATCCTACGAAAACGCATCAAGTCTTGTTTTTAGGTACCCAAATCTTTTTGGGTCCTTGCATGTTAGTAATCAATACTTTCGGTACCCACACCTTCTTTTTGCTCACATCATTAGAGTGGTGGGCACCGACAAAATGAGCAACCACTTTACCACGGTGGTTTCTCTTCAATATGTAAGAAGCAAAATGAATGGAATGAGATGTATGACATTGAGGATGCTTCTTTGAATCTTGCCCGGTTTTGATGACTTGTGTGGTGGTCAATGGTTGTTTGTCATTTCCTTTGACAAACTTGATGCATTCCTTACCTTTTACAACCACACGGTCATTTCCTTTGCATTCATACTTATCATATCCTAGCCCTTCTTTGTTTTTGTTGCCTCGACCACTTATGGTCTTGTATAGGGCGTCCTTGGATTGATAAGTTTTCATGCAACCGTATCTAACCAAGGCACTTAATCTCTCGTTTTCGCTTTTTAATACTTGCACAAATTGAGAATTAGTAGAGCAAGCATTAATATCAACATTATAGCATCGAGAGCAACCATTGCTAGTGGAAGGAATAGAAGCCATTGAAGAATTTACAATTGGAGAATTAAGATCATTAAGAGATTCAATTTGCACTTCAAGAGCTTGGAGATTGTTTTCCAAACTTATGACATTCTCTTGAAGTGACTCATTTGAACCCTTAAGTAATGTTATTGAATTATTAGCCAAATCAAGCTTTTTGGTTAACAATTCAATTGTCTCCTTTTCTTTTGTGAGAACCTTCTCGAGAGCAAGATTTTTCTTCTTTTCACAAATTAGCAACTCTTCTTGCTTCTCGAGAGTCTCCTCTTGGCTATCTATTCTTTTCAATAGTTTATGGATCTTATCAATAGCCGTTTTTCTTAAATCACAAAATAGAGCATCATCATCATCATTGTCATCGCTATCCAATTCACTATCACTACTTGGAGGTTTTGACTTAGTCATTACCTTCCGCCCTTTTGCCATGAGACAAACGGGTGCGTCGTCGTTGTCGGTGTCGCTCATGTCGCCGAAGAGTGATTTTGTTGGAGGAGCGGCTTCAATGGCGACGGTAGCGACTCCTTCATCATCGGTGTCGGAGTCGGAGTCGTTTGAATCCCATTCTTCGCCAATATGGGCTCGCCCCGAGTACTTCTTCTTATAGCCTTTATTTTTCTTGCTTGGCTCACTCTTCTTTTGCTCATTTGAGGAGGTCTTCTTCTTTGGACAATCGGCGATGAAGTGTCCAACTTCACCGCACTCATAGCACGCCCTCTTCACATTTCTTCTTCTCCTTGACTTGTCATTGAAGTTTTTCTTGTATTTGCTTGACCCGTCATACTTGAGGAATTTTTTGAACTTTCTCACAAACAATGCCAAGTCTTCCTCGTCTTCGCTCTCATCTTCTTCTTCATCACTTGATGTTGATTCTTCCTTTTTGCTTGCCTTCAAAGCTATTTGCTTCGGTCTTGAGCTTGAGCTTTGCTTGGCAAGGTTCTTCACTTCTTTTGCTTCTTCCTCCATAAGCTCATGTGATAGAATTCTTCCTAGCACATCATTAGGAGTAAGCCTTTTGAAATCTTTTCGCTCTCGTATAAGGGTTACGAGAGTAGAGTTCCTTGGGGCAAAGGCTCTTAACATCCTTTTTACCACGACGTGGTCTGTCATATCCTTGCTTCCAAGCCCTCTTATCTTGTTTACGAGGATCATCAAGCGGTCATACATTTGTTGTGGAGTCTCATCATCATTCATGACAAATCTCCCCAACTTGCCTTCTAGCAATTCAATCTTTGATTCCCTTACACTTGATGTACCCTCATGTGCTACTTGAAGTGTGTCCCATATCTCTTTGGCTTCTTCCAAGCCGTCCACTTTGTTGAATTCCTCGGGACTCAACGCTCCAAGCAACACGCTTGCGGCTTGAGCATTGCGATGGATGTTTTGCTCTTGTTCCGGCGTGAGCTCCATATCGTCTTCCGGCATATCTAAACCTGTGCAAACAATTTTCCAAACACTAGGATGGAGTGACATCAAGTGCATTTTCATCTTGTGCCTCCAAGCGGAATAGTACGTGCCATCAAAGAAAGGAGCACGCCCAGAGGGCACAGTGATATACGAATGCGAAGAGGAAGTATTTAATTTTTCATAATTGAATGGAATTTGAGCTCCCTGAGTAGATGTAGAGGTAGCTTCCTCTTTGCTCTTGCCGGGAGTTCCATCTCCGGCTCTTGGACTATTTTGCTCGTCCGTCATGACAACCTTCAACCCGGTGTTGGCCGTCACGTTCCTTCAAGCGGTTAAGCCTTCGAGAAGGTTTGGCTCTGATACCAATTGAAAAGGTTAGAAGATTGCCTAGAGGGGGGGTGAATAGGCTAATTTAAAATTAAAACAATTTAATGCAGCGGAAATAGGTCGGATATTCCGAATTAATATCGGAACTTCCAAAAACTTCGGAACTTCCGTAATTACTTCGGATTATCCGATTTGCACTTTACTGAAAGAGTCAAGTAGAAATAGCAGTACGACAACTAGCTTTAGATACTAAAATTGTACTGAAGAAAATCAATAAGATTAAACAGGCAGCTAGAGACAAGAGAGAACACAATAGTTTGATTCCCGGAGTTCGGATCCTTGAGGGGATCGTACGTCTCCGTTGAGGAGGTTCCAAAGAACCCGGGTCTTTTCCAACCCTTTCCTCCCAAACCTCGGTCACACTTGAGGCTTGGTTCCACTATTGGATCCTTTCCTTTCGGAGGCGGAGCCGGCCTTCACAAACTTCTCACGGCTTCCCACAATCGTTGGGGGCTCGTGAGCGACGCCTAGCCGTCTAGGAGTCCTTCAACCTCCAAGAGAAATGAATGCACTCGAATCTCGATCTTGGAGAGGTTCTCTACTTTCTCAAGATGAATAACCACTTAGCCCTTGACTTTCAATCACACTTGACAAACTCTCACTCACTAAATGATCCCTAAGATCAAGGAGGAGAGTAAGCTCAAGGTATGCTCTAGAGAGTATTCAAGAAGCTCAAGTATTCAGCCAAAGCAAGAGTGTAACCAGAAAAAGGAGTGAGAGAGGGGTATTTATAGTTTTGGATCAAAACTAGCCGTTACCCTCGCAGACTCAATCACATCGAATATCCGAAAGAACTTCGGAATATCCGATGTGTGCAAACTACCAGAAATTGGAAAGCTTCCAACGGTCGAAAACAACACACATCGGAAAGTCCGATAACAACATCGGAACGTCCGATGACTCTCAGAGAGGGAACCCGACAAAACAAGCTAAGTCCACCTCGGAATGTCCGAAAATAGACATCGGAACATCCGAAGAACACAGTGGGCTCCCAAACAGGAAAACAACCACTTCGGAACTTCCGAAGAATCACCTTCGGACAATCCGAACTAGACAGAGAGCACCTCTAAACAAGAAGGCACACATCGGACCTTCCGATACTCAATATCGGAACATCCGAACCAAACAGAGCTCCCAATCTAAAACACAACAGTATCGGAACATCCGAGCAGTAACATCGAATGTCCGACCCAAGCAGAACACAACGGACTAAAGCACAACTACACTTCGAACTTGAACTATCGGAGTGTCCGATACAAATTCGAACATCCGACTGAACTTAAAGCAGACTACATTCAAGCGAGAGAGAACACTTCTAGCCCTTGAGAGACTCGCCTAAGTTCATCTTGAGTGAGGAGAACATCTCTAAGTCAATTTCAATGCATCCCTCTTAATAGTACGGCATTCCTATGACTCAATAGATTAAAATTACAAACTTAAATACCGTTTTTCTTACTCCGCTACTAGGGACACTTCACGTGCATAGACGATCTCTTCTTGAAGCATTTGCCTGTTCATAAACTAGTTGAACACATTAGTTTCTTTAATCGTTTGTCATTAATCACCCAAAACAAATTTAGGGGGCCTAGATGCACTTTCAGCGGCGGAGTCCGGCGAGGACTCGGACTGGGCTACGTGGCACGCGCACAGCCGTTGGATCGAGATCCAACGGTGCGTGAGTTTGGGTTCGGGTCGGACTCGGGCGAGCTGGCTGGCTCGGTCGGGCTCGGGTCCGGTGACGTGGCTCAATCGTGGCCGTTGGATCTTGATCCAACGGTCGCACGGGTTTGGGTTCGGCCGAGTGGGTTCGACTCAACCACGGCTCGGGTCCGGTTCGGGTCGGACTCGAACTCGAGTCTGACTCGGGCTCGGTCGGATGAACAGTACAAACCCACTCGCATTTTCCAGCGATTTAATATTTAAAATAATTCCCAGTAATTCATTTAATTCATTAAAAATAGCAAAATACTCAGAAAAATTCCAGAAAAATTCTGGAAAATATTTTGGAACATTTTGGACTCAAATAAAATATTTCCAACAAAATTTTATTTGCAAAATTAAATTATTTAATTATTTCAAAATGGAATAAATTCAAATAAATTCCAAATAAATCCAAATAAATTCCAGAAAATTCCAAAAATTCACCAAAGTGCCAAATCACACATGAATTTAAGAAAAGCAAAATTTTGGGGTGTTACAGACGGGCTTTGGATGCACAGGTTGCCAGATGAATAACCCATGAGGCATGTCGCCTGGCTTGACCTTTTCACCGGTCAGCCACTACCAGATGGAGCCAATGAAGTTTTGGGTTCGGCCACTTTCTTGCCGCTATCCTTCTTTGTGGTCTTGTCCTATGAAGGAATGAGAACTCAATCAACCGACACAAGAAAAACATTTGTAAACAGAAGAACTCGAAAGGGTCAATACCTCTAAGGCTATCGACGAGTTAGTGTAACCAGAGGAGCTATCACTCTTGCCAGAGGTATTATCAGAAATCACCGTCGGCTCATGATAGTCAGGCAGGATTAGAGAAATAATGGCCGACGAAGCTCTATCCAATAATAGAGCCTCCGCCACAGAAGACCACCATGCCGAAAATCAACTTGCTCGACGCGAGTTGAGAAGGAAGTGTGGTAGCTCTGTGATTTGGAGATCATCGGCTATTTCAGGGACAATCTCAGCAGCCATCGTGTTTGTCACCCTAACTCTAGGTTGAAGTCGGTCAAGGAGAGGTAGGCTAGGGATGACTTGGCCAAAGCCCAATTGACGAGCGTAAACCGAGGGGTGGTAAAACTCATAGGAGGGTTGATAGGTCTGATTCCTAGTGCTCAGGCCCACATGAAGGATACTAGGAGAGATGAAGAGCTTATACAGATCCAAAGTTTATTGGGGCATGTAAGAGCTGTCGGCATGTAGATGCAAAAAGGAAGGACACTGATAATCGGCTGTATTGCTATAACTGAAGAAGTTCTACTGACTGAAAATGATATGGTTCAAGTTCAGGAAAAATGTCAGATATTTATGCAATCCTGCTGGGGTTATTTTCGACTCGCCGATAGAACACATCATATACTTTTCCCCTTAGGATTGGCTAGCTCTGTATCAGGGAGTTGCCCCTTCAGGATAATCTTTTCGATGGAACCCTGGGTCTTCTGAAGGATCAGAAATAAGAGATCGGCTGAAGATGCAGTGCAGCCATATCTGTACAAACCACAAGGGTCCACTGATGTTGCCAATGATGAACTTGGCGAACTCAGAGAAAAGCTGACTACGTATGACGTGCATCATCTGATAAACTGACCTAATAAAATCTTCCCTAAAGCAAGCCGACGACCCTCTACTAGCTGCTCAGCTATCAGCTGATATACTTGGGTTGGTCCGAGGGAGGCTCCACAGAATAAATATCTATTGAACCACATGTTGAGGAATGCCATATGCTCTTCGTCCGATACTAGCCCATTCACCTTGTTGTTATGCTGGATATACTTATGCCACCCTTCGCCCTTGGATTGGATCAGCTTGTGCCTAGGCTTACCGCTGAAAGTCGATACTTATTCACCATTTGCCTAAGGCAACATAACTCGGCCACATCTAGGAGGGTCAGACCGATTGGGCCAATTGGGAAAAGAAAAGCCTTGAAAGAATCCGACCAGAAGTAACATGCCGTGGCCACCAAGGGCTCATTGGCATCTGGATTAGCCAAGCTCAAAGGAAGGCACTCGGCTATGCCCATTCGTTCCCACTCTGCTCTCTTCTGAGCCGATACTCTAATATACCAAGATCTCCACCCCTTGAGGGCTGTTGGCTAGGCTCTGAAACTTTTACCCCACTTTGCGACATTATATCCAGTGGCCGATAGAGCGAGACGGGGGATTTCCTGGTTAATGACTGTGTCGGCTTCTATGTTTCCTACTAGCCCTAAGTAGTATTGGTCATTACTTTTAGGGATCGGGATGAGTACCTGAGAGGAATCCATTCAGCCGACTTTGGGGATGATTGAGGGATTCAACGAGGGAGACGAAGGAAGCCGATTGCTGAGGGTTCAAGAGCTTCAAGGCGCAGAAATGATCGTGGAGGGACCCACATATTTATACCACGGTGAAAAATTTTGAAAAGGCGGGAACGGTTTTGATGCGGCACGTACAATAAAAGCGCACCAAGATTTTACGGCATCATTAATGGGGTAGTTACTGAAGAGGTTTTCTTAAAAAGGCAATTGAGAAGAAAGCCGATGATGAAAAGCCGATACGATTTTTGGAAGACAGCAAGTTATTTTCCAAAAATAGGGGGCATATGTTTGCGCCAAAATTTGGCATGTATGGAAGTATCAGCAAATTAAGGCATAAGAGAGTTCGGATAGCACACGGCGGAGGTTGTTTGGAAACAGGATTTTGTTTAGGAAACCGTAGTCGACATGGACTCTTGCTATCGTATGAGAGGAGGACTCGGATCGTCCGAGGTGTATAAAAGCGGTCCTAGGCTAGAAGGGAGATCATCAACACACAACCAAAATCATACCTACAATTTTTCTTTGCTTTTTCTTTCGTGTAACAAGCTTTCCTCTGTAAATCGATTAGATCAATAAAGTTGCGCATCGCCGATTGTTGGTCTTGACGATTTCGCCACAGGTTTGATTTGCTTTGTTTTGTTGCGCATCGCCTCTCAAAGCCAATCTGCCTTTACCCTTGGATTAGCCTTGATCGGCTGGTCTATTTATCCCCTAATCGGTCCTTTGCCGATTGGCGTCAAGCCGATCTCCGTGTGATATCGGCCTTAATCGAGTTTACTATATTTTCACCTTATCGATTGCAGGTCAAATCAATTAGCATGCTAGAACCAGGTGTTTGACTGGTGTGTTTGAAGACAGAAACCCTACTTCAAGTTTTTGACGTCAACAAATACAAAAGTTATTTCTACTTGAATGGCTATGGTTTAGAAAATCTAAAATGAAAAGGGGACTAACCATTGATCAAGGATTTTATATGACATACATGCATAAAGACGTAATAAAGATAAAAATTGAACTAATTAAGGTTCACTTAATTTAAAGTCTTGATGTTCGAATGCAATGATCAAGTCAAGTCTATTAAGCTATCTTATGATTAGGGATCTAATTGAACCAAACATATCCGATTTAATCTTACTTGAGATAAGGATCATTTGATCTGACTAAAGTTTGCTTTAACTCAGGGTTTTGACATTTTATTTAATTTATGTTGGATGAATATTACAAGTAGCTAACATGACATACTCTTATTTTTGTAACACTAATTCAGTTGTGAAGTTTTATGTGACGATTACATATGCACAAGGATGTAATGGAGATAGAGGTTGTTTGAGCTTATCAAAGTTTAGTTATCTTGAGGTATTGACATTTGTATTGGAGGTTACTACGCTAGTTAGGATTCTTTTTAATTGATTTTGAATTGGGGGTCTTTAACCAAAATAAACACCCTCTTTAGCTCACTTTTTATTCCGGACCAGTCAAACAACTATATCCAATTTGTCCCACTTGTCTTTGAACCAAAGGGGCTAAGTGCTACTGCTTTACCTTGTGGGGCCACCAATCAGTGAAGGACACAGAGAGTAGAGGGAGAACAGAGCAGAGCATTGGGGGGCAGGAACCATGGCCGGCTCTAGCGAGCACAGCCGGCAGTGAGGCAGCGGCTAGGAAGCAGGGGTGACGGTTGAAATGGGTAGAGGAGACCTCGAGCATGCTATGGAAGGTGTCAAATAGGGCGGAGATGGCCCTTGGCGGTGGCGCGACGGCGGCGGGCAGTGGCGGCACAGAGCCCACGGTGGCAGAGTTCTACAGCAAGGGGAATCTCAAATTGAGTTGGGGAACTCATTTGGTTGTGGATGATGATGCTCCACGCGCAAGTAATTGAGAAATGGTGGCTCAAACAAGGAGTTGGCCAGCAGCTGTGTGGCACAACCAGAGTTGGGCGAGATGACAATGGCTCGGAAATGTGAGATTTGTGTGGCAGTGGGGAGGTAGTGGTGAGTGTGGGTACTCGTTTGAGGCTTGGGCTCGCTTAAATAGCCGAGATTGAGGCGGTGGCATGGGTGTGAACTTGGCTTGATTGCAACGTGTTTTGGCGCGAATTTTCTGATCTTGGCAGCGCAAAACCTAGAAAAAGGACAGTCCTGGCAGCATCGTGGCAGAGCATTGATTGTGGGTCTCCTATGGGCACCGCAATTTTGCCGTGGTAGAGAATTGGCTCTCGATTTTGTGTCGTGAGAAGGAAACAGAGGAGAGGTGTGCTGCGCTAGCTGGAGGAGGAAGAAGGGGTGTGTTAGGTGGCTGCCATGTGGGCCCCATCTAAGTGAGAAGCAGTTCCAGGCTATTCCTCCCTGGATAGTCAGGGACCAAACGCATTAATGGAGCTACTAATTTTGTCTGAAATTTTTTGATAATTTTTGTGCGCTATCTTTAAGCTATATTTATTATACTTGTAAAAATTTAAACTCAAAAAATTGCGTGTACAATTTTTAAAAATTCTGAAAAACCTGCTGTTTAGAATTTCACTTTTCTATTTTTGATTTTTCTGGGGTTCCAAATTTTACTCTAAAATTTTGAAACTTTTTATGAGGTCTCAAAATGGTTTAGGAATATCATTGTAAAATTTCCAGAGGATGAGAACTAATACATATTTTATAAAAATTTTGACATTGCATTTATGGATTTCTACGGTTTCTATTTTTGAATTATTATGGGAATTAAAATATATTTATTATTTTTTATAATTGTTTTTGTAGAACAATGTAGCCCTTTATATGAACTAGCAAAATTTTCAGGATAAGATAAAGTTCGTATATTTTTAATTAATTCTGACAAGATTAGTATTACTAATCTAACGTTACTGTTTTTAATTACTTATCTATATTAAATATGTTCATATGACTTTAGAATTTTGTAGGATGACTCTGGAGATATAATTGGATTTTTCTATGATTTTTCCAGATTTTTCTCTCATGTGACTTTTAATTCCATATTTTAAAGATGAAGAACCAATTGCTGAAAATAGTTTACAAAAAGGCCGAGGATGCAATAATACATAGAAATGGGGAAAATTCAGAATAAAACTGTCGACGATTGGAGAACGGCTCCCGTCGAGCTTACTTGTTGAATGGGGGATCAACAGAGCCCCGTCGTGCGGATCGAAGAGGTCGTTCGAGCGATGCGAGGTCGGGAGAAGAAGAAAAGGGGGACACGGTGTTTATCCTGGTTCGGGCCTCCCTCTGCCGGGATAATAGCCCTACTCCAGTGTATTATGTTCTATCTCTTTTTTTTCCCTCCTTTTTTTACAAATCTTCAGGGGGGTTTAAATAATACGACTATAGGTACCGAAAAAGGCAACTACCTCCTGGGATCACGCTATGTATCCATATCCGTGACCCGCCGTCCTTGATTCGCGTGCTGTTTTGAATTTCGGGTATGATCTCCCTTGATCTTCGGCTGATTGGTTGGCTCCTTCCTTCCTCGTAGCGTCATTGGCCCTCCGACCAAACACCCGAGTAGGTCGTGGCCTCTACGAGCATGCTTGCTCGTGGGGCGTGTTTGGTGCTTCGCGAGTAAAGGTGCAAACGCGTATGCTCGGAGGAGAAGGAGGATGCTCGCTTCGTTCTCCCGAGCATCTTCTTTTAGTATCGCTTGGTCGGCGGGTTTAGCTTTTCACTGGGTACCGTGGTCTTTTGCCGGATAGCCAATCCCGACGGCTAGCCCCTCGAGGTTCAAGCGGGAACCTCGGGCTTCCCCTTGAGCCTAAGAAGACTTGAGGGGGATTGAATTTCTTTTGGCCGTGGCTCACGACCATTTTACGTCGGAGACGAGCTTCTTTGCCCGCCAGTGCACGCTCCGCGTGGGCGCTGCGTTTGGTTGTTCTGCGGTTCCTTCTCGTGAGAAGCCTTCCCGCAACGGTGCGGCAGCTTTCTGAAAGCGGCGCTTTCTCCGCCAGTGTTGCTACGTGATAGGCGGCATTTATTTTTATCCCGTCCCTTTATCAGTCCTTTTAACCCTTTCTACCGAGAGGTCGGAGTTACACCGTGTCTCTTTGCTCGTCTTTGGCCAAAAACCTTCCAAGAGCCCTAGCGCCAAGAACCCTTTTCGCTTCTCTTCCTTCTTTGGCCATGGCGCGCTTCAAGGTCACCAGATGACCCGAAGGAGGCTCCAGCGCCACGGATGAGGGGTACGTCGACCCAAGCTCGGGTCGAGTGCCCAGGCGACGCGGTGCGGCACCGCGGAGACGGAGATCGCCTCTCGTGAGTTGTACGCCATCAACGGGCTTAAATCGCCCGAGAGCGACTTCCTCGCCTCCGTGCTTGCCTTCTGTGGGTGCGAGATCTCTCATCTCCACCCCAACTCTATCCTTTCTCTCAGCCTTCTCCCATCTTTGTGAGGCGACGTGGGTGTAGTGCCCACGGCTAGCCTTTTCTTCCACTTCTACTCCCTTCCGCACCGGGCCGATGGCTCCGCCGGCTATGCGTTTATCTTCGCCTCCGCCCAACCGACCATACGAGTACCCTCTTGTTGCTTTGAAGGACTCGGTGTCGGGTTGGGCCGACCTCCTGTTCTACCGGAAGAAGGCGGAGGGGTCCCGGCTTGGTCTACATCGGGAGGACGCTCCGCCATCGAGACGGCAGCGCGCGCTTGCGGTAATCTGAGGAAGAGCGGGTGCTCAGGACGATCAGTGAGCTCGCCCAGATGGGGCTCACTGGTCGAGATATCGCCCGGGACTTTACCTTCAACCGGGTGTCCCCCCTGAGGCGCCGCGAGCACCCCTTCTTCGAGGTGACCGGGTGGCATGACTTCACCCGTGAGGACAACGCAGGTATGTTCCTGGACCTCTTTCCCGAGCATCGCTGCTTTCTGGTGATCGGTGCTATATATATATATATATATATATATTGTTTTAATCTTCGATTGTGGCCGACTCAGGGGCAATTTGGAGTTGGCGAGGGTCGCCGAGATGTTCGGTGCCTCAAGGAGAAGGAGCCGACGCCCAATCGCCGATCCCCAAGAACGTCTTTGACCGCGGTGACGCGTTAGTACCTCTTCCTGCTCGCCGAGGGCATGTTTTCCGAGCTTATTTCTCCCGATCTGCTTGCGGAGAAGGTCGCCTTGACCTTGCCGTGTCGGTCGAAGGCCGCAGTCACGCCGCAAGCCAAAGACTTCGGCCAGGGTTCCGCAAGAGGTTGGCGGGTCGAGGTCGCCAGCATCCGCCTCGCCTCCCAGCGCCAGCGGTCGGCGCCGAAGCCGACCAGACCACCACGCCGCACCTTGAGTACGCCGACCGCCAGAGGTGCGAACTTCGAATCTGGTATGATGACTTCAAACGGAGGAGGCCGGAGCTGATGGGCCGATTGGAACAGCTCGCCGAGCAGGCGAGGAAGGCCGAGGAGGAGGCCAGGTCCCTCCCGACCAAGGAGCGGCTGGAGAGGCAGATCAAGGCCCTCCAGACCGGCTTATTCGGGTGGTCGATGCCCCGAGGAGGAGGAAGAAGAGGAGGCCACCTATGCTCTGGTCAGAAGGAGCAGGAGGTCGACCTCTCAAGCAACCTCGGTGCTGGAAGAGGTCGACATGGACGACGTCGACCCGGCGATGGCACGTGCCAGCGACGCCGCGGAGGAGCGCGTCGTGGTCGTGGCCGAGGCCTACGAGGCCGCCGCGGGCAGGTCGCCCATGGCCCAAGGCAAGGAGGCCGAGGAGGATGGCGCTGCTCGTCGGGCAGAAGGTAAGCTTCTACTTCATTCTCTTGTTCTGTTCTTGTCTTGCGATTTTCTTCGGGCTAACCCCACCCTGTTTGGCGTGGGCGTGATAGCTCGGATGTTGCTTTTGGACTTCCGCCGATGGTCGAGGAGATTATCGATTCTGCAGTTGACGCCGAGCTCGACCGCGTCGTCGACCAAGTGATGGCCGAGGCGGGGGAGGAGCCGGCGCCAGCTGCGGACTTAGTGGAGTCCGAGCTTCCCTCGGCGGGACCCGTGCTTCCTTCAGCGGACGTGGAACCTATCCCACCATGAGGAGCGAGGAGCCGCAGGGGCCGAGACCAAGAAGCCTTGGCCTTGGTCCCTTGCGAAGGGGTAAGCGCAAGCGAGCCCCAGGCGACGGGCTCCGGTGGTCAAGCGGTGGCGGCTTTCGACCCACCGCCCTTGGCCGCGAGCCAAGAGGAGGAGCTGGTTACTGCCAGCCAGCCACCTCCAACTGCGGACCAAGGGGAAGATGCGGTCGTGATTGCCCAGCCACTTCCAGCCGCGGAAGTGATCGCTGAGCCCGACCAGCTGCCTCCGTCTGCGGACCACGAAGAGGAGGTGGCCGTTGATGGGCCGGAGGTGGTCGTCCTCGACCAATCGCCTCCGAGCGTGGAGCTCCCATTGCTTCCGGTCGCGGAGGTGCAAGGGGCGGAAGCGGCGGTCGGCGTCCGATCCCCAAAGCGCGCGGCCAGGCGGAAGGAAGCGGCCACGAGCCGCTGTCGACCTGAAGACCAACCTCGGGCGTCCTGGGGTTGGTCGAAGGAGAAGGCGTCGTTGCCCTCCGGGAGCACCGGTGCCCGGGAGGGCAAGATCGTGATGCGCTAGCTCGGGATCGAGATGGCCTGCATGGGTTAATCCCTTTTCCGAAGCCGGGCGCCACCGACCGCCACGCTTCAAGACAAGCTGGTCAGCCGGGCTCTTCTGGTAAGCGTTTTGCTCTCAACTTTTTATATGAGTCGAGCAATCTTCTAGGGGTTCTTCTTGACTTTCCTTCCCCTTTGCTCCAAGTTTGCTGCGAAGGCTATGGAGGACATCGATGCCTCCGCAGTTCCAGCAGAGGAGTTCTGGGCGTACCATCGCGAGCAGGACGCCAAGATCGCCGATCTCGAGCGTCGGGTCTCCGAGGTGCGCGAGGCCGACCTGAAGGAGCTGGAGTCGGCGAAGAGCCTCGTCGTCGGGCTTCGGGACCAGCTCTTTGAGAGCGAGACGGCGAAGAACACTTCGGAACAGAAGTGTGCCGACCTCGAAGAGGAGCTGGGGAAGTTGCGGCAGGAGGTCCCCGACCTGCGCGCCGAACTCCAACGAGCTCGGGAGCGTGAAGAGGCCCAGCTCAAGGAGGTGCACGCGCCGGGACAGCGCGTGTGAAGGTCGTCTTTGCTTTCGGCGGAAAGTTTTGGACACGGAAGGCGAGGTCGACTCCCTTAAGGAGGAACTTGCTGCCCTTCAGGTCGAGCGTAGGACTTAGCTCTTCTTTTATTTTTAGCTCGCGTAAATCCTGTAAAAAAGAAAACAACCTTTCGGGTTAAATGAGCAAACTCGCAGGTGTTTGGTTCTTGCCTGTTTTTCTCAAGTTCGCCTTCAACATATGCCTATATGATCCCGGTTCTGCAGAAAAAGAAAACAAGTTCCTGCATAGAGCATATAGCATAGATACGAGCAAAGAAAGCAAGTTCTGCATAGAGCATGTAGCATAGATACGAGCAAAGGATCCTTGGAAGAAGGGACTAACGTTCCTATCATACTGAGCCCCCACGCCATGGACAAAGGTCGTGTCCTCACCGCTATGCGAGCACAAGTTTGTTCATGGGAAAATTTAAGGGTCGCTTTGGTCGTGACGATTTTTGAATGATTTAAATAGGCCGGTTGTGTCGAGAAAAATGTGAGCACAGAGTAGACGAGCTTTAAACCAACAATACGTAGAAGCCGCCATACCCGAGTGGTCACCGAACTGGCTTAGAGTGGATGCTCGCGCGACCACACATACAAAGGAAGAGCTACTGCGGAAAGTGAACGATTGGGCGAGCATCCGGCCGGGGGCCAAGGGAAATGGTGCGCACATACTTGTCGGATAATCTCGTCTGCAGTGCTGGTAGACGACGATGCTCGTTTGACAAAGCGAGGACGAAACACGAGAAAGAGGGGAAATGTTTTATTGGAAAGAATGCAAGGGGCGCGAGATAGGAGTACTCGTCTAAACGTAGAACTTACGCAGTTGATCGATGTTCCAGGTGCTGGTGAGCTCCCGACCATCTGGCATCGCGAGGCGAGCGAACAGCCCGGGCGTCTTTGTAGACACGACCGTGTAGGGTCCCTCCCACCTTGGGGTCGGCTTGTTGGCTTTCGACAGTCTTGAACTCTTCGTAAGACCATGTCGCCGACTTGTAGGACCCTAGGTCGATCGTCTTGGCTGCGTGCCTCACGAAGAGCCTGTAGGTAAACCGCAGACCGAGCAACGCCCGCTCGCGTGTTGCTTCGACGAGGTCCAGTCGATGAGGCGCTCAACCTCTTGATCGATGGAATCGATCGCTTGCACCCTTGGGGAACCTAGCACGATTTCGGCAGGCAGGATGGCCTCCGCACCGTAGACGAGTTGGAAAGGCGTTTCACCTGTGGCTCGACTCGTCGTGGTGCGGACAGACCAAAGAACGGCGGGAAGCTCATCCACCCACTGCTGCTTGTGCTGGTTGAGGGTCTTGAAGACCCTCTTTTTTATGCCCTGGACTAGCTGCCCATTTGCTCGTTACCGCTCCGTTGCTCTGTGGATGCGCCACGCAGGCGAAGCAGACCTTGGTCCCGACCTCTTCGCAGTAACTTTGGAATAGTTCACTGGTGAATTGGGTCCCATTATCTGTGATGAGACGGCTGGGTATCCCGAACCGAGTTATCACATTGCTACGGAGGAACCTCTTGGCCGCCTGGGCCGAGATGGTTGAGACGGGCTCGGCCTCTATCCACTTAGTGAAAGTGTCGATGGCCACGAGCAAGTACTTGCAGCCTTCGACCTCGGGAAGGGTCCAAGGACATCGAGCCCCAGTCGAGAACGGCCACGAGAGTGGTATGGTTTGCGTGGCATATGCTTAGGTTGGCCGGGCTTTTCGAGCATGAAACGGCATGCTCGGCAGTCATTACGATCGACCATCGTCCGCCAAGGCCGTGGGCCAGTAGTACCCTAGTCGGAAGGCCTTGCTCACAAGCGTTCTGAAAGACGAGTGAGCTCCGCACATCCCTTCATGGATATCACGAAGAAGGTCTTGGCCTTCCTCCTGAGACGCATCTGGAAAGGATTCCTAATGCGCCTTTCCGGTATAGGTCGCCCTCGATCGATCAGACTTGAGAAGATCGCCTTATTAGCCGGAACGCCCGGCTTCTTCCTCGGGCAATGTCCCATGCGCAAGGTATTGGATGAATGGCGTCATCCAATTTGGCGCTTTGCTCGAGGAAGGAGACCCTACCGCCGGTCTCTGGTGCCTCCTCTTGAGGGAATGGAGGGCTTATGTAGGTGCTCGACAAGCACCCCACGAGCGGTGGTTTGAGAGGAACCGACCTTAGACATTTGGTCACCAGGGAATTATCCTTCACGGGATGTAGATTACTTGAAATTCTTGAAGTATTTCTCCATCTTCCTTACTTCGGCCAGGCAGCGCCATTGAGGTATCGAACACCGATACTCCTTGTTGACCTGGTTCACGACCAACTGTGAATCGCCCTTCACAGTGAGCCGTTGGACTCCTAGCGATTTACATGCCCGAAGTCCGGCCAAAAGGCCTTCGTACTCTGCCGCGTTGTTAGTCGCGGCGAAATGTAGTTGGATGGCGTACTGAAGTTGCTCTCCATCCGGGGAGACCAAGACGACGCCAAATTTCGAGCGCCAGATGCTCTGATCCATCAAAATACAAGGTCCAGGAGTTTTCCCTTGAATCATTGGTCCCGCTGGCTGGTGGTGCCGGAGCCGACCATTCTGCCACGAAATCAGCCAAGACTTGTGATTTTATTGCCGTGCGGGCTGAGAACACCAGCTCGAACTCGGCGAGCTCCATTGCCCACTTGGCTATGCGACCACTGGCGTCCTGATTTTTCAGGATCTCCCTGAGTGGGAAGCCGGTCGGCACCACGATCTTGTGTGCTTGAAAGTAGTGGCGCAACTTCCTGGAGGCCATCGACCACGAGTACAGAGTTTCGGACTTCGGTAACGCTCCTTTGGTCCATGAAGTACTTCGCTGATGTAATAGATAGGTCGCTGGGTACCATCTCTCTCTACCGCTAACACCGAGCTTACCGCTTGCGGGGTTGCCGCCAGGTATAGTAGCAATTCTTCCCGCGCTGTGGGTGTGACGAGGATGGGCGGCTTGGAGATGTACTGTTTTAGCTCTTTGAACGAGCGATCAGCTTCCTCCGTCCACGTGAAGCCATCATGCTTGCGGAGGGCTTTAAAGAAAGGTAGCCCTCGCTCCCCCAAATGTGAGATGAACCGCTTAAGGCGGCCATTCTTCCGGTCAGAGCTTGTACTTCCTTTACGCACGTGGGCGACCTCATGTTCTCAATGGCTTCGATTTTCTCCGGGTTTGCCCCAATGCCATGTGGCCCGACCATGTAGCCGAGCACCTTGCCAGCCTTCACGCCGAACACGCATTTTTCTGGATTTAGCTTTATTCGATGCTTATTGAGGTTACAGAAAGTTTCTTCCAAGTCAGCAACATGACCCGAAGTACTCTTGCTTTTGACAACTATGTCGTCGACATAGACCTCCAAATTTCGACCTACTTGGTCTGCGAAAGTTTTCTGCATGAGGCGCTGAAAGGTTGCTCCCGCATTTCTCAGACCGAAAGACATGGTCGTATAGCAGAAGGTACCGAATGGGGTGATGAAGGAAGTCTTTTCCTCGTCTTCGCGCGATAGGCTGATCTGATGATAGCCCGAATAGGCGTCTAGGAAGCTCATGGTCTGTGACCCTGCCGTCGCGTCCACCAATTGATCTATGCGAGGCAACGGATAGTTGTCTTTTGGGCATGCTGCGTTCAGACCCGTGTGATCGACGCACATGCGCCACTTGCCTCCTTTCTTCCTGACCAGAACTGGATTGGCTAGCCACTCGGAGTGCTCGATTTCTCTGATGAAGCCAGCTTTTAGGAGTTTGTCGAGTTCCTCCCGGATGATTGCCTGTTTTTCCGGGGAAAAGCGTCTAAGTTTCTGTCTCACTGGTTTTTTGTCAGGCTGAACCGCTAGCCTGTGCTCGACCACCTCCCTTGGGACCCCGGGCATGTCGGATGGTTCCCAGGCGAACACATCCGACCTTGCCCGGAGGAAGGTGACGAGCTCGAGTTCCTATTTGGGATCTAAGGAAGATCCCAAATGAACGACCTTGGCCGGTTCCGACTCGTTGAGCGGAACAGCCTTGGTCTCTCCTCCAGGCTGGAGGGCAAGTTTAGGCCGGGAATGCTTCGGCTCTTGGTCAGGGCCGCGAGTGGGTAACTGACCGACCATATCCAGCGCTCTTTCGTCGCAATTGAGTGCGGACTTGTGGTTCCCTTTGACGGTTATGACTCCGTTCGGCCCGGGAATCTTCAGGCACTGATACGCGTGATGCGAGGCGGCCATGAACTTGGCCAAGGCCAGCCTGCCGAGGATGGCGTTGTAGGCCGACTCGAAGTCCACCACCTCGAAGGTGATTAGCTCCGTTCTGAAGTTACTTGGGCCGCCGAAACTCACGGGCAGGACGACCTGCCCCAGAGGTTTGATCGAGGTGCCCGGGACTATCCCGAAGAAGGGCACGGCTACACTCTTGATTTTGGAACGAGGAATCTGCATCTCGTCCAAAACCTTGGCTGAAATAAGGTCCAAAGAGCTCCCGGAGTCTATGAGGACCCGACCGACGACGGTATTGCTGATGGTGGGGTTCACGACCATCGGAAGCCTCTGGGGTTTGGTCATCCCAAGGGGACAATCGTCCTTGGAGAAGGTGAGGGATATCTCAGACCATTTCACCGCCAGACCTGAGGCTTACCTCGGGTAACATGGTGCACTTCTCTTGCGGCGTCCTTTAAGTCCCTAAGGACTTGTAGGCGGAGGAGCCCGAAGATGACCGCTATGTGATTCTTTGGTTCTTGGTATTCCATGTCATCCTCACTTTCCTCGTGGGCTGTTTACCTTTGCCATTTTCACCCTGCTCGAAGCGTCGGCATGGGGCCCTGGCCAGAAACCGCTTCAGGCGGTAGGTCCACGTTCGGCAATTCCGTAGATCGTGCCCGTGCGCCTGGTGAAGCGGACAGTAGAGGTCGCCCCGTCGGTCCGCTTGGTCGCCTCGCTCTCGAGGCCTGTGTGGTTGTCCTCTTCCCCGAGCGTTAAACCCCCGGCGCTGCGGCTGGGTTGCTCGGGGTTGTTGTTGTTCCACCGCGGCTACCATGGCTGGCGAGGGTTGCTTTTTCTTCTTCTTCTTGATCTTCTTGTCTACAGAATTCGAGCCCTTTTTGCTAGCCGAGGTCTCTAGGCCAGGCTGAGGCGGCAGCTTCCCTTCATCCAGCATTTTCTTCCATTGGACGGCTTCATCTGCGTTGGCGTATCGATCGGCCATTCGGAAGAGCTCGTTCGCCGTTAGATCCGGGTGGATCTCCGTGTCTGCGTGAAGCGCACGCCCCGCACTCGAACTTGAAAGCTCGGACGATGCCTCGTCCGATATGTTTGGGATCGAGTTCCGACATGGATGAACCTCTCGACGAATTGTCGCAGGTTTCGTCCGATCAGATCAAGCGCTCAGTGTCGCTCCTTTCCCGGGCGGATGTAACATCCGAAATTTGCTCGGAGCGCGCCGAGCTGCCTCAGGACCGTATGGATCCTTCCTTCCGATTGAAAAGCCACGCATTTGGCGGCTCCGTCGCAACCGTCGGCGGGTAATTTGCCATCACCCCTTATTACGCCTCGTGGCGAGGATGGCGGTAGTATATATCGAGAGAAATTCGTCCGGGTTCTGGGTCCCGTTGAATCTTTCGACGTGGCCGGGCTTGAATCTGTTCGGCCATGCGACGTCCCGGAGGGAGCTCGTGAAGGCCTGGCAACGGCTCGGGATTTCGCGGTGAAACCCTCGGTCACGGCGGCCTTCACGCGGGTCTTCCGCCCAACGCCCCGTGCGCGGGCCGAGTCGGGAGAAGACCTCATGCGACGGTCGTGCCGACGACCGCTTGGTCGTGGAGCGTTCAGAGCGCTCGTAATCTGGGCGATTATAGAGGTACCGCTCTGAGGTTGCTCTGTGACTGTTCCGGGGCTTTTCCCGGATCGGGTTAGCGGTCTGGTGCGATCTCCGAGCATGGCTCCGAGACTCACCTCTGTGCGAGCGCATGGGGGAGCGTTTGTGATGGTCCCGGGAAACACTCCGGGCATCCCGGTCACGGGGAGGATCCGAGACTTTCAGCTCGGCGGCAAGCCTTTCCAAATCTTCGGCTACGACCCTGCCCACGGCCTCCAAGTCTACTTGCTCGGGGAAACTGCGCAGGTCACGCACGACCGCCGCCAAGGCCTGTAACCGTTCCTGTTTCCGGCGAACTGGCGGCGGTGAGCTTTGACGGCGCTCCGGAGTGCGATCGGGAGTTCGGTATCCGCGAGAGTTCCTTTCCGTGGAAGCGCGCCTCCCCTTTGCCTGGCGGCGAATGCTCGCGAGGGTCTTTCCCAAGGACGCCTCCAGGTGGAGTCTGGCTGCCTCGTAGCGGTCGTGCTTGGCAGCGTCCGAGGATCCCTCTCCGGGCTCCGCACGGCTCCCGGCTACGTTGACTCGACGAGAGCGGGATGAAAGCGATGGGGACATCATTGTATCCCCTTGAGATGCGGTCTCTCGGTCGAGCTCTAGGTCGTCTGGTATGTCCAGGCCATCGTAGAGCCCGTCGTAGTCATCCTCGGGGTCCTCGAGGGTAATGTTTGGGGAATGGAGGCCCTGTCCTCGCATTCCCGTGTCCGGGGAAGGGCTCCCAGACTCAGTGTGACCGATAGGATCGGTCACCCTGGCCACGTTGTCGACGGCGTAGTACACGTCGTCATCTTCAACGTGGTCAAAAACGCAAAGGTCCCGAGTGTCTCCCGAGTTTGGCATCCTCGAGGATCTTGATCTGCACGGGAATCAAGCTGTCGTCCCCACGGACGGCGCCAGCTGTCGACGATTGGAGAACGGGCTCCCGTCGAGCTTACTTGTTGAATGGGGATCAACAGAGCCCGTCGTGCGGATCGAAGAGGTCGCTCGAGCGATGCGCAGGCTCGAGAAGAAGAAAAGGGGGACACGGTGTTTATCCTGGTTCGGGCCTCCCTCTGCCGGGATAACAGCCCTACTCTAGTGTATTATGTTCTATCTCTTTTTTTTCCCTCCTTTTTTTACAAATCTTCAGGGGGGTTTAAATAATACGACTATAGGTACCGAAAAAGGCAACTACCTCCTGGGATCACGCTATGTATCCATATCCGTGACCGGGCCCTTGATTCGCGTCGCTTTTGAATTTCTGCATGATCTCCCTTGATCTTCGGCTGATTGGTTGGCTCCTTCCTTCCTCGTAGCGTTCGCTGGGCCCTCCGACCAAACACCCGAGTAGGTTGTGGCCTCTACGAGCATGCTTGCTCATGGGGGGGCGTGTTTGGTGCTTCTGCGAGTAAAGGTGCAAACGCGTATGCTCGGAGGAGAAGGAGGGATGCTCGTTTCGTTCTCCCGAGCATCTTCTTTTAGTATCGCTTGGTCGGCGGGTTTAGCTTTTCACGGGGGTACCGTGGTCTTTTGCCAGATAGCCAATCCCCGACAAAAACCAAAATTCCAATTTGGATTACATGGCTTGTAATTAAAATATTTGTTTTGAAAAAGCTTTTCTTTAAAGTCAAAATTAAAGAAATGCATGAAAAGGATGGAAATTCAGAATGAAATTATAATTCTCATTTAATTATATATTTTGTCTATCTTTGAATTTTCCAGGATGTTACAACATATCCCAAAACATATACTCATCATCCTCGGCCGTTGACTAATTGTCCTCCTCCATTCCACTAAATCCCATATCCAAAGTCCTCCCTGACTCCTTCGCTCCTTGATAGCACTTTGGGTGTCCCGATCTTTCGATGAGAAACACGCGATCGATTTTTTTGGTGGAGATGACTTTGACGATTCAACTACACCGTACGACGACGATACGCCTTAGCAATCGCTAAACCAACTCCAGAGGGGTATTGATCTGGCCGTGGGCACGATGAACCTGAACACAAGGTTCCATTCCTGCAAGCAACCGAGAACAAGCAAGAACATTAGTATAAGCAATCTAAAATTGCGGATAAAAGTTGAAGGCGAAACAAGATGGAGTCTTATTGACTATCTTGATAAGGTGGCTGTCCAGCACAATTCGCAGGATCAAGTTTGCACTTGGCTAAACTAATCAAATAAAACCCAAAACCTAAAAGAAGCGGAGGCTAGCTATTTATGAGAGGTAGGGGCATGGGGAACACGTCCAAAATAGTTGGAGGACAATTAGAACTCAGTTTACAAAGCCAAGGCCCATGTATTCTCGAACTAGAAAAGTAACATCACTTGTTTGGCGGATTCTCGTCGACTCGGATGGAATTTGGAGATGAGGCCGGATCCGTTGGAAAGAGGACAACGAAATCTTTCAAACAAGTACTCATAGACCCCGAACACCCTTGTGCATCAAAAGTTATGGCCATTTTAATTTGATATTGTCCAAGAGGCCGAATCCGAGTTGGTCTTGTACAACTGAAGAACTGGCTTTGATGTTTGGAGGTCTTTCCCCTTGGTTCCTTAGGACAATAAAATCATTACAAGGATTAAATAGTATTACATCCATTAAATTATTTGTAAGCAACCCAATGAACGCATTCACCTGATATTGAATTGACGTGCGCGAGCTCGAGTAATTGGTCCTCGCATTACATCATTGGTTTCAACTTAATGTGAAGGCATGGCCGTATCCATGGAAGTGATGTCCTCATCACTCCCGCGCCCCATGGCAGCACGACTTGGCCCCCGATTCATCGTGCCTCCTCACGCCCGGTCCGCTGCTAGGCTTCTCTTGCCCGGTGCCACCCTGGGCCTGGCTCAGTGGCTCCCTCCCCTCCTTAGATTACAAGAGTTGGGCATATTCGTGTGAGTGGCGAATGACACTTCGCCTTCAATTCAACACAAATTGATGGGATAAGAGGAAAGAATTGAGTGGAACCAGCCGGATCTGGGATTAAGGTGAGGTTTGGTTGGGTGGATGAGGGTGGATGGTATATGATCATCCCTAGATTTGAAGTTATCCAATTGTTTGGATGAGTGGATGGATGAGATACGGTTATATAGTTTTTTAGAATATTCCCTCAAGATGCTGGATAGAGCCATCCCAAAAAAGATCGAACAAACTCATCCAGTTTGCTTCATGAAGACGTGAACTCGTTCAAATTCAAATTTCAATAAAGTGTACTCGGTCAAATTCAAATTTTGGTTAAAATGTGGTCAAATTTTGTTCAAAAATTCAAAATTTGGTCAAAATTTGTAAAAACAAATTTGTCCAAAAATTCAATTTTTGATGATATTTTTTGAAAATTCAAATTTTGGTCTAATTTTGTCCAAAATTTAAATTGCAGTCAAAATTTGTCCAAAAATTAAAATTTCAGCTAAAATTTGTCCAAAAATTTCAAACCAAAATTCGAAACCTTGGTTACAACTAATCCATCCATCCTTATCCATCTAACCAAATAAAAAAATTAACTCATCCCATCTATCCTCATCCATCCAATTAAACAAAAAATTGGCTCATTCCTATTCACCTGTTTCCACCAAAATTTGGCATGTGAGGACAATATCGGCCCAATTTGGAAATATGAGGCACGACGCGGATTCTACCGTAACCAACTTGGATTCGGTTACTAAATCGAGAAGAGTTCTGATTCGGAACCGATATAGGATCGGTCGCCGTATCCAAGGTGCACTCGGATTGGCTAGGGTGATATAAAAGGGGACACCGGGAGGAAGAAAGGGACAATCAATCTCAACACAACACACATACTTTTTACAGTCTTTTTACATCGTTTTAGATCTACAAACTTCTCTGTAAGTCAACGGAATCAACAAAGTTGCGCATCGCCGATTGTTGGTTTTGGCCGATTTCGCCCAGGTTCGATCTGCTTTGTTTTGTTGCGCATCGCCTTCTCAAAGCCGATTTCACCTTGTATCCGGATTAACCGTCAGGTTGATCTAGTTATCTCCTGGTCGGCTTTTAGCCGACTAGCGATAAGCCGATAACTTTCGTTTTTATCGTCTTTGATTGCTTATAATTTCTACCTTGTCAATTCCAGGTCAAATTGACTGGCACGCTTTGTAAACTCGGTGTTTGTCTTGTGTGTTCGAGGCTGGAAACCCTGCTTCACGTTTTTAGCGCGAACATATTTTGGCACGCCCGGTGGGACTTACGAAAATCAAATATGTCATCGGCTGATAAACCCGCAGTCACCGCCGATATCAACACGGATGCTATAATCGCGCCCAAAATGGCCGATTTAACCCCCGAGCAGCGGCAGGAGATTGAAGACCGGAAGGCAGCATTAGAGGAAATGATGTTGCAGTGTTTCCAGAAAACACGACGGGGCGTTACTCAAAAAGCTGCACTTCCAACAATCAACCCTATCGGCGATTCACCATCTGACCCGGTAAGCCGATATGCTCCCGCTCAAGCTGATCTATCAAATATGATTGAGCAATCTGTGCACCATGCACTAATTAATCAGTCATCGGCTCTAGTATCTACGTTAAAGCCGATGATAGAAAATAGTGTCAAAACAATTGCCCAGGAATTGGCTGTGTCCGGGAACCTGCTAGATCCATTACAAACCCTTCCTACATACCAAGTATACTCTATAACGCCCAATACCAACACAGTAAATGTATCGGCCCCAACACCTATCATGATGCCGATTCAGCCTACTGTATTAAAGCCTAGAGTAAATGTATCGGCCCCAACACCTATCATGAGGCGGTTTGGACAACGACCCGAGTTTGCACTCGGGGGGCAGGGTGTAAACAATGAAAATTGGCAATGTCAGGCTGCACCACAAGCCGACAATGTCAATTGGGCGGAACAAATTGCTAACGTGTTAAGGGAACAGTTTGGTTTGCAGCCTAAAGGGAGGGTAATCGGCTATAGGAAGTCGTATCCCGATTACATAGATCGTATGCTGTATCCGCATAACTATAGGATACCGGACTTCGCCAAATTTTCAAGTGATGACTCCGTTACCACTATCAAACACATCGGGCGATTTATGGCTCAGTGTGCGGAAGCTACACAGTCTGACGGATTAAAAATTAGGCTATTTCCTTTATCACTGTCCGGTGCAGCATTCACTTGGTTTACTAATTTACCTCCAAATCCGGTTCACATCTGGAGCGATTTGGAAAGCCGATTTCATGAATACTTCTTTTCGGGAACTATGGAGCTTAGAATCTCTGATCTTAGCTCAGTCCGACAGAAGTACGGCGAATCGGTTTCCGACTACATTAGGAGATTTAGAGGCGTACGGAACAGATGCTTTAGTGTAACACTGCCTGATGATCAATTAGCCGATCTAGCGTTTCAAGGGCTAATCCCGCCGTTAAAGGAGAAACTGGCAGGATAGGAATTCCCTGACCTAGGCTACTTACTCCATGGCGTACCAGCACATGAAGGCCGATATACAGAGAACAAGGGATTCAAGGATAAATTTAGATCAAATGGCAACGAAAGGGCCAAGGTAAACATAGTGGAATATAATGCAAGCGACACTTCTGAGGACGACGAAGTAGAAGTAAATATAGCCGAGTGGACTAAGGGTTCCAAAAAATCACTCGTGTGCCCTTTACTCAAGCCGATGAAGAATAAGACAGGAGTCAAGTATTCAGACGACGTGTCGAAGTGTGACAAGATATTTGATTTATTGCTGCAAGAAAAACTCATAAAACTACCAGAAGGACACGTTATTCCATCGGCCGAAGAAATTAAAAAATGAAGGTATTGTAAATGGCACCATTCGTTTTCACATAACACTAACGATTGTAATATTTTTCGACAGCAGATTCAATCGGCTATCGCCGATGGATGATTGAAGTTTGCAGAAGAATCGGCTATGCAGATAGACGCAAATCCCTTCCAGATCAACATGGTCCAGTGTTCACGAAAAGGAAAAGAACCAATGGAAGAGGATATCAAGTCGACTAAGAAGGTTGCAATACGGTCAAAAGGAGACGAAACAGTTCAAATCACCATCGGCTCAATACAGATAGAGGCCGATAGAAATGGGCAAAACTCAAGGACAGTAAAACCAAAGGGAAATTTGGAAGTTGGTAGATGGTATAGGGCGGAGAGAGCTCCAAGAAAAGCTAACTTCGAGCCAAAGCCAACTTTCTCGCAACTCCTGGGAATGTATGAAAGGATAAGTCAAAGATGTAACACCCGACAATCCAATAACTTCCATCGGCCAAATCAAATGACAGACGAACATTGGCGGCCAGATGTGCCACATCGGCCAATTACCGAAGAAGAAGAACACCGGCAATGTCCCTTTTGGCAATTTTGCTGGGAAAAGGGGATGATCTTACCCACCGTACTATCATGCCCTTTGCAACACTCATCCATGCGCCGGTCAAACCAATCGGTGAAGGATAGACTGTCCAGACCAGTGCATGATAGATTAGGGGTTGGAAACAAGAGGCCGATCCATGAGAGATTGTCAACATCAGAGGGCGAATCCTCCCGAACTCAAGAAGTATCGGCTTCTTACGACATAATCAGGACGGGATCTGACAATGAAATGAGTAACCTGGTTGGAAAAATCAGAAAGCCGATAGAACCCAAACACAGGTGGTGTCCCTCAGGTCTTAGCAAATCACAGCGTAGACGGCTTTAGCGACTGAAGACACAAGAGGAAAGGGAGGCTGAAAAGGAGAGAGAAAGAGATCGGGTATTCAATAGGCTAAGGCCTGTACCAGTCGCAAAACAAGAATGGAGGAAAAAGGAACAAACCGATAGTGATTCAAATCAATCAATCGAATCCGGATCTCCAATGATCCGAGACGATACGCCACCAATGGATATAAACATGGTTTTCACTCTACCCGCTGAATTCAAAACCGAGGGATCAGCTGAAGAAGTATTCGCCCAGCTGTGCCTCGGTGCACCAGATGCCGTGTTTGAGAAACCACAGGATATGCATCGGCATCTAAAGCCATTATACCTCAAAGGGTATATTAATGGCCGACCAATATCACGAATGTTGATCGATGGCGGGGCAACTGCTAATCTAATGCCGTTAAGTACTTTTAAAAAATTGGGCAAAGCCGACGAAGACTTGATCAAAACAAACATGGTGTTAAATAACTTCACGGGAGATCCCACCGAAGCTAAAGGTGTGATGATGTCGGAATTAACAGTCGGCAGTAAAACCTTGCCGGCTGCGTTTTTCGTGATAGAAGCAAAAGGCAATTATAGTGTGCTCCTTGGGCGGGACTGGATCCATGCTAATTGCTGCATACCATCAACCATGCATCAGAAGTTGGTACAATGGAACGACGATGCGGTTGAAGTCATGCCCGCTGATACATCGGCTCACATCGCCATGGCCAGCCCCGATACCAATTGGCCACATGAAGAAGCCGAATGTATATCAGGAAAAGTCTTAGATGATTGTGATTTCATCTGCATCGAGAAATCAGGATTCAAGCCGATCAGCGTTAGACCTAACACGTTTGATCGGACAAGCGAAGTGGTAAGAAGATGGAGTCCAAGACAATAGCAAAGTTACAGGAGAAGGCAAGAAGCTATCGGCAAGAAGAATACGAAGAAGCCGTCGAAGACTTCGAAGAAGAAAGGAAAGGATTAGGATTTACCTCTGCCGATTCGCTTGAAGAAATCAACATTGGAGAAGATGATAAGAAAAGACCAACATTTGTAAGTGCTAAATTAGAACCCAATTACAAAGCAAAGTTGGTCGAAATACTCAGAAAATATAGGGATTGTTTTGCGTGGGAATACTATGAAATGCCAGGTTTAAGCCGACAGTTGGTTGAACATCGGCTACCCACAAAACCTGGATATCGGCCATTTAAACAGTATCCTAGACGATTTAATCCTACATTATATGATGCTATAAAGGAAGAAGTAGGACAATTACTAGAAGCCAAGTTTATCCGGCCTTGCCGATATGCCGAGTGGGTCTAGAATATTGTTCCTGTAAGGAAGAAAAATGGCAAACTTCGGGTGTGTGTCGATTTTAGAGATTTAAACAAAGCCACACCAAAAGATGATATCCGATGCCTATAGCCGATATGCTCATCGATGCTGCATCTGAAAATAGAATCATAAGTTTTTTGGATGGAAATGCCGGATATAATCAAATATTCATGGCAGAAGCCTGTAGGGGAACGCGGTATGCTACACTAGCACAAATTAAAATTTCTACCGCAAACCAGAAAAGCTACTCGCAAGAAGGGGATCATAGATCTATTACCACTAGACGCGCAGTTGCGGAATCCTTCGCACGTCGTTGTAGTGGATCATTCTCGGCGTGGATCGTCCTCACCGCAGATCGTCCTCTCCACGCCGCAGTAGCAGCAGCGTCACCACAGCAGTCCACACGTCCGGGGATGGAACGCCGTGCGTCGGTGTGCAAGCACCGGGTCGCTCGGCAGGGGCAACGAGAGGAGGTGGCTAGGGTTTCTGGCGAAACACCTCTAAACCGCACGAAAGTGTGTGTTGCGCCCAGCCTCCTCCCCTCCTTATATAGCCACGAGGTGAAACCTTAGGCAGTCAGGGCCCATCTACGCGCTAAGCCCACGAGGTCCATTAATTACGGATCCAATCCGAATTAATGCATCCCAGCCCATTAAGTGTGTGACCCTGTAGGTTCATGCGCATTTGGACATGGATTCGGAAAACCCCTTTTCTAATCCAATAGTCGGTAGCGGCTCCTTGCAGAGCATGCCAACTCCCAAACGCATATGATTAAAGTACTGATGTAATAATCCCTTTGCCAAACTATATGAAGATCGAACTCAAGGGGAGAAGCATGTCATCCTTTGACAGTTCAATCCATCTCTCGTATCCGTGATATATTAATAAGTTGTGATTGACTTCTCAATCACGGCATGGCCATGCACTTCCTTAATTATATCACACGAGTGGCCTAGACATATATCTCCATTACATTGGATTGGCAAATTCCATCTTGACTGCTCACTTCCCTCTACATGTTTCATAGTAAACATGAAAGCTACCTTTATAACTATCCAATTAGGAAATAGTGTTTGGTAACCCCAAGGTAAACTATTACACATGTAGGGAATATGACAATCTCAGGTCTAAGGATAATACATCTACTATGTATGAGATACACTGATGACACATAAGAATGTAACATTCTCGCAGTGTCCCATTGTGGGTCTATCTAACACATGTTCTTCAACATGCGTCCACAATGTATTGATGATATCTCCATATCCCATGATCTATGAAACATGATTATCGAACAATACATGCGCTGATCTATTCATCGTTGTCCTATACGATGATATCTGATCAGAGATATTTATCGAATTATATCAATAAGTAAAGAGCTTCATAAACAAGTCACACACTTGTTGATCAAAACAATGATATACATTCATTGGACCAATAATCATATTATTATTCATAAAACATAGTCATGTTACAATCATCCATATGATTGCCTCAAGGGCATAACACTAACAAAGCCGATATACCCAAAACAGCCTTCAGATGCCCAGGGGCGTTAGGGCTATATGAATGGACTGTTATGACGTTCGGTTTAAAAAATGCCGGCGCCACTTATCAACGTGCTATGAACCATATTTTCCATAATTTAATCAGCAATACTGTGGAAATCTACATTGATGATATAGTAGTAAAATCCAAAGAGGATTGGCAACACTTAGCCGATTTGGAAAAGATGTTCGAAAATACACGGGCACACGGGTTAAAAATGAACCCGCTCAAATGCGCTTTTGGAGTATCGGCTGGACAATTCCTTGGGTTTACAGTACACGAAAAAGGGATCGAAGTAAACCAAGCAAAAGTGAAAGCTATAGCCGACACTAAGCCGCCGACAAATAAAAAGGAGTTGCAAGTATTGATAGGCAAAATCAATTACTTGCCACGCTTCATTTCAAATTTGTCCGGGCGAATTCGGGCCTTTGCACCATAATTAAAAATAAAAGACGACCAAGAGTTTAAGTGGGGAGCCGACCAACAGAAGGCCTTCGATGATGTGAAAAGTTATCTGATGAGCCTGCCAGTTTTAGCCGCACCAAAGCATGGTATGCCTTTTAAACTATATATATCAGCTGAAGGAGATACAGTAGGGGCAGTTCTGACACAGGAAGCCGATGGGAAAAAACGAGCCATATTCTACTTGAGCCGACGTCTCTTGGACGTAGAAACCAGGTACCCCCCAGTGGAAAAATTATGCTTGTCTTTATACTTTGCTTGCACCAAGTTAAGGCACTATATTTTGACATCAAAATGCGTTATAGCCTGCAAAACCGACGTGATTAAATACATTTTATCCGCACCGATTTTACGAGGTCGACTTGGTAAATGGTCGTATGCTTTAACCGAGTTCGACTTGATGTACGAATCGGCTAAGTCTGTGAAAGGACAGGCTATAGCCGATTTCATTATAGGGAATGCTATATTAACTAGGGCAGCCGATGTGACTCCTTGGCAATTGTACTTCGACGGATCCGTTTGCCAAGAGGGTGAAGGCATCGGTATAGTTCTAATCTCACCAAGAAAGCAAGACTTTGAGTTCATGTATCGGCTAAATAGCCGATGTTCTAACAATCAAGCAGAATATGAGGCACTGCTGAGAGGGCTTCAGTTGCTAGATAGCATTGGGGTAAAAGACGCCGAAGCCTTCGGGGATTCGATGTTAATTGTGCAGCAGGTCAAAGGGGAATACCGATGCAATGACGATACGTTGGCGCAATACTTGCATCAATGCCTCCAGATTATTGAGACATTCACAACATTCTCCATAAAGCACATCCCTAGAGAGATCAATGACAAGGCAAATTTATTAGCACAATGGGCATCGGGTTATAAGATAAAAGGGCGACAGGGACCAATCGAGCTTAACAATTGGCCGATCATGTGTGTCTATCCTGTCGACTGGAGAACAGAAATAAAAGAGTATTTGTTAGATCCATCTAAGCCGACTGAGCAAAAAACCAGGCGGAAGGCGCTCAAGTACGTGGTATTGGAAGACGTATTATATTTCCGGACCATGGAAGGTCTATTGTTAAGATGCTTGGGGACAGAGGAAGCTAAAGTAGCAATAGGAGAGGTCCATGAAGGGATTTGTGGATCGCATCAATCGGCCCATAAAATGAAATGGATGCTAAGACGAACAGGATATTTTTGGCCGACAATGTTAGAAGATTGCTTCAAGTATTACAAAGGATGCCAAACATGTCAAAAGTTTGGCAACATACAGTCTGCGCCAGCATCGACTTTATACCCGATCATTAAACCATGGCCGTTCAGAGGGTGGAGTATAGATATAGTAGGCCAGATATTTCCATCGTCCAGCAAAGGACACAAGTTTATTCTAGCAGCAACCGATTATTTCTCAAAATGGGTAGAAGCTATACCACTTAAAAAGGTCACCAGTATAGAGCTAATCGGCTTTGTCAACGAACACATCGTCCATAGGTTTGGGATTCCCTAGACAATTACAACCGATCAAGGGACGGTGTTCATGTCTAAAGAATTCAGAAACTTTGCAGAAAGTCTTGGAATAAAACTACTCAACTCCTCCCCTTATTATGCTCAGGCTAATGGGCAGGCCGAGTCATCTAACAAGACATTGATAAAGCTGATAAAAAGAAAAATCGAGGAGAAACCAAGGAACTGGCATGCGATATTATTGGAGGCGCTATGGGCCTATCGGCTTTCGTATCACGATCGACAAAACTGTCACCATTCCAGTTGGTATATGGACACGAAGCCGTTTTGCGAGTGGAAATCAATATCGGTTCAGTAAGAGTAACCAAACAAAACGAGTTAATAGCCAAAGAGTATAAAGAGGCAATGCTCGGAGAAATAGACGACCTGGCAGAGTTAAGGGTGATCACACTGGATCTGCTTAAAAGAAATAAGGAAAGGGTCGCTAAATCATACAATAAGAAAGTAGTACCGAAATCTTTTAATCAAGCCGATTTAGTATGGAAAACCATGTTATCGATCAGCTCTAAAGATAATCAATTTGGCAAATGGTCCCCAACGTGGGAGGGGCCCTACAAAGTAAATCGGCCGATCGATGGAAACTCATACATACTCGAGACCTTGAGTGGATCCGCGCTGCCTAAAGCAATCAATGGAAAGTATTTAAAGCCATATCACCCTAGCGTTTGGATCGGATCCTAATTACAAAAGCTGGATTGGTTAAAAGCCGATTGCAATAACAAAATAAAGTCAGATCGATCACACGGCCAATCCAATCGCGCCATTCAAAAGCACTGTTTACATCACGACATAGCCAAGAGTTTCAGAAGCAACATTAAAAAATTACAGCCCTGATCCGGGCAAACGAACTCCTAGACCCGATAAAGCCCCCGCTGCCTTGGCAATAAGGTCTTGAACATTGTCAACAATGCGTTTATCGTCGGCTGCTCTCCCGGGGACTGCTTTCACTTTGGCCGATTGACTTTTCACTGCAGACACCATGTCGCCCAGAGCACGCTTCTGTGTTGATAAAGATAAAGCTGACGCGGAGAGGGATGTCTGGAGATCAGCCAGTTGCTGGGTCACGGTGGCCAATTGCTCCTCCAGGGATTTCTTCGCAGACTCCAAGTCTTTCTGCTTCATTTTGGCCGATTTAAAGTTGGAAATATCTTGATCATATTGTTGCTTCTTGGCCTTAGTGTCGGTCACCAACTTATCCAGGATATCCTGATCGGCTTGTTGTGCAGCACGCTGGGCGATCCTTGCCTTGGCAGCCGCGACTGTCTCCTTCTGGGCATCCAAGTGACAAACGTCCAAAAGGGCCCTCATAACTTCTGAGGGTAGGTCGGCTTCCATTGCGGCCATGGCTGTCCTCAGGGGCTGCGTATCAGCTAAGAGTTGGGCTTCAGGCTGCATGACTTCATTGAAAAGGCGATTAAGCCTCTCTTGCATTCCTGGCGCGGAAGTCACGGCAGCCGATGCTCCTGCAGCGGCGTCAATTATCTGCTGAACGTCGGCCGGGTAATCATCAGTAGCCATAATCTCAGGATCACCCAGCTCATCCAAGGAAAATCCCAACAGATCGGCTGGATTTGACGAGAGTACAGGGGAGTCGGGCACATTGATTATCGAGGGAGGCACAACAACGGAAGGCGGCAGGGGCGTAGCAGCCAATGAGGCGCCTTGAATATCGGCTAACACGCCCGCCACTTGCACTGACGGTGTTGGCTGAACAAAAAGGGAAACTGAAACACAGTAAGGAATCAATAACATTATCCGTAAAGGAACCAAGACTGTTCATACCACGGTGGTTGATCGGCTTGGGGAATGATCGGCTGATCGCTCTACAAGTCGAGGTGATTGTCTGGTGGTAGGCCCCTTCTTCCTCTCTGATCAAGACAGTGTTAACAAATGGCAATAAAATCTATAGAGGCTGATAAGGGTGAATGAATTACTTGCGGGACGGCGCTGGGTGGCGAGGTCCGACAACGACGGGCTCCGGATACCCAAAGAACCCGAAACATACCCGGTAAGACCTGTCGATTGACTGGGTCGTCGGCGTTGGCCACTGCTGGAAAGGGCCATCGGCTGGTCACCTGCGGCCGTTGGCGCACCCTGCAAAAAACGGAACGTCTCGGTAAAACCGAATCAAAATAAAAAGGCTAAAAAGAAAAGAGCCTACCAAATATAAGTGTTAATACCTCTACAGCTACCGATGAATTGGTATAACCCTAGCTCTCATCAGAGCCACCAGAGGCCACCGTCGGCTCATGATAACCAGGCAAGAATAAAGAAAGGATGGCCGACGGTGATCTATCCAACAAAAGTGCTTCGAATATAGAGGCCCACCATTGCGAGAATGGAAGTGACCGACGAGAATTTAGGAAGAAATGAGGCAACGAGAGTATCTGTAGGTCATCGGCCACTTCAAGTACAATTTCTGTAGCGGTTTGGTTGGTCACTCGAGATCTAGGTTCGAGACGATGTAGCAAAGGAAAGGAGGGAATTGTCTGACCAAAACCCAATTGATGGGAGTAGACCGTTGGATGATAAAACTCATAGGAAGGTTGAAATGTTCGGTTCCTGGTGTTCAAACCGGCATGGATTATGCAAGGAGAAATGAAGAGTTTGTATATATCAAGTGTGGATTGGGACATCAAAGAGCTATCGGCATCCAAGTGGAGGAATGAAGGCCACGAGAAATCGGCTAGGTCGGTATAAGGGAAAAAATCTTGCTGACCAAAAGAAGATCGGTCCAGGGTAAGGAAAAAGGAAAGATATTTGTAGAAACCAGCTTGGGACATTTTTAGCTCACCTGCAGAACACATTATGAATTTTTCACCGTAAGATTGGCTAGCTCGGTACTGTGGGTCTGCAGTTTCGGGATAATCTTCCCGGGGAAAAGCCGATTGGCCTTGGGGTTCAGAAAGGATGGATTTATTAAGAAAGCAGTAGAGCCAGAGCTGAATGAACCATAAAGGTCCTCCTATGTTGCCCACTACGAAGTTGGCAAAACCCGAGAAAAGCCGACTCCTGATGACATGCATCGTTTGGTAAACGGCACCTAGGAACATTTTTCCTAGGGCAAGTCGACGTCCCTCTACTAGTTGTTCGGCTACCAGCTGGTAAGTCTGGGTAGGACCAAGAGAAGCACCACAAAAAAGAAATCTATCGAGCCAAAGGTTGAGGAAGGCAACGTGTTCTTCATCCGATACCAGCCCATTAACCTTGTTGTTATTTTGAATATACTTGTGCCATCCTTCCCCCTTGGATCGGATTAGTTTGTAATGAGGTTTACCGCTGAAAGCCGATAGTTGGTCACCATCAGGCCTAAGACAGCAGAGCTGAGCAACATCAAGGAGAGTTGGGCCGATAGGACCTGTTGGGAAGAGGAAGGCGTTGAAAGAGTCATACCAGAAGTAACTAGCTGAGGCTACCAAGGGTTCGTTGGCCTCTGGGTCGGCTAAACAAAGAGGAAGGCACTCGGCTATCCCTAGTCGTTCCCATTCCACCCTTTTTTTAGGCCGACACTCTGATGTACCACGACCTCCAACCCCTAAGGGCCGTGGGCCAGGCCTTGAAGCTTTTTCCCCACTCCTTTATATTATACCCAGAAGCCGATAAAGGGAGCCTAGGGATTTCTTCGTTGGTCACCACGTCGGCTCCCATGGTACCTATCGGTCCTAGGAAAAATTGGTCGTTGCTATTGGGAATCGGAAGAAATACCTGAGAAGGATCCATTTCAGCCGGGTTCAAAGAGCTCGAAAGAGAACAAAGGAAGCCGATTGCTAAGGAGGCGAGAGCTCGAAGGCGTGAAAATGACCGCGGGGGACCCGCATATTTATAGCTCGGTAAAAAGGTGAACAGGTGGGAACAGTTGTCGCATTTAAAGCGCATTGAGATTTTTACGGCGTCATTAAATGGAACGGTTACCAAGACAAGTTTCAGAGGTCTATCAACGGGTTAGCCGATGCAATTTTTGAAAAATAAACAAGTTATCTTCCAAAAACGGGGGGGGCATATGTTTGCACTAAAATTTGGCATGTGAGGACAATATCGGCCCAATTTGGAAATATGAGGCACGGCACGGATTCTACCGTAACCAACTTGGATTCAGTTACTAAATCGAGAAGAGTTCTGATTCGGAACCGATATAGGATCGGTCGCCGTATCCAAGGTGGACTCGGATTGGCTAGGGTGATATAAAAGGGGACACTGGGAGGAAGAAAGGGACAATCAATCTCAACACAACACACATACTTTTTGCAGTCTTTTTACATCGTTTTAGATCTACAAACTTCTCTGTAAGTCGACGGAATCAACAAAGTTGCGCATCGCCGATTGTTGGTTTTGGCCGATTTCGCCCAGGTTCGATCTGCTTTGTTTTGTTACGCATCGCCTTCTCAAAGCCGATTTCACCTTGTATCTGGATTAACCGTCAGGTTGATCTAGTTATCTCCTGATTGGATTCTAGCCAACTAGCGATAAGCCGATAACTTTCGTTTTTATCGGCTTTGATTGCTTATAATTTCTACCTTGTCAATTCCAGGTTAAATTGACTGGCACGCCTTGCAAACTCGGTGTTTGTCTTGTGTGTTCAAGGCTGGAAACCCTGCTTCACGTTTTTAGCGCGAACAACCCAACCAAACAGTCACCTACATGGCTTCATCCCATCCAAGCTGGATGATCATATCTCATCCAGACTACCAAACGCACCCTAAGGCAGCGAAAGGTTACTCATATTGGTGGCATAGTTAGGTGATGACAACTCCAGAGCTAACAGCCAATTCTAAGCTCGCTAAAAAGAATAAATCTCCTTTTAGCTGCTAGAGCAGTTTAGCTTCCTTTCATGCGCTTGGCATAGGCTGCGTCAAAACGGCGATACTAGGGATCGAAAGGAGAGGAACCTACATCAAAACGGCGATACTAGGGTCTAGGGATCGTAAGGAGAGGAACCGACTGGTTGCTATTTGCCTCTTTGGGCTGGCTTGGAATCATTGATTGGTCGAGCACATTGTGGAGTGGTTCGCCCTCCCTTGTTCGAGTCCTGCGATCGCAAGTTCACCTTAATAAAAATGGATACATGCACACACCTCCAATAGGAATTGCTTTCTTAAATGTGTGTAGGGACACGGACGCGTGTATGCACGTGCTACATGAGTATGGTGTACATGAGTTATATGTGTCACCTTTACCCCTAAAAACAGTTCGATTATGAGAATTAAGGCTCCGTTTGGCAACTTATAACCGGGCCGTTTCTACTAAATTCTAAAAGAAATCTAACCAAACGAGCTAAAGCTCGAAACGATTCTCTTCGAATCGTTTCTTTTTTTTTTCCACTCTGTGACCGAATCGGTCTCAACCCTGTTCCACCCGATTCACAGAATCCTACTTGAAATATTTCTACCAAGAATCTAGAACTGTTTTTGTTTCTAGGCGAATAGAATGGAGGCCAACCGGCCACTCCACGTGTCGTTTCCTGGCATTTCGCGAAAAAGTCCCTCCATTTCCTTCAAATCACGGATATATTTTTGCGAGTTATAAAAAGGTCATTTGCGATTTTTTTTTAGGGAAATAAAAACGTTTCCGAATCGCGTTCAAGTCTCTCGTTCGTTTGTTTACGAAAAAAACTCTCGTTAAATACAATATTACATCTATTATAAGCGAACAGAATGGAGGCCAACCGGCCACTCCACGTGTCGCTTCCCAGCATTTTGTGAAAAAGTCCCTCCGTTTCCTTCAAATCATGGATAAGTCCCTGCGAGTTAAAAAAAGATCCTTCGCGATTTTTTGTGAGGGAAAAAAAAAACGTTTCCGAATCGCGTTCAGGTTCGTCGTTCGTTTTTTTACGAAAAAAACTCCTGTTAAATACAAATCGCGAACAAGCCATTTTCTAATTTTTCAGCATAGCGATCAGGTTCAAAAACATAACAAACAGGTCCTCGTTTCTTACGCCCAGGTCATTTCTCCGTTTTTCCTGAAAAATATGTTTTTGCCGGCAGAAATAGGTGTGCAGCTCTATCTCTAAACTTTTTTTTTCAACTCGGTCTCTAATCTCTAGACTTTTTTCCCAACTCGATCTCTAATATTTTTCTAAACATGTATTATTATTTGGTGAACACATAGTGTGTTAAACCCGACAAAAGAAGGTTGACCCGGTAATAATAGAGTGTTAACTAAATTCGTCAAAAGAAATATGTGTACAACTTTATCTCTTTATTTTTTTGTAACTTGATTTCTAATATTTTTCGGAATATGAAATATGTGTACAGTTGTATCTCTATTGTTTTTTTTTTTGCAACTCGATCTATAGTATTTTTTTAAGCATATATTATTGACCGATGAACGTATAGAGTGTTAAACTCGGTAAAAAAAAAATCTTTTCTCTGTATTTCCCAAGAAAATATATACTATGTATTAAAGTTGAGAGGTTTGAGGACCTTAGAGAGTGTCCAAGTGCCACCGCAAAAAAAATCCTCCGAAGATTTATAAACTACGTCTTTGTCTATTTTTCTCAAAAAAAAAAAAAACGCGAAGACATCCTTTAAATTTTTTAAAAAAAACGCCTTGGTTCATTTTTCCCAAAAAAAAATTTATTCAAAAATACCGCTCCGAAAGACTCTAAAAATTTAGAAAATACATGTCGGTTCATTTTTTCTCTGAAAAAAAACACAAAATCATTTTTCGTTCACGTGCGCAGTGTGCACCGCTCTTATCTTCCTAGTGTTTCCTAACGCGCATTAGCTTGCAGATAAACGAAGGTTCCTTAGAGTTTCTAAGGAGTGAGACGTTTCCTAACGCGTATTAGCTTGCAGATAAACAAAGGTTCTTCAAGAGTTTCCTAAGGAGTTGGACGCATTTTAGCTACAGTGGTACTGGAATAGTTCCCAGGACAACAACAACCTCGAGTTCCTCGACGACGAAGGCTCATCGCTGTCGGACCCCGGAATAACACCTCCGAAATCCTCTGTGTATTCTGTACTAGTCCAGGAAATGCTAGTACACACAGTAGAAATGAAACCATAGCATATCCAGCGTTCTTTATTAAAGATAAATATTCAAAGTTACAAATGAAATGACGCGCAGGCCAACGAATAAATAAAAGCAGCGGAATTAAAGAATAATAAATAGAGTCCAATTAATTTGCCATAGGCAATCGACTGGGGACACGGCCTAGTCCAACTGATCCTCACCATCGTGGTATTCTTCCACTGAAGTAGCAAATTAAGCAAGGGTGAGTACTAGCGTACTCAGCAAACCACACCGGAAATGCAATATAAATGTGCGGGTAATCAAAGGATGGCAATATGGTTTGTTTAAGCGTAAAACAGTAGTTTAATAATCATTCAAAACAATTTTAAATGGCATAGTTTATAATGAAACTCAAATCAATACATTTTCCTTTACGACTCAGGAATCTCTTTTGGAATTGGCTAAGTTTTACCCATGATGGACTCCCTCCATCCAACATCATTTCTGAAAACCAAATTTTAATTTACTAAAGTCTAATATGATAATGGCTTGCTCGGCATGCCCATAACCGCGGGCGCGGCTAATCGATTAGTTTGACACCCTGCAGAGGTTGTACAATTTTACCTACAAGACATAATATTTCCCTTTTATGTCAACACACTTCCTTTGGTGAGTGACAGAGAAAATTATGACAAGGCCCCTATATTAAATTCATACATGTAGTCATGTCCGCTAAGGTTTCACCGCTGAAAGACTCCCTCTATTCAGAAGCCCCCTCTTGCGCCAGAGTGGCAGCATCTCGCTTTCACCACACCACTACCCTCATATGGCATGACTATCCATGAAACGATTTAATAAGGATAGCCAGGTCTGTCCCATTCCAGACTCGTGGTAGTACGGTTAGGCTTTACATTCAGCGAGACTCAGACCGGTCCTTAATTGACTAGACGAGACTGTTCACAAACCCAGAACCATGACCTCACCACTTTCCAACCAATTCTCGCCCGGTCTAAGTCATTTTCAGTTTAACCATACTATCTCCACACTATTACTAACATTGATCATCATAAGTTTCCATTTGAACATGTCATCATTTTGGCATAAAATTCCCCAAAACTTCCTAAGTTTAGTTCTAAGCATATCTAAGCAATGTCTAAATATTACCATAGTCATAAATCATATTTTTCCTAAGGTTACAAGGATATCGGAATTCAAATGTCAAAGGTCGCATGTCGAAATTGGATATAACTATCATTTAAATCTAGGTCGAAAATTAATGTTTATAACAAATAAGCATGCAATAATTTTAAATACAACATACAAGTTCATAAACTGGGAGTAACATGGTCAAGGGGGTGTGACTTGCCTGGTTCGACGAGTTGCTGCTCGAAATCGTCGTTCGGGAACTCCTCGGACTCTCCGTAATCTACACGTAAAAAGCACCCAAATTCAAATAAAATCCAAATGAATTCAAATAAACACAAATTGAGTTTCAAACTAGCACTAAACTAAAATTTAAGGTTTTTAATGAATTTAGGAAGAAGAACGGAGCCAAACGGAGTTCGAACGGGCGAAAACGGGCTCCCGGAAGTTTAAAACGAATAAAACGGATTTTCTGGAATTTTTAAATTATTTTTAAAAGAAAAACTGAATTTACTGCGTCATGCTGACGTCAGCAGCCAAATCCAGTTTTTGGAATTATTTTAAAAAGTAAAATCCGCTTTATGACGTCAGCATGACGTCATAAAAGTTTTTGGAAAATCCTTTTTTTTTCTTTTTCATTTAAACTGACGGGTGGGGCCGGGCTAGTGCGTGGACCGCGTCCACGCACCCGTCTTACGCCGCTGCTGCGGGCGCAGCCAGCGCGTGCACTGGCCGAGCGGAAAGCGGGAAGCGGCGTATGGCCGGCGGCGGTGGAGCCTGGAGGGGCTCGGCGGCTCAGGGGTGGCCGAGCGGAGCGCGCGGCTTAAGGCGTGGCGCGCCCGGGGAAGACGGCGGCGGTGGGAGGAGAGGAAGCAGAGGGAGGCGAGGGAGGAGGCACGAGGATGAGGGTCCTCGTGTGGGGATTTATAGGGAGAGGCGGCGGCGCAACGGCCCGCGCAAGTCGCGCGGCCGGTGGAGACGGCGGCGGCGCGGGGGCGGCCGGCGGGAAGGGCGGGGCGGCCGTTTGGCGGTGGCGGTCAGACGCGGAGGAACAGGGCGTCACAATCGCATACTTGCAGCGTTGATCTGTGTTGCTGCAACTTGAGTTGAACGGTTCGAGGGTTGAGCTTTGAATCTTTTTGCGATCTGATATTTCTCCAAGGTATCATGATTTGTTGCCTTCACCATGATCGCGGTTAATTTGTTGCCTCTATGCTCGTATTCACTTCATCTTCTTAAATCTGACTGAATACTGATGAAGGGAGGAACTATGGAGCTGTTTGGTTGGTGCGTCCTGGTTGGATCCATCCAGGATGGATATATGTTTTGTTTGGTTGTATCAGGGGGACAAAGCCATCCCGGTTGGATCCATTCCACTGTAGCAGACCAGGACAGCTCTCTCCGTCCATCACGAATAGGTGAAACCCGTTCGTCCATCGCGTTCGCATTGCTAGCACAGCTCCCTGTGCCATCGCGTTCGCATTGCCGTCTCCATGCCCTAGCGCTGCCGCCTCCTTCTCCTCTCCCCGCGGGGCGCGCCAGCTCCTCCCCCTCTCCCCACGGGGCGCGCCGCCTCCTTCCCCTCTTCTCCTCTCCCCGCGGGCGTGCCTCCACTCCCGCGGCACCGCCTCCTTCCGCGGCGCCGCCTCCTTCTCCTCTCCCGCGGGTGTGCCTCCACTCCCTCTCCTCACACAGCCAACCGAGTCCTTGTTCTTGTTCTTGCGGTAAGTGCAGATTGTTTTTCCAGTTCTTGTTTTTTTCAATTTTTGATGGATTTTTTCAATTGAAGAGATTGTGGTAAGTGCAGATTGTGTTTTTCCAGTTCCCTCTCCCTGATCCAAACTCGACACTCATCCTGTACAATTATGTAAGTGCAGATTGTGTTTTTCCAGTTCCCTCTCCCTGATCCAACTCGACACTCATCTGTACAATTTTTGATTAGGTGCAAGATCCCAGTACAAGCAAATCGATTCTCTGTCTTCAGCTCCTCAGGTTAATTATACTTCTCTGTCTTCTTGGCTGATGAGCATCTTGTTGTATTGATACTGTATGTTGAAACTTATATTGATGAATCATTGCAAGATTTACTGTAAACTGATGTTGACACAGCATGATTCCTAGGATCAGGGTTAATATAAGTCCTAATATGATTGATATATATTTGTGTAGTTCATTGCCATGTTTGTTTTTACACTAATTTTCTGACATATTCAACGGAATCCAAACCTGTCCAGTTAGCCAGAAAACAATGATCGTAAGCTTGTTGTCCATACTTGCCCAGTTAGCCAGAAAAAAATCTGAATTCTATATGGGAAAGCAAGCTGCTCTGATTGTATTTTAATTGTTTGTAGTTCACTGCATTGCTATGTGCTGTGAGCTTGTCTCTTTGCCCCAAGTCTTCAGAAGAAAAATACTGGTGTTATGTGAATTGAACATATCGCGTTGTAATATCGCTGGCTAATGTGTATGACTGTATGTGAAGCAGCTCGTTAGTTCCTAACTTAAGTTGAGTTCCTGCAGTGCAGTCCTAATGCCAATAAAGATGTTCAGGCAAGATCATTTGCAGTGTCTGCTTATTCATTTATTTATGAACAGATGCAGTGTCTGATTATGTTTTGCCATAGCTTATGAGTGTTGTGTTTGCTTACATGCTAACATGCAATAATCTAGAATTATCAATTATTTTGTTGTTTTAATTTTTAATATGCATTATAGATGGATGACACAAGAAAGAAGAGAAGGATGTTGCTTATTAGGACCGCAGCCTACCTAGCGGGGCTTTTGGTGACGATGTACATTCGGAAAAAATACATCAACAAAAGAAAAAGAGTAGAATATGCTCCTATCACTCCTAGAAACATCTTAAGGAGATACTATCTAGATGGTATTTACAACAAAAGTGAGGCAGCTTGTGTTAGGATGTGTAGGCTAAAAAGAGCTTGCTTTTTTCATCTATGTGATACTTTACGGATAAGGGGATTGCTTAAGGACACTTTGCACACCACCGTCGAGGAACAAGTTGCTATGTTCCTCCATACCATTGGACACAACGAGAGGAATCGTGTGGTTGCTCATAACTTCACACGATCGGGTGAAACAGTGAGTCGATATTTCGCAAATGTACTGCATGCAGTAGGTGAACTTCGTGGAGAACTCATTAGGCCACCTTCTATGGAGACTCCTACTAAAATATTAGGAAGCCATAGATGGTTTCCATGGTTCGAGGTAACTTCTATTTAATTAGGCCTAACTGTTGTTTGAACAGTTATAAATAACCAGCTTCACTAATATTACTTGTTTTAAAATTCATTAGAATTGCATTGGTGCTATCGATGGAACCCATGTGAGAGCCTCTGTACCTAAGAAATTGGAGCCTGCTTTTCGAGGAAAAAAGAATTACCCAACTCAAAATGTGTTGGCTGCCGTAGATTTTGATTTGAAGTTCACTTATGTGTTGGCTGGCTGGGAGGGTTCGGCACATGATGCTACAGTTTTGAATGATGCTATACAACGTGAGAATGGTCTTTATGTTCCTGAAGGTATTTGAACTAAAATCTATGCCATGTCAATAGACCATATTTTCAATAGACTTCTAATTACTTGTTGTATTCTTAGGAAAATTTTACCTAGTTGATCTTGCTTACGCGGCTAAGCCTGGGTTCATGCCGCCTTTCAGAGGAGTTAGATATCATTTGAAGGAATGGGGAACAAATCCTGTGGAAAATTATAAGGAGTTATTTAACCTTAGGCACTCATCCTTGCGCGGCACAGTAGAGCGAGCATTTTGTTCCCTCAAGATGAGATTCAAGATTCTCGATGATGCTATTCCTTTCTTTCCTTATGACACACAAGTTGATATTGTCATAGCTTGTTGTATACTCCACAATTGGATCTTATCACACGGTGTTGACCAATTCATTGTGCCTGAACAATCTTGGACTCCAAGCATAGGAGGGCCGCCAAGCACCATGAATGAGCAAGAGAGTAATGAGATGGTGAACCTTAGACAATCAATGGCTACAAATATGTGGAATGCATTCCAGAACTACTTAGCTTCACAAGACTTGTAGCTATGTCTTTATGCACTTTAGAACTACATAGCTGCCTTTATGTAATTGGATATTGTTTTGCTATTGAACTACATAGCTATGCCTTTATGTAATTGGATATTGTTTTGCTGTTGAACTACATAGCTATGCCTTTATGTAATTGGATATTGTTTTGCTGTTGAACTACATAGCTATTATCAATTGCTGATTTTGTTATCAATGCATCAATAGCTTGTCTGTTTGAATGGAGGGCTCTGGACAAGGGGGTGATACTCAGGGACATATTGTGTGGACTAATGCTATGTCAAATTTTGTGCTCCAATATTTGGCAAACTTGGTAATTAGTGGGGCTAGAACAGACAAGGGTTTCAAGAGTTCACACCTCAATGCTTGTTCAAGAGCTGTAGTGGAACACTTTCAAACAACAGTTACTGGTGTTCAAATTAACCATCACTTGAAGAAATGGAGGAATAGGTGGTCTAAGATCATCTCATTGAAGAAAATTAGTGGTGCCAATTGGAATGAAGAAACCAAATCAATTGTTCTTGATCATGACCACTACATGAGGCATATCTCGGTAGGCACATATCTCAAAATAAATTGATGCACATTCTTGTTTGAAATGCTAATTAATTAATTGTAATCCTTTGTGTTTGTTGTAGCATCATAAAAAAGATGCTAACTTTCTTAACACCCCCCTGGAATTGTATGATGAAATGGCCGCAATATTTGGTAATGGTTTGGCCACGGGCAATTATGCAAAATCATCCACTGATGTGCTTGGAAGTGAGGCAGCCCAAAATGTTGAAACTTCTGATCAAAACATTCAAGAACCAGAAAATTTGAGCGAAGATAACACCACAAACAATGATCGTAATGCAACTTCAGGTGATAATTTACTAATGCTCCTATCTATTTATAGCACTCCTATTTGTTTATTTTTGTCCCTGCATTTGGTTGAAAATGTGAGCTGAATATGCTTTCTGCTATGTACCTTTGATTCTTTAGTAGCAGTGAGTGACACATGAAAATGTGAGCTGAACTTGGAGTCTGAATATGCTTTCTGCTAGTACCTTTGACACATTATTCTTCAATGCATAGCTGTAGGATGACTATCTAACTACTGATGTTTGTCAAATTTAGGTACTGGTGAATCCTCACGCGCTAAGCCATCTAAGCACCGCAAGAGACCACGCGTGGAGGAGGACACGTTTCTGCAAACAATAACTGATAGCCTTGCAAAGCTTGCTGAGGCCATTGAGAAGACAAGCAAAAGTTCAGAAGTGCCAGATGATTTATGGGCTCATGTGTCTGCTTTGCCAGGGTTTCTTGAGGTTGATTTGCTCAACTATTTGACCTACCACTGTGATAATCCAAGCAAAGCAAGAGCTTTTATGATGGTGCCAATGTCAAGTCAAATGGTGATGGCTGCTAAGTTTTTCCAAGAAAATCCATAGACTACTAATGGTAAGTTTCCTCTACCTGTACTCATTAGCTAAGTATAACTTATTAGCTTCGACTGTTGATTGTTGACACCAGGGCTCATTTGCATGAAGGTTCCAACACACACACACACATTTAAACTTGAAACTACACAAGCTAGCTGCCAATCTGCCAATCTGGCTATCATGAGATCCATTTTATAGCCATAAATGGAGTGGTAGTGTTATCTTTTTGAGTTACACAATTTCTGTAATTGTACTTCCAATCATATTTACATTTCTGTAATTCATCTATCACTAGCTATAAAAATAATTGAAGTGCTTTTCTTGTAGGGTGTTGAAATTAATCAAAAAAATGAGATCTTGGTTTTGAAGACGTGAAGAGACATCAAAAGCATCCTGGATTTTAGCTAAATGTGTTGAGCTTGCCCACTGCCTGGATTTTGTTTTTTGTTTTTTGTCCACTGCCTGAACTGAAACTGGAACCCAAAGCACGTTTCATTGTATGTTTCAGTGCACTGCCTGAACTGAAACTGGAACCCAAAGCATAATAATTTTGTTGTGCAATGCAGCTCCAAACTGAAACTGCCTGAACTAATCTACGGTTGATTTGTTCCGGCTAAGCACTGAAACTGGAACTACATAGCTATGCCCGATTTGTTCTGGCTCCATTTCTATTATGCTCAGTGTATGTTTCAGTGCATGCTTGTGGTGAGTCTGACGTTTGTGGTGAGTCTGACGTTTCTGGGTACATGTATGTTTCTGGAATTAGTACATGTGTATGTTTCAGTGCATGCTCAGTGTATGTTTCTGGAATTAGTACATGTATGTTTCACCGAAGCACGTTTGTGGTGAGTCTGACGTTTTTAGTGAGGACCAACCAACCAAACAAGAATCTAGCCTATCCTGGATCAACTTGTCCACAGTTACAAAAATCTAACCAAACAGACACATAAGACGGATCCATGAATCACCAATGTATCACATCCCTAATCCTATCCTGGTTGGTTCTTCATGGGCCAACCAAACACCTCCTATGGCGTCGTCGTGGGATAGGCTGGGCCAGACAGCGAACGTGATGCTGGTGAGCGGAGTCGACGCGCTCGGGCCTCGGGCTGGTTTCAATGATCGTGCAGGCGACGCACACCGCACGCCATAACCGGGACCTGTGCCAGCAGCTCGAGCTGCACGTCCAGATCGTCGGCGATCTGCTCCGCAAACTTCAGATCCCGGAGCTGATGAAGCGGCACCCTGAGACGCGGAGACCGCTGCAGCAGCTGGACGACGCGCTCTTCCGGGCATACAAGCGGATAAGGTCTTGTAGCCAGTACCAAGAGAACAGTAACCAACTCTACCAAATGTTCACGGGAGCCGTTGTGGCCTCCAGTCATCCGTTTGGTTCGAGTGTAAAAAGTGAATGAAATAGGATCATCCACTTGCGTAAAAATAAAGTTATTTGAGTTTATATTTGATTGAAGAGATGAAAGATGGATGTGATGAGTAGGGGTGTAAATTGGTCAGGTAATACCTGACTTGTATCTGTACCCAGATGCAAAATTACTCTAATGGAAAACTATTTTACACTACCAGCCGGGTGCGGGTAGTACCCACGTAGGTTAGGCTCAGATTTGGATCGAGTACGAGATCGACAATACCCGATAGGTACGGGCAGGGTCGGCCCTGAGGGGGGGGGGCAGGGTGGGCGGCCCCCCAAAGTCAAGGGCCCCCAAACTAATTAAGCAAAGTGCGGATCTATATATATACATTTGGCAATTTGGCATTGGACTAGTTGTGTTTGTGCAGGTAGGACGTGAGCGACTAAAAGTCTTTTTGAGGAAAAAGGGTTTCTACCAAAAGAATGCTTCCTGGCGGCTGGCGGCTAGGGGCTTCATCCAGGGAAAAAGTAAAAACAGGAGGGGCGGCGGGTGGCCGATCGCCCGGACGTGGTGACGCGTAGAGAGAGAAAAAAGGGGCGATCGCCTGGACGTGGTGCACTGGTGCTGTCTGGGCAATTCGCCGACGAGCTGTGATCGTCCCTAATCCGAGGTATAGAATATTAATCTTTCCTAATCTCTTTCCCTATTAGTCTTACACTATTTAATCTTTGATACATTTATTATTATTTTCAGCGCCGTGCGTTATCAACTTATCATGTCATCTAGAAGATATCCATCCTGTAGCGAAAAAAGAAAAAGAAAAAAACGTGCAGATGACTTCATAGAAATGCATATAGGAGCTATGAACAAATTTTTAAAGAGTAATTGGACAAAATTGATATCAATAGTATAATTGATGATTTTTTATCACAAAATGTTAGAAGAAATTTTTTAAGATGATGCCAAGTGCTAAGTAAGTGTTTATGATTATAATTTACATTTGTCATTTCATAAACTTTAAAGTGTTCTATAGAAGTAATTTTTGTGCATCGAATATTAATCAGGGTTAAAAATTTCGTTTTAGGGCAAATCTGGTCAACAACCGAAATCTGATTTTTCGTCAAGATCTCGTTATTTCGGACGAAAACCGAACGAAATTCAAAAAGGAAAATTTGAATCCGGTTTTTTTTAACCGAAATTACCGAGATTTCGGTTCAAAAACCGAAATTTCGCCGAGAATAACCGAGATTTCGGTAAAATTCAACTAAACGGAAAATGGTTCAAACGACGTTAAATTTTTTTAAAATTTTGGTCAGACATGGAAAATGCCTTGAAGAATCCAATCCGGTCAAATTTTGGTCAAATTTCGATCAAAAAACCGAGATTTCGGTCCATTTCACCGAAATTTCGTCGAAACTATAGGGCACTGTAGCACTTTTAATTTTTTTTAGGGTTTCTTTAATTTCGCCGGGATTATGGAACTCGGTGGGGGGGGGTCCGAAAACCGAAATTTCGCCGAGATTTCGCGAGATTTCGACGAGAATTTGAACCCTGATACATAGACACACACACACACACACCCACATATATATATATATATATATATATATATATATATATATATATATATATAATAGTTACATGCCCGTGCGTTGCTACGAAAAAAAAATTGATAACGAAAAATAAAGATTAAAAAATAAAAAAAATATTTCACAAGATCAAACATCTATTTTTAACGCTTCGTTTCTTGCGAAAGCTGACTAATTAAAGCAACGCTTCGTTTCTTGCGTAGGGCAATTAAGTAGAGCAATTAAGCATGGCAATTAAGTAGGGCAATTAAGCGGCAATTAATGACGTGGAAAGAACGGATCACTGCCACCAAGTGCTGCTTTAGAATAGTGGAGATATGAGGAGGTGGATGTGACCTCCATATAAGTTTGGGTTTTGATAAGTTTCATCCGGATGTTTTTTTTAGCAACCATCATCCAAATTCTGGGTCATTGGATTTGCTTTCAGATCGATGCACACCCCCTCTAAATTCGAGGTGGGTTAATCCTACGGATATGTGTTTTGATCGTACGGTCCAAAGTTTGGATGATTTATAGGACAAAAACATCCGAATGATACCTATACACTCCTCGGACCTCCAAAATGCCAGGACCAGCCCTGGGTACGGATCGAATCCGGATACCCGGTAATTCTCACAATAGGGTACCCGAATGTAATCATGCCTGTGTCTCTTCCCGTGCGTGTGTGTCGCGGCCGGGGTCCCATCAGTCATGCATAGACGCACGGCCTTTCCCTGCACGTATGGAAATCACGATCAGGAGGGAAGTACTGCACGGTTAAAGGTGTTCAACTAGTAGGCAAGGGTTATCAAGTGCACCACACCAGCTACTAGCCGTCTACTACTAGCTAGCTAGCTAGCTAGCCAGCTACTAGATAGAGCTTAGTAGGAGTAGCCAGCTACTAGATTACACCAAATGCACCCTAAGCTTCGAGTGGCGCAGGAGGATATCGACCGCTACATCCACCTCATCCCCATGATCACCCTTGTTGCCACCGTCAACGCCCGGGTCTCTTCTAGATAACCCTTGCTTCTTTTTCTGATTTCTGCAATTTTGATCAATAATATTAGTAGATATGTAGCCCTCCTTTTCCATGGTTGTTAGGACCAGATCATCCGTCCTCGGTGGGTTTTGGGGTTCACCATGCGGCGGTGGCAGTGTGTAGGATGTTGGCGACGTGCAAACTATATTGGTTAATTCCATTCCTGCGACTATTCCGATTTCACGACTCACGTTTGGAATGGAACTAACGGTATCAGAGCATTCTGCCATGCCGTTACGGTGTTTTTATCTATGTTCTGTGTGACACACTTGTAGAGGACCTAAAACTGATATATAGTGAGAAAGGGTAAAGGAAAAAATGAAGATGGTTGATTGGTAGGGCCGTCTCCAGAAATTTAGTGCTTCGGAGCGAAATGCAAATTAAAACTCTAAAATTTAAAAAATTCATGTGTACTATAAATAATGTATACTTTCAGACAATTATATAACTTCAATATGTGCTTTTTCTTACAAAATTTAGGAATATATCAAATATCAATGCTAGTACTGACCTCATGTTCTACTAAAAAGCATCATCCGCCTAGTATTTCTTGAAATAAAATCTTCAATTATATCTTCATAATTAATCTTCTCGAAAACATCATTTTCAAGTGCTATCATTGCCAACCCATTGAGTCTTTCTTGTGTCATAGTAGAACGCAAGTAGGACTTCAACAACTTGAGTTTAGAAAGGCTCCTTTCCGCATATGCAACAGTAACTGGAATGGTTAACAAAATTCGATATGCAATAATAGCATTAGGATAAAAGGGACGCTTTTTCAAAAACTTCAGAATATCAAGAGGACCCATAGATTCCTTGAGTAAATCTTGGATGAAAATTAACTCCCCAAACAATTCCTGCCCATCAATATCTTTGTGTTCTCAACTCTTAAGTGCATCCTCAAGATTAACACAAGCACCCATCAAACTCTTATCATCCAAGGATCGCAGCCTATCTGAAGTAAACAAGAAACCAAAAGTTTTTTCATACCCCCGATATTGTTCAAATCTCCTGGTAAGTGAAGCTATAGCTTGATCAACAATAGGTATAAAATAATTGATCCTAAATGACTCCTCTGCAGATTGTGACTCAATAGATGCATCATCTGCGCACTCGTTAAATTGTCTTTTTCTTTTGATTTTACGCTTTGTTCGGAACTCTGGATGAATATCCATCCCCATTGCAATTTCTTTTGCAACTTTCAATGTTTTTGAAAACCTAGTTTGTCTATACTTTTTGAAAAAGGAAATCAGCCCCTGTACATACTCAATTGCAATATCAATAAACATATCCTTTGATTGTAGATGCTTGCTGATCAAATTAATAGAAGATAATATTTCATACCAGATAATTATTGACACTAAAAAATCGAAGCAACCAAGTTCATTTTCCGCTAATGATTTAGCTTCACTACTTGCCAATGGATCATTATCACTTTCGGCCACTTGTAGTAAAGCCTCTCTTATTTCTGGGAGTTGAAACCTTATAGCCTTAACACTATCAACACGACTCTCCCAACGAGTAGATGACAATGACTTCAGAGTCAATCCCGTTATGTTATCCTTAAGAATTTGCCACCTTTTTGTAGAATTAGCAAATGTTGTATATATGCGCTGGATAACTCCAAAAAATTCTGTTGCTTTACGACAAGACTTTGCCATATCACATAGTGTCAAATTCAGACTATGACAACCACAAGCTGAATAAAAAGCTCTTGGATTTATATCCAAAAGCTTTTTTTTGTACCCCTTGATGTTTTCCCTCCATATTGGACCTATTATCATATCCATGTCCTCTCACGTTGTCCACATCAAGGTCAAGACTCTTTAGTTCATCTTGTAGAACATCAAACAATCCTTGCCCAGTGGTATCATTAATATCCAAAAAACCTAAGAAGGATTCTTCAATGCAAATAGAATCTAAAGTTGCATCAACATACCTTATTATCAAAGACATTTGTTCTTGGTGGCTTGCATCAGGAGTACAGTCAAGTATAACTGAGAAGTACTTTGCTTCTTTTACCTTTGCAATGATTGCAGACTTGATTGCAGCAGCTAGCAAATTTATTAACTCATTCTGAATAGAAGGACCAAGATAATGATCACGAATGTTATTATTGGTGATGCGGGCAACATGCTCTTTGATAACTGGGTCAAATTCAGCCAACATTTGAACCAGTCCTAAGAAATTGCCATTTTTGTCTTGATATTACCTGCTGTTACTACTACGAAATGCTATATTATGTTCTGCAAGAAATTTTACAATCAAAAGAATCCTGAGCAAAACTTTTCTCCAATGCTCCCTTTCTTTTTCAAGCTCTCGTTGAGCAACTTTATCAATTGTTTGATTCTTCTGCATCCTGAGACGCAATCATACCATGCCACCATATTTGTGACATGTTCTCTACTAATTTCATGCTCTTTAAGTCTAGTGCCAAGATGACCCCAGTCACTGAAACCGTCATTTGCTAACTGGCCTCTCACAAGCCCCTTTTTTAATAATTTGCAGCAAAAACAAAATACTTTATCAAGCTCTTTGCTATATACAAGCCATTCTCTGTCACACTTTTCTCCATTTGAGAGAACTCTAGTGTAAAATTGTGAAGAAAACCTTCTAGATAATTTGTCTCTAGGACCATGATCAAAAGACAAGTCTCTTTTAGGACCCTTTTGCAGCAAAATATCAATCATTTTAGGATCAAGTGCATCCCAAGTTATTGGATCAAACATATCAGGCTGAAAAGAAGTATTAATGCCATTGGCAATATTAGCATCATCACCTCTATTGGCAATATTAGCATATGGAATTTCATCAATTTCCGTTGCAGGAGCCTCAACACCTTCATCAATTTCTGCAGCGAGAGACTCGACTTCTACTTCATTAGCACTTTGATCAATTTCTGTAGCGGGAGCCACAACCTCTACTGGATCATCACCGTGATCGTTATCAATATTAACATTTGGAGTTTCTCTCACAACAAATCTATCAAGAGCCCCTTTTTTAGATTGAGCTGCTGCTTCTAGTCTTTGTCTCTTCTTACGTTTTTCAGCACCAGAATCATACTTCCTATTTCTCGTAGACATGATGAGTAATTAGGAAATAAACGCCTTCCTATTTTATAAACCAAAGAAAAGTAATTAGAACTAATTCAAATAAAGAAAAGTAATTAGAACTGAAGGATTGCTAATCACTGTATCTTTGACCTTTATTCGCTCGCTTGACCGCCGGCTGCAACGCTCTCCCGTACGTGGATCCGTTCGGTTGGAGACACCGAACAACCTTTTTCTCCGAACGTGTCGTGTTTCACCGAAGTCCGAAGCGACTGTTCTGTTTTTTTTCTTCTCTTGTACTACCGAGAGGAGCCCTCCTCCCTGATCCTTTTTATGCTGGCGGGCGACGGCTGGCCCCTGTGAAGTTCATCGACGTAACGTAAAGGAAAAGGACACCGACTCGGCGACTCCAGTCCACACGGCACACGGAATCCCTTTCCCGCGCGTAACACACAAGTAGTTTGAAATGATGTGTTTGTTTCTTATGTGCAACGCGGTTAACATTGCATAGGCTGCTTTCAATCGTCTGGTGAATGGCAAACATGTAACGTAACGAGCTTTGCAGTTTGCACATTGTACGTCGTATATATCCTCGTTAGCTGGGTTCCCAGCCTCGTGTGCTTTTCATGCACGTAACTGCTTTGCAGAATTGCATCAACGATGGATTAGTGGTTCATTCAATCAGGGTCATCTCCAGTCTCCCGCGCCCGTAGGCTGTAGCTGCGTAGCACACTGGCAAACTTCAGATTTGGGGGCCTGTGCCGATCTGGGGGCCCTGTGCCGTTGTCCACTTCGCGCATGGCCATCGACGGGCCTGTTGATTGGACCAGCCTAGAAGCTTTGGTTTTTGTGGCTCTTTGGCCCAATTTTATTTCGCAAGTTTGGCTTTCATATAAACCAAATTGCAAATTTGTTTTTTTTTCTCCATCCTATAGACATCTACCACATTCTTATACCATGATATGCACCTACCACACTCTCATACTACGACACAACAGGTGGACCTGCAACGGTCTCATAACATGGCTGGTGAATCTGCGACGATGTCATACTGTGGTACATGTCACCTGCTACGGTCTCATATCGCAGTAGATGACATGTGTGTTAGTTTTCTAAATGCTAGGTCTAAATCTTTAATCTAGTCTAGATCATGATTACAAAATTAGAATGCGGAAATGAGTCATTAGGCACTAACCCAATGAAGAGTATGAAGCCATTAGTTCGATTCTTGAGTGTTCTTGACGCGTCGGCGAGGTTCTTGCGCGATGAAGAAGAAAGGGGGGGGGGGGGACCGAGGTCTACTCGGTGATGGTAGAGGCCTCCGTCAACCTCACGCCAGTAGCTAGATCGGATGGTGTTATTGTGGTAGAGAGCGAACTCGTGAGAAAAATCAATCACCGAGTGCCAGCCTCTCCCTCTAATTAATATGGCGCTAGTTGACGGGACCAAAACCAAAATAGGATGTTGCGCTCTCGATCATTGCGCGTCCGTTAAATCGTGGTTGACTTTAGATCCGAGTTTTTCAGAGCTTCTGTTAACTCCACTTGAGATCACCAGAGACAATGTGTCACCTCACAATACTTCTACAATCGAGAAGAGATTATATTTGCATTGTCCGATCGGATGTAGGATAAGCTTACCAAAATAAAATAAAATGAATCAACAGTTCATGAAAGCCAAAAACTCACAAGCCTACCCTAGCCCCTACGACTTTGACCCTTGAACTGTCGCGTTAGTCTAAAATTCAACTATCTAACTATAAAATTAGATAACCGATACCCCTTATCTATATCGGGTATTTTACTCCCCTAAGATCATCCTTATTTCCTATGTTCCTTCCTTTTGTATGAGCCACATTCGTGTCAATGTCTTTACTTTCTCAACTGACAGGACACAGACGCACAGGAGGACGTGACCAATGACCCAGCACTTGCAAAAAGGTTGCTGATTAAAAATTTTCATTGTGTCAGCTGCTTGCATATATTATCTTCGGAGTATGGTTAACTCGTTTGGTGCTTCATAATAAAAATTTGGTGCTTCATAATAAAAACTTGGCCTCAATTATCACTTCAAGAAGTTGCTGAATCTCTCGCACTTAGGAACTGCCGTCCCACAGGTACTTACGCAGTTTGCTTATGTGGATTTCTTAATTAGAATCTTACATACGTTGGAATCGTGTGTGCAGTTGTATTTTCCACAAACTACCGTATCCTTTCAGCTAATTTTTTCAGCGTCACTGATGATTGATGTGGTCAATGCGACGAGAAGGGTTTGTAACTGGTTTGACAAATAAGCTATGATATGGCGCATGACTTGAACAACTTAAGCAGAGAGAAAGGATTAGTAGTAATTAATTAATTAATATCTGTGAATTCTTTTGAGCCAAATCCGTGGCGAAGCTAGAATAAAAATATAAGGTGGCCTCAAAAGATTTGACTAAATTGAGACTAATATAATAAACCGTTTGTGTTGTGTTTTCGTCGATTCGATGGTTCCTACTAGTACTTCATTATTCTAAAATTACCCTTGCAATGCTCGCTTGTCAAACTTTTGAAAATCTATGAACAAGTTAATGCCAAAATCAAACAAATCAGCTACTATCTCTATTGAACATATTGACATAGCTACGATCTATTATATATTAAAAGCTTATGGCATGTCATTTAAAGTTGCCAAGAAAAAAGAGAAATAAGCTAGAAAATCTCACAAAAAAGCAAAGCATATAACCATTAATCTTGTGGATCCTAACTAAGTAGAACTATAGTAGTGTTGGCGTCGAAAACTTGATGACGGGTCAATCACGGCCAACACACGCAAACGCCGGGTTCAGTTTGTGGGGTGCGGGTGTGTCAGCCGATTTGATCCTGCCGAAACTAACTCTTGTGCCAAGGTTTTGACGTTGTTAGCTATCATCGGCTTGAGCATTGTTACTAGAGCCGATGATTGATTAATCAAAGCATGATGCATATATTGATTAATCATCTCAGATAATTCAGCCTGTGCATGTATATATCGGCTTACCAGGCAGTTGTCCGATGGTGCTGCAGCATCCTTATCGTCGAATAAATTTACTGTCGACAATGCGATCTTTTGAGTAACAGCACACCAAGTTTTCTGGTAGCATGACTTTTCGATCTTCAATGTCTTTTTGTTGTTCTAACTTCAAATCATCTAGCATCGGGATGATTATAGAATTGTCAACAATATCAGTAGGGGAATCAACTTTCCTGAAGAAGATATCGTCAATCCCACCGGACGTGCCAAAAGTGTGTTAACACCAAAAAAATATAACAGAGGATTGATCGGCACCAATCACACGCGAACACTGGGTTCAATTAGGGTGTCGGCATGCCAGCTGATTTGATCCTACAATCGATAAGAAAATTATGATCTAATAGCTACTTCAACCTATTAGGTTTTTAATAGAGATTTGATCATAACATCTATTTAGCCAATTAGATTGCAACTAATGCAAAATATAAATAGCTTGTTACGGCTGATTAGAGATTAATAAAGGTAGATTTTTTCTAAAAAAGGCGATGCGCAACAAGATCGATAAAAAGCAAACTAGGATAAATTTTGTAAATCGGCAATGATCAAAATCGGTGATGCGCCACTTTATTGACCAAGACAAATTAGAGAGGAAAGATTACAAATCTAAAGAGCTACTCCTAGTGACGGAAAGTAAATAAAAAGTAGAGCGATTATTGATTGATTGTTCCCCCTTTTTCATCTTGCCCGTCACCCTCTTTTATAGTGTCTAGGCCGATTGTATCTTTCTCCAATTCTTGCAAACATATGCTTCGTATTGGCCTCAACTTCTAAAAAATAATCTTTTATCCTCAACCAATATCGGCTAAGATCTTTGGCCATGTTTAACCTTATCTTTTCAAATTGGCTATCCCAGCCAAATTTTGGTGTCAACAAGTACTCAATTTTTTAGGTATGGACGATGAACATTATTATTTTTGCATGGCTTTTTATATCAATTATATACTAGTTTTACACTAATAAAATTACTTAAAAATGATGTGATACTTTATAAAACAAGAACATTGTTGTTTTTTGAATGCATTTTTTACATTAATTATATACAATTTTTACATAAATAAAATTATGTAAACAATAATGTGACAATTTGTTAAAAAAAATGAGCAAAACAAACTATAAGAAATATAGTAAACAAAAATATGGATCACAAAGTGAAAATGATAAAGCACAACGTGGATCACAAAGTAATATCTAATACAAAAAATTGAGTGATCACAAATAAAAAAAACACGAATATTTAATAGACAAAAAAAAAATTAAGTTGTCACAATCCAAAACAACACTGAGTGGCATTGAACAATTCCCAACAAATATTACGCATAGTGGCTTGAAAAGCAAGCTGGATCCTTAAAACTACCAAGCAATGCAGTTGCCGATTACTCCGCAGGATGTGCGCGCCGTGCTGCCGGTTGTCGACGAAGAGTGAACGCCTAAGTTATCAACTCACAAAACGTTGAAACCACGTCCAACTACGGCAAGATTTGGCAGTCTGGTACAACTTCGGCGAAACTGCCGGCAGCCTCGCGTCCTCGGAGTGCAGGACGTGCATGGCCTGCGCGACGGACGGCCGCTCGCTCTGGTCGGGGTGCGCGCACCAGAGCCCAACGACCAGCACGCGCGCCATCTGCCGCTCGTCGGACTCATCACCCCTCAGCCTGTCGTCAGCCGCATCAAGGATCGCGTTCCGGCCGTACAGGCTCCACACCCATTTCAGCAGCACGAAGACCTCGTCGGGCTTCTCCACCACCGGTCGCCGGCCAGAGACGATTTCCAGGAGGACGATGCCGAAGCTGTAGACGTCCGACACAGTGCTCGGCCTGCATGTGTTGACGAATTCCGGGTCTATGTACCCCGCTGTCCCAAGAACAGCCTGTGTCGTTTGCCATCTCGCGCCATGGTCGATCAGCCTCGCCAGCCCAAAGTCCGCAAGCTTGGTGTCGTATGACGAGTCCAGCAATATGTTGCTCGGTTTGATGTCGCCGTGCACGATGCACTGCTCCCACTCTCCGTGGAGGTAGCGTAACGCAGAGCCCAGGCCGAGAATGATCTGGTACCTGTTAATTGGAAACATGTAGATGAAATTAACGAAGATATATACAAAGTCCAAATATCCTAAAATCCAATGTAAGCGAAGGGCGTGTATGTTGGTAAAGAAACTACGTAAGTTGCTTTTTCTCATACCTTTGTGGCCAGGTTAACAACCTCTGGGTGCCATAGAGATGCCTGTCGAGGCTACCTTCCCGCATGAGCTCGTAGACGAGCAAGAGCCCCTTGCGGCTGTCGCACCAGCCGATCAGCTGCACGAGGTTTCGGTGCTTGAGCCGGCTTATGATCCTCACTTCAGCTTCGAACTCCTTCCTTCCCTGCACCGAAGACTCATCGGAGAACACCTTTATCGCCACGGTGCGGACCTGGTCACCAACGGTGAGGCGGCCCCGGTAGACACTTCCGAAACCCCCTTGCCCGAGCTTCTGCGCCACGGTGAAGTTGCTCGTCGCAGAAGCCAGCTCACGGTATGGGTATCGCTTTGGGCCGGCGCCGGACACCACACCTCTCTCAAGCTCAGCTCTATCATATTGATCTTCTTCAGAATCGCTGCCACTGGTTTCATTTTGTGACCTTTTCTGTTTTCGCTGCCACATAAGAAACGCCGCGACTGGAAAAACCAACAGAGGCACAAGTACACACACTGGCACTAGTACTCTCGTGGGAAGCCTGGAGCTGGTTGCCGGTTTCTTCTCTTCCAGGGTCGAACTGAACGACCAGGAGAGTACCCGATGCAGCTGATCGACCGACGAGCCGGTTGAGGCAGAGAAGCCCACGGCCACCTTCTCCGGCAGGCTTCCCCTCAGGTCAACGCTCGCGTTGACGTGGTACAAGGTGTCGTCGATTTGGAGTTCGACGGTGAGCATCTTCGTGCCGTTGTCGTAGTTGATCGTGGTGTTCATCGTGAAACCAGACGTCAGGTTCCTGGTTGGCGAGGTCGTGTTCGTGGACGCCACCGAGATGACGGAGTTGACGTCGATGCCGACGTGGTTGCTGCTGATATCTACGGGGTGGCCGTCGTTGTGGGTGTCGAACTCGACCGCCACGACCTGGCCGTCGCCTGTGCCATTAACGCCGGCCGGGAGAAGGCCGAGCCCCTCGCCGCTGCTGTTGGCAGGGACCTTCGATGGGTAGTGCGCGAGGAAGAAGGCCATCCCGTCGCCGCTGTCCTTACCTTCGGCCCGAGTGATCTGGAAGGAGAAGGCAGTGGTGAAGCTGGCCAGCTCGCCGGTGGCGCGGTCCCACAGCGGAACAGGCTGCATGTAGGAGCCCCGGCCGATGCTGCGCGTACTGTTTTGTCGTCGGTCGTTCCTAGTAATGTCAAACATAGGTTTAGAGAAGTGCGCGTCGTACTCGCAACGGATATCCACACCGCAGGGATTGACGTGGTTGGAGAAGTCGAAGGTGAAGGAAAGGGAGGAAGCAAGAGGGGCATGGAGACACAGCATCGTTTGATGGAGGCAAAACAGCATCAAGAGGAGGTGGCGACAGCTCCCTGCGGCCATCGCTGGTGTTTGATGAGAAAGTCGATAATGTCGAGGAACAGGTGCAATATATAGACGATGCTTGAAAGCGAAAGGTGGTTTTTTCGAGTCTGGAATTTGAGTTCATGGTTCGCCATTTTTTTTTCTTCTAGTTTTCTATTGTAAACATGAATTACGTACTCTAAATTGGTTTGGATTTGATAAATCCAGTTCATGATTCAAAGGGTTTACAACGAAAACGGTAACCATACTTGAAAGTACGAAACCGGTCAGCACAATATATTTAATTCGCATTTGTTGGCTTTCGTCACGGCTGAGTAGATTGCAATTTGCAGGCAGAAGACAGCTACAGGCCCAGCAGAGAAAGTCTCTGGCCGTCGGACCAATCCACGGATTACAATTTCGCTGGTAGCCACTGTGCAAAGTACTCTTTTTTTTTTTTTCGAATTTTGGTCAGGAGCTCTGGCAATCACTTAAGAAGAAGAAAGAACAACAGCCGGGCTACAAACGCACACACGGCCACACACCCACGCACACACACGCGCTGCACCCGACCCGTGCGCACCCGGGCGAGACCAAGTCTCGATCCCGGGCGGGCAACAACGCACGCCGGCGCTGCTAGCCAAACGAGCGCAAGCTCGCCCGCGCAAAGTACTCCTTTTTATCGCCAGATCTTATGCAAACCAACAATGTTAAATAAAAAACCGAGATTCGAAGAATTTCGAATTTTTCTCTTTATTGGCTATTACTTGGTAATTTCTTAATTAGAACCAATGAAAATCTATGAATCTTATTTTAAGTAGTGCTTCTATGCGTTCCCTCTCAATACAAGTTGTACAGATCTTGAAGCAAATAAAAAGGTAAGTAATCAGCATCCACCCTTCCTTCACGTTTTTAATATTTGTACAATTTTTTTTTTTAAATAAAAGACATGTAGAAACTCCTATATTAATTGAAGAAAAAAAACAGAAAAAAATACACCGCTTATTCTAGTAAGTATAGATTATAGCGGTTAATCATACATATACAATTGTTACAATTGTTGTATAAGAAATACAACTCTAGCTATTTTCAATCATAACCGTTATAGTTGTATAGCAAATACATATCTATTATTAAATAAAAGCATATGTATTATAGTATCTAGGCACGTAGTTTGTAGAAAATTCGAGTAGTTCTCTATATTGTTAGATGTTCCCATCGATTGGTGATTATGATTTGTTAAGTCCCAATGATTAGATACGCAATCATGGCAGACATCATATAACTTAGTTCAAGTGGCATCATGTCCAGACATTATATAAGGATCATCCTTACATTTCAGCTTACTTGAATCAACTTGATTAATGGTTAATTAGACGCGCAATTCAGCTGTTTGGAAAGTTACTGATATGGTAATAAACTAAAATATACCCTGCTTCTCTGAAATTTCTTAAGACAACTAATGACAAACACAAACTCCGAACGATACGTCAAATGATAATTTACTTTTCATATCAAGCAGTACACGTATCGTGAACTTCTGCAAAATTTCACAAAATGGCATAGGCAATGCTTTTCAAATGATATGTATTGCCAATTGTGGACTATTTTTGTAATAATTTTGTAAAAATAATACGCCGAAAAGAAAAATTACAAAAATGCACCTCCGTCACCAATTAAAATGGCTAAAGAGACTTCGTCGCTATTTGAATTGGTTACATGATCTGTTTTATCGCGGATTGAATTTGGCCGTTGAATTATTTTGTCATAAATTCATTTAGTCGACAAGGCTAAGGTTTCTATCGCCATTTGAATTGGCGACAGATCCTGTTACCAATTCAAATAGCAAAAAAATGTGTATTTTTGTCAAATTTTCTTTCGATGTATTATTTTTACAAAATTATTTAAAAATATATTATTAAAAAAAAAACTCTGCCAATTGTTACCTTCTTGTGGTTGTTCTTTCGCATTTGGTTGTATCTATGCAGTCTTTTTTTTTTTGTCTTTGGAGATAAATACATGCTCTGGCTTGGCAAAATAATTAGTATGCCAGGCTATTCTAAGTCCTCACGCTATGGAATTCAAAGATGCCCTCTGGGATCGAAAAGGATTTTCACATAGTGCCAAATCCCACGGGGCATGTGGAGCTCTCTCTGGAGAACACCTTCGGTGTTGGCCTTGGTAGCACACGAGTGCTCTTACTCAGCCTTGTCAGCATGTACAATCACACGTCCTTGGCGTGTGAGCGCTCCCACTTAGCCTTGACAGCACGCACGCTCCTTAGGTGTCATCACCACCCCTACGTAACGGCTGATGACCGCACCAACATTGATTCCGTGCACCGTGCTACCTCCTCCGTTCATCTCCGTGCTTTTTTTTTTAAGTGTGAGAGACGAAATTCATCTCCGTGCCTAGGAAGTAGAACATTGTGTTATAAAATGTTGTCATTCTCTCATGCCAATCAACAGCACGTCCACAAAGAGACAAGAATGAAAGTATAATCACAAGATTGCAAACACAGTGTATGGGGGAAAACTCTCTCTTTATTATACTGATTTTTCTGTAGAAGGCAATGCCTAATATATAGAAGAAGAAAAAACTCCTGAAGATCAATTCGGATTTATCCACCAATAGATGAGTCCTTCTATACTGAAACATGGATCTATCCATATCATAACACTTGTAACATCCCGAAAATTTTAAAATGGGAAAAATAAAAATTTAAAACCCAAAAATGAAAGCGAATAGGGATTTTAGTTGGAATCACAATTAATGTTAATGTAAGATTTATTATCTCTTCTTCGCTATCTCGAATTTTAATAAAGAACAACTACAATATTGAAATTATTTTTCCAAATGAACAAATTAATAAAATGAGTTTTAAAGACGATCTTAATTTTGAATTTCTAGTCATCCTGAATTTTCTTAAAATCTTGAATTTTGAGACAATCATTTATAATAATTATTTCCTTCTCTTTAAAAATGCAAAACCTAAAATACGTAAAGAAATAAAGTCTGGAAAAATTTGTGTAAACTAAAATTTTTCTCTAATTTATGAATAAAAAGTTTGAACAATTCTTGACTAAGTGTTTGAGCTATGTCTGTTCACTGAATAAATGAGTTACTCCCTCCGGTTTGGTAATATCCCTCCGGTTTGGTAATATCTGTCGTTTTGGACATAGTGATGATCAAACTTCCGAAACTTTGATTATCGATATATTTTTAAATATTTAAATTGGATACATGAAAATTATATGTGTAGATTTGTCTCGAGAAGTACTTTCATAATATTATAATTTTATTGGGTTTTATAAATATATTATAGTAAAAATTAGCGGTCAAAGTTGTGTTTTGAAGACCGTATCGATGTCCAAAACGACAGATATTACCAAACCGGAGGGAGTAGTTCACTAACTAAAACTAATAGGACCATCAATTACCTTGACCCCACCAGTCGGTCTACCTCTCTCAGCCTTCGTCTTCCTCCCACATCGACCTAACCAACCGAGCCAGCCAAACCCCACTGCCGTAGTTTCGTCCTCCTCTGTCTCCACTCTCCAGTTAAGCCACGCTGCAACCCACACGTCTCCATGCATGAGCTCGCTACTCCTGTGCTCGCCACGAAGCTGTCAACGTGGCTCTTTCTGCTTCCACGGCCGGCTTTACCACCACCTTATCCTCCTCTCGGTGCGGCTCCGCCTTCGTCGTCCATTTAAGCCAGCCTGACCTCACTGGTTCCCCATAGCTTCTCCAGACCTTGCTCCCTAGAACCTCTTCACTACCGCACAAGGCCCAAATTTGGGACACCATTGCTCCTAGCTAGGCTCCGGTCAACTTTTCCACCGCCGGCCACCACAGATGAACTCCCTGCTCCACCGTGCCATTCTTCAATTCCTTGCTCTAGGAGCATCATCACCCATCACTAATCAACATCCCCAAATCAATTTGAGCATCCCCTCATTGAGTCGATCCAGCACCGAGCTCTCTGTTGCGTCGTCGCCCATCACCATTGCACGCTGATACAACTCACTTAAGCGTCGGCCGTCACCTCCTGTGGCCTCAGTGGAGTCCCCAGGTTCCCATGTCAGTGGTCGCTTGCTCCTCCTTGCGCCTGCCTTGCCGCCGGCCAAGGCATGCCCGAGCGCCACCATGGAGCGACCGAGCTGAAGCTCTTCTCTTTTCTCATTCCTCTGACCAGTGCCCCCCAACAACCGAAAGTATTAAGTAGTAAGCTCTATTTCTTTCTCTGATGGATGACCCACACTAATGTTAAGTCAACATTTCTAACCTATTCAGGACTGGTTTTGCGAGGTGAAATAACTTGGCAACTCTTTTCTTATTTTCTTTACTTTATATAACGTCTAGATTACAAGGAAACAAAGCCGAATCAAACTCCTAGCCAAAACTGAAACATTCTGAACTTGCTATAGACTCTGTTCTTTATCCGATAACCTATTCAGGAAACATACGTAGTAGCAAAATAAACAAAATACAGAGCAACTTACTATGACCCTGAGACTTGAACCTAAGGACATACTTATTCCTAATCAAATACTAAGATCACCTCGAATACAACTAGATTAACTCAACAGACAGGTGGGGCCGCCAGCATAATATATAGAAGCATCACTAGCTGATGGGCGTTTATAAGTTACAGATGTTATGTTGAAAGATGCCCTGTGTGCTACTGTTCCATGCGTATGGGTGCTATGTAGTTATTCAGATTTGGCCACTTACTTAGACCAACTAGTTTGAGCGTATAATTAACATCTAATTCCCCAGTTCATTATGTAGAGATCAATTTAATAAGCTTAATTAGCTTAATCTCTAGACTTGAATTCTATTCTGTCTGGAAGGTCTCATTATATTCAGATGTATTCAACTGGGTTGGCTGTGAAAGGAGAGGCTAGCTTCTTTAGTAGGCAAGGAATGTAGAGAACTTCTGCCGCAGCCAGTAGTTTTTCTAATCTCATCTCAGGATTTCTTCTTTCACTGTCTCGATGCGAAATGAAAAAAGCTTTCCTCGTGGACGAAGTTCGGCTACCGCAACCAAGTCGGATGCTTTAATAGTAGGGATGGAACTGGTACGGATATTTTTCGACCGACCGACCGAATTGATTTGGATGATGATTTGGATAGTTTCACAGATATTCAGTTGATTTCTCGGATAAGGATATGGATACAGATAATTTACACGGATACGGATATGGAACATTGATTATCCGATGGATACGGAATATCCGAGTTTTTGTTCGGATAATATCCGAATATGACATACGGATATTATCCAAATAACACGTTTCAGAATAACACATTAACAATTTAACATGTTTCACTGTTTCAGAGACTGGTGTCTGCATTGGATGACAAGATATAATGTGTTCATATGTGCTAGATGCTACTTTGGAGATATTTGGGTAAAGGTGGTACAGAAATTGGCAAGTGACGTTTCATATGTGCTAGATGTTAATTTGGAGATATTTGGGTAAAGGTGGTACAGAAATTGGCAAGTGGCGTTTCAGGAGGGCTACTTAGGATTCAGCAGCATATGCTAACTGCAAATCATTTGGTTCAATTATTGCAATGGGGTACATTGTTACTCACAGAGTCACATGTATGACAAGCTAGGGATAAAAAGGCAAAAAAAAAAGACATACAAATATATTTTTTTTGGAATTTTGAATTTAAATTTGGACCGATTTTGAAAAAAAAACTGAAATTGGATTTTAAAATATCCAACTAATATTATTCGTATCCATGTTGATTCCTATCCGTATTCGATCTGTATTCGTAACCGATATTATCCTGTATAATTTGTATTCGATTATGTATTCGACACTATTCGTATTCGATTTTATATTCGATAAAAAATACGGATACGGATATGAATAGAACGATATTCGACCGTATCCGATCCGATCACATCTCTATTTAATAGGCATACATGACTAGGTAGGGCCATCCAGTCATGAATCGACTGTTCAATCATCAAATAAAAGGTAGGAAAGGAAGACCCTTGAATAATTCCTATTGATTCTAAAGTTTAGCTTAAATAAGTCTGACTAGTTGAATTAACCAAACACCGAAACATTAAAGTTGTATTTGATTAAACTTAAAACAATCTCCGTCCCAAATATACCCACATGCATAAGGATCCTCGAGTGAATTGATAACCTGAAAATAAAAATAAGGTCTGCATGCTACTATGGTAATGTCCAGGATTCTGATCTAAAATGTCACACCAAAAATTGAAATAACCTTTAGTTTGATTTGAACTAAGTTTGCACATAATATTACTTTTAGTGCAATTGAATTAGAATATAAGTTAAGGCACAAAAATAAGTATTAACACAAGTAAAATCTGTATTTTAAATACCCCATAGTTTAGTACTAGTTAATCTTGCAAAATATTTAATGTTTAGTTTAGTATAAGACCCAATTCCTTAATAGCTTTGCTTTCCATGTATAAGAGTTAAAATATAAAGAACCTCCACAAACGAATGCTAAATCATGTAGAACTAATCTCAAAACATTCCTAAAGTCAAGACCATATTAATCGATAAAAAGATCTAATTTAAATTAAGTTCATAATAATTTTCACCCTACATATAAACTAAAGTAACTTTCTCAAATGAAAGAGAAATTATGTAAAATTAGTTTCAAGACTTTTCTGAGACTAAAACCTGCTAATGCTTGAAAAATAGTTAGATAATCTTATAAGATGTTATCGCAACCATAGAACGAAAATTGAACCGTTATAGCGTAAACTTTAGAAACACTTCAGCCTTTATGATAACCCAAAAAAGATCTCATCCAAATAAGAATTATAGGAAGAACAACCTATAATTACTCTTTGGTATATAGACTACCGTATTCTAAAAAATATCTTAATTACATCTTGCTTTGCATCTGAATCCTGTTAGAGCAATAACCCTCAGTGTTATGGTTATCGACAACGCATGTTATGGATAGTTAAGCATCAAATAATCTTTAGGTAAAGTAATAATTTCATAAGAATCATCTAAAAACCATGTTGGTTTTGCCAGTAAGCCCCCTTTTAATACTTAAAGGTCAGTACTACCAGAGCTCTAGAACGGTATTACCGAAGGACGATAATATCGCGATCTGAGAATCGGTACTGCCAGAAAATTATAGTACCTTAACTAATGTTTTAATTCTATTAATCTAAACAATCTTAGCTTTTTGAAATTGTAAAATAAGAATAAACAATTCACAAAAATGAAGGGAATATGCCCGAGAGGCAATAATAAATTGTTTATTATCATATTCCATGTTTATAATAGATGTTTATTTCTCATGCTAAAATTGTATTAATCGGAAACGTTAATACATGTGTGTTTAATAAACAAAAGGGTTCCTAGTAAAGCCTCTTTTTAAACTAGCTCGTTGATTAACTGATGATCAAGGTTTCCTGATCATGAACATTGGATGTTGTTAATAACGGGGTCATGTCATTAGAAGAATGATGTGATGAACATACACCCAAGTTGGTATAGCAAATACGATCAAGTCATTTAGTTTGTTGCTGTATCAAACACATACGAAATAGCTCTTTTCCTTAGACCATGAGATGATGTCAATCACTAACTCCGGAAGAGTACTTTGATGACATCAAACGTCACTCCGTAACACGGTGACTATAAAGATGGATTTGGGTACTATGAAAGTATTAGTTGAGGCTCATGCATCAAGAGTGGGATTTGTCCATCCAGATGACGGAGAGATATACTCTGGGCCCTCTCGGTGATATCACATTGACATCGCTTGCAAGCACGTGACTAGGTCACAAGAATGTCATATCACGGAACGAGTAAAGAGTACTTGTTGGTAACGGGATCGAACTAGGTATAGTTGATACTGTTGATCGGATCCCGGACAAGTAAAATATCGTGAGACAAAAGGAATTGGTTATGTCGTTTCTGGTTTACGCGATCACTAGTTCATCGTTGAGTGAATGGGAGTCATTATGGATCTCTAGATCCCGCTGATGATTATTGATCTGAGAGGTGTCTCAATCATGTCCATTTTATTCACGAACCGTAGGGTAACACACTTAAGGTTCATCGATGCATTTGAGTGCATACGAAACACCGGAGAAAAATATGGACTGATCTGAGGGACTGTTTCGAGTATCGCCGGAATAGTTTCGGGATATCGGAATAGTTAAAGGGGGTATATGTTAATGTTTGTTAATTAAAAGAATTAACAAATATTAAAATATCTGAAATAAAAATGTTTATTTATTTATGGGAGAAAACCCTTTCATTTCTTGAGTGGGGTTTTAATGGAAACCAAAGTGGGTTGTTTTAAAGTGAGTGGAGAGATCACTCACATGAAGAGAGGAGGGCAAGGGCACCCCATGCGCCGGCCACCCCTTGGGGTTCTCCTCCTCCTCCTCCTATAAAAGGGAGGAGGAGCTCCTCTCTTGGTTGTTCATCCATTTGACCCTTTGGTTGGTCCATTCTCCCTCCTCCTGGCGATCCGTTTTATTTGTGGCTTATGCGGCGCCGCTGAAAGTATTTCTCCACCACCACCACCACTAAGTCAGTAGTGTTGTTGGAGTTTTCCGAGATCCTCTACTTCGCTGCCCACCGAACGAGGATTGGAGGTCATCGTTGATCCGCACGTGTGACCAAGTGCGGGCGCCGCCGTTTGTGGCGCTCATCTTCGCGACTTCAAGTCGGGAGTGTACCTCTACATCAACCACGTTTGTTTGCGGGAACGTTATTCCCGCTTTTGGTCTACGAGGGTGAGTCCTTCTGAAACCGTTTACTTGCATCTCCTAGATTTGATCTTGGTGTTTGGTTACAATCGTAGGAAAATTTTTGTTTTCCATGCTTCGAAACCCTTGATGGTATCGAGCCGTGTCTATGCGTAGATGTTTTGTACGGTTTAAAACACATGTGGATGTGGGCGTTGATGATCATGTTATTGCATACTTTCGTGTATTTTGGATCATGGTGGCATAGTGGGATTTGAAGCGGCCCGGACTAACCTTACATGTCCTCGCACATGAGACTTGTTCCACGCTCGACATGCAACTAGTATTGCATAAGTGGCTTTGCGGGTGTCTGTTTCTCCTACTATAGTCATGATCTAATTTACAACGGTTTGCTAATAATGTTTTTATCACCGTTGTGGTTCTTGTTCGTAGGTAAGAACAGTTTTTCCTAGAAAGCCCAAAACCACGTAAAATATGCAAAAATAAATTAGAGGCGTCTAACTTGTTTTTGCAGGGCGTGTGATGTGATATGGTCATTGATACAAAGATTGTTGTATGAAATGAAATTTATTGTAAATTTAAACAACCGGCAGGAGCCATTTGGTTGTTTTTCTTTTATGGTCTGCGTGCTAAGTATATGTCCATGTGATATATTGTAATGGAGGAAGACAATCAAGATGGCAGCATCATGGACCTTGGTGCCATGCCGGTGGAATGATGGAGATCATACCATGTCGCACAAGATGGAGATCAAGTCTTTGAAAGGACCATATCATATCACTTTATTCATGCATGTGATGTTAATCCTTTTATGCATCTTATTTTGCTTGATTATGATCACGTAGATAGCACTATAAGATGATCCCTCCAAATTAATATCAAGATAATAATGTGTTCTTCCATAGTATGCACCGTTAAGAAAGTTCGTCGTTTCGAAGCACCACGTGATGATCGGGTGTGATAGACTCTACGTTCGCATACAACGGGTGTAAGCCAGATTTACACACGCAAATACTTTGGTTCTACTTGGCGAGCCTAGCATGTACAGACATGGCCTCGGAACACGAACCGAAAGGTAAAGCATGAGTCATATGGATGATATGATAAACATATTGATGCTCGCCTTTGAAACTATGCCGTCTCTCGTGATGATCGGTTTCGGTATAGTGAATTTGGTTCATGTAATCACTAAAGACAACTAGAGGGATGTTGTTTTTAAGTGGGAGTTCTCGTAGTAATTTTGAATTAACATTGAACTTAATCTATTATGAACTTAGTCTAAATAACTTTGCAAATACGTTGTAGATGGCACCCCTACTTTCAATTTCAACTCGTTCATGGAGAAAGAGAAACTAACCACCAATGGTAGCAACTTTACCAATCGGGCCCTTAACTGAGGATTCTCCTCACGCTGCTCAAAGGAGCTATGTGCTAGAAGCGCCGCTGGGTGCCCCTTGTGATGATGCCCCGAGGAGGAGAAAAATGTTTTCTTGACTCGAAAGGAGGACCACAGTTTAGTTCAATGCGGCATTTTGTATGGCCTTGAGCCTGAGCTGCAACGTTTGAGCACAATGCTTTTGATACAATGAGAGAGTTGAAAATGATCTTCGACACCCATGCCGCATGATGAGAGTTATGAAGCTTGAAAAGTTCTTTAGCTGCACGATGGAGGAAAACAGCTCCGTTAGTGAGCACGTACTCAAAATGTCTGGGTATGCCGATAAACTCATAGCTTTGGGAATAACGATCCCCATTGAGCTAGGAATTCATCGTGTTCTCGATCTCTGCCACCAAGCTACAAGAGCTTTGTGATGAACTACAACATGCGAGGGCATGAAGAAGTCTCTCCCGAGCTTCACAATGCTGAAAACTGCTGAAGTGGAGATCAAGAAGGAACATCAAGTGTTGATGGTCCAAAAGACTATCGATTTCAAGAAGAAAGGCAAGGCTAAGGGAAACTTCAAGAAGAAAGGCAAGTCTGTTGCCACATCGAGAAGAAGACCAAGGCTGGCCCTAAGTCGACATCTTGAATGTTTTTTATGCAAGGGCACTTTGAGCCTTTGGAGCGCAAGCGCCCAAAATATCTGGCTGATAAGAAGGATGGGAAAGTGAGCAAAGGTATATATGATATACATGTTATTGATGTGTACCTTACTAGTACTCGCAGTAGTACCTGGGTATTTGATACCGGTTCGGTTGCTAACATATGTAACTCGAAACAGGAGCTAAGGAATAAGCGACAACTAGCAAGGGATGAGGTAATGATGCGCGTCGGCAATGGATCAAAAGTTGATGTGATCGCCGTCGGGACGCTACCTATCCAATTACCATCAGGATTAGTTATAAACCTAAATATTTGTTATTTAGTGCCTGCGTTGAGCATGAACATCATATTTAGATCTTGTTTAATGCGAGACGGTTATTCATTCAAGTCTGAGAACAATGGTTGTTCAATTTATATGAATAATATCTTTTATGGTCATGCACCTGAAAAGAATGGTTTATTTATTTTGAATCTTGATAATAGTACACATGTTCATAATGTGAATGCCAAAAGAATTAAGTTGAATGATGATATTCTTTGCATATATGTGGCATTGCCGCTTATGTCATATTGGTGTTAAACGCATGAAGAAGCTCCATTCTCGATGGACTACTAGAATCACTTGATTATGAATCATTTGAGACATGTGAACCATGCCTCATGGGCAAGATGACTAGAACCCGTTTTCGGTACAATGGAGCGGGCAACCGACTTATTGGAAATCATACATACCGATGTGTGTGGTCCAATGAGTGTGTCGGTAGCGTGGTGGATATCGTTACCGTTACTTTCACGGATGATTTGAGTAGATATGGATATATTTACTTAATGAAACACAAGTCTGAAACATTTGAAAAGTTCAAAGAATTTCAGAGTGAAGTAGAAAATCATCGTAATGTAAAGATCAAATTTCTACGATCCGATCGTGGAGGAGAGTATCTTAGTTACGAGTTTGGCACACACATGAGACAATGTGGAATAATTTCACAACTCACTCCTGCTGGAACACCACAAGTGTAATGGTGTATCCGGGTCGTAATCGTACTTTATAGGATATGGTTCGATCTATGATGTCCATTACAGATTTTCCACTTTAATTTTGGGGTCATTCACTATAAACATATTCATTCACTTTAAATAGGGCACCATCTAAATCCGTTGAAACGACACCGTATGAATTATGGTTTGGCAACAAACCTAAGCTGTCATTTCTAAAAGTTTGGGGATGCGATGTTTATGTGAAGAAACTTCAACCTGATAAACTCGAACCCAAAGCGGAAAAATGCGTCTTCATAGGATACCCTAAAGAAACAATTGGGTACACCTTCTATCACAGATCCGAGGGCAAGGTTTTCGTTGCTAAGAATGGATCCTTTTTGGAGAAAGAGTTTCTCTCGAAAGGTGTGAGTAGTAGGAAGGTAGAACTCGACGAGGTTGTTGAACCTTCTCTTCATGGAATGGCAAGTGCAGCAGCGCCGGAAGTTGTTTCGGAGTTGACTTCACCAAATGAAGAGGGAACTAATGATAAGGATCATGAAACTCCGAAAGAGAGCACTACCGCACCTCGCAGGTCAACAAGAGCGCATAATGCTCCTGACTTTTATGTTCCTACTATGAATGTCATGGTAGTTGAGAATGATGACCCTGCGACGTATGATGAAGCGATGATGAGCCCAGATTCCGACAAATGGCTAGAAGCCATGAAATCCGAAATGGGATCCATGTATGAAAACCAAGTATGGACTTTGGTGGACCTACCCAATGACCGTAAGGCCGTTGAGAACAAATGGATTTTCAAAAAGAAAATAGACGCTGATGGTAATGTGACCGTCTATAAAGCTCGACTTGTCGCAAAGGGTTTTCGACAAATTCAAGGAGTTGACTACGATGAGACTTTCTCACCCGTAGCGATGCTAAAGTCTGTAAGGATAATGTTAGCAATTGCTGCATTTTTCGATTATGAAATCTGGCAGATGGATGTAAAAACTGCGTTCCTTAATGGAAACATTGAGGAAGAGTTGTATATGATACAACCCAAAGGTTTTGTTAATCCTAAGGATGCTGATAAGGTATGCAAACTTCAGCGATCCATTTATGGACTGAAGCAAGCATCACGAAGTTGGAATCTCCGTTTTGATGAGGTAATCAAAGGTTTTGGATTTATCCAAACTTACGGAGAATCTTGTGTTTACAAGAAAGTGAGTGGGAGCTCTATAGCATTTCTGATATTATATGTGGATGACATATTGTTGATTGGAAATGATATAGAACTTTTGAAAAGTGTAAAAAATTACTTAAACAGTAAGTTTTCAATAAAGGACCTTGGTGAAGCGGCATATATTTTAGGCATCAAAATCTATAGAGATAGATCGAGACGCTTGATTGGGCTATCGCAAAGTACATATCTTGACAAGATTCTAAAGAAGTTTAGAATGGACGAAAGTAAGAAAGGGTTCTTACCTATGATGCAAGGCAAGACGTTGAGTAAGACTCAGAGTCCAGCTACAGCAGAAGATAGAGAAGTAATGAATAAGATTCCCTATGCTTCAGCCATAGGCTCTATCATGTATGCTATGTTGTGTACAAGACCAGATGTGGCACATGCTTTTAGTTTGACTAGCAGATACCGATCGATCCAGGTTTTGAACACTGGGCGGCGGTCAAGAATATCTTTAAGTACTTAAGAAGAACTAAGGATATGTTTCTCATATATGGTGGTGAAGAAGAGCTCGTCGCAAAATGTTACGTCGACGCTTAGCTTTGACAGATCCGGATGACTCTAAGTCTCAATCCGGGTACATTTTTGAAATGAATGGAGGAAGCGATGGTGGAGAAGTTCCAAGCAATCTGTGGTGGCGGGATCTTCAACAGAGGCGGAATATATTGCTTTGCTTGAAGCGGCCACGAGAAGCGGTTTGGATGAAGATGTTCATATCCGAACTAGGTGTGGTTCCGAGTGCGTTGGACCCGATGATTATCTATTGTGACAACAATGGTGCCATAGCCAATGCTAAAGAACCAAGGTCACACAAGAATTCCAAGCATATTAAGCGCGGTTTCACTCCATCCGTGAACATGTCAAGGATGGTGATATAAAGATTTGCAAAGTACACACGGATCTGAATGTGGCGGACTCGTTGACTAAAGCTCTCCCAAAGGGCAAAACATGATCAACACGAGAATTCAATGGGTGTTAGAATCATCACAATGTAATCTAGATTATTGACTCTAGTGCAAGTGGGAGGCGAAGGGAATATGCCCGAGAGGCAATAATAAATTGTTTATTATCATATTCCATGTTTATAATAGATGTTTATTTCTCATGCTAAAATTGTATTAATCGGAAGCGTTAATACATGTGTGTTTAATAAACAAAAGGGTTCCTAGTAAAGCCTCTTTTTAAACTAGCTCGTTGATTAAGCGATGATCAAGGTTTCACGATCATGAACATTGGATGTTGTTAATAACGGGGTCATGTCATTAGAAGAATGATGTGATGAACATACACCCAAGTTGGTATAGCAAATACGATCAAGTCATTTAGTTTGTTGCTTTGTATTAAACACATACGAAATAGCTCTTTTCATTAGACCATGAGATGATGTCACTCACTAACTCCGGAAGAGTACTTTGATGACATCACCCGTCACTCCGGAACACGGTGACTATAACGATGGATTTGGGTACTATGCCAGTATTAGTTGAGGCTCATGCATCAAGAGTGGGATTTGTCCATCCAGATGACGGAGAGATATACTCTGGGCCCTCTCGGTGATATCACATTGACATCGCTTGCAAGCACGTGACTAGGTCACAAGAATGTCATATCACGGAACGAGTAAAGAGTACTTGTTGGTAACGGGATCGAACTAGGTATAGTTGATACTGATGATCGAATCCCGGACAAGTAAAATATCGTGAGACAAAAGGAATTGGTTATGTCGTTTCTGGTTTACGCGATCACTAGTTCATCGTTGAGTGAATGGGAGTCATTATGGATCTCCAGATCCGTGATGATTATTGATCTCGAGAGGTGTCTCAATCATGTCCATTTTATTCACGAACCGTAGGGTGACACACTTAAGGTTCATCGATGCATTTGAGTGGATCTGAAACAGGAGAAAAATATGGACAAGATCAGGAATTTGTTTCGAGTATCGCCGGAATAGTTTCGGGATATCGGAATAGTTAAAGGGGGTATATTGTGACACCTCGGAGTGTCGTAACCTTATTATTGAGCATGATAAGGTTAAATACAGTATGAGATGTGGAAATAAGGTTAAGATCATAAGGATCGGGGGTTAATAACGTTTCCGGGCCGTTTCCGGGCCGTTTTCGGGGTTTTGGGCCTTCCCGGGGGAGTTTTGGGCCTTGGTGGGCTTTGGTGGGATGGATTAGGACTCCGTAACGGACTAGGATTGGGTTGAGGGCTGTTAAAAGGGGCTCCCCCTGCCCCCTTGCGCCCCCACCTCAGCCCCTTGCGCCCCCCACCTCCCCCTCTTGCGCCCCTCTCCTCCCTCCCCCTCCCCTAAGCCCTAGCCCCCAAAACCGTGCGCACCCCCCTCCCTTTCCTCCACCTCCACACCACCTCCCCTCCACCCCTTGCTGCCCTAGGGTGGCCTCCCCCCCCCTGCACCTTGTGGAGTCATCCCGTGGAGCGAGGAGCGAGGAGCAAGGAGCGAGGAGCGAGGAGCGTGGAAGCGAGGCGGTCGCGAGGAGATTCGCGGAGATTGATTGGAGTTTTGCGCTTGGGCAAAGGTATGATCTTGGGGATCCTTGGGGATGATCTAGGTACTGTTATTAGGGTGTTTATCAAGTTTTAGATCAATTGGAGGCGCTGGTTTGAAGTAATTTGGGTTAGATCTAAACTTGTCCACGTTTCTGTTTTCGGGCAGATTGAGCAGTCGAACTAGGGTTCGAGTTTCCGTCGATTTAGAATCCGAATCAGACCGTACGGACTTCTAGGAAGTTGTAGATAATTTAATTATCTTTCCGTGGACGTAAAGCACGTTAATTTCCGATCAGCCGTTTGAAAGTTATGGCTGTTTTACCGAGCGCCTAAAAATCTGTGACGTAACTGGAACAGATTGTGGTAATCTGTAGATTAAACAATTTTAGAGTCCGAATCAGTCTTTCCCTATAACTAGAAAAAGTTGGGAAATTTCCTAAGCTTCGCGACGGTGTACTCGTTTATTCGATTTGGAGTCCCAGAACTCAAGTTATGCCTTTTGCAAGGCTGCTGTTCCGGGACAGAACCTCTGTTTTTAGGTTTTGCGAGTAGTTGGCAATGTCGGGTTAGATGGGGCGTGTGTACTGTTTTGAGGTTATGATTGTGAGTGTGTGATGCCTATGTGCAGGTGGTGTGACCCCGGGAGTTCCCTCTTCTTCCCGCCAATCCGTTGCACGTGGTTGAGGCAAGTGTGTTGTGATGGATAGCAAGTTGTAGGTTGCATGTTGAAATTAGATGGGATTGCCTACATGATATATGTCCACTTGCCATGTGTTAATGAATGATATGATATGATGAGCATGTTTAACATATTATGATGCCATGTGTTAATATGTGAATTAAATATGATAATTGGCATGGTTGCATGCATGTCATGAGATAGGGCGAGGGCGGTGAGAAAGTCTTAACTAGTCAGGCAAGGTCGGTGAGAAAGTTATGACTAATCCGGAACGCCATTGAGTAAGTCCTATGTCGTGATTCCATCCACGTGGTGTTTGGAAGCGAGTAGGCACCCTCCATCTTCGGGATGGAAGGGAGGAAAGGGTGCACACCGACGGGTGTGTACTTCCCATACCGGTATGAGGTTCCAGAGGGTCGAGAGCAATGCATTACATCGCATACAAATTGATGATGATATTGATAAGTATTCATGAATGAGATGTTATACATGCTGAAAGATGTTATTGACTTGTTGTTATGCTTGTTGTCCATTGCAGTATGCTTGCTGAGTTTTCGAACTCACCCTTGTGTTTTCTTGTTGTTTTAGGTACCATGAGAACGGCATGCGGGAAAGGGGAATAGTCACACTCTCACACGTTGCTTCACCTTAATGTTTCCCCAAGTCAATTCATTTAGTTGGATAATAAATTGCGTGTGATGGCCTTTAAATTAAGTCTTAGCTTGGTTAATGAGAGTTCTATTGTTTGTTTGACACTTGGAACTTTAAGAGCTTGATGTTAGTCTTTTTATTGTCGTTAAGACTTTATTTATTGCTGTTTAGATGTTTCTCTTATTGCCATATAATGCTATATTGTTGCTGTTTCTTAAATTCATGATAAAACAAAGGAGGTGCTGCCGAAATCTCGGTTTTTAGTCTATGCACCTTTGCTGGAATTTGATGTTAAATGTGGTATTTAGATGTTGTTTAGCTTATGTTTGGTAACATTCAGGCATAGTAAATGCCGGGTGTTATTCTGATTGGTATCGAGCGGTCGTAGGTCCTTGGAATGTGAATTTTCGATTGTCATGCTATAGGGTACAACTAAAATGTGATGTGGAATAACTTAGAAACATGGCTTAGGTTCTAACTAAAACCTTGTTATAGGATAGCAACGTTAAAACTTGTAAAAGTGGTATAACTAATCTAAAATCTGACACACTTGGTTGCACAAGAGGATGGGTTTTGGTTCATCAATGCATCGCTTGATTATGTGATAAGGAATATGCTTATGATGATGTTTGATCTATGATCTTGATTGTGTGCTTTGGTGTTTGGGTGGTTGTCTGTCTAGCAGCCATGCCGAGGTAGAGGCCGTGGGGCCGTGGCGTGGAGGCCAGGCGAGGCTCCCAGGAGTTGAGGAGTGCATTCTTTGAGGGTAGCGTTTCGCTTAATGCTCGTGGGCCGGCTCGGGAGGAGCTTCCGGTGTGCGATCGGGGCGAGGGTGCCCGCCGCTAATGAAGATTTAGTCCAGGCTCTGCGGAAGGAGATTCGGGAGCTGCGCCCGGCGGTGCGGGCAGCCCTGCTGTTGTGCCTCCCCTGCGATGGCCCTGTTGTTGCCCCGCTGCACCGGGCCGAGGATGAGTCTCGGGAGTGGATGTCCCTCCGTCTTGACACTTTCGGCCAGGCGAGCACGCCGATCCGGTCTGCAGATTGGCTGCGGTACATGGAGAGGCGATTTGAGGTCCTAGAGTTGACCTCGGTTCAGAGGACTCGCTTTGTGGCTTTTTAATTTGAAGGGCCAAGGCGATATCTGGTGGGAGGGTCCTGGCCGCTAGAACCCCGATCTGGGTCCGATCACACAGGAGGACTTTGTGGCTCGCTTCGAGCCAAGTTCCACCTGCAGTCTTTCCTTGAGAGGATGGAGCTTACTCGACCACTCTTTCCCGAGGAAAGAGGTCGGTGGCAGTATGAGAAGGAGTTCAACGGCGTGGTGCGCTTACGTCTGCATGTGGCGGTAAACGATCGGGAGAAAGCTAGGAGGTTCCGTAGGGGCCTCAACCAGGAGTTCAGAGTTGTCATGGGGGCGGCTGTCCTCGTGACTTCGCTCTGTGGTGGAGCAAGCGAAGGGCATGGAGCTCGAGTTGGAGCTCTCCGGGACAAGCGAACCGGGAGGTTCAGGGTTCCTGCGGCCCGGCGGGGCCGAAGAGGACCTTTGGTGGAGGAGGTGGGTCCTCTCGGCCACCCACCTTCAAGAAGTTCAAGGAGGGACAGGGCTCCCCTCGAGGGGCTAAGATGGGGTCGCCCCGATGCGTCTTCTTCGCGAGCGATCGTTAGCCCCGTCTGTGCGGCAGGGCATGAAGTGTTTCAAGTGCGGTGGCGAGCACCGTGCTTGAGTGTGGTTGGTGGGAGTTGCAACCACTGTGGCAAGCCCGGCCATATGGGGCGAGTCTGCCGGATGAACCCGGTAGCATCATCAAGTGGGAGACGGTGCCTTCTCCTCCCACTCCAGCCGGGCGTCTTCTAGAGGATCGGTGCACATGATGGCGGCTCCTGTTTCTCATCCACCCTTTGCGTGGCGCCACCACGGCGTCTTGGTGCCCGCAGCCGTCTGCTCCTCCTCGATTGCCTCCTCCGCCCCAGCCTTGATGGGGCATCACCGAGTCGGGGCTCATACGTCCGGCGCCACCAGAGTGCACGCTTTGCCGACCGCCGAGTCGGTAGGGCATCCAGAGGTGGTTTCGTGTACTCGCTCGTGGATTCCGTTGATGCCTTTGTTCTATTTGATTCGGAGCATCCTATTCTTTTGTGTCATCGGAGTTTGCTAGTAGAGCTAAGTTGGGAGTTCAGCGGATTTCTCGAGTCCGTGTTAGTCGATTCTCCTGGGGTTTGATTGCTAGTTCTTTGGTTTGCCCTGGTTGCACCATTGCCATTGATGATGAGGTTTTCTTTGCCAATCTCATGGTGATCCGATTGGCTCCTTTTGATGTCATTTTGGGCATGGATTGGCTGCATCGATGCAGTGCTAAGATCTGTTGTTTACGGAAGACAGTTTCCTTGCGAGGCCCGTCGTGAAGAGTTGACCTTCGTGGTGGTATACCCTCCGGTTCCGTCTTTGCTTTGACTAGTTTGTTTTCTGGTCGGCGATTGAGGCTATTGGGTTTCCTCATGACTTTGTCGAGAAACCATCTTCTTCGATTTCCATTGAGGAGATTTACGTAGTGAAGGAGTTCGTTGATGTGTTCCCTGACGAGTTGCCTGGTCTACCTCCTGTGAGGAAGGTGGAGTTTCGTATTGATCTTGCTCCGGGCACTCGACCTATTTCTATCTCTCCATACCGCTTGGCTTGACCTTTTCAAGACGAGTTGAAGAAGCAGTTGGAGGATCTGTTGGCCAAAGGCTTCATTCGGCGTAGCGTATCGCCATGGGGAGCACCCGTCCTCTTCGTCTCGAAGAAGGATGGAAGTTGGCGTATGTGCATTGATTATCGTGCTCTTAACCAAGTGACAGTCAAAAACAAGTATCCTTTGCCTCGCATCGAGGATCTGTTTGACCAAGCGAAGGAGCAAAGGTGTTCTCCAAAATTGATCTTGATCGGGGTATAATCGGATCCGTGTGAGGAGCAGGACATTGAGAAGACTGCTTTCTCCACTAGGTATGGGCATTATGAATTTAAAGTTATGTCTTTTGGACTAACTAATGCTCCTATTTGTCTTTATGGAGGCGATGAACAGTATGCTACACAAGTACCTTGATGAGTTTGTGGTAGTGTTCATCGATGACATTCTGATTTACTCTAAATCGGAAGAGGAGCATGAGCGACACTTGAGGCTTGTCTTTGAGTACCCTGAGGAGAATCAATTCTTTGCTAAGCTGAAAAAGTGCGAGTTACGGATTTGAAGTGGGTTTTCTTGGCCACATCATCAATCCAGAGGGCATATCGGTAGATCCTAGCAAAGTCTCGGCGATTTTGGATTGGAAGAGGCCTTCCAATGTCAAAGAGGTGCGTAGTTTCCTTGGGTTGGCTGGATACTATCGGCGTTTTGTGCGAGATTTCTCTATCATTGCCAAGCCACTTTCTGGCCCGACTCGAGAAGGGGATGAAGTTCCAGTGGATCGCAGAGTGTGAGCACACGGCTTCTGCACTTTGAAGGAGAAGTTAGTGATTTGCTCTGTTCTTACCCTTCAGAGCAGGAAGCGCTTCACTGTTTATTCGATGCTTCTCGGTTGGGACTTGGTTGTGTGCTCATGCAAAATGGCAAGGTGATTGCTTATGCTTCGAGGCGGCTGAAAAAGCATGAGCGTAACTATCCCACCCATGATCTTGAGCTAGCCGTGGTGTTTGCATTGAAGATATGGAGGCATTATTTGTACTGGCGAATCTTGTGATATTTTTATCGATCACAAGAGCCTCAAGTACATCTTTACTCGTAAAGATTTGAACTTGAGGCAGAGGAGGTGGCTAGAATTGATAAAGGATTATGACCTCACTATCCGGTATCATCCGGAAGGCAAATGTGGTGGCCGACGCTCTCGATCGCAAGACAATGCCCCCTGTTGTTGATTGTCTTGTTGCTGATTTTGAGCGGTTGGGAGTCTCCTCTTGCTTTGCCGGGACCGTGCAAGCTGAAACTCAATTGATTCTTGAGTCGGCGATTCCCGGCGTGTCAGCGGGAGGCACAAGAAGATGATCGTTTGCTCCAGCAGTGAAGAAACGCCTTGAGGATGGCAAGTCGGGAGACTTTACCGTTGATGATGCGGGAGTTTTGAGGTTTCAGGGCCGTCTGTGCGTGCCCGTAAATCTCAAGTGAAAGAAGACATTCTCGAGAAGCTCATCGCACCCGTGCACGGTCCATCTGGAGAGACCAAGATGTACGAGGGACTTGAAGAAGAATTTACGGTGGAAAAGGATGAGAGTGGATATTGCCAAGTTTGTGGCGTCTTGTGGGATTTGCCGGAAGATCAAAGGCGAGCATAAAGCGTCCGCCGGCTGTTGCAGCCATTGGAGGTTCTGTGTGGCCATGGGATGACATCTCCATGGATTTCGTGGTTGGTCTACCTCGTTCTCCACGAGGAAGGATCTTTGTTTGGGTTGTGGTGGACCGTCTCGGCAAGTCGGCGCATTTCATTCCCATCCGCACGACCAATTCAGCGGCGAGTTGGCTCCCATCTATGTGCGGGAGATTGTGAGATTGCATGGTGTACCCAAGACCATTATCTCTGATCGGGATGCGAAGTTCGTCTCCAAGTTCGGGAGAGTTTGCAGAGTGCTTTGGGTACGCAGCTTTGCCTTAGTACCGCTTTTCACCCTCAGACGGATGGGCGATCTGAGCGTACCATCCAAACTTTGGAGGACATGCTCGGGGCATGTGTGATGGCTTGGAAGGGTAGCTGGAAGACCATTTGCCCCTTGCAGAGTTTGCTTACAATAACAGCTATCATTCCAAAGATCCTGGCCGCTTCCTTATGAGGTCTTTGTATGGCGGAAGTGCAGATCGCCGCTTTGTTGGGATGCTTTGTGGCGAGAGAGCTATTCTTGGGCCGGATTGGGTTCAGCAGATCGTTGATCGCGTGTCGGAGGTTCGGCAAAACCTTCTCGCAAAGACAGAGCGCATGTAAGAGCTATCTTTGATGTGAGGCGGCGAGATTTGGAGTTTGAGGTGGGCGATAAGCGTACTCTTGCAGTATCTCCCACCAAGGGTGTGGTGCGTTTTGGCACCAAAGGAAAGCTTCGACCCAAGGTATGTTGGGCCTTTTCCTATCCTCGCCGTGTTGGCGGGTTGGCCTATCGCCTAGAGCTACAGGAATCCATGCAAGGTGTGCATGATGTGTTCCATGTCTCGATGTTGAGGAAATACTTGCACGATCCGGAGTTGGTGGTTCCATTGGAACCAGGAGTGCTTCAGCAGGACCTCACCTTCGAGTCCCGTCCTGTGGAAATTCTGGGACGTCGAGCGAGTGATGAAGAACAGGGCGCTTAAGTTTGTCAAGGTCCTGTGGTCACATCAGACCGAGAGAGAAGCGACTTGGGAGCTGGAATCTCGCATGCGCGAAGTATCGAGCTGTTCGCCTCAGGTATGTGATGTGAAAATTCGTCCTTTTGGTTTCTTTGGGTTTTCGTGTTGGTGCGTTTAGATTCGAGGTCGAATCCTGTTGAAGGGGGGAAGAATGTGACACCTCGGAGTGTCGTAACCTTATTATTGAGCATGATAAGGTTAAATACAGTATGAGATGTGGAAATAAGGTTAAGATCATAAGGATCGGGGGTTAATAACGTTTCGGGCCGTTTCGGGCCGTTTTGGTTTTGGGCCTTCCCAGAGTTTTGGGCCTTGGTGGGCTTTGGTGGGATGGATTAGGACTCCGTAACGGACTAGGATTGGGTTGAGGGCTGTTAAAGGGGCTCCCCTGCCCCCTTGCGCCCCACCTCAGCCCCTTGCGCCCCACCTCCCCTCTTGCGCCCCTCTCCTCCCTCCCCTCCCTAAGCCCTAGCCCCCCAAAACCGTCGCACCCCTCCCTTTCCTCCACCTCCACACCACCTCCCTCCACCCCTTGCTGCCCTAGGGTGGCCTCCCCACCCTGCACCTTGTGGAGTCATCCCGTGGAGCGAGGAGCGAGGAGCAAGGAGCGAGGAGCGAGGAACGTGGAGCGAGGAGCGATTCGCGAGGAGATTCGCGGAGATTGATTGGAGTTTTGCGCTTGGGCAAAGGTATGATCTTGGGGATCCTTGGGGATGATCTAGGTACTGTTATTAGGGTGTTTATCAAGTTTTTAGATCAATTGGAGGCGCTGGTTTGAAGTAATTTGGGTTAGATCTAAACTTGTCCACGTTTCTGTTTTCGGGCAGATTGAGCAGTCGAACTAGGGTTCGAGTTTCCGTCGATTTAGAATCCGAATCAGACCGTACGGACTTCTAGGAAGTTGTAGATAATTTAATTATCTTTCCGTGGACGTAAAGCACGTTAATTTCCGATCAGCCGTTTGAAAGTTATGGCTGTTTTACCGAGCGCCTAAAAATCTGTGACGTAACTGGAACAGATTGTGGTAATCTGTAGATTAAACAATTTTAGAGTCCGAATCAGTCTTTCCCTATAACTAGAAAAAGTTGGGAAATTTCCTAAGCTTCGCGACGGTGTACTCGTTTATTCGATTTGGAGTCCCAGAACTCAAGTTATGCCTTTTGCAAGGCTGCTGTTCCGCCGACAGAACCTCTGTTTTTAGGTTTTGCGAGTAGTTGGCAATGTCGGGTTAGATGGGGCGTGTGTACTGTTTTGAGGTTATGATTGTGAGTGTGTGATGCCTATGTGCAGGTGGTGTGACCCCGGGAGTTCCCTCTTCTTCCCGCCAATCCGTTGCACGTGGTTGAGGCAAGTGTGTTGTGATGGATAGCAAGTTGTAGGTTGCATGTTGAAATTAGATGGGATTGCCTACATGATATATGTCCACTTGCCATGTGTTAATGAATGATATGATATGATGAGCATGTTTAACATATTATGATGCCATGTGTTAATATGTGAATTAAATATGATAATTGGCATGGTTGCATGCATGTCATGAGATAGGGCGAGGGCGGTGAGAAAGTCTTAACTAGTCCGGCAAGGTCGGTGAGAAAGTTATGACTAATCCGAACGCCATTGAGTAAGTCCTATGTCGTGATTCCATCCACGTGGTGTTTGGAAGCGAGTAGGCACCCTCCATCTTCGGGATGGAAGGGAGGAAAGGGTGCACACCGACGGGTGTGTACTTCCCATACCGGTATGAGGTTCCAGAGGGTCAGGAGCAATGCATTACATAGCATACAAATTGATGATGATATTGATAAGTATTCATGAATGAGATGTTATACATGCAGAAAGATGTTATTGACTTGTTGTTATGCTTGTTGTCCATTGCGGTATGCTTGCCGAGTTTTCGAACTCACCCTTGTGTTTTCTTGTTGTTTTAGGTACCATGAGAACGGCATGCGGGAAAGGGGAATAGTCACACTCTCACACGTTGCTTCACCTTAATGTTTCCCCAAGTCAATTCATTTAGTTGGATAATAAATTGCGTGTGATGGCCTTTAAATTAAGTCTTAGCTTGGTTAATGAGAGTTCTATTGTTTGTTTGACACTTGGAACTTTAAGAGCTTGATGTTAGTCTTTTATTGTCGTTAAGACTTTATTTATTGCTGTTTAGATGTTTCTCTTATTGCCATATAATGCTATATTGTTGCTGTTTCTTAAATTCATGATAAAACAAAGGAGGTGCTGCCGAAATCTCGGTTTTTAGTCTATGCACCTTTGCTGGAATTTGATGTTAAATGTGGTATTTAGATGTTGTTTAGCTTATGTTTGGTAACATTCAGGCATAGTAAATGCCGGGGTGTTACATATATGTTAATGTTTGTTAATTAAAAGAATTAACAAATATTAAAATATCTGAAATAAAAATGTTTATTTATTTATGGGAGAAAACCCTTTCATTTCTTGAGTGGGGTTTTAATGGAAACCAAAGTGGGTTGTTTTAAAGTGAGTGGAGAGATCACTCACATGAAGAGAGGGAGGGCAAGGGGCACCCCCCCATGCGCCGGCCACCCCTTGGGGTTCTCCTCCTCCTCCTCCTATAAAAGGGAGGGAGGAGCTCCTCTCTTGGTTGTTCATCCATTTGACCCTTTGGTTGGTCCATTCTCCCTCCTCCTGCTGATCCGTTTTTCGAGCTGTGGCTTATGCGCGGTTGCTGAAATTATTTCTCCACCACCACCACCACTAAGCTGTAGTGTTGTTGGAGTTTTCCGGGGATCCTCTACTTCCGCTGCCCCGCTGGAACGAGGGATTGGAGGTCATCGTTGATCCGTACGTGTGACCAAATACAGAGGCGCTGCCGTTTGTGGCGCTCATCTTCGCGACTTCGAAGTCGGGAGTGTACCTCTACATCAACCACGTTTGTTTGCGGGAACGTTATTCCCGCTTTTGGTCTACGAGGGTGAGTCCTTCTGAAACCGTTTACTTGCATCTCCTAGATTTGATCTTGGTGTTTGGTTACAATCGTAGGAAAATTTTTGTTTTCCATGCTTCGAAACCCTTCAAAAAAGTGAGTAATGGTGTAGCTTAGACCATTAGTAAGAGATATAGATGAAAAGACAAATTATAAGACAACTCTAACCTTAAAACATCCTTGCTTTGTACGATGGATTTCTATTTGATTTTTCTATATGTATTCTTTTTGCCATATTGGAGTTTACCTTATTGGAGTTTGTTATTCACTATGTTCTCGTGGAACGACGGGTCACGGGTAGAACCTGATATCATAAACGCTATTATCAACGGACCTGACTTAGAACTCGATAACGACTCTGACTACTCCAAGCTATGACTTTGACTTTGCCGACTACAACGAATAGCAAGGCAAGCCCCTTTGATCATATTGATCCTACATGTTCAAAAATTCTTTTGTCAAATTTTCCATGCATGCTCTATGTTTTATAAAATGTTATTTTGGGGCATGGTAGGTATCACCCTCATTATGGTATTTCCTTAATTAATCTTGCCATGTGAACCTTGATAACCCTAGACAATGGATAGACAATGTAAGATGGGTATATTCATTTATTATATGCGTACGCTTAGCCATGCTTTAGATTGGGATACGAACATATGGTTTACTGTTCATAATGAACTTAAATATTTGATATATTGGATTAAATGTTGAACATGATGAACTCTATTTATGAACATATTGGAATATTATGATTGTTAATGTTTTCTTTTTCTAGAAATAAAACTATGATTTTGACGCAGGCGATTATTGGCAATAGCCAGAAGTGCAATTAATAAGCACGTAGATAGGGGGAGATTTATCACTCGGGTCAATTGAGGACTAAACGTAGTGTTGTATGATCCAAGAAATTACCGTACATCCACAAATGCTGTATGGGACAGCCTTAACCTATTAAGTTATTTGGAACTAGCTTTGCACATTGGAAGGCTAAAGTAGCACAAGCAGTAAATCCTGTCGAGTTTGCTTGTAAGGGGCTGCCACATGTGACTTGTGGGTGAATGCATACGGGTGCAGCGGTCTACGCCTGGCTATGGAGAGAAACTATTGATGTTTATTGAGCTCAAGAGATATTTATGATTTATGTGATTGTTGTTCCTACCACCATAGTAAGGATTAACATCACCGGGCTAGTGCAAAGCAAGGTTTGAATAATGTAACGGTTCCGTTATGAACTCTTTGCGGCACACCAAAGGAAGTGTGTTAACTATCGATTGCAAAAAGATAGAACATATCTTGTGGGTAAAGCTGTACAACTCTGTAGAGTCAAGACTAATCGATTAGCCGCACTCATGGTCATGAACACTTGGTAAACTAACACTAGTTAGATAACTTTTTATATTTTCATAAGATGAATTGAAACTTAAAATTTGATAATAGAGAAACTACCCCACAGATGAATCAATGCTTGTCATGTGTTGATAAGATTGAGTACAGCTGTTGTGCCATGGGTTGGCAACACAGTGAATTTTGTGCCATGTGTTGGCAAAAGAATGGGTTTTGTGCCATGTGTTAGCATTGAATGATTTGATTCTCACATTCATGGAGGAACTGTGAGTGTTATCTTTATGTTTACATACTAGTTATTTTATATACTTGTCAAATTGCTTTTATTCAATTTTGCTTTCAATCTATTATTCATTCTTTACAAAATAATTTAGCATTATGCAAAATAACCGTGATAGCCATCCTGTTGAATCAACTTGCATATATCATAGGTTTTGCAAACACTTCAAGTCTTGTTGAGTACGCAACGTACTCACCCTTGCTATCGTTTTTTTTAGGTTGAAAAATAGAATATCTCGAAGGGTCATACTTTGACTCTAGTTACGGGATAATGATGATGATTTTATCTAGAGTTTCTTCCGCTGTATATTACTCTGAATTGTAAGATTATCTTGTACAAATAACTTCCGTGGTAATAATAACAATATTTTGTATGGTTGTGATCTCAATTTGTGTATGTGCATGCTAGCTACTAATGCAGGGACTAGCATGGGAAACACATTAGAACCTTTCTTTTTATGGTACACTGTATCATAGAAGGAAGGATCTTCACAACACTCCCCCTTAGGCAAATACCGCGTAATTCACATGTCTCATTAAAAACTCCTCCCAAAACCCATGTGAAAAAAGGATAGAGAAAAGAATACATTGCACTCGCACTCCGTGTTGCATTAGTTGCCTCATAAAAAACCATTATGTGAGAAACTTCAGAAAAACTCACTAACGGAACAAGGACAAAACTCATAATCTTTAGGATATAAATTATGATCTTCAGGATGATGCAAAAGGGGTTAGGTTCAAGAATTTACTCCCCTTGAACTCTACAAATCTCTAAGTCACCTCATGCTAATACCATTAACACACCTTTTGAAAGTAGATTTTGGTAAAGATTTTATGAATAAATCTGCTAGATTTTTACATAACTTAGTTTACATTATTTTTTACCTTACCATTCTTCTAGAGTTCGTTAGTACAGGAAAATTTAGGGGCAATATACTTTATGATAATACTCTTTACATAATGTAAGTACAACCTCCATTAGGTTGATCCATTAAGTTGGTTTTGGTGATTAATGACAAATCCTAATATGAGACTAATGTTTAGGTAATTACTATTTTCGTCTCATCAAGGATGATTGGTGATCACTGACAAATCTAATTTTTATTGAGACTAACATATTTATTGAGCTTACGTTTAGTAGCCTCACATTTGGATGGAAAATCCAAGGTATGCATTGTATCAATGTTCATTATTTTATTGCATACTTAGGATTTAAGTTGAAGTATGAATTTCTGCACTACTTTAACCAAAAACTGTGTATCATATTTCCCAATCCATATATTACATGGATGCACACATTTAGGGGGAGTTCACACTCTAAACTTAATGTTTCATTGCATTGATCTATTTCTCATTACCACATATAAAGGATCAAGACATTGAAACTAAATCTTTGAGTATATATTTAACACGCCTAGTTGTAGTTGTAACACCCCGGCATCTAGTATGCCCGAATGCTACCAAACATAGACTAAACATCAACTAAATACCATAAATGAAGACAAATTTCAGCAAAAGCACAAATGCTAAACACCGAAATTTCGGTAGCATTTCCTTTGTTTTATCATGATTGAACAATAGCAATATCATAGCAAAATATTTCATAACATAAGACATCTAAAGCAGCAATATATAATGGGTAAAACATCATCATAAACAATTAAACCAAAACCAACCACACAAACATCTATATCTAAGCAAAGAGGATCAATAGCACATTAAAATTATCCCATACACCTAGTTCAGGGCACTATTATTATGATCATGACTCAAGGTTGGTAAATGTGACTGGAACTACGTGAAGATGTGTAGCTAATGCCCTTTCCCACATGCCGGTGTCATGGCACCTAAAAAAAACAACATAAACACAAGCGTGAGTTCATCACTCAGCAAGTATATTGCAATGGTACAAACAAAAACAATTACATGGCTACAACAACTCACATCATGTATATCATCTCATTCATGTTCCACAAATCATTATCATCATCATTATGTATGCAATGCGATGAGATGCGATGCTCATATCTCCTTGGAAACTCATACCGGTATGGTTGAGTACACACCCGTCGGTGTGCACCCTCTCCCCCCTTCCATCCTGAAGATGGAGGGTGCCTACTCCTCGCTTCCCCACACCGCGGTGGATGGAATCACGATGTAGGACTTACTCATTGGCTCTCCAGATTAGTCATAACTTTCTCACCGACCTTTCCCGGACTAGTTATGACTTTCTCACAGCCCGGGCCATGTAACATGCCATTTATGCAAATATGCCAACATCATAATTAACTTGTACATTAACACATGGCATCATAACATAGTAAACATACTCATCATATCATTGGCAATCATTAAAGCATGGCAAGTGATCATATCATATAATCCATTTTCATCTAGTCTCAACAAGTAACCTACAAATCGCTATCCATTACAATACACTTGCCTCCACCACGGGCGACGGATTGGCGAGAAGTAGAAGGCACTCCCGGGGGCACACCACCTGCACATAGGTACCACACACTCACAATCATTTCCTCAAAACAGTACGCAAAACCTCATCTACCCCGACATTGCCAACTAATCACAAAACCCGAAAACAGAGGTTCTGTCCCGTCGGGACAGCAGCCTTCCAAAAGGCATAACTCGGGTTCTATGACTCCGAATCAATTAAACGAGCACATCTTCGCGTAGCTTAGTAAATTTCCTAGCTTTTTCTAAGTATAAGAAAAAACTGATTCGGAATCTAAAGTTGTTTAATCTACAAAATACCGTGATCTGTTCCAATCACGTCACAGATTTTAATACGCTCGGTAAAATGATCATAACTTTCAAACGGCTAGGCGGAATTGGACGTTCTTTATACCCACGGAAAGATATTGAAATTACCTACAACTTCTTCAACATCCGTACGACCAAATTCCGAATCTAAATTGACGAAAACCCAAACCCTAGGTCGACTGCTCATGCTGCCCGAAACAGAGAACGTGGCAACTTCTAGATTTCATCTAATCTAATCAATTCCAGCACCACCAATTGATCTAAAAACATGATAATAATCCTTAGAACAGTACCTAGACCAACCCCAAGGAGTCCCATGGCCATACCTTCGCCCGACGCACGAAAACCCAATAGATCTCCTCCCGGTTCGCGCGATCTCTTTACTCGCTCCAAATCCACCGGATCTCCTCGTCGCGGAGCGCTCCAATGGATGGATCTATGAGGTGTTGAGGTGGAGAGGCTACCATAGGGCAGCAAGGGGTGGAGGAGAGGTGGTGGAGAGGTGGGGAGCAAAGGGGGCGCACGGCAAGCAAGGGGAGGAGGAAGGGGCGGCTAGGGCAAGCAAGAGGAGGTGGGGGGGCGCACCAACAGGAGGTGGGGTGCATAAAGGACAGGGGGAGGCCCCCAAATAGGATTCCCACTCCTAAATGGACTCAAACTCTTCCCCACCAAGGCCCACGATCCTTTCCCCTAGGCCCAAACTCCCCCGGAAAGGCCCAAACTCCCGGAAACGGCCCGGAAACACAAATAAACCTCATAGCGTATGGTTTCAACCTCCAATTTCATATTTCATAATGTTTTTGACCTCATCATGCACATTAAATAAGGTTACGACACTCCGTGGTGTCACATTCTCCCCTCCTTCAACAGGATTCGACCTCGAATCCAAGACATGCCACTACGCCAAACCAACAACACACGGAGATCTAATCTTCGCGGTTCAAACCTGAAGAAAAGAGCTTTGGGCAAAACTCGCCTCCTTGAGACTTCAACTCCCAGGTCGCTTCTCTAAATAAAACCACTGGAATTTACACTGATCGAGACTCGATGACAGGACGCCTAGGTTCGGAGACCAACAGCTTTAACGATAACTCGCAATCAAAACTTACGAGAACTTTACTCAACATTGAAACACAAAGTACTAACACATGGTCTCAGCACGACCCCAAGCTATAAGATAAATCCTCAAACAACCCACAAAAGAAAACGGTCTCACACTCCTCATTCCCTGCATTCCTTGGCACTGAAGTGCCCGATCCCTTTAACTAATGCTACTCTCCAGAAGATCACGGTACCAACCTCCCTTCTGTGGTTCCTTGTACTCAAAACGACGCGAAACAGGAGAGATACAACGCTCAAATATTACCACCAGAAGGAACAACCTACTTTATATCCAGGGTCCTTAAGACTCGCGCAACAGAAACGACCGAACGTTCCTCTGCGGTTGACACAACTCGCTCATTGCCCAACGACAAAAAGATCCAATACACTTCAAAAGGAAAAGCGATTACTAGCAACCACCAAGTGGTCCACCAAAAATTTAATCAAACCTACCGAGGAACACCTCAACGACACAATTCTCCAAGAAGGTTTGCATTGAGTCATACACAACCTTCCACTCAAAGGACCACGACAAAGGGTACAATCATTGAGTGAGCTCAACCATGAACCATCAACCTAATTGATCCACACATTACAACTCAAACCCCAAAGCGCTAAAAGCCACTTTGGAAAGAATTAGGCAGCAACCCAAGAGTACTCATTTTAATTTCCTATGCTAAGACGCAAAGGAAACGCAAATCTCCTTCATCACAACCAACACCAAAAATTATTCATTCTTATCTTTTCATACTAGAAAGCAAGGGAAATCTCGTTTCATGACATGAATGCACATTCTTCAAGAGCACTCCGGAATAGTCATATCTCCATATATGACTTTCTCACCGACCTGGCTCAACGACTCTTTTATCATTTAACATCTATAAACAATGTCTTGTTTACTTTTCACCATTCATTCATTATGTAACAACACTACCGAATAGTCACTCACAAGACAACTTCATCCGCTGTATGACATAAATAAAACTTGAATAGCATCGAGGATTGCGCTAGTTCATATAAACTATGACGGTAGCATAGTTAACAATAGGGCATCACATCGTCTCAGAACCCACCAATGATAGAAAGCTAAACTCACAAAACATCGCGTTTTAACCAAAATCAATATTTTGAAAAAAGACATCGGCTCCAAAGTTAAACATCTGCACAAACAACCGCCATAAATTTTATCAAAAGAGAGGGAAACTCAATCCCAAAAGAAAACTCTTCACTAACCAAATTCAATAATGAAACATTCATAAAAACCACCTTTTTGAAGCACTTGCAAACACCACTCACTTTTTTTTTTCAAATAACTCCAACTCTAGCCAAAAAGAGTTACAAATTAAATCTCGACAATTTCCAACACAACCCACTAAGACCTTCTGCTTCCTTTAAAATTTTCTCCAAAGATGATTCAGTGCGAATGTAACACCCCGACATCTAGTATGCCCGAATGCTACCAAACATAGACTAAACATCAACTAAATACCATACATGAAGACAAATTTCAGCAAAGGCACAAATGCTAAACATCGAAATTTCGGCAGCATCTCCTTTGTTTTATCATGATTTGAACAATAGCAATATCATAGCAAAATATTTCATAACATAAGACATCTAAAGCAGCAATATAGAATGGATAAAACATAATCATAAACAATTAAACCAAAACCAACCACACAAACATCTATAGCTAAGCAAAGAGGATCAACAGCACATTAAAATTATTCCATACACCTAGTTCAGGGCACTATTATTATGATCATGACTCAAGGTTGGTAAATGTGACTAGAACTACGTGAAGATGTGTAGCTAATGCCCTTTCCCACATGCCGGTGTCATGGTACCTAAAAAAACAACATAAACATAAGCGTGAGTTCATCACTCAACAAGTATATTGCAATGGTACAAACAAAAATAATTACATGGCTACAACAACTCACATCATGTATATCATCTCATTCATGTTCACAAATCATTATCATCATCATTATGTATGCAATGCGATGCGATGCGATGCGATGCTCATATCTCCTTGGAAACTCATACCGGTATGGTTGAGTACACACCCGTCGGTGTGCACCCTCTCCCCCCTTCCATCCCGAAGATGGAGGGTGCCTACTCCTCGCTTCCCGGCCCACACCGCGATGGATGGAATCACGATGTAGGACTTACTCATTGGCTCTCCGGAATAGTCATAACTTTCTCACCGACCTTCACGGACTAGTTATGACTTTCTCACCGCCCGGGCCATGTATCTTGCCATGTATGCAAATATGCCAACATCATGAATAACTTGTACATTAACACATGGCATCATCATGGATAACTTGTACATTAACACATGGCATCATCACATAATAAACATATTCATCATATCAATGGCAAACATTAAAGCATGGCATGTGAACATATCATATATTCACATTTCAATCTCAATCAATCAAACAAACTACAACCCGCTACCCATTCCAATACACTTGCCTCCACCACGGGCGACGGATTGGCGAGAAGTAGAAGGCACTCCCGGGGTCGCACCACCTGCACATAGGGACCACACACTCACAATCATGTCCACAAAACAGTACGCAAACCCTCTTCTACCCCGACATCACCAACTACTCGCAAAACCCAAAAACAGAGGTTCTGTCTCGTCGGGACAACAGCATTCCAAAAGGCATAACTCGGGTTGTAAGACTCTGAATCAATTAAGAGTACATCCTCGCGTAGCTTAGGAAATTTCCCAACTTTTTCTAAGTATATGGAAACGCTGATTCGGACTCTAAAGTTGTTTAATCTACAAAATACCGTGATCTGTTCCAATCACGTCACAGATTTTAACACGCTCGGTAAAACAACCATAACTTTCAAACGGTTGGGCGGAATTGGACGTTCTTTATACCCACGGAAAGATATTGAAATTACCTACAACTTATTCAACAGCCGTACAACCAAATTCCGAATCTAAATTGGCGAAAACCCAAACCCTATGTCGACTGCTCATGCTGCCCGAAACAGAGAACGTGGCAACTTCTAGATCTAATCCAATCTACTCAATTCTAGCACCACCAATTGATCTAAAAACTTGATAATCACCCTTAGAACAGTACCTAGACCAACCTCATGTATTCCCATGGCCATACCTTCTCCCAACGCATGAAAACCCAATGGATCTCCTCCCGGTTCGCGCGATCTCCTTCCTCGCTCCAAATCCACCGAATCTCGTCGTCGCGGAGCTCTCCAATGGATGGATCTTCGGGTTGGTGAGGTGGAGAACTCCCCTAGGGGCAGCAAGGGAGGTGGAGAGGTGGTGGAGGGGTGGTGGCGCAATGGGAGGGGGCGGCTAGGGGTGGCGGCTAGGGAGGAGGTGGGGGAGGCGCACAAGGGGAGGAGAGGCGTGTGGGGGGCGGCTAGGGCAGGGAGGGGCGCACCAAGCCCTCCTTGGCCAGGTTCCCCCCCTGGGCCATACCCCTTCCACTAAAGCCCATGGCTCATCCCCCCTTAGGCCCAAACTCCCTCGGAAAGGCCCAAACTCCCAAAAACGGCCCGGAAACGCGTTAAAACAGCAAGACGTAAAGTTTTCAACCTCCATATTCACATCTTATAATGTTTTGCCCTCAAACTTCATATTTTATAAGATTACGACCTTCTGTAGTGTCACATTCTCCCCCCCTTAAACAGGATTCGACCTCGAATCCGAATAACGCCAAAATCAACAACAAGTTCCCCAAGGGACAAAAGACTTCTTTGCAACATAAAACATTCACACAGAGACTAAAACCGGAACAAAGGACAAGCGAGTTGTCAAAACCAACACTAGCGAAAAAATATTAATTTAGCTCAACAGAGTGCAACCTCTCACGGTTCCATCTTCACTTCAATTCCCAAACAGAAACTGCGTTTCAACCACAAAGGGCTCCATCAACCCAAAACGCCCAAAACCTCACGACAAACACTTCACACTACTATCATAACCAACCTGACTAGCACACTTCAATAAACTCAACATGACACAATCAAAGAGAGTCACAATTCTTTTAACGACCTCTCTACATTCTCGAAAATTTCCATCGAGGGGAATAACTCATTAAGGCACACTTGCCCTTCCGATACACGATCATGCTAACATTTCATTCCATCCTCTCCCAGGCAAGACTCAAACCCAAAAACAACTAGTTAAGACAATTGCTCACGGCAGGACAATTATCACCGAATTACCGTCAACTTCACTTCCACCATCGCTACTCTTAATAAAGGTTAAACCCATACATCATCAACCTCCATCACAAACCACTCTTATACCACTAAGGTTCGACACCTAGCCCCAAGCTAGGATCGTAAAACCTTACCAGACCACAATTGGTTCCTTTCTTAAGAGGGTCTCGCCCTCACACAAAAGCACTTAGTTATCAAGCCCAAGTGCACACATATTTTGCATATTCAACCATAAACCAAGAACATTTATATCCTCACTCCCACCTATAGAGCAAGAGAAGTACAATTCTTTTGAACCCAAGTGGACTACACATGACAACTCAAACCCAAAGCGTTAACACCCATTTTGGAAAGAATTCGGCAACAACCAAAGAGCATTCATTTTAACTTCCTGAGCCAAGACGCAAAGGAAACACAAATCTCCTACACCAAAACCAACATACCAGAAATTCTTCATTCTTTCAAACTAGAAAGAAATGGACATCTCGATCCATGACATGAATGCAACCTTTTCAAGAGCACTCCGGATTAGTCATATATCCATCTATGACTTTCTCACCGACCTGGCTCAACGACTCCTTTATGATTAGTTATGCATAAACAATATCTCGTTTTCCTTTTTACCATTCATTCATCATGTAACAACTATACCGAAAAGTCATTCACCAAAAGACTTCTTCCTCTGTATCACAAGACTAAAACTCGAATAACATCGAGGATTGCGCTAAGTCATATAAACTATGACGGCAGCATAGTTAACAGTAAGGCACCACATCATATCAGAACCCACCAACGATAGATAGCTAAACTTGCAAAACATCGCATTTTAACCAAAATCAACATTTTGGAAAAGAACATCGACTCCAAAGTCAAACATCTGTACACACAACCGCCACATATTTTTCTCCAAAGAAAGGGAAACTCATATCCCAAAAGAGAACACTTTGCTAACAACATCACCGATGAAACATCCATAAAAACCACCTTTTAGAGCACTTGCAAACACCACACACGGTATGCAAATAAATCCAACTCCAGTCAAAAAGAGTTACAAATTAAATCTCAAGAGTTTCCAACACAACCCACTATGTCCATCTGCTTCCATAAAAATTTATTCCAAAGATAATTCAGTGCGAACGCGAAGGGGCGCGATCCACTCAAGAACTTTTGGGTGTAAATCCATACTCATAGTACAACCTAAACAAGTTAGCCAAATCCAAAGGTTGGCATTAATCACTACGAGTTTTAGGGAAACTCTAAAGCACAACACAAGGAATACCTCGACCGAAGGCATTCAACCAAAATGGCAAACAACCACACCAGTTCAAAAGGTTTTCTTTTAAACACCAGCTCAACATGAATCCCACCATAACTTGTATTCCACTACACTTCCCATTTAAGCATTCAATAATCACTATTTACTCATCAAGAGAGTCCAACCGGATTTAACAAAATTTACATAGCAATTTATTTCTCTAGTTACCATTCCCAACACTTTTAATTAAGGTTTAAGATGCTTATCACAAAGGCACCCAACCAAGACTACATTGACATCCCCACGGATCACCAAATCATATAACAACATATTCTATATTTCCAACATAGTACTTCAACAGCTACTTGAGCATGGTTAACCTATCAATTTTATTTCATCCATACTTCAACATCTTGACAATTAAAACTTGTTCAATCAATAAAATGATTTCAACAAATAAGTATTATCTCTACAAGATAAAATTTGTGCGTATGATTCTAGGATATACATTCATCAAGCATAAAATCCTACATCATGCTAATTATCCATGGTCTACTCCATCACAGCATGTTACAATAACCTCCATTTTTACCAAGGATTTTCAACAGTTAATCTAAACAATTACCACCACTACTAAGTCGTCAATATCATTAAATAAGCAAAATCATAAGGACGACTGCAATGTTTTTAATTACTCTATTCATATATCATAACCAATTGTCACTACATAACATACTCCAACTATTAGAATACATTTAATAAGTTAGACCTACACAATGTTCTTAAAACAACAACAAAACCTATACTTTCCCAATTGACATCGGTACTAGCCTTTATAGGAACACATACGCATACTTCCAAATATACTAATGGTTTGCAACAACATAGAAAGCAACTCTAATCAACTACCAAGTTAAGGTCACAAGCCAGCATGATTAAATTTCTCTATTAACACATTATATTAGAACATCTTTAAACAACCAGCAAGGTTTCTTTAACAATCTCAGTAGTTTACATCACCTTAATGTTCTAACTATGCATCAGGGTTTACAACTTTAAACATTATCGAGGGTCACAAGCACTTTCAAAGCAAGGCAACAGATTCTAAGCATGTACATTAACACATTTAATCATTCTCGCTATAGAGTAATCTACAACACTAGAAGTTCATTTAATCTTAAGCTAAGCACAAATATTACATTTAACTAATTCAACTCACCAATTAACTTAAGAACAAATCATTTCCATAAACCACATTGTTACATACTACATGACATGCTAAACAACCATTTTCACTTTTGACAAACAGGATGCAACTCCACTTTTAAAGATAACCACAACTCAAGAACCAGAATAAACACCGATAGACAATTTCTCCTTTTCCAGGCAAGGAAGAAAATAAAACTCCAACAGAAATGCAGGAGAGCTCAACTCTCAAGTTCCCAAATTTCCCCACAAAACTCTTCAAGAAATCTCAAGATCTATACTTCCAAGAAGGAAGAAGGATCCACTAGGGAAAACCAAATGTTCAACCAAACCTTTTCCGATAAAGATTCAAAACTTAGCTCCACCCAACCTAAGGTCGGCACTAGGAGAACTTCAACTCTTTTCTTAGATAGGGAGGACAACAACCACATATGTTTCCTCCCTAAGACAATCCACAATAACCAGCAAAACCGGGTGTCAAAGCAAAAGGCGACTAAAAAGGCGCACAAATTCCTCTTCTTCGTCTTCACCCAAGGAAGACAAAACCAAGAAACACCGAAGGGACTCTCCGCGAAACATCCAATTCCAAACACTTTTCTTTTGATTTCAATTACTAAAATCAAGAAAAACACCCAAAACCGACCGTCAGAACGGTAAAGATCATACGAAGGAATCCACCACCAAACTCTTCTATTTAACTCCAGTAAACTACCCGATCTAAGACAGAAAGGATAAGCACTCTTCTCCTACAGCGGTTAATAGTTCTTCGGTGATGGCGCTAACCGGCCACACCGTCAAACCTCACCCTTACTATGAAATAAGAGAGGTGGCCGAAACCCTTCGGCACCAAAACCCCACTTTATCACAACAACAAAAACAATTCAATCATTTATCTCATTGACATAGCAACATGCATTAACAAATGAAGCGTTCAACATCATAGCTTAAATACAACATTTAAGCATAAAGAAACGATACACATACCCTTTCCTACTGTGCATCCATTGTGTGTCAAATTTTAGATTAGTTATACCACTTTTGAAAGTTTTAATGTTGCTATCCTATAACAAAATTTTAGTTGAAAACTAAGCCATGTTTCTAAGTTATTCCACAACAAATTTTAGTTGTACCCTATAGCACGACACTAAAAAAAATACACATTCCAAGGACCTACAGCCCGCTCTGATACCAACTGTAACACCCCGGCATCTAGTATGCCCGAATGCTACCAAACATAGACTAAACATCAACTAAATACCATACATGAAGACAAATTTCAGCAAAGGCACAAATGCTAAACACCGAAATTTCGGCAGCATCTCCTTTGTTTTATCATGATTTGAACAATAACAATATCATAGCAAAATATTTCATAACATAAGACATCTAAAGCAGCAATATATAATGGATAAAACATCATCATAAACAATTAAACCAAAACCAACCACACAAACATCTATAGCTAAGCAAAGAGGATCAACAGCACATTAAAATTATTTCATACACCCAGTTCAGGGCACTATTATTATGATCATGACTCAAGGTTGGTAAATGTGACTGGAACTACGTGAAGATGTGTAGCTAATGCCCTTTCCCACATTCCGGTGTCATGGTACCTAAAAAAAACAACATAAACACAAGCGTGAGTTCATCACTCAGTAAGTATATTGCAATGGTACAAACAAAAACAATTACATGGCTACAACAACTCACATCATGTATATCATCTCATTCATGTTCCCAAATCATTATCATCATCATTATGTATGCAATGCGATGCGATGCGATGCTCATATCTCCTTGGAAACTCATACCGGTATGGTTGAGTACACACCCGTCGGTGTGCACCCTCTCCCCCCTTCCATCCCGAAGATGGAGGGTGCCTACTCCTCGCTTCCCGGCCCACACCGCGGTGGATGGAATCACGATGTAGGACTTACTCATTGGCTCTCCGGAATAGTCATAACTTTCTCACCGACCTTCACGGACTAGTTATGACTTTCTCACCGCCCGGGCCATGTATCTTGCCATGTATGCAAATATGCCAACATCATGAATAACTTGTACATTAACACATGGCATCATCATGGATAACTTGTACATTAACACATGGCATCATCACATAATAAACATATTCATCATATCAATGGCAAACATTAAAGCATGGCATGTGAACATATCATATATTCACATTTCAATCTCAATCAATCAAACAAACTACAACCCGCTACCCATTCCAATACACTTGCCTCCACCACGGGCGACGGATTGGCGAGAAGTAGAAGGCACTCCCGGGGTCGCACCACCTGCACATAGGGACCACACACTCACAATCATGTCCACAAAACAGTACGCAAACCCTCTTCTACCCCGACATCACCAACTACTCGCAAAACCCAAAAACAAAGGTTCTGTCCCGTCGGGACAGCTGCCTTCCAAAAGGCATAACTCAGGTTCTAAGACTCTGAATCAATTAAAAGAGTACATCCTCGCATAGCTTAGGAAATTTCCCAACTTTTTCTAAGTATATGGAAACGCTGATTCGGACTCTAAAGTTGTTTAATCTACAAAATACCGTGATTTGTTCCAATCACGTCACAGATTTTAACACGCTCGGTAAAACAGCCATAACTTTCAAACGGCTGGGCGGAATTGGATGTTCTTTATGCCCACGGAAAGATATTGAAATTACCTACAACTTATTCAACAGTGGTACGACCAAATTCCAAAATCTAAATTGGCGAAAACCCAAACCCTAGGTCAACTGCTCATGCTGCCCGAAACAGAGAACGTGGCAACTTCTAGATCTAATCCAATCTACTCAATTCCAGCACCACCAATTGATCTAAAAACTTGATAATCACCCTTAGAACAGTACCTAGACCAACCTCAAGGATTCCCATGGCCATACCTTCGCCCAACGCACGAAAACCCAATGGATCTCCTCCCGGTTCGCGCGATCTCCTTCCTCGCTCCAAATCCACCGGATCTCGTCGTTGCGGAGCGCTCCAATAGATGGATCTTCGGGTTGGTGAGGTGGAGAACTCCCCTAGGGGCAGCAAGGGAGGTGGAGAGGTGGTGGAGGGGTGGTGGCGCAATGGGAGGGGGCGGCTAGGGGTGACGGCTAGGGAGGAGGTGGGGGAGGCGCACAAGGGGAGGAGAGGCGTGTGGGGGGCGGCTAGGGCAGGGAGGGGCGCACCAAGCCCCCCCTTGGCCAGGTTTCCCCCCCATGGGCCATACCCCTTCCACTAAAGCCCACGGCTCATCCCCCCTTAGGCCCAAACTCCCCCGGAAAGGCCCAAACTCCCGAAAACGGGCCGAAAACGCGTTAAAACAGCAAGACGTAAAGTTTTCAACCTCCATATTCACATCTTATAATGTTTTGCCCTCAAACTTCATATTTTATAAGATTACGACCTTCTATAGTGTCACAGCGAACGTGAAGGAGCGCGATCTACTCAAAGACTTTTGGGTGTAAAACCATACTCATAGCATAAACTGAACAAATTAGCTAAAACCAAAGATAGACACCAATCACTACGAGGAAAACTCTGAAACACCACATATGGAACACCTTGACCGAAAGCATTTAACCCACATAGCAAACGACCCAACCAGTTCAAAAGGTTTTAAACACCAGCTCAGCATGAATCCCATCATATCTTGTATTCCACTACACTTACCATTTAAGCATTCAATAATCACTATTTACTCATCAAGAGAGTCCAACCGGATTTAACCAGATTTTCATAACAATTTCTTTCTTTAGTTACCATTCCCAACACTTTTAGTTAAGGTTTTAAGATGCTTATCACAAAAGCACCCAACTAAGACTACATGGTCATGAACCCCACGGATCACCAAATCATATAACAACGTATTCTATATTTCCAACATAGTACTTCAACAGCTACTTGAGCATGGTCAACCTATCAATTTTATATCATCCATACTTCAACATCTTGACAATTAAAACATGTTCAATCAATAAAATGATTTCAACAAATAAGTATTATCTCTACAAGATAAAATTTGTGCGTATGATTCTAGGATATACATTCATCAAGCATAAAATCCTACATCATGCTAATTATCCATGGTCCACTCCATCACAACATGTTACAATAACCTCCATTTTTAACAAGGATTTTCAACAGTTAATCTAAAAAATTACCACCACTACTAAGTCATCAATATCATTAAATGAGCAAAATCATAAAGACGACTGCAATGTTTTTAATTACTCTATTCATATATCATAACAAATTGTCACTACATAACATACTCCAACTATTAGAATACATTTAATAAGTTAGACCAACACAATGTTCTTAAAACAACAACAAAACCTATATTTTCCCAATTGACATCGGTACTAGCCTTTATAGGAACACATGCGCATACTTCCAAATATACTAATGGTTTGCAACAACATAGAAAGCAACTCTAATCAACTACCAAGTTTAGGTCACAAGCCAGCATGATTAAATTTCTCTATTAACACGTTAAATTAGAACATCTTTAAACAACCAGCAAGGTTTCTTTAACAATCTCAGTAGTTTACATCACCTTAATGTTCTAACTATGCATCAGGGTTTACAACTTTAAACATTGTCGAGGGTCATAAGCACTTTTATAACAAGCATGCTAAACAACAATTCTTACTAGGGACAAACGATTTCAGTCAAAAGACTACTTACTTTGTTTGCAGCATTTTAGTTTTAAAACTCATCCCAAATTCATAAGGAAACATAACTCCCAAAATTGCAATGAGACAAACCCACGCTTGGTCATGCAAAGGAATTCTCCAAAACACTTTTAAATCTCAAAGACTCCCACAGGAGGGAATCAAGCGATCAAATAAACCTTTGCGGACAAAGGCACAAAACATAAATCGACACAACTTAACTTTTTGCACACGCTTCAATAACTTCTTTTAAACTCAGAGTAAGACACACAAGAACCAAAATTATACTTTTCTTTGCAAGGCAACCAACAAAACCGGTGCCAAAGCCAAAAGCGACTAAAAAGGCGCAATGCTAAATTCCTCTTCTTCGTCTTCACCCAAGGAAGACAAAACCAAGAAACACCGAAGGGACTCTCCGCGAAACACCCAATTCCAAACACTTTTCTTTTGATTTCAATTACTAAAATCAAGAAAAACACCCAAAACCGACCGTCAGAACGGTAAAGATCATATGAAGGAATCCACCACCAAAGTCTTCTATTTGACTCCAGTAAACTACCCGATCTATGACAGAAAGGATAAGCACTCTTCTCCTACAGGGGTTAATAGTTCTTCGGTGATGGCGCTAACCAGCCACACCGTCAAACCTCACCATTACTATGAAATAAGAGAGGTGGCCGAAACCCTTCGGCACCAAAACCCCACTTTATCACAACAACAAGAACAATTCAATCATTTATCTCATAGATATAGCAACATTCATTAACAAATGAAGCATTCAACATCATAGCTTAAATACAACATTTAAGCGTAAAGCAACGATACCCATACCCCTTCCTACTGTGAATCCATTGTGTGTCAAATTTGAGATTAGTTATACCACTTTTGCAAGTTTTAATGTTGCTATCCTATGACAAAATTTTAGTTAAAACCTAAGCCATGTTTCTAAGTTATCCCACATCACATTTTTAGTTGTAACCTAAGGTATGACACTAAAAATACACATTCCAAGGACCTACAGCCCGCTCTGATACCAACTGTAACACCCCGGCATCTAGTATGCCCGAATGCTACCAAACATAGACTAAACATCAATTAAATACCATAAATGAAGACAAATTTCAGCAAAGGCACAAATGCTAAACACCAAAATTTCGGCAGCATCTCCTTTGTTTTATCATGATTTGAACAATAGCAATATCATAGCAAAATATTTCATAACATAAGACATCTAAAGCAGCAATATATAATGGATAAAACATCATCATAAACAATTAAACCAAAACCAACCACACAAACATCTATATCTAAGCAAAGAGGATCAACAGCACATTAAATAAGGTTACGACACTCCGTGGTGTCACAGTAGTATACTTATGGTATCGTAGGATATGCTCCAAAGCACTAAAATTGAATGTGTGCATTTTGGTTCAAAGTCAACAATACGTATGCACATATACTTATGGAGTTTATTCTATAGTTGATGATTTAGAGTAATGATCATTTCCATACATTCCACATATTATGGATCATTACTTTCCATCAACATGAGTATATGAAAACTTGTGTAGTTGTTATATACTCATATCAATTTAAATGAACATTTAAATTGAGGTCGTTTATCTCTTAATCATCAAAGAATGTTCATCATGTGTTGATGGTGTTCTTGTGATCGATTAAGGATAATCGATAGTTCTTGAGTATAACGAAGCATTGGTTGCATCAATATACTTAAGACACAAATACAATTATTCATTAAAATTAATTTAGGTTGTGCTCAATCATTATGGAGGTATCCATTATGTGTTAATGGAGTGCAATAAATGATTGTGGCAACCATGTGTGTTGGACTAACGCTTTCAAATGAGTTGTGAAAGTAGGATTTAATCCAAGTGGTTGAGAAGATGAAGAAACGGGACAAGGACGACATCATGAAGTGATGAATGTCAAGAAGAGATCCCGATGAAAAGAAAAGAAAAGAAGGTTCATCAAGAGGAGATGAACAAGATGTTGTGAGAGCCGGGTGATGATCCGGTAAAAGAGAAGTAGAGCTGGATGATGATCTTGAATAGAAGATGATCGTAAATCATGAGGACTTCGAGAGAGAGCAAAGTGACAATCCTGGGGAAATGAGGTATGATTGAAGATCATAAAGACCCCAAAGGGGATTAATCACGTGCGACGTCAAAGGTAACTAGATAGAGTGTCTTGTTATAGGCGTTGCTGTACTATTAAGAGGTACGCAACGTGGATGATTTAGAAGTGTCTCTGTGCTCAAGTGTTATCTATCCTTAAATAGATGAGAGACACAATACACATCACGTACATCGGGATTGTTTGTCTTTTTGTAACATCCCTAATTTTGGTCTTCTGTAAAAATATAATTTAAATTAATTAAATTCAAGATTTGGATTTCCTTGGTGTTTAATGTAACCTGGCATTCCTTTCTGTCCGAAAGTGGAACTCAATTCTCCTTCATCCGAAAAATCAAATTTCCGAACTCCCGTCTGCACCCGAAATTCCACCCGAGTTTGAAAATACTCCAAAAATCCCGTAACCTATTGAACTAGATTCCAAATATTCCAAAAACATTTTGGGAATTTTTCCAAGATTTTTGGAAGCTGTCTGGTATTTTATCTCGCGCGGCTTTCGTTAAATGCCCGTTATCCGCCCCAGAATATTCTAAACTACAAATTTCATCCAAATTTTGTAAAACCAATTTTATTGGGTTCTAAATATTCCCTAATAGTTCTAGAAATTTTTTCGGGATTTTTAGACCATTTTTGCTAATTTTTCTCTCACGCCTAAACATCCACTTACTCCCGACCAATCGGAGGCTCACACGTGGCGGCTACTGTTCATCATCCTCAACCTAACGATGGAATGGTTCCCAGGAAAGAACAGAAGCTCCTGTAAGGGCTCTCTTCAATTCAAATGCTCATAACTCCTTCCATAAACCTCCAAATCCATCATTGTCGGAACCCTCCCTTTTATTGCGTGGAATACCAAGAAGGATTCCTATGTGCATACAGTACTAGTCCCATGATCAGTGGCTAGTACACACATTTACAACATTGTCATCACATCCATACAAGTTCATATTAAATTAATAGAAATAAGTCTTACAACATGGCCTATTGGCCAAATTCAAAGTTTGCAGCGGAAAATACATTGCTTGGCAGTATGCCTTCTACCCAAAATACCACAGGTAACTGACAAGGGTAAAACCTTAGAAAGATTCGTTAGCAAAGTCCCCGTATTCTGCGTCGGGATCGAGATACTCAATCTCTTCAGTCTCTGAATATCAACAATAGTAAGGTTGAGTACACGTATGTACTCGCAAGACTTGTAGTGTATCACAAATGTATATAATAAATGCAGGCTATGTCATGGGTAAGCTACTAAGTTATTTTGCATAAAGCGAAACTGAATTGTAAATACAGAATAATAGATTGCAAGCGTAATTTGTAAAGCAATTGACAGATATGTAAATAGCAAAATATAAATAAGAGTAGTAACAATCTCACAATCCTCCATGATTGTGAGTGTAGTATCGTCCATTCCCATACCGTTGACAACAACACTTACTATTGGCAACAACACTTTAACATGATTCTTTCCAACTACCATTAAGTTCCATTCAAAAAGTACAAAACTCTAACTTAGTGTGAGCGCACCAAGACTCCCATAACCGTGGGAATGGCTTTTCGAAAAGTTTAGACTCTGCATAGTTGTACAACTTTACCCACAAATAATGACTTTTCCTTTTTGCAATGCATAATAACACACTTCCTTAGGTGTGCCGCGAGGAAAATCATACACAACCGTTACATTATTTAACCCTGACTTTACACCAGCCCAGTGACGTTAAATCCTTACTATGGTAGGAACAAAAAATTGGGAAGATATAAATTCTCATTGCGCGAGATCAAGAACACGTGTTCCTTCCCATAGTGAGGCGTACACCGTTGCATCAGTATGCAATTACCCACAAGTCCATGTGGAAGCCCCTTACAAGCCAACTCGAAAGGGCTTAAGGCTTGTGCTACTTCGGCCTTCCAAAGTGTAAAGGCAGTTTTAAACAACTTAATAGGTTGAGGCTATCCCATACTAGCATTGTGGTTGTACGGTAATTCTTGGATTTAACAACACTATGTTCGGTCCTTAAATTAACCCAGGTGAAAACTCCCCCTACACTATGTGTAAGTTAAAGCTTACACACCCGGCTATTGCCATAATCCACCTGTGTCAAAACATAGTTTTATTTTCATTTTAAACAAACTATCGATATCCTTTACTGTCATAACCAACCTTTTCAAATCATGAGACAACACCTGTCTCTTCCAAAACATGTCTATTCTCATTGATTATCATGAACAGTGTAACCATCCATTCATGATCCCATTACTAGAGCATACTAAGCATGTGCAAATAATAATCGAGTATACCCAATTGACATTATCTTTTGTCAAACCATAACCTAGGGTTTCAATGTTCTCATGTCAACAATTAATCAAGGAAATCCCACAAGCTAGGTTTAGTTCTACCGCATCCCACAATATAACAGTTTAATAAACATAGCGCATGCATAATAGTTTTGACAAACAAAGTAAATTAATTAAAATAGTAGGTTCAACATGGTCAAAGGAGGGTGCTTGCCTTGCTTGTTGAATTCAGTAGTGAAGTCGGAGCTGTCTGCAATAGTATCCGGAACGTCGGAGTCTACACGTCGTTTGTCGAGAAACAAAGCAATTTCAATAACAATAAGAGGCAAAAATAAATCAGATAATAATGGGGCAAAAGAAGTCAAATAACATCAAATTGGAAATCATATAAAAATAACAGGTGTGTGAGTGTGTTTAGGCTTGGGCAAGGGTTAGGGTTTAGGTCTAACTACACACGTAGGGCACGCAACTGCGATTTACGAAAATTAAAGTTTTATTCTACGAGTTCAAGAGGCTAAAATTGTGTATATGATTATATTTATCTTTAAATTCAAGAAGCTAAGATTGTTTGGATTTATAAAACTAAAATAGAGTCAAAATAGCATAGCTAATTGGATCTCAAAGAGGGATTAATCGATACAATCAAGTGATTAACCTAAGGTACAAAAGGTGGTTTATTGTGCTACTATTACAGGACCTACAATCATGCTATTACAAAAGTATAGGTTCTGGATTTATAGGAATAAAACGTTAGTTAAGGTGTTGGTATGAATAATATTTAGTCTTAAGTACATTTTGCACAAACAAATATTTTAAACTAGTTGGGTTTACAGAATGAAGCTACTGGATGCATCTACATGGCTACACGATGAATCTCATGATGCAAATACTTTTAGCTAAAGCTTCCTTAAGTTCAACTATTCACATAAGGTGTTATTGACTACCATAAAACTTAGGGCTAATGCACTAATAGGATTCAGATGCAAAGCAAGATATAAATAAGATATCTTTCCAGAATGTGGTGGTCCATATACCAAAGAGTGTTTTTAAGCCAAAATTCTTAAAATTTACATTTAGACGAGATGTTTTACGGACTACCGAAAAGGCTTAAGTGTTTATAAAATCTACGCGTTAACGGTTTAGTTTTTGTTTTATGTTTGCGACTACACCTTATAGGATTATTTAACCATCTTTCAGGAACTAGTAGGGGATATCGCTAAGAATGTTTTAAAGTTGGTTCCATGACATTTCACTTTCAACTACAACGTTTTTAATATAAAAGAGTATTAGGGCCTTATATAGATTTAGTTTAATAATACGAAAACATCAATTATTTTTGCATAACTAGGAAGGGTATCACTTTTAAAGATCCTAGGATTTGGTTTCACCAAATGTTAAGCTTGTTTGCAAAAGTTATGACCATTTGAACTATTCAAGTATCGAAACTTCGATTAATAAGCATTTAATGCATACTAAGGCAAAATTCAAATATTTTAATATATTCGAAAACTATGTGACATTAGGGGTATAACCAAATTAGTCTTACCAATATTTGAGTTCATATTAACTATTTGATTTGCATGCAATAGTTATGGTTATTCACATTTTAAGGTTTTGCTAAAACTTATCCTTATATTTTTAATGATAAAAGAGCACAATTAAGTTTCAACCAAATTAATATTACGAAAATGAGGTTCTAAGATTTTAAAAGGTTTAAAAGATTAATCTCACAATACTGGAGTTTGGTTGCAAAGTTATCAATGCTTAAATCCTAGTTGATTACTAGATACTTTGCTTAATGACAAACTAAAGTACACAAAGCAACTTATTAAGCTACTGTTACAAAGACTATAATTATGACGCTTCAAATGTTTAGGCATTAGTTTTCAAGGTACATGCAATGTGCTAACACTATTCATACCGGGAAAACATATCCTTAGATTTTACATGAAATGACGCCATTGAACTTATGACTAAACAAGTCTAAGCCTAAATATTTTTACACAAACATAGAGAGTACCATTTTATGGGATTATAGAAACTTGTTTCACCAATTTGAAGCTCATTTGCACAAGTTAATAGTATTTCAAATTTAAATACATTGAAAAGGATCTAATCATAAATTTTGTATAACTAAGTTCAAATCTAAACATTTTTATATATTTGGAACTCTAATAACATAAGGAAAGCAATAAAATTGGTTTCATCAAATTTGGAGATCATTTGCGAAAATTGTATATAGAGCACATATTAGACCTACTGTTTAAATTTGAATTTTAAATACTGTGCATTGAACAAGATTGAAATGTTTTTCTATATTTAGAAACTGCAAGATTTAACAAAATTTTAGGAACTTGTTTGAGCTTATTTGGAGTTATAATGTGAAAGTTATAGTCATTTTAGTTGGCTCGGTTGGAAATAATCCTAAAATTGGAAAATACGTTTCCTAACAAAGGAAACGTACTTCGGCCCTTGGTTCGAACTGGTCCAACCGCATGTGAGATCGACAGCGTGGGACCGGCTGTCAGCCACAGAGAACAGGGAATGGAGGAGGCGGCTTCGCCGGCGGCGAGCGGAGGCCGGAGGCGGACGGCCGTGGGTGGGAGGAGCAAGAGGTCGGTGTGGAGACCCTAGGGTGCAGGTTAATTCGGACTATAGCCGGCCGGAGCTATGCTTGCGCAGAGCAGGGCGGCGGCGAGATTGGCGGCGAGGTGCGGCGGTGGTAGGGCGGCGTCGAAGGCAGGGAAAAGGTTCAGTGAGCATCAGTGGTCCTAGTAGACTTTAATCCAAGTACTCACCGTGATGGAGGAGGGCTAGGGCAACGCGGCACCGAGCAGCCGGATTTGGAGAAGAAGGTGGCAGCACGGTGGAGCTACGGCGGCGTCGAAGCCCGGGAGAAGGGCCGGCGAGCATCAGTGGGTGATGGAAGTCCTGATTCAAAGACCCATTTTGAGGGAGAAGCGCCGGGGAAGTCTGGCGCCGTGGGCCGGACGTGGGGAAGAAGATCGGTTGTGGCGGCGGCACATTGAGCTAGGGAATCTGAAATTGAGTGTACTAGAGTCATTAGGGAGCAGCTAAGGTGCTTCGGGTTCGAGGATTTGGGCTTCTACTCACCGATTGAGATGAATCGATTTCAACTCCCAAGTTCTTGCTTACTGCGGCAATGGCGACTTGGTGGTGCTATGCGTTGGTTCAAGGTCGAAAAGGTCGGCTTGGAGCTCTCGGGTAGCAGTGGGGGTCTTAAATAGGTGCTAGGAAGAGAGAAAGGTCTATACCAGAGAGAGCTTGATTCGGCGCCATGGGGAAGAAGACAACGGCAGTAAGGTCTGAGCGAAATTGGCGTGCACGCCATCTTCGAGCAGAGATAGGGTAGAGGGCAATGGAGGGTAGGAGCTAGGAGGGGCGATCATGCCTATGATCCTGATGGCTCAATGGCCAAGCTCCAAGGTCAGGGCAGTGAGGAGTCATGATCGTGGCAGGGGGATGATGAGGCAAGGCTCGGGCAATGGAGTGTGGCCAAGGAAGAAGGGACAAGGCGGCTGGAGCTTTGCAGGGGGATTCGGTAAGGCAGGGAGCAGGATTGGCTGGGCAGCGACGAGCCAAGGTCAGGGCTCTACATTTCTCTTCAGACTTTGACCTCCTGCACTATTGCTAGCTAAGATTTGACAGAAGCTTTCTCTCCCTCTCTTTGGTTGGTTCAAAGAATGGTTGAATCAGGCAAGGAGATGTGTCGGGACCCGAATGTGCAAATCCGGACCCTCTGTGTATTCAGCACTAGTCCAGGATCACGTTAGTGCACACAGTCTCAACATAGATGAATATCACAATCATACACAGTGGAAAAGAGAAATAACACAAATATAGAATATAAACTATTGAACGACCTTAAGGTCAACCTTACATTTGTGAGGCCTTGACGGCTTCAACTCCAAATAAGCAGCAGCAGAACGAAGAACATCGGTGAATCCCATCAATACACCACAGGCAACTGACATGGTTCGACTCCTAGATAATCGCCTTCTCACGGAACTTCTTCATCTTCGACGATGTAGACTTTTGCTCACTGGTGATTGTTTGTTTGCAAGGGGTGAGTACATAAAGCACTCAGCAAGTCATGCACAGAATGCAAGTCTAATAAATATATGCATGGCTTATTCCAAGTAACAGGCTGAATGGTTATTTTGCAGAAAAGCAACAATCATAAATAAACATAATAGATTGTAAAGCAGTAAAACAAATAATGACAGTAATAGATTTCACAGTTATTCCACAAGTAAACCATTCCACATCCTTAAACAGTTATCACTTTTCCACAGGCAAACTACCTCCAAACCCAAGATCAATTTTTATGAAAAGCTAACCCTTGACTGTAATCCCCGAGCATTGTCTAGTACCGCGGACAGGGCTATTCGAATAGATTTTACACTCTGCAGAGGTTATACACTTTACCCACAAGATACAATCAACTCATCACGTCAGTCATGAATCGCCATACAAGAGTATGCAAATGAGTGATCATTGTAACACCCCGGCATTTAATATGCCTGAATGCTACCAAACATAAGCTAAACAACATCTAAATACCACATTTAACATAAAATTCCAGCAAAGGCGCATAGGCTAAAAACCGAGATTTCGGCATCACCTCCTTTGTTTTATCATGAATTTAAGGAGCAACAACAATATAGCATTATATGGCAATAAGGGAAACATCTAAAACAGCAATAAATAGAGTCTTAACGACAATAAAAGACTAACATTAAGCACTTAAAGTTCCAAGTGTCAAACGAACAATAAAACTCTCATTAACCAATCTAAGCCTTAATTTAATGACCATCACACGCAATTTATTATCAAACTAAAAGAATTGACTTGGGGAAACATTAAGGTGAAGCAACGTGTGGGCGTGTGTCTATTCCCCTTTCCCGCATGCCGTTCTCATGGTACCTAAAACAATAAGAAAACACAAGCGTGAGTTCGAAACTCAGCAAGCATATTGCAATGGACAACAAGAACAACAATATGGCAATAGCATCTCCCTTCATGTAAATCATCTTATTCATAAACACCTAACATTTTCATCATCAATATGTATGAGATGTAATGCAATGCTCATGTCTCCTTGGAAACTCATACCGGTATGGTTGAGTACACACCCGTCGGTGTGCACCCTCTCCCCCCTTCCATCCCGAAGATGGAGGGTGCCTACTCCTCGCTTCCACAGCCCACGGTAGATGGAATCACGATGTAGGACTTACTCTATTGGCTCTCCGGATTAGTCATAACTTTCTCACCGACCTTCCCGGATTAGTTAATGACTTTCTCACCGCCTGCCATGTAACATGTCATGTATGCAAGCATGCCAACAATATATAAAACTCATATATTAACACATGGCATCATAACATCTTAAACATGCTCATAATATCATAGCAATCATTAAAACATGGCAAGTGGACATATATCATGTAGACAATTCCATCTAATTTCAACATGCAACCTACAACTCGCTATCCATCACAACACACTTGCCTCAACCACGTGCAACGGATTGGCGGGAAGAAGAGGGCACTCCCGGGGTCACACCACCTGCACATAGGCATCACCCACTCACAATCATAACCTCAAAACAGTACGCAAACCCCCATCTAACCCGACATTGCCAACTACTCGCAAAACCTAAAAACAGAGGTTCTGTCCCGTCGGGACAGCAGCCTTGCAAAAGGCATAACTTGGGCTCTGGGACTCCGAATCAATTAAACGAGTACATCCTCGCGTAGCTTAGGAAATTTCCCAACTTTCTCTAGGTATAAGGAAAGACTGATTCAGCCTCTAAAGTTGTTTAATCTACAGATTACCGAGATCTGTTCCAATCGCGTCACAGATTTTAATATGCTCGGTAAAACAGTCATAACTTTCAAACGGCTGGGCGGAATTTAACGTTCTTTATATGCACGGAAAGATAATAAAATTATCTACAACTTCTTAAAAGTCCGTACAGTCAGATTCGAAATCTAAATTGGCGAAAACAGGAACCCTACATCGACTGCTCATGCTGTCCCAAAACAGAAACGTGGCAACGTCTAGATCTAACCCAAATTACTCCAATCCAGCACCACCAATTGATCTAAAAACTTGAAAATCACCTTAAGAACAGTACCAAGATCAATCCCAGGGAACCCCATGATCATACCTTTGCCCGACGAACGAAAACCCCAATCAATCTCCTCGCAGATCGCTCCTCGCTCCTCGCTCCTCGCTCCACGCTCCTCGCTCCACGGGATGATTCCACGAGGTGCAGGGGTGGGGTGGCCACCCTAGGGCAGCAAGGGGTGGAGGAGAGGTGGTGTGGAGGTGGAGAGGTGGAGGGGTGGGGCGCACGGCTAGGGGGGAGGAGAGGGGTCGCAAGAAGGGAGGTGGGGGTGCAATTGGGGGGAGGTGGGGCGCAAGGAGGGGGTGGGGGCGCACATAAAGGGCAGGGGGAGCCCTCCCACCAGCCCACAACACGGACTCCGTGTCCGAGAAGGTTTCCTAAACCATCCCACCAAAGCCCACAACCCCTCTTTAAGGCCCAAAAACCCCCGGAAAGGCCCAAAACCCCGGAAACGGTCCGGAAACGTTAAAAACCTCCAATCCCTATGGTTTTAACCTTATTACCACATCTCATACCGTTTTTGACCAAATCATGCACATTAATTAAGGTTACGACACTCCGTGGTGTCACATTCTTCCCCCCTTCAACAGGATTCGACCTCGAATCTAAAACGTACCAACGCGCAACCAAGCAAAACCGAAGATAGCTTGGTTTTCACATCACATACCTGAGGCGAAAAGCTCGGGATACTTCTCACACATGCGAGATTCCAGCTCCCAAGTTGTTTCTCTCTCGGTCTGATGTGACCACAAAACTTTAACGAACTTGAGCGTCCGGTTCTTCATCACTCGCTCCGAAGTCCCTGAATTTCCACAGATCGGACTCGAAGGTGAGGTCCTGCTCAAGCACTAATGGTTCCAACGGAACCACCAACTCCGGATCATGCAAGTATTTCCTCAACATCGAGACATGGAACACATTATGCACACCTTGCATGGATTCCGTAGCTCAGACGATAGGCCAACCTACCAACTCGGGCGATGATAGGAAAAGGCCCAACATACCTTGGACTGAGCTTTCCTTTGGTGCCAAACGCACCACACCCTTGGTGGGAGATACTCGCAAGAGTACGCTTATCACCCACCTCAAACTCCAAGTCTCGCCACCTCACATCAAGATAGCTCTTCATGCGCTTCTGCTTGCTGCGAGAAGGTTCTCGCTGCACTCCGCCACGCGATCAACGATCTGCTGAACCCAATCCGGTCCAAGAATCGCTCTCGCCCATCGCATCCCAACAAAGTGGCGATCTGCACTTCCGCCATGTAGTACCTCATAAGGAGCAGCCCGGATGCTGGAATGATAGCCGTTATTGTAAGCAAACTCCGCAAGAGGCAAATGATCCTCCCAGCTACCTTTCCAAGCCATCACACAGGCCCTGAGCATGTCTTCCAAAGTCTGGATGGTACGCTCGTGTGCCCATCCGTCTGAGGGTGAAAAGCGGTACTAAGGCGAAGCTGCACTCCAAAGCACTCTGCAAACTCTCCCAGAACTTGGAGACGAACTTCGCATCCCGATCAGAAATAATGGTCTTAGGTACACCATGCAGTCTCACAATCTCCCACACATAGATGGGAGCCAACTCGCACGCAGAATTGGTCGTGCGGATAGGAATGAAATGCGCAGACTTGCTGAGACGGTCCACCACAACCCAAACAGCATCCTTCCCTCGTGGAGAACGAGGTAGACCAACCACGAAAATCCATGGAGATGTCATCCCATGGCCACACAGGAATCTCCAATGGTCGCACAGACCGTGAGATGCTTATGCTCACTTTGATCTTCCGACAGATCCCACAAGACGCCACATACTTGGCAATATCCACTCTCATCCTTTTCCACCGTAAATTCTTCTTCAAGTCCCTCAGACATCTTGGTCTCCCGGGATGGACCATGTACGGGTGCGATGAGCCTCTTTCGTAATGTCTTCTTTCTCTTGAGATTTCTGAGGTAAGCACAAAAGGCCCTGAAATCTAAAAGCTCCCGCATCATCAACGGTAAAGTCTCCAGACTTGCCATCCTCAATGCGTTTCCTTTCTTTGGAGCAAACGGTCATCTTCTTTGTGCCTCCCGTGACACGCTCGGGAATTGCCGACTCAAGAATCAATCGAAGTTTCAGCTTGCACGGTCCCCATAAGCGAGGAGACCCCCAAACGCTCAAAATCAGCAACAAGACAATCAACAATAGGGGGCATTGTCTTGCGACTGAGAGCGTCGGCCACCACATTTGCCTTCCCCGGATGATACTGGATAGTAAGGTCATAATCGTTTATCAATTCTTGCCACCTCCTCTGCCTCAAGTTCAAATCTTTCTGGGTAAAGATGTACTTGAGGCTCTTGTGATCAGTGAAAATGTCACAAGACTCGCCGTACAGGTAATGCCTCCATATCTTCAATGCAAACATCAGAATACACCGTGAAGCGCTTCCCCGGCTCGGGAAGGGTAAGAACAGAAGCAGTCACTAACTTCTCCTTCAAAGTGCAGAAACTGTGCTCACACTCTACAGTCCACTTGTAGGATCGAAAGACACGAATATAGCAATCAGAGGGGGGGTGAATGATTGTGCGGAAGCTAAAACCAAATTCTTGATCTATTAAAAGTTCACCCCAAAACAGAACTAAATAATTGCCTCGTTTTCGACAAAAAACAGAATGATAGAGGTTCGGTAAAACGCGAATTCCCGGAGATCCAACTGTCGGATCGATCTGAAATTTGGACACAAGAAACTAGATTCCAGTACGAATCGAACCCAAAAAGAATCAGCTCGATCGGACTTACGGATCAAAAGTTACGAGCTTCGCAAGCTTGCTGATTCAGAACTTGACGAGAATCAATCTAATCAAAACTTCAAGATTAAACAAGAACGACAAAAGATTGATGAACTAGACTTTGAGAAACACTAGATCAATACCCTAGAGAGGTTTTTGATGGATCAAATCAAGATAAAACTTAAAGAACAAAAACCAATCTAGAACTAGAACAAGCATGCAAACAAGAACCAAAAAGAGAACGTTGAAGCAATGCGGGAACTAGAAGAATTGATCTTTATTTCTTTTGTCTAAAGTACTCTCATCAAAAGAGTACAAACCCTAAAACCAAGCTCAAGGCTTGATGCGCTCAGCTCTACTTGATTGGATGCCCTTCAACAGGAGACACCCCTCCTATTTAAAGGAGCAAAACACAAGGAGTTCTGAATACAATTCCTAATCTAGAAGGAGTCCGTATTCAACACAACTCCTCTTGGCCCAACCTGGCCAAATACAACTCTTGCACGCGTATGGCAACCCTACCATACTCACGTGACTAACACTTTGCACGCGTATGGCCACCTGCCATACTCACGTGACTAACACTTTGCACGCGAATGACCTCCTGCCATTCTCACGTGACTAACCATTCTTCATGTGCACCATTCTCTTAGCCCGAACGTCCCGCATGACATCCTTGACCACCAAGACCTCAGTTCCTCCTGAACCTAGTCCCGAACCTCAGTTCCTCCATGAACCTAGTTCGGTCCGTCATCGACCACATTCGTCTTCGAGCAATACCGCACATGAACAAAAACAAATCCGAGCACAAGTCCACGACTTGACTCAATGTCAATCCATGCAACTACTCACATGAGCATTGCATAAAGTCCACTTCAAAGAAGTATCATGAAATTATCACAAATTTCATAATCTCAAAATCAAATTCAAATTTCAATCTCAAAATCGCTCAAAAACCCATTCACGACGGACCAAAAATTTGGTCCGCGCATATGTAAAACTTACTGCTTTTCAATAACTTGGTTTGGCACAACAACCTTCAAAAACACATTTACGACGGACCAAAAAAGTTGGTGCATGCGTGCATGGGAAAACGAGGTTGTCAAAAGCATGTTTACAAAGGACCAAGAAAGTTGGTGCATGCGTACATGGGAGAATGAGGTTGTCAAAAACATGTTTACAAAGGACCAAGAAAGTTGGTCCGTTGTACATGGAGAATGAGGTTGTCAAAAGCATGTTTACAAAGGACCAAGAAAGTTGGTCCGTTGTACATGGGAGAATGAGGTTGTCAAAGCATGTTTACAAAGGACCAAGAAAGTTGGTCCGTTGTACATGGGAAACTTCTTGCTTTCTTTAAGTTTGGTCCGCGCCAAAGCGAAACTTACTGCTTCTTGTCAAATTGTCAAACACATGCACAAGCACATTTTGCAAATCCAATTCTAAGTTAATTTTTCAGTTCAAAGCCAATTTTTCAAAGACATGATTTCACAATCTCCCCCTTGATGAAAACATTGGCAACACTACTTAGAATTGAACATTTGGCATTCACTTTACAAAAGATTTTAAAATCCAAAGGATCAAAGACCAAAGTAAGAAAACACAGAATTCCCCTTTTTACCAAAAGCAAAACAAAATCTCCCCCTGAGAATGAAAAAGTGTGTGAATGTGCAATGCGCCCAAAAATTCCAAAATTCTCCAAACTTCTCCCAAAATTCTCAAATTTCCAAACACAACTCCCCCTTTTTCTTCTCCCCCTTTTTCATTAATCTTTTCAACAATTCCCAATTTTCTCCCCCTTTGACAATGGATTCATCAAGAGTACAAAAGAGAGAACATGTTCAAAATTTTTCTGAAACAATGATTTCACAAAGAGAAACAAGGAAGTGCCAAGATAGAAAAAGATGAGCTCATTCGATCATATAACCTTATATATCATATATTATGCAAAATACATGATCTTGATGTGATTTTAACAAGTTAGGGAATGACATGCATCTCAACCTCAATTCAGTCAACTATAGCCAAGTACTAAGCAAGATCTCAGTAGAAGAACAAAAGCTCAAAAATTGAAACAACTAACAACTCTGAGCGAGCAAGTGATTTCAACTCCAATCTAGTAGACCAAATTAATCTTTAAACAAGAATCGCATGTGGCATGCTTGAAGCATACTTCTTTTATTTCCTTGGATTGGCATGCTTGAAGCATACATCTTGTTTTTGAGGGAATGGCATGCTTGAAGCATACATCTTAACCATTTTAAGGGAAGCATGCTTGAAGCAAATAACTCGAAGCTTTAGCTTTTAACTACCCCTTTTTTATTCCCTTTTCTTTTCTTTTTCTTTGATTGTAAAACATGCAAGAGTGATTAAGAGGTCTTATGAAAGAATAAAGCTGAAAACACACTTGCTTCATAGCCCAAATTTGTCAAGAAGATTCAATAACAAGCCTAGAAGAGTAAGATATCACACAGTATTTAGCTATAGGCAATCAGTCGAGGAATTCCACAATGTCATTCTTAGTTCAAGTGAGACAATTTAGATTATCATATATTAGCTCAATTATATAGTATATAAAGAAATATGATAAAGTGAGCTCATCAAGTGAAAGAACTTGGCAAAGAAACTCCCCCTCAAAACAATCCCATTGGATGAACAATTCCAAGTTCTCCCCGAATAAAAGCAAAAGCGAGAAGAAGACAAAGGTTTTGTGAAAATGTCTGCCAATTGATGTTCAGATCCACATGATGAAGCACAATGTTGCCTTTTTCAACATGATCTCTAAGAAAGTGAAATCTGATGTCAATATGTTTTGTTCTTGAATGTTGCACAGGGTTCTTAGCAATGCAAATTGCACTAGTGTTGTCACACGTAAGAGGAACACTATCCAAAATAACCCCATAATCTTTAAGTGTAGCTACTATCCAAAGAATTTGAGAACAACAACTAGCAAAGACCACATATTCAGATTCAGCAGCTTGATTGTGCAAATGTAAGATTGCTTTCTAGATGACCATGCAATGAGAGAATTTCCCAAGAAGTGACATGAACCAGAAGTGCTCTTCCTATCAATTCTACATCCTCCAAAATCAGCATCAGAAAAAGATCTCAAACTAATGCATGAGGAAGCAGAAAGCCAAATGCCAAAATCTTGAGTTCCATGAAGATACCTGAAAATCCTTTTGACAGCTTGTCGATGTGAAGCACGTGGGGAAGCTTGAAAACGAGCACACAAGCACACAGCAAATTGTATATCCGGCCTTGATGCAGTGAGGTACAAAAGTGAACCTATCATGCTTCTATATTCCTTTTGATCAACCGGCTCAACATCTTCATCAGGGTCAAGTGCGCAAGTGCTCTCCATGGGTGTCATGATCGGCTTGCTGTTTTCCATCCCAAAACGATGTAGCAAATCTTTTGTATATTTGCTTTGATGCACAAAAGTACCATCCTTTGTTTGCTTGATTTGAAATCCCAAAAAGTATGTCAACTCACCCATCATACTCATCTCAAACTCCTTCCTCATTGTTTCTGAAAACTCAGACACTAAAACATGAGATGAACCACCAAAGATAATATCATCAACATAAATCTGAACGAATAGTTGATCATTGCCTTGCTTGAGTAAAAAGAGTTTTGTCAACCTTTCCCATTAAAAAGCCCTTTTCAAGTAAAAAAGGTTTTTAGCCTATCATACCATGCTCTAGGGGCTTGTTTCAAACCATACAAAGCTTTTGATAGTTTGAACACATGATTTGGAAACTTTGGATTTTCAAAACCAGGTGGTTGCTTGACATAAACCTCCTCATTTATGTAGCCATTAAGAAAAGCACTTTTCACATCCATTTGATACAATTTGAAACCTTTGGATGCAGCAAAAGCTAAAAGGATTCTAATGGCTTCAATTCTAGCAACAGAGCAAAGGTTTCATCAAAATCTAAGCCTTCAATTTGAGTGTAACCTTGAGCAACCAATCTAGCCTTGTTTCTAACAACAACACCATCCTCACTTTGTTTATTTTTGAAAACCCATCTAGTTCCAATAACATTAAAATCTGGAGGAGGTGAGACAAGTTTCCAAACTTTATTTCGTTCAAAATTCTCTATTTCTTCATGCATGGCATTGATCCAAGATTCGTCGGATAATGCATGAGATATATCTTTGGGTTCAAAAGAAGCAACTAAAGCGGAATGAGCATGAGTGTCGAATGAATAAACCTGGATCGAGTGACTCTCTCATTTAGGTCTCCAATCATTTGTTCAGATGGATGCATTTTTGAATGTACAAGGGAGCATTGGCTTTTGAGACTTCTCCTTCTCCTTCATTTTCAGCATGTCTGAGATGATGTTGTAGCTTGAGGATGGTTAGCTGTAGGTGATGTAGTAGTAGGTGCCAAAGGTGCTACATCTTGTTGTGCATTAGGAAGAGTCAAGACCTCATCTTCAACATCATCATCATCTTCAAAGATTTTTTCCCCTGAATGTATGCGCTTTGTGCATCACTTGGACTAGTGCCTGGACTAGCCTCATCAAAAGTAACTTCACAAGTTTCCACAATTTTGTTAGTCTCCAAAACAAGCACACGATAGCCACGAGTATGAGCAGGATATCCAAGAAAAATGCCATCAGTTGATCTAGCTTCAAATTTATCAAGATTTCCAGATTTCAAGACAAAACATTTGCATCCAAAAACTCGAAAGTGAGAAACAGAAGGTCTATGTCCAAACCGAAGCTCATATGGAGTCTTACCCAATTTTGATCTCAAAAACACACGGTTTGAAACATAACAAGCAGTTGAAATCGCTTCAGCCCAAAAATTTCTAGGAGTGTGATGCTCATCTAGCATAGTTCTAGCCATTTCAACTAACGTTCTATTTTTCCTTTCAACTACACCATTTTGTTGAGGCACTCTAGGAGATGAAAATTGATGATCAATCCCTTTTTCAGCACAAAAGAGATCAAATGAAGCATTTTTGAATTCAGTTCCATTATCACTTCTAATAGCTTTGAGAGCTCCTGGATGGTCAACAGAAAGCCTAAGAACAAGACTTCTAAAATGACTAAAAGCCTCATCCTTAGATGCCATAAAGTATACCCAAGAGTATCTAGAAAAATCATCAACAATCACAAGCACATACCATTTGCCTCCAACGGATTGAACTCGAGATGGTCCAACTGTATCAAGATGTAGAAGCTGTCCTGGAGCGTTTGTCATCACCATGGTAAGAGGTGGATGTGAACCTGCAATCATCTTACCATGTCTACAAGAAGAACATACTAGATTGCTATCACCCTTAAGCTTAGGCAAGCCACGTATAAGATCTAAACCACTTACACGAGTAAGATGATCAAAACCAACATGACCAAGTCTACGATGCCAAAAGAATAAATCTTTAGAAACATTGGCAATTAGACACCTATGCTTAAAAGAAGGTGATGCATCAAAATCAGCTTTAAAGACTCTTCCAAAACGAAATTTTGAACACAAGATCACCTGAAGCATCTAGCACTTTGCATTCATTTTTCTTAAAGCTTATCTCAAGATCTTCATCAAGCATTTGAGAGACAGAAAGCAAGTTATATTTCAAATTTTCAACAAGAGCTACATCTTTGAACATAAACTTGTCACTTACCTTTATTGTACCTTTTGCCATAACAGAAGAGGAAGAAGCATCTCCAAAAGTAACACTTTCAAAGACGAGATGCACGAGTGAGGAGGAGAACCAATTCTTATCACCGGACATGTGGCGTGAGCATCCTAATCCACTAGCCATATGTTCTCCTTCCTCGCGAGAAGCCTACATAGCAACAAAACATGTCGAGGTCTCGATCTTTGGGGTTAGGAATGAGATTTTTGGGAATCGATCTTGAGACACACGACGCACAACAAGAGGCACAACACGATAATTTTTATGCACAAAATCAGATTTGCCTTTTCCCATGTTTCTAGGAATGAAGGTGTTTTCATCACTCTAGGCGCATAAGGAGTAAAATGTGCTTTGCTGAAATTTGACCTAGCCTCGCTTCTTTCCTTCTTTTGTTGTTTGGCTAGTCTAAAGCAATAATCTACTAAGTGTCCATCTCTACCACAATGAGTGCAAGTGTACTTGACATGATGTTTAGCTTTAACAGTAAAGGCACATTTTGCTTTCATCATAGTAGAGGATAAAAAACCAGCAGATTGAAAAGCAATTTTCTTAGGCTCATTAGATAACTCAATTTTGCAAGGAGCCTGAACAACAATGCGAGGTTTAGTTTCGTATGTGGCATAAGGATCAAAACCTAAACCTCTCTTGTTTGTGCTAACCTTGGATTGATCCAAGATCATGTTCAACTTTTTCTTGCCATTAGTGAATCGTTCCAAAGAGTTTTGCAGGTAATCAACTTTCTTAGCAAGAATTAAACAATTATTGCAGGGAACATCTATTTTTCCTTTTTGCTTGCGACAAGTTGAGCATGAGAGAATTTCATATGAAAGCAGATTATCAGTCAATTGAGAAACCCTAGCATTTGCATCTTTCAGTTTTAATTCAAGAGTTGAGCATTTAGAACAGGAAGTTGAACTATGCAAATCATCAGTGGAACAGCTAGCATGTACAACATGTTTCTCATTTTTCTCATTTAGATGTAACAAAAGAGCATGTTCTTTTCTAAGCAAGGTGAGCTCATTGTAAATTAAGTCACATGATTTGCAAGTATCATCACTAGGAATCAAAGTCTTAAGTCTAGCAATTTCAGCATTCAATGATTCAATAATGAAATCATGTTTCTTAATTTTCTTATCACGTTTGTCAAGCAATTTTCCAAGACGAGCAACAGCAATAGCTAATTCATCATAAGAGGGATCTACCTCATTGAAGTCATTTGTCGTGGTCGTCCTCAGTGAAGCTATCCTTGCTGCTTGCCATGAGACATAATCCCATCAAATAATGCTTGCTTGGAGTTGCATCATCTTCTCTGCTCTCCGAGTCAACATCGCTAAAATTGAATTGTTCAAGAGCGGAAAGAACTCTGAGAACCACATTGCGGTTGATGAAGCTCTTCTTCTTCCTATCATTTGACGAGAACCTTTTCTTCTCATTCCTTCATGGTTGTCCTTCTCCTCCTTTGATGTTTTTCCTGCAAGCTTAGGACAATTTGTGCGAATATGGTTGAGGTCACCACACTCATAGCATCTTGGAGGACCACCTCTCTTTCTCATTCTCACATTCTGCAAAGCTTTGTTAAAGCGAGAAGAGAGTAGTGCCAGATCTTCTTCTGAAACTCTTCAAGTTGCTCATCTGTTAAAGAAGACATGGAAGACAAGGCAAAGCTAGAAGAAGAATTTGCATTTAACATGTTAGGGTTGGAGATCAAAGCAATTGATTTAATGTTACCCTTCCTGGCAAGAACATCCAACTCATGAGTTTTCAACTTAGAGTAAAGAACATCTAATGTGAGTGTGCTCATGGTAGTAGATTCTTGTATAGATGTTACTTTCATCTCCCACACAGACATGTCCAAAGCACTAAGCAAATGTCGAGCATTATCAGCATCAGTGTAGCTAACTCCAACAAAGACGAAGATTGCTAAGAATTTTATTGAAACGTGCAAAGAAGTCATCTACAGATTCACTAGGTTTCATCTCAAAACGCATGTATTCCTTTTTGTAAATATCTTGGCGAACCTCTTTGACAGTGTTAGAACCCTCATGGTAATCACAAAGAGATTTCCATACCTCATATGCGGATCGAAGATGAACCACACGATCAAAGTCGCTGCGTCCCAAGCCTTGGATGATCAAGTTGCGCGCCTTGCTATTTGCTTCAACGTGTGTGCGATTGGTGTCGTTGACGTTGTCGTTTGCAGGGACTTCATATGGCTTGTAGACCTTCTCCCAAATTGTGAAGCCCTGTGCTTGGATGAACGCCTCCATCTTGGCCTTCCAAAACTGAAAATCAACACCATCGAACACACATGGTTTTGTCGAATAACGATCCATTGATCTAATCACCGGTTAAGATAGATTAGAGAAACCTTGCTCTGATACCACTTGTAGGATCGAAAGACACGAATATAGCAATCAGAGGGGGGGTGAATGATTGTGCGGAAGCTAAAACCAAATTCTTGATCTATTAAAAGTTCACCCCAAAACAGAACTAAATAATTGCCTCGTTTTCGACAAAAAACAGAATGATAGAGGTTCGGTAAAACGCGAATTCCCGGAGATCCAACCGTCGGATCGATCTGAAATTTGGACACAAGAAACTAGATTCCAGTACGAATCGAACCCAAAAAGAATCAGCTCGATCGGACTTACGGATCAAAAGTTACGAGCTTCGCAAGCTTGCTGATTCAGAACTTGACGAGAATCAATCTAATCAAAACTTCAAGATTAAACAAGAACGACAAAAGATTGATCAACTAGACTTTGAGAAACACTAGATCAATACCCTAGAGAGGTTTTTGATGGATCAAATCAAGATAAAACTTAAAGAACAAAAACCAATCTAGAACTAGAACAAGCATGCAAACAAGAACCAAAAAGAGAACGTTGAAGCAATGCGGGAACTAGAAGAATTGATCTTTATTTCTTTTGTCTAAAGTACTCTCATCAAAAGAGTACAAACCCTAAAACCAAGCTCAAGGCTTGATGCGCTCAGCTCTACTTGATTGGATGCCCTTCAACAGGAGACACCCCTCCTATTTAAAGGAGCAAAACACAAGGAGTTCTGAATACAATTCCTAATCTAGAAGGAGTCCGTATTCAACACAACTCCTCTTGGCCCAACCTGGCCGAATACAACTCTTGCACGCGTATGGCAACCCTACCATACTCACGTGACTAACACTTTGCACGCGTATGGCCACCTGCCATACTCACGTGACTAACACTTTGCACGCGAATGACCTCCTGCCATTCTCACGTGACTAACCATTCTTCATGTGCACCATTCTCTTAGCCCGAGCGTCCCGCATGACATCCTTGACCACCAAGACCTCGGTTCCTCCCTGAACCTAGTCCCGAACCTCGGTTCTTCCATGAACCTAGTTCGGTCCCGTCATCGACCACATTCGTCTTGAGCAATACACGCACATGAACAAAAACAAATCCGAGCACAAGTCCACGACTTGACTCAATGTCAATCCATGCAACTACTCACATGAGCATTGCATAAAGTCCACTTCAAAGAAGTATCATGAAATTATCACAAATTTCATAATCTCAAAATCAAATTCAAATTTCAATCTCAAAATCGCTCAAAAACCCATTCACGACGGACCAAAAATTTGGTCCGGCGTATGTAAAACTTCTTGTTTTTCAATAACTTGGTTTGGCACAACAACCTTCAAAAACACATTTCTGACGGACCAAAAAAGTTGGTGCATTGCATGGGAAAACGAGGTTGTCAAAAGCATGTTTACAAAGGACCAAGAAAGTTGGTGCATCGTACATGGGAGAATGAGGTTGTCAAAAACATGTTTACAAAGGACCAAGAAAGTTGGTCCGTTGTACATGGAGAATGAGGTTGTCAAAAGCATGTTTACAAAGGACCAAGAAAGTTGGTCCGTTGTACATGGGAGAATGAGGTTGTCAAAAGCATGTTTACAAAGGACCAAGAAAGTTGGTCCGTTGTACATGGGAAACTTACTGTTTTCTTTAAGTTTGGTCCGGCGCCAAAGCGAAACTTACTGTTTCTTGTCAAATTGTCAAACACATGCACAAGCACATTTTGCAAATCCAATTCTAAGTTAATTTTTCAGTTCAAAGCCAATTTTTCAGCACATGAATTCACACCACTGGAATTTCATCCCCTTCTGAGTCAGCTGCGAAAGTGGCTTGGCAATGATAGAGAAATCCTGCACGAAACGCCGATAGTAGCCAGCCAACCCAAGGAAACTACGCACCTCTTTGACATTGGAAGGCCTCTTCCAATCCAAAACTGCTGAGACTTTGCTAAGATCTAAAGATATGCCCTCGGGATTGATGATGTGGCCAAGAAAACCCACTTCTGAAATCCAGAACTCGCACTTTTTCAGCTTAGCAAAGAACTGATTTTCCCTCAAGGTGCACAGCACAAGCCTCAGATGTCGCTCATGCTCCTCTTCTGATTTAGAGTAAACCAGAATGTCATCGATGAACACTACCACAAACTCATCAAGATACTTGTGTAGCATACTGTTCATCGCCTCCATAAAGACAGCAGGAGCATTAGTTAGTCCAAAAGACATAACTTTAAATTCATAATGCCCATACCTAGTGGAGAAAGCAGTCTTCTCAATGTCCTGCTCCCTCACACGGATCTGATTGTACCAGTGAAGATCAATCTTGGAGAACACCTTTGCTCCCTTGAGTTGGTCAAACAGATCCTCGATGCGAGGCGAAGGATACTTGTTCTTGACTGTCACTTGATTAAGAGCACGATAATCAATGCACATACGCCAACTTCCATCCTTCTTCGAGACGAAGAGGACGGGTGCTCCCCATGGCGAACGCCTACGCCGAATAAAGCCCTTGGCCATGAGATCCTCCAATCGCTTCTTCAACTCGTCTTGAAAAGGACGAGCCAAGCGGTATGGAGAGATAGAAATAGGTCGAGTGCCAGGAACAAGATCAATACGAAACTCCACATTCCTCACAGGAGGTAGACCAGGCAACTCGTCAGGGAACACATCAACGAACTCCTTCACTACAGGAATCTCCTCAATGGAAACTGAAGAAGATGGCTTTTCTGACAAAGCCATGAGGAAACCCAAATGCCTCAAACGGCGACCAGAAAACAGACTAGTCAAAGCAAAGACGGAGCTGGAAGGTATACCACCCTGAAAGGTCAACTCTACCACGGCCCAGGCCTGCAAGGCAACCGTTTTCCAGAAATAACAGATCTTGGCATGGTACTGATGCAGCTAGTCCATGCCCAAAATGACATCAAAAGGAGCCAACTGGATCACCATAAGATTGGCAAAGAAAACCTCATCATCAATGGCAATGGTGCAACCCGGGCAAACCAAAGAGCTAGCAATCAAACCCCGGAGAATCGACTAACACGGACTCGTAAATCCAGAACTCCCAACTTAGCTCTACTAGCAAACTCCGACGACACAAAAGAATAGGATGCTTGAATCAAAGCGAGAACAAAGGCATCAACGGAATCCACGAGCGAGTACACGAAACCACCTCTGGATGCCCTACCGACTCGGCGATCGGCAAAGCGTACACTCCTGGTGGTGCCGGGACGAAGGAGCCCCGACTCAGGTGATGCCCCATCAAGGCTGGGGCGGAGGAGGCAAGCGAGGAGGAGCAGACGGCCAAGCGGGCACCAAGACGCCGCTGGTGGCGCCCACGCAAAGGGCGGCTGAGAAACAGGAGCAGCCATCATGTGCACCGATCCTCTGGAAGACGCCGCTGGAGTGGGAGGAGAAGGCACCATCTCCCACTTGATGATGCTACTGGGATTCATCCGGCAGACTCGTCCCATGTGGCCGGGCTTGCCACAGTGGTTGCAACTCTCGGTCCAACCACACTCTGAAGCACGGTGCTCACCACCGCACTTGAAACACTTCATGCCCTGCCCGGTCACAGGACGAACAGCCGCTCGCGAAGAAGACGACTGGGGCGGCCCCATCTTAGCCCCTGATGAGGAGCCCTGTACACCCTTGAACTTCTTGATGGTGGGTCGCTGAGAAGACCCACCTCCTCCACCAAAGGTCCTCTTTTGGCCCCGCTGTGTGCGCAGGAACCCCTGAACCGCCGGGTTTTGCTTATCCGGGAGAGCTCCAACTCGAGCTCCATGCCCTTCTTTGCTCCACCACGGAGCGAGAAGTCACGAGGACGATCGCCCCATGACAACTCTGAACTCCTGGTTGAGGCCCCTCACGGAACCTCCTCGCCTTCTCCCTGTCATCGGTGCCACGGTAGACGAAGCGCACCACGCCTGTTGAACTCCACCTCTTACTCGCCACCGACCTCTTTCCTGCGAAAGAGTCGTGAGTATGCTCCATCCTCTCAAGAAAAGACTCGGGTAGAACTTGGCTCGGAGCGAGCCACAAAGTCCTCCCAGCGATCGACCAAGATCGGGGCTCTAGCGGCCAGAACCCCTTCCCACCGGATATCGGCTTGGCCTTTCAAATGAAAGGCCACAAAGCGAGCCCCTCTGGACCGAGGTCAACTCTAGGACCTCAAAGCGCCTCTCCATGTACCGCAGCCAATCTGCGGATTGGATCGGCGTGCCGCTCCGTCAAAAGTGTCAAGACGGAGGGACATCCACTCCGGAGACTCATCCTCGGCTCCGGCGGCGAGGCAACAAGCGGGGCCATCTGCAGGGGGAGGCACCACGGGGGCTGCCGCATGGCTCGGGCGCAGCCTCTGAATCTCCCTCTGCAGAGCCTGAACTAAATCATGATTGGCGGTGGGCACCCCCGCCCCCGACTGTGCAGCTGGAAGCTCCTCCTGAGCTGGCCCATGAGCATTGAGCGAAACGCTACCCTCAGCAACAGACTCCTCAACTCCCTGGGAGCCTCGCCCCTGGCCTCCACGGCCACGGCGTCCACGGCCTCTACCCCTCGGCATGGCTGCTTCAGACAGACAACCATCCAAACACAAAAACATAAACACAACATCACACAACCAAGAACATAGATCAAACATCATCATAGACATATTCTTTATCACATAATCAAGCGCGATGCAATGATGAACCAAAACCCCATCCTACTGTGCAACCAAGTGTGTCAAATTTTAGATTAGTTATACCACTTTTGCAAGTTTTAATGTTGCTATCCTACAACAAAGTTTTAGTTAGAACCTAAGCCATGTTTCTAAGTTATTCCACATCATATTTTAGTTGCAACTTAAGGTATGACACTCAAAATACATATTCCAAGGACCTACAGCCCGCTCTGATACCAATCATAACACCAGGCATTTAATATGCCTGAATGCTACCAAACATAAGCTAAACAACATCTAAATACCACATTTAACATAAAATTCCAGCAAAGGCGCATAGGCTAAAAACCGAGATTTCGGCAGCACCTCCTTTGTTTTATCATGAATTTAAGGAGCAACAACAATATAGCATTATATGGCAATAAGGGAAACATCTAAAACAGCAATAAATAGAGTCTTAACGACAATAAAAGACTAACATTAAGCACTTAAAGTTCCAAGTGTCAAAGCGAACAATAAAACTCTCATTAACCAAGCTAAGCCTTAATTTAATGACCATCACACGCAATTTATTATCAAACTAAAAGAATTGACTTGGGGAAACATTAAGGTGAAGCAACGTGTGGGCGTGTGTCTATTCCCCTTTCCCGCATGCCGTTCTCATGGTACCTAAAACAATAAGAAAACACAAGCGTGAGTTCGAAACTCAGCAAGCATATTGCAATGGACAACAAGAACAACAATATGGCAATAGCATCTCCCTTCATGTAAATCATCTTATTCATAAACACCTAACATTGTCATCATCAATATGTATGAGATGTAATGCAATGCTCATGTCTCCTTGGAAACTCATACCGGTATGGTTGAGTACACACCCGTCGGTGTGCACCCTCTCCCCCCTTCCATTCCGAAGATGGAGGGTGCCTACTCCTCGCTTCCACAACCCACGGTAGATGGAATCATGATGTAGGACTTACTCTATTGGCTCTCCGGATTAGTCATAACTTTCTCACCGACCTTCTCGGATTAGTTAATGACTTTCTCACCGCCCGGGCCATGTAACATGTCATATATGCAAGCATGCCAACAATATATAAAACTCATATATTAACACATGGCATCATAACATCTTAAACATGCTCATAATATCATAGCAATCATTAAAACATGGCAAGTGGACATATATCATGTAGACAATTCCATCTAATTTCAACATGCAACCTACAACTCGCTATCCATCACAACACACTTGCCTCAACCACGTGCAACGGATTGGCGGGAAGAAGAGGGCACTCCCGGGGTCACACCACCTGCACATAGGCATCACACACTCACAATCATAACCTCAAAACAGTACGCAAACCCCCATCTAACCCGACATTGCCAACTACTCGCAAAACCTAAAAACAGAGGTTCTGTCCCGTCGGGACAGCAGCCTTGCAAAAGGCATAACTTGGGCTCTGGGACTCCGAATCAATTAAACGAGTACATCCTCGCGTAGCTTAGGAAATTTCCCAACTTTCTCTAGGTATAAGGAAAGACTGATTCAGCCTCTAAAGTTGTTTAATCTACAGATTACCGAGATCTGTTCCAATCGCGTCACAGATTTTAATACGCTCGGTAAAACAGTCATAACTTTCAAACGGCTGGGCAGAATTTAACGTTCTTTATATGCACGGAAAGATAATAAAATTATCTACAACTTCTGAAAAGTCCATACAGTCAGATTCGAACTCTAAATTGGCGAAAACAGGAACCCTACGTCGACTGTTCATGCTGTCCCAAAACAGAAACGTGGCAACGTCTAGATCTAACCCAAATTACTCCAATCCAGCACCACCAATTGATCTAAAAACTTGAAAATCACCTTAAGAACAGTACCAAGATCAATCCCAGGGAACCCCATGATCATACCTTTGCCCGACGAACGAAAACCCCAATCAATCTCCTCGCGGATCGCTCCTCGCTCCACGCTCCTCGCTCCACGGGATGATTCCACGAGGTGCAGGGGTGGGGTGGCCACCCTAGGGAAGCAAGGGGTGGAGGAGAGGTGGTGTGGAGGTGGAGAGGTGGAGGGGTGGGGCGCACGGCTAGGGGGGAGGAGAGGGGGCGCAAGAGGGGAGGTGGGGGTGCAATTGGGGGGGGAGGTGGGGCGCAAAGAGGGGGTGGGGGCCCACATAAAGGGCAGGGGGAGCCCTCCGACCAGCCCACAACACGGACTCCGTGTCCGAGAAGGTTTCCTAAACCATCCCACCAAAGCCCACAACCCCTCTTTAAGGCCCAAAAACCCCCGGAAAGGCCCAAAACCCCGGAAACGGCCCGGAAACATTAAAAACCTCCAATCCCTATGGTTTTAACCTTATTACCACATCTCATACCGTTTTTGACCAAATCATGCACATTAATTAAGGTTACGACACTCCGTGGTGTCACAATCATAACAAAGCCTTTCGGAAACTTCCAATTACACAAGTGAACCTCTCCGGTTTTTACCATACATCATCCCTTCCCTTAACAAGGGCGAAGTATGGGACCGACATACCATTGGACGGGTACCATGCCGCAGCCTTAGTACGCTCCCCCTTCAAGCTACACAAAAGATGTAGTTGACATCCTGAGGCACCACATGCAAGTTATTAGTAACTTACTCAACTAGGTCCGTCCCATTACAGACATGTGGTTGTATGATTGACTCAGTTCAAAGGCTTGCAAGGTTAAGTCCTTAGAATGACCAGGGCAAGACTTTACATCAATACTCTCAAAGAAATCCAACTCACCAACACTCATACATATATCATGTTTCAAACAGTCCCAACCGCCAAGCTGGCCCACCATAATTCTTGCCACTTGCCCCAGTCTAAATCATTTTATCACCCTAGTTGATTATTGCGCAACACAATGCCAACAACAACTCAACATCCTTGAAGAAACACGAAGGCCTCCGCATATCAACATCATCGTGTCGGCAACTCGTCACACCATTCCGAAATACATTGCATATTTCATTAATCAATATTGACATTTGCAATTCCAAAATGATGGCACGGACTCGTGCAGGTCTAAGCAAACTAATACGTTCTATCTAACCCATGTTGGCAATTTATTAGCTACCAACTATTAATCAACAAATGTAGGGTGACAAATGAATCATGGCATACAATCATTATAAGCAAGGTGGCGATAACAAGTCGATTGATTATCTAATCCCAAATTAATTGAAATCAGTTTAACTCGAACTAGCATGCAATAATTTGAAACAACATAAGTTTCAAAAATGGGATCAACATGCTCAAAGCACAACTTGCCTGGCCCTTGCAACTTTTACTGTTCTTTACTCTTTATCCTTGATTCTTGATCCTCGACCTTCGATCTTCACTTCCTTGATCTTCAGCCTGTAGAACGATTTCCGGACGACGCGTCTAACGATAAAGAAACACAAATACAACAAAACTCAAAAGACAATTCAAATAAACTCCAAATTAAGAACGAACAGCATTGGCACAACGGCTTGGATGAATTTAGGAACTTGATTGGATTAGATCGAAGGTTAGACAAAAGAGAACGAGCTTTCGAAAAATCACCGAAAAGGGAAAAATTAATAACTGGGAAAGAAAGAATATTATTCTGAAGAATATTTCTTCTGAAGTTATTGTCTTGATTGGACAAATGATGATATATGGGCTCTCGATCTACAGATCGGGTCCATAAGGATATGTTAGTTCACAATGAACTAAACTGATTCTCGAAGTTGACTTTTGTTGACCGAACGGACACAGTCAAACAAAAGAGAGGAAGACGGATAGAATAGATCGGGCACAGGGTTATGGCACATGGCCAATGGTCTATCGACCAAGTCCACGAATGAAGTCTAGGTCAATGGTAGATTAGGTTTTCAGGGATAAGACAAGACAAGTGTCTTACCACGATTGAAACAACGGGAAAGATTGCAAAGATAACAACGCGGCTCACGATGAACTTAGTCCATCGAACCGGTCATAGGTTAGGGTTTTGATTCGGCTTTGAAGATGATATGACGATGAGACTAGGCTCACGTCATGATGATAGAGAAGATGAGGACATCGTACTAGGGCTCTTCCATGAATGCACGCATGCGATGACAACGAAGCGATGAGAGCCAAGCATTAACGATGAAGCGTTAACGGCGGAACGTTAACGGCGGAGCGTTAAAGAGGAAACATTAACGGTGGAATGTTAACGACGGAACGTTAACGGCGAAACGTTAACGACGGAGCGTTAACGGTGGAACGTTAACGATGGAACGTTAACGACGGAGCGTTAACAGTGAAACGTTCACGGCAAAACGTTAACGGAGGAACGTTAACGGCGAAACATTAACGATGAAACGTTAACGGCGAAACATTGACAAAACGTTAACGGCGAACGTTAACGGCAAAACGTTAACGGTGGATCGTTAACGGCGAACATTAACGGTGAACGTTAACGACAACGTTAACAGCGAACGTTAACGGCGGAGGTCAAACAAAGATAGGATACTCATGAAACAAGGTAGCGACCGTTGGTGCAACGACATGGCTGCGATAAAACGCTACCAATGATGACTAACCGATACGCGAACCGGCGGCAACGGCTATGTCAAAGACGACGGTTTTAGGCCGGAATCGGGCTCCGACGGCAAACGGAGACCAAAATAATTTTAAGGATGATCCAAAACAGTACATGATGATCCACCATACGTGACAACACGACCGGAGCGAACTAAAATAGCCGGCATCAAAAGGCGGCGCGCGGCGACGGCTAAACGGTGGCCTAAATATATAAAAAAATTTCGGAGGACGGGATGGCAAAGGGGAATGTCTACCACGTAGAACGCGGCAAGACGAACTCAACGGTATAGGCGGATTTTGCAGCGCCCCTCCGGATTGATCACAAACTACCGATTAACGGGTTTCGGATCTAAACTTTGGACGGCCATAACTTCTAGAATAATTATCAGAACTTGACGGAATTTGACTGAGAGCTAGATGGGACCAAGAGGCACACCGTGACGCAGGTGGCTCGAAGAATTACCTTCTGGAATAGCGGGGAACGCGCGAGGATGATTGTCGCTGTCTGAAACGCAGTCTGATCGGAGAAAATATTTTTCTGCGCAAAATCCAGAGGGCAAAACCGTGAGGCAAGATGTGCATCATGTAGAGGACATCCCCAGGAGTCTACACAACAAAATTCAGCACCTAACTCGCAAAATTGAGGGAGATACGACCTCGGTAAGATTCGAGATTGAAACGGCCCTAACTTTTGATTCCCTTGGCCAAATTGGACAAAATTTGAAAGGCAAACAGATGGTACCTAAGAGCACACCATGGCCAAGACGGATCGCAAAAATAGTCGACGAGCTGCCCGGGACGCGGCTCCAAAGTTCGGCCATCGTCGGGCAACATCCAGGCTTCTCGCGGCGGTTTTGGAATTTTAAAAAATTGATCTGAGGTCTAGGGGACGTGTGGGAGGTCTACAAAGGTTAGGGGTCACGGCTAGGTCAAGAAAAAAAAATTTGGATGCGTTTGGAGAAAAAACGGGCCTTGTAGGCATTTTACCGAGCAGTTGGCGTGCACCAGCCGGACTCTTGACACGTGGTGCACTGTGATGGTGACACGTGGTATTTTCGAATAAAAACGATTCTGAAAATTCAAATAAATTTTTTGAGGCAATAAAAATACTCGAAAAATTCTAGAAAAATTCTAGAAAATATTTTGAGATATTTTGAACTCAAATAAAATATTTGCAACAAAACTTTATATAAATTTTTTCAAATAATTAATTAATTTCAATGAAAGGGCTTAATACAAATCGATCCCGAATAAATCCAATAAATAGCAAATGAGCTCCGAAAAATCTCAAAAATTACAGAAGAATTTCTTGAAGCACAAGGAATCTAAATAAAATAAAATTTATTTTATTTGAGGTTTAGAATAATCAAATTAAATTGTTTTAGCTTTTAGAAAATTCAAATCAAGCTTTATAAACGCGAGAAAATCAACGAAAATTTTTGGGAAGCTAAACTAAACCAAAATTTTTTGAAAACCCAAATTTTGGGATGTTACAAGATGTCAAGCTCTAGCACTTGATTGGTTCAACAAGATATGGAAATCTTGAAAGTCTCTTTTATCTTGCTCCAGTTGGTTTTCTTGATTTGTCAGGTCAGGCCTTGCATTGGTGCATTTGGTCTGAACATTACCACTTTAATTGATGCTTGGTTTGTTTTTACCATACTTAGATTTGATGATGAGATGCCCAGACCTCGCATTGGTCCAGATGGATCTGGAGAATCCTTTGGTTGGATTGTAATTGACCTGCTCCAATGGTTCATAAGTCTTTAGTTTATCAAACACTCAAGTTGGTTCAGTGCATTTTCAGTTTCCAATTCTTGGTTGGTCCAATTGGATTTGCAAATCTTGAGCTGGTAGGACTGGAAACAATGTCCAAGTCACTTCATCAGAGTTCAAACAATGTGCTGCACTAGCTAGTATTGACAATTGCTTGGTACTGACAATTGCTTTCTCCTCTAATTTGTGCAGTGAGTGATCTACTCCAAGCGTTGGATTGGGGAGGGGATATACTGAGTTGTCTTGATCAGCATTCCATTGGTCCAATAAAATGTGAAGATCTTTGAACGGGTAAACTTTGTTTGAAATTCTGGATATGGTTGATCAAGCTCAGATCAGTCATTGCTAGATTCCAATTGACAGTGGTTCAGATTAGTGCAGCTTGATGGATGAGTCTTTAAATAATGTTAGGTTGTATTAGGTCTTGCTCAAACTATTGTTGGAAAGCTTAATGAAGGAAAATAAGCTTTCCTAAAAATGGATTTTCTAAGTATCCAAAATGACACTGAAACTTTTATCATATTGTCTCATAATTATATCTATTCCAAAATAAAAAGTTTAGAGCCAGAATACTTATATTTATTTTTATACAATTCCTTTATTGAAATAGGCCTAAATTAGTCAAAACTGTTTTGTTTTCTCCTTAGCAACAAATCATTTTAAATCCTTTTGAAAATTTGTAGCAATGGTATAAAGATAATGTAGGAAATATATTTTATTTTTGATCTTATGATAAATTAGTTTTTGATAAACAAGGTTAAGATTCCGTTTGCAAATAAAATAGAAGGTTTTTCTTGTGCAACAAAGTTCAAAGAAGTTCACAAAATACTAAAAATTCAGTTTAAAATAATAATTTAAAATTTTTAATTTATCTTTACTTTCTTTTATTTTGAGGATGTTACAATCATGGCTGGATCCGTTGGAATGGTAACGGCGAGAAGTTTCCATCCCCCACGATCACTAGTCCTTAATCTCACCGGAAACGGCTCAATCCTTCCAAAACCGAAAATTGCATTCAGGCAATAACTCGGCCGTTTCAACTCCAAATCACGCACTTCCACTTCTCATCTCTTCGTATTGGAGTCCTCTTCCCGGTGGTATCACTCTCCTATTGCCTCCCCTCAACAATCGTTCAGGAGATCGATAAAACCGGCGACCACCATTGTTCTTCGCGTTCATCGTTGTACCTTCCATTCCGGTGAGCCAAATTTGATTCCGCTTGTTCTGGCGAGTCTAAACATTTCTACCGAACTATTCTATTCCACCAACAACTTATTTAATAATCTTCAATTATCAGTGTTGATAAAAATTATTATAATCAATTCTGTAACCTCCAAAATTCATGAAGTCACCAAGATCCCCCTCTATTATTATGGCATTAGATAATCCAGCCCAATTTAGTACTCTAACAAGTAGAGTCTGTAACATGTGCCATCATGACTCTAAAATCATTCTAAGCTACTAACATTATTGTATATGAAATAGTTTCCTCAAAATATAAGTCACACTATTGATTATCCATCGTTCATATATCGATTAATCTTGTAATCTACTTAATTCACAAAGAATAATTCGTAATCACATCCTCGAGCATCTTTTAAGAAAGATTCCATAAAACCAAGATTTCATTAATTCATCGACTGTAATGGTTTCCATAAACAATGGTACCAAATTGACTAAATAAATCACACATATTCTGCGTTATTCAGAATTCCACATAAATGGTTATCCCCAAACCATATTGCAACAATCATCCCTTTCTTGATCAACCCCTGAATAAATTCTCCTAACAAGCACTAATAATCAAATTAACTTCACTCATAATACTTTCTAACTCCAAATACTTTTTTTATCAACCCAATGTATCCAGCTTATACAATTTCCAAAATCACTAATGTTCAAAGAAACCCTACTCAAATTTGATTATGTATCCAAATTGTGACATCACGGGATGTGACATTATGGAAAGTGACATTATGGAATGTGACTTTATAGATTACAGCTTTTCGGTACGACTTTATATCGCGTTTTGGGCCGTTTTCCGGGTGTTTGGGCCTTTTCGGGGGAGTTTGGGCCTTGGGGGACCACATCATGGGCCTTTAGTGGGAAGGTTTTGGCCCATGTGGGGAGGGGAGGCAGCAAACCCTAGCCTCCCCCCACCCATGCGCCCCCACCCCTCCATTGTGCCTCTCCCACCCCCCATAGCCGCCACCCCCTTTGCACCTCCACCCTCCCTCCTCCCATGCGCCCCTCCCTCTCCTCCCTAGCTGGCCCTAGCAAGGTCCCTCCCCTCCCATGGCTACCACACCTCCCCCTCCGTTGATCCTTCCATTGAGGAGCATTGCGACCAAGAAGATCCGGCGATTCCGGCGTTCCCGGCGATTGGAGGGGAGATCGGGCCGCGAGGAGGAGACGTTCGTCGTCCGTTTGATTCTCCAAGATGAGGTAAGGATTCGCGGTTCTTTTGTGGTGTTCTAAGTGCTGCTAGATGGGGGAATCCATGCTTAGAACTCTTGTTTAGGTGCTGTGATTAGAGGGATTGAATTGGATTCTAGATCTGTCTCGCGAGTAGCTCTCGGCCATGTTTGACAGTCGGTGTTGCAACGCGTTTTTGGCAATTTTAGAAGTGTTTCCGGATTGGTCAACTGTTACAGAAGTTGTAGGTAATTCAATTATCTTTCAATGAACACCAATAACGTTAAATGCCATTCAGCCGTTTAAAAGTTATGACTGTTTTACCGAGCACTGTCCAATCTGTGACGTGATTGGGACAGATCGTGTTCAACTGTAGATTAGACAATTTTAGATGTCGATTCAGTCTTCGCGAATACTTAGGAAAAGTTGGAAAATTTCTTAAGCTTTGATAAAATGTATTCGTTTACTTGATTTGGAGTTGTAGAACTTAAGTTATGGTCTTTGGAGCGCTGCTGTCCCGGTTGGACAGAGAGCTGTTTTTTGGGTTTTGGAAGTGGGTTGCAAAGTCGATGTAGATGATAGTTTTTGCATGGCTTTGTGGGCATGTTTTGAGTGTATTGTACTTATGTGCAGGTGGTGTGACCCGGGAGTGCCCTCATCATCTCACCACTCCGTCTCGCGTGGTTGAAGGCAAGTGTATTGTGGTGGTTGTGGTTTGGTTGGCTATAATGCTTTGCTATGTTTGATACTTGCTTGTGTTATGATGATTATAGTTGTTAAATAGCAATGCAATGGTAAATCTGAGTATTTATGCAAATTCATGTGAAGGGCTAAGTTGCTATGTTTGATACTTGCTTGTGTTATGATGATTATAGATGTTAAATGGCTATGCAATTGTTGAATTGAGTGCATATGCAAGTTTATTCATGTTTATGGCATGTGTTCATTCATGGCATGAGGACAGGCCAGGACGGTGAGGAAGTCATAACTAATCCAGTAAGGTCGATGAGAAAGTTATGACTAATCCGGAGCACCTCTGAGAAAGACCTACCTCATAGTCCCATCCACGGTTGTGTATGGGAGCGAGTCAGTAAGAGTAGGCACCCTCCATCTACGGGATGGAAGGGGAAAGATGGTGCACACCGACAGGTGTGCACTCGGCAATACTGGTATGTGCTAAGCAAAGAGACATGTGCATTGCATTGCATTGCATTGCATGAGTGAAGTTGTTATATGAGATGCATATGAAAATGTTTATGACGATGTTATATGAGAGCATAAGTGAAGAAGTTTATGAGTTGATTCTCATGATGTGTGAATGTCATAAAGTATGTATGTGAACTGTTATTGTTATGTACCATTGCAATATACTTTGCTGAGTGATGAACTCACGCTTGTTATTTATGTTTGTTTTTTTAGGTATCTTGGATCCGACATGTGGGAAAGGGGGCTAGTCACACGTTATCACTTATCATCACCCATTTAATCAATGTCAAACCTTCCTTTAGTTGTGATGGTTACCTCATTGAACTAAATTGTGGTTTTTATGCCTCGTTGGTCGTCATGAGTAAATGATTAGTCCATATTGTCATGTGACGGATAGATTTATAATCTTAGTTGGATTGTTGCTGAAATCCCTGATTATCATGTTATTGTTGTCGTTCATTATGCTATCTTGATATGTTCATATTGTTGATGCTTGAAACCATGGAAAAACAAAGGAAATTTCAGTTAAGCATTTAGCGTAGTTGCTGTAATTTAATGTAAAATATGTGGTTTGGGTGTTGCTAGTATTGATTGTGGTGACATTCACGGCATACTAGGTGCCGTGGTGTTACACAAATGATCATTCATACAGCGATCAATATTATCATCTGCTAAGAATATTTCACAAAATCATCAACTAAACCACCGAGTATGATTCTCAATATTATTTATTCAATTTACCGAATATTACTATTAATATCATACATCTTCCAATATTCCCCCAATCCATACTAATTATATTGCGAACCGCTATCACAATCCAACTCCTCAATATTTCAATTATCACCATTCATATAGAAATTTTACAAAAACATTCCCCCCCATAACACTTATATTCATTTAACTCCCATCAAGTTGAGTTCTAACTCCAATTCACATTCCATACTATCTGATCCGTTTAAAATGTCATGTAATGAATTATTCAACTAATCAGGGAATATTTACCCAAATTGACCAGTTAGATTAATCGAGTTACTAATCAATGATTAGGAACGACTAATCTTAAGTAAGCAGGGAAAAGTTAATTTATGGGTTTAATAACGCTGCTTAGATGCAATTGACTTACATGCCATGAACTTACATATAGCTTATAGATGATTTTAATTGTGTGTCGCAGGATGATCTCGATACAGTGTAGATTGATGCCAGTAAACGATCTCGATTAGCCTCGATAGAACGTCGTGTGAGTACATGCACCGAACAGTGATCAAATTTGTGATTACCACAATGAAAACACAATTGATCTAATCACCTGTATATTTAGAATGACGTACCCGGATGAAGAACAATCGTGCTGATAACGTGTTATAAAACGTAGTCGTTGACCCGCACCAATAAACTGTATATCTACACGAACACACGAACCAAAGTAGAACACTACAGGAATCTTTATTTTTTTCGTCGGTCCTAATTAGTTTCGTCAGCCAATCGGGGGCCAACGCAAATACTGGAATATTTTCGTCGGCAAGTTTGGGCCGACGCAAATAATCTCATATTTTCGTCGGCAAGTTTGGACCGACGCAAATAATCCATATTTTCGTCGGTCAGAGTGGAGGAACCGACGCAAATACCCCGACATTTTCATCGGCCAAGCGGACCGACGCAAATACCCTTATCTAGGTCACCTCGTTCGCGGGCGCTATGAAGCCCAAATTATTTTCCTCACGCCGCCCCTCAATACATCGCCCCTCACGCCGCCCCTCACATCGCCGCCCCCGCCGCCCGCCCCCGGCCTTCCCCGCGCCGCCCCTGCCGCCCCAGCCTTCCCGCGCCTCCCGGCTCCCCGTGCCGCCCCCTGCCTCCCCCGGCTTGCCCCGCGCCATCCTCGATTCGTGCCGCCGCGCCATGCCCGATCCGCGCCGCCGTGCCGTCCGCTGAGCCCGCGCCTAGCCGGCGTCGTGATTGGTCTCGGTTGACCCCGCCTCCATCCAAGTTCGCCGCCTCCGGTTCTTACTTTGCTTCCCCCCTCAGGTGCATTGAGGTTTGGCTGCTATCTTCATTGCGTAACCGAAGTCACTGCACTAGCTGAATTTTCCTGTACTGAGTAAGGGGCTTAGGGCTTAATAGATTGATGATGTTGGACTCGATTACCTAGTTTCTTGTTAGATTGGCGCGAAACATATATGAGATGTTGATCTTAAAATGGGTTCTTCCGAAAAAGGAAATCAGAGATGGTCTCATAGCATGTTGGTACAGTGTGAACTTAGAACAGTGTAGCCATTTAGGTGATGATTGATGATTGATGAAACAATGTAGGGGTTATTCTTTAACCCCTACAGGCTGACTGTCAATTTTGGTTACCATATGAGCTTAATGGACCATACCTACCCAATTTTCTCCTGATACTTGATTACACTTATTGCATTTTTGCAAACTCTACTATTTACATGAGGTGACACTGTATTTGTTGTTTGAACTGAGCGATTGAAGGTTCATAAAGTATAGTATTAAGATTGAAGGTTCATAAATATTCAGATTGTTTCAGCAGTTTCCTTTTCGTACAGTATGAATGATTTACCCACAAGTGATGCACTTTTTAGTTTGTGTGTGTCGCTTCAGATTCTTAACTATAGGATAACACTGTGTATAGCGTTCTATTCAATTGTTACTTGTGTTGAGAACATAGGATAGTTTGTTACTCAAGATCTAGGTTACCCTGATACATCAATTTGCAGCTGTACCTGTATCACAGTACATATCAGATAGCATGTGGTTGAACTGGTTCGTCATCTATTTATTTCCCAGCCTATCCATGCTGTCTGACTTAGCTTACATATGAGATATGCTACTTAGTCACCATACTAATATCCAAATTATCCATCTTCAATTTATATGAGGTGTCATAAGCATAATTTCTTTGGGTCAGTCATGCTATGCACTGCTTGATGATTGATGGTAGCAATTCAGCTATCACTCGTGCTATACAAAATTTCTTTTGTAGGATGCTTGTCGACCAGGAGTGAGGAATGCTGTACAATTATGCAGAAATGCTGGTGTAAAGGTATATCATCCTGATATTGTTTTTTCTTGATTTCTTGCTGGGAAATCTTTTGCTTCTATAAGTCTACAGTGGTAGTCATTGACAGTGAAGGTGAATCCTCCTTTGTGGTACTTCAGTTCTCATGTTGTCAGCTACATCTAGTCCTTTACTTGTCTCATGGAATGGCCTCATCATGTTTATAGCTGGGCAAGGTTTCAAGCAAGATTTTTTTTCCAGTTTTCTTCAATTTTTATGCAGTAATGTGAGTTTTGTACTTTCTGTACTTTTTGTGGTTTCTTTCTGTGAATATTCAGTCGTTTGTGTCCATATTCATACTTCCTCTGAAACAACTGATTTCTCATGTAGATGATCAGAGGGATTGGGATTGGGGATTGATAAGGCTTTGCTTCTGTGGGAATCAAAGGGAACTAAGAACAAGCTCTCACTTGACCTTTTGGAACCGTGAGAATTGAAAATTGAGACTTTTGTTTTGTCTAGCTTGTGACACCACGGAATGCCGAGACACCGTAAACAAATGTGAATTAGAGAATGTGACCTTATAAAGTATGAAATCGGAGATTAAAACTTTACGTTATGCAGTTTAATCGCGTTTCCGGGCCGATTTCGGAAGTTTGGGCCTTCCCGGAGGAGTTTGGGCCTTAGGGGGGTGAGTCGTGGGCCTTGGTGGGAGAGAGTTAGGGCCCATGAGGGAGAAGAGGCAGAATTTTGGGGGCTAGGGGCGTCCCTCCCTGCCCTAGCCGCCCCTCCCCCAATCCCCATCTCTCTTGGGTGCCTCCTCCTCTCCCTCTTGGGCGCCTCCTCCCCTCCCCCATGGGTGCGCCCCCAATTCCTCCTCTCCACCTCCTTTGCTGCAAAGAGGAGATCCCCCACCACACAACCTCGCTGTCCCCTCCAACGGGAAGCCCCGCGACGAGGAGATCCGGAGATTCTAGCGCGAGGAGGACGTTCGGGAGGCTCGGGAGGATAGATCTCGGCGTTCGTCGTTCGTCGGGAGGAGGTAAGGCATGGGTGATCCTTGGGTTTGGGTCTAGGTACTGTTATAGGGATGAATTTCATGTTTTTAGATCAAGGGAGGTGCTGCCATGGGGTAGGATTGATGAAATCTAGAGTTGTGTTCATGTTCTGGTTCGGGCAGATTGGGAACCCGAACTAGGGCAGGCGTTTTCGCCAATTTAGAATTTGAATCTGACTGTACGGACTTTTAGGAAGTTGTAGATAATTTCCTTATCTTTCCGTGCATATAAAGAAATTGAAATTCCGCCCAGCCGTTTAGAAGTTATGGCTGTTTTACCGAGCGCTGTCAAATCTGTGACGAGATTGGGACAGTTCGTGTTCAACGTTAGATTAAACAACATTAGAGTCCGAATTAGTCTTTCCCTATAACTAGAAAAAGTTGGGAAATTTCCTAAGCTATGCGGGGATGTACTTGTTTATTCAATTTGGAGTCCTAGAACAGAAGTTATGCCCATTGGAAGTCTGCTGTCCCGAAGGGACAGATTTGCTGTTTTCTGATTTTAGGAGTTGTATGCGAGAAGTCGGGTAGTGGGATTTATTTGTGTACTGTATTGTGGACCCAATTTGAGTGAGTGGCACGTGTTTGCAGGTGGTGTGCCTCCGGGAGTGCCCTCAACCTCTCGTCACTCCGTTACTCGTGGGTGAAGGCAAGTGTTTTGCGTGGTTTTTATGTTATACGTGCTGCTAGAATTGATTGATGGTATTTGGAATAGTTAACATGTTGTCTTGCCATGCCATGGAATTACATGTTATAATGGATAGGATGTCCTTAGGCCATGATTGAAATAATGTCGATGATATGGGGTCCTCATGCTATGATTAAAATGCTTGTTGTTGATAAAGGATTCATGCCATGTCTTTGAAAGGTTACCGTTGATTGTTGATCACGGTCTTACATGTTGAGAGGCCATACGTTGATATGCAATATTCTATTTATGAATACGTTACTGTCCATTTTGCATGCATGGCATATTTTCATGGCTGGCCGGTGAGTTAAGTCATAACTATTCCGGTAGGGGCGGTGAGAACCGTTATGACTAGTCCGGGGCCATTCGTTTGAGTAAGTCCTACCTCGTGATTCCATCACCGAGGTGACTGGAAGCGAGTGATAGGCACCCTCCATCTTCAGGATGGAAGGGGGAAAAGGGTGCATGCCGACGGGTGTGCACTCAACCATACCGGTATGAGTATTCCAGAAGACATGTGCATTGCATTGCATGAATGAAACTATGAATGAGAATGTTGTTGAACTGTTCATGAGTTCATGAGACGAACACCATATTGATCAAGAGATGATTATGATGTTTTTACCATGTCGTAATGCGTGAGAATGGTAATGATGTGATATGTAATGCTTATGAAGATTGAAGTTGATGGTTTGTTGTCTTGCACTCTGTTTTCCATTGTATTACACTTCGCCGAGTTATGAACTCACGCTTGTATTTTCGTTGTTTGTTTTCTTTAGGTACCATGAAATCGGGCGCGGGAAAGGGTTTTAGCTACACTACTCCACGTAGTATCATAATCTAGCAAATTCACTGTTGTGGAGACATGACAATAAGCATTACAATAATCTTTAGTGTATGGTCTCAGATGTTTGGTTGTCTCCCTCATGTGTATCATGTGGGGCTATGGAGGGAGTTGTTTTAACTTCCTAGATTTAAATTGATGCTTATTATTTTGCTATCGATGCTTATTGATGTTTTAGTTGATGTTTAGCTATCCGTATCGCTGCGTATGGATATCTCGTTTGTCTTACATATTGATATGATGCTATCTTTGTTAAGTTTCATGCAAAAACAAAGGAGATGCTGCCAAAATTTCCAATTATTCCAAATGATTACTTGCTGTAATTTACCTTAAATTATGGTATTAAATGTGTTAGGGTCTATGTTTGGTGACATTCTGGGCTTAGTAAAAGTCGGGTGTTACGAGTTGGTATCGAGCTGGTCAGTAGGTCCCTGGAATGTGTATTTAGTGTCATACTATAGGTTCAACTAAAATATGAAGTGGTATAACCTAGAAACATGGCTTAGGTTTTACTTAAAACTTTGCCATAGGATAGCAACATTAAAACTTGTGTAAGTGGAATAACTAATTTAAAACTTGACACACTCTGTTGCACAAGAGGAATGGGTATGGGTACCGTTGCTTTACGCTTAAATGTTGTATTTAAGCTTTTATGTGGAATGTTACATTTGGTAATATATGTTGCTATGTTTATGAAAGAATCGATTGTGTTGATACATTTGAGATTTTGTGGGTTGTGGTCTTAAAGGGGTTTCGGTCACCTTCGTTGTTTGTAGTATTGTTGGGTTTGACGGTGTGGCGGTTAGTGCCATCACCGATGGACTTTAACCTCCTGTTGGGAGAGTGCTTATCCTTTACGTCGTAGATTGGGTAGTTGGTTGGAGTCGAGTAGTAGAGTTGTGGATTGACCCTCCGAATTTCCTTTGCCGCTTTGACGAACGGTTTTGGTTGGTTTTTGGTTGGTTGAAATAAAAGAAAAAGTGTTCGGTTTTGGATACTCACCAATAGTTCTTTTGGTGGTTTTGGTTTTGTCTTCTTTTGTTGAAGACAAGAGAAGAATTTAGGGTTGCGCCTCTTTTGGTCGCCTTGCCGGCTTTGGCCTTGGATTTGTTGTTTGCCTTATAGAGAAACTTATAGATTGATTCTTGGGTTACCATTCTCCAATTTGAAAGGAAGTTATTGAAGTTCCGATGGAAAAAAAAATCTAAGTCGCATGGATTTAGGTGTCAAGGTTTTGTCCGAAGGGATGTGGTTTCAATTTATTTTTGTGTTTGTCTTTCTCCGAGGTTTAAAAGAGTTATTGCGGTGTTGTGCCAGATCTTGTTGTTGGGGCCTAAGTGGTGTTTGATTGCAATGATGACTTGCTTGGGAATTCATCTTTGAAAAAAAAAAAAACCGTTTGTTTCGTGAAAGTTTGAAGTTTGGGGTTATGGCCTTATCTGAAAAAAAAAAGATTTGGTTAATCGCTTGGTTTTCCCTCTTGCAACCATTTTCCTTCGCGGAAGTTGTTGATCTCGAGAGTTGTGAAGTAGTTGCGTGTCGGCATTTGGGAATTTAAGAGTTGACTTCTCTTGTGATTTATGGTTGAGCTTTCCGGAGGGAAAGGTGTTTTGGGTGTTGTTCTTTTCTGGAGCAATTATGGTTTCCTTAAGAGTTGGGTGCGTGATTCATGCGGATGTTTAAGAAGTTAAGTGTATGACGAGAAGTTAGAGTTTTCGGTTGATATGAGCTAGTGGTCCGGTTAAAGTAAACTTGTTGTTTGTTTAAAGATAAACTAAAATATTGTGTTGATAAGAGATGATTAAACAAGGCGTCGAGGTGATCCAAAGTGAAAGTTGATTAGTGGTGTGTGCAAAGTGATGCGGGTTATGGAATCTAATGGATGTTTGAGATTAGTTAGCATAGAATGTCTCGGTTGATGAACTTGTTATAGCAAGAAGAGGGTGTGAAAGTCTGCCTATTGTAGCTGGTGGGTCAGTTAGTATTGTGGGTCGACAATATGACTTAAAATTGCGTGTAATCAATTAATGAGGATATATGGAATGATTGTAGGAAAGGTTGAATTATTCTTGACAGATGTCTGTCTAGGATCCGTATTTATGAGGGATGTCTAGTGGAGATCGTGTCGCGTGGTTAGTATTAATTATTGGTGGAATGAACTGGTGATATGGAATATGTGACTTAGGGTTATACCTGTGGTAATTGTTGATTACGCCGGAATAATTGTAAAGAGATGTGTGCTACGCTTGGGGATAATAAGTTGCATGAATAATGGTTCGTCATGGTTAGTAGACCAAAAGAAGTTGTTGATATGCGTCTTATGTTGGATTAACTGATAAGATAATTGTGCTGGAGTTGTGAGAACGTGGTTCTCCTTGTTGATTGTCATACGGTAGATATGGTCTATGGTTCGTTGGTAATATAATCAATTGTGGTTATATGAACAGTGAAAAGTGATTTTATTAAGAGCAGATGTTGTAGCTTGTGTGCAACAGTGTTTGACTTCTCGGGATTTGGGTGATTATGACATCCGTATTGGCTAAGAGTATTGGAATGCGAGTAATGGTGGGATTTGAGTCGAACTTTCTTTTGAAGGTTTACAGATTCAAATGAATGTATAAATTTTCTGGGAGTACCTGCCTCTTTGTTTAGGCGTCTTGATTAGGGTGCAATAAAATCTCCCCTGATTAAGTGGCATTTTGTCAAGTTACAAACTTGACTCCGATGATTGGAAATATGGATGAAAGAGTAGTATTTGAAGTAACCGGCTTATGGGTTCCAAATGTGGTGTGGTATTGAACCATGCCAATCTTTGGTTTTGGGCTAATCTGTTTAGTCTATGCTATGAGTATGGTTTAACACCCAAAGCGTTGGGGTGGGACGCTCTCTTTAGCGTTCAACTGATTTATCTTTGGTAACCCTGGTGTTAAGCGCTTAAATTGTAATTCTATCGTGACTAGAGTTGGATTTATTTGGGAAACGTGTGTGGTGTTTGCGAGCGTTTCAAAAAGGTGAATCTTATGATTGTTTCATAAGTGATTTTGTTGGTAAGGTGTTCCCTGCTGGGAATGTGTTTCCTTTCTCTTTAAGAGAATTGGTAGCGGTTATTAAGCGTGAGACGTTTGATTTGAGAGTTGATGCTATCTTCTGTTATTGGCTTGGGTTAAAATGCGATGTTTTGCACGCATTGCGTGCAATGGTTGTTGGGTTGTGATGCGATATGGTATTTTTTTCGGCTAACGCCGTCGTAGTTTATGCGAATTTGAGCAACCATCGATGTTGTTGGGTGTCAATCATGTGACAAAGAGAATGAAGTCTCTTTGTGAATGGTTAATGGGTATCGTGGTTACATGACGAATAAATGGTGAAAAAGATTCATGACATCGTTTTTATAAGCATAAAAGAGTTGTTGAGCCAGGACGGTGAGAAAGTCATATAGAGATATATGACTAATCCGGAGTGCTCTTGAAGAATTCGCATTCGTGTTATGAATCGAGATTTTCATTGCTCTCTAGCATGAAAAGGAATGAATGGATAAATCTTTGGCATTTTGGCTATGTTATGCAAGGGATTTGAGTTTCTCTTTCTCTTCGAGAGTTTTTGTGGCGATTCTCTTCCAAGATGTTGATTTTGGTTAAAGTGAAAAGTTTGGTGTGGTGAAAGCGAGTCGAGTTGTCTCTAGTTGTTGAGAACTTCTGTCAAGAGAATTGTGTGGAGTCTCTATTTGTTTGAGTGCTCCCCAATGCGAATTGTATCGCGTTGATTGGAGATTTGAGTTTTTCTTTGCTGCTTGATTTAGGAAAAGCAAAAAGGGTGGTCTTTCAATGTTATCGGGTTCTTTCCAAAGTGATTTGTGGCGCTTTGAGGTTCGAGTTGTTGTATGTGGTCTACTTGGATTCAAAAGAATTGTACTTCTTTTGCACTATTGATAGGAGCGAGAATAAGAAGGGCCTCGGATTATTGTTGAGCATAATCTAAGAGCTATACTCGTGGTCCTCGTTGTTTGTGTGATTTGGTTGTGAAGGCGACATCCTCTTGGGGAAAAGTGCCAATTGAGAGTTAGTAGTGAGTTACGATCCTAGCTGGGGCTAGGTGATGGACATTAGTGGTATGAGGGTGGATGATGATGGAGGTTGTTGGCGTCGTGGTTTGAATTTGGTTGAAAGTATCATTGGGTGGAAGCGAATGTTATAGAAATTGTGATGTAAAATGCTTTCTCGTGGTTATTGTCTTAGCTAGACGTCCCTGGGTGTGCGTTATGCCTGGGAGAGGATAGAATGAAAAGTGTAATGTGGTTGGCAGTCGAAAGGAAAGTATGGTCGATGTAGGCTATGAGCGAAGATGACATTAGTAAATTTTGAGTCCTTGCGTAATAGGGGTCAAATAATTGGAAGGAAAGGTTGAACCGTGAGAGGTTGTACTTAGCTGGGCTAAGTCAACTCTTTCTCGTTAAGTGTTTGTTTGGTCGGTTGCTTGTCGATGATTCGGTTTGAGTGTTGTGTGGTTGCCTTACGCTGCACGTAAGTTTTTGTCCTGTAGGGGCTTTGTTGTGGTTCTTAGCGTTCGTTCGGATTCGAGGTCGAATCCTGTTTAAGGGGGGGAGAATGTGACACCACGGAATGCCGAGACACCGTAAACAAATGTGAATTAGAGAATGTGACCTTATAAAGTATGAAATCGGAGATTAAAACTTTACGTTATGCAGTTTAATCGCGTTTCCGGGCCGATTTCGGAAGTTTGGGCCTTCCCGGAGGAGTTTGGGCCTTTGGGGGGTGAGTCGTGGGCCTTGGTGGGAGAGAGTTAGGGCCCATGAGGGAGAAGCGGCAGAATTTTGGGGGCTAGGGGCGTCCCTCCCTGCCCTAGCCGCCTCCCAAATCCCCATCTCTCTTGGGTGCCTCCTCCTCTCCCTCTTGGGCGCCTCCTCCCCTCCCCCATGGGTGCGCCCCCAATTCCTCCTCTCCACCTCCTTTGCTGCAAAGAGGAGATCCCCCACCACACAACCTCGCTGTCCCCTCCAACGGGAAGCCCCGCGACGAGGAGATCCGGCGATTCTAGCGCGAGGAGGACGTTCGGGAGGCTCGGGAGGATAGATCTCGGCGTTAAATGGCTGCCTCGTCGGGAGGAGGTAAGGCATGGGTGATCCTTGGGTTTGGGTCTAGGTACTGTTATAGGGATGAATTTCATGTTTTTAGATCAAGGGAGGTGCTGCCATGGGGTAGGATTGATGAAATCTAGAGTTGTGTTCATGTTCTGGTTCGGGCAGATTGGGAACCCGAACTAGGGCAGGCGTTTTCGCCAATTTCGAGTTTGAATCTGACTGTACGGACTTTTAGGAAGTTGTAGATAATTTCCTTATCTTTCCGTGCATATAAAGAAATTGAAATTCCGCCCAGCCGTTTAGAAGTTATGGCTGTTTTACCGAGCGCTGTCAAATCTGTGACGAGATTGGGACAGTTCGTGTTCAACGTTAGATTAAACAACATTAGAGTCCGAATTAGTCTTTCCCTATAACTAGAAAAAGTTGGGAAATTTCCTAAGCTATGCGGGGATGTACTTGTTTATTCAATTTGGAGTCCTAGAACAGAAGTTATGCCCATTGGAAGTCCGCTGTCCCGAAGGGACAGATTTGCTGTTTTCTGATTTTAGGAGTTGTATGCGAGAAGTCGGGTAGTGGGATTTATTTGTGTACTGTATTGTGGACCCAATTTGAGTGAGTGGCACGTGTTTGCAGGTGGTGTGCCTCCGGGAGTGCCCTCAACCTCTCGTCACTCCGTTACTCGTGGGTGAAGGCAAGTGTTTTGGCGTGGTTTTTATGTTATACGTGCTGCTAGAATTGATTGATGGTATTTGGAATAGTTAACATGTTGTCTTGCCATGCCATGGAATTACATGTTATAATGGATAGGATGTCCTTAGGCCATGATTGAAATAATATCGATGATATGGGGTCCTCATGCTATGATTAAAATGCTTGTTGTTGATAAAGGATTCATGCCATGTCTTTGAAAGGTTACCGTTGATTGTTGATCACGGTCTTACATGTTGAGAGGCCATACGTTGATATGCAATATTCTATTTATGAATACGTTACTGTCCATTTTGCATGCATGGCATATTTTCATGGCTGGCCGGTGAGTTAAGTCATAACTATTCCGGTAGGGGCGGTGAGAACCGTTATGACTAGTCCGGGGCCATTCGTTTGAGTAAGTCCTACCTCGTGATTCCATCACCGAGGTGACTGGAAGCGAGTGATAGGCACCCTCCATCTTCGGGATGGAAGGGGGAAAAGGGTGCATGCCGACGGGTGTGCACTCAACCATACCGGTATGAGTATTCCATAAGACATGTGCATTGCATTGCATGAATGAAACTATGAATTAGAATGTTGTTGAATTTTTCATGAGTTCATGAGACGAACACCATATTGATCAAGAGATGATTATGATGTTTTTACCATGTCGTAATGCGTGAGAATGGTAATGATGTGATATGTAATGCTTATGAAGATTGAAGTTGATGGTTTGTTGTCTTGCACTGTTTTCCATTGTATTACACTTCGCTGAGTTATGAACTCACGCTTGTATTTTCGTTGTTTGTTTTCTTTAGGTACCATGAAATCGGCGCGCGGGAAAGGGTTTTAGCTACACTACTCCACGTAGTATCATAATCTAGCAAATTCACCTGTTGTGGAGACATGACAATAAGCATTACAATAATCTTTAGTGTATGGTCTGTATGTTTGGTTGTCTCCCTCATGTGTATCATGTGGGGCTATGGAGGGAGTTGTTTTAACTTCCTAGATTTAAATTGATGCTTATTATTTTGCTATCGATGCTTATTGATGTTTTAGTTGATGTTTAGTTATCCTTATCGCTGCGTATGGATATCTCGTTTGTCTTACATATTGATATGATGCTATGCTGTTAAGTTTCATGCAAAAACAAAGGAGATGCTGCCAAAATTTCCAATTATTCCAAATGATTACTTGCTGTAATTTACCTTAAATTATGGTATTAAATGTGTTAGGGTCTATGTTTGGTGACATTCTGGGCTTAGTAAAAGCTGGGGTGTTACATAGCTTCTGGATTTTGAGTAAATGGGATACATTATAATATTAGTATAGTATGAATGATATTTTGCAATTGTATAAGCTGGGTATTTAAACTTGCATCAGCCCTGTCGATTATGTGTTACTAGGGCACCTCGAAGACAAAACAAATAGATAATGTCCTCTTTTAAGTCAACATGTTGAAAAGTTGGATACTAGCAGGTGCAGAAGTGTTCACTATCTCCCTTTGCAGCTTTTTATGTGGAATTACTGAAATCAATCCTTGCTGCTACCATGTGATGAAAAAAAGATATATCACCTCTTTTTCCACCAATATATTATTTGCTACAGTGTCAGTTAGTACTGCAGTTATTATATGCCTCCTCTCTCTAAGGTCATCATATATACTGAAGGGTTTTTTAGTACTGTCACCTTCTCTTTCTTTCAATTCAATATCAGCTAGACTTTCTGGTTGAGTTTTCTAGGAATTATTAGTATTAAAATAAGATACACTACACCCTGCTTCTGTGTGCTAGCCATCTGTTGCATTTGTCTGTTAAACTGATATTGTTTTTCATTTTCTTCCCTTGTGAATGATATTTATTTTTATGCTGTCCTTGATAATTGTTGCCTTCATAAATGTAGGTGCGCATGGTCACAGGAGATAATATTGAAACAGCTAAGGCCATAGCTTTGGAGTGTGGAATACTAAATCCAAATGATTTTATTCCAGAGCCATTTGTAATTGAGGGAAAAGCGTTCCGTGAGATGTCTGAAGTTGCAAGAGGAGACATTGCTAACAAAATAACTGTAACTCTCTCGCACTCTAGTCTTTTTAGTCCATTTTTTATGTATGTTCTACAGTGCCGAGTAGTAGTAACACTGATGATTTACATGGAAGTTGGCACCACTGGAAACAGTGTGATGATACACAAATGATTTACCCACAAGTGATGCACTTTTTAGTATTTACCTGATTACCTCTAATTAATTATTTCTGGTGAATTGTGGTATTTGCCTTACATACCTGCATGAATTGCAAAGGCTCTTTTAGTCCAGGTGATATTTCTATCTGTCAACATTTATATTCTTTCAAATGCGGATAAGCTTGCATTGAGTGTGGATTTCATATTCTGAAAGCATTTTTCATGTTTCTAATTGTGATTGCTCATAATCTTATATGCATAAAGCTTGATATTGAGTGTGGAGTTGGCATTGCTGTTTTTGTTCGTTGCTTCACTGACAAAACAGCCATTGAAGATCAGACAGGGGAAAAGCTAGGGTATGGTTTTATATTTTTTTTTAAATTTAAAATATTATTTTCGTCGGCCCAAACCGACGAAAATTGAAGAAAATTGCTGACGAAAATAGAAAATTGGAATGTTTTTTATTTTTTTAATTTTTTAAAAATATTTTCGTCGGCCCAGGCCGACGAAAATAGAGATTCCACATCAAGAAAAGGGACGGCCACTATTTTCGTCTTGAGTCGCCGATTTAAAATAATTGTATTTTGTTTATTTCTTAAAATACTTGTATTTTCGTCAACATAATTTCGTCGGTGTATTTTCGTCGGTAAACCGACGAAAATAGCTATTTTTGTCGGTTTTTCCTGTATTTTCGTCGGTTATAGGCCGACGAAAATAGTGTCGATTCCTGTAGTGGAAGCACATATAATGTAAAGGGGAAAAGCTCTATCTCTTTATTAGATTGATTTTTCTGTATAAGATGATGCTTAGTGTGTGTGGGTGTGTCTCTATATATATATATAAGAGAAAAATCATTGGAGATCAATTCGAATTCGTCCACCAATAGATAGAATCTTTCTATACTGGAATAGAGATTCTACTATCTGTATCATAACACACTCGTCCGGCTTTTTAACTGAATGTTTATGTGTGTACTGTGTATTTTAATAAAATAAGGAACATTATCTCGATCATAGATAGAAATGAACACCCTTGCTTCGACCGTCAGCATGTTCTTAGGCCATGAACTTTCCTAGGCACTACGAGCCGTTTCAGAAACACGGAATTCCATATACACATCTTACCCATGTAGGGACAAATACAATGCAAATTATGTCATTTAGACCCTCGTAAATTTATATACAAAAGCGCATGTAACTGCCTTGAAATTCTAATTCTAGTTTACAGTTTCATTTTCATATGCCAGCGAGACATTAAAATTAGAACTTAATGCTAACTTCAACCTATCCCAGTTCCGCTGGACTTGGAATTGCAAATTCAATTCCACGTACCAATTCCATGGATCCAAACGGACCCACAGTTTTTTCCAAGGAATGCTGGTGCTCTCGGTTGCCAGTGGCTGAGGTGCCGGTACAGGTGGCATCACCGAGGAATTCTTCCATTCTAGCGAGGAATTAAACGACCAGCACAATACGTTCTGTAGCTCAATTGGCTGGCCAGTAGTTGCCGCGAAGCCAACAACCACCTCGTCTGGTAACCATCTCCTCAGGTCACTAGTGTTGATGTGGTAAGCAGCGTCGCCGATCTGGAGAGCAGTGGTCACCATCTGTGTTTTGTTGTCGTAATCCATCTGCACGATCAATGTGTTTCCGCCGGATGATAGATTCTTGTCAGGTAAGGCTGAGTTCATCTGTACCTTGGAAACGATGGTGTTGACGTTGATGCTCATGTGGTTGTTGCTGCCGTCGTCCAATTTCTTTTGCAAGCTGGTGTCAAACTCAACCTCCAAGATCTGGTCTTCGCTTGTTACATTTGATCTGCTGTGGTTGCTAAAATGGCCATGGTTCTCGCCGTTGCTCAAAGACGGGGGAACGCTCGATGTGTAAGGCCCCAGGAAGAAAGCCACCCGAGCATCACTTGAGTTCCTCCCACTCGTACTGCCTTCCTTGATTCGGAAGCAGAACCTCATGTTGAAGCTGGCTAGCTCGCCGTCGCTGGTGTCGCTATTCCAGAGCGCCACCGGCTGCGCATGCAGTACCCGGCCGATGCTTCGGCTTCCGTTGTTCTTCGCCAGCTCCATCGTCTCCGGGTCCAAGTACGCGTCAGAGTCGCCCTGGAAACTGAGATCGGTTGAGTTCAGAAAGAAGAGGTTGAGATCTGCAGGGATGTGGCCGCCGGGCTGGGAGAAGTTGAAGCTGAAGGAGAGGGAGGTAGCACGAGTTAGATGGACAGACAACATCGAGAAGTAGAGTAAGAACAGCTTGTAGGCAACCCGGTGAGAACCCACTGCAGCCATTGATGGTGTTCGGCAAGAACACATTCTTGGTAGATACTAACTAGATACACTAGGTATATAATAGAACGTTGCTTTGATTGGCTCTTGTCGATCAATGACTTTTCCTCTCGCATGGGCCCTGATAACAAACTCACTGTAGTCCGGAGTGAAGCCTCCGGTCGTCGCACTCGTTGCAGTCATGTCCGCCATAGGCTCTATTTCAACTTACGTAATTTCTGCGTTCCACGACGCTGGACGCGGTTGTCGGCTGCGACACACAGATAGCCAGAAGTTTAGACTTTATTGCCTGTTGCAACGGCAACCGAATACAGATACATGGTGTGGTATAGATGCCAGATGTTGATGAATATCTAGGTATTATTTTGATTTCAGATTTGAATATGAAACATAATTCCAAAATAATCAAACACAGCAAGCTAGACAGAAGATACCACATATTTCTAAAAAGTAGATCTAGAAAATACCACATATTTTCTGGAAAGTGATGAACAGAGAGAAGAATTCTTACGATGGGTTTGATGACGAAATGGAAGCAGCGCAGTAGCGACCGGCCGTAGAGGAAGTAGTTGACGTAGAGGAAGCTCGAGCGGTCGCGCAGTTGCGCTGCCCAGAAACCTTATTGCCACCCCCGTGCAGGTTCTCGCGGTGGCAACGGTTCGGAGATCCCACTCTCCCTGCCTCGCGGTGCACGCCGAGAGGAAGGTCGGTGAAGAACAAGCGCAGCACGAAGACGCAACACGGATCACAATGGATGAACACGAGTACTAGAGCAAAAAACTTGCTTTAGTCTGGACGTCTCCAAATTTTATAGCCTCGTACCAGTAATGATCATTTAAACGCTAGTAAATAGGATTTAATCCAAATGACTGTTTCTATTAGAAACTGACGCCATTATCATGGCTGTTTCTATTAGAAACTGAAAATTAAAAAGGGTTTAAACGTGCCAGGATTTAATCCACTGCACGGCAACCCGCGACGTCCCAAGTCACAAGTCACGCGGGAAAAATACGCGAAAATACGCGGTAATTCGCGAAATACGCGCGCGCGCATGCGTGTGACTTTAGCCGTGCTCCTCACCCTCCATTTGCCTTATTACAAGGCATGGTGGGAGCACCTCCTTTTAAATTGGTATTCTCCTCTCTCAACTAGCAATATGGTACTATTCTTTGTAGCTTTGGCATTAGAGATAAATGGGCCACTTGGGCCTTATTTCTAACAATCCCCCACCAATGCCGAAGCAGACAAAGAATCAAAAGTTTGATCACTGTGTTGAATCTTCGTTTAATATATCAGTGTTTCGGTGCAGAGTCCCATACGGGTTGAACTTTCACCTAGAATAACGAGATCTATCCTCCCACAGCTAATGAATGGACTCAGCTTTGAATTCACAGCTTTGTGTGGTTAGATTTCACCCGAAATCTTAACTGATACTAGGCTGCCGAAGAACTTCACCTCAACGGAGCGTTAAATGGTCATGCTCCTTAATCTTCTCATGAGCTTTCTAGAGAATGCCCCTTTCTCGTGAACTGCGACCTCACAGTTAGGCTCAAGTAGGTGTATTCATTTTAGGTATCCTGTAGGCCGATACCTTTTCCTCTCATTAGGACACTAGAATACATTAAGATTTTAAATCAGCCTTCCATACAGATTAGAGTACTTAGAACATGGGTAGATTTAGTGTACTCTCTTGTTACAACCACAACTTGTTTTTCCCATTACCTAATTCACGGGATCTCCGATCAAAAGGATGGGTTACAATTGTGAAGTAACTCATATGGGCCTCATTCCCATGTCCTTCGACGCAATAGAAATCGTATTTCTTGTTAACCCTTTTGTAAAAGGGTCTGTCATATTTTTCTTAGTGCGTATATAATTGTGAAGGGAATATGCCCGAGAGGCAATAATAAATTGTTTATTATCATATTCCATGTTTATAATAGATGTTTATTTCTCATGCTAAAATTGTATTAATCGGAAACGTTAATACATGTGTGTTTAATAAACAAAAGGGTTCCTAGTAAAGCCTCTTTTTAAACTAGCTCGTTGATTAACTGATGATCAAGGTTTCCTGATCATGAACATTGGATGTTGTTAATAACGGGGTCATGTCATTAGAAGAATGATGTGATGAACATACACCCAAGTTGGTATAGCAAATACGATCAACTCATTTAGTTTGTGAGAAGTGCTTCTATGCTCTTCCAGAAAAAAAATTGCACTAATCTAAAAGCATTTGCACTAATTAAAGCAAGGGCAGATTAGTCTTTCTGTATTTTGATGAGGGCCCGTGGATCCGATTCCAGCCAATTGATCGATGGATGTTCTATGAATTGATCGATGAAGTGAGGGATCCAGAAATGCTCACCACCAGTAAGCCGGCTGGTTGAGGGTGATGTCATGGATACCCGATCCTGAGGTCCTTGGAGTCGATGAAGCTGACGAGCCGCGGCCGGCACTCATCGCCCTCGCAGTCCCCAGTGGCGTTCTAGTTCACCATGATGTTCTTTTTGTCGTTGGGCGTGACCACGAAGGCACCGGACTGGCCATTGATCTCGCCGCCGCCGGTGATGCCCGCGCCGGTGGTGTTCTCGGCCAGCACAACGTACCACCGGCGCGACTCGGGCGGGTAGTCCTGCCTGGTCCCGCCCAGCAGCCGTGCGTCGGGGGCGATCTCGAGCACCACGCCCGATCAGAGGTGCAGTCGCCGTCAGTAGTCGCCGGGCGCCGGAGGAGTCTGTGGCCGCCTCGCCGCCGTCAGCGTCGATGGCGGCCTGGATGGCCACCGTGTCGTAGCAGGCGCCGTCGCCGGTCGCGCCGTAGTCCGCGACGGAGAAGACGCCGGTGGGTGTGGACTGCGCGGCCGGGGGCAGCAAAAGCAGCAGCAGCAGGGACGCGACGGCGAGCGGGAGCAGAGGAGATGCCATCTTGGGGTGTTGACTCGAGGTTCTCCGGCTCCGGGAGGCGAGCTACGGGAGGCGAAGGATGAGGCGAGCGACGGGAGGCGGCAGAGTGACGCGAGCGGGATCGAAGGGGAGGCGGAGAGATTCGGTAAGGCCGTAAGGGCCCTCGGGCTGGAATCGGATCCACGGGCCCTCATCAAAATACAGAAGGACTAATTTGTCCTTGCTGTAATTAGTGCAAATGCTTTTAGATTAGTGCAGTTTTTTTTGGAAGAGCATAGAAGCACTTCTCTTAGTTTGTTGCTGTATCAAACACATACGAAATAGCTCTTTTCCTTAGACCATGAGATGATGTCAATCACTAACTCCGGAAGAGTACTTTGATGACATCAAACGTCACTCCGTAACACGGTGACTATAAAGATGGATTTGGGTACTATGAAAGTATTAGTTGAGGCTCATGCAACAAGAGTGGGATTTGTCCATCCAGATGACGGAGAGATATACTCTGGGCCCTCTCGGTGATATCACATTGACATCGCTTGCAAGCACGTGACTAGGTCACAAGAATGTCATATCACGGAACGAGTAAAGAGTACTTGTTGGTAACGGGATCGAACTAGGTATATGTCGGGACCCTGAATTTGCAAATCCGGACCCTCTGTGTATTCAGCACTAGTCCAGGAACGCGCTAGTGCACACAGTCTTAACATCGGTAAATATCACAATCATACCATTCGATATTATCAAAGTACTTTATTTAAATAACCAAACTGGTTACTCGACCTTATGGTCAAGTTACAAATGTATGCCTCGCAAGGCGAAACTTGTTAAAAGAGAAATAATAGCAGCGGAAAATCAAATAGCTTCGTGGCGCCATCCAGTATACCACAGGCAACTGACTGGGCTCGCTTCCCTAAGTAGACGGATCCTCTTGGAGTTCCTCCTCCAAAGCTGGCGTAGTCTCCTCTTCAACTGATGTTGTGTTGAGGCAAGGGTGAGTACTGGGTCCTCAAGTCATGCATGAATGCAAGCTAATATACTATATGCATGGCTTGGTACAAAGGAATAGCTCAAGGTATATTTGCAGTAAACAGCATTTGACAAGTAATATAAGTAGATTCGAAAGCAGTAGAAATAAGTAAAGCATAAATAACTTTTCAAGAAGTTTAATAAACATTTTCCCCATCCTAAACCACATTTCCATCATCTTCATTATTAAACCAACCCAACCTTTCAAACCAAAGTTATTTTTGAGAAAATCTAACCCTTGACTGTAATTCCCGAGCGATGTCCAATACCGCGGACACGGCTATTCGAATAGATTCTATACTCTGCAGAGGTTATGCACTTTACCCACAAGATACAGTCAAACACCACAAAGGCGAGTTCCGTGAACAAAGTCTTTCTAAACTTCTAACAATACAAGTGGTCCTCCCGGTTATTGCGCACTAACCCTTCCCTTAGCTAAGGCGAAGTCTAGGCCAATCAACCGTTAGATGGGTACTGGCCTCACCCCAGACGCTCCCGCACAACTTACACAAAGGGTGTAGTTGACCTCCCGAGGTCCCACAGTGCGTTATTAGCGACTTAGTCAACTAGGTCCGTCCCATTACGTACATGTGGTTGCACGTTAGACCCAGTTCAAAGGCTTGCAAGGTTAAGTCCTTAGGGTGACCAGGGCAAGACTACCCAAACCAAAACAACACTCCCAATGCCACAACTGGCCCACCTGATTACTCTTTGCCACATGCCCCGGTCGAAAACTGTTTATCAAACCCCAGTTGATTATCATGCACCACGTGCCATCAACATCACATGATACTTTTCCAAAACAGGTTCAATATATCATTAAGTCAATATTATCATTTGATTATCCAAAATCATGTTATGAGCACGTATCAGTTCTAAGCAGTATACTACAACGGTCTAAACCAGGTTAGCAATTTAATAATGTCCAACTAGTAATCCACAACTAGGGTGACAAGGGTCATGGCACATACTTAAATAATCAAGGTGTCATACAAAGAAATTGGTACTTATCTAACCCCCATGTTTAAACCAAGTATTTTTCTAATTGAACTAGCATGCAATAGTTAAATCAAAATAGATTTCGAAATAGGATCAACATGGTCAAAGCACAACTTGCCTTCAAAAAGTACTTGTTCTTGGTCTTGAGTTGGATCCTGAGTTAATACTTCTCCTTCGAATCCTTCCGGCACTTCAACGTCTACTCGTAAAGCGTGCAAATAGCAAATACACAAATAAACAATAGGCAAAAAGTGTCCAAACATCCAAATAAAATCCATAAACAGAAAGAACATAATTTTATGGATTTTTAGAAACTGGAATCGTCAAATTTGGAGTTAAGACGCAAAAGTTATGATTATTTAAAGTTTAAATAATCATTTAAATAATTTTGCAGAGAAAAACTTTAGTCCAAAAATTAAATAAAATTCATATTTAGGTAGATCTCAATTTTATACAAATTTAGAAATTTGAATCACTCAAATCGGAGTTGAAACGCAAAAGTTATAAGCGTTTGAAGTTTGAATCTAAATTTGAATCAATATTTCGAATTAATAAATCATTTCTTTTTCGGAAATTAATTATTGCGTCATCATGGACACGTGGCAGCACTGGATTGGTCTGCTGACGTCAGCGGTCCATGGGCGTAGTCCACGCCGCTCGGGTCTACCGTGGACCCGGCCCACGGCTCCATGTGAGATCGACATGTGGGACCACTCGGGCGACGTCATTCTTGGCGTCGGCGAGGCTCGGCCGGCCCGACAGTGGGTCCATCCGATGACGTCATGGGTGACGTCACGGTGCGGTCGCTGACACGCGGGCCCCGTGTGTCAGTGGCCCACGCGCACGCCCGCGTGGCGCGGCGGTTCAGCTCCCTGGACACATGGCACGATCGTAGCCGTTGGTTTGAAAATCGACGGCTAGGATTGGATTTGGGCCTCAAGTGCTTGAGCGCACGGGTTGATCTGGGCCGTTGGATCTTGATCTAACGGTCCAGATCCAATCTAACTGGTGCGATTCCGCCATTGGCACGACCTAAGCCGTTGGATCTAGATCCAACGGTTGAGATTAGATCTAGGATTTTCAACGGAGAACTCACCGAGGGTGACGTGGCGCGATCTGAGCCCTTGGATCTTGATCGGACGGTTGGTGGAGCTCGGGGTCGGCGATGGCTTCACGGCGAGGTTGTGGCTGCCGGCGCTGAGGACGGCGACCACACGAACGGCGTTTGGGGCGTGCTCCGGCGAGGTGAAGGGTCTCTTGGTGCGCTGGCCGGGGGTTCCGGATCTGGGGTCAATGGCGGCAGGGGACGGCGGACGGCAGCGGAATCAAGCAAAACCGCAGCGGAGAGGTGCTGTAGCTCCGGCGAGCGATTCCGGCGAATCTACGGCGACTAAGGCTCGGTGAAGTAGAGCAGAGAGGGCGTGGGATCACGGCGGTCCTCGGGGTACCTCCCGGTACTTAAATACCCTCGGCATGCGTGCATGGGACGGAACCCTAATCTTACACGGCGGCGACGCGGCGGAGGAGTCCGGCTCGGACTCGGCGGGGACGATGACGCCACCGCCCACGTGGCACGATCAACGGCCACGATCGCGTGGACGCGCGATCGGATCCGGGCGGATTCGGCCGGCGATGCGGGATGATCCTGACCGTTGGATCTTGATCCAACGGTTGGGATCGATTAGGTTTGGGAGTTGGTTTGGTCGAGTCATGTGGCTCGGGTCGGACTCGAACTCAAGTCTGACTCGGGCTCGGTCGGATGAACAGTAACCGACTCGGTTTGATTTTCCAGCGATTTAATATTTAAAATAATTCCCAGAAATTCAATTAATTCATTAAAAATAGCAAAATACTCAGAAAAATTCCAGAAAAATTCTGGAAAATATTTTAGGGTATTTGGGACTCAAATAAAATATTTCCAACAAAATTTTATTTGCAATATTAAATTCTTTAATTATTTCAAAATGGAATAAATTCAAATAAATTCCAAATAAATCCAAATAAATTCCAGAAAATTCCAAAAATTCACCAAAGTGCCAAATCACACATGAATTCAATAAAAGCAAAATTTTGGGGTGTTACAGTATAGTTGATACTGATGATCGGATCCCGGACAAGTAAAATATCGTGAGACAAAAGGAATTGGTTATGTCGTTTCTGGTTTACGCGATCATTAGTTCATCGTTGAGTGAATGGGAGTCATTATGGATCTCCAGATCCCGCTGATGATTATTGATCTGAGAGGTGTCTCAATCATGTCCATTTTATTCACGAACCGTAGGGTGACACACTTAAGGTTCATCGATGCATTTGAGTGGATACGAAACACCGGAGAAAAATATGGACAAGATAGGATCGCTTTCGAGTATCGCCGGAATAGTTTCGGGATATCGGAATAGTTAAAGGGGGTATATGTTAATGTTTGTTAATTAAAAGAATTAACAAATATTAAAATATCTGAAATAAAAATGTTTATTTCTTTATGGGAGAAAACCCTTTCATTTCTTGAGTGGGGTTTTAATGGAAACCAAAGTGGGATGTTTTAAAGTGAGTGGAGAGATCACTCACATGAAGAGAGGGAGGGCAAGGGGCACCCCCCATGCGCCGGCCACCCCTTGGCCTAGCCTCCTCTTCCTCCTATAAAAGGGAGGGAGGAGCTTCTCTCTTTGTTGTTCATCCATTTGACCCTTTGGTTGGTCCTTTCTCCCTCCTCCTGCTGATCCGTTTTTATTTGTGGCTTATGCGGCGCTGCTGAAATTATTTTCTCCACCACCACCACCACTAAGTCAGTAGTGTTGTTGGAGTTTTCCGGGATCCTCTACTTCGCCTGCCCCGCTGGAACGAGGATTGGAGGTCATCGTTGATCCGCACGCGTGTGACCAAGTACCTGGCGCCGCCGCTTGTGGCGCTCATCTTCGCGACTTCAAGTCGGGAGTGTACCTCTACTTCAACCACGTTTGTTTGCGGGAACGTTATTCCCGCTTTCAGTCTACGAGGGTAAGTCCTTCTGAAACCGTTTACTTGCATCTCCTAGATATGATCTTGGTGTTTGGTTGCAATCGTAGGAAAATTTTTGTTTTCCATGCTTCAAACCCTTCGGTATCGAGCCGTGTCTATGCGTAGATGTTTTGTACGGTTTAAAACACATGTGGATGTGGGCGTTGATGATCATGTTATTTCATACTTTCGTGTATTTTGGATCATGGTGGCATAGTGGGATTTGAAGCGGCCCGGACTAACCTTACATGTCCTCGCACATGAGAATTGTTCCACGCCGACATGCAACTAGTATTGCATAAGTGGCTTTGCGGGTGTCGATTTCTCCTACTATAGTCATGATCTAATTTACAACGGTTTGCTAATAATGTTTTTATCACCGTTGTGGTTCTTGTTCGTAGGTAAGAACAGCTTTTCCTAGAAAGCCCAAAACCACGTAAAATATGCAAAAATAAATTAGAGGCGTCTAACTTGTTTTTGCAGGGCTTGTGATGTGATATGGTCATTGATACAAAGATTGTTGTATGAAATGAAATTTATTGTAAATTTAAACAACCGTGAGAATATTTGGTTGTTTTTATTTCTTTTATGGCCTGTGTGCTAAATATATGTCCATGTGATATATTGTAATGGAGGAATACAATCAAGATGGCAGCATCATGGACCTTGGTGCCATGCCGGTGGAATGATGGAGATCATACCATGTCGCACAAGATGGAGATCAAGTCTTTGAAAGGACCATATCATATCACTTTATTCATGCATGTGATGTTAATCCTTTTATGCATCTTATTTTGCTTGATTATGATCACGTCGATAGCACTATAAGATGATCCCTCCAAATTAATATCAAGATAATAATGTGTTCTTCCATAGTATGCACCGTTAAGAAAGTTCGCTGCTTCAAGCACCACGTGATGATCGGGTGTGATAGACTCTACGTTCGCATACAACGGGTGTAAGCGATTTACACACGCAAATACTTTGGTTCTACTTGGCGAGCCTAGCATGTACAGACATGGCCTCAGAACACGAACCGAAAGGTAAAGCATGAGTCATATGGATGATATGATGAACATATTGATGTTCGCCTTTGAAACTATGCCGTCTCTCGTGATGATCGGTTTCGGTATAGTGAATTTGGTTCATGTAATCACTAAAGACAACTAGAGGGATGTTGTTTTTAAGTGGGAGTTCTCGTAGTAATTTTGAATTAACATTGAACTTAATCTATTATGAACTTAGTCTAAATAACTTTGCAAATACGTTGTAGATGGCACCCCCTACTTTCAATTTCAATCTGTTCATGGAGAAAGAGAAACTAGCCACCAATGGTAGCAACTTTACCAACTGGGCCCTTAACCTGAGGATTCTCCTCAGCGCTGCTCAAAGGAGCTATGTGCTAGAAGCGCCGCTAGGTGCCCCGCCCGCTGATGATGCCCCCGAGGAGGAGAAAAATGTTTTCTTGACTCGCAAGGAGGACCACAGTTTAGTTCAATGCGGCATTTTGTATGGCCTTGAGCCTGAGCTGCGAAACGCTTTGAGCACAAAGCAATGCTTTTGATACAATGAGAGAGTTGAAAATGATCTTCGACACCCATGCCGCAGAGAGAGTTATGAAGCTTGAGAAAAGTTCTTTAGCCGCATGATGGAGGAAAACAGCTCCGTTAGTGAGCACGTACTCAAAATGTGCAGGTATGCCGATAAACTCATAGCTTTGGGAATAACGATCCCCATTGAGCTAGGAATTCATCGTGTTCTCCGATCTCGCCACCAAGCTACAAGAGCTTTGTGATGAACTACAACATGCAGGCATGAAGAAGTCTCTCCCGAGCTTACGTCAATCTTTGGCTAACAAGTGGAGATCAAGAAGGAACATCAAGTGTTGATGGTCCAAAAGACTATCGATTTCAAGAAGAAAGGCAAGGCTAAGGGAAAATTCAAGAAGAAGGGCAAGTCTGTTGCCACATCTGAGAAGAATACCAAGGCTGGCCCTAAGTCGATATCTTGAATGTTTTTCTTGCAAGGGCACCTTTGGGCACTGAAGCGCAATCGCCCAAAATATCTGGTGATAAGAAGGACGGGAAAGTGAGCAAAGGTATATATGATATACATGTTATTGATGTGTACCTTACTAGTACTCGCAGTAGTACTGGTATTTGATACCGGTTCGGTTGCTAACATATGTAACTCAAACAGGAGCTAAGGAATAAGCGACAACTAGCAAGGGATGAGGTAATGATGCGCGTCGGCAATGGATCAAAAGTTGATGTGATCGCCGTCGGGCCGACGCCTATCCAATTACCATCAGATTAGTTATAAACCTAAATAATTGTTATTTAGTGCCTGCGTTGAGCATGAACATCATATCTGGATCTTGTTTAATGCGAGACGGTTATTCATTCAAGTCCGAGAACAATGGTTGTTCAATTTATATGAATAATATCTTTTATGGTCATGCACCAAAGAATGGTTTATTTATTTTGAATCTTGGTAATAGTACACATGTTCATAATGTGAATGCCAAAAGAATTAAGTTGAATAATGATATTGCTGCATATATGTGGCATTGCCGCTTATGTCATATTGGTGTTAAACGCATGAAGAAGCTCCATTCGATGGACTACTAGAATCACTTGATTATGAATCATTTGAAACATGTGAACCATGCCTCATGGGCAAGATGACTAGAACCCCGTTTTCGGTACAATGGAGCGGGCAACCGACTTATTGGAAATCATACATACCGATGTGTGTGGTCCAATGAGTGTGTCGATCGTGGTGGATATCGTTACTTCGTTACTTTCACGGATGATTTGAGTAGATATGGATATATTTACTTAATGAAACACAAGTCTGAAACATTTGAAAAGTTCAAAGAATTTCAGAGTGAAGTAGAAAATCATCGTAACAGAAAGATCAAATTTCTACGATCTGATCGTGGAGGAGAGTATCTTAGTTACGAGTTTGGCACACACATGAGACAATGTGGAATAGTTTCACAACTTACTCCTGCTGGAACACCACAGCGTAATGGTGTATCCGAGCGTCATAATCGTACTTTATTGGATATGGTTCGATCTATGATGTCCCTTACATATTTGCCACTTTCATTTTGGGGTCATGCACTAAAAACAGCTGCATTCACTTTAAATAGGGCACCATCTAAATCCGTTGAAATGACACCGTATGAATTATGGTTTGGCAACAAACCTAAGCTGTCATTTCTAAAAGTTTGGGGATGCGATGTTTATGTGAAGAAACTTCAACCTGATAAACTCGAACCCAAAGCGGAAAAATGCGTCTTCATAGGATACCCTAAAGAAACAATTGGGTACACCTTCTATCACAGATCCGAGGGCAAGGTTTTTGTTGCCAAGAATGGATCATTTTTGGAGAAAGAGTTTCTCTCGAAAGGTGTGAGTAGTAGGAAGGTAGAACTCGACGAGGTTGTTGAACCTTCTCTTCATGGAATGGCAAGTGCAGCAGCGCCGGAAGTTGTTTCGGAGTTGACTTCACCAAATGAAGAGGGAACTAATGATAAGGATCATGAAACTCCGAAAGAGAACACTACCGCACCTCGCAGGTCAACAAGAGCGCATAATGCTCCTGATTTTTATGTTCCTACTATGAATGTCATGGTAGTTGAGAATGATGACCCTGCGACGTATGATGAAGCGATGATGAGCCCAGATTCCGACAAATGGCTAGAAGCCATGAAATCCGAAATGAGATCCATGTATGAAAACCAAGTATGGACTTTGGTGGACCTACCCAATGACCGTAAGGCCGTTGAGAACAAATGGATTTTCAAAAAGAAAATAGACGCTGATGGTAATGTGACCATCTATAAAGCTCGACTTGTCGCAAAGGGTTTTCGACAAATTCAAGGAGTTGACTACGATGAGACTTTCTCACCCGTAGCGATGCTAAAGTCTGTAAGGATAATGTTAGCAATTGCTGCATTTTTCGATTATGAAATCTAGCAGATGGATGTAAAAACTGCGTTCTTTAATGGAAACATTGAGGAAGAGTTGTATATGATACAACCCAAAGGTTTTGTTGATCCTAAGGATGCTAATAAGGTATGCAAACTTCAGCGATCCATTTATGGACTGAAGCAAGCATCACGAAGTTGGAATCTCCGCTTTGATGAGGTAATCAAAGGTTTTGGATTTGTCCAAACTTACGGAGAATCTTGTGTTTACAAGAAAGTGAGTGGGAGCTCTATAACATTTCTGATATTATATGTGGATGACATATTGTTGATAGGAAATGATATAGAACTTTTGAAAAGTGTAAAAGATTACTTAAACAGTAAGTTTTCAATGAAGGACCTTGGTGAAGCGGCATATATTTTAGGCATCAAAATCTATAGAGATAGATCGAGACGCTTAATTGGGCTATCACAAAGTACATATCTTGACAAGATTCTAAAGAAGTTTAGAATGGACGAAAGTAAGAAAGGGTTCTTACCTATGATGCAAGGCAAGATGTTGAGTAAGACTCAGAGTCCAGCTACAGCAGAAGATAGAGAAGTAATGAATAAGATTCCCTATGCTTCAGCCATAGGCTCTATCATGTATGCTATGTTGTGTACAAGACCGGATGTGGCACATGCTATTAGTTTGACTAGCGGTACGATCGATCCAGGTTTTGAACACTGGACGGCGGTCAAGAATATCTTTAAGTACTTAAGAAGAACTAAAAGATATGTTTCTCATATATGGTGGTGAAGAAGAGCTCGTCGCAAAATGTTACGTCGACGCTAGCTTTGACACTGATCCGGATGACTCTAATTCTCAATCCGGGTACATTTTTGAAATGAATGGAGGAGCAGTGAGCTGGAGAAGTTCCAAGCAATCCGTGGTGGCAGGATCTTCAACAGAGGCGGAATATATTGCTACTTGAGCGGTACAGAAGCGGTTTGGATGAAGATGTTCATATCCGAACTAGGTGTGGTTCCGAGTGCGTTGGACCCGATGGTTATCTATTGTGACAACAATGGTGCCATAGCCAATGCTAAAGAACCAAGGTCACACAAGAATTCCAAGCATATTAAGCGCCGGTTTCACTCCATCCGTGAACATGTCAAGGATGGTGATATAAAGATTTGTAAAGTACACACGGATCTGAATGTGGCAGACTCGTTGACTAAAGCTCTCCCAAGGCCAAAACATGATCAACACCAGAACTCAATGGGTGTTAGAATCATCACAATGTAATCTAGATTATTGACTCTAGTGCAAGTGGGAGATCAAGGGAATATGCCGAGAGGCAATAATAAATTGTTTATTATCTTATTGCTTGTTTATAATTGTTGTTTATTTCTCATGCTAAAATTGTATTAATCGGAAACGTTAATACATGTGTGTTTAATAAACAAAAGGGTTCCTAGTAAAGCCTCTTTTAAACTAGCTCGTTGATTAACCGATGATCAAGGTTTCACGATCATGAACATTGGATGTTGTTAATAACGGGTCATGTCATTAGAAGAATGATGTGATGAACATACACCCAAGTTGGTATAGCAAATACGATCAAGTCATTTAGTTTGTTGCCGTATCAAACACATACGAAATAGCTCTTTTCCTTAGACCATGAGATGATGTCAATCACTAACTCCTAAGAGTACTTTGATGACATCAAACGTCACTCCGTAACACGGTGACTATAAAGATGGATTTGGGTACTATGAAAGTATTAGTTGAGGCTCATGCATCAAGAGTGGGATTTGTCCATCCGGATGACGGAGAGATATACTGGGCCCTCTCGGTGATATCACATTGACATCGCTTGCAAGCACGTGACTAGGTCACAAGAATGTCATATCAATGAAAGAGTAAAGAGTACTTGTTGGTAACGGGATCGAACTAGGTATAGTTGATACTGATGATCGGATCCCGGACAAGTAAAATATCGTGAGACAAAAGAAATTGGTTATGTCGTTTCTGGTTTACGCGATCACTAGTTCATCGTTGAGTGTATGGGAGTCAGTATGGATCTCCGTGATCCCGCTGATGATTATTGATCTGAGAGGTGTCTCAATCATGTCCATTTTATTCACGAACCGTAGGGTGACACACTTAAGGTTCATCGATGCATTTGAGTGGATACGAAACACCGGAGAAAAATATGGACAGTACAGGGACTGTTTCGAGTATCGCCGGAATAGTTTCGGGATATCGGAATAGTTAAAGGGGGTATATGTTAATGTTTGTTAATTAAAAGAATTAACAAATATTAAAATATCTGAAATAAAAATGTTTATTTATTTATGGGAGAAAACCCTTTCATTTCTTGAGTGGGGTTTTAATGGAAACCAAAGTGGGTTGTTTTAAAGTGAGTGGAGAGATCACTCACATGAAGAGAGGGAGGGCAAGGGGCACCCCCCATGCGCCGGCCACCCCTTGGGGTTCTCCTCCTCCTCCTCCTATAAAAGGGAGGGAGGAGCTCCTCTCTTTGTTGTTCATCCATTTGACCCTTTGGTTGGTCCTTTCTCCCTCCTCCTACTGATCCGTTTTTCGAGCTGTGGCTTATGCGAAGCGCTGCTGAAATTATTTCTCCACCACCACCACCACTAAGCTGTAGTGTTGTTGGAGTTTTCCGGGGATCCTCTACTTCCGCTGCCCCGCTGGAACGAGGGATTGGAGGTCATCGTTGATCCGTACGTGTGACCAAGTACGGAGGCGCTGCCGTTTGTGGCGCTCATCTTCGCGACTTCGAAGTCGGGAGTGTACCTCTACTTCAACCACGTTTGTTTGCGGGAACGTTATTCCCGCTTTCGGTCTACGAGGGTGAGTTCTTCTGAAACCGTTTACTTGCATCTCCTAGATATGATCTTGGTGTTTGGTTGCAATCGTAGGAAAATTTTTGTTTTCCATGCTTCGAAACCCTTCAAATTGACAGCTATAACTCCGGAGCATTTCAATTTTCTAACAGATTTAAGCCTACGTTTCACATGTCTGGAAGACTTTATATTATCCTTATCACTCATAACCTTGATCAACACTATTTGGTTATCACAGTACATTAGGATCGCCGGGATTGGTTTCTCAACCAATGGCAAATCCAACAGAAGCTCTCTTAGCCATTCAGCCTCAAAAGTGGCTGTGTCTAATGCTACAAGCTCAGCTTCCATGGTTGACCACGTCAATATAGTTTGTTTACATGACCTCCATGAGACTGCAGCACCCGCTAGTGTAAACACATAGCCACTTGTAGCTTTGATCTCATCTGCATCAGAGATCCAATTTGAATCACTATACCCTTCTAATACCGGAGGGTATCCAGTATAGTGAATTCCATAAGAGGTAGAACCTCTCAGATAGCGCAACACTCTCTCAAGAGCCTCCCAATGATCATCTCCCGGATTCGATGTAAACCGGCTTAATTTGCTCACAGCAAATGAGATGTCAGGTCTCGTTGCACCAAATAAATACATAAGGGACTCTATAATTTGTGAATATTTTAATTGATCTTTCCCTAATCCGTTATTTTTGCGAAGTTTTACACTTGCATCATAGGGAGTTGGGGCTACTTTGCAATTCTCAAAGCCGAAGCGGCTCAATAATTTTTCCGCATAATGGGACTGACTCAAAGTAATCCCATTCTCGGTTCTGATCAATTTAATATTTAGAATTACATCTGTCTCACCCATGTCTTTCATATCAAAACAACTAGATAAGAAAGACTTGACCTCGTCAATGATAGCAGTGTTGGTCCCAAATATAAGTATGTCATCGACATACAAATACAAGATTACTCCTTGACCCCCACCATAGCGATAATAAACACATTTATCCGCCTCATTCACAAAGAAACTAAGCAGCTGTCAAAGTTTTATCAAACTTTTCGTGCCATTGTTTAGGTGCTTGCTTTAAGCCATACAAGGATTTTAATAATTTGCACACTTTATTTTCCTGTCCAGTAATCGCATAACCATCTGGTTGCTCCATATAGATTTATTCCTCCAACTCTCCATTAAGAAAATCTGTCTTTACATCAATTTGATGGATGTGTAGACCATAGAAAGCTGCTACTGCAATGAGCACTCTAATGGTCGTTAATCTGGCAATAGGAGAATAAGTATCAAAATAATCATCTCCTTCTTTCTGGGTATAACCCTTGGCTACAAGCCTTGCCTTATACTTATCAACAGTACCATCAGACCTCATTTTCTTTTTAAAGATCCACTTACATCCAACTAGTTTACATCCAGTAGGAAGTTCAGTGATCTCCCATGTTCCATTACCCATGATGGAATCCATCTCTCTACGGACAGCCTCTTTCCAATACTCTGCATCAGGTGATACATAAGCCTCTGAAAGAGTTTTTGGCACATCATCCACAAGATATACAATAAAGTCATCACCAAAGGTTTTCTCAACCCTTTGTCTTTTGCTCCTACGAGGAGCCTCATTTGTGACAATATTGTTATCCTCCTCAGGGATATCACAAGCTGGTTCAACAATATTTGGTAACTCAGAAGTAGATGGAAGATCAGAAGTTTTAGAATTTTCATTAAAGACTGATGCTCTCATTGGATAAATATTCTCAAAGAAAGAAGCATCTCTTGATTCCATTATTGTGTTAGCAATAATCTCAGGGGAATCTGATTTTACTACGAAAAATCTATAGGCCGTACTGTTATGTGCATATCCCAGAAAAATGCAATCAACTGTTTTAGGTCCAAGTTTTCTCTTTTTCTGCAATGGTATATTGACTTTAGCCAAACACCCCCATGTTCGCAGAAAATTGATATTTGATTTTCTCCCCTTCCATCCCTCGTATGGAGTAATCTCACTTCTTTTAGTAATTACTCTATTGAGGACAAAGGTTGCTGTTAAAATAGCTTCCCCCCACCATGACTTAGGCATACCAGCACTCTCTAACATGGTATTCACCAAGTCTGTTAGTGTCCGGTTTTTCCTCTCAGCCACTCCATTAGATTGAGGCGAGTATGGTGGTGTCACTTCATGGATTATACCATGCTTAGTACAATATTGGGAGAATTCCTGAGAGATATACTCTCCTCCACGGTCAGACCTTAACCTTTTAATTTTTTTTTTCTAGTTGGTTCTCAACCTCGACCTTATAAATTTTGAAGTAGTTTAAAACTTCATCCTTTGTTTTCAGCAAATACACATAACAATAACGCGTTGCATCATCTATAAAAGTTAGAAAATATCTTTTGCCTCCTTTTGTCAACAATCCATTCATCTCACACAGGTCAAAATGGACAAGATCTAATGGTGCCAAATTCCTTTTTTCCTCTAACCCCTTAAATGGTTTCCGAGGTTGTTTTGCTTGCACGCAAGATTGGCACTTTGATTCTTTGACAAAATCACATTTTGGAATTATTTCAAATCTGAACATTCGAGCAATGGTATCATAACCAATATGACATAAACGAGAATGCCAAATATTGGATTCACAATTATTAACTTGAGTAGCAACATTTAAATTTAAACAAGACTCTAGTACACTTAAGCGGAACAGGCCTCCGCTTTCATAACCTTTTCCAATAAAGTTTCCAAACTTGGACATTACAACTTTATTAGACTCAAATACTAGCTTATAGCCATCTCGACATAATAGGGAACCGCTGACAAGATTCTTATTTATTGTTGGCACATGCTGCACGTTTCTCAAACGGACAGTCTTCCCTGAAGTAAGCTTCAGTTCTACCGTGCCAACACCACGCACAAAAGCATGCAACCCGTTCCCCATTAGGACGGAGGAAGCCCCTGCTGCCTGGTAAGAAGAAAATAGAGTTATCTGAACATACGTGAACATTTGCACCAGTATCAACCCACCAATCAGTGGATTGACATGCTGAAAAAACAACAGGAGAATTACCAGACCGTCCTGAAGTAGTTCCCTCACTTATGGTCACGTTGGCAATTTTCTTGCCTTGCTCATTTGGCCTGTTCTTGCGGAAACGACAGTCTTTAGCCATATGACCATCTTTTCCGCACACATAACAGGTAATGTTCTTCATATGTTTCTTTTCAAACTTCTTCTTGAAACTAGTATTCTTGTTTGGTTTCAAGCCTTTGTTGTTGTTGCCACCCTTCTTCTCAATCACATTTGCGTTGTTTGGTACCTGAAAAGAAGTTTTTGGTGCATCTTTGGCTCTGGCTTTCTCTTCCACGTCAAGGGCTGCAATGAGATCTTCAACAGAAATCTCTTCCCTCTTGTGTTTTAGACCAGTGGCAAAATTCCTCCAAGATGGGGGAAGTTTAGCCACAATGCTCGCAGCCACAAATTTTGCAGGTAAAGCACATCCCAAATGTGCAATCTCACCCACTAATAGCTGAAAGTCATGCGCTTGAGCGACAATCGATTTAGACTCATCCATGGTAAAATCGAATAGTTGCTCGCACGTATACAACCAGCGACCAGCCTCAGCTTCTGCATATTTTTGTTCAAGAGCCAACCACAATTCAGTGGCAGATGTGTAACTCATATACACATCATATAATTGATCTGCCAAGATGGTCAGAATGCAATCCAATGCGGTGTTATTCGCATTCTCAAACTGCGCATTCTCTTCATGCGTAAGCGGGTATTCAGGGAATATCACCCACCACATACCCAGAGACATGAACCAAAACTTGGCTCTAGTCTGCCACCTACGGAAGTTCTGACTATTGAACCTCTCAGGTTTCATGGCATCACTTGCACCATCCATTGTTGAATCACAATCACACAAACAATACTAATAAGGTTTCTGGAATGATGAATATCTAGGTATTATTTTGATTTCAGATTTGAATATGAAACATAATTCCAAAATAATCAAACACAGCAAGCTAGACAAAAGATACCATATATTTCTAAAAAGTAGATGTAGAAAATACCACATATTTTCTGGAAAGTGATGAACAGAGGGAAGAATTCTTACGATGGGCTTGATGACGAAATGGAAGCAGCGCAGTAGCGACCGGCCATAGAGGAAGTAGTTGACGCAGAGGAAGCTCGAGCGGTCGTGCAGTTGCGCTGCCCAGAAACCTTATTGCCACCCCCGTGCAGGTTCTCGCGGTGGCAACGGTTCGGAGATCCCGCTCTCCCTGCCTCGCGGTGCACGCCGAGAGGAAGGTCGGTGAAGAACGAGCGCAGCACGAAGACGCAACACAGATCACAATGGATTTTATAGCAAAAAACTTGTTTTAGTCTGGACGTCTCCAGATTTTATAGCCTCGCACCAGTAACGGTCATTTAAACGCTAGTAAACAGGATTTAATCCAAATGACTGTTTCTATTAGAAACTGACGTCATTATCATGGCTGTTTCTATTAGAAACTGAAGACAAGTCACAAGTCACGCGGGAAAAATACGCGGTAATTGACGAAATATGCGCGCGTGCGTGCGTGTGACTTTAGCCCTGCTCCTCACCCTCCATCTGCCTTATTATAAGGCATGGTGGGAGCCCCCCCTTTTAAATTGGTACTCTCCTCTCTCAACTAGCAATATGGTACTATTCTTTGTAGCTTTGGCATTAGAGATAAATGGGCCACTTGGGCCTTATTTCTAACAGATGTATATAATGTATTTTCATATCATCTACAAACAACACTAAAAATAATCCATACAATAGATCGTCTATATAGCTACCTGTAATGGTTTCTCATTCAATTAACAGACTGTCTACACAATGGCACATAAAATATAAAGTTGTCTATAAGACTGTCTATTAAATAGTAGACAGCAGTCTTCTTTCTCTTTCTTCTTTCTTCTCCATATCTTTTAAAATCCTACGTGGCATTTCTTATAGACAACTAAATATAAACCATTAATTGTCATGCCCTTAGCAAGGTACCACACTTATTATTGCTTTAGACTTTATAGTCGGTTCCAACGGCAACCATACATGGTGTACCATTGTTAGCAGGGCAGCACTCTTATCATTGCTTTTTATTGCCTGTTCCAAGTTACTATAATTTTAATTTCTATGTTATTTTATATCCCTGTTTTTGAATATATGAAATTCTAGCTTTCAAATTTTATTCATAAATATATATCATTCTACAATTTTGAGATGATATTTTACCATTTTTTCTCTATACCCATTTAGCTATTTCTAATGTCATTTACCATCATAGGTCACAATCCAAAAATATAATGAAGATGGATAATACAATATTTCGTAGATATGACTTGATAGAAGTGAAAGAACCTATAATAACAATTATTCAAGAACGGAGGGATTAGTTAATATTCTGCTTCAATAAGAAATGGATATTAATTAGTTTCCTACAATCACTTAAGCGGCGGGCAAGCCCAATGCGGAGTGTACGTAGTGGCCTGATTCGGTGGCATCCAGGAAATTCTGCACAAGGAAGCGATCCTTGTCCGATTATGCCATTAATTTTGTTGATCGGTACGGTAGTGTCTGCGAAATTACGCAGAAATCATGTGAGTTGAAATATTATCTGCTATCGTGTAGGTGAAGGAATTCCGGATCTCTCACCGCGTTCACGTCGGCTAGGCGTCGTCTCCGCTAATCGCTTAGCACCTCTCCTTCCCGTTCGTCTGGCCGTCCATCGTATGCGCGCCCCTATCCGGACTCTAAACTCTAAATACGAGTGCTGCCCGGCTAACAATGGTACACCATGTATGGTTGCCGTTGGTTGAACGTTCCTCTGTCCAGGATATACTAGGCCAATAAGCACGGCGCACGTCGCGCGCGTGAACGAAAAATAATTTTGTATTTTTTCGAAGAAAAAATAGACATAGACGTATTTTTTAATTTTTTGGAGGCTCGAAAAATATTAGAGGTCGAGTTGGAAAAAAGTACACATATTTGTGTTGACAAAAATATTTTTTTCCAAGGAAAACGGAAAAAGGACCTGGATGTAAGAACCGGAGACATATTTGTTATATTTTTAGACCTCACCGCTATTCTAAAAAAGTAGAAAAAGGCTCATTCGCGATTTGTATTTAACGGGAGGCTTTTTCCGTAAAGTAATAAGTGAGGCACCCAAACGCGATTTAAAGAAGTTTTTCTTGCCCTCACAAAAAATCGTGAAGGACTTTTCCGTAATTTTTAAGGACCCATCTGTGATTTAAAGGAAGTGGAGGGACTTTTTCAGAAAATGTCCGGATGACAGGTGGATGTGGCCGGAGGCTTTGAAACCTCTAGAGTTTTGGGAGAGTCCACTTGGGCCACGACGGGCCAGGTTTCCTAACATAATTGAGGGATAATACGAGATGGTTAAGAAAGGACTGTGCAGTGATTAAACGCCTGGGCTATGGGCGAACAAGTCTTTCCTTAACATTAGACTAAGTCCACTACCCAACAAAGCCTGTACCAGAGTAATCACTATTTTACCTGCCTTTCAATTGAGATTTTTTATCATTTCGAGAGATAGCAAAATTTACAGTTCGGTATTATCAAGGTATATCAAAAATTGGTACACCTACCCATCAAATTTTTGTTACCTCTTTGTTGAGTTTGAGTATTCTATCTCAAATCTACTTCTATATGGAGTCTGATATGTGTAACTATAAATATGTCCCTGTAGCATAGGACAAAAGTAAAAAACTTTATTGTAAATATCACATCATATCTTAACTAATAAAAGAAGGAGTTTACCTGTTCGCCAACCCTCTCCTCACGCCCGCTCACACACGAAGGCTTCACGACCCAAACCATTCCCCCACTCTCTTCTCCATGTCCCCTGTTCCCCTTCTTCGTCTATTTACTCCACCCTCAAGCAACCGCTCCACCTCCTGCTAATACAACTGCCTCCCCACCGAGCGACGCCGCCGCCTCCCTGGCTTCCCCAGCCCCCAGCCCCCAGCCCCGCTCCTCCTCCTCCCACCGAGCGACGCCGCCGCCTCCCTGGCTTCCCCAGCCCCCGGCCGCCCCTCTCCCCAGCGCCGGGCGACGCTGCCGCCCCGCGATAGCAGCGCCGCTCCTGCCCTGGTGGACGCCGCCTGCTCGTCCTCGAGGCCGCCGCTCCTTCCAGCCGAGCTCGGTGCGCGCCCCCACCAACCGCCGCCTCCGCGCCCGCAGGCGTGGTGTCTGTCTTGCCGACCGCATGTGCCCGCACGATTCGTGCCCACCGGCCATCAGGTTCGCCGTCGAGCTCATGTACGCGGCGTGGACTTTCAAGTTTCCCGAGCTCATCTCGCTGTTCCCGGTGAGATGCAAAGGCTTCTCTTGGCTCGTTAGAACTCCGAATTGAAATTGTGTACATAATGTTTTATTCTAATCTCGGTGTTCCATTGCTTCAGACTAGAACATTTTCGATTGATGAATCTACTTTGTATCTATTTTGTGTATTTGATGGTACACAATGTTTACAATCTATACTTCATGCTAATAACCTAATGAAAATAATAGATTTGGAACGGAGTAAAAGGATTCAAGATGAATGAGTCTGGACTTTGTTGAAACACATAGTCTGGTTAAGATAGTCATCTCTACACAAGTGTTGTGACGATTGCATGTTTCCCTTGTACCTTTATCGTGCTAACTAGGTAGTATTATTCTTTTTTAGTTGGAACAAGTATTCTTTAAATCTGTTAGTTTGGAGTTTGGACTAGCTAAGCTGCAGTGCTGATGTTTATTTGTTATATGGCTCCTTGGACTATTAGTTTTAATATAACTTGGTTATTTTGGCTAATATAATGCAATGTTTGTGCATCCACCGCCTGTCAAAAAACATCCATTCTGTCTCAAGAAAAAAACATCCATACTTTTGATTTCTCCATTTCACATGACCCTTTGTTACCTTGATGGAGTACTAATCTGGGATAAGATGGTTTTCTACTGCAGCGACAGCTTCTTAACTTTGTGGACAAGACTGCAGTGGAAGATGTCCTTCCTATTCTACAAGTTGCTTTCCACTCACAGCTGACTCAAGTGCTCAAAAAATGTGTTCAGAGGATTGCAAGATCAGATCTTGACTATATATATCTTTAGATAAGGAACTGCCTTCAGAAGTTGCTGACGAGATAAAAAAGATTCGCCAGAAATCCCAGCCAAATGGTGGTGACACAGTCATTTCAGATCCTGTACATGAGAAAAGAGTGAGAAGAATACACAGAGCACTGGATTCTGATGATGTGGAGCTTGTGAAGTTGCTTCTTAATGAGTCTGAAATCACCTTAGATGATGCCAATGCATTGCACTATGCTGCTGCTTACTGTGATTCCAAAGTTGTTTCAGAGTTGTTAGACTTGGGACTGGCCAACTTGAATTTGAAGAATAGCCGTGGATACACAGCACTCCACCTGGCTGCTATGAGGAGAGAACCAGCTATTATAATATGTCTCTTAAACAAAGTTGCAGTGGTGTCACAGTCAACAGCTGATGGCCGGAATGCAATTAGTATTTGTCGGATGTTAACACGATCAAAAGACTACAATGCAAAGATGGAGCAGGGTCAAGAGTCAAATAAAGATAGGTTGTTTATTGATATCCTAGATCGGGAGATGGTGAGGAATCCTATGGCTGTGGAAGATTCTGTCACCTCACCTGTACTGGCTGATGATCTTCGCATGAAGCTTCTCTACCTGGAAAACAGAGGTAAAGTCCCCTTCAATGCTTGATTGAATGGCACTTATAGGTAGCTTTCCAAAATTTTCTGAAGATTAAAAAGATGTAGGTGGTGGGGAGTGGGGATTGATTCAGCCCTTCCTTAAAAAACGAAAAAAGAGAGAAAAGAAGCCACCAAACCTACCCCCAAAACCCCTCTTCCTCCCTTTCTCCAACAGAAGTGTTATACATATGTTGTAGAAATAGTTAATTATAGCACTTACCACACATGATGTACTTACAAGACACTTTTAACATTATTCAACGACACGGCATGCCTTATTCACCTGGAGCATGCCATGCTAAATTGATGTATTTTCCCTGCAGTTGCATTTGCAAGATTATTCTTTTCTGCTGAAGCCAAGGTTGCCATGCAAATTGCGCAAGCAGACGTCACACCAGAATTTGGCGCTGCAGCAAGTACTTCTGGTAAACTGAGGGAAGTTGATCTGAATGAGACAACAGTAACACAAAACAAAAGGTTCCGTTCAAGGGTAGATGCACTAGCGAAAACAGGTATGAGTTCAACTAAGTCAACCTCTTCATTTTACTTTTGCGACACATTTATCTGTTCAATGCACTAATGAAAACAGGTATGAGTTCAACTAAGTCAACCTCTCCATTTTACTTTTGCGAGACTTCCTCTGTTTTTTGAACTTTTTTTTTTTGTTTACGAATCGATTTGCCTGATTACCATCTGGAAGTTTCGTCCAGTGCTATATCATCGGCAAAAATGTTAGCTGCTAAAACAACAAGAGATTCTGTAATCTGTATACAACCTTACACCTAAATAACTTCACTATGGTTTAGTGGATACCATCAATATCTTTTGCATTAAGCCATTGGCCACATGTATTGATATCGTTAACAGTACAGAAGATGACCATGTAAAGTTATGTTGCCATTTTGTCATGTGTAGTGTGCTGGCCAGCGACTTTTGGTTGTAGCACATACACAAATTATGTCTTATGAGAAAAAATTGCATTGAGTTTGGGCAATTGTGAGCAGAAGTTGTCTGTTGGTTATTTTCATTTAAACTGGGCAATTGGTTACATAAATTAAATTTGCTTGCTTAAGAATTTGATGACCATTCATGTGATACCCGTCCGTGATGCTTGCAGTGGAGCTGGGACGTCGGTACTTTCCAAACTGCTCGTATGTGCTTGACAGAATTTTGGAAGATGACTTGGCCGATGGCTCCGATGCATTCTACCTCCAAAAGGGCACCCCTGATGAACAAAAGATAAAAAAGATGCGCTTCTGTGAGCTCAAGGAGGACGTACGCAAGGCATTCAGCAAAGACAAAGCTGATAATAGTAGCATGTTCTCGGTCTTGTCATCTTCCTCGTCATCCTCGCCGCCACAGAATGTTACGAAGAAGTGACGAGTTTTGTAATACAGTTGTACTCTAGATGTTAATGGGACAAAAGAGGACTCGATAGACCTGTCAGCGTATAGTGCTTTACAATGGTGTAAAACTAGATATCAAAGCACCCCCAGATACTAGAATATAGTGTAAAACTAGAAGGCTAGAATATAGATATTAATGCCCCATGTGGTGAGGTGGGGGAACAAGTCGACAACACAGGAAAAGACGCTGATCGTCAGAGGCTCCTAAGCTGAGCTCCGAAGGTACGCGTGTAGCTTGATGTCTCGTTTCACGTAGCTGTAATAATGTGTTTAATAGATAGTTTGTTACCCTGTAAGCACACTGAGGTTATTGAGGTTGTAGAACTTGCTGTAAGAAAAGGAGAGCATTGCTTATTGTCATCAGATATATAAATTATTTCGGAGCTCAACTGCTGTTGGTTCTACCCAGGAAACCCAGAGAGAGAGAGAGAGAGAGAGAGAGCTTGAAACAACCATGCGCCCTCGTACTCGGACGTACGCCCAGCCAGCCCCAGCGTGGCCGCCAATCGAGCGCGGCATGCGATCATTCTCGTTACTCGAACAATACAAAAGCAGCAAATACCAACACTGGCATTTCACCGAATAAAGCCTTGCATGTACGAAGGACCAGGCATCATGCATGTGAGCAACTACAAACATAGTGCACAGACGAGCATGCACTACGCAGAGTGGGTATGTAAAAGTTTCCTTTTTCTTTTTTGTTTATATCCTTTGATTAGAATCTCCGATTACCGAACCGATTTCAAAAATGGGTTCCTGACATTTTTTTCAAAAAAAACTAGACCACACTTGCTATATAAATTTCAAAATACATGCCTACTAAACACTCAACCAAACACCGTCTCTGCATCTGTGCATCCCGTATCCCATCAGCTTGGTTGAGTCGAATAGGCCAGGCTCACGAGAGAAGGGAACCAAATAGCCCCTTAGATGATGATCAAGCTTGAAGAATTTTCAAAAATTACAACAGTGCAAAATACTATAAAATGGTCTCATACGGCTAGAAAATTGGGGAAAATTTTAAAAAATCATGAAAGAATAGCGTGATAACATAAGTCATAGAATTCTTATTTTTTTTAGTTGAAACACAACATACACCTGCTCTTCATTGACAAAAGATGCATCACAACGCATGCATATATATATTGTAAAAATTTTACATGTATTCCTCATAAATGGCATTCTAATTCTCTAAAAAAAAGTAGTCCCAAATTCGGCACAAAAACATAGTATTTTAGCAAAAAAACAAACACAAAATATCATCGATATTAACCAAAATCTCAACGAAATTTACCGAAATCTTGCTGAGATTTTAAGTACGGTAGTATTTTTGAAAATTTTGAATTTTTCTTCATTTATTCAGAATTTGGAATCTTGTCCATAGTTAAGATCCAAGATTTCGCTGAGCTGAGATTTTTAGGCTGTTTGGTCGCCTTCTCAGCTCAGCTAGGCTGGTGGGAGTCAGGCTGAGTGGATGCAAGAAGATGTTGTTTGGTTGGTCATATGAGATTGGACAGGCTGCACAGAGATATTGTTTGGTTGGCTGCACTAGAATGGAAGTGTGATAGGCAAATTCAAGAGAGAGATGAAACAAATTTTAAAAATACTAGAAAATCAATAATTTCACAAATGAAAATAAAAAGTTTTGAAATATATTCTAGAAAATCAATAAATTAAAAAACTAAAATTTTAATCTTTTGAAATTTATATAGCAAGTATGGTCTAGTTTTGTTCGAAAAAAATATCAGAAAACATAGGTGAAATCGGTTCGTTGATCGGAAATGCTAATCAAAAGATATAGCAAAGAAAAGAAGAAAACTAGATAGTAAATGCTGATGTCAGCATGCAAGCATGGCTCGACAGAGCCTAGCCCTAGGGAAACGGTGGATTTTTTCGTTTCCCTGGAGCCAGGCTGAAAGGGGTGTTTTGCATGTGTAGAGCCAGACTGAGTTGGATGAGAAGACAACCAAACACCCATCTTTTTGTATCTGCAAATGCAAATCTTTTTAGATGCAGCCAGCCAAACAGCCCATTTATTCTTACTAGTTACATGCCCGTGCATTGCTACGAAAAACAAAATTGATAACGAAAAATAAAGATTAAAAAATAAAAAAATTATTTCACAAGATCAAACATCTATATTTAACGTTTCGTTTCTTGCGAAAGCTGGCTAATTAAAGCAACGCTTCGTTTTTTGCGTAGGGCAATTTAGCAGGGCAATTAAGTAGGACAATTAAGCAGGGCAATTAATGACGTGGGTAGAACTCACAGGGCAATTAAGTAGGACAATTAAGCAGGGCAATTAATGACGTGGATAAAACTCACCACTGCCACCAACTGTTGGTTTATAATAGTAGAGATAAGCAGTAGTGCTCAACAATTGAACAACAAAGAAAAAGTAACGTGGCATGGGCACAGGTGAGCAATGCCACGTTCCCGAGGCAGCAGCAGACCTACGTCCCTTCCAGCGGTCCTTCTTTTGCTAAGAGCACACAATGCAAATTCTGGTTTTTTTAATACATGGTTACTCTAAGGTACAACCTTCTGTTGCTAGATCAAGACACGAAGTTTTCTCTACGACAAATTAAGACACGAACTGTTCTTATAGAATTTGATTCAAATGATGTTCTTTTTGGGATCGATAGGATGATTACCGCATGGTCTCTTGAGGAGAAGTAACGTAAAGATCGTAAGATCTTATCTTAGATTCATTTTTATCTATCAAATAATATTCTGCAGGAGATTTTAAAGGAGAAGACCATCGCCGCATTATGTTTGAAGTTGGAGCAGATTTGCATCACTAAAAATCTTATTAGTAAGATGTATTTGAAGCACTCAAGATGGCGAAAGGAAGATCTTTATTGAACCATCTGACAATATTCAAAGTAGTTTGGAATCTTGAGTCTATGGAGGCAAAACATGACGATAAAGTTTTGGGTCTTATTCTTTTATACTCACTGTCTAGTTCATGCTCTATGTTCATAGGTACTATTTTATATAACCAAAATACTCTTACATTTAATGAAGTCTATAAAGCACTACATGCGAAGGAAAAGACAAAACTCATGGTTCCAAATAAAAGTTAAGTTCACATGCGGAAGGCCCGATTGTTTATAGTAGACAATAGGTGAGAAGTTTAAACCGTGATTCAAGAGAAAAAAGCATGGGCAGAAATTACAAAGGTGGATCAAAATCTAAAGGAAGATATAAGTTACGCAAGTATTGCAAGAAAGATGGACACGTCATATCTTAGTGCTGGTGGGTAAAGAAAAAGGAGAAAATGAATAAAAATTCTAAAAAGGGTCCATAAGAGGATGAGGCCAAAGCCAGCATTCTTACTAAGCAAGATTCTAATGGTGATGTTCTCATTGCCTTTATTGATGATTTCAAAACTGGTGATGAGTGGATTCTTGATTCAGCGTATACATTTCACATGATCCCTGACTGTGAGTGGTTCATTAACTAGGAAGCTACGCTAAGTGGATCTATGTTGATGAGTGATAATTCACCATGCAAGATTGCAGGCACTAGTTCTATCCAAATCAATATATTTGACGGCACCGTCAGAACTTTATTGAATGTTCGACACATTTCAAATTTAAAGAGAAATCTTATTTCTCTAAGTAATCTTGATGCTAAATAGTACAAATATTCAGGTGTAGGTAGAGTTTTGAAGGTCTCCAAAGGGTCTCTTGTTATAATGAAGAGTGATATGAAGGCTGCTAACCTATATCATTTGTGAGTCACTACAATTTTAGGTAATGCTGCTATTTCCTCAAACAAATCTTTCGATTCTAATGCTTCTAATTTTTGGCATATGCATCTAGGGCATATGAGTAAAATTGGCACGATAGAGTTATGCAAAAGAGGACTTCTTGATGGTCAATACATCAACATGTTGAAATTTTGTGAACATTGAGTCTTCAGTAAGCTGAAAAAGGTGAAATTCAGCATTGCAGCTCACTCTACAAAAAGGTATATTGGATTATGTTCGCTCTAATATGTGGAGAAAATATCACGTTCTGCCGCTTGGAGGTGCTAGCTATGTATTACTATCATTGATGATTACTCAAGATGAGTTTGGCTATATTTCATAAAGCATAAATATGATGTATTCAAGACATTCAAAGAGTGAAAGATTGTGATTGAGAAACAAACTGCAAGCATGTAAAGAAGCTACGTATAGACAATGGCTTAGAGTCTGTTATGGAGAATTTGAAGTTTTATGCAGATCAGAGGGTATTGTGAGACATTACAACATCCCTGGTACTCTTTAATAAAATGGTGTGGCTAAACGTGTGTACAGAACCATCATGGAGAAGGTACTTTACATGTTATCTAATTTTGGCTTATCTAAGAGTTATTGGGCTGAAGCCATTTCACTGCTTGTTATTTGATCAATCCGTAACCAAACCTGGCAATTGATAAGAAGACTCCGATTGAGGTATGGTCTAGTTCTGTAGTAGATTAGTCAGATTTGAGAATATTTGGCTATCATTCTTATGCTTATGTTAATAATGGTAAATTGGAGCCTAGAACCGTTAAGTGCATTTTCCTTAGTTATAAGTATGGTGTGAAAGGCTATAAATTGTGGAATCCTAGAACTTTTTGGAGTCATTTTTCGTTCGCGCGCGCGACGTCTATGTCTTATTTTTCCTCCGGAAACCAGATCCTTGCTCCGTTTTCCCCAATAAAAATATTTTCGTCAACAGAAAGATGTGTACTTTTTTCCCGGCTCGGTCTCTAAGGGTTCTCGAGCCTCAAGAAATTTTGAAAATATGTCTAGGTCTATTTTTTCTTCAGAAAAAAACACGCGGTCATTTTTCGTTCACGCGCGCGGCGTGCGCCGCGCTTACGGGCTAGTATATACTACTCCATGGGAAGATTGGGCCTCTTTGCCCGTGCATGTTTTTTATCTTTCTCTATAATTAAATTATAAATCTAGCTTTTTTCTTAACAATAGAAGCATCGATCGACGATACGTGTTATATACAGTAGCATATGATCAGCACAATAGATGTCCTCCTACTGGATAGGGTATCGCGGTACCCGATCTCTGCAGGAGGGCATCTAATGAAAGGTGGTTATACCAGAAACTGAAAGGGAAAACATACAAGACATTCCTGTTATTGCACAACCTACTGGATAGGGTATCGCGGTACCCGATCTCTGCAGGAGGGCATCTAATGAAAGGTGGTTATACCAGAAACTGAAAGGGAAAACATACAAGACATTCCTGTTATTGCACAACCACCATAATGTTCCATTACAGCCGATAGGCCTAAGAGGAATATTCAAGCTCTTAAGAAATTGATTGAAGAAGCCAATATTGTGACTTATTGTTTGATGTGGCAAAAGAAATTGAAGGTATTACAGAACCTTAAACTTTCAAAGGCTATCTCTTCTAGTGATTAAAAAAGATAGATGACTGCCATGCATGTTGAGATGCAAGCTCTTGAGAAAAATGTCACTTAGGAGCTAGTCAAATTGCCACTTGAGATGAAGGTTATTCGTTGCAAATGGATCTATAAAAGAAGGTATTTCACCAAACGAAGAAGTTAAGTACAAGCGTTACTAAATGCTATAGCCAAATTCCAGGTGTTGATTTCACAGATGTATTTTCTCCAGTTATAAAGCATAGTTCTATTTGCATTTTACTCATCATTGTGTCTATGCATAATTATGAGCTTGAGCAATTAGATGTGAAAACTGCGTTCTTACATGGGGAATAAGAATACATTTATATAGAGTAGCCAGAAGGTTTCATTGTTTTGAGAAAGGAGAATTCTGCTTGCAAGTTGAAGAAATCTCTTTATGGTTTGAAGAAATCGCCCATATAATGGTACAAGAGATTTGACTACATTATGATCTCACATATTTTAAAAGATCTATGCTTGATAGTGTAACACCCCAGCACCAAACATGCCCAGAGTGTCACCAAAACAAAAGCAATTACTCAGACTTTCCTATTTTTTTTTAAAAAAATAGCAAGACCTCCCTTACTAACCGGACATCCACTCAGCATACAAAAAAAATATTTAAGCATAGATAACATGAACTAGCAAAAATACAACAAACAATAACCAGGTATCATACTAGTGAGTGGAGCATACAAGCGATAACCACTTAGTGTAAACCACCACATAACCACTGAAGATACAAAAGCAAAACCCATATATCACCATGCAACCTTAAACTCCTTACAAGGCTAATTAGACAAGAGCAAGCATTTCGAATCTAGCACCAATCAAAAGAGAAATATTACAATAATTCTAACTACATGGATATTCAGTGTAAGTGAAGTAGTGCTAAATCCTTTCCCAAAATGCCCGCTCTAGAGGTACCTAAAATAAAGACATCACAAAACAAGCGTGAGTTCATACAACTTAGCAAAGTGTATCATAATAATGTAAATAACTTAACACAGGAGATTAAAACAATTATAACGTAGTAAGACCTGTGCACATGAGAACAACAACATCATCACTTAACATGGATTTCTATTTACTCATGCAATGCAACATGCATGCTCATAATGCCCATTTCATAGCTAATACCGGTATTGCTAGGTGCTCACTCACCCGTCGGTGTGCACCCTATCATTCCCATCCAGCCCGTGGAGGGGCCTATCGAAGTAGGTCTTTCATGTGTCACTACGTGTGAGACATAGAGGCTCACTCGGGATACCTCTTCTGTTATGTATGCATATATGCAAACAAGATGAATTAAAATGCACATTGCATTATCATCACCATAACATACCCATAAGCATTGACATAAACTTAGATTCATACACTTAGCATTTGCATCATCACAAGTGACCTCATAATCATATTTATAACTATCAACATGATTAAGATCACTAGTAAAGCAAACCACAAAATCCTCATAGCAATAGTCTACATGATACACTTGCCTCTAACTGCGCGGAGTAGGGTGGCATGAGGATGAAGCTACACCTGAAGCTACTCCACCTGAAACAAGAATTGCATTGCATGTCAAAATCATAAACTCACAACATTGCGACATCGCCCTAAGTCCCCAAACCAACCCTTCTATACTAGATGCCCCAGGATTCAGCAAACAAAGGCAATTTGGGAACTTCAAGAATTTTTCCTAGCTATCTCTAGACATAGGAATGATTTAAAGTGGCCTCTAATCAATCCGAAATAACCTAAACCTGAAACTATAGCTATCAAGGAATCAATCATGGACATCAGTTACTAAAACTAGCGTAAGTCCCAAACGGTTGAACCAAAGTTTGCATTCTAAATCTTTAAATGATCATGAGATAATAATCTACAAATTCTTCTACAGCCAAACGTTTAGGAGATGCCTCTAATTCTCCCAAATTAGCAAGTAATAGAGACCATCGACAACACAGTTAAATCTGGATAGCATTCACTAAAATAGGCATATCTCCTAAATGGCTAAACCAAAACTCAATTTCTTGAGCTCTAATGAAACTTAAGATCATGATCTGCAACTTTCTCTGCAGCCAAATATTCAGGAGAGGCTTCTAATTTGCCCAGAACAGCAGGGAATAGAGACCATCAACAAACACAGTTAAATCTGGATAGCATTCACTAAAACTATCATACCTCCTAAATGGCTAAACCAAAAATTGATTTCTTGAGCTCTCATGAAACCTAAGATCATGCTCTACAACTTTCTCTACAGTCAAATATTCAGGAGATGCTTCTAATTCGCCCAGAACAGCAGGAAACAGAGACCATCGACAACACAGTTAAATCTGGATAGCATTCACTAAAACTGGCATATCTCCTAAACGATTGATCCAAAAATTGTGTTCTTGAGCTCTAATTAAATATAATACAAAGCTCTACAACTTTTGCAGTAAACAATCTATCTATAACTGGTTAAAAGGACCCCAAATCTCGATCTGAAGATCATCTCAGTAATTGCCCAACTCTAAACTTTCAGCATAAATACACTTTTGAACAGCTGACTTCAACATAGCACAAATAATGGTATACAACACCAAATTCAGCAAATGAAGACATTTTCAGCATCTACATGAAATTTTCCAACCTTTTCTAGGTATTTAGAAATTCTAATTCGTCCTCTAATCAGCTCTAAACTACAAATCTTCCTAGTTGCTATCCATAGCAGTAGAAACCGAACAGTGTGCACTCAATTAAGCATAACTCTCAAATGGCTGAAGCAAAATGAGTGATCTCAGTCTCTAAATAAAGGTAAGATAACAAACTACAATTTTCTCAACAACCAAACCCCCAAGAAATGCCTCTAAGGACCCCAAATCGTAGCTTTAATGTTTGGGTTTGCTCAGCCCGCGAAATTCAGAATCTCCCCAAACCCTAGAGCCACCATTTCCCTCCAAAATCCCAAATCCAAGAACCCTAGAACACCAAAATCTATCAAGCTCCCCCTTCGAACAACATGCACATCTCCCAGTCCTCGAAACCCTTACCTCCATTGCCCACAAGGAGGAAGGTGGGGGAACTGTTGCTGCCATGGAGGGAGGCTGAGCTGCTGCCACCGTGGGGAGGAAGAGGAGGCGCCATGGGGAGAGGAGGAGCTTGGGGAGGGCAGGAGGAGCCGGCTGGGTAGGAGGAGCTACTATATTTGCATGAGGAGGAGGAGTTGGGTAGGGGAGGAACCAGGAGGGGGAGGGAGGGGGGAAAAGTTAGGTGGAGGGGGAAAGTTAGGAAATTTTCTCCCATACAACTAAAATTTAAACCCTGTAGGTCACATATAGGTCCACTAACTCCTGAGACCATCTACAAGAGGGACCCACACCCCGATTGGAGTTTCCATAACCTGGAGAAAGATCTGCGATATTACAGATAGCTATGTCTATTTGAAGACTATTAATGGTTTAGCTATTTATTTGCTCCTATATGTTGATGATATGTTGATCGTTGCAAAAAACAAGGTAGAAATTTCAAGATTCAAGGCACAATTGAGTAGTAAATTTGAGATAAAGGATCTCGGTGCAGCAAAGAATATTCTTGGTATGGAAATTACTAAAGATAGACAGTTTGAAAAGTTATACCTAATTCAGAAATGGTATATTGATAAAGCCCTTCATCGCTTCAACATGCATAATGCCAAACCGATGAGTACTTCATTAGCTGCATATTTTTGACTATCTTCAACGTCATACCCATAATCAGATGATGAATTTGAGTACATTGTGGCGGAATCGATCAACCAGGTTGTTCTTGGTGTTCTTTATTTTGGTCCCTCTTTTCGATCTCCTGCTCTCTCTTTTATATGGAGGGAAGGGGACATGCATGCACCGGCCGGCTTATTTTTTAACCTACTCTGCCGCCAAGCCACAGGCTTTGCCCATGGTCTTCCAACCCTTCTCTTCCACCTGTCCCTAGCCAGGGACTAGTTTGGCCCTACGTGGCATTTTTTGTTCTTGCTTTACATTTTTACCCCTTCATTTTGTTTTCACCCCAAGGGTTTTAGTGGAACTTCACATGCCCTAGGGTCCAGGACTCTCCTGGCTACGCCAGAAGTTCCCCTGTAGCTCTGGCAAGGTGTCAGGTCTGAGCGGGCCCTACCTTGGTAATCTTTACGGGGGATGGAGGAGGTGGGTTTCCTCCGCCAACTCCCCTCCGCTATTCTTCTCACAGCTTCGGATTTCTTTCTGGTCCGGTTATTTTCGATTGTATGTCTTAGGCTTTCTTCGCCGCTTCGGCTGGAGCATCGCCTCCAGGGGCAGGTGGTTCTTACTTTGCTTATAGGAGAGGGGATAGGTATAGTGGACATGTTTCCTCGATCCAGACAGAGATGTGGGTCGTGCTTCGCCTGCCAAGGAGGGTGGGCTCATTGGGCCTACAACATACATGTCTAGAGTTTCGTATGCTAGTACAGTTGGTTCACTTATATATATCATGGCATATTCTCGTCCCGACTTATCTCAGCCATTAAGTGTTGTTAGTAGATACATGGCTAATCTTAGCAAAGATTATTGTAAAGTAGTTCAATGGATTTTCAGGTATTTGATGGGCATTTCTAACACTTGTTTACAGTTTGAGAAAACTAGAGATGGACTCGTGGGTTACGTGGATTTAGATTTTGCTGGAGATTTTGAGAAAAGAATATCTTATGGGTTATGTATTCAATGTTAGAGGATGTGCTATTAGCTGGAAAGCAATTCTACAAGATGCCGTTGCATTTTCAACTACAGAAGCTGAGTATATGGCTATTTCTGAGGTTTGCAAAGAAGCCATTTTTTTGAGAAGTTTGTTTACTGAGCTTTGTGAAAGTACATCTTGTACTACAATAATCTGTGACAGTCAGGTTACTAGCTATATGATTTACAAAGGATCAGATGTTCTATAAGAAAACAAAGCACTTGATGTTAGATATCACTACATTTGGGGTGTCATTGCTATTGTGATATTAAAATCAACAAGATAAGTACTCATGATAATCCAGCAGATATACTGACAAAGCCATTTCCTACAACTAAATGTGAGCTCTGCTCATATTTAGTTGGTATCATTCAATAAGTTATTTTGGACTTTTGGTGCACAAGGCGTTCATGATGATTTGTTTTGAGGAGATTCGCGCTATATTTTGGCTACAAGGGGAACTCGTTTCAAGGTGAAGATTGTTGAGTTTGAATATGATACGAATTGATTTCCTATTATATTTCAAGTTTACTCCTATACGGTCCGATATATACCATTATAAATATCCCTGCAACATAAGGCAAGAGCAAGAGCTTCGTTGTAAATATCTCATATTTGTTATAGTAATTATGTGCCCATGATTTTTTTCCCAAAAGGAATTTTTCATGTAAAATTCATGTACCCTGTTTTCTAATTTCTGTGCATTATTTGCAACACTCTTGATACTATCTGCCAAGAATGGTAAAAAGTCTCCACCTAACCTAAGAGTTTTCTCTCCGGGAGCAAATAAACAAAGCTAATCACGGTTCAGACTCGAGAAAACTAGACGTCGAGAATATCGGATGTACGTACAACAGAGCTCAGCTGGATCTTTCCTACAATATAATAAAGAACGGCCTGCTTCCAAGGTCGAAGTTCACAAGTTGTTCTTTAGACTCAGGTACATTGAAAGCGTAAGACGCAGAGAGAGCTCCAAGCCTCCAAGTTCACAAGATCAGCTGCATATATATATACATATTTTATATGAAATTAAGAAAAGGTAAATAACCCTTTTAGCTGCTACAAAGAACTTGTCAAACCTCCGTCCTGCAGTGTGTTAAAAAAATTCCATTCTAGTCATTGAGTACATGCAAAATCATACCAGAAACCAGCACATGTGTAGAATTGGCAGCTGATGTTGTTTCACGTCTGCAAAGAATTGTTCCATAAAAATAAAGTGCTTCTGCAAAGAATGCCAATTTCAGATTGAAAACATATTTTCCAACATCACCTGCCCGTTGTAATGTTTCCATTGATTCTGTTTCGGCTCTACACAGAAATCAATTTCACACTTGAACCATATTTTCCAGGAGTATATGGATGCTTCATCACAAACAGTCGCCAAAGCAAGGCATACGTTTCTCCCTTCTACAATTGCATTGGCTCTGAAGGGGCAGTACAGCCTGTAGTCAAAGAGTGGCTGCCACTGGACGCCCCAATCGACAGATCAGTGTAGCCATGTTCTCCCATGGCAAGAAAAGGCTCAGCCTTGTACATCTGCGACCGAAGAGCCGGCAACTTCGCATCCTCGGACTGCAGGACGTGCATAGCCTGCGTCATGGACGGCCGATCGCGCCGGTCAGGTTGCGCGCACCAGAGACCGACGACCAGCACGCGCTCCATCTGCCGTTCGTCAACCTCATCTCCCCTTAACCTCCGATGCACCGCTTCAACGACGGCATTCTTGCTGTGCAGCTCCCAGACCCATCTCAGCAGCACGAAGAACTCGTCGTCTGATTCCTCCACGGGGTGCCGGCCGGAGACCATCTCCAGGAGGACGACGCCGAAGCTGTAGACGTCCGACATGGCGCTCGGCCTGCGCGTGTTGACGAGTTCAGGGTCTATGTACCCTGCGGTTCCCAGCACCACTTTTGTTGTTCGTGACTTGGCGCCATGGTCGACGAGTCTCGCCAAGCCGAAGTCACCGAGCTTGATGTTGTATGACGAGTCGACCATGATGTTGCTTGGCTTGATGTCGCCGTGCACAATGCACTGTTCCCACTCTGCATGTAGATAGCGCAGTGCGGAGCCGAGGCCAATGATGATCTTGTACCTGTTGATGAAAGATCGTTGTTCAGATGAAGGGGACACCCTTGATGAATTAATCGCAGGCATATCCACCGAACAACCAATTTTTGGTTTCAGTGGAGTCGTGGAGATGGATTTTGCATTTTACATGCAAAATTTATCGCTGCTCTTTATTTTCTGACAAACAATACAACTGAACCTCTGAAAAAACTGGAGGGTAAAAAGTGGCACTTAATTCTATTTCCTTTATCGGCTCAAATTTACAGTGCCTACCTGAAATCAGGAAATGGAGCCCTTAATTGGGCAAAAAAAAAAACAATGCATGCTAATCCTTTGTAACATCAGGGGATGACAGAGTATTGTAGAAGAAAGGGGGCATAGAATAGCAAAAATGAACAGTCGGTAAAGAGTCCTTACATTCATAGCCTAGTGTGCTTTAATGAATGTTACATTAAGCTTTGGAAATGCCTTCGCATTCTAATTTATATTCTTGGTTATCAAAGAGGTAAAAATTTTCTGGTCTTTAGCTAATGCCTTCGCAAGTTGATGAAAGGTATGCATTGTTGTGAGTCTTGATTACCAATAAATTGACCCAGTATGTGAGTCTTGATTACCAATAAATCGACCCAGTATGCGAGTCTTAATCTTCACAATTTAGAATCAAAGTAGGTTTTCTATGATGAAGATCTTGATCTTTAGAAACTTAGGATTTCTATGAACTTTTGGTCTTTAAAATCCAATTATGATTTGTACAAAAGAACTATTGATCCTTAAGACAGCAAATATGATATCTATGAATGGACCATTTATCTTATAGTCTACGAATAGGATTTTCGGCTGGAAATGTAAACAAGATCAGTAAGGAATTAGTTAGTTCATCGTACCTTTCAGGCCATGTTAACAACCTTGCATTGTTATGTATATGCTTATCGAGACTACCTCCTGATACGAGCTCATAAACAATCAGGAGCCCCTTGCAACTGTCGCACCAACCAATTAACTGGACAAGGTTCCGATGCCTCAGCCTACTTATGATCTTGATCTCAGCCTCAAACTCCTTCCTCCCTTGCGCGGATGAGTCCGGCGAGAACTTCTTTATCGCTACACGGCGATCTTGATCATCACTCTCCAGGCAGCCTCGGTAAACATGGCCGAAACCTCCTTTCCCTAGCTTCTTCTCGTCTGCAAAGTTGCCCGTCGCAGCGGCAAGCTCACTGTAATGGTACCTTCTGGGGCCAACACCTTTCTCAAACTCAGCCTGGTCACTTTCGTCTTCAAGTCCGACATCGGAAATTTCCTTTGCTCTCTTGATCTTCCATGCTCGACGTCGGTGCCTTAGAACAAAGCCCACGAGAGCACATGCCAACAGAAACATTGTTGCAACGGAGAACGCTATTGTACCCTGTACTTTTGCGGGTGGTTTGGAGCTGACGGTATCAGGGGGCACAGGCGCTGCTCCTGGTATGGTTATTGAAGATTCCTTCCATGATAGGGTGGAGTTGAATGACCATGACAGAACCCGGTGGACCTCGATAGAGCTGCCGGTAGCTGCAGAGAAGCCAACGGCCACCTCCTCAGGTAAGCATCTCCTCATGTCAACGCTAGTGTTGACTCGGTACGAGGTTTCGTTGATCCAGAGGGTGACGGCTAGCATTTCTGTGATGTTGTCGTAGTTGATCTCGGCGTTCATCGTGGTGCCGCACTTCAGGTTCCTGTCAGGCGAGGTTGACACAACCGAAACGATGGAGTTGACGTCGATGCCTACGTGGTTGCCGTTCTTCTCCCATTCCCCATTCTTGTAGGTGTCAAACTCAACCGCCACGATCCGATCGCTGCCTGTTGCATTCTTGTTGCTGCTGCCATTGAAAAGGCCGAGGTTCTTACCGTAGCTGCCAGGGGGGATGCCCGACGGGTAGTACCCAAGGAAGAAGGCCATCCCATCACCATCAGCGCTGAGGTCTGGGTCGTTGGCCGGCTTGATCTGGAAGGAGAAGTTGGTGCTGAAGCTGGCCACCTCGCCGGTGGCCTTGTCCCAGAGCGGCACCGGCTGCGCATACCACACCCGGCCGACGCTTCGGTTATTGCCTTCACTGATGTCGTTCTTCGTCAGCTCGATCACAGGGGCGTGGAAGTAGGCGTCGCCGGCGCAGGTGATGTCTGCACCCGGGGCGCAGTAGGACCCGGGATTGGAGAAGTTGAAGCTGAAGGAGAGTGAGGTAGCATGGGGGACATGGATGGACAGCAGCAGCAGCAAGTAGCAGAGGCCAAACAGTGCGAATAGAAGGTGGTGAGAGCTCCTTGCTGCCATTGCTGGTGTTTGGGAGGATTGCTACATTTGGTAGGAGGATTGAACAGAATGAAACCAACGCGAACCATAATTTTGCTACACAGCTGGCCGGCCGGCCGGCCGGCCAGGTTCAGGTATCCGGACGGCGCGCAGCACTTGCATCCTATACAGGGTGGCACAGACCCATTCATCAAGAGTTGGCTACGCAATATGTCTTGTCATATCGTCCAAAGTTTGCAACAAGGTTCCATTCTGGAATCTGATATCATAGCCAGCTTCAAGTGACACCCTATTTATCTGGCCATTTGGCTCTTTTGGAATGATGTAAACTAGAGAGCCGAGCCTTGCCTGTTGTTCGAGCGCAGCTCGACGCAGGAGCCTCATGGAGAGCCGAGTGCGAGCGCATGTGTGTGGGTGTTGGGTGTGTGTACACGTTTATAACTTAGCTATTGTTCTTATTTAGTGAATACTAGAGCTCCGACCAATTTTTTTACGAAAAATTGATATAAACCGCTTGCTTAAGGACCCATCTCTCGCTGGCAAATTAATTTCCTGATGAGGCTATGCACGGTATGCACCTGAGAACCAAAGCGGCCATACAAACAAGACAAACAAGCGCAGCCAAAATGGGCTACTTCTTATGGATATACTTTGAGCAACGAAATAGCCAACAAGCACTGCAGCTCTGCAGGGGGATGCGAGGCATTTGGCCATTTGGGAGATCTTGTTTGCGCAATCTAATTTTCTTCCCTACAGGTAAACATTTTACTTTACGAGAACGTTAACTTGCAGTCAAATTTCTACTACCTAATTATGTGATGTGCAAACCCCTGCTTATTCTTGAAAAGAACTTCTATTCTTTTCTTTTTAAAAGTTACGCAAATATTAAAACATGAATAAAAGGTAAATGGTGATTACTTACACAAGATTTATGCAATTTGTATTGGAAGTGAAAGCATAGAAAGACTGCTCCAAAAAAAACTATAACCTGATAAATGAACATAATTTTCTCCGGATGCCTTTCAGCACAGAATTTTTTTTATTTAATATTTTTTTTATTATTTTTTTCAAAAATAATTAATGAAAAAAATATTACAAAAATAGGTTCCCGTCGCCTGGTTATGGGGCTATCGCCTCATATATGAGCGATAGGGGCCTGAATGCAAAAAACATCATCGTTAGACGTCTATGGCCGTCAGGGGAACACTAGTAGGGGATATATCGCCCTATATTCGGGCGATAGGGACCTGAATGCAAATTTTGCATTCATGTCCCTATCGCCCGAATATGGGGCGATAGGGACCTAAATGTAAAAAATATTTGCATTTAGGTCCCTATAGTCCAATATTCGGGCGATAGGGGCCTGAATGCAAAAGATTATGGGACAATAGGGACCTTAATGCAAAAAAGGTGTTTTTGCATTCAGGTACCTATCGTCCGAATATGGGACGATCGCCCCATATCCGGACGATATGTCCCATGATAGTGTGCTCTCTGACGGCTATGGACGCCTAACGACGGCGTTTTTTGCATTCAGGTTCTTATCGCTCGAATATGGGGCGATCGCCCCATATCCGGGCGACGGGAACTTATTTTCGTAATATTTTTTTCTGTTGATTATTTTTGAAAAAATATTTAAAATAAATATTAAATAAAAAATTCTTTCAGAACACAACAAAATTGGTCCCAGAACAAAAATTACACATGGGCCTTTTGGGTCTTGATTTCTTCAAATCCTATTTAAGCCCAAATTTGTATTTCCAAGAACATGGGCTGGATGCAGTGGGCCCATGGTCGCGCAGCATGTGTAGCAAAGGTTAAGAAAGACCTCATTATCATTTTATTGTGCTGTTGATGCATGTGCTTACCAACCAACTCCTTTCTGAGTATTCAGTGCTTGTTGCAGCATGCGTCTCCTTTCATCCTAATATGCAGACTTTGAAACAAATTCCAGCAGAAAGGAGCACAATTCAATTCTCACAATCCTAAATCCTAATGACCGTAGCTCCCCCAAGACCCCAATCCCCTTCATTTTGGCGCGGCTGCATTTATAGTGGAGCAAAGCGTGCAAGGGAAGCACAACTTGTGTGACAAAATCAGTAAAGCGAAAGAAAGATAAGGCACATGCAAAGGAATAAAGAGAAAAGTAAAATGACTGCGTACTGTTTATATCCTTAGGAAGCAAAGATGGAGAATAGAGTACAAAGCAAATCTAACTCAGACAGTCGACAAAAAATTGTCGCCGTACTCTTACCCCGTTCGTTAGAGTTTCATATATAGTTTTGAGTTCGGAAATCGCCTTCCACCGCTTCAAAAATCATTAAAAATAGCTAGAAATCGCATGAAAATCAAAGTCAAATACTTTGAATTCAACGGTCAAAGAATCAAAAACCGATCGATTTTGCCGATTTTTGAGGTATTTTTCATCAAAAAATAGAAAAAGAAGCAACATCAATTTTGTCATCGATTTTCAATCATTTTCCTCAATTTTTGATGATTTTTACCATTTTTACTATTTTTCAATGATTTTTTGCACACTCAAGAAAAATTGGAAAAATTTGCAGAAAATCAGAATAAATCCAAATTAATTTATAAAACACCTTAGAGAAATTTAAAAAATGTTTCAATTCATTTAGTGCTTGTGAAAAATCAAAATAGTAATTAATAAAAAAGAACAGAGACATTGCTAGATTTTTATAAAAAGTTTTCAAGCTTGATCATGTTTTAAAATTTTAATTATCGCATAAATAGTTCCCAAGGATCATGTAAATTTTTTTCAGAAATATTAGACTTCATTAGTGCCTCTAAAAAATCAAAAATAGAAGAGCATATACAAAGACAGTAGCATTATTAGTATTTTAAAAATTTATAAATGCTTGATCATCATTTAAAAATTTTACATAATCATTATCATTTTCTCAAGACCTCACACAAAAATTTTCATAAATATTATACTTCATTTAGTGCCTCTAGAAAATCAAAAACCAAAGAGTATATACAAAGAAAATAGCATTTTCATAATTTCCAAAAAATACACAGGTCTGATAATGATATAAAATTTTAAAAAATTATCAGCACTGCCTAAGGACCTCACACAAAAAATTTAACATATTTCATAAGTTTTCTAAATTTTTGAATTTGAATTTGAATTCTATCGGTTTATTGAGCGGTTTCAGAAATCGTACCTCATCGAAACGGGCGATTTTCGCGAAAATCAAGTGATTTTCATCAATTTTTTGAACCTGCTGTTCATTTTGCAATAGACTAGAGAGCCTTCCAAGTCCAAAAAATCTCTTGATTCTGGTAATTCTCCTCTTAAGTTGTTCGCATTTGCGATGTGCCATTATTCATATGTATGCATATGCAATGGGACCTATTGGCTCATATACTTATACTTAAAGCGCCTAGGATTGTCGGCCATTGAGCTAAGCCACATGGCAAGTTTTTCAAAATTACATTTAGGTCCTTTCACCAGTTGTTTTTCGAAAGGACCATGTATTCTTGTATATTTGTGAATAGGTCCTCAATCATTTTTTGCAATCATGGATATTTCACAAAAAAAAACCGATGACTCATAGCCAGCCAATTTTTTTTAAAAAAAACACCACTGAGAAAACCAAAATTATATTTTTTGTAACAAAAAAATCAGACCAAATTTCACGCGGCGCAACATCACGCGCGACTCGGCCTAGTCACCATTAGCCAGTATAGAAATGAATCCTGGAGGTGCCTCCGGCTGTCGCTTGTCACCCACTTCCAGCTACTGCTGTCCAAATATGACACATTCAGCTTCTAAGATCCTAGATACTCCCTTTTGGTTGCAAATAGTTATCGTTTTAAATATAAGTATATTTAAAATTTTAAAATATCAATTATCTATCTTTTCAAATATTTAAATTAGATACATCAAAATCTTATCTATTTTTTTTGAAAAGTAATTTCGTGATATCATAATTTTATTAGGTTTTGTAAATATATTATAATAGAATATACTTATACTTAAAGCGCCTAGGATTGCCGGCCATTGAGCTAAGCCATGTGGCAAGTTTTTTTTTGTGAAAAGGTCCACTGCAAATTCCAAAATTACATATAGGTCCTTCCACTGGTTGTTTTTCAAAAAGGTCCTTGTGTTCCAATATATTCACGAATATGTCCTCAATCATTTTTTGCAATCGCGAATATTTTGCAAAAAAAAGAACTGGCGGCTCATAGCCAGCCAATTTTTTAAAAAAAATACCACCGAGAAAACTGAAATTGCGTTTTTGTAACAAAAAAAATCGGACCAAATTTCATGCGACGCAGTATCGTGCTCGACTCGGCCTAGTGAAACTCATGTTTTGTATCCGCAGCCTTCTTTATTTGTGATAGTTACGGTAAATAGTTTTAGTGAGAGTTCCGATGCCAAGTTAGTGGTCGGCCCAAGTTTGATCCATGTTCTCTCCTTCCATGTGCGAAGGTGTAGGACCGAAAATGGTGACAAGAGGAGGGGTGAGTAGAAGAAAAATAAAATTTCTCATCAAAAATTTCAAGCCACTTCTCTAGCTAACAAAGCCAACCAAAAGATTGAGCTAGGTTAGCATTGGGAAAAAGTTTCATGCTCTTGGGTTAACAGTAAAATCGAGATAAACAGTAAAATCGGGACGATTTCAGAAATAAGAATCGAAATAACTTTAGATCGGCTAATTCAAATCTCGTGAAACTTTGTGTGCACCTTCCTATGAATGTCAAGAACCTATTCCAGCCTTCAATCGCAAAGATTGATATCAAAGTTCCAAGCTTTTTTAATTTGAAGGAAGGTTGCACCAAAATGGGAAAGAACTCACAAACTTCACCCTAAGCTTGTTCGTGGGGATTTGATGATCAAGATGATCTTAAATGATTTCTCACATGTCACAACAAGCAAGAATACCAATGAAATATCTCTCAAATATGAACAAACAGGATCTACCATAAATCTTTCCTTTTCAAGCCAAAAGCCGGTTTCTTGAAAAGAACTTTGGAGATCTTGTTAAAGCTTGTTTAGATGACTGAGATATGGTCTACAAGAGAATCATTCATCCTGAGTAGCACAAGATCAAGAAAGAATGAAACCAGAGAGAGATAAAGCTCAAACAGAGAAGGAGACCAACACTTGAGCAGGAGTAAGTTCTAGTGGATCTTGCTGGGTTGGAACATATTCTTGATGAATTTCTCAACCTTTTACACATCCTAGGTCCAATAGAAACACATCAGGTAGAAGGAGGTGAAGCAAAGCTCAGTTGTAAGAAAGAACCAAGCAAAAATGCAGGAACTTAGATAGATTTTAAAAGATAAATGAACTCAGATCTTGTATTGCTTAGAGAGGGATAGTTACAAAGCCACACTTCTAGGTGGGAAAAGCTCAACAGAGCATAAAGAAACCAAAGAACCCTTCTTTAATTAAGACTTCTCTTAGACTTGGTTCAGACAGAGTTGGTGATGGAGGCATCCCATCACCCCCTCTATTTATAGCACACTAGGAGCAATTTCCACCCTTAGATGACCTTCTTGACCCTTAAGAAACCTTATCAAGGTTTAATATTCACTCCCTCACATATACATGGGCTAATCCGCAACCCAACAACATACCGGGTTTTGACCATACCCTTTAACACTAACTTAGCCTCTACCCACCCGCAAATCCTTGATCCTTCTTCGTTTCAGTAGGGCTCAAGTTAGCATCTCATCCATCCACTTGTCATCCTGGTTTGCTGACCTTAGTCATCTTCAGGTGTTACCTTGATTGTCTGGACTTTAGCTCTCCCAGCCTAGTCCCGGTCTCCTCTACCTCACCATGACCAAGCATCGAAGTCCTGCAACCATCTCAGATAAGAAAATCATCACATAGCATTTGTAGGATCGAAGTATACGAATATAGCAATCAGAGGGGGGGTGAATGATTGTGCGGAAGCTAAAACCAAATTCTTGACCTATTAAAAGTTTACCCCAAAACAGAACCAAATAATTGCCTCGTTTTCGACAAAAACAGAATGACAGAGGTTTGGTAAAACGAGAATTCCCGGCGATCCAACCGTCGAAACGATCTGAAATTTGGACACAAGAAACTAGATTCCAATACGAATCGAACCCAAAAAGAATCAGCTCGATCGGACTTACGGATCAAAAGTTATGAGCTACGCAAGCTTGCTGATCCAGAATTTGACGAGAATCAATCTAATCAAAACTTCAAGATTAAACAAGAACGACAAAAGATTGATCAACTAGACTTTGAGAAACACTAGATCAATACCCTAGAGAGGTTTTTGATGGATCAAATCAAGATAAAACTTGAAGAACAAAAACCAATCTAGAACTAGAACAAGCATGCAAACAAGAACCAAAACAGAAAATACTGTAGCGACGTGGTTATCAGAGCACGCAAAAATCTTGGAAGAATTGATCTTTATTTCTTGTCTAAAATACTCTCATCAAAAGAGTACAAACCCTAAAACCAAGCTCAAAGCTTGATGCGCTCAGCTCTACTTGATGCCTTTCAACAGAGACCCCACCTATTTAAAGCACCAACCCACAAGGAGTTCTCGAATACGATTCCTATTCCCTAGAAGGAACTGTATCCAACTCAACTCTACTTGGCCCAACCAGGCCGAGTACAACTCTTGCACGCGTATGGCAACCCTACCATACTCACGTGACTAACACTTTGCACGCCAGATGGCCACCTGCCATACTCACGTGACTAACACTTTGCACGCGAATGACCTCCTGCCATTCTCACGTGACTAACCATTCTTCATGTGCACCATTCTCTTAGCCCGAACGTTCCGCATGACATCCTTGACCACCAAGACCTCGGTTCCTCCTGAACCTAGTCCCGAACCTCAGTTCCTCCATGAACCTAGTTCCGGTCCCGTCATCGACCACATTCGTCTTCGAGCAATACCTGCACATGAACAAACCACAAAACAAATCCGAGCACAAGTCCACAACTTGACTCAATGTCAATCCATGCAACTACTCACATGAGTATTGCATAAAGTCCACTTCACAAGAAGCATCATGAAATCATTACAAATTTCAAATTCACATTCAAAATTCAAATCCAAATCGCTCAAAACCCTAATTGAGCGAAAACGCATTCACGACGGACAAACAAAGTGGGTCCGGTGTATACGGAACAGGGTCTGTTCCAAGAAGCCAACCAAACGCGGAAAAACACGTTCACAACGGACAAACAAAGTTGGTCCGTTGTACATGCAAAAATGGCTTCGGTCATGAGCTCAAAACAAGTTCACAACGGACCCCAGAAGCTTGTCCGGCGCAAACGTGCCACGCTCGGTTTCACAAAAGTAAAACCCTAGAAAAAGTCCATTCACGACGGACAAAAAGAATTAGTCCGTTGTACATGTGAAAATCTTGGTTCCAAGAAATTATCCAAACCGAAAAAGCTTGTTCACAACGGACCAAGAAAAACTGTCCGTTGTACATGTGAAAATGACTTCGGTCATGGGCTCAAAAACATGTTCACAATGCACCCAAAAACACCGTCTGGTCGCAGATGGGAAACTTCTTGCTTCTTGAGAACTTTGTCCGGCGCTAATGCGTAACTTACTGTTTCTTGTCAAATTGTCAAAACACATGAACAAACACATTTTGCATATTCAAATCTAAGTTAATTTTTCAGTTCAAAGCCAATTTTTCAGCACATGATTTCACAATCTCCCCCTTGATGAAAACATTGGCAACACCACTTAGAATTGATCATTTGGCATTCACTTTACCAAAGATTTTGAAATCCAAAGGATCAAAGACCAAAGTAAGAAAACACAGAAATCCCTCTTTGACCAAAATGCAAAACAAAATCTCCCCCTGAGAATGAAAATGTGTGTGAATGTGCAATGCGCCCAAAAATTTCAAAAATTCTCCAAACTTCTCCCAAAATTCTCAAATTTCCAAATACAAGTTTCCCTTTTTCTTTAAACTTTTCAAAAAAAGATTTCCAAATTTCTCCCCCTTTGACAATGGATTCATCAAGAGTAAAAGAGAGAACAGGTTCAAAATTTTTCCTGAAACAATGATTTCACCAAGAGAAACAAGGGAGTGCCAAGATAGGAAAAGATGAGCTCATTCGATCATATAACCTTATATATCACATAATATGCAAAATACATGATCTTGATGTGATTTTAACAAGTTAGGGAATGACATGCATCTCAACCTCAATTTAGTCAACTATAGCCAAGTACTAAGCAAGATCTTAGCAGAAAAAGCAAGACTTTAAAAATTGAAGCAACTAACAACTTAGGGCGAGCAAGTAGTTTCAACTCCAATCTAGTAGACCAATTTAATCTTTAAACAATAAGTTGCATGTGGCATGCTTGAAGCATACTTCTTTTATTTTCTAGGAGTGGCATGCTTGAAGCATACATCTTATCTTTGAGGGAATGGCATGCTTGAAGCATACATCTTAACCATTTTAAGGAAAGCATGCTTGAAGCAAATAACTTGAAGCTTTAGCCATTTTTTATTCCCTTTTCTTTTCTTTTTTCTTTGATCGTAAAACATGCAAGAGTGATTAAGAGGTCTTATGAAAGAATAAAGTTGAAACCACACTTGCTTCATAGCCCAAATTTGTCAAGAGGATTCAATATCAAGCCTAGAAGAGTAAGATATCACAGAGTATTTAGCTATAGGTAATCAATCCAGGGAATTCCACAATGTCATTTTTAGTTCAAGTGAGACAATTAGATTATCATATATTAGCTCAATTACATAACATATAAAGAAATATGATAAAGTGAGCTCATCAAGTGAAAGAACTTGGCAAAGAAACTCCCCCTCAAAACAATCCCATTGGATGAACAATTACAATTTCTCACCGAATAAAAGCAAAACGAGAAGAAGACAAAGGTTTTTTGAAAATGTCTGCCAATTGATGTTCAAGATCCACATGATGAAGCACAATGTTGCCTTTTCAACATGATCTCTAAGAAAGTGAAATCGATGTCAATGTGTTTTGTTCTAGAGTGTTGCACGGGTTCTTAGCAATGCAAATTGCACTAGTGTTATCACACAAAAGAGGAACACTATCCAAATTAACCCCATAATCTTTTAGTGTAGCTACTATCCAAAGAATTTGAGAACAACAACTAGCAAAGACCACATATTGATTCATCGCTTGATTGTGCAATGTAAGATTGTTTTCTAGATGACCATGCAATGAGAGAATTTCCCAAGAAGTGACATGAACCAGAAGTGCTCTTCCTATCAATTCTACATCCTCCAAAATCAGCATCGAAAAAGATCTCAAACTAATGCATGAGGAAGGTAAAGCCAAATGCCAAAATCTTGAGTTCCATGAAGATACTCGAAAATCCTTTTGACAAATTGTCGATGTGAAGCACGTGGGGAAGCTTGAAAACGAGCACACACAAGCACGTGGGAAGAGTCTCTCATGTAAACCTCTAATTATCTCGTCCTCAACAAGATTATCATCATCTTTATGAACAAAGACACTCTCCCTCGAACATATGCACTTGTACCGCATCATTTGAACTAGTGCCTTTTGCGAAAACAAGTGGAAGAAGCATCTCCAAAGGCAACACTTTCAGCATGAGATGCACGAGTGAAGGAGAACCAAATCTTATCACCGAACATATGAAGTGAGCATCCTAAATTCACTAGCCACATGTTCTCCTCCTCGCGTGAGAAGCCTACATAGAAGCGAGAAAGTGTCGAGGTCTCAGATCAAGTTAGAAATAAGATGTTTAGGAATCGATCGAGACACACGACGGACAACAAAGAGGGCACAACACAAGCGATCTTATGCACAAAATCAAATTTGCCTGCTCCTGTTTCTAGCAACAAAAGGTGCTTGCATCACCCTAGGCACGTAGTGAGAAGCAAAGCGTGCCTTTCTGAAATTAGACCTAGCCTTAGCTCTTTCTTTCTTTTGTTGTTTGGCTAGTCTAAAGCAAAATCTACTAAATGTCCATCTCTACCACAATGAGTGCAAGTGTATTTAACAGGATGTTTGGCTTTAGAAGTAGAAGCAACATTTGCATTCATCATAGTAGAAGATAACACTCAAAGCAGACTTAAAGACAGTTTTCTTAGGCTCATTGACAATTTCAAATTTTCCTCCGTCAAGTGTTTTAACAACAGTGGGAGCATGTGATTTATGATGAGCATAAGAATCAAAACCTAAACCTTTGTTATGAGTGCTGACTTTTGATTGATCCAAAATCATGTTTAGGTTCTTCTTCCCTTTAGTGAAACGTTCTAATGATTTGTCCAAGTAATCAACTTTTCGAGAAAGAGTTAAACAATTATTGCAAGGAACATTCACTTTTCCTTTTTGCTTACGACAAGTTGAGCATGAAAGAACCTCATGTGTAAGCAGATCATCACCAATTGAGAAACCCTAGCATTTTCATCTTTTAATTTTAATTCAAGAGTTGAGCATTTAGAACAAGAAGTTAAACCATGCAAATCATCGGTGAAACAAATTAGCATGTTTAATATGTTTCTCATTTTTCTCACTTTCAGCATTAATTTTCTCAATCAAGGAAGCATGTTCTTTCCTAAGCGAAGTAAGCTCATTCCAAATTAAGTCACATGATTTGCAAGCATCATCATCAGGAATCAAAGTTTTAAGTCTAGCAATTTCAGCATTCAATGATTCAACAACAAAATCATGTTTCTTAATTTTCTTGTCACGCTTATCAAGCAATTTACAAAGACGAGCAACAGCAATAGCTAATTCAACGAAAGAAGTATCTACCTCATTGAAGTCGCAGACATGATCGCCCTCGGACAAGCTGTTGCTGATTTTGTCCATGAGACACAACCCCGTCAACTCATGCTTGCTTGGAGTTTTATCATCCTCTCTGCTCTCCGAATCCACATCGCTCAAATTGACTTGTTCAAGTTCGTAAAGAACTCGATTGATAACTTTGCGGTTGATGAAGTTCTTCTTCTTTCTATCACTTGGAGAGAACTTCTTCTTCTCTTTTCTTCCTGTCGTTGTCCTTCTCCTCCCTTGATGCTTTACTTGCAAGTTTTGGGACAGTTTGGACGAATATGGTCGAGTTCACCACACTCATATCTTCTTTGAGTATCACCAACACTTCTCTTAATCTTTATCAATTTTTGTTAAGCTTTTTTAAAGCGAGAAGAGAGTAGTGACAAGTCTTCTCTCGGGAATTGCTCAACTGCTCATCGGTTAGTGAAGACAAGAAAGATAGAGCAAAACTTGAAGCAGCACCATTATGAGATATGCTAGATTGAGATGTCAAAGCAATTGATTTATGATCATTCTTTCTAGCAAAACATCTAATTCATGAGTTTTCAACTTAGAATAAAGAACATCTAAAGTAAGTGTACTCATGGTAGTAGATTCTTGTATAGATGTTACTTTCATCTCCCACACCGACATGTCCAAAGCACTAAGCAATTGTCTAGCATTAGCAGCATCATCAAAGCTAACTCCAACAGCACGCAAATTGCTAAGAATCTTATTAAAAGCGTGCAAAGAAGTCATCTACCGACTCACCGGTTTCATCTCAAATCGCATGTATTCTTTTTTGTAAAGATCTTGACGAACCTCTTTAATAGTGTTAGAACCCTCATGGTAATCACAAAGAGATTTCCATACCTCATATGCAGATCGAAGATGAATCACACGATCGAAGTCGCTACGTCCCAAGCCTTGGATGATCAAGTTGCGCGCCTTACTATTTGCTTCAACATGTGCGCGATTGGTGTCGTTCATGTTGTCGCTTGCAGGACATCATATGGTTTGTAGACCTTCTCCCAAATTGTGAAGCCCTGTGCTTGGATGAACGCCTCCATCTTGGCCTTCCAAAACTGAAAATCAACACCATCGAACACACATGGTTTTGTCGAATAACGATCCATTGATCTAATCACCTGTTAAGAGAGATTAGAGAAACCTTGCTCTGATACCACTTGTAGGATCGAAGTATACGAATATAGCAATCAGAGGGGGGGTGAATGATTGTGCGGAAGCTAAAACCAAATTCTTGACCTATTAAAAGTTCACCCCAAAACAGAACCAAATAATTGCCTCGTTTTCGACAAAAACAGAATGACAGAGGTTTGGTAAAACGAGAATTCCCGGAGATCCAACCGTCGAAACGATCTGAAATTTGGACACAAGAAACTAGATTCCAATACGAATCGAACCCAAAAAGAATCAGCTCGATCGGACTTACGGATCAAAAGTTATGAGCTACGCAAGCTTGCTGATCCAGAATTTGACGAGAATCAATCTAATCAAAACTTCAAGATTAAACAAGAACGACAAAAGATTGATCAACTAGACTTTGAGAAACACTAGATCAATACCCTAGAGAGGTTTTTGATGGATCAAATCAAGATAAAACTTGAAGAACAAAAACCAATCTAGAACTAGAACAAGCATGCAAACAAGAACCAAAACAGAAAATCAGAGCGACGTGGTTATCAGAGCACGCAAAAATCTTGGAAGAATTGATCTTTATTTCTTGTCTAAAATACTCTCATCAAAAGAGTACAAACCCTAAAACCAAGCTCAAAGCTTGATGCGCTCAGCTCTACTTGATGCCTTTCAACAGAGACCCCACCTATTTAAAGCACCAACCCACAAGGAGTTCTCAATACGATTCCTATTCCTAGAAGGAATCCGTATCCAACTCAACTCTACTTGGCCCAACCAGGCCGAGTACAACTCTTGCACGCCAGATGGCAACCCTACCATACTCACGTGACTAACACTTTGCACGCCAGATGGCCACCTGCCATACTCACGTGACTAACACTTTGCACGCCGAATGACCTCCTCGCCATTCTCACGTGACTAACCATTCTTCATGTGCACCATTCTCTTAGCCCGAACGCCCCGCATGACATCCTTGACCACCAAGACCTCGGTTCCTCCTGAACCTAGTCCCGAACCTCAGTTCCTCCATGAACCTAGTTCCGGTCCCGTCATCGACCACATTCGTCTTGAGCAATACCGCACATGAACAAACCACAAAACAAATCCGAGCACAAGTCCACGACTTGACTCAATGTCAATCCATGCAACTACTCACATGAGTATTGCATAAAGTCCACTTCAAAAGAAGCATCATGAAATCATTACAAATTTCAAATTCACATTCAAAATTCAAATCCAAATCGCTCAAAACCCTAATTGAGCGAAAACGATTCACGACGGACAAACAAAGTTGGTCCGTTGTATAAGGAAAAGTTTCTGTTCCAAGAAGCCAACCAAACGCGGAAAAACACGTTCACAACGGACAAACAAAGTTGGTCCGTTGTACATGCAAAATGGCTTTGGTCATGAGCTCAAAACAAGTTCACAACGGACCCCGAAGCTTGTCCTATAAGAACGCCACGCTCGGTTTCACAAAAGTAAAACCCTAGAAAAAGTCCATTCACGACGGACAAAAAGAATTAGTCCGTTGTACATGTGAAAATCTTGGTTCCAAGAAATTATCCAAACCGAAAAAGCTTGTTCACAACGGACCAAGAAAAAGCGTCAGTTGTACATGTGAAAATGACTTCGGTCATGGGCTCAAAACATGTTCACAATGCACTAAAAACACCGTCTGTCGCAGATGGGAAACTTACTGTTTCTTGAGAACTTTGTCCGGGCGCTAATGCGTAACTTCAAGCTTTCTTGTCAAATTGTCAAAACACATGAACAAACACATTTTGCATATTCAAATCTAAGTTAATTTTTCAGTTCAAAGCCAATTTTTCAGCACATGATTTCACAGCATTGCTCCAAATAACATGCATCAATAAACATACAAGACTCATTGATTTGCCAAAAATAAAAAGATCCCACTTTGGACCATTTAGATTGTGACCACATTAGTCCATTACCACTCGTGGTTGTAACCACTCAAAGCCACTCTTGGTTGTGACCACTCTTGGAGGTCAGGACCACTTCCCAAGAGGTCATGACCACTCACTTAGTGGTCAGGACCACTTCCCAAGAGGTTTTTAGGGGACATGACCACTTTCTTAAGAGCACTCCTACAGTGGTCTAGACCACTCAAATAGAGGTTAACTTCCCAAGAGGTTCTTAAAGGTCATGACCACTTCCTTAGAGGTCAAGACCACTCCCACAGTGGTCAGGACCACTCTCTTAGTGGTCCTTAGAGGTCATGGTCACTCCCCCAAGAGGTCACAACCACTTCCTTAGAGGTCAAGACCACTCCCATGGTGGTCTAGACCACTCCATCACAACCACTCAAGACCACTTCTATAGTGGTTAGGACCACTCCCTTAAAGGTCCTTAGAGGTCACAACCACTGCCTAAGAGGTCATAACCACTCCCTTAGAGGTCAAGACCACTCCCGCTATTGAGACCCTCCTTTTTGGCGTGTAATACCAAGGTATCATGTGTATAATGTACTAGTCACATGATCAATAGCTATTCCAAGAAAACAATGAATCTGAGTAACTGACTTTGGTTGCTCCCAATGTAACACTGCTTCAACTTTACTTGGGTTCACTGCAACTTCTTCAGCAGCCATCACATGACCAAGGAATTCAACTTTCTTCTTCCAAAAGCCACATTTACTAAACTTAGCATATAATTATTGTTCTCGAAGCTTCTCAAGAACTAGCCTCAGGTGTTTTGCATGTTCTTCTCTCGTCTTAAAGTAGACAAGAATGTCATCTATGAACACTACAACAAACTTATCTAAGTATTCTATAAAACCTTATTCATCATATTCATGAAATATATAGGAGCAATAATCAATCCAAATGACATGACTGTAAACTCATAATGTCCAAGTTTTGTTGAGAATGAGTTCTTGGGAGGCAGCCTCTATGCGAATCTTTAACTGATGATATCCTGATCGAAGATATATCTTGGAGAAAACTCCAGCTCCTCTTAGCTGATCAAACAAATCATCGATCCTGGACAATGGATGCTTGTTCTTTATTGTCACTTCATTAAGTGCACGATAATCAATACACATCCTCAAACTTCCACCTTTCTTCCTAACGAACAAAACAGATATTGCTCCCCATGGTGATGAACTAGGTCTTACAAAACCTTCCTTTAACAATTCTTCAATCTGCTTCTTCATTTCTACCAGTTCATCGATAGGCATTTCATACGGTCTCTTAGCTATTGTAGCACCCCGGCATTTAATATGCCCGAATGCTACCAAACATAGACTAATCAACCTCTAAATAGCATAAATTAAGATGAATTACAGCAAACGAGTAAATGCTAAAACCGAAAATTTCGGCAGCATCTCCTTTGTTTTTCCATGAATTGAAGCAACAACAATAAGATCACAGGATATAGTATAAAGAATGACATCTAAATCATCAATAATAAGGGTTCTAGCAGCAGTATAAGCCTAGAATAGAGGTTCCAACCATCTCATGAGCCAAACGAAGTAAATGAGGAAACCAAGCACACAAATTAACCATCACAATTTAAAGGAAGGAACATGTCATTGTTTATAAGTGTGATGCTAAGTGATGACGTGTGACTAGCTCCCTTTCCCGCATGCCGGTTTCATGGTACCTAAGAAAAACAACATAAACACAAGCGTGAGTTCATCACTCAGCAAGTATATTGTAATGGAACAAGAAAATACATTCTAACACCTTCATCACCACTTTTCACATACGACATCATACACATCTCATATTCATAGAGTAAGCATATCATTGACATCATCATATATCATCATCATATAACATCATCATATAATGCAATGTATTGCAATGCAATGCGATGCACATATCTCCTGGAAACTCATACCGGTATGGTTGAGTACACACCCGTCGGTGTGCACCCTCTCCCCCCTTCCATCCCGAAGATGGAGGGTGCCTACTCCTCGCTCCCGTTCACCGCGGTGAATGGAATCACGATGTAGGACTTACTCAATGGCTCTCCGGAATAGTCATAACTTTCTCACCGACCTTCCCCGGACTAGTTATGACTTTCTCACCGCCCGGGCCATGTAACATGCCATGTATGCAAACATGCCAACATCATAAATAACTTGTACACTAACACATGGCATCATAACATAATAAACATATTCATCTTATCATTGGCAATCATTAAGGCATGGCATGTGAACATATCATGTATTCAAATTCAATCTCAACCAATCTAGCAACTACAACCCACTACCCATTCCAATACACTTGCTGAGTGATGAACTCACGCTTGTGTTTATGTTGTTTTTCTTAGGTACCATGAAACCGGCATGCGGGAAAGGGAGCTAGTCACACGTCATCACTTAGCATCACACTTATAAACAATGACATGTTCCTTCCTTTAAATTGTGATGGTTAATTTGTGTGCTTGGTTTCCTCATTTACTTCGTTTGGCTCATGAGATGGTTGGAACCTCTATTCTAGGCTTATACTGCTGCTAGAACCCTTATTATTGATGATTTATATGTCATTCTTTATACTATATCCTGTGATCTTATTGTTGTTGCTTCAATTCATGGAAAAACAAAGGAGATCTTTTGAAATTTTTGGTTTTAGCATTTACTCCTTTGCTGTAATTTATCTTAATTTATGCTATTTAGAGGTTGATTAGTCTATGTTTGGTAGCATTCGGGCATATTAAATGCCGGGGTGTTACAGCTATTGGGGCTGTACCAGGCACCCATTTAATTAGAAACTCAATATCTCGATCTGGTGGCCTACCAGGTAAATCCTTTGGAAAAATATCCAAGTATTCACTAACCACTGGTACTTCCTCTAGACTGACAGCCTTCACACGGTTGACCATTAATTGACCATCGCGAACTGCGATCGTTTCAAATTCCACTTTTTCATCATTCAGGCTCTCAATTAATACTACTCTTCAACCACAATCCAAAACAGCCTTATATTTTGACAGCCAATCCATTCTAAGGATAACATCTAGGATCTGAGTGTGCAAAATAATAAGGTTCGCTAGGAACTATTCCATCAATGAATAATTTAACTCCCAAACATCCTAGGTTAGATCAGAGTTCTGATACAGGGGATTGAACTAATAACATGCACTTAAGGTTCACCATATTCAACCCATTGTCAACAGCAAAATCTCAAGAAATAAAGGAATACGAAACTCCAAAATCAAACAAAACTGTTGCAGTTACTAAGTCGACTAGGAACTTACCCAATACAATGTCTGTTGCATCATAGACTCCATAACCGTGATGTGATTGACACGACCTCTCACTGTGGATTGGGGTGTAGCTCCAACTTGAGTAGCTCCACAGTTCACTCCTAGTGCATGCGTCTTAGTAGATGTAGGGCCAAGGTTGAAACATACAGTGTAACGCTTCCTCTCTTTGGACAACTATTGGCAAAGTGTCCCCGCTCATTGCACCTGAAACAATGCCTTATTGTTGTCTGTTGACTTCCTCTTGACATATTATTTGCTTGAGCATGTGTCTGAAAGTTATGACCAACTGGATGTGGTACAGGGAATGGTGTCTTCAACATAGCATTTGCTTGAAATCTAACAAACTGATGAGGTGCAATCCTCACTCTCTGCCAACCTTGATGAGCTCCTTGTTCTGCTATCCTACGCTTGCGCTTGTCTTCCATAATAAGAGCCTTATTGACCAATCCTTAGAAATAAGGGAAATCATAAGTAATCAGACCAACTTGTAGTCCTGAGTTCAGTCCCTTCATGAAACAAGATTGTCTAACCTTATCGGTACAACATCTTCAGGGGCATAGCGAGCATGTTGTGTAAACTTATTCAAGTAGTCAGCCACTGAATGGCTCCCTTGATTGATTTCTTGGAACTCTTCTTTCTTTAGATCCTTAACACCTTCAGATACATGATATTGGTTAAAAGTAGCAATAAACTCCTCCCAAGAAATCTTCTGTGGATTCTCATGAGAAGCACAGTAGTTCTCCCACCATTCAACAGCTGTTCATTCTAACTGGTGAGAAGCATAAAGAACATTCTCATTCACAACACACTGAGTAATGTGCAGCTTCCTTTCAATTGTTCTCAGCCAATCATCTGCTTCTATTGGGTTGGCATTGCAGAAAATGTGGGTGTACGAGTTCTCATGAAGTCTGACAGCTTGGAGTGTGAGCGGTTCCCATTGTTAACAGTTGGGTTGGCATTGTTAGCAGTTGCTTGGTTTGCGATATTCTGCATTTGCTGCATCATGGTATTCATCAACTGAGCCTAGCGATAAGAAAAGCTCCAAAGTTTTGCATATCAACTTGGGGTACGAGCTGAGGAAATGGCATCTCATCTGGGTTTCCCCTAAGCCTGGAACCACTTCCACTAGCACCATTATTTTGACGAGTCTGAACCATCTGAAGAACACTTTAAGACTTAGAGAAAAGAGGGAAATAGCATAGACAAGTAATAAAGAACTAATGCGTGGGAGAAGGTTTAACTCCAAACTTCAAACCAAATATCTATTATTAATAACTTCGTGTGGTTGCTCGCAAACGCCTAAAGGCCATGCAACATATACTGCACACTCAAAAAGCAACAAAGACACTTATTAACCTAAGCACACGACTCTAGCATCTAAAGGATGACTCTCTAACTCAAACTGACTTGACTCACACACTTGAGTCACCACTACTAGACTAAGACTCATGTAATCACTAATCCAACCGGGGTACTGTTCTCCCGGGGAGTAGTGTGGCGGGTGCTGTGGCATTGGTGCAAACTGATCAAGATGTCCTGGAATCTCATTGGAAGAGGTGGACTCCTGCCCCCTCAGGCTCTATCTCCTCTGGGTGCTCATCTGGCTTCTCATCCTCAAGCTCTTGCTCATTCTATTCTTCTTTGATGCAGAGGGCATCCTCCAACGCTGCAATCCTCTCTGTTGCCATCATCCTGGTGTCGCAAAGATCTGTCTCGGCCTACTCCAGGGCTTCATATGCTTTTTTAAGTTCCTGAGTGGTGGTCTTCATCATGTCCTCTTGGGCTATAGCAAACTGAGCAAGATGCACAATAGTAGCGTCCTCCTCATCTCTGATCCTGTCCCTGTGAGTGAATCCTCCCTAGGATGATATCTGAACACAGTCTAATGTAGCTCATCAACGTAGTCATGAGTGATATGCCACAGTGCAAGGCGTGCCGACTCCTGAATCCCTACCTCCAAAGATAATCTCCTCACCAAGATGTTGATGGGGTAACTTGCTTTGATGTTCTCATGGGCGTAGATTGTAATCTTGCAAATCATTTCACATCCCTTACTATTAACCACCCAACTGGTACCTCTATAGATGGGTCTATCAAAGCAAACAAGCATTTGTAACACTTTCTACAGCTCAGCGGCATAGCCTCCCTCGCGCTCTCCAAATGTATGTGACATCCTCATCTAAAGAAGACAACTCTTGTCAGACCTCATTTTAAAACAAAGGGTAAAGATAGATAATTCAGCAAAGGTATGAAGCTAGAAATAGGGATAAGTCAAGAATTTATTGATCTTCCAAGTTAATTTTTGCATTAGAAAATAGTTTTGAGGCTACTAAGAACGACCATTTGTTGACTAGGGGCAAAACCTATAGTCAACCTGGCTCAGATACCACCTCTATTAGGATGTGAATGTGCAAATCTGGACCCTCTATGTATTCATCGCTAGTCCAGGATCACGCTAATGCACATAGTCTCAACATAGATGAAATACCATAATCACACACAATGAAATAATAAATAAAGATTTCATCTATTAAATATAACTTGTTGAACGACCTTATGGTCAACCTTACAATAATATGCCTCGCAGGGCTTAGACTAAAGAATAAATAAAACTGTAGTGGAAATAAAATGCTCGTAGTAACCCTTTAATATGCTACAGGCAACTGACAAAGTTCGCTCCCTAATTGATCGACTCCTCTTGGTACTCCTCCTCAAAAGCTGGCATAGATTCCTCTCCAACTGATGTTTGGATTGTTGCAAGGGGGTTAGTACATAAAGCACTCATCAAGTTATGTACAGAATGTAAGTCTAATATACTACATGCATGGCTTATTCCAAATGAATGGCTGAATTGGTTATTTTGCAAATAAGCAACATTTACAAATAATCATAAATAGATTTAAAAGCAGTAAAACAAATACTAATCTTTACCCCTATATAATTCACCAGTTAATTTTTTCCTACATGCACACACTATTCTGCCCCCACAGAGGATACCTTCTCTTTGTTCACCCAAACACGTGCACCCAGAAATCCCCCTTCCTCATAATCAAGGGCTAAGATGTTTTATCACACCACTTCATCAAATCTGATGGACCAAATCACCCGGTTAATCCCAATCGCCCGTTTGGCCCCAATCCCCCGCGTGGCCCCCAATACCCCGCCCGTCTGCGCCGCCCCTAATCGCGCCTGTCCTCCCTAAAACCCTAACAAACCCTCCCTCCTCCTCCCCCTCCCTCCCACCGCCGCCTCCCGCGCCGAAACCCTACTCCTCCCCCAAGAACCCGCACACCCACATCATGCGGCCCCAGCGGCGGCCGGTCGCTTCAGCGGCATGGGCGGCGAGCCGCTCGGCGCGATGGAGGCAGGGGCCGTTCAGCGGGGGCAGGCGCGGCGGCGTGGCGGGTACGCGATGAGGGCCCTCCCGCCTCTTCGTCTCCATCGAGAGAAGAGGCGCACCGCCCCTTGCCTCCGTTCCGTGGCCGGCCTCAGTGATGCATAATGCGATCCGCGGCGGGTCCCCTCGGCCACCTCCCTCTGCAGCAGGGCGCCGATGGCCGCCTCGTCCAGGCCCCTCCCATGGCAGCCCACGTCTCGGGGTCCTGTGAATAACCCTCTTACGCCGGAGAGATTTCTTCGCTTCTCAACCATCGCCGTCCGTCGTGGCGATCGATCTTTGCGCTTCATGGATTCACGCCGCGGACGTCCTTCGCATGCGCGCGCGACACCGTCCTCTCCTTACCGGGTTGCCTCGATCAGGGCTCCACCGGTTCGTTCCTCCCCGCTCGCTCGTTCCCCCTCGCTGCTCCACTACTCCCCTCCGTCGACCTCGTCCACAGCTTAGCATCACTGCCTCCTACGTTGATGCGCTCCTCCTCTGTAGCGTCGCCCCTGACCACATCTTCCGCCTTGCCGCGCGCAACCCCTCCTGGTTCGTCGACGCCTTCTTGGCTTCTGTACCTATCCCACAGCGGCATCCAAATCCTGGACCTCCGGTTCCCGCCGCTCAACTTCCGGTTCCACTACTGCCACTTCTCCTACCGCGAGCTCACCTGCCTCAACCTCGCCATCTGTTGCCTCCCGTCTGCGCCCACGGAGTTCGCCGGATTTCCGAACCTGAAGATGCTACACCTCGAGAGCCTCCCTCCCGGAGCACGGGGGACGGGAATTGGTGGCCCTTATAGCTGCATCGCCATTGCTATCTTTCTTTATGGTTGCCATACGGAGGGCCTTCCACGACTGGAGGAAACGGCTCTCTTCGGCCGCAATGGCGCCAAGTTCTTGATGGGAATGGCGCATGTGACGAAGTTGGAGTTCTGCTACGACTACATATTGGTAAAGATTTTACTTTCTTCATGTTTTTGCATTCATTTGTGGTTTATATCTTTAGTTCTTGCTTTTTCAACTAAGTGACCGAGGGCTGATACCACAGGATAGAATACTGTCAAATGGAAAAGAAAAAAATGAAGAGAATCCAAGCGATGCGATGTTGTGTTTAGATCTATGTCATTTACGGACTTCGCAGGGAAATGGTGAGCTTCAAATCAACTGAGAGCACAGGCGCACGCATAGCGAACAAAGAAGGCACGGAGAGCAATAGCAAGGCACCAAGGTAGCCAGGTGAAGAATGTACAGATTATGATTTATTGCCTCCTCATTCAGTGTTAAATTAAATTAGTAAGCTTGAGCTCACTTGATGGTTTCATTTTAGAACTATAGGTCTATGTTCGATTGTCTGGGTAACAATGGTTGTGATTTCAAGGAGCAAGTCTTGCCTGCTACTTCCTGTTCTCTTGTGCAGCCATATTTATTTTGGTGCTTGGTATCTCGATAAAAAGGAAATTTGTTTTATGTGGTTGTCCCTCTGATCTCTTACGATCGTTTCCCTGGGAGTGCAAGGTAACCAATTACTCAGAAGATCCAGGGATCTTCGTTTGTGCATACCATTTTATGGCTTCATTGCATTGTGAGACAAGGCAACAACATGAGTGGATCTTTGTTTTGGTGAGAAGAAAACTTTCTGAGTTCTACACAGTCAACATGTGGTGCGTGTAGATAGATGTTGTTTTGCTTTGTTTTTGAATTGAACAAGAATATGGTAGGATTTTTTCCCGTGTGCTCAACATGGTTTCGTCTCCCCATGCACACATCTGGCCTGATTTTTGTTGTGTGCTTTACGCAGGATTTTACGATTGGGTTAGGGGAAGCAAATACAACAGTGGTTGATTTGTGTCTTTGAAGAGTTGTATCAACGTTAAGGTTTTCCCCTTCCTTTCTTTGCTTTTTTCAGATATCGTTTCTTCCAATGGGATCAAAGAAGAATTTTGTTAAATAGCAAATGGTGTGGGTTGTGAGCCTTTTCTACTATCTATATGGTTTTGGTTTTCTTTAGATGACTGTAATTTCATGCACCAATTTGTTTATATGTTATAGGGTTGTTTTCTTTCTATGCTGTTCAAATCATGGGATCGTGCTTGGCATAGGGCATAGCGATCCCATTTTTAGTGCTTACATCGCTTTGGTAGATTGGCGGCTATGTTTTGACAGAGCTACCTGTTGTTCTTCTTATTCTTTGTGACGCCAAGTACACAACCTGGTCTCATGCACAACTTAGGCTTTTCCATGGTAGCTTGTAACTAAAGACTGATTGGTGCGATTATTTCTTGCGCTTTTTCGCATCAAATATGCTTGGGTTAGTCTCACTGCTCAGTGTTCCTTTTGCATGCTACACTTACATATACATCTACTCAAGTGGCCATTGCGGTGTCCTTTCGGTGATCTCACCAAAACTAGGTAAAACTTCTTGAAACATGTATTATATCACCATTTGTTTCAATAAGGATGGTGCGAGCCCTACCAATAGTTTTTTCTTCATGTTTTTATCACCGAAAGGGTGTGTTCTTGTTTCTTCTTCAAAAGTTCTGTTCAATCAACTAGCCTACTATTTTGGTACCTTCAAAAATACCATGATCCTCTGTTATTGACACCATGCTTGGATGTTACGATCATGTCCGGAGCTTTATGAATCTTGTTTGGACATCTTCTGTAGACCAATAACCGAGAGAATCATTGTTATCTGTTGACATTTCTCGCTCTGAAGTGACTGATAGTGGGTTAAAATCTTCTTAGACATTGCTCAAACATGCAAATCTTGGCATGCAATTACTGTGATCGAGTCACAACATATCTGTGCCTTCTCAAAGACAGTCATTGTTAGCTGTTAACATTTCTTGCTTTGAAGTAACTGATAGTGGGTTAAATCTTCTTTGACATTGCTAACACCAAAATAAAGTAAGGATAAATTATTTCTTAAGGGCATGAATGTGAACATTTAGAAGCAATTTTTTCTCTCTTTAGCATGCTCACTTGCTCAGTTAGTATATGCCACACCTATACATATCTTCACATTCCTGCAAAATCGCTTGTTGAATAGTGGCCTGTTTAACTTGCATGTGCCAGATGGTCATGTGGATAGAAGTATTGGCATAAAAAAGCCCAGATATTCTGCAGATGAAGGCCCTTCTTTGACTGAACTGAGTGGATACAATTCAAAGAGATAGGAGTTTGACCCGGAGTATGATACTGATGTTGAACAAGCACTTGCAGAGATGGAATTTAAAGAAACTGATTCAGAAACTGATCGTGAAATGAAGCTACGAGTATTGCGTATTTACTTGTCAAGGTTTGTTCTCAGTGAAGATGAAAATATATTGTTTATAGTAAATACAAACAAGCTATATTTTTGCAGTAACTTTCATTGACTTTTTCCGTCTGATTTTAATAAGATTATCCTTGTTCAACGCCCTGGTAGTCTTGAGAAGTTCAACGTATTCTTATGGAGCTACTCAATCAGGTAAGATTTATAAATACAAGGTCGTTGCCATTTTTTTGGGAACTTTGAGTAGTTTGCCACTTCTAATCTTAGAAAACCATGAAATCCTTAAAAGGGGAACCTGCATTTAGATGGAGAAATCGAAGAAAAAAACTTTTTGATTCAAAACTTAAATTTGTAAAGCTCAATTGTTTTTGTTGTAATTTGCAAATTTCTTCTATGTTCTTAGAAATTTAGTTAGGCTTTTGAGGTGAGAAAAATGAAAATTGTGAAGTCTGAAAATAAGCTGTTTTTTTAAAGGCTATCTTTGAGAAATGGTTAAGAATATTGCATGCACCTTCCTAAATGCTTGAGGGTTTGAGTATTTCTCATCGTGCTTGTTGTATGTAATGCAGATGGATGGATTTGATCAGACAGTGAATGTGAAGGTTATAATGGCAACCACCGCCACTGGCAGATACTCTAGACCCGGCCTTGTTGCGTCGAGTAGATTAGACAGAAAATTGAGTTCCCTCTTCACGACCAGGAGGCAGAAGAGGCTTGTTTTCCAAGTAAGTTTTTTTGTTTTATTATAACGTGTGGTATGCCTTTGCAAGATATTACTGACTAATAGACAGTCCTTGTTTTTGCATAATAATTTGAATGTAGTAGATTATATTGATGGTCTGGTATTTGATTGTTGTTCTTTCACATATGCATAATAATTTGAATCATAAGCAGCTCCTATACTTTTTAAATGGAGCTTAACCAGACAGATCATCTATTGGTTGCACAAAATTCTATGCTTTGCATTCATTGGGGATATGTTGACATATAGCGTCTGTTCATCTGATCGCACGACAACTTACTAATAAGTTAGCACTGATAAAGATGCTCTTCTTTAGACTGTCTTCATATCTTACATATGCTACAGAGTGCCTGTAAATTTGCAAACAAGTTTGTATTATATCCTTAAAGTTAAGCTTCTGGATAACTTTTCATTTACTAATTTTCTGCTTCCAATCAATCTGTGACTTTGGGGTGTTGACTAATGAAATTCTTAGTTGCTAGATCGTTTCTGAGATATTTGTTCTGATTTGGTAATTGATTCTCTCTTCGTGTCCAGATCTTTGCTAAAATGAACTTGAGTGACGAGGTTGATTTGGAAGATTATGTCTCCAGGCCAGGATAAAATTAGTCTTCTTGATGTTAGTATCTTCTCTAACTGTGATATCTTCTGCATCTTTTTCTTTTTGTTTGTTATGGCCTAAAACTTTTGGTGGTGGCCACACTTACATGAATACCTTCTGCTCTGCCTTTGGCTGTTCGATATAATAGTATAAGCAGAAAGAAATACTATTTTCCTCCTTTTATTATGCGGTAGTAGATATATGATATTTGTTATGGCGAGTTATAGAATTGGTGGGGTAAATTAGATGCTCGTTTTTCTGCATGCTTTTTATATTCATTGCATCATGTGCATTTTAGATAGCTGCTATTTGTCAAGAAGCTGGAATGCATGCTGTCCGCAAAAACCGTTATGTTATCCTCCCCAAGGACATTGAGAAGGGTTACCGAATGAACGTGAAGAAGCCAGAGACAGACTTTGACTTCTACAAATGAGGTAACGTAAGTGTTAAACTGGATGCCTGTTTCCTACAGGCGATATAATTAACATTAGAGATGAGTCTATAGATAGTCAATGTTCATGTACCTTGAGGCTCATGCATGCCCTCATCTGTCTCATCAGTTTCAGCGATTTCAATTTGTGCGTTGTACTTGTTGGAAAAATAGAAGGGTTTGCACGGTTAATCTTGCCATTGTTGTTGAAACTAGAATGCGTGTCTCCAGTATTCCTTGTATTTTTGCTAAATGGATTTCGCTTGATCATTATGCGTTCACAGTGGTGATTGTGACAATTATTTAATGGTAAATCGAGATAGGATTTTCTTACAGGTAGCTCTGGAGCCGCTACTAGAATAGACGCTTGTCAGGATGGGTTCATTCATGGGGGATGATCTCAAATTGTATGGTCCCACTTTTTCGGGCTGTAATTTTCTGAATGAACTGTGTGGTACGTCTGGATGGTCGGATGAATGATGCTTGGTGGTTGGATCCACGTTTGCAAAGAGATGAGTTGCCGTAAAAACTCAACTTTCTTTCTTAAAGCTGTGGTACGGAGTACAAAACAGAAATTTCAGAGTGCACTACGAAAAAAGGTTCACTATAGTCTGAAGCGTAAATTTCTAGAACCGTAGCGTTAGCATGGGCAATATACTAGTAATAGTAAATTTCTCAGTTACTTCACAATTAAACCATCTCACATCCTTAATCAGCTCTTACATTTCCACAAGCAAACTGCCTCCATTCCCAAGTTCATTTTATCAAAATATAACCCTTGACTGTAATCCCCGAACATCATCCAATACCACTGACACGGCTATTCGAAAGGTCTGACACTCTGAGAGGTTATACACTTTACCCACGAGATATATTCATCTCACCACAAAAGCGAATGACCATAACAAAGCCTTTACAATGCTCTGTCTAAACCCAGTACTGCTCGCTAAGGTTTCAACACTGAAGGAACTTGTTACCACATTCAGGCCCCCCTCTTGCGACATGTGAGTCTAACCAACTTGTAGCACTCACACCACAACGACAGTACCAAATTCTAGACAATATAAATTAATCAGCTAGGTCTGTCCCATACTAGACATGTGGTTGTATGTTTAGCCCAATTCAAATTCTTGTAAGGTTAAGTCCTTAATTGACCGAGGCAAGACTTATCAAAGACTCACAATAGTTACCAATTCAAATTCTTGTAAGATTAAGTCCTTAAGTTACCAAAAGAAAAAATGCGATCGCCCAAATGCCACATCTGGCCCACCAATTAACAACTCTTGCCACATGCTCCAGTCTAAATCATTTCATCACTCCAGCTGATTACCATGCACCATGTACCATCAATCACATTAATAACACATGACACACTTTTCATAAACATGTTTCATATTTCATTAAACAAGATTAAATTTTTTAATATTCCAAAATGGTATTAATAACACATTGCATGGCTAAGCAAAGTAACACATCCCAGATTGGCAAGTAATAGTTACCAATTAATAAAGAAACATTCTAGGTTGACAATGAACCATAGCATACAAGTGACAGGGTAGACATAAATTCAATTGGTTGAATAGCTAATCCCAAATTAGATTGAAACAATGGTAATTGAATTAGCATACAATAGTTTAAAGCAACATAACTTTTAAAACATGGGCTCAATATAATCAAAGCACAACTTGCTTTCAAATAGCTCTTGATCCTACTCTGGACTTTGCTCTTGAGTTAGCACTTCACTCTCGAACCCGCCGAGCACTTCAACATCTACAAGTAACAAATAAATAAATAATAAATACCAAAAATAGAATGAAAAATTAAATAAAATTCATCATTAAATAGAGAATAATTTGATAAATTTTTAGGCTCTGGAATCACCTCAATCAGAGTTTATATAAGCAAGAACGAGCTATTCGAAGTTTAAAAATACAAATAAAAGAATAAACTGAATTACTAAAATTATTTTTATACTAAAGAAATAATATTTATGACGTCACACTAATGTCACTATAACACGTGGCCCAATCGCGTGATGACATGTGTCACCTCTATTTTGAATTCCCAACTGAATTAATTTTTAAAATAAAACCGAATTTGTGATGTCACTGCTGACATCATAATCCAATTAAATTAAATAAATACTTTTCCGAAAATAACCTATTAAGCTGACATGTGAGCCCCATGGTCTATGGACCGGGTCCACGAACGCTACGCAAGTCCACAGTGGACTCGGCTCACAGCATAAAGCCACTGACAGGTGGGTCCACTATATGACGTCACTTCTGACACGTGGTACTACACGATTGGCTCAACGCGCTACTAGATATGAACCGTACGATTCAAAATCTACCACTGGGATTGCACGGATCAGTGGCTACGGTGGGGACACGTGGCAGAGTAACACCACTGCATGTGGCTTAATCTATACCCTATATTCTTGATCTAACGGTTGAGATTAATTCAATTTACGGCGATGCAGCACAGTGAGATGGTGATGCGTGGCAAAATCGGAATCGATCGATGTGAATCTAATGGTTAGAACAAAGCGAGGAACGGTGATGGAGGTCAGTGGCACTACTCACCGTGAATGGAGAAGAAGACCTCGGCCCCGGCGATGTGGTGCTCCTCCGGTGAGATAAGTAGTGGACTCGAAGCAGCTCGTCTCGATGAATCTGATGTGACCCACGGGCAAGGCGGAGCGGCGACGAACGGCGAGAAATCAACGGCACGGGTCCATGGTGGCGCTAAGACAACAGCGAGCAATTACACGGCAAACTCGGCGGCTACGGCTTGGGATGCTGGGGCAAATCGTGCGGCTCGAGACGGACTACACATTGCGCGAAGCAGTGCCTTAGATATCGACCTCGAAGTCCGAGTTCGGTGCGAGATTCATCCACAACGCGATCATGGTCATCCACGCGGCCCTGATCCGGCGGTTCACAACGCGAAACGACACGGATCGATCCCCACTGCACGATCAAAATCGAGCGGCTGAAGATCCAGGGTTAGGGTTTCACCAACGGACTGGTGCGAGCACGGTTTGGCGGGCTGGGCGACAGTTAGACCGGGCTGGGCCCAATGGGATTCGGCCCGACACTATTTAAGGATTTTCTTGATTTTCTTATTTAGAAATAATTCTGGAAAATCAATCAAGTCAAAATAAATAGTAAAAAAAATATCAGAAAAATTATAAATTTTATTTTTTGAACTCAAGTAAAATATTTCTAATAAAACTTTATTCAAACTTTTCAAATATTTAATAATTCAAACAAAAGGTTTAATTAATTCAAATTAATTCCAAATAAATTTCATAAAATTCTCAAAAATTCGAAAGGCACAATAAATACATGAAAAACAAAAAATTGGATGTTACATGTTTCCTCCATCCCAACTTCCACATTTAGAGTCAAAATGCAGCCTGCAGGGTGTAAAATCCACGCAAGGGAATGAATAAAGGAATAAAGGAAAAAGTAAAAGGATAGCATACTGTTATACGGGAAGCAAAAGAAGGCCAAGTCTAGCTCGGATATTTGCCAGAAAATAGTGGTCTTGCTCTCGTCCCGTTCATTTTTCAACCGAGTCGGAGACCCTCCAAGTCCCAACAATCTATCGGTGCCGGTAATAATTACCTTTACACTGTTCGCATTTGCCATGTCCTCGTTGTTCATATGCATTTGTGATTGCCCAATAAACTCCTCTGTTTGGTTGGCCTTTTGCCTTATGTGCATACGTACTGTGGTAGTTATACACTAACTAGTGCATGCTGTTTCACCATGTAAATAAGGCAACAGGATGGATAATGTTCCAAGCCTGTGCTCAGATGATGCGGTCAGAGAGTTTGTCCACGGGGTGAATGCACAGCTGTGGCGCTCCAATGCACTCATGGTTGCCAACGCCGTCCTTGTGGCGATTATGGTGGCCGTCGGCGCCTCCGGTCGGCGCTATCGCCACGCTGGGGTGACCCGCTACCTGTTGCAGGGAGCCACCACGCTGTACCTCCCCGTCGTCTCCTACGTCGTCTCCTCCTTCGGCAAGGAGCACTGCAACACAGCAGGCCTGGACGTGTACTTCTGCCATGGCAGGTTATACGTGGCCCTGCTCCTAATTTGGACAGTTCTTGTCCAGATTGTTGGAACCAATACCAGTTCAATTGTCGCTGTTGATGACGACGACAATCAAAAGCTCGGCCCCTCAATCAAGCTGCTCGCTCGCTCGATCTGGACATCATACCTCGTGTTCTACTACTCTCGTCGTGGCTTCCTCACCGTATATAGGGAGGGCATTATGCACGACGTTGACTTTTACTACCTCTTATCAAAGTTCCTCCTTGTCCTCTGTGTTCTTAGTCTGGCAAAAATCACGCTCAAGCTCTACGCACTGGAGAAGGCAAGAAGGTCATTCGCTCTTGGACGTAACTCTCGTCTCGTTGCTGGATATATGGAGCAATTGCAACATGGGAGCTACCAAGCATCGGGGGATGAGCTGATTCCTCCACTTATTGTGATGGGGGAAGAGAAGCAGGATATTGAGGAAATGCCTCACGGGTATAAAATCAAACCGGGGAAGAACAGCTTGGTCACCATCGATAAAGTTTGGCGAATGGTGCCAAGCGACGCCCTTTTGGCCCGTCGACCATGTCTCAAAGATTTATGCCTTTCATTCGCATTGTTCAAGCTGCTTAGACGCCGGTTTGCGAAGTGTCACCTTGCCGAGGTTGGCTCCAACAAGGCGTTAAATTTTGTCTTTGATGTACTGCTCAACAATGGCACCCCAGACAGGGTGTTCAGGGTGATTGCAGACGAGGTCTCATTTGTGGTCGATTCTTACTACTCATCCCTCCCAATTTCCAACTTTGGGCTACTGCAGACAACTCTCAACATCATCGTCTCCCTCTCAATTGTAACTTGGTGCTTGCTCACCGTTGCTATAATAGTATACCATTTCAAGCATACGAAGCATCCTCATCAGATATTCTGCAGTCCAATATCTTGCACATTGCCCAACTACTTGAAAACACACAACAGATTGCTAATGGGCAACATAATTTTCAACTCCTTACCCACGTTTTTCCTTCTTGTAGCAGTCATACTTGTGGAGGCATGGCAGATCGTGTCGTGTCCTACTTGTGCTCCAATTGGGTCAAGGTAACCCTGCTTTGTAGCTATGTAAGGCAGGAATCTCCTCAGGTGCAGAGATGGCTTGGTCTTGTTCTGAAATTGAGGATCAAGTTCATAAAGAGTTGGAGTGATCAGATGGGTCAAATCTCGCTACTGGCACACCCACAGCCAAGAACATACGGCCTTAGCCGACTGTTCTTTTGCTCCTCTGACCTGAGGGTGCAGCATGTCAATGTACCCTCGGAGGTGAAGGCCTCCATCGTCGACGCGCTCAGAAGCAGCAACGGTAGCCTGAGCAAAGGTACGGCGGCACTCCACAGCAGCACGATCGGCAATGACTTGCTCTGGGCATGCGAAGGACAGGGCACATCCGACGTGATCCTCGTTTGGCACATCGCCACCGGCATCTTCGAGGTTAGGCATGGAGCCTCAACCGGTCGCTCAGCTGACAAGAGGACTGCAGCGACGCATCTGTCTCTGTATTGTGCGTACCTGCTGGCGGCCGCTCCTGAGCTGCTGCCATACGACAAGGCGTGGTCCAAGAAATTGTACAAGACGGTGAGCGAAGACATCGAGCGTGTTCTCGCCGGCAGCGAGTCCGTGGAGCACGGCAGCATGATTGCACTGTTGAGCGAAGGATCCGAGCATGAGGTGGTGAAGAGAGGGGCGAAGCTGGGGAAGCAGCTGGTGGAGTTGATTCCAGACGAGGAGACGGGGTGGGGCGTCTTGGCTGGGTTCTGGTCCGAGATGATCTTGTACGTTGCTCCGTCCGATAACTTCAAGGCGCATAAGATGGCGATTGCCCGTGGTACCGAGCTGGTGACACTCGTCTGGGCATTGCTCACGCACGCCGGTATCATCGCTAGGCCAGACGTACGTCCGCGCTAATGTTTAGGTTTGAGCATAAGCATGCTTTTCTCCCCCTTTTTGCTTGATTTGCGCCTTTCATTTTGCTAGCCTTTGATGCTTTTTTATTTGTGTGCCCTCTGGCCTTTGCTTGTCTTGGTGTAAGAACTGACAGAGCCAAAATGTAATTTGCCTTATGGATGACGGAAGAACAAGATGCGAGAGATCTAGCCTTCCGGGAAGTGATTAATATTTCTTCCTCATTGGCGAATATCATTGTTTGTGTTGTATATAATCCATCCGAGCTAGGATCAGGTAGGTGTACACTACCTAAACAAGGCCATTAAGATCAACCTAGTCCACAAGGTCTATTAATGTAGTAAGTCCCATGTTACGTACTCCCTCCGTTTCTTTTTATAAGGCGTATTTGGTTTCGTTAGGACAAAGCTTTGACCAACAATTATTCTATTAGCATATAATTTTTATGACACAAAATAGATATTAGCAGATTTGTATTCAAAAGTACTTATATATAATTATGATTTTGTATTGCATAAATGATATATTAATGAAGTAATCGTTGGTCAAAGTCTTGTCCTAACGAAACCAAATACGCCTTATAAAAAGAAACGGAGGGAGTATTTTACTTGTCATGACTCATGACTCCCTATCTATCCCTATACAAAGGGGACAGGCTGGATATTGTACACACCACACCCACAATAAAAAAAGAGAGCAACTACTTGACGCTATACCGTCGTAATCAGACTACAACGGTATTGTATCTCGTATATATAGTCACGCCCCGTCTTCCTCGCACGGCGAAGCCGTCCTCCTCGCTTTCGTGCGGGCGGAGCCCATGCGAAAGCTCGTCGTCATCCGCCGGCGCGAAAGCTCGTCGTCCCCATCCGTGTAGCGCGGCGAAGCCGTCCTCCTCAATTTCGCCATCCTCGCCCGTGCCCCGTCTTCCTCGCGCGGCGAAGTCGTCCTCCTCACTTTCGCGCGGGCGGAGCCCGCGCGAAAGCTCGTCGTCCTCATCCGTGTAGCGCGGCGAAGCCGTCCTCCTCAGTTTCGCCGTCGTCGCCCGTGCCCTGACTTCCTCTGCGTTGCACCCCGCCCCGTCTTCCTCTTCCGTGGAGCATGGCGAGGCCGTCCTCGTCGGTTTCGCAAGGGCGGAGCGAGATCGAAACCTCTTCTCTGTCTTCTTCGCGGGCACAGCGCAGCAATACATCCTACTCGTTCGCGGTATGTGTCATGTGAACTACCCCCACCCCTTTGTTATTTGCATTCATCGTGTTTGTTGAAATGTTTGGCTTGATTTGTTTTTCAATTGGATTGCTTTTGATTTCTGATGATATGGTAAGTTTCATTGTTATGTTTCTGTATGTGCAGACTGTTGTGGTCATGGCGGATCAAAGTGCAGACAAAACATTTGCTAGGATGAGTACCTCTCAAGGTACTGAATTGAAGGATGCCCTTGCTGAAACTGAATTGGCCATAAGTAATGATCAGAGGGATGGAGCTGGGTACAATGTACAACTGGATCAAGAAGAAGATGTATGTTGTGTTAATTCACCCCTTTAGTTCTTTGCATTCAACGTGTTTGTTGAAATATTTGGCTTGATTTTTTTTTTCAATTGGATTGCTTTTGATTTTCTGATGATATATTAAGTTTCATTGTTATGTTTTATGTATGTGCAGACTGTTGTGGTCATGACGGATCAAGGTGCTGACAATTGTTATGGAAGGCTGAGTACCTCTCAAGGTAATGAATCGAAGGATGCCCTTGCTGAAACTGTATTGGCCATAAGTAATGATCAGAAGGATGGAACTGCGTACAATGTACAACTGGATCAAGAAGAAGAAGATGTATGTTGTGTCAATTCACAGCCTGCGATACCTCATGTTGGAATGGAGTTCTTCACCAAGGAGGAAGCACAGAAATATTACAATGATTATGCATTTACTGCTGGGTTCGGAACAAAGGTTTCAAGCAACACCAAGAGCCAAATTACGCGAGATTACAATAGGTATGATTTTGCCTGCCACAGTGAACGTGGCGCAAAACAAATAACGTCACACGAAAAAGCAACAGATAGCGAAAAACAAACTGCAAAGCCAGAATGGTGATTGTCAAGAGGGGTGGTTACCATAGTTCACCTGGATCATAATCACCCCCCTTTGAGCCCCTCTAAGCTCCGTTTCTTAAAGTCACACAGGAAAATCACCGATGATGATTATGACCTTATAGAGTTGCTACACAAGAACAACATCCCTACAAATAGAGTAATGTCAGTCCTATCGAATCTGTATGGGACCATGAGAAACATCCCTTACACAAAAAAAAGATGTTAGCAACCTGCGGACATCTATGAGGTGAACTACTTAATATAATGATATGGCATCCACGATCAAATACTTTCAGGAATTGCAGACAGACGATCAATCATTCTTCTACAGTATGCAGTTGGACAATAAGAATGCAATCGTGAGCCTATTCTGGGCTGATGGGGCTTCAAAAGAACCGTACAGAAAGTTTGGAGATTGTGTCCTGTTTGATACGACGTACTGCACAAACAAGTATCGCCTGCCGTTTTGTAACATCCTCAAATTTATAAAAACTTAAAACCAACTATTACAATGTGAAATAACTTTCTCATGCATTTCTTGATTTTATGTGCTTTATTGAATTGATTAATGCTTGTAATGCTTGTTTGAACAATAACAAATAAGGAAAAAGAGAAAATATCAATTGGTAAAAGGGTAAGAAATGAAAAGTTACCTTAGTAAATTTTACACCTGACTTTGGACAGCCCTAGAATCACCTTTAGCTGGTCAAAAGACCATGTGAATGCATTTAAAAGTAAAGAAAACAATTTGAATTAGCAAATTCTTTTTTTTTTGTCCAGATCAATGTCATATTTTTAAAGAAAAATGTGGTGCATTCTAGACCTCAGGATTTTTACCATGAGATCTTAGCTTCCTCAAATTCACCCACAAAAATTTACAAAAATTATTAAGTAGTTTAAATATTTATTTGCAATTAAACAATACAGCATTGAAATTCTGCAGAAAACAGTAAACAAATTCTAGAGAAATAGATAATGCGATTTTAGTTCTGAAATTTTTATGGTAAGGCCATTGTATGGAATCACATCTTCAGTAAAAATTTCAAAAATAAATATGTTGATTTAGTTCCTTAACCAATGCAAAAACCGAATTAAATCTTTAGTGCAGTCGGCAGTGTCAGAATTATTATAAATAATTGGTAAATCTTATAAACCCCAAAATTTTACTGGAGATATATATATTAGTATACAGCTTGTTAAAAAAGTTTCGTAAATTTCAGAGTTGAATTGATGTGTGAATTAATTCGTTTGCTACGCTGTCCAGAGGAGAACCCTAGAAATCTCCTCTCTCTCCCTCTCTCTTACGTGTAGGGCCACGCCATCAGTGGCTCTTCGGCCCGCCCAGGCGACGGTGCCCCCTGCCGACGGGACCCAGAAGTCTCCGTGCCCACGCGTCAGCCTTTTCCTCTATCTCTCTCTTCTTTCTCTCGTCTCACTGCCAGTGGCCCCGGGGACCACCCGTCAGGGCTTTCTTCTCCCTTTTTGCTCTCTCTCGCTTCTCTCGCGCTCTCTCTGTTTCCTCAGCGGAGCTGACTTGAACCGCCTCCATTCTTGTCCGTATTGCACCGCAACTCCTCGCGCCTCGCGCCTGCACTGTGATGGTGTCACTACACATGCACTGCGCCACTCGATGGCCTTGACCTAGCTGGAAGGAAAGCTCCAGAGAACGCCCTAGTTGGCCGCCGCCACTTTCTCCGTTGCCCAAACCATATGAGTCATCCTTCACTTCTATTTAAGCACCCACCGAGTGCGTAGTGATCTCCTCAAACCAACACGCACCACCATTTTTCCCCTAACGCCCGGAACCGCCCAGACCGAAGCCTTCGTCTCCGTCTCCGGCGAGTCCCAAATTGGGGGAAATTCCGAATTCGCTTGACTCGGTAAGAGAACGTCCAAATTGATGGACCTTTGAGCATCCACGAATACTCACGAAGCTTTTACACATCTCCTTGCAGCCCGAAACACCCCGAGGAGCTCCCGCACCGTGAGCTGACCTTCCGCCAGTACTGCGCATGGTGAGAGCTCCTTTAGGCTGTTTTCTTTCGAGTTTGAATGCATGGTTAGAGTCCAAAAGACCTTCTGGAGCCCATACTAATGACCATTCGTACCGATTTGAACCATAGTGCCAACGAGCCATTCTTCACTATAGAACTCCGCCGGCCATCGTTGCGGGACCAATTTCCCCGAGCACCAACCGTGTCTAAGCAGTCCCCTAGGTCCATCATGATCTAGTGATGCTGTAGAAATCAGCCAAACCCGATCGACGTCGCCGGAGAGCTACCGGTGAGGCCGTCAGCCATCTCCCCTGCACTGGCTCTATGCCATGCGGGCCGCTCTTGTCAGTCGCCTGCATTGGGGCTGCGCTTACCGACCACGGGTCGGCCGAGCCCTTTCTTGCGCACAAAACACAAAGGCCGACGATCACGGGCCCAAACTATCGGATCGTGACCCGAGTTCAAAACCAGCCCGCGCAAACGCTAAAAATATGCTTTTCCCTAAGGAAAACGTATTTTCCAATTTCTTGAATTTCAATAAACCGAGTAGTTTCTAATTGCTATAACTTTTTACCTATAGCTCCAAATTGAGTGAAATAAATTTGTAAATTCATCTTAAATCCTCTAGTTTCATAATATGCAAAAACATTTGCAACTTGTTTAGGAATTTGAATTTAAAGTTTGAAATTTGAATATGTACCATATAGAATTTTTGCAAACTAAGTCCAAATTGAGTGAAACCAATTTTGTTTGAATCCTTATGCCAAATACTATCCAAATATGTGATTAGATTTAAATTTGAAGTTATTTTGTGAACTTTTCTTATTAAGATTGAATACTATATAGAAAATCAGCATAATGGTTATAACTTACTAAAAAAAAAAGATCCAAATGGAATGAAACTTGTTTCATTGTGTTAATAACATTATTTAGGACCAGTTAGTAAGATAAAAGTTAGGATGTACCATATTACTTTCATTTGACATGATTAAGGTTGCTTATGTACTAACTAATATTAGTGCAATCAACACCACACCTTGAAAATGAATTTCATTATATTCAATTCTACAATCTTAGCTTCCTGAATTCGTAAATTAAAATGAAATAATACGTAAAGAAGGGTAGTCATGTTGTATGTCCCTAAGCTTTTGCCTTTAGGACCAAAATCTTATAACTTAATTACTACATGAAATGACGAAGTTGATTGCTATCTTGATTGTCTTGGAGTGATTTCATTTGAATCTTTCAACTGCTATCCTTGTGGTTCATGTATTTGCTTCTTTTATCGATATTGAAGTATTCTATTTGCCATGTTCTTAATCGACGTATAGACGCTGAGACTACCGACTTCGCCGTCGACGACACTAATCCAGCCTATACTACTGAGGAGCAAGGCAAGCACCCCCTTGATCATTTTGATCCCAGATTTCATAATCCACTAAAATGTGATTAAGAATCTTCCTGCATGCATATGTTTTGATAAATCCCTATTTTGTGATACTTGGTAGATATTAACCCAAATTAATGGATTCCCTTAATCATATGGACATACGATCCGGAAAAACCCTAGGAATGGTTAAGTTCATTAAATTGGGTATAATCGCTTATTAATTTGCATATGCTTAGCACTGCTTTAGATTATTGTCGGAAACATTTACACCCACACATCATTCTTTATGAATCTTTTTATGGTTTATTTAAGCAGTAAAGGATACTGGTAGTTTGATAAAAATGAAAATAAAACTATTGATTTCGAGGTGGGTGATTTGTGATACTACGGGTTGGCATAATCTTAGAAAGCATGAAATTTGCAATTAGAACCCTATGGTCTGACGTTTTAGCGTGTTTCGGGCTGTTTCCGGGCTTCCGGGCCTCTCCGGGGTCGATTTGGGCCCTGAGGGGAAGTCGTGGGCCGGAGGTGGGGTACTTGGGCCCATGTGGGAGTGGTGGGGGGGCAGCACAACCTGCTTCCCTAGCCCCCCACCTCCCTTGCGCCGCCCCCCCCCTTTCCCCATCTCCTCCTCCCTCTAGTTCCTCCTCCTCTTCCTCCACACCCCCAAGCCGCACCACCCCCTCCTCCTTGCGCCTCCTCCCCCGCAACCACGTGCCCTTGCTGCATCCCCCTCGCTGCCACGCCCCGCCACGGTGCTGCCCTCGCCGGTAGGAGGATCCGCGACGAGGAGAACCGGAGGCCACGTCGCGTGGGGAGAGATCGGGTGGAGTTCGCGCGAAGGAGAGCGATCGATTCGTGGTTTGTCATTAAGGTAATGGGGGAAACCTTTGGGGATTGCTTAGATGCTGTGTAGAGGTGAATTACCATGTTTTTTTAGATCAAGGGAGGAGCTGCCATGGGTTAGATCTAATGAAAACTAGAGATGTATTCACGTTCTGTTCGGGCAGATTGGGAACCCGAACTAGGGCAGGCTTTTTCGCCAATTTAGAGTTGGAATCTGGTCGTACGGACGTTGAAGAAGTTGTAGGTAATTTAATTATCTTTCCGTGGACATAAAGAATGTTAAATTCCGATCAGCCGTTTGAAAGTTATGACTGTTTTACCGAGCGTGTTAAAATCTGTGACGTGATTGGAACAGATCACAGTATTTTGTAGATTAAACAACATTAGAGTCCGAATCAGTCTTTCCCTATAACTAGAAAAAGTTGAGAATTTCCCTAAGCTACGCGAGGAAGTACTTGTTTATTCAATTTGGAGTCCTAGAACAGAAGTTATGCCCATTGGAAGTCCGCAGTCCCGAAGGGACAGATTTGCTGTTGTCTGATTTTAGGAGTTGTAAGCCAAATCGGGGTAGTGGGATGTATGTGTGCTGTTTTGTGGACCCAATTTGAGTGTGTGCCACGTGTTTGCAGGTGGTGTGCCTCCGGGACTACCCTCAACCTCTCGCCACTCCGTTACTCGTGGTTGAAGGCAAGTGTGTTGCGTGGATTGTATGCTATACGTTTTGCTAGAATTGCTTGATAGTATTTGGAATAGACAACATGTTGTTTTGCCATGATTTACATGTTATAATTGATAGGAGGTCCTTAGGCCATGATTTAAATGTTATCGATGATATGGTGTGCTCATGCCATGATTAACAATGCTTGTTGTTGACAAATGATTCACATGCCATGTTTTGAACGGTAACCGTCAATTGTTGAATACGGTCCTACATGTGGAGATGCCTTGTGTTGATATGCAATATTTCTATTTCTGTATACGTTGTTGTCCATTTTGCATACATGGCATATTTTCATGGCCGTCCGGTGAGATAAGTCATAACTATTCCGGTAGGGTCGGTGAGAACAGTTATGACTAGTCCGGGGCTATTCTTTTGAGTAAGTCCTACATCGTGACTCTGTCACCGAGGTGAATGGAAGCGAGTGATAGGCACCCTCCATCGTCGGGATGGGAGGGGGAAAAGGGTGCATGCCGACGGGTGTGCACTCAACCATACCGGTATGAGAATTCCAGGAGACATATGCATTGCATTGCATGAATGTTATACATGAATAAAGATGTTTATGAGATGATGAGTAGAGTACTCATGAGATGCTCATGAGATGATTATCATGTTGTTTTAAAGGATCGATGTATATAATATTAAATATGATATGTTGTGATATAACTGTGGAGACTGGAATGATGGTTTGTTGTCTTGATCCTTGTTGATTCATTACAATACACTTTGCTGAGTTATGAACTCACGCTTGTGTTTTCGTTGTTTGTTTCTTTAGGTACCATGAAATCGGCGCGCGGGAAAGGGATCTAGCCACACTCCTCCACGTAGTATCATAATCTAGCTAATTCACCCGTTTTGGAAACATGGCAATAAGTGTTATAATAATCATTAGTGTATGGTATTTATGTTTGGTTGTTTCCCTCATGTGTAACATGTGGGGCTATGGAGCGAGTTGTTATATCTTCCTAGGCTTAAATTGATGCTTATTCTTTTGCTTACAATGCTTATTGATGTTTTAGTTGATGATTAGCTATCATTATCGCTGCGTATGGAGATCTTGTTTGTCCTACATATTGATATGATGTTATGTTGTTAAGTTTCATGCATAAACAAAGGAGATGCTGTCAAAATTTTCAATTTATGCTAAATGATTACTTGCTGTAATTTTACCTTAAACTATGGTATTAAACGTGATATGGTCTATGTTTGGTGACATTCCGGGCTTAGTACAAGCTGGGGTGTTACAGTTGGTATCAGAGCGGGCTGTAGGTCCTTGGAATATGTATTTTTAGTGTCATACCTTAAGTTGCAACTAAAATGATGTGGAATAACTTAGAAACATGGCTTAGGTTCTAACTAAAACTTTGTTATAGGATAGCAACATTAAAACTTGCAAAAGTGGTATAACTAATCTAAAATTTGACACACTTGGTTGCACAGTAGGATGGGGTTTTGGTTTATCATTGCATCGCGTTTGATTATTTGATAAAGACTATGCCTATGTTGATGTTTGATCTTCGTTCTTGATTATATGATGTTGTGTTTATGTTTTTGTGTTTGGATGGTTGTCTGTCTGAAGCAGCCATGCCGAGGGGTAGAGGCCGTGGACGCCGTGGCCGTGGAGGCCAGGGGCGAGGCTCCCAGGGAGTTGCGGAGTCTGTTGCTGAGGGTAGCGTTTCACTTAATGCTCACGGGCCAGCTCAGGAGGAGCTGCCAGCTGCGCAGTCAGGGGCGGGGGTGCCCGCCGCCAATGAAGATTTAGTTCAGGCTCTGCAGAGGGAGATTCAGGAGCTACGCCAGTAGCTGCAGGCAGCCTGTTTGTTGTGCCTCCCCTGCAGATGGCCCCGCTTGTTGCCCACGCGCCGGAGCCGAGGATGAGTCTCCGGGAGTGGATGTCCCTCCGTCTTGATACTTTTGACGGAGCGGGCACGCCGATCCAGTTCGCAGATTGGCTGCGGTACATGGAGAGGCAGTTTGGGGTCCTAGAGTTGACCTCAGTCCAGAGGGCTCGCTTTGTGGCCTTTCACCAAAGGCCAAGGCGATATCTGGTGGGAGGGGTTACGGCTGCTAGAGCCCCGATCTTGGTCCAATCACACAGGAGGACTTTGTGGCTCGCTTCGAGCCAAGTTCTACTCGTAGTCTTTCCTTGAGCGGATGGAGCATACTCGGCGACTCTTTCATAGGGAAAGAGGTCGGTGGCGAGTATGAGGTGGAGTTCAACAAACAGTGGTGTGCTTGCCGTCTTGTGTGGCAGCCGACGATCGGGAGAAGGCAAGGAGGTTCCGTAGGGGCCTCAACCAGGAGTTCAGAGTTGTCATGGGGGCGACTGTCCCTCGTGACTTCTGCTCCGTGGTGGAACAGGCAAAGGGCATGGAGCTCGAGTTGGAGCTCTCCTGGGATAAGCAAAACCCGGGTGGTTCAGGGGTTCCTGTGGCCCCAGGCGGGGACCAGAAGAGGACCTTTGGTGGAGGAGGTGGGTCTTCTTAGCGACCCACTTTCAAGAAGTTCAAGGGAGGACAGGGCTCCTCCTCAGGGGCTAAGATGAGGCCGCCCCAGTCGTCTTCCTCGCGAGCGGCTGTTCGTCTTGTGCCTGAGCAAGGCATGAAGTGTTTCAAGTGCGGTGGTGAGCACCGTGCTTCGGAGTGTGGTTGGACCGGGAGCTGCAACCACTGTGGCAAGCCCGGCCACATGGGATGAGTCTGCCGGATGAATCCCGGTAGCATCATCAAGTGGGATACGGTGCCTTCTCCTCCCACACCAGCAGCGTCTTCCAGAGGATCGGTGCACATGATGGCTGCTCCTGTTTCTCAGCCGCCCTTTGCGTGGGCGCCACCAGCGGCTTACTGGTGCCCGCAACCGTCTGCTCCTCCTCAGTTGCCACCTCCGCCCCCAGCTCTGTTGGGGCATCAGCCGGGAGTCGGGGCTCCTACCGTCTCGGCGCCACCAGGAGTGTACGCTTTGCCGACCGCTGAGTCAGTCGGGCATCCAGAGGTGGTTTCAGGTACTCTGCTCGTGGATTCCATTGATGCCTTTGTTCTGTTTGATTCTGGAGCATCCTATTCCTTTGTATCGTCTGAGTTTGCTAGTAGGGCTAAGTTGGGAGTTCAGCGGATTTCCGAGTCTGTGCTAGTCAGTTCTCCTGGGGGTTTGATTGCTAGCTCTTTGGTTTGCCCGGGTTGCACCATTGCCATTGATGATGAAGTTTTCTTTGCCAATCTTATGGTGATCCAGTTGGCTCCTTTTGATGTCATTTTGGGCATGGACTGGCTGCATCAGTACCGTGCCAAGATCTGTTGTTTCTGGAAGACGGTTGCCTTGCAGGCCCCGTCAGGAGTAGAGTTGACCTTTCAGGGTGGTATACCTTCCAGTTCTGTCTTTGCTTTGACCAGTCTGTTTTCTGGTCACCGTTTGAGGCATTTGGGTTTCCTCATGGCTTTGTCAGAAAAGCCATCTTCTTCAGTTTTCATTGAGGAGATTCCTGTAGTGAAGGAGTTTGTTGATGTGTTCCCTGACGAGTTGCCTGGTTTACCTCCTGTGAGGAATGTGAAGTTTCGCATCGATCTTGTTCCTGGCACTCGACCTATTTCTCTCTCTCCATACCGCTTGGCTCGTCCTTTCCAAGACGAGTTGAAGAAGCAGTTGGAGGATCTGTTGGCCAAGGGCTTTATTCGGCGTAGCGTTTCGCCATGGGGAGCACCCGTCCTCTTCGTTTCGAAGAAGGATGGAAGTTGGCGTATGTGCATTGATTATCGTGCTCTTAATCAAGTGACAGTCAAGAACAAGTATCCTTTGCCTCACATCGAGGATCTGTTTGACCAACTGAAGGGAGCAAAGGTGTTCTCCAAGATTGATCTTCAGTCGGGGTATAATCAGATTCGTGTGAGGGAGCAGGACATTGAGAAGACTGCTTTCTCCACTAGGTATGGGCATTATGAATTTAAAGTTATGTCTTTTGGACTAACTAATGCTCCTGCTGTCTTCATGGAGGCGATGAACAGTATGCTACACAAGTACCTTGATGAGTTTGTGGTAGTGTTCATCGATGACATTCTGGTTTACTCTAAATCAGAAGAGGAGCATGAGCGACATCTGAGGCTTGTGCTGAGCACCTTGAGGGAGAAACAGTTCTTTGCTAAGCTGAAAAGTGCGAGTTCTGGATTTCAGAAGTGGGTTTTCTTGGCCACATCATCAATCCAGAGGGCATATCTGTAGATCCTAGTAAAGTCTCAGCGGTTTTGGATTGGAAGAGGCCTTCCAATGTCAAAGAGGTGCGTAGTTTCCTTGGGTTGGCTGGTTACTATCGGCGTTTTGTGCAGGATTTCTCTATCATTGCCAAGCCACTTTCGCAGCTGACTCAGAAGGGGATGAAATTCCAGTGGACTGCAGAGTGTGAGCACAGTTTTTGCACTTTGAAGGAGAAGTTAGTGACTGCTCCTGTTCTTACCCTTCCCGAGCCGGGGAAGCGTTTCACTGTTTATTTTGATGCTTCTCGTTTGGGACTTGGTTGTGTGCTCATGCAAGATGGCAGGGTGATTGCTTATGCATCGAGGCAGCTGAAAAAACATGAGCAGAACTATCCCACGCATGATCTGGAGCTAGCCGCTGTGGTGTTTGCATTGAAGATATGGAGGCATTACCTGTACGGCGAGTCTTGTGATATTTTCACTGATCACAAGAGCCTCAAGTACATCTTTACTCAGAAAGATTTGAACTTGAGGCAGAGGAGGTGGCTAGAATTGATAAAGGATTATGACCTCACAATCCAGTATCACCCGGGGAAGGCAAATGTGGTGGCCGACGCTCTCAGTCGTAAGACAATGCCCCCTGTTGTTGATTGTCTTGTTGCTGATTTTGAGCGTTTGGAGGTCTCCTACTGCTTTGCGGGGACCGTGCAAGCTGAAACTCAATTGATTCTTGAGTCAGCAATTCCCGAGCATGTGCGGGAGGCACAGCAGCATGACCGGTTGCTCCAGCAGGTGAGGAAACGCCTTGAGGATGGCAAGTCAGGAGACTTTACCATTGATGATGCGGGAGTTTTGAGGTTTCAGGGTCGTCTGTGCGTGCCTCAGAAATCTCAAGTGAAAGAAGACATTCTGAAAGAAGCTCATCGCACCCCGTACACGGTCCATCCTAGGGAGACCAAGATGTACAGGGACTTGAAGAAGAATTTCTGGTGGAAAAGGATGAGAGTGGATATTGCCAAGTATGTGGCGTCTTGTGGGATCTGTCAGAAGATCAAAGCTGAGCATAAGCGTACCGCCGGTCTGTTGCAGCCATTGGAAATTCCTGTGTGGCCATGGGATGACATCTCCATGGATTTTGTGGTTGGTTTACCTCGTTCCCCACGAGGGAAGGATGCTGTTTGGGTTGTGGTGGACCATCTCAGCAAGTCGGCGCATTTCATTCCTATCCGCACTACCAATTCAGCGAGCGAGTTGGCTCCCATCTATGTGCGGGAGATTGTGAGACTGCATGGTGTACCCAAGACCATTATTTCTGATCGGGATGCGAAGTTTGTCTCCAAGTTCTGGGAGAGTTTGCAAAGTGCCTTGGGTACGCAGCTCCGCCTTAGTACCGCCTTTCACCCTCAGACGGATGGGCAGTCTGAGCGTACCATCCAGACTTTGGAAGACATGCTCAGGGCCTGTGTGATGGCTTGGAAAGGTAGCTGGGAGGATCATCTGCCTCTTGCGGAGTTTGCTTACAATAACAGCTATCATTCCAGCATCCGGGCTGCTTATGAGGTACTATACGGCCGGAAGTGCAGATCGCCACTTTGTTGGGATGCCGTGGGAGAGAGAGCAGTTCTTGGTCCAGACTGGGTTCAGCAGACAGTAGATCGTGTGGCAGAGGTACGACAGAATCTTCTCGCAGCGCAGAGCAGACAGAAAAGTTATGCTGATGTGAGAAGGCGGGATTTAGAGTTTGAGGTGGGTGATAGTGTGCTCTTGCGAGTGTCTCCCACAAAGGGTGTGGTACGTTTTGGTACCAAAGGAAAACTTAGCCCGAGGTATGTTGGGCCATTTCCTATTTTAGCTCGAGTCGGTAAGTTGGCTTACCGCTTGGAGTTACCGAAATCGATGCAAGGAGTTCACAATGTGTTTCATGTTTCCATTTTGAGGAAATACCTGCATGATCCAGAGTTGGTGGTTCCATTAGAGCCACTAGTGATTGAGCAGAACCTTACTTTTGAGTCCCGTCCTGTGAGGATCCGGGAGAACTCAGAGCGAGTACTGAAGAACAGGACACTTAAATTTGTTAAAATCTTGTGGTCGCACCAATCTGAGAGGGAAGCGACTTGGGAGCTGGAGTCTCGCATGCGTGAGCGGTATCCTGAGCTATTTACATCAGGTATGGGTTGCGATATCTAGCTAACTTTTGTTTTGCTGGGTTGCATAGTGGTGTGTCTTGGATTCGAGGTCGAATCCTGTTGAAGGGGGGAAGAATGTGATACTACGGGTTGGCATAATCTTAGAAAGCATGAAATTTGCAATTAGAACCCTACGGTCTGACGTTTTAGCGTGTTTCGGGCTGTTTCCGGGCTTCCGGGCCTCTCCGGGGTCGATTTGGGCCCTGAGGGGAAGTCGTGGGCCGGAGGTGGGGTACTTGGGCCCATGTGGGAGTGGTGGGGGGCAGCACAACCTGCTTCCCTAGCCCCCCCACCTCCCTTGCGCCGCCCCCCCTTTCCCCATCTCCTCCTCCTCTTCCTCCACACCCCCAAGCCGCACCACCCCCTCCTCCTTGCGCCTCCTCCCCCACCACCACGTGCCCTTGCTGCGTCCCCCTCGCTGCCACGCCCCGCCACGGTGCTGCCCTCGCCGGTAGGAGGATCCGCGACGAGGAGAACCGGAGGCCACGTCGCGTGGGGAGAGATCGGGTGGAGTTCGCGCGAAGGAGAGCGATCGATTCGTGGTTTGTCATTAAGGTAATGGGGGAAACCTTTGGGGATTGCTTAGATGCTGTGTAGAGGTGAATTACCATGTTTTTTAGATCAAGGGAAGAGCTGCCATGGGTTAGATCTAATGAAAACTAGATATGTATTCACGTTCTGTTCGGGCAGATTGGGAACCCCAACTTAGGCAGGCGTTTTTGCCAATTTAGAGTTGGAATCTGGTCGTACAGACGTTGAAGAAGTTGTAGGTAATTTAATTATCTTTCCGTGGACATAAAGAATGTTAAATTCCGATCAGCCGTTTGAAAGTTATGACTGTTTTACCGAGCGTGTTAAAAATCTGTGACGTGATTGGAACAGATCACGGTATTTTGTAGATTAAACAATATTAGATTCCGAATCAGTCTTTCCCTATAACTGGAAAAAGTTGGGAATTTTCCTAAGCTACGCGAGGATGTACTTGTTTACTCAATTTGGAGTCCTAGAACAGAAGTTATGCCCATTGGAAGTCCGCTGTCCCGAAGGGACAGATTTGCTGTTTTCTGATTTTAGGAGTTGTAAGCGAAATCGGGGTAGTGGGATGTTTGTGTGCTGTTTTGTGGACTCAATTTGAGTGTGTGGCACGTGTTTGCAGGTGGCGTGCCTCCGGGAGTGCCCTCAACCTCTCGCCACTCCGTTACTCGTGGTTGAAGGCAAGTGTGTTGCGTGGATTGTATGCTATACGTGTTGCTAGGATTGCTTGATAGTATTTGGAATAGATAACATGTTGTTTTGCCATGATTTACATGTTATAATTGATAGGAAGTCCTTAGGCCATGATTTAAATGTTATCGATGATATGGTGTCCTCATGCCATGATTAACAATGCTTGTTGTTGACAAATGATTCAAATGCCATGTTTTGAACGGTAACCGTCAATTGTTGAATACGGTCCTACATGTGGAGATGCCATGTGTTGATATGCAATATTTCTATTTCTGTATATGTTGCTGTCCATTTTGCATACATGGCATATTTTCATGGCCGTCCGGTGAGATAAGTCAAAACTATTCCGGTAGGGTCGGTGAGAACAGTTATGACTAGTCCGGGGCTATTCTTTTGAGTAAGTCCTACATCGTGACTCCGTCACCGAGGTGAATGGAAGCGAGTGATAGGCACCCTCCATCTTCGGGATGGGAGGGGGAAAAGGGTGCATGCCGACGGGTGTGCACTCAACCATACCGGTATGAGAATTCCAGGAGACATATGCATTGCATTGCATGAATGTTATACATGAATAAAGATGTTTATGAGATGATGAGTAGAGTAGTCATGAGATGCTCATGAGATGATTATCATGTTGTTTTAAAGGATGTATATAATATTAAATATGATGTGTTGTGATATAACTGTGGAGACTGGAATGATGGTTTGTTGTCTTGATCCTTGTTGATTCATTACAATACACTTTGCTGAGTTATGAACTCACGCTTGTGTTTTCGTTGTTTGTTTCTTTAGGTACCATGAAATCGGCGCGCGGGAAAGGGATCTAGCCACACTCCTCCACGTAGTATCATAATTGTGAGACCCTCATTTTTATGTCACTAAGTAACACAAATATGAGGCTCTCAAGTGCTTCCTGTGCCATTCCCATGATCAGTGGCTGGCACGCACAAACACAATTTGGATATTACAGCCACACAGATACACACTTTTATTACATCACAAGTTTTTATAGTGTTATTACAATACCAAAAGTAGCAGGAAACTAAAACCATGTCTCATAGTATGCCAACTATTCCATAACTCCACAGGCAACTGCTGAGATGAACCTAGAAAGATCAGTCGTCGCTAAAATTTGCAGGTTCCTCATATTCATTCCCGTCATTATCGTAATCTTGCTCTTCACCTAAAAACATTGTTGAAGCAAGTTGAGTACATTGGTACTCGCAAGACTTTGTAGTGTATGCAATTCCTGGAATATATGCAGGCTGAAATAGAAAGTGGGTTTCTACGGTTGTTTTGCATAAAGCGAAAGTTTTGAATGAAGTAATACTGAATAGTAGTGGAAAGCGTAAATAAAACTTTAAAGACAGTTTGATAAGTAATTGAAATAACAAGTAATAAAAAGATAATAACAAATTACTCACGGCTCTCTTGTGAGTAAAATAACGAACAAGACCCTCCATGGTCTTACAAAAGAAAATATAATGACAAGTGACATTAATCAGTCGTAAAACATTTTCCAAAGTCTTTTACCAAAGTTTTCAAAAATAGAAAACAACTAACTTAGTGTGGGTTCACCAAGTCATCCATGACCGTGGATACGGCTAATCGATTAGTTTAATCTCTGCAGAGTTGTACAGCTTTACCCACAAGATATGTTCTCCCTTTTTGCAAGCTATAAGACACACTTCCTTTGGTATGTCCGCGAGGAGTTCATAACGAAACTGTTCGATTACTTGAACCTTAACTTTGCACTAGCCCAGTGACGTTACTCCTGACTATGATGGAAGCAAACAAACGGTGAAGCAATAGTATTCAGAGCCCGCGGCTCAAATGGTATAACAACAGCCCCAATTCATAGCCAAGCGTACACCGTTACAATGGCAGATGCCAACACCTCGGTGATGGCACCTCCCTCGAGCAAACCAATACCCGGAATGCCCGTGCTACAACTGCCTACCAATGTGCAAAGCTAATGCCCAGATAATTTAATAAGTTAAGACTGTCCCAGTCCAGTACTTGTGGATGTACGGTTATCTTGGATCGCGGGACACCATGTTTGGTCCTTAAAGTGACATGGGCGATAACTCCACCCTAGCTACGTACACGTTAAAACATGTACAACCGACTATTGCCAATAATCACCCACGTCAAAACAGTAGTTTTATTTTCATTTTTATCAAACTACCAGTATCCTTTACTGCTTAAATAAACCAGAAAAAGATTTCATGAAGAAGTGTGTATGTGGGTGTAGATGTCAATGTATCGTTCTAAGCATTGCTAAGCAGATGCAATTAATATTCGTTATAGCCCATCCTTTAATTGAGTATCCATTCCTATGGTCATCATGGGGTTTATGTTGATATGATTAAAACAATATATCAATATTGGGTTATAACTACCAAGAGCGTGAATTAGATAGTTAGAATATAAGCATGCAGGAAGATTCTTAATCACATTTTATCTGGTTGTAAAATCTGGGTCCAAGAATGATCAAAGGGGTGCTTGCCTTGCTCCTCGGCGGTGTAAGCTGGATCTGTGTCGTCGATAGCGTAGTCGGTAATCTCAGCGTCTATTCGTCGATTAAGAACATGGCAAAAAGAATACTTCAATATCGATAAAAGAAGCAAATACATAAACAACAAGGATAGCAGTTGAAAGATTCAAATGAAATCAATTCAAATCAACCAATGATGGTAATCACTTAATCAATTCATGTATTAGCCAAGTTATATGGTTTCGGTCTAAAGATTAAAGCTTAGGGCATACAACACGGCTATTTTTCTTTATGTATTATTTCATTTTAATTTACGAATTCAGGAAGCTAAGATTGTAGAATTATATTTAACAAAGTTCATTTTCAGGGTGTATGATTAATTGTACTAATATTAATCATTGCATAAGGAAATTTCAAACATGTCAAATCAAAGTAACATGGTACACCCTAACTTTTATATTACCATTTGGTCCTAAATAATGTAATTAGCACAAAGAAACAAATTTCATTCAGTTTGAACAATTTTTGACTAAGTTATGGCAATCATATTAGTATTATGTATTAATATCAACCCTATTAGGAAATGTTCACAAATTAACTCCAAATTCAAATCTAAGGACATATTTGGGTAGTATTTGTCCTAAGGATTCCAACAAAGTTTATTTCACTCAATTTGGACTTAATTTGCAAAATCTCTACATGCCACATATTCAAATTTCAAGCTTTAAATTCAAATTCAGATTTAATTTGCTAAACAAGTTTCAAATGTTTTTACATATTATGAAACTATATGATTTATGATGAATTTACAAACAAGTTTCACTTGATTTGGATTTACAGACAAAAAGTTATAAGCATTTGAATAAAATCGGGTCTGAATTAATCCAATAAAAAGGAAAGTGCGCTTTCCTTAAGGGAAAGCGTCTTTTCCCAATTATGCGCGGGCTAGGTTTGAATTTGGGCCGCAGTCGCTGATAGCTGGGTCCAGCCCGTCAGTGACTCACGCGCGGGTGAACGCGCAGTTGCGCCGGGCAGTGGGGCGGGACCGGCAATGAGAGTACGCACGCCGAGGGGTTGAACAATTTGGCCCGAGGCGACGCCTATGCGGCCGACCGTTTGGACCCACGCCGCAGCGAGCCGAGCAGGAGATGGCGGCGGCTCGCCGCGGCTCTCCAGCAGCGTCGATCGTGTTCGGCTAGCAACTATGGCTTCACGAGACTATGGCAAACTTAGGGTTGTGCTCAGTTGTAAGTGGTACTTGAAGGTCTTGGGCGCACAGCGATGAACGGCGGCGCGCCACGGTGAAGTACAGCACGGGAGTGCTACGGAGGGTTCCCGATGTAATGATCATCCGGGTGAGTTACAGGAGGTCCTAAGGATTCTAACCATTCATTCAAATCCGAAAGCAAACAGCCGGGTTGAGCTCTCACCGAGCGTCGGTAATGGCGGAGGGAGACGGCCGGCGCGGGAGCTCTCCGATTTACTTCGGGCTGCAAGGAGATGCGTAAAAGATTCATGAGTATTCGTGGATGCTCGAAAGTCCATCAATTTGGACGTTCTCTTACCGAGCCAAGTGAATTCGGAATTTCCCCCAAATTCGGCTTCGCCGGCAACGAAGAAGAAGGGCCCGGTTGGGATGGATTTGGGTGTGTGAGAGTGAATGGGTGTGACACCCGGGTTCAGTGGAGTTTGGAGGTTCTCTTCACTCCTTTAAATAGGCAAAGGAAGGTTGGTTGGCATGGTTACAGGATGGAGGTGTTGGCGGTTCTCGGGCGTTCTCCTCCAGCTCGGTCAAGGCATGGGCGCGATGCAGTGCGGCGTGGCGAGAGTGCAGCAGCGTGGCAGGGGTGGCCTCGAGGCTTACGAGTGCGGCGCATAAGGGACAAGAACTAAGGCGGTGCTCAAGTTCTGCCGACAAAAGAGAGCGAGAGAGATCTGAGGCGAGAGGAGAGGAGGAAGAAGACGGCCTGACCTTCGGGGTCCACAAGGCAGAGAGAAGAGAGAAAGAGGGGAAGGAAGAGAACATGAAGCGTGGGCCAGGAACCTTCTGGGTCCCTGTCGGCAGCGGTGCCAGCGCACGGGTCACTGGACACGTGGGCCCGCACGTCAGGATGGGGAGGAGTGAACTCCAGTTGCTTCCATGGACAGCGCAGAAAAAGAATTTATGCATGGGTCAAGTTGCCACCAGATTTTTCGAAACTTTTTTACCAAGTTGATGGTTGAGTCTACTAGCTTCAGTAAAATTTTGGAGTTAAAATTATTTACCATTTATTTATAATAAATCTGACAATGTCGGCTGCACTGTAATTCTATTTCGATTTCTGCATTGGTTTATGGATTAAATAAACATATTTATTTTTTAAATTTTTACTGAAGGTGTTTTTCTATACAATGGACCTACCATAAAAATTTCAACATTAAATTCGCATTATTTATTTTTCTAAAATTCTTTTACTGTTTTCTGCAGTATTTCAAATCTGCCTAAAATAAATGCTAACTCATAGCAAAAATGCTTATTAATTTTTGAAACTTTTTGTGGGTGAAGGTGATATGTCTGAGGTCTTATGGTAAAAATTCCAAGGCCTAGATTGCTCCACATTTCTCTCCAAAAATCTGACATGGGTCTGGCCAGAGATAAGATTCAATATTTTAATTTGTTTTCTTGACTAACAATTGCATACACATGGTGTTTTGACCATCTAGAAATATTTCCTAGGGCTTGGCCAGGTTAATTTACAAAGTTACCATGGTAATTTCTTATTTCTACCATTCCATCATTATCTCTTTTCTCTTTTCTATATTCTCTTTCATTCCAATAACCAATTCAATCATCCATTTAAATCAACCAACACATCAACAAATGCACAAAAAAATCATAAAATAAAGCAAGGAAATGATTTCACATTTTTTTTATATTGGATTCTAAACTTTTATAAATTTGAGGATGTTACAATAATCTAGCTAATTCACCCGTTTTGGAGACACGGCAATAAGTGTTATAATAATCATTAGTGTATGGTCTTTATGTTTGGTTGTTTCCCTCATGTGTAACATGTGGGGCTATGGAGCGAGTTGTTATATCTTCCTAGGCTTAAATTGATGCTTATTCTTTTGCTTACAATGCTTATTGATGTTTTAGTTGATGATTAGCTATCATTATCGCTGCGTATGGAGATCTTGTTTGTCCTACATATTGATATGATGTTATGTTGTTAAGTTTCATGCATAAACAAAGGAGATGCTGTCAAAATTTTCAATTTATGCTAAATGATTACTTGCTGTAATTTTACCTTAAACTATGGTATTAAACGTGATATGGTCTCTGTTTGGTGACATTCCGGGCTTAGTACAAGCTGGGGTGTTACATGATTATTGGCAATAGCTGGTTGTACATGTTTTAACGTGTACGTAGCTAAGGTGGAGTTATCGCCCATGTCACTTTGAGGACCGAACGTAGTGTTTCATGATCCAAGTATACCGTACATCCACAAGTACTGGACTGGGACAATCTTAACTTATTAAATTATTTGGGAATTAGCTTTGCACATTGGTAGGCAGTTGTAGCACGGGCATTCCGGATATAGGTTTGCTCGAGGGAGGTGTCATCACCGAGGTGTTGGCATCTGCCGTTGTAACGGTGTACGCCTGGCTATGAATTTGGGGCTATTATTATTCCTAGTGGGTCTTTGACTCCGGAATGCTTTTCTTTACTTTTTAGCTTCCATCATAGTCAGGAGTAACGTCATTGGGCTAGTGCAAAGTTAAGGTTCAAATAATCGAACGGTTTCGTTATGAACTCTCTGGCGGCACTCCAAAGGAAGTGTGTCAAATGCGCTTGCCACAAATGGAGAACATATCTTGTGGGTAAAGCTGTACCACTCTGCAGAGTCTAAAACTATTCGAATAGTCGTATCCACGGTCATGGATGACTTGGCGAACTAACACTAGTTAGTTGTTTCTATTTTTCTAAAAGATGGTTACATGGTTTGAAAAATGACTCACGTTTGATAAATATTACTTATTGTTATATTGATTCATTTAAGACCATGGAGGGCCTTGTTCGTTATCTTACTCACAAGGGTTGTGAGTAGGTTGTTATTATCCTTTTTATCACTTGTTATTTCAGTTACTTAGCAAACTGTTTTAAATTTCCAGTTATGCTTTCCATTATTATTCAGTATTTACAATTCAAATTTTTGCTTTACGCAAAACAACCGTAGAAACCCACTTTCTATTTAGCTTGCATATATTCCAGGATTTGCAAACACTACAAAGTCTTGCGAGTACCAATGTACTCAACTTGCTTCAACAATGTTTTTAGGTGATGAGCAAGAATATCTCGTTGACGATAACGATAACTGTGACACTACGGAATGGTGTGACATTATTTAATGTGAATGTTGAGGTCAAAAACTTTATGAAATGTGGAATTAAGGTTAAAACCATAGGGTATGGAGGTTAATAGCGTTTCCGGGCCGTTTCCGGGGTTTTGGGCCTTTCCGGGGGAGTTTGGGCCTAAAAGAGGGGGTTGTGGGCTTTGGTGGGATGGAGTAGGAGTCCATTTAGGATTAGGAAACAGGTTTGGGGCTGGTAAAAAGGGGGCTCCCCTGCCCCTTGTGCGCCCACCCCCCCTCATTGTGCGCCCCACACCTCCCTTGGCCCTAGCCGCCCCATCCCCTCCCCTCCCCTTTGGCCGTGCGCCCCCACCCCCTTGTCCCCTTTGCTCCCCACCTCTCCACCACCTCTCCTCCACCCCCTTGCTGCCCTAGGGTGGCCTCCCCACCCCTGCACCTCGAAGATCCATCCATTGGAGCAAGGAGCAAGGAGCGAGGAGCGAGGAGCAAGGAGCGAACCGGGAGGAGATCCTTTCAGTTTTCGTGCGTCGGGAAAAGGTATGGCCATGGGAATCCTTGGGTTTGGTCTAGGTACTGTTCTAAGAGTGTTTATCAAGTTTTTAGACCAATTGGTGGTGCTGGATTTGATTAGATTAGATGGATTCTTGAGTTGGTCACGTTCTCTGTTTCGGACAGCATGAGCAGTCGACCTAGGGTTCGGTTTTTCGCCAATTTAGAGTCCGAATTTGGTCATACGGCTTTTAAAGAAGTTGTATATAATTTCATTGTCTTTCCGTGGATATAAAGAACATTAAATTCCGATCAGCCGTTTGAAAGTTATGGCTGTTTTACCAAGCGTGTTAAAATCTGTGACATGATTGGAACAGATCACGGTATTTTGTAGATTAAACAACTTTAGAGTTCGAATCAGTCTTTCCCTATACCTAGAAAAAGTTGGGAAATTTCCTAAGCTACGCGAGGATGTACTCGTTTAATTAATTCAGAGTCTTAGAACCCAGGTTATGCCTTTTGGAAGGCTGCTGTCCCGGCGGGACAGAACCTCTGTTTTTGGGTATTACGAGTAGTTGGCAATGTCGGGATAGATGGGGGTTTGCGTACTGTTTTGTGGGCTTGATTGTGAGTGTGTGGTCCCTTTGTGCAGGTGGTGTGACCCCGGGAGGGCCTACTACTTCTCGCCAATCCGTCGCCCGTGGTTGAGGCAAGTGTATTGTAATGGATAGCGGTTTGTAGGTTGCTAGTTGAGACTAGATGAACTTGATTATATGATATGATCACTTGCCATGCTTTAATGATTGCCTATGATATGATGAGTATGCTATGATGCCATGTGTTAATGTACAAGTTAATTATGATGTTGGCATATTTGCATACATGGCATGTTACATGGCCCGGGCGGTGAGAAAGTCATAACTAATCCGGGGAAGGTCGGTGAGAAAGTTATGACTATTCCGGAGAGCCAATGAGTAAGTCCTACATCGTGATTCCATTCACCGCGGTGAACGAAAGCGAGGAGTAGGCACCCTCCATCTTCGGGATGGAAGGGGGGAGAGGGTGCACACCGACGGGTGTGTACTCAACCATACCGGTATGAGTTTCCTAGGAGATATGTGCATCGCATTGCATTACATTGCATTGCATTATATGAGGATGATATATGAGGACGATTTATGATGATGTCAATGATATGCTTACACTATGAATATGAGTTGTGTATGATGTTGTATGTGAAAAGTGGTGATGAAGGTATTGGAATGTATTTTTCTTGTTCCATTGCAATATACTTGCTGAGTGATGAACTCACGTTTGTGTTTATGTTGTTTTTCTTAGGTACCATGAAACCGGCATGCGGGAAAAAGGGTTTAGCTACACATCTACACGTAGCTCCACACAAATTAGATAGTGTTATCATTTGGAGTCATGATAATGAAAGTATTGCCATGAAACTTGGAGAATTGCTTAACCGTGTGCTCGGTCTTACTATTTGATTCGTTTAGCTCATGAAGTGGTTGAATGCTTTATCCTGGACTTATATTGTTGCTATGTCACATGTTATTGCTGTTTTAGATACTTTCCATTATGATATAACTTGTGATACTTTGTTGTTGCTCCGAATCATGGAAAAACAAAGGAGATGCTGCCGAAATTTTCAGTATTAGCATTTGTTCCTTTGCTGTAATTTACTTGTAATTGTGGTATTTAGAGGTTGCTTAGTCTATGTTTGGTAGCATTCAGGCATATTAAATGCCGGGGTGTTACAATAACGAAGAACTCGTTATTTATGGCGACGACTGTCCTCTCTAAGTTCATCTCGTCTGTTGCCTGTGGAATTTTGGGCTAGTTGGCAAACAATGAGATGTGGTTTTATTTCTGCTACTTTTGGTTATGTAATATTACTATCAAACATCTGATGTAATAAAAGTTTGAACTTATGTATGGCTGTAATTCCAAATTGTGTTCGTGCGTGCCAGCCACTGATCATGGGAATGGCACAGGAAGCACTTCAGAACCTTGTTTTTATGTTACTTAGTGGCATAAAAATGAGGGTCTCACACGTTTGCCCCTATTATTGGTGTTAGCAACCATGCACAAACTATGTTGTTTGGCTGCGCTTTCCTCAAAGATGAAACAGTTGAAACCTTTGAATGGGTTTTCGAGACATTTTTTATGGCAATGGATGGGAAATCACCTATGAGCATCATGACAGATCAAGATAAAGCAATGGAGATTGCAATTGCGAATGTGCTACCAAATACTGCCCATAGGCGTTGCATGTGGCACGCATACAAGAACGCAAAACTTAAACTTGGGGGTCTGCTCACAAGATTAGAAGGTTTCGAAGATTACTTAAGGTCTTGCATCGATGATTCCCTAACAGCTGATGAGTTTGAAAAGAAATGGTGCGAGATGATTGACCTATATAGTCTAGCTGATCATAAATATATGCAACATTTTTACGAAATTAGGGAGAAATGGGTACCTTGTTATTTTATGGACTGCTTCTTCCCATTCATTAGCACGACACAGCGAAGTGAGGGCATGAATGCACTCTTCAAGGATTTTGTGCATCCAGGTGACTCGATAAGGAACTTCATTAGGCAATATGAGAAGTGGTTGAATCTTGCTTGGATAGGGACGATGGTCAAAGGTATCTTACTGTCCAAACTGAACCAAAACTGTGGTCCAGGTATCCTATAGAAAAGCAAGCTTCCACATTCTACACCCGTGCTATATTTCTTAAGTTTCAGGAACAACTCATGAACACCACTGTGTACAATATTGTGGGTAATGAACAGTCTGGTTGTTATTATGTCCCGAATGCATGTGCAGAAAGGATGAACAGGAAATACATGGTTCATTCTAGTTTGCATGATCAGTCATTCAGCTGTGTGTGCAAAAAAGTACAGAGGGACGGCATGTTGTGCGATCACATTCTAAAAGTGATGATACATTTGAATATCAATCAGATACCGGAAAAATATTTGATCAAAAGGTGGACACTGGACGTTCCAAATGGTTGCAGTACCAGGTTTGTACCCATGGATGTTGATGAGGTTACAAGCAGAAAGGTGAAGTATGCCAAAGTTTGCAAAAGGTCTGTTCAAATGGCCAGCGAAGCATGTAAGACAGAACATGGGTACATGCTTGCCCTCCAAGCCATTGAAGATTTAACTAACAAGCTAGTCGCCTTTAACTTGAATAGGCAAGATGCGCTGCCTGGAACCAACATACGTGGCACTGGTAAAGAAACCTCTGTGGTTGATAGTAACACAGTAGCATTTAAAGATCCTCAAAAAAGGTTTGTAAAGGTCGGCCAAAAAAATCAACAAGAATGTGGTCTTCTGCCTTTGACAATGAGAAAACTGTGGATAGAAAGAAAACAAAGAAAACAAAGGAGCCAAATGAAGACTTACAGAAAGAAAATGTTACATTTGAGTGTTAAGTTTTTTACGTTTCATATAAATTGTTACATTTGAGTGTTAACCAACTGTAAATGGATGGATTTCATAGGTTTCTACAGTTTTTCACATTTGATGGGTAGGCCTCGTGAGTTTTTCACATTTGACGTGTAAACACTGCTATATACATATTCAAAAAGTTTCAAAGTTAAGTTTCATGTGTTAAGTTTCGACAACTTCATGTGTTAATGTTGATAAGTTTCGATTTGTAATCTTAAGTTTCATAAGTTTTTTAAGTTTCAAGAGGTATTAAAGGTTGCAGTGTCATGTTCTATGGTTTGACGTGTTTAGTTTCAAAGGAAATATGATGAAAGTTTCATCAATTTTATTGTTATGTCATAAGTTTCATGGGTTTCATAAAAAAAGATTGTAACCCAGCATCGAAGGTTTCAAAAGTTTCGAAGGGTTTCATCAATTTTATTGTTAAGAGTTCGAAAATGTTTCACGTGTTAAGTTTCATGTGTTAAGTTTCATGGGATTCGTCAAAAGATTGTAACCCATAGGTTTATAAGTTTCATTAGTTTCATACAATTTGTCTGACAGATCAGTTTCATGTGTGAATCTCATGAAACTCATGAACCGTAACACGTGAAACCCTTGTAAGGATGAAATTTAACACATGAAACATTTAAACTAAAATTTTAAGTGTCGAACATCGTGTTGTCTGAAACTTATCTGTTAGGTGTTAAGTATCAAGTATTAAGTTTCATGTCTGAAACTCGTGAAACTTATGAACCGTAATACAGAAACCCATGGAACATATTAAACTTAACACTTGAAAACTTTTGGAAATTAACATTGAAGCTCCTGCGCTAATTTAGGAACTTAACACATGAAAACTCATTAAACGGTCTGTGAAAAACATCAGAAATTTGAGCATCGAAGTTGGGATTGACTTCAAAACATAAAAACATTGGAAATATGTTTGTTACATTACTGACATAAAAACATCAGAAGTATGGCATTACATTATAAGTATGTCGCATTGTAGCAAAATAGATCGCAGTTGTGATTGACTTGTATGTTTCACATATACATTTGTCAAATTTTCATCGCGTGGTAGTGCCGAATGCCAAATTTGTCAAACTGTTCATCGAGGGTTCAAGTCATTGAAGCGATGGTATACAAGCCTGTGAGCAAGTTCCTTCTTGTAATCTTCCATGTTGATCTGCATTGTACAAAAAAGAGAGAGGGTTGGAAGGTGTTAATGTTCATCTTTAAAGATGGATAAAATAATGAAAATGTGTGTATTATTTTGTTCGGTACCGTGTTGTATCCAATTAGATTCCTGCCATTGTGACATTGAAGCATTTTTAACACACAATACCCGCAAGTATGGCTGAAACTCACATAAGCAAAACAATAATTACTATGAATCAAACAGAAAAGGATAATGCACAAAAAACATAACAAATAATACAAAAGTTCGGTGATGTAACAAACATGTCTTTTTGCAGTGGTATCTGAGGGTACACCGTGCAAGCACTGACACAGTTCAGTTCTTTCGGCCTTCGACAGAGTGTAACAAGCTGGTTCGCAATACGTACCACCTTTAACGGTCTCTTTTGGTGCTAACTCAGGTCTTATGCCCATATCGACTAAGTCAAGTCGTGCATTGATACCATCCTTTGTTTTGCCCTTAATGTTTAGTAGGAGACCAATCAGGCTATCACAGACATTCTTCTCCACGTGCATGACATCGATGCAGTGGCGAACTTCTAGGTGCTCCCAGTAAGGTAGGTCCCAAAAGATTGATCTCTTCTTCCACAAGCTCTTCTCACGGGTCGACCTTGCTTTACGTCCCTTTCCATGTGTAACATCCAAGTCTTTAACAAAGTCATGAACATCTCTCCCGCTAAAAGGCCTTGGAGCTAAACCGTTTTCGTTCGTCCCGTCGAATAGTTTCTTCATCTTGCGGTATGGGTGTTTCCTCCTAAGGAACCTACGGTGGTGCATGTACACGGTTTTACGGGAGTGATTCAGCCACACATTCTCAGTATCGTCTAGGCAGTGAGTGCAAGCCTTGGCACCTTTTGTACTCTGTCCCGACAGGTTAGCAAGTGCAGGGTAATCATTTATGGTGCAGAACAACAAGCAGTACAAAGTGAAGTTCTCTCGTTTGTATGCATCCCAAACCTGTACCCCAGGAACCCACAATGTTTTTAGATCTTCCACCAATGGAGCTAGGTACACATCAATATCGTTCCCAGGTTGTTTCGGTCCTTGGATAAGCACGGACAATAAAATGTACTTCCGCTTCATACACAACCAAGGAGGAAGGTTGTAGATACAGAGATTCACGGGCCAAGTGCTTGTGGAAGATGTTAACAGTACCACTTGCTCATCTACTGTTACCAAAAGATTCACGAAGGTAGGTCCCAAAAGATTGATCCCAGTACTGAGTGCGTTGATCATCTACCATATCGTTGACTTCGTCGAAGATGTTAACAGTACCACCTGCTTCTTATATATTCTGCTCTTCGTCGTGACTGGTCCAACATGTATACCCCTTTTTGAAACCTCGCATAATCAAGTGTGCTTCGATCTGCGCTGAGTTTTGAAACATCATCAGATTCTCGCAATCGATGCATGGACAAGACATATATTGCACTCCCTTATTAAACATATCCTCCTCTGCAGCTCTTCTAAAATTGGAGACGCCATTAATGTACTCCACACTCGTACGGTTCTCAACGTACATCCAGCTTCGATCCATCTACGCTACACATGTAATATTCGATCCAATTAGAACCCTCCTTTGAACTGATTAAGTAGACTTTCCTTAACAAGTTAGAGCTTGAAAATAATATTGCAATTATAACGTCCAATTACTAGCTAGCTTAGATCACCACCAAAACATGGATCTACAAGCTAGATCTAAACGATCTTAAATTTCTTACATAACCAAGCTAGATATTGAATTAATATATATAAGGCAATTTTATATCCATTACTAACCTTAGATCTGAATTAACATATATAATGCAATTATCCATTACTAACCTTACATCACAAGAATCACATATTATTTAGGCTGCCTTTCTTACAGACGGTTCTATGGCCAAACCGTCTGTGATATAACGCTCTTAACATTCAATCCCGGCTCATGACCACAAATCGAACTTGCGCTCGGGCCTATATATAGGCAAACTTTATCGCAGACGGTTCTTTGAAATAACCGTCTGTGATATATAGATAATCACAGACGGTGATGTGTACAAACCGTCTGTGATATCTACGACGATTCGTTTCACTAAACCGTCGGTGATAGCCATATATATCACAGACGGTTATTGCATAATACCGTCTGAGATAATTTCACAGACGGCTTTGTATTCAAACTGTCCGTGATAGCAGACGAAGAATGGTCTGTGAATGTTTCGCTGACGGTTGGTTTATAGAATCGTCTGTGATGTTTTATATTACAGACGGTTTTTCAAAACCGTCTGTGATGATCAGTCTAATATAAGCATTTCTGTAGTAGTGACGGCGAGTGATCCATAGGACCTGGCCTCCACTACTCGTTGATCCGCAATACACGCCTCGACGCCCCAGCGTCCATTTTCTAGCCTGCATGCTTCTTGCTTTGACTACTTTACTAGCCTAACTAACTAGCTAATTCACTTCCAAATGCATGCAACACATGCACACAACACAACTCCACACACCAGGTACATGACACACATGCACAAACTAGCTAACACACGCACACAACATGATGACGTACACGCCAATTATACTTAGAAGATTACTGCTAACAGTTATTGGAACCGTCTGTGATAAGAAACTCTTCATGGACTGTTCAAGTATAAAACCGTCTGTGATGTGTCTCGCAATCATCACAGACGTTACGAAATTTAAACCGTCTGAGCTGTCTAGTATGAGCCTCTGTGTAGTAGTGACACCTGAAAGGCCGGTTAGGGATGTCCGAACAAAAAGCTAGTGTCTTGTAGATACTTCTTTGGAATTTTGGCAACGTACTGATATGAATATATAACAGCTGATCGAATGGTAAATTGTGAAACAAATATTTGCCGGCCCGTGCATCCGCTCGGGTTCACGACTAGCTTAATTGGAAATCAAGATATATAAAAGGTCTTTGAAGGAAGCAAACTAGGAAAATCAAAGCCTGGAACGACAACTTGACTTTTATTAGCTGGGAAGGGAACCCATTTGCGTGCGGTGCAGCTCGATCAAGTAGCGGGCGGTCAGATGCGCGCGCCGGCTGGATTCTTGTGGAACTCGTCCGCATGTCTTGCGTACTTCAGCATGCGCTCCAGGACGAAGAGCATGATGTCGTCAACGCCGCCCCGCGCCGCGAAGCGCTGGCGACCATGCGACGAGATGGCCGCCAGTATGTAGGCACGGCCGTGCTTGTCGTAGACCTCATGTGATTCCAACAATTCTTCGAGGTGTTCCAGCTCGGCGGAGAGAGAATCCATCACGGCTTCAAAGCCTTTGGTGCTGTCGATGTTAGCCAAGGCGTTCCTGGCTTCCGCCAGCTCATCTTGGGCATGGTCGAGGTTCTTGGCATCCGCCAAGCTCCTCATCTTTCTTATGCTTTTGGCCTGTTTGCGACGGGCCAACTCCATCATCACATGTGGCTTCATAGCATTCAGGTGTGCTTTTCCGTCGCGGGCCATTTGGACGTTGATGTTGTAGGTGCTTACCCTCTCTTTCGGGAGACTGAATGAACATGTACAGACATGTTTGTACATATATTAGGCGGCCGGGCCGGTGAATGCAAATTAATTACATGGACCAAATTAATTAATGTTTGTATGTACCGATATGAACATTCCACTGTCATGACAGTCTTGGCTTTCTCACTATTGGGGACGGCAGGGAGTTGTATGTCGACCATGATCCTTCGGAGCTCCTTGCGGGCCAGATCGCCGAAACTGATGGTGAAGGATCCGTTACTGCTCTTCACCGGATAGTTACCAGGATCCACACTCACTATCGTCGACCCACCTTCTTGCTTCAGGGTCACCATCAGCTTCAGAGCGGAGACGTCGCGGAGGATGCCGAGGATCTTGGCGAAATACCGCATCAGACTGTTTCCGTTAACCGACTCTGGAACATTTTGGTATGTACCTCCATGGCTGCTGTCTGCGATCTTGGAGAGCAACTGTGTATATATATATATATAATCATTAACAGAAATAATGTAATGGATGCAAGGAATATAATATTAAGGAAGAAACCGAACATTGTAGTCGTGCTTAGGACCAAAACCAAACGTGAAGACGGGGAAATCGTGGACATCAATATCCCTAGCTTCACCGATGTTCTGCAGCCCATCGGACATGAGAAAGATACCGGCGGCGCGCCCAGATTTGTCCGTACGCTGCTGGAGGATTTTGACAGCGGCCTGGAGGCCGTCCTTGATATTGGTGTCGCCATGTGCTTTCAGGTCCTTGACCCAATTATTCGCGTTCTGCTTTGCAGCAGTACTCATTGACAGCAGCGGGTTGGCACTCGGCTTCTCAGCTTTGGAAGAGAAGGGGACGAAGGAGAGTGTGTCCATCTTGCCGACCTTCCGGATGACAAACTCCGCGGCTCTCTTCATATCGTGGAGCTTCTGCCCCTTCATGCTTCCGCTGGTGTCCAGGACAACCACGAGGTCCAGGTTCGCCGTTTTGCCCTTCACGGTGGAAGGTCCGGCGAGCTTCACCATTATTTGCTGCTTGTGAAGCTTCAGTGGCCCAGCTCCGTTATGGTACGCCTTCACATCCAATTTCCCTGCTGCTGTCATTTTAAATTTAAACCGGACAGAAAGACGGACGCACGACGTGAATAACATTCCAATCAAACAACATGAATGAACTAAACTGCGAAGAAATTAATTAAACCTGAGTTTGGAGGAGCCATTGCGATCGATCGGGGACGTACGGAGGACGCCGATCTTGCTCCAATGACGATCACAGGCACTTGCTAGCTTGCTGCTTCTGCTTCCCTCTCATGACCCATCCCATCCACCGCTATATATACACGTACATGCATCTCTCTTCATTGCATTTTACTCATCTGTGGTACTATTAAAATAAGGTTAAAGCAGTGGCTTCCACGCTCCTTCGTCCCATGTTAATTGTCAGCGAAATAAATTATTCAGTTAAGTCTTGACTTTCTAGTATTCCTTTGTATCTGCTTTTCTTTTTCAAATTTCCTAAGTGGGCTCTAGATCTTATTAATTCTCGCGTGGCAAATTGTCTCTGGAATGATTTAGAAGGTTATAGTAAACTGCACTTAGCTAATTGGCACTTGGTTTGTATGGAGAAAAATTACGGAGGGCTTGGTTTGCCTAATCTTAGAGATCTTAATATGTGTCTTTTGGTTTCTTGGATTAAAAGGTTTTACTCCAAGGAGTCTAGACAATGGAAAGAGTTGGTTAAGTTTAAATATGATACGGAGTGTCCTAATATTTTTCATTGTGATTCGGATCATACCTCAGTCTTTTGGAAAGGTGTTCTGTGGGCTATGCAGGCTACTAAGTTTGGGTACAGATGGAGTGTAGGAAATGGTAACAAGACTAGATTTTGGGAGGATATTTGGTTTGGCTCGTCTTGCCTAGCTATTCAATTTTGGGATCTTTACGTCTTAGTCAGCGAAAAAGGGATTACGACTGCTAATATTTGGGATGGTGTTAATCTTAAATGCACTTTTAGGAGAACTTTCTCTGAGAGTATGATGAATAGATGGTTTGAATTGATGGAAGTAGCCAACAGCTTAAGATTAGTGGATGAGGATGATACATTAGTCTGGCAATATAATAGTAATGGGATTTATTCTGTTAAATCTCTTTATGTTGTTATTAATTTCAGGGGAGTTTTACCTGTTTTTATTCTGGCAGTGTAGAAGTTGATTGTTCCCCCAAAAATTTATCTTTTTCTTTGGCTCCTTTCGCACAATAAAATTATGACTAGAGAGAATTTGTTAAAAAGAGGGATCGATAAAGGCACTTTATGCAGTTTCTGTAATGAGAATGAGTCGGTTACTCACCTTTCCTTTTATTGTATTGTAGCAAAGAACACTTGGAGCATGATTAGAGATTTTTTTCATCTGGATATTGGTTACAATTATGATTCAGTTGCTCATTTTTGGTTAATGAGGAATGCTGCCTTAAATACCAGTTGTGCTGCTATTTTGTGGAGTTTGTGGAACTATAGAAATAACATGGTTTTTCTTTCTCAGAAGTGGTCGAATATAATGATTGTTTGGAGAAAGGTGCTCTTCTTTCTAAAGGAATGGAGTCCATTATACAAAGAGGGCATGGTGGACCAGCTAACTCTTTTCTGCAAGGAATTGGAGTCGAAGATCCAAGCTCCAATGTTGTTGGTTTTGGGAGAAGCATAATCAAGAATGAACTCATGGTTGATAAGGATTACACAGATGAGGCGATTCCTGATGCATTGATCTCATTTTCTAACTACTTCAGTGAGTTGGTGGATACCAAGGAGATAGATGAATGATGGTGCTCTGCTGTAGGCTACCTTTGTTTACTTTGTTGTTTGTGGAGAACTATCTGAATGTTTGAAAGATGTTTATATGATTTTATTGTTGTTGGCTCAGTTTGTTTAAGTCAGCTTTGGCACTAGGGAGAAATTTTGCTATTGGTATGTAATAGCGCTCCTATGGTTAGGTTGCTGTTGGATCAGATTGTTTCTATGAGCTTTGGTACTAGGTTGAAATCTCTGATGCTATGTAATAGCGTTGTCTGTTAAAACTCTTTTCAGTTTCATCAATGGAACTGGGGCATCAATGTTGGATGTCCTTTTGATCAAAAAAATAAATTATTCAGCTAGCTTTCATTATTGACCGCCGAGAAATCCATAGAAATTCTAGGCACTACTACAGAACACCATATTCATACCACCCTATCATTGTTGGCACATCAAAAACCGACAATGATAGAAATATCACTGTCGGTTCTTGGCGTCTGGCACCCTCAAATGATTGACGCACCAAGAACCGACTATGATAGTAGTTCATCACTGTCGGTTCTTCACATGAATCGATATAGATGCTATCACTCTTGGTTAGTGTGGCGAACCGACAGAGATAGCAACATTATCACACTCGGTTCATACAAAGAACCGATAGAGATAGTGAGTTATCACTATCGGTTCTTGTTATGAACCGATAGTGATAAGACCGTATTGTATAATTGAGTCCAATCGTAGTCCTCTGAGCTCCGGCTGAGCGAAGGCGTGGCTAGCTCACTGATAGGAGAAGGAGACGATTTTTTTGCCCTTTTATTCTTTAAAGGCTTTCAATTTGATTTTTTCTCTTGCCCTAGGTTTTATAAGGTTAGAAACTTGATATACATTTAATTTTCTAGATTATTTCTCTAGATCTACATTGGATTTCTAGCTTTCTTGATCTACATTAGATAAATTTTTCCATGGCGATAGTGCTCCATTTGAGCTCAAATTTAAGATATAGATTGAAATTTTCCTCTCTTTTGATGTATAAAGATTGCTTAGCTCAAAATTTAGCTTTAATTTGGTGTTTGTTTCTAGTTCAATTGTTAGGTATTAGCATATTTTAATTAGTAGTTGTGAGGGCCCCGAGTTCATGGTATTGAATACCAATTATGGGTTCCATATGCATACTGTACTAGACCCATGATCAGTGGCTAGTACGCACATTCACGAATTGAAATTACATCCATACAAGGGTTCTCAAATACATTGATAGGATTAAGTTTCGTACAATAAGTCCAAAAGGATCAATAGAGTGCAGCGGAAGATACAAATACTTGGCAGTATGCCTTGCCCAAATATCCTGCAGGCAACTGACAAGGTATAAGCGCTAGAAAAGCATGTCAGTATTTTTCCCGTATTCTGCGGTGTAGAAAATATCATCGGGGTTATCTGTTTCTTCACCTAAAAACAACAATAATAGCAAGGTTGAGTACATAGAGTACTCCGCAAGACTTTTGCAAACCTATAATAAATGCATGCTTGTATCAAGAGGGAAGGCTACTACAGTTATTTTGCATAAAGTTAAACTGAATTGTAAATACTAAATAGTAAAGTGAAAGCAGTAATTTAGTAAAAGCAATTTGACAGATATAAAATAACAAGTATGTATCTTAACCGGTGATTAGATCAATCATTCACCCCCCTCTGATTGCTATATTCGTATACTTCGATCCTACAAGTGGTATCAGATCAAGGTTTTTCTAATCTATCTTAACCGGTGATTAGATCAATGGATCGTTATTCGACAAAACCATATGTGTTCGATGGTGTTGATTTTCAGTTTTGGAAGGCCAAGATGGAGGCATTCATCCAAGCACAGGGCTTCGCAATTTGGGAGAAAGTTTACAAGCCATATGAAGTTCCCGAGAACGACAACGTTAACGACGCCAATCGTGCACATGTTGAAGCAAATAGCAAGGCGCACAACTTGATCATCCAAGGCTTGGGACGCAGCGACTTCGATCGTGTGGTTCATCTTCGATCCGCATATGAGGTATGGAAATCTCTTTGTGATTACCATGAGGGTTCTAACACTGTGAAAGAGGTTCGCCAAGACATCTACAAGGAGTACATGCGATTCGAGATGAAACTGGGTGAGTCGGTAGATGACTTCTTTGCACGCTTTAATAAGATACTTAGCAATCTACGTACTGTTGGAGTCAACTATACTAATGCGGCCAATGCTAGACAATTGCTTAGTGCTTTGGACATGTTGGTATGAGAGATGAAAGTAACATCTATACAAGAATGCACCGTCATGAGTACACTTACTTTAGATGTTCTTTATTCTAAGTTGAAAACTCATGAGTTGGATGTTCTTGCCAGGAAGGGTAATGTTAAATCAATTTCTTTGATCTCTAACCCTAACATGTCAAATGCAAATTCTTCTTCTAGCTTTGCTTTGTCTTCCTTGTCTTCTTTAACAAATGAGCAAATTGAAGAATTTCCTGAAGAAGATTTGAGACTAATATCTTCTCGCTTTAACAAAGCTTTGCAGAATGTGAGAATGAGAAAGAAAGGTGGTCCTCCAAGATGCTATGAGTGTGGTGATCTCAACAACATGCGATCGAGCTGTCCCAAACTTGCAGGAAAAGCATCAAGGAAGGAAAAGGACAATAGAAAAGAAAAGAATGTGACACTACGGAATGGTGTGACATTATAAATTGTGAAATTGGAGAATAAAACTATACGTTATGAAGTTTAATCGCGTTTCCGGGCTGATTTTGGGAGTTTGGGCCTTTCCGGGGGAGTTCGGGCCCTAGGGGGATGAGTCGTGGGCTTTAGTGGGAGGAGGTTTGGGCCCATGAGGGAGGGGGAGGCAGGTTTTCTTGCCTTGGGGGCATCCTCCCCCTGCCCTTGTGCGCCCCCACTCAACCCTAGCCGCCCCTCTCCTCCCCCCTCCCTCCTTTCCCATTGCGCCTCCACCTCTCCCTTCCCCTCTCCACCCCCCTTGCTGCCCTAGAGGAGATCCCCACCTCTCCATCCCGTTGATCTCTCCATCGGGAAGCCCCGCGACGAGGAGATCCGGCGGTTCCGGCGCGAGGATGACGATCGGAGAAATCGGGAGGAGAGGATTCGGCGTTCGTCGTTCGTCCGGCATGGTATGGTATGGGTAATCCTTAGGGTTGGTCTAGGTGCTGATCTATAGGTTGGTTTGATGCTTTTAGATCAAGAGGAGGTGCTGTGATTGGGTAGATTGGATGAAATCTAGAGTTTGAATAGGTCTCTGTTTCGGGAAGATTGGGCGCACGACCTAGGGCTTGAGTTTTCGCGATTTTAGACTCGGATTTTGGTCGGCCGCCTGTTGAGGAAGTTGTAGATAACTTCAATACCTTAAATTGGACACCAAGAATGTCAATTCCGCCCAGCCGTTTGAAAGTTATGGTCGTTTTACCGAACGTGTTCAAATCTGTGACGTAATTGGGACAGAACGTAGTGTTTTGTAGATTAAACAATTTTAGAGTCCGAATCAGCTTTTCCCAATACTTAGAGAAAGCTAGGAAATTTCCTAAGCTTCGCGATGATGTACTCGTTTACTCGATTTGGATACCTAGAACTCAAGTTATGCTAGATTTAAGTCTGCTATCCCGGGGGGACAGATTCTCTGTTTTTCGTTTTCGGGTGTAGTTTGCGTAATCGGGGTAGATGAGCGAGTATGTACTATTTTGTGGGCACGTTTTAAGTATGTGGTACTTATGTTCAGGTGGTGTGACCCCGGGAGTGCCCTCAACCTCTCGCCAATCCGTCGCCCGAGGTTAAGGTAGGTGTATTGTAATGGGTAGCGTGTTGTATGTTGCTAATTGTGACTAGGTGCAAATTGTTTACATGATGTGCTTTCTTGTCATGATTACATGTTGTGATATCTTGCCATGATTAGTGCTTGCCCATGTTATGATGAAAATGGATTATTATGATGCTATGACACGTTTAGTTCAGTTTGATGCAAGTTGTTTATGTTTATGGCATAATCGCATACATGGCATGTGATCTGGCCCGGTCAGTGAGAAAGTCATAACTAGTCTGGTACGGTCGGTGAGAAAGTTATGACTAATCCGGAGAGCTAATGAGTAAGTCCTACCTAGTGATTCCATCCACCATGGTGAATGGAAGCGAGGAGTAGGCACCCTCCATCTACGGGATGGAAGGGGAAAGAGGGTGCACGCCGACGGGTGTGCACTCAGCAATACCGGTATGTGCTTCCAGGAGACATGTGCATTGCATTGCATACATGATGAGGATAATGAGTTGTGTACAATGTGCTTTGTCATGGCTATGATATTGTAGATGAGATTATGATTTGATCATGATGTTAAAGTATGGTATGTATTGATGTTGGCATTGAATTATTCTTTTTGACTCATTGCAATATATTTGCTGAGTGATGAACTCACGCTTGTGTTTATGTTGTTTTTCTTAGGTACTTTGACACCGACATACGGGAAAGGGGCTTAGCGGCACTTCATCACATAATTTCCACACAATTAGACAATAATCACCTTTCGGAGTGTGATCATGAGTCTAGTGTGACGAAACTAGGATTATGAGTTGTTCATGTGCTTGATTACATCCTTTACTTCGTATTGGTTCATGGAGTGGTTAAATTCATTATGCTAGACTTAAATTGCCGCATTATTACCTGTTATTGCTGCTTTGGATGATTTCCATTATGATATATCATGTGGTATTTTGTTGTTGCTCCGAATCATGGAAATACAAAGGAGATGCTGCCGAAATTTTTGGTTTTAGCATTTGCTCCTTTGCTGTAATTTATCTTTATTTGTGGTTTTTAGATGTTGAATAGTCTATGTTTGGTAACATTCAAGCATACTAGATGCTGGGATGTTACAAAGAAGAAGTTTGATAGAAAGAAAAAGAGCTTCATCAATCGCAAGATGGTTCACCGAGTCCTTTCCGCTCTTGAACAAGTCAATTTGAGCGATGTGGATTCGGAGAGCAGCGTGGACGATGCAACTCCAAGCAAACATGACTTAACGGGGTTGTGTCTCATGGCAAGCAGCAAGGATAGCTTCACCGAGGACGACCACGACAGCGACTTCAATGAGGTAGATCCTTCTTATGATGAATTAGCTATTGCTATTGCTCGTCTTGGAATTTCCTTGACAAACGTGACAAGAAAATTAAGAAACATGATTTCATTGTTGAATCATTAAATGCCGGAATTGCTAGACTTAAGACTTTGATTCCTAGTGATGATACTTGCAAATCATGTGACTTAATTTACAATGAGCTCACCTTGCTTAGGAAAGAACATACTCTTTTGTTACATCAAAATGAAGAAAATAAGAAACATGTCAAACATGCTAGCTGTTCTACTATTGATTTGCATGATACAACAAAATGTTCTAAATGCTCCATTCTGGAATTGAAGTTGCATGATGCAAATGCTAGGGTTTCTCAATTTACTGATAATCTGCTTACACATGAGGTGCTTTCATGCTCAACTTGTCGCAAGCAAAAACAAAAAGTGGATGTTCCTTGCAACAATTATTTAACTCTTGCTAAGAAAGTCGATTACTTGCAAAATTCTTTGGAACGGTTCACTAATGGCAAGAAAAAATTGAACATGATTTTGGATAAATCAAAGGTTAGCTCAAATAAGAAGGGTTTAGGTTTTGATCTTCATGCTTCATTTGAATCTAAACCTCGCACTGTTATCATGCTCCTTGAAGTGACAAAATTGAGATTCTTAATGAGCCTAAAAAGATTGCTTTTAAATTTGCTAGTTTTCTTTCTTCTACTATGATGAATGCAAAATGTGATTCTACTATTAAAGCAAAACCTCCTGTTAAGTACACTTGCACTCATTGTGATAAAGATGGACATCTAGTAGATTTTTGCTTTAGACTAGCCAAACAAAAAAAAAGAAAGGACTAAGGCTAGGTCTAATTTCAAACAGGCACGTTTCATTCCTCATTATGTGCCTAGGGTGAAGCAAACACCTTTTGTTGCTAGAGATACGAGAAAGGGCAAATCTGATTTTGTGCATAAGAATACTCGTGTTGTGCCTACTTTGTTGCGTCGTGTGTCACAGTACTGGATTCCCAAAAATCTGATTTCTAACCCCAGTACTGAGACCTCGACATGTTTTGCTATGTAGGCTTCTCGCACGAGGAAGGAGAACATATGGCTAGTGGATTCTGGATACTCACGCCACATGTCCGGTGATAAGAATTGATTCTCCTCCCTCACTCGTGCATCTCGTGCTGAAAGTGTTACTTTTGGAGATGCTTCTTCCTCTTCTGTTGTGGCGAAAGGTACAGTAAAGGTAAGTGACAAGTTTATGTTCAAGGATGTGGCTTTGGTTGAAAACTTGAAATACAACTTGCTCTCTATTTCACAAATGATTGATGAAGATCTTGAAATAAGCTTTAAGAAAAATAAATGAAAAGTGTTAGATGCTTCAGGTGATCTTATTTTCAGGATTTCACGCTTTGGAAGAGTATTTAAAGCTGATTTTGATGCATCACCTTCTTCTAAGCATAGGTGTCTAGTTGCCAATATTTCTAAAGATTTATTCTTTTGGCATCGTAGACTTGGTCATGTTGGTTTTGATCATCTTACTCGTGTAAGTGGTTTAGATCTCATACGTGGTTTGCCTAAGCTTAAGGGTGATAGCAATCTAGTATGCTCTTCTTGTAGACATGGTAAGATGATTGCAGGTTCACATCCACCTCTTACCATGGTTATGACAAACGCTCCAGGACAGCTACTACATCTTAACACGGTTGGACCATCTCGAGTTCAATCTTTTGGAGGCAAATGGTATGTGCTTGTGATTGTTGATGATTTTTCTAGATACTCTTGGGTGTACTTTGTGGCATCTAAGGATGAGGCTTTTAACCATTTTAGAAGTCTTGTTCTTAGGCTTTCTATTGATCATCCAAGAGCTCTTAGAGCGATTAGAAGTGATAATGGAACTGAGTTTAAAAATTCTTCTTTTGATCACTTTTGTGCTGAAAAATGAATTGATCATCAATTTTCTTCACCTAGAGTGCCTTAACAGAATGGTGTAGTTGAAAGGAAAAACAGAACATTAGTTGAAATGTCTAGAACCATGCTAGATGAACATCACACTCCTAGAAACTTTTGGGCTGAAGCGATTTTAACTGCATGTTATGTTTCAAACCGTGTGTTTTTGAGATCAAAATTGGGTAAGACTCCATATGAGCTTCGGTTTGGGCATAGGCCTACTGTTTCTCACTTTAGGGTTTTTGGATGCAAATGCTTTGTCTTGAAATCTGGAAATTTTGATAAATTTGAAGCTAGATCAATGGATGGCATTTTTCTTGGATATCCTGCTCATACTCGTGGCTATCGTGTGCTTGTTTTGGAGACTAACAAAATTGTGAAAACTTGTGAAGTTACTTTTGATGAGGCTAGTCCAGGCACTAGTCCAAGTGATACAGGTACAGGCGCATACGTTCAGGGGGAGAAAATCTTTGAAGACAATGATGATGTTGATGTTGAAGATGAGGTCTTGACTCTTCCTAATGCACAACAAGCTGTAGTACCCTTGGCACCTACTACTACATCACCTACAACTAACCATCCTCAAGCTACAACATCATCTGTACATGCTGAAAATGAAGAAGGAGAAGGAGAAGTTTCAAAAGCCAAAGCTCCCTTGCATATTCAGAAAATGCATCCATCTGAACAAATGAATGGAGATCTAAATGAGAGAATCACCCGATCTATGTTTATTCATTCTGACACCCATGCTCATTCTGCTTTAGTTGCTTCTTTTGAACCCAAAGATATATCTCATGCATTATCTGACGAATCTTGGATCAACGCCATGCATGAAGAATTAGAGAATTTTGAACGAAATAAAGTTTGGAAACTAGTCTCACCACCTACTGATTTTAATGTTATTGGAAGTAGATGGGTTTTCAAAAATAAACAAAGTGAGGATGGTGTTGTTGTTAGAAACAAGGATAGATTGGTTGCTCAAGGTTTTACTCAAGTTGAGGGCTTAGATTTTGATGAAACCTTTGCTCCTGTTGCTAGAATTGAAGCCATTAGAATCCTTTTAGCATTTGCTGAATCCAAAGGTTTCAAATTGTATAAAATGATGTGAAAAGTGCTTTTCTTAATGGCTACATAAATGAGGAGGTTTATGTCAAGCAACCACCTGGTTTTGAAAATCCGAAGTTTCCAAATCATGTTATCAAACTGTCAAAAGCTTTGTATGGTTTGAAACAAGCCCCTAGAGCATGGTATGATAGGCTAAAAACCTTTTTACTTGAAAAGGGATTTTCAATGGGAAAGGTTGACAAAACTCTCTTTTTACTCAAGCAAGGCAATGATCAACTGTTCGTTCAGATTTATGTTGATGATATTATCTTTGGTGGTTCCTCTCATGTTTTAGTGTCTAAGTTTTCAGAAACCATGAGGGACGAATTTGAGATGAGTATGATGGGTGGGTTGACATACTTTTTGGGACTTCAAATCAAGCAAACAATGGATGGAACTTTTGTGCATCAAAGAAAATACACAAAAGACTTGTTGCATCGATTTGGGATGGAAAACAGCAAACCAATCATGACACCCATGGAAAGCAATTGCACACTTGATCCGGATGAAGATGGTGAGCCAGTTGATCAAAAGGAATATAGAAGCATGATAGGTTCACTTTTGTACCTCACTGCCTCAAGGCCGGATATACAATTTGCTGTGTGCTTGTGTGCTCGCTTTCAAGCTTCCCCACGTGCTTCACATCGACAAGCTGTCAAAAGGATTTTCAGGTATCTTCATGGGACTCAAGATTTTGGCATTTGGCTTTCTGCTTCCTCATGCAATAAGTTAAGAGCTTTTTCTGATGCTGATTTTGGGGGATGTAGAATTGATAGAAAAAGTACATCTGGTTCATGCCATTTCTTGGGTAACTCTCTCATTGCATGGTCATCTAGAAAGCAATCCTCTGTTGCACAATCAACTGCTGAATCTGAATATGTGGTTGCTGCTAGCTGTTGCTCTCAAATTCTTTGGATAGTAGCTACACTTGAAGATTATGGGGTTAATTTGGATAGTGTTCCGCTTTTGTGTGATAACACTAGTGCAATTTGCATTGCTAAGAACCCCGTGCAACATTCAAGGACAAAACATATTGACATCAGATTTCACTTTCTTAGAGATCATGTTGAAAAAGGAAATATTGTGCTTCACCATGTGGATACTGAACATCAATTGGCAGACATTTTCACAAAACATTTGTCTTCTTCTCGTTTTTCTTTTATTCGGGGAGAACTTGGGATTGTTCATCCAATGGGTTTGTTTTGAGGGGGAGTTTCCTTGCCAAGTTCTTTCATTGATGAGCTTACTTTATCATATTTCTTTATATATTATGTAATTGAGCTAATATATGATAATCTAATTTGTTCCACTTGAACTAAAAATGACATTGCGGAATTCCTTGGTCTGATTGCCTATAGCTAAATAGTCTGTGATATCTTAGCCTTCTAGGCTTGATATTGAATCTTCCTGACAAACTTGGGCTATGAAGCAAGTGTGCTTTCAGCTTTACTCTTTCAAAAGACCTTTTAATCACTTTTGCATGTTTACAATTAAGAAAAAGGAAAAGAAAAGGGAATCAATAAAAAAGGGGTTGTTAAAAGCAAAAGCCTCAAGTTATGTGCTTCAGGCATGCTTTCCCTAAAAAGATAAGATGTATGCTTCAAGCATGCCATTCCCTCAAAGACAAGATGCATGCTTCAAGCATGCCATTCCCTCAAAGACAAGATGCATGCTTCAAGCATGCCACTCCAAGAAAATAAAAGAAGTATGCTTCAAGCATGCCACATGCAGTTTATTGTTTAAAGATTAAAGTGGTTTACTAGATTGGAGTTGAAACTACTTGCTCGCCCTAAGTTGTTAGTTGCTTCAATTTTGAGCCTTTGTTTTTCTACTAAAGGTATTACTTAGTACTTGGCTATAGTTGACTGAATTGAGGTTGAGATGCATGTCATTCCCTAACTTGTTAAAATCACATTGAGATCATGTATTTTGCATATTATGTGATATATAAGGTTATATAATCCAATGAGCTCATCTTTTCCTATCTTGGCACCCTTTGTGAAATCATTGCTACAGGGAAAATTCTGAACTTGTTTCTCTCTTTTGTATTCTTGATGAATCCATTGTCAAAGGGGGAGAAGTTTGGAGAATTGATTCTTGGGGGAGAAGCTTAAAGAAAAAGAGGGGGAAAAGTTTTTTTTTAATTTTGAGAATTGTGTGAGAAATTTGGAGATTTTTGGAATTTTTGGGCACATTGCACATTCACACACATTTTTCCTTTGGGGGAGACTTTTCACTTTGCATATTGGTCAAAGGGGGAGTTTTTGTGTTTTTCACTATTGGTCCGTTCAAAAATCTTTTTGTGATGTGAATGCCAAATGTTCAATTCTAAGTGGTGTTGCCAATGTTTTCATCAAGGGGGAGATTGTGAAATCATGTGATGAGAAATTGGTTTGGTCATGTATTGAATTTGTTTTAGAATTGATTTTGCAAAAGTGTGCCTGTGCATGTGCATGACTAGTTTCAAGTGACTTTGCCATTCTTGTTCTAGCGTCAGACCAAACTGACAATAAACAGAGGAAATCCCATGTACGCCGGACCAAAGTTTTTGGGTCTGCCGTAAATGTCTTTTGCTTTGCATTGGCGTCGGACCGGTTTTCGCTACTGCGCTGGACTAAATTTTTAGTCCGGCGTGAACGAGTTCTCGAGGTACTTTGTGCCGGACCTAGTTTCACAGAAACAGAAAGATTTCCATGTACGCCGGACTATTTTGTTTTGTCCAGCGTGAATGACTTTTTCTAGGGTTTTCATGTCAGACTAAGTTGCTTTGAAACCGAGCGTGGCACGTTTGCGCCGGACCAATTTTCTTCGGTCCGAGGTGAACGCGTTTTCAAACGTTTTTGAGCCGGACAAAAACTTCCAAAAAACAGTAAGTTTTCTATGTACGCCGGACCAAATATATTTGGTCCACCGTGAACGTGAATTTGACGCTTTTGCGCTGACATATGATCGAGAGATTCATGTGTACGCCGAACCATATTTTTGGTCCGGCGTGAATGGTCTTTTGCTCGATTAGGGTTTTGAGCAATTTTGAAATTGAATTTTGGTTTGAATTTGAGATTATGAAATTTTCGTGAGAATTTCATGATGCTTGTTTTGAAGTGGACTTTATGCAATGCTCGTTTGAGTAGTTGCATGGATTGACTTTGAGTCAAGTCGTGGACTTGTGCTCGGATTCGTTTCTTGTTTGCTCATGTGCAGGTATTGCTCGAGGGTGAACGTGGTCGATGACGGGACCGGAACTAGGTTCATGGAGGAACTGAGGTTCGGGACTAGGTTCAGAGAGAAATTGAGGTCTTGGTGGTCAAGGATGTTATGCGGGACGTTCGGGCTAAGAGAATGGTGCACATGAAGAATGGTTAGTCACGTGAGTATGGCAGGTGGCCATGCGCGTGCAAAATGTTAGTCACGTGAGTATGGTAGGGTTGCTATACGCGTGCAAGAGCTGTACTCGGCCAGGTTGGGCCAAGTAGAGTTGTGTTGAATACAGACTCCTTCTAGGATTAGGAGTGGGACTCCTTCTAGGATTAGGAGTGGGAGTTGTATTCAGGACTCTTGGTGCTTCCTCTGTATAAATAGGGGGAGGCGCCTCCTGTTTATGCATCAAGTTTTGGGAGAGTTTTAGGGTTGTACTCTTTTATTTGGAGTGATGTAACCAGATCAAAAGGAGAAATAAAGATCATGTTCTTCAAATCTCTCGGCTAGCTTCAATTCTAGTAAGATCTATTCTCGTCATACTCTGCCATAGCAAGATTGCGAAGCTCATAACTTTTGATCCGTAAGTTAGATCGAGCTGATTCTTTTTTAGTTCAATTCGTATTGGAGTCTAGTTTCTTGTGTACAAATTTCACATCGATCTAACGGTTGGATCTCCGAGAATTTGCGTTTTACCAAACCTATGTCATTCTGTTTTTGTCGAATACGAGGCAATTATTTGGTTCCGTTTTGGGGTGAACTTTTAGTAGATCAAGAATTTAGTTTTAGCTTCCGCACAATCATTCACCCCCCTCTAATTTCTATATTCGTATACTTCGATCCTACATGAACATATGAATTCTCATTGCTCGAGATAAACATCCCATGTTCCTCCCCATAGTGAGACATACACCGTTGCACTGGTATGAAATTACCCACAAATCCATGTGGAAGCCCCTTACAAGCCAACTCGAAAGGGCTTACAGCTTGTGCTACTTCAGCCTCCCAATGTGCAAAGCTAGTTCCAAGTAACTTAATAGGCTAAGGCTGTCCCATACCAGCCCTTATGGTTGTACAGGTATCCCTTGGATCATACAACACTATGTTCGGTCCTTAACTACCCAGGCGAGAAAGTCCCCCTACTCTACATGCAAATCCAACCCTTGCACAACCGGCTAGTGCCATATCTTGCCCATGTCAAAAACATAGTTTTATTTTTATTTTTATCAAAATATCAGTATCCTTTACTATCAAATCCAACCTTTTTTTAAAACTTCAAGACAACACATGTCTTTTCCCAAACATGTCCAAATTTCATTAATTATCATGAATAATGTAGCCGTCCATTTGTGACTCCATTTCTAGAGGATGACTAAGCAATGCATGTAATGAGCGTGTATACCTATTTCTACATTGTCATGTGTCTAACCATCATCCAGGGTTATCAAGGTTCACATATCAATAATGATTAAAGAAATCTCACAATAATGGTTATATCTACCATATCCCACAATATAGAAGTTTTATGAAATATAGCACATACATGAAAACATTTGATAAAACATGTTTGAAAAGCTAGGATCAATATGATCAAAGGGGGTGCTTGCCTTGCTTGTCGAATTCAGTGGTGAAGTCGGGGTTGCCTGTAACAATGTTTGGAACGTCGGGGTCTACACGTCGTTCATTAAGAAGCAAAGCAAATAACCAAATTCAATAACGGAAGAAAGGCAAACATACATATCGCAAAAACAAGTCCAGTGGAAACATAAATAAAGTCATTCATGAAAACAAGTGTGAGCGTGTGTGCCTCGGCGAGGATTAGGGTTTAAATCCAACTACTAACGTAGAGTACCAAAATTGTAGTTTACGAAAGTTACGATTTTACTTTATGAGTTTAGGAGACCAACATTGTACATATAACTATATTTGCATTGAAATTCAAGAAGCTAAGATTGTTTGGATTAATACAATTAAGATTTTAATAAAAGTGTTCACGTGAACAATACTTAGTCTTAAGTATAATTTGCACAAAAGTTGATTTATATAAGTTGGGTTTAAAGGATAGGGCTAGAGGTTATATTTACATGATTATATGATGATTCTAGTGACATAAACATTTTACCTTAGGGTTTAATAAGTCCAACTATTCAAATAACAAGTTACTAACTTTCATGACAATTAGGCCTGTTGTGCTAATAGGGTTCAGATGCAAAGCAAGTCATTAATTAAATGTTTTTTTTCCATATTATGGTAGTACAAACATTATAGAATGGTTTTGAGCTATTCCCTCTAATCTTTGTATTTAGACGAGGTATTCTACGGGTGGCCAAAAAGGCCTAAATGATACTAAAGTCTACGCGATAACAATTCAGTTTTCATTTTATAATTGCGACTGCACCAAATAGGATTATTTAACCATTTTTTAGGACCTAGTGGGGAATACCTATAAGAGTGTTTTAAAGTTAGTTCCGCAACATTTCACTATTAACTACTATGTTTTTAATATAAAAGAGCATTAGGGCCTTATATGGTTTTAGTTCAATATTGCGAAAACATGAATTATTTTTGCATGACTAAGGAGGGTATCATTTATCAAGGTTCTAGGGATTGGTTTCACTAATTTTTGAGTTCCTTTGCGAAAGTCACGACTATTCGAACTATTCAAGTATCAAAACTTTGACTAATAAGCATTTAAAACATGTTAAAGCAAAACTTAAATATTTTATTATATTTGAAAACTATGTGACATTAGGGATATAACCAAATTAGTCTTACCAATATTTGAGTTCATTTTAACTATTTGATTTGCATGTAATAGTTACGGTTATTCATGTTTTAAAGTTTTGCTAAACTTCATTCTTATATTCTTAATGGTAAAAGAGCACGATTAAGATTCAACCACATTAATGTTACAAAGATAAGGTTCTAGGATTCAGAAGGTTTAAAAGATTAATCTCACAATACCGAAGTTTGGTTGCAAAGCTATTAATGCTTAAAACCTAGATGAACTACTAGATACTTTGATAAATGACAAATTAAAGTACACAAGCAACTTATTAAGCTACTATTATAGAGCCCATAATTATGATGCTTCAAATGTTTAGGTATTGGATTTCAAGTTAAACGCAATGTGCTAACACTATACATACATGGAAAACCTAAACCTTATATTATACATGAAATGACACCATTGAAACTTATGATTAAACAAGTCTAAACCTAAATATTTTTGCATGAATAGAGAGGGTACACTCTTATGAAAGTATAGAAACTTGTTACACCAAATTTGAAGTTTATTTGCACAAGTTATAAGCAATTCAAATTTGAATGCAATGAAACCAATCTAATATCAAATTTTGCACAAACTAAGTCCAAACACAAATATTTCTGTATATTTGGAAACCTAATGACATTAGGAACAAGTTAAAATTGGTTTCATCAAATTTGGATACAGTTTGCAAAAGTTTTACATTAAGCACATATTAGACCTATAGTTTAAATTTAAGTTTTGAATACTATATATTGAGCAAATTTGAAATGTTTCTCTATAGTCAGAATCTGCATGATTTACCAAAAATTTAGAAACTTATTTGAATTAATTTGGAGCTATATTGCAGAAGTTATAAGCATTTACATCCATACGGTTCTAGAAAATATCCTAAAGTAAAAGAATACGTTTTCTATATGCGAAAACGCATTTTTGCTTGGTTTGGACGTTGCTCAAATGTGTGAGGCTGACCAGATAGGGCCATTGGGCAGAGGCACGTGAGGGACACGGGCTGACAACCCAGACCCATTCGTCGGTCGCACAGAGCAGAGGGAGGAGGAGGCGAGTTCGCCGACGGCGAGGTAAGACCGGAGAGGGGCGGTTGGTAGTATGGCGAGCAAGAGGGTGACAAGGGAAACCCAAGGCACGGCTCAATCAAGCTCGGGGATGGCCGGAGGTGTGTTTGCAGGGGTGAGTAGCGGCGACGAGATTGGCAGTGAGCCGTGGCAGCGATTGGGCCATGTCGAAGCCTGAGGGAGGGTGCAGTGAGCATCAGTGAGTCGACTAGGCTCTAACTCGAAGACTCACCATGAGGGAGAAGGTCTGGGGCAGCGCGGCACCGTGAGCTGGCTTTGGAGAAGAAGGGTAGAGCAGCGGTGGCACATTGAGCTAGGAGATCTGAAATTGAGTGTATTAGAGTCATTAGGGAGCAACTAAGGTGCTTCGGGTTCGAGGGATTGGGTTTCTACTCACCGATTAAGGTGAATTGATTTCAACCCCCAATTCGTTGCTTACTGCGGCAATGGCAGCCTTGGTGGTGTTTTGTGTCAGTTCGAGGTTGAAGATGATCGAAGAGGTTTGCAGGGAGCTCTCAGTTAGCAGTGGAGGTCTTAAATAGGTGCTAGGAGGAGAGAAGAGCCAATACTGGAGAGAGATTGATGCAGCGCCACGGGGAAGAAGACAACAACGACAGGGTTTCAGCAAAATTTGAGTGCACGCGGGCTCGAGCAGAGACAGGGCAACAAGTTAGGTGCTCATGGTGACTTGGCTCCAGTTCCTGGTGAGGCCCTCCGGCAAAAACTTCGCGCGAAGAGGCTGGCTTTCGGTGGGCGCGTGAGGAGGTGGATGCGGTCGCTGCAGGGAATCAGCGCAATGTGGCAGTGGTCTTCTGCGATGCAGGTACGGGTGAAGACCAGCTGCAGGAGCAATACCACGGTAGGGAAAACCGGGGGCAGATGTTGCCTTCGGCTAAGCTCACGCGTGATAAAGAAGAGAAGAAGGGAAGAAAGAAGCTATGACGGGTGGGACCGAGGAAGAGAGGTAAGCAATGGTGGCAATAGCTCTGTGCACGGCGTCAAGGTCAGGGCTCTGCACTTTTCTTCAGACATCAGCTCCAATGCACTGTGCCAGCAACACACTGACATTCGCTTTACCCACTGATTGATTCAGTGTGTTGTCGAGTTCAGGCCTTGCATTGGTGCAATTAGGTTTGAATAATACTAATTTGACAGGTCTTCCATAGATGCTTGATTTGCTTTTGATCTACTCAGATTGGCGTTGGTATGTTCATTTAGATATTGTCTGAAATGGTAACTTTGATTGGTTGGTGGTTTGAGTTGTCCTACTCAGATGAATCATTGATGCAGTGATACAGTGTGGATCAGAAATGTCATCAGTGAGTGCTTTGGGCTTGCCAATTTCAGGCTTTTGGTTGGCACAAGTTGATTAGAGTATTGTCTAGTTGGTAGGTCTTTGGATGAAGTTGAATGCATTCTGATCTTTGCACAAATTGACAATGCAATGCTCGATTACAAATTACTTGAAAAATACACTTTATTAGCGTAATGAAGTTTCATATGCTTTACTATTGTCGATCATGCCTGAGGAAAGGTTCCGAACTTTCTAGAAGTTATGATGTTGGCAAATTATGGTGCAAAGGGGTTTGATTATTGTTTGAGCGGGTATACAACTGATTGAAGGTTTGAATGCACTTAAACTAATTCAGAGTGGTGATGCAATGACCAAGTTGAAAATGTTTGAATTAATCACTTGACCGGTTGGAGTACAGAGCTAACAGAACTTGAGTTCGGACGGCCTGACAAAATCTAAAAATTTTAGTTGTGGTACTTTAACTGATACTCAAAAGTCTTTACTTGATGTGTGACGGGACCCGAATTTGCAAATCCGGACCCTCTGTGTATTCAGCACTAGTCCAGGATCACGCTAGTGCACACAGTCTCGACATTGGTAAATATCACAATCATAGACATCGTTAATAATAAAATACTTTAATTAAGATAACCAAACTGGTTGCTCGACCTTATGGTCAAGTTACAAAAGTACGTCTCGCAGGGCTAAGACATTCAAATAAAATCTGCAGCGGAATATATAAAGAAAACACGTGGCGTCAACCAATATGCCACAGGCAACTGACTGGGACTCGATCCCTAGTTAGACGGCTCCTCCTGATATTCCTCCTCCAAAGCTGGCGTCGCCTCATCTTCAATTGGTGTTGTTTTGTGGCAAGGGTGAGTACTTGGTACTCAGCAAGTCATGCACAGAATGCAAGCTAATATACTACATGCATGTCTTAATACAAAGGAATAGCTCAAGGTATAATTGCAGTAAACAGCATTTGACAAGTATCATAAGTAGATTCAAAAGCAGTAAATCCAAGTATAATATCAATAACTTTTCCAGGAGTTAAATAAACATCTTTCCCATTCCTAGTCCACATTTCCATCAACATCATCATTTAAACCAAACCAAACCTCTCAAGTTCAAGTTATTCCCAAGAAAGTCTAACCCATGACTGTAATCCCCGAGCAACATCCAATACCGCGGACACGGCTATTCGAATAGATTTTACACTCTGCAGAGGTTATGCACTTTACCCACAAAATACAGCCAAACACCAAAAAGGCGAGTGATTGTAACAAAGCCTTTCGGAAACGGCTAACTACACAAGTGAACCTTTCCGGTTTTTGCCATACACCATCCCTTCCCTTAACAAAGGCGAAGTATGGGACCGACATACCGTTGGACGGGTACCATGTGTGACACTACGTTTTGGTGTGACATTACAAATTGCGAAATTGGAGAAGAAAATCTTACGGCTTGAGGTTTACTCGCGTTTTTGGGCCTTTTGAAGCGTTGTGACACCACGGAGTGTCGTAACCTTATTTAACGTGCATGATAAGGTTAATAACATTATGAGATGTGGAATTAAGGTTAAAACTATAGGATATGGAGGTTAATAGCTTTTCCGGGGCGTTTCCGGGCCGTTTCCGGGGTTTTGGGCCTTCCCAGGGGAGTTTGGGCCTTGGTGGGCTTTGGTGGGATGGAGCAGGTCTCCGTAACGAACTAGGTTTGGGTGTGGGGGCTGGTAAAAGGGGGTTCCCTGCCCCTCCCTTGTGCCCACACTGCCCTAGGTGCGCCCCCACCTCTTCCCCATGTGCCCTAGCCGCCACACCTCTCCCTCCCCTCTTGTGCCATGCGCCTCCACCTCCCCCTTTGCCCCCATTGCTCCCCACCTCTCCTCCATCCCCTTGCTGCACTAGGGTGGTCTTCCTACCTCTGCAACCTCGTGGATCCACTCGAGGAGCGAGGAGCAAGGAGCGAGGAGCGAGGAGCGTGGAGCGAGGAGCGAGGAGCGAGGAGATCGTGTGGAGTTCTCGTGCGTCCAACGAAGGTATGATCATGGGGTTCCCTGGGATTGATCTAGGTACTGTTCTTAGGGTGTTTATCAAGTTTTTAGATCAATTGGTGGTGCTGGATTGGAGTAATTTGGGTTAGATCTAGATGTTGCCACGTTTCTGTTTTCGGGCAGATTGAGCAGTCGAGCTAGGGTTCGTGTTTTCGCCAATTTAGAGTTCGAATCTGACTGTACGGAATTTTAAGAAGTTGTAGATAATTTTATTATCTTTCCGTGCATATAAAGAATGTTAAATTCCGCCCAGCCGTTTGAAAGTTATGACTGTTTTACCGAGCGCATTAAAATCTGTGACGCGATTGGAACAGATCTCGGTAATCTGTAGATTAAACAATTTTAGATTCCGAATTAGTCTTTACGTATAACTAGAAAAAGTTGGGAAATTTCCTAAGCTTCGCGAGGATGTACTCATTTAATTGATTCGGAGTCCCAGAACTCAAGTTATGCCTTTTGCAAGGCTGCTGTCCCGCCGGGACAGAGCCTCTGTTTTTAGGTTTTGCGGGTAGTTGGCAATGTCGGGGTAGATGGGGTTTTGCGTACTGTTTTGTGGGCATTATTGAGAGTGTGTAATGCCTATGTGCAGGTGGTGTGACACCGGGAGTGCCCTGTATGTCCCACAAATCCGTCGCCCGCGGTTGAGGCAAGTGTGTTGTGATGGATAGCGAGTTGTAGGTTGCATGTTGAGATTAGATGGAATTGTCTACATGTTATATGTCCACTTGCCATGCTTTTATGATTGCCAACGATATGATGTGCATGTTTATTATGTTATGATGCCAAGTGTTAAATATGTGAGTTAAACATGATGTTGGCATAATTGCATACATGACATGTTACCTGGCCCGGGCGGTGAGAAAGTCATTAACTAATCCGGGAAGGTCGGTGAGAAAGTTATGACTAATCCGGAGAGCCAATAGAGTAAGTCCTACATCGTGATTCCATCTACCGTGGGTTGTGGAAGCGAGGAGTAGGCACCCTCCATCTTCGGGATGGAAGGGGGGAGAGGGTGCACACCGACGGGTGTGTACTCAACCATACCGGTATGAGTTTCCAAGGAGATATGAGCATAACATTGCATTGCAATACATATTTAATGATGATGATGTTGTTATGTGCTCAAGTATGAGATGTTATATGTGATGTAAGGTATTATTGTCTTGTAAATGATCTTGTTGTCCATTACAATATGCTTGCTGAGTTTTCGAACTCACGCTTGTGTTTTATGTTGTTTTTAGGTACTTTGAGATCGGCATGTGGGAAAAAGGGGTCTAGCTACACTTCTACACGTAGCTCCACCATCATAGTCCATAATTAATCACTTGGAGACATGATATTAAGAGTTGTGCCATAAACTTAATGTAGGGTTTAATTTAGCATGCTTGTGATTCCTTATTTGCTTGGTTATAGCTTATGAAGTGGTTGAGCATGCTTTTATTGGCGTAATTTGATGATATATCCATTTATGTTGATGTTTTATATGTCGTGTGCTATGAAATATCTTGCCATGATATTGATATTGTGTTAATTCATGTTAAAACAAAGGAGATGCTGCCGAAATCTCGGTTTTTAGCATGTGCGCCTTTGCTGGAATTTATGTTTAATTGTGGTATTTAGATGTTGTTTAGCTTATGTTTGGTAGCATTCAGGCATATTAAATGCCGGGGTGTTACACCATGCCATCGCATTAGTACGCTCCCCTTTCAAGCTACACAAAAGGTGTAGTTGACACCCGAGGTATCACATGCAAGTTATTAGTAACTTACTCAACTAAGTCCGTCCCATTACGGAAATGTGGTTGCACGATTAACTCAGTTCAAAGGCTTGCAAGGTTAAGTCCTTATGTTGACCGGGGCAAGACTACCCGAAGAACCAAACCAACGCTCCCAATGCCACAACTGGCCCACCCGATCATTCTTGCCACATGCCCCGATCGAAATCTATTTATCAAACCCCCAGTTGATTACCATGCACCACGTGCCATCAACACCATCATCGATAACACATGACACTTCTCAAAACATGTTCCATATCTCATTAAGTCAATGTTAACAAGTAATTATCAAAATCATGTCAGTATACGTGGCAGTTCTAAGCATTATACTACAACGGTCTAAATACCCATGTTGGCAATTTGATAATGTCCAAGTATTTAATCCTCAACTAGGGTGACAAGGGGTTCATGGCATACAATTATCTATGTCAAGGTGGCATACAACAACTAGGCAATTAACTAATCTCCCAAAATCAATTAAAGCATTTTCTAATTGAACTAGCATGCAATAATTTAAATCAAATTAATTTCAAAATGGGATCAACATGGTCAAAGCACAACTTGCCTTCAAAGAGTACTTGTTCTTGGTCTTGAGCTGGCTCCTGGGTCAACACTTCACCTTCGAAGCCCTCGGGTACTTCAACGTCTACTCGTAACGTGTGCAAATAGCAATAAATAAATAGTATACAAAAAGTATCCAACCATGCAAATAAAGTCCATAAACAAAGAGAGCATAATTTTATGAATTTTTAGGAATTTGAATCGTCAAATTCGGAGTTAAAACGCAAAAGTTACAAGCGTTTAAAGTTTAAATAATCAAATAAATAAATATTACAGAGAAAACTTTGGTTCAAAAATTAAATAAAATTCACCATTGAGTAGATCTCAATTTTATAAAAATTTAGAAATTTGAATCACCCAAATCGGAGTTGAAACGCAAAAGTTATAAGCGTTTGAAGTTTGAAACTAGATTTAAAATAAAAAACCGAATTAAATAAATAATTTCTTTTTTTGGAAAATAATTATTGCATCATGGGTGACACGTGTCAGCACCTCATTGGTCCATGTCGGTCTGCTGACGTCAGCACCGGCCGAACCCTCCGATGACGTCAGCATGACGTCACGAGGACACGTGTCGCCTCCTGGTGCGACCACATCAGCGCTGGCGCATGCACCAGGTCCATGCGTTGCTCGGGTCCACGGTGGATCCGGTCCACCGGACCGCGAGTCACTGACGCGAGGGTCCACCTGCCAGCGGCTGCACCAGCACCCACAGTGCTTGACATGCGTCGCACTCGGGTTCGCTTGGCTTCGATGCGATCCGAACCGTCCAACTACAGATCTACGGCTAAGATCTCATCTCTATGCGGTGCATCGCTGTGCTACGTGGCTAAATCAGGGCCACCCGATCTGGATCTAACGGCGAGTATTAAACCTAGGTCGCTACTATTGTGGATCACGTGAACTCACCTCAACCATTCGATGGAAATCCTACGGCCCACGGAGCTCGGAGCGGCAATGGCGGCGTGGAGGACTTGCGGTACCGGAGACGAGGACGACGACACTCCAATCGGCACTCCGACGCGGCCCCGGCGAGGTGAAACGTCCCACCCGACGCGGCTGAGCTTGCGCACCCGAATCTGGGCTCGGAGGCAACCGGGACGGCTTGACGGCGGCGGAAGTAGCCAAAACCCGCGGCGTCCCTCGCGTGCAACTTCGGCGAGCAATCCAGAGGCGATGGCGGCGGCTCGAGCGAGGAGAGTTGGGGCAAAAGACGTGCATGAGGAAAGGGTCAAGGTGGCGGCCGCGGATTCTTAAATGGGGGCCTCGGCTTTCGTGATTTGCGCAACAACCGAGGTGGGGTCGGACGCGGCGGCGGAGTCCGGCGGAAACACGGCTGGCTGACGTGGCACGATCTCGGCCGTTGGATCTCGATCCAACGGTCGAGGGTTAGGGTTAGGTTCCGGCTCGGTCCGGCTAAACCGTGGCTCGGGTCGGACTCGGACTCGAGTTCGACTCGGGCTCGGTCGCTTGAACAGTAAAACCCGTTCGGCATTTTCCAGCGATTAAATATTCAAAATAATTTTCAGAAATTCATTTAATTCATGAAAAATAGCAAAATACTCAGAAAAATTCCAAAAAAAATCTAGAAAATACTTTAGGACATTTGGGACTCAAATAAAATATTTCCAACAAAATTTTATTTGTAAAATTAAATTCTTTAATTATTTGAAAAGGGAATAAATTCAAATAAATTCCAAATAAATTCTAGAAAATTCCAACAATTCACAAAAGTGCAAAATAACATTAAAATTCATGAAAAACAAAAATTGGGGTGTTACAATGTGCAAATTTGGAATCAAGTTCACAATTATTTATTCAAATGTTTGACACTTTCAGACAATTAACTTCTTGATCATAATGATAAGAGAGCCTATGAGCTCCTTTGAATGAAATTCGAATGAATATAATCAAGCTCAGATTAGATGGTGCGATGTTAGATTTAGTTTTGCTTGAAATGAGTACTTTGTTTAGTTGAAGAATTGAACTGTCCATACTTATGTTTGAAGGTTTTGTAAATTCTGGAGTTCCTTTGTTATTAATGCATTTGATTGGTCCAACAAGATGGAATTCTTTGAGCTAGCAACCTTGAGAAAGGAATTCCTGGAAGTATCCATTCACATCTCAAATTGATAATGCAATGCTCTAACTAGAGATGCTAGAAATGGATACTCTATTTAGCTCATAAAGTTTCAGGTGTTACAGTAGTAATTAACTTTTCATTGCAACGAGCCAGCAACATCTCATCACGAAAACGCAGAAGATAGCGGTTGAGGGATTACACAAGCCCAAGGTGCCAGATCAGTGCAGGACCCGTCGACTCATCTGCTGCCATGTAGGCGTTCACCTGACTGTCCGACTCACGTGAGGGACAGGTGGGGAACAGCAGGGCCATCTCCGGGATATCAAAGCGGAGTTGGAGGATCTAGACATACGCCCCATCCAGTATAGCTGCGAGTGGACTCGGGGCCATACCGTAGTAGGTGCGAGTTTGCTCCCCATCGTGATGACCAGAGATGGAGACCTCTGCGACAAAGAGGGAGGAGGCTGAGCTGGTACCAGCATGCGAGTCAGATACCCCAGCGGCTCAGTGAAGCCAGCATGGCGCATCATGTCCCAAAGGGCCGCCTGGATGGTGCCCTCCAGGATCGTGCGCGTGAAGTAGCAAGGCTCCCAGCGTCCCGACATCTAAGATCATGAAAAAGGAACCAGTTAGCAAAGGTCTTAAATGGATAGGAACCAAAATAGGCAGGGAGAACGCAACAAACAAACCAAACCAAGCAAAGAACCATGGCCTAGAGCCTTAACCCTACCATCACTTGATACCTAGCTAACGTTTTGAAGTAGGTGAGGCTTCCCAAACTCCAATTATAACTTTGGAATGAAGAGGGGAAAATAGAGTAACCCTATTTTCTCGCTTCACCTTTGCCCAAGAATTCAGAAGTTGAAGATTGGGGTAAGATGAAGTTCGTTTCGAAGGTTCGAAATCAGAGAAGATGCAATAGAGGGGAAAGGATAGCATTCTAAATTTTTACAATTAGGGATGTACTATTGAAATAAGCTTTCAAGAGAAAGACTCTTCCTTATTCCCATCGATTAACTACCTAGGATTTCCTTTCAGTCTTGCATAGCTCTAATACCACCTCTTGTGGGGGCTCCGGAGTCAGATTAGCGAACCGGGTCATTACTGTTGCATTGGTCTGGAAGTTAACACAACCCATAATAACTCCCGACTGTTAAACTAAATTTGTACTCTGATTGAGGCCAATTGGTCGGCAACACTTGATACAAGTGCCCATGCCAATCGATTGAACTCGACCCGAGCTTTCCGCAACCGTGTGTTTAGTACTGGTTCCCTGGATCAGTAGCCCAATACCCACACATTGTCAATCAAGACATGTCATATCCATACAAGAGTAAATAATTTACATCCGAAAGGTAAAGTTATTACAACTATTTAATATTACAGTTTACGGCTTCATGGCCTACCCATGTCCAAAGGATAGAATAATTACAACGGAAGTTCAAAAGAAAGTGCGTAGTATGCCATCCACCCTCGGGCAACTGACTCGAAAGAAATCCAGTTAACCCTCAACAAACTCGTCGAACTCCAACGCGAACTGCGACTCGTCGGGATTGTCCTCATTATGTTCTTCTCCATCTAGCCAAAATTTGTTAGAGTAAACGGTGAGTACACGTATGTACTCGCAAGACTTTAGTGTATGGAAATGATAATATATATATATATATATATGCAGGTTTCTACACTAAGTTTATTTGAGCACAAAGCTAGATTTATTTGCAATACAATATTAGATTCCAATTCATCGCAGTTTACAACGCAATTGAAAAGAGAACACTTTAATGTAACAGTAAACAATAACATTTGATCCATAAACCAAATACCATCCAATTCACCTTATTCCATTCCATGCTCAACCAACCATACCATTTTATGAGACAAGACCAAACCAAAATCAAAACCAAACCATCCCAACCTTTTTTCCTTCGCAAACATTTTCCCAAAGCAAAAACCAAACCAAAGTATATACTTGAAAGTACTTCCCAAGCTGCTCATGACCGTGAGCACGACTAATCGATTAGTTTATTTATCTCTGCAGAGACTGTACACTATACCCACATGACACGTTCTAGCAATCATGTCGTCCATGCCACACGATACTTATCGTACCCGTTTTGCTAGACAGTGACGAAACCTTTCGAGAGATCGGGATTCGCATCTTGCACCGGCCCGATAATGTGCGTTCCTGGCTACGGCCACAGAGGATGGCCACTAGTGGTCCCTACAGGCTCCCACTAGCCCATGACTCCCCGTAGTAGGCATTACCGTTGTATTGGGTAAACTCTCCCTCGACGCCTCGATGAGAGAGTCCCTAGAACACATCGGCACCACAGGTGTGTCCATACCACCTTGCCCTCCTCAAATGCAAGACCGGATCCTTCTCACTGTACTAGGCTAAGGCCATCCCATACTGGCACATGTTGTTGCACGTTTTCGACTTAGTGATAACATCAAGTTCAGTCCTTAGGGTGACTCAGACAAGATCTTCCAAACTCACTTGCTACGGCCACAGAGGATCGGCACTAGTGGCCCCATTGAGCTCCCACTAGTCCGCAACCTCCCCATAGCATGGAACCAACCCGAAACAAGCCCCTGGTTTGAAATCCAATCCATTAACCATTCCCTCCAACCGATCCAAACCAACCAGACCAACCCAAACCGTTCCAAACCACCAACTCCACATATCTCGCCTGGGTCTAAACTCTCTGTATTTTCCATTTTACTTACGCAACCATTTTCTTTTCCAACAAAACCAAAACATCGTTTGATTCTCCAAACCAGAACCCAAATTCCAACATTTAACTCAAACCAACCACCATTTTAGCTCCAGGAGAATTGTAATTGAGAGAGTCACAATCTCCTATAGTGATTACTACTGCAAGGCTAAGCGTATGTAATTAGTGCTCTTTATTACCCTCTTGACATTTATTGCTATGTCTAATACGGGCCTACAATTTGACATGGTTCTCGATTAAATTCAGATTAAGGGAAATTCATTGAATCTAGGATTAACTACCAACTCCCACAAATTAGCATCATAACTGAACATACACGCAAGCATAATAGTTTTGACAATTGGAAAATATGACTTGTCAATATCGGATCAAAATGGTCAAAGGAGGTGCTTGCCTGTTTGCTCTTCAACCAAATCGGACTCCGGAACGAAGTCAGGGTCGTCTGCAGCATTCAACACGTCAACGTCTACGCGGAGAACAAATAAAACCAACAACACGATCAACCATAGGGAAAGAAGCAATCAAATACCAATAAGAAACGAAAACGGAAAACGAGAACTCAAGCGGAAAAAGGAAATCAGGGTTTTACCCTGAGCCCAGCAGTACTGGCTACTGTTGAGCAGTAGTGCCACCCTAGGCCAGCAGTACCGTCCAAGCTACCCGGTAGTGCCACTAGCTGGAGTCGAGAAGGGGGGTGCTCTCTGGAAAATAAGTACAGGGGTGTTAACTCCAGTACTACCGTTAGAGCGGTAGTACTGGCCCCACTGCCCGGTAGTGTCGGTCACCTGAGGTCAAAAGGGACCTCTCTGGAAATTAGCTACCGACGGTGGGCGAGCGGTACTGCCACAGGGTGCGGTAGTACCGGCCCTACCACACCGATAGTGCCGCATTTCCAAAATTAGGTTTTGCAAAAAGTGGGATTTTGCGCAATTGAACTCGAAACTTAGACGCGAGGGCATGACCAGGTTCCTAGGGACACTAGGAACCCATTCGCGCAGGTTCCATCAAGTTTCGAGCTTTTTTGCTCAATTCCTCGCTTTTTGACCATTCGAACCATTCGAACGACAAAGAAACGGATTTTGACTCAAAACGGGTCCAAATCCAATTCTTGTCGCGGCAATGGGTCCTCTATGAAATTAGGGACCCATACGAGTTGTTTTCGAGGATTTTGGGACTTTGGAACGCGAAATTGCTCCGAATGCCCAGAATGCATCTTTTTGCAAATCGACCGAAACCGCGGATTTGCAACTTGCGTATTGGTTCCATTAGAGTAATATGGTCCCATGCGACCGAGAGCTCGGCTACGATACTGATGCACGATGATCGAACTCCCCAAACTCGAAAAACATAATTAATCCCGAATTCAATTCTGGACTCGGATCGAGTTCAAACTCGATTCATCTGCGAGAATCGACCTTCAAGGCGTGGAATATATTCGCGAGTCGCCATCTCGACTTGTCCGAAGCTTGGGTTTCAAAGGAAGGTCTCTGAAAATTTGAGGAACGACTTTTGAGGCAAATAAATCCAACGAGAGGTAGATCAGGGTTTCCGGAATGAATCGATCGCGCAAAATAATCCTTCTAACCCTAACCTAGGTCTAGCAACTCAAAGAATCAATGATCGACTAATAGAACTAGGTTCTCTAGGGTTTGACCAAAGGAAAAAGAAAAAAGAAAAGGGAAATGAAGCTAGGGTTTGAGATTAAACCTAGGGAATGAGCTCAAACCTTGAATCCACCGAGCAAAAAGCTTCTTGGGAGCTTGAGGAAGCTTCTCCATGCCTTGTACTTGCTCCCCTTGCTCCAAATGACCTCCACCTAGCCGGATTTGAGGAGGAGAGGTGGAGCTCAGGAGAGAAGAGAAGGGGGAGAGGAAGAACAACAGAGAAAGGGAGGAGGGGCAACTGAGGGAAGGGGGGAAAGAGGAGGCCCTCCCCTGGGGTTATGGCGACGTGGGGTGGCGCGGGAATCGAGAAAGGGGAGAGTGGCTGGCGACGTACGGGAACAGGGGCATGTCCCCCTGCTGACGGCCTTCGGCCCATCTGCCAGGGTAGGTCTCTTGCGCTCTGGCCGGATTACCGCCGAGGGTAGGCATTGCCGCTCTGGCCGGCGATCTGGGGCTTATTGTCGCTCCAAGGCTGAGAGCTCTAGATCTTCGTGGCTCTCGCAACAGCGCTTGACCAATTACGTTGGGGACTTTTTGGAATAGGTTCGGAGGATCCTAATGAAGGTTTTAGAGCGGAGGTTTGAACTCTAACTACGATAGTTTGGAGATATTGTGAGTAGAGGCCATTATAAAGATTGCAAGGTGAGAAGTTTTAATGACCTTCCGAACCTTTTCCTAATCCTTAGCTCCTCTTCTGATTTATATAATCAGCTAATTATATAAATATATAGCCATATACACACATCTCTACAAGTTTTGAATGTTCTAAGACAACTCATTCATCCAGTGAACCATATCTAATACAACAAATTGATTGCTCTCAGAAATAGGGCTCGATTGAAGATTTTAAATCTTCAACCTCAATCACAAATGGGCTAAACAATTAATTAAGTGAATAAGGCTTCAAACTCTTACAACCTTAACATGCATATTAATCCACTGATAATCAAGCTCACATATTTGTTAAGCAATCATCATATTCAATATTTGCTAAGCAATTTTACCAATTGAACAGATTCACAAATTCAATGATTTAACACTAGCAATGAGCAATGGCAGATATATATAAAGTCTACTGGTTCGAGACCTAGTTCACAAAAATAATTGTCATTATCATCAATTTACCCAATATCATCACAGAGCAATTACCACAATAAAAATGATTCACAGTAAGAATGAAGAATTCATGAGCCGAGGAGGAGGACGGAGGGGGGATGTACTGCGCCGCCGAGGGGGGGACTGAGGGGGATGTACTTTCACCGCCGAGGGGGGGACTGAGGGGGGATGTACTTGCACCGCCGAGGGGGAGGACAGAGGGGGGATGTACTTGCGCTGCCGATTGGGAGGACGGAGGGCCGACCGGGATGTGCAACGCCGAGGGGGACGATGGAGGGCCGGTCGGCATGTCCGCCGCCGAGGGGGAGGACGAGGGCTGGGATGTGCATCGCTGAAGGGGTTAGGGTTTGTGTAACACACCAATTTTTTATTTTCTCGAATTTAAATGAAATTTGGTATTTTTGTGAATTTTTGGAATTTTCTGGAATTTATTTGGATTTATTTTGAATTTATTCCCTTTTGCGATGACGTCAGCACTGACGTCATCCAATGGGTCCCACATGTCAGAGACACGTGCGCCCGTGGACGAGTCCACGGTGGACTTGAGCCGAACCGTGGATCGAGTCCATGGACCGGCTGACGTCACGCTGACGTCATAATTCGATTTTTCAATAGAAAAATAATTCGGTGGAAATTGAATTTCCACGCTGACGTTTTTATTCAGAATTTTCAATAGAAAAATAAATGAATTAACTCGGTTTATTCTTTTATTTGAATTTTTAAACTTCAAACGCTTATAACTTTTGCATTTTAACTCCGATTTGGGTGATTCAAATTTCTAAATTTTTATAAAATTGATATCTATTTCGTGGAGAATTTTATTTAATTTTTGGACATAATTTTTCCTCTGTTTACATTTATTTAAATGATTTTTCAAACTTTAAACGATTATAACTTTTGCGTTTTAACTCCGATTTGGACGATTCAAGTTCCCAAAAATTTATAAAATTGTGCTCTTTCTATTTATGAACTTTATTCAAATTTTTGGACACTTTTTGTCTATTGTTTAATTAATTATTGCTATTTGCACGCGTTACGAGTAGACGTTGAAGTGCCCGAAGGCTTCGAAGGTGAAGTTTTGACCCAGGAGCCAGCTGAAGACCAAGAACAAGTACTTTTTGAAGGCAAGTTATGCTTTGATCATATGTTCTTACTTTTGAAAATTAATTTAATTTAAATTATTGCATGCTAATTTAATTAGAAAATGTTTTAATTAATTCCGGGAAATTAGGTAAATGCCAAATTGCTGTATGACACCTTAACTATGTAATTATGTGCCATGAACCCTTGTCACCCTAGTTGTGGATTAATTAGTTGGACATTATTAATTTGCCAACATGGGTAATTAGACCGATGTAGTTAATGCTTAGCCCTGCCACGTAGTCATGACATGATTTTGGACAATTACATGTTAACATTGACTTAATGAGATATGAAATATGTTTTGGAGAAGTGCCATGTGTTATTGATGATGATGTTGATGGCACGTGGTGCATGGTAATCAACTGGTTTTGATAAATAGATTTAGACCGGGGCATGTGGCAAGAATGATCGGGTGGGCCAAGTGTGGCACCGGGAAAATTGATTTGGTTCTTCGGGTAGTCTTGCCCTGGTCACCCTAAGGACTTGTAACACCCCAAAATTTTGCTTTTCTTAAATTCATGTGTGATTTGGCACTTTGGTGAATTTTTGGAATTTTCTGGAATTTATTTGGATTTATTTGGAGTTTATTTGAATTTATTCCATTTTGAAATAATTAAAGAATTTAATTTTGCAAATAAAATTTTGTTGGAAATATTTTATTTGAGTCCAAAATGATCCAAAATATTTTCCAGAATTTTTCTGGAATTTTTCTGAGTCATTTGCTATTTTTAATGAATTAAATGAATTACTGGGAATTATTTTAAATATTAAATCGCTGGAAAATCAACCGAGCCGGTTACTGTTCATCCGACCGAGCCCGAGTCAGACTCGAGTTCGAGTCCGACCCGAGCCACGTGACTCGACCGAACCCACTCCTAAACCTAATCAATCCCAACCGTTGGATCAAGATCCAACGGCTGAGATCCGCCCATACCGGTTCGAGCCGTATCCGGCCCGGATCCGATCGCGCCGTGCGATCGTGGCCGTTGATCGCGCCACGTGGACGGCTGAGCGTCGTCGTCTTCGCCGAGTCCGAGCCGGACTCCGCCGCCGCACCCGCCGCCGTGAAGAACTAGGTCTCCGTCTTCCGCACGGACGCCGAGGCTATTTAATGCCCGGATCGCACCCCGAGGACCGCCGTGACCCCGCGCACTTCTTGCCCTAACCCGCCGAGCTCTAGCCGCCGTAGGTTCGCCGGAATCGCTCGCCGTAGTTGCGTGAAGCGCCGCCACGGTCCTTGCCTCGCTTCGCCGCCCGCCGCCCTCCGCCGCCATTGACCCCAGATTCAAACCCCGGCCAGCGCACCAAGACACCATCCATCTCGCCGAGCACGCCCCAACCGCCGTTTGGGTGGTCGCCGCCTCGGCGCCGGCGACGCAACTCCGCCGTGAAGCCATCGCCGACCCGAGCTCCACCAACCGTCCGATCAAGATCCAAAGGCCCGGATCGTGCCACGCGTCACCTCGGTGAGTTTCCCGTTGAAAATCCTAGATCTAATCCCAACCGTTGGATCTAGATCCAACGGCTTAGGTTGCGCCAGCGTATCAAGAAGCGCACCAGTTAGATTGGATCTGGGCCGTTGGATCAAGATCCAACGGCCCACGATCGATCACGTCGCCCCAAGCACATGAGGCCAAACTCAATCCCGGTACCGGATTTCAAACCAACGGCCACGCGATTGTGCCACGCGTCCAGGAAGCCGAGCCGTCGCGCCCACGCGCGCGTGCGTGGTCACTGACACGCGGGGCCCGCGTGTCAGCGACAGTACCGTGACGTCACCCATGACGTCATCGGTGGACCCACCTGTCGACCGTGGCCGAGTCCCGCCGACGTCGGCCGATGACGCTACCCGAGTGGGCCCACATGTCGGGCCTCACGTGGAGTCGTGGACCGAGTCCACGGTGGACCCGAGCCGAGCGTGGACCACGTCCATGGACCGGCTGACGTCAGCCGACCAATCAGAGGCTGCCACGTGTCCATGCTGACGCAATAATTAATTTCCGAAAAAAGAAAATGATTTATTAATTCGAAATAATGATTTCAGATTTTGATTCAAACTTCAAACGCTTATAACTTTTGCGTTTCAACTCCGATTTGAGTGATTCAAATTTCTAAATTTGTATAAAATTGAGATCTACCTAAATATGAATTTTATTTAATTTTTGGACTAAAGTTTTTCTCTGTAAAATTATTTAATTGATTATTTAAACTTTAAATAATCATAACTTTTGCGTCTTAACTCCAAATTTGACGATTCCAGTTCCTAAAAATCCAGAAAATTATGTTCTCTCTGTTTATGGATTTTATTTGGAGTTTTGGGATGTTTTTGCCTATTGTTTATTCGTGTATTTGCTATTTGCACGCTTTACGAGTAGACGTTGAAGTGCCGGAAGGATTCGAAGGAGAGGTATTGACTCAGGATCCAACTCAAGACCAAGAGCAAGCACTTTTTGAAGGCAAGTTGTGCTTTGACCATGTTGATCCTATTTCGAAATCTATTTTGATTTAAACTATTGCATGCTAGTTCAATTAGAAAAATACTTTATTTAAACCTGGGGGTTAGATAAATACCAATTTGCTATATGACACCTTGATTACTTAAGTATGTGCCATGACCCTTTGTCACCCTAGTTGTGGTTTACTAGTTGGACATTATTAAATTGCCAACATGGGTTTAGACCGTTGTAGTATACTGCTTAGACCTGCTACGTGCTCATGACATGATTTTGGAAGATCAAATGTTAACATTGACTTAATGATATATTGAACCTGTTTTGGGAAAAGTATCATGTGATGGCACGTGGTGCATGGTAATCAACTGGGGTTTGATAAACAGTTTTCGACCGAGGCATGTGGCAAGAGTAATCAGGTGGGCCAGTTGTGGCATTGGGGATGTTGATTTGGTTCTTCGGGTAGTCTTGCCCTGGTCACTCTAAGGACTTAACCTTGCAAGCCTTTGAACTGGGTCATACTTGCAACCACATGGTCGAATGGGACGGCCCTAGTTGACTAAGTCGCTAAGGACTCACTTGTGGAGCCTCAGGGTGTCGATTACACCGTTTGTGTGATTATGCGGGGAGCGTATCGTGGTCGTGGCCGATACCCATCTAACGGTGTGTTGGTCCCATACTTCGCCTTGGCTAAGGGAAGGGATGGTGTAGAGCACGAACCTGAGAGGACCACTGTGTTGTTTGAGGCTTCCGAAGGCTTTGTTACTGAACTTCGCCTTTGTGGTGTTTGACTGTATCTTGTGGGTAAAGTGCATAACCTCTGTGAGTGTAGAATCTATTTAAATAGCCGAGTCCACTGTGATCGACAATGCTCAGAATTACAGTCAAGGGTTAGATTTTCTCGAAAATAACTTGGTTTTGAAAGTTGGTTTGGTTTAGTAATGAAGATGATGGAAATGTGGTTTAGGATGGGGAAAGTGTTTATTAAACTTTTTGAAAAGTTATTTATGCTTTACTTATTTCTACTGCTTTCGAATCTACTTATATTACTTGTTAAATGCTGTTTACTGCAAATATACCTTGAGCTATTCCTTTGTACCAAGCCATGCATATAGTATATTAGCCTGCATTCTGTGCATGACTTGCTGAGTACCAAGTACTCACCCTTGCCTCAACACAATATCAGTTGAAGAGGAGATTACGCCAGCTTTGGAGGAGGAACTCCAAGAGGATCCGTCTACTTAGGGATGCGAGCCCAGTCAGTTGCCTGTGGTATACTGGATGGCGCCACGAAGCTACTTGATTTTCCGCTGCTATTATTTTTCTCTGAATAAGTTTCGCCTTACGAGGCATACATTTGTAACTTGACCATAAGGTCAAGTAACCTGTTTGGTTATTTAAATAAAGTACTTTGATAATATCGATTGGTATGATTGTGATATTTACCGATGTTAAGACTGTGTGCACTAGCGCGTTCCTGGACTAGTGCTGAATACACAGAGGGTCCGGATTTGCAAATTCGGGGTCCCGACAGAGGTGGTATCGAGCCATATGACCGTGAGGCTCAACCCTAAGCTAGAATGGTCGTAGTGAGGATAAAACCTATTTTCTAAAAGCTAAAAGTTTGTCAAGATAAGAAATGACATCTCGACTTATCCCCTTCTCTCTTTTCTTGTCTCTTGCTGAAATTTTTCCTTACCTTGTCACAATTCAAAAATTTGAAGTTCTCACGTAAGCACTCTTGTGACAGATGGAGGAAGAGTTCAACTACGTTGATCTGGGAGTTAGTCACGCTGCAGAACTTTGGCATATGCTCTGAGACTCTCGGGATTTTGAGAAGCCGCAATACCAAGTGGAAGTGATCGGACAAGCGGGATTGATCAAGGCTTGTGACGTGAGGATTGAGGTACCGCTAGGAAAAGGGCCCGTGCAATCGCCCGATACAACTGACCGCCAGAGATCTACAATGCGGATGGGTATCCAAGAAGTATCACGACGCCGCAATGCGCACATTACCCGTATCTACGCCAGAGAGTTGGAGAGCACGGTGTTCCGTTATCACCAGCGCAGCGATAACCTTCTTGACCGAAGGAGATTCAGGATGAGGATGCCACGGTTACACGCTTGGCACGATTTGTCGTCGCCAGGAGGATGTACTAGATAATACAAGCAAGGAGCTACGAAGGCCCGCAAGGAGATCACGGCGAAGAGAAGAACAGATGGCGGGAAGCTCAAGAGTATGTGGCACACCTTCTGCGAAGGATTGACGAGTTGGAGATGACTTTATGCGGACCAGCACTCCGAGCCAAGATTGAGCTACGAGCCGGATCCGGAGGAGTCGGATCTCGATGAGGACACTTTGCTTCTTCGACTACCATAGAGGACACACGATTCTTTGGACATGGCGATCAAGTTTCGCGCCTATGCCACAGCACCCGTACCCAGGCCGTGGAGGTTTTCTCGATGAGTGAGCATAGGTTCTATAGTGAGACTCCTTCACCGAGTCGCGTCATAGAATAAAGAGTCACCCTTTAGGCGTTAGACTCCAGAGTTAGTTCGATTTGGATTTGCTTTGTTTGCTGAGTGTGCAGTATGTGTTGCAAGGCCTTTAGGCATTGTAAGCAACCATACCAAGTTATTAATAATAAAGTTGGACCTTAAGGCTACACCTTTCGCCCCGCATAAGTTCCATATTACTTGTCTATTCTTGTTTCCCTCTCATCTCTAAACCTAGAGCAAATCGACAGATGGTGAACACCCGTGGAAACTTTGGAAGCAATGGGAGTGGTTCTCGCCCACAGAAACCCCAATGATGGAGCACCCGACCGCCACTTTGGATATGCAGAATTTGAGCTTTTCTTGCTTGCTCAGACTCGATTGATGCATGCTATGATGCAACAAATGCAGCACGTCAACTGCTCAGGCCACTGCTAATCAAGTTAATCGGGGACCACGCCAGAATACAAGACTATCGTGAGTTCATGAGGACTCACCCACCCACTTTCTCTCGGGAATGCCAATCCATTGGAGGCCGATGATTGGTTAAGATCAATCGAGAGGAAGCTACACATAGCTCAATGCATAGGGAATGAGAAGGTACTCTACGCTTCTCATCACCGAAGGAACAAATTACCGAATGGTGGGAGAACTTCGTACACGCAGAGAACCCTCAAGATATCACTTGGGAAGAGTTCACAAACCGCATTCCGACAAGATCACGTGCCTGAAGGAATCATGGACCTTAAGAAGGAGGAGTTCAGAGCATTAAAGCAAGGTAATCACCGGTGGCGACTACCTGAACAAGTTCACACAGCTAGCACGCTACGTGCACGAGGATGTAGCGACGGATAAATCCGCATACCTCGTTTTATGAAGGACTCAACTCAGATTGCAAGTAGGATTGATCACCCACACCTTTCCAGATTTCCAAGAGTTGGTGAATAAGGCGCTTATTCTTGAGGACAAGCGCAAGGAACTGGATGAGAACGAGAAGCGCAGGATGCAACAAACAGGATCACGCCAGGAACGCATATAGCAGCGCTTGAGGGTTGCACCAAATCAATTCTTCGGGATTCCAACCACGAGAATGCAACAAGGACACCATCCCCAGCACCAAGACACATCAATCGTAACTACTGCACTTCACCCCCGCTAGAAACACTACCCAGGCAACAAAGAAGGAACAAGTGAGACGTCAGCATAACCGCAACGAGCCAGGACACTTTGCCAACGCTTGTCCAAAGAAGACAGCAGGAGTGACCCAGTTCGCTTCAATCTAGGAACCACCCCAGCTAGGACGCCAAAGACCAGTGAGCCACACCCAGATCGTGGTGAGAGGCCGAGTCAACCATGTCACCGCAGATGCACTGCAGAATGCTACTGACGTCGTCTTGGGTAAGTTACTTGTTAACTCGCACCTGCAACAGCTTTGTTTGACTCTAGAGCTTCAGATTCGCTTGTTTCGCAAGGCTTTGCTACTAGAAATGATTTGAGGATTGCAAGGCTTAAGTGCATGCTTTTAGTTCAAACCCTGGTTCCAACTTCGAACGAAAGTAGGATGTTCCGGTGAGAATACTAATAGGTGGAATAGAATTCCTAGCAAACCTTATAATTTTGGAGACCCGGACCTTAGACGTCATATTGGGAATGGATTGGTTATCCAAGCACAAGGCCGTATTGGATTGTGGACGAAGGACTATCTCGATTGAGAGCCCGTGTGGGAAGAAAGTGGAATTTCAAGCCACTGCAGCTTAGAGATGGACAGCTTGATGGTTAACAGTACCAAGGCAATCAGCATAGAGGATGTCCCAAGAGTGAATGAGTACCCGATGTTTTTCCCGAAGATCTACAGTATGCCGCACGAGGACATAGAGTTTGTGATAGAGCTTGTACTGCACAAAGACCGATAGCAAAGAGACCCTATCGGATGTCTACCGAGGAGTTGGTAGAGATGAAGAAACAGCTAGAAGAGTTAATGGAGAAGGGATTTATCGCACCAAGCTCGCCGCCGTGGGAGCACCAGTTCTGTTTGTCAAGAAAAAGGACGGAGTTTCAGGATGTGCATTGACTACCGTGCACTCAATGAAGTCACCGTGAAGAATAAGTATCCGCTACCCAGGATTGATGATTTGTTTGATCGGTTGAGAGGAGCCGGAGTTTTCTCCAAGATTGATCTCGAGATCGGGATACCATCGATTGAAGATCCGATCGGAAGATATTCAAGACTGCATTCTCGTCAAGATATGGACATTACGAAGTTCTGATTATGTCCTTTGGGTAACGAATGCGCCAGCTTATTTCATGAATATGATGAATAAGGTGTTCATGGAATATTTGGACAAGTTTGTCGTCGTGTTCATAGATGATATCCTAATCTACTCCAAGACAGAGAGCGAACATGCCGAACACTTAAGGCGAGTTTTGGAAAAGCTGAGGGAACAGCAAATTTTTGCCAAGTTCAGCAAGTGTGATTTTTGGAAGGACAAGGTGGAGTTTCTTGGACATGTAATGACCGCAGCAGGAGTCGCCGTAGATCCAAGCAAAGTAGAAGCTGTGTTACATTGGGAACGAGCCAAAGACGGTGACCTGCATTCGGAGTTTCCTTGGAATGGCAGGATACTACCGCCGCTTCATCGAAGGCTTTCGACAATTGCGAAACCTCTTACGCAATCTTTGAAGAAGGAAAAGAAGTTTGCATGGACGCCTTGTAATGTGAGAAAGGATTTCGGGAGTCAAGAAGCGATTGACGCCAAGACCGGTGTTAGTTCTACCGATGTTGCTCAAAGCTTCGATATTTATTGTGACGACGCGCCAAGGACTTGGATGTGTACCGATGCAGAGCGGAAAGGTCGCCGCTTATGCATCAAAGCGATTGAGGCCGCATGAGGAAAATTATCCGACACATGACTTAGAGTTAGCTGCCGTAGTGCATGCTTTGAAGATATGGCGTCACTATCTGATTGGAAACAGATGTGAAGTATATACGGATCATAAGAGCCTTAAGTACATATTCACCCAGTCGGATCTGAATATGAGGCAGAGGAGATGGTTAGAGTTGATCAAGGACTATAATGTTGGAATCCATTACCATCCCGGGAAGGCCAACGTAGTAGCCGATGCCCTGAGTCGGAAAAGCCATACCGTGAGTGCGTTGCTAGCTACAAGTCAGGATGAGTTATGTGAGGATTTTCAAAAGATGAAGATTGAGGTTGTACCTAGCGGATTCTTGGCCGCATTGGAAGTAAAGCCTACTTTAGAGGACCAGATCCGAGAAGGATGTAGGATGATGACAAGATCCGCAGGATTAAGTCCATCAAGGAGGAAGGCAAGGCAGAGGACTTCAAGTTGGATGAGCAAGGCACGTTGTGGATGAAGGATCGCATTTGTGTGCCTAACAAAAAGGAGTTAAAGCAACTGATTCTGGAGGAAGCCCATGACTCCAAGTACTCAATTCATCCTGGAAGCGCCAAGATGTATCATGTAACACCCCAAAATTTTGCTTTTCTTAAATTCATGTGTGATTTGGCACTTTGGTGAATTTTTGGAATTTTCTGGAATTTATTTGGATTTATTTGGAATTTATTTGAATTTATTCCATTTTGAAATAATTAAAGAATTTAATTTTGCAAATAAAATTTTGTTGGAAATATTTTATTTGAGTCCCAAATACCCTAAAATATTTTCCAGAATTTTTCTGGAATTTTTCTGAGTCATTTGCTATTTTTAATGAATTAAATGAATTACTGGGAATTATTTTAAATATTAAATCGCTGGAAAATGCGAGTGGGTTTGTACTGTTCATCCGACCGAGCCCGAGTCAGACTCGAGTTCGAGTCCGACCCGAGCCACGTGGTCGAGCCGAACCCGTTCGCCCCGAGCCCTAGCCACGCGACCGTTGGATCAAGATCCAACGGTTGTGATTGCGCCACGTCGCCCTAGTCGAGACCGAGTCGAACCCGTTCGTGCCCGTGCGATCGTGGCCGTCCGTCGTGCCGCGTGGACGGCTAGGATTGAGCCGCGTCGCCTCGCCGTGTCCGAGCCGGACTCCGCCCGTCATCGCCTCGCCATGGAAACCGTCGCATCTCGGCGTCCGGCCGCAGATTTAAGGCGTGAGTGCGTGCGAGGATCACCGTCACCGCGGCGCACCTTTTGCCCTAGCCGCCACTCGGAGAGCTCCTCCGTGCTCACGATTCCTCGCCGAGTTGATTAGGGTTAATTTAGGGTTTTGGCGTCGTTCGCGCCGCCCACCGTTCTCCGTCGTGTTGGTGGCCGATCCGAGACCGCAAGGGCAGGCGCGTCTGAATGTGATCACTTCGCGGGAGCGCCCTCAAGCGCCGTGTGGGAGAGTCGCCTTCCCGAAACTCCGGCGGGCGGCGCCGCCGCAACACCATCGTCAACCCCGGCACGTCAACCGTCCGATCGAAATCCAACGATCCAGGTGAGCCACGTGTAACCAAAACCTCGGAACCCAGATCGGATCTGGACCGTTGGATTAAGATCCAACGGCCCACGATCGGCCACGTCCGCTCCAACACATGAGCCTAGATCCAATCCGAGCCGTCGGATTTCAAACCAACGGCCAGGATAGCGCCACGTGTACTCTAGCTGCGTACACTCGCGCGTGAGCGCGTGTCTCTGACACGCGGGGCCGCGTCTCAGGGGGGGCCCACGCGTCAGCCACGCCCGCGCCAGCATGAGCCCAAGCCGCTGACAAGTGGGGTCCGCATGTCAGTGACACGGTCCGGTGGACCGGATTCACCGTGGACCAAGCCGTGCCGTGCGCCCAGTCCACAGCACAGTACGGGACACGTGTCATCACCCGGGTGATGCCACGTGGCATGATGACGTCATCTTTGGCGCCATCGTGGGAGCCGTTGTGCCGACGTCAAGAAACACCGTGGACCAATCAGAGATCGCCACGTGTCCATGCCGACGCAATAATTAATTTCAAAAGAAAATGATTTATTAATTCGAAATATTGATTCAAATTTAGATTCAAACTTCAAACGCTTATAACTTTTGCGTTTCAACTCCGATTGGAGTGATTCAAATTTCTAAATTGGTATAAAATTTAGATCTACCTATATATGAATTTTATTTAATTTTTGGACTAAAGTTTTTCTCTGCAAAATTATTTAATTGATTATTTGAACTTTAAATAATCATAACTTTTGCGTTTTAACTCCAAATTTGACGATTCCAGTTTCTAAAAATCCAGAAAATTATGTTCTCTCTGTTCATGTATTTTATTTGGAGTTTTGGGATGTTTTTGACTATTGTTTATTTGTGTCTTGCTATTTGAACGCTACGAGTAGTCGTTGAAGTGCCGGAATGTTTCGAAGGATAAGTATTGACTCAGGATCCAACTCAAGACCAAGAGCAAGTACTTTTTGAAGGCTAGTTGTGCTTTGACCATGTTGATCCTATTTCGAAATCTATTTTGCTTTAAACTATTGCATGCTAGATCAATTAGAAAGATACTTTGTTTAAACCTGGGGGGTTAGATAAATACCAATTTGTTGTATGACACCTTGATTATCTAAGTATGTGCCATGATCCCTTGTCACCCTAGTTGTGGATTACTAGTTGGACATTATTAAATTGCCAACATGGGTTTAGATCGTTGTAGTATCTTTGCTTAGACACCTTTCACGTGCTCATGACATGATTTTGGACAATCAAATGCTAATATTGACTTAATGATATATTGAACCTGTTTTGGAAAAGTATCATGTGATGTTGATGGCACGTGGTGCATGGTAATCAAGCGGGGTTTGATACTTGATTTTCGGTAGGGCATGTGGCAAGAGTAATCAGGTGGGCAGTTGTGGCATTGGGGATGTTGATTTGGTTTTTCGGGTAGTCTTGCCCTGGTCACTCTAAGGACTTAACCTTGCAAGCCTTTGAACTGGGTCATACTTGCAACCACATGGGTGGAATGGGACGGCCCTAGTTGACTAAGTCGCTAAGGACTCACTTGTGGAGCCTCAGGTGTCGATTACACCGTTTGTGTGATTGTGCGGGGAGGCGTATCGTGGCTGTGGGCCAGATACCCATCTAACGGTGTGTTGGTCCCATACTTCGCCTTGGCTAAGGGAAGGGATGGTGTAGAGCACGAACCTGAGAGGACCACCTGTGTTGTTTGAGGCTTCCGAAGGCTTTGTTACTGAACTCGCCTTTGTGGTGTTTGACTGTATCTTGTGGGTAAAGTGCATAACCTCTGCAGAGTGTAGAATCTATTTGAATAAGCCAGGAGTCCACGGTCTTTGGACAATGCTCGGGAATTACAGTCAAGGGTTAGATTTTCTGAAAATAACTTGGATTTGAAAAGTCGGGTTGGTTTAATAATGAGGATGATGGAAATGTGGTTTAGGATGGGGAAAAATGCTTATTAAACTTCTTGAAAAAGTTATTTATGCTTTATTTATTTCTACTGCTTTCGAATCTACTTATATTACTTGTCAAATGCTGTTTACTGCAAATATACCTTAAGCTATCTCTTTGTACCAAGCCATGCATGTAGTATATTAGCTTGCATTCTGTGCATGACTTGCTGAGTACCAAGTACTCACCCTTGCCTCAACACAACACCAGTTGAAGAGGAGACTACGCCAGCTTCGGAGGAGGAACTCCAAGAGGATCCGTCTACTTAGGGATGCGAGCCCGGCCGATCGGTTACTGTGGTATCTTTGGATGGCGCCACGAAGTTTATTTGATTTTCCGCTGCTATTATTTTTCTCTGAATAAGTTTCGCCTTGCAAGGCATATATTTGTACCTTGGCCATAAGGTCAAGTAACCCTTTGGTTATTTAAATAAAGTACTTTGATAATATCGATTGGTATGATTGTGATATTTACCGATGTTAAGACTGTGTGCACTAGCGCTGCGTTCTGGACTAGTGCTGAATACACAGAGGGTCCGGATTTGCAAATTCGGGGTCCCGACAGAGGTGGTATCAGAGCCATACTTGACTGTAGGCTCAACCCTAAGCTAGAATGGTCGTAGTGAGGATAAAACCTATTTTCTAAAACTAAAAAAATTGTGAAGACAAGAAATGACATCTCGACTTACCCCCTTCCCTCTTTTCTTGTCTCTTGCTGAAATTTTCCCTTACCTTGTCACAATTTAAAAAAATTCCGAGTTCTTACGTAAAGCACTCTTGTGACAGATGGAGGAAGAGTTCAACTACGTTGATCTGGGAGTTGGTCACGCCGCGGAACTTTGGCATATGCTACAGACTCTCGGAGATTTTGAGAAGCCCCAATACCAAGTGGAAGTGATCAGGCAAGCAGGATTGATCAAGGCTTGTGATGTGAAGATTGAGGTACCTGCTAGGAAGAAGGGCCCAGGCAATCGCCGATACACTGCACCGCCAGGGAAGATCTACAATGCAGATGGGTATCCAAGAAGTATCACGACGCGCAATGCGGCACATTACCCGTATCTACGCCAGTGGAATTGGAGAGCACGGTGTTCCGTTATCATCCACAAGCAGCGATAACCTTCTTGACCGAAGGAGATTCGTGGATGAGGATGCCACGGTTACAGGTTAGCACGATTTGTCGCCGCCAGGAGGATGTACTAGATAATACAAGCAAGGAGCTACGTAAGGCCCGCAAGGAGATCACGGCAGAGAAGAACGAGATGGCGGGAAGCTCAAGAGTATGTGGCACACCTTCTACGAAGGATTGACGAGTTGGAGATGACTTTGTACGGACTGGACCCAGGCCGATTACTCGAGCTACGAGCGAGATCCGGAGGAGTCGGATCTCGATGAGGACATCGCTTCTTCGACTACCATAGAGGACACGATTCTTTGGACATGGCAATCGTTTGGCGCCTATGCCACAAAGCACCGTGCATCAGGCCGTGGAGGTTTTCTCGATGAGTGAGCATAGGTTCTATAGTGAGACTCCTTCGCCGAGTCAAGTCATAGAATAAAGAGTCACCCTTTAGGCGTTAGACTCCAGAGTTAGTTCAATTTGGATTTGTTTTGTTTGCTGAGTGTGCAGTATGTGTTGCAAGGCCCTTAGGCATTGTAAGCAGCCATACCAAGTTATTAATAATAAAATTGGACCTTAAGGCTACACCTATCGCCCCGCATAAGTTCCATATTACTTGTCTATTCTTGTTTCCCTCTCATCTCTAAACCTGGAGCAAATCGACAGATGGTGAACACCCGTGGAAACTTTGGAGGCAATGGGAGTGGTTCTCGCCCAGCAGAAAACCCCAATGATGGAGCACCAGCACCGCCAGTTGATATGCAGAATTTTGGAGCCTTTCTTGCTGCTCAGACTCAGTTGATGCATGCTATGATGCAACAAATGCAGCACGTCCTTTGCTCAGGCCACTTTGCTAATCAAGTTAATCGGGGACCACGCTGAGAATACAAGGCTGTCAGAGTTCATGAGGACTCACCCACCCACTTTTTCTGGGAATGCCAATCCATTGGAGGCCGACGATTGGTTAAGATCAATTGAGAGGAAGCTACACATAGCTCAATGCATAGGGAATGAGAAGGTACTTTACGCTTCTCATCAGTTGGAAGGAACAGCCGCCGAATGGTGGGAGAACTTCTGTGCACGCAGAGAACCCTCAAGATATCACTTGGGAAGAGTTCACGGTACGCATTCCGACAAGATCACGTGCCTGAAGGAATCATGGACCTTAAGAAGGAAGAGTTCAGAGCATCAAGCAAGGTAATCAGCCGGTGGCCGACTACGAACAAGTTCACACAGCTAGCACGCTACGCACTGAGGATGTAGCGACGAGATAAATCCAGGCAGTCTCGTCTCATGAAGGGACTCAACTCAGATTGCAAGTAGGGTTGATCACCCACACCTTTTCGGATTTCCAAGAGTTGGTGAATAAAGCGCTTATTCTTGAGGACAAAGCGCAAGGAAGCTGGATGAGAACGAGGAAGCGCAGGATGCAACAACAAGGATCACGCCAGGAACGCATATGCAGCGCTGAGAGTTGCACCAAATCAATTCTTGATTCCAACCACAGAATGCAACAAGGGCACCATCCCGGCACCAAGACACATCAATCAAAACTATCGCACCCAGTCCCGCTAGAAACGCTACCCCAGGCAAAGAAGGAACGGTGAGACGCCGCATTACAAGCGCAACGAGCCGAGACACTTTGCCAACAGCTTGTCCAAAGAAGACAGCAGAGCGACCCCGGCCGCTTCAACCTAGGAACCACCCCAGCTAGGGCGCCAGCACCAGAGCCACACCCTGCAGCGTGGTGAGAGGCCGAGTCAACCATGTCACCGCAGATGCACTTTGCGAGAATGCTACGAGGCGTCGTCTTTGGGTAAGTTACTTGTTAACTCGATACTGCAACAGCTTTGTTTGACTCGAGCTTCGCATTCGTTTGTTTCGCAAGGCTTTGCTACTAGAAATGATTTAAGGATTGCAAGACTTAAGTGCATGCTTTTAGTTCAAACCCCTGGTTCCGAACTCCGAGCGGAAGTAGGATGTTCCGGTGAGAATACTAATAGACGGATTAGAGTTCCTAGCAAACCTTATAATTTTGGAGACCAGGACCTTAGATGTTATATTGGGAATGGATTGGTTATCCAAGCACAAGGTCGTATTGGATTGTGGGCGAAGGACTATCTCGATTGAGAGCCCGTGTGGGAAGAAAGTGGAATTTCAAGCCCATTGCGATTAGAGATGGACAGTTGATGGTTAACGGTACCAAGGCAATCAGCATAGAGGATGTCTCAAGAGTGAATGAGTACCCGATGTTTTTCCGAGGATCTACGGTATGCCGCGCACGAGGACATAGAGTTTGTGATAGAGCTTGTACTGCAAAGACCGATAGCAAAGAGACCCTATCGGATGTCTACCGAGGAGTTGGTAGAGATGAAGAAAGCAGTGGAAGAGTTAATGGAGAAAGGATTTATCGGACCAAGTTAGTCGCCGTAGGGAGCACCGTTTTGTTTGTCAAGAAGAAGGACGGAGTTTCGGGATGTGCATTGACTACCGTGCACTCAATGAGGTCACCGTGAAGAATAAGTATCCGCTACCGGGATTGATGATTTGTTTGATCGCTTAAGAGGAGCCGGAGTTTTCTCCAAGATTGATCTGAGATCGGGATACCATCGATTGAAGATCCGATCGAGAAGATATTCAAGACGCATTCTCGTCAAGATATGGACATTCTGAGTTTACGCTATGTCCTTTGGGTGACAAATGCGCCTTATTTCATGAATATGATGAATAAGGTGTTCATGGAATATTTGGACAAGTTTGTCGTCGTGTTCATAGATGATATCCTAATCTACTCCAAGACAGAGGATGAACATGCCGAACACTTAAGGCGAGTTTTGGAAAAGTGAGGGACAAGAACTTTTCGCCAAGTTCAGCAAGTGTGATTTTTGGAAGGACAAGGTGGAGTTTCTTGGACATGTAATGACTGCGAAGGAGTCGCCGTAGATCCAAGCAAAGTAGAAGGCGTGTTACATTGGGAGCACCAAGATCGTGACCCATTCGGAGTTTCCTTGGAATGGCGAGGATACTACCGCCGTTTCATTGAAGGCTTCTCGACAATTGCGAAACCTCTTACGCAATTCTTTGAAGAAGGAAAAGAAGTTTGCATGGGCGCGAGAATGTGAGAAAGGATTTGAGGAGTGAAGAAGCGATTGGCGTCGGCAGGTGTTAGTTCTACCGGATGTTGCTCAAAGCTTCGATATTTATTGTGACGCATCGCGCCAAGGACTTGGATGTGTCTTGTCTGCAGAATGGAAAGGTAAGTAAACTTATGCATCAAAGCGATTGAGGCCGCACGAGGAAAATTATCCGACACATGACTTGGAGTTAGCCGTAGTGCATGCTTTGAAGATATGGCGTCACTATCGATTGGAAAGCAGATGTGAAGTGTATACGGATCATAAGAGCCTTAAGTACATATTCACCCGATCGGATCTGAATATGAGGCGAGAGGAGATGGTTAGAGTTGATCAAGGACTACAATGTTGGAATCCATTACCATCCGGGAAGGCCAGCGTAGTAGCCGATGCTACAGTCGGAAAAGCCATACCGTGAGTGCGTTGCTAGCCACAAGTCGGGATGAGTTATGTGAGGATTTTCAAAGATGAAGATTGAGGTTGTACCTAGCGGATTCTTGGCAGCATTGGAAGTAAAGCCTACCTTAGAGGACCAGATCGAGAAGGACGGAAGGATGATGACAGGATCCGTAGGATTAAGTCCAAAAGGAGGAAGGCAAGGCAGAGGACTTCAAGTTGGATGAGCAAGGCACGTTGTGGATGAAGGATCGCATTTGTGTGCCTAACAAAAGGAGTTAAAGCAATCGATTACGGAAGAAGCCCATGACTCTAAGTATTCAATTCATCCTGAAAGCGCCAAGATGTATCGGGATCTGAAGGAGAAGATTCGGTGGCCGAGTATGAAACGTGAAGTTGCCGAGCATGTTGCATTGTGCGACGTATGCCAGAGAGTCAAGGCAATGCATCGAGACCAGCAGGATTGCTACTGGCCGTGAAGATACACGAGTGGAAGTGGGAGGAAATCGAATGGATTTCATTACCGGTTTGCCGAAGACTCAAGGAGGTTATGACTCCATATGGGTTATAGTGGATCGCTTGACTAAAGTAGCCCATTTTATCCCCGTGAAGACCACTTACTCGGAGATAAATTAGCAGAATTGTACATGATCGAGATTGTTTGTTTGCACGAGTGCCAAAGAGGATTGTATCAGACGGAGGTACCCAATTTACCTCAAGGTTCGAATAAGTTGCATGAAGCCATGGGAACCCGTTTGAACTTCAAGATACTGACTTATCATCCACAGACGGATGGACAGACCGAAAGAGTCAACCAGATTCTGGAGGATATGTTGAGAGCTTGTGCATTAGCTTATGCTACCTCTTGGGATAAGAGTTTGCCGTATGCCGAGTTCGATTACAACAATAGTTATCAGGCTAGTTCTACAGATGTCACCTTTTGAGGCCTTTGTATGGTCGACCACTCGGACGCCATTGAATTGGAATGAGACCGCGAGCGCCGTGTCTTTGGGCCTGATATTCTTCAAGAGGTGAAGAACGGTCGCTATGATTAGGGAAAGGTTGAAGATAGCCCAATCTCGATGTAAGAGTTATCTTGACAATCGTCGCCGAGATTTGAGTTTTGAACCGTAAGACTTTGTATACCTCGAGTTACGCCTCTCGGGGAGTTAAGAGGTTCCATGCCAAAGGGAAACTTGCACCCTGCTATGTTGGACCATTTAAGATTTTGAGCCGCATGAGGCGAAGTTGCGTATCATTTGGAGTTGCCACGGCCCAAGTAGCGAGGAGTACATGATGTATTCCATGTGTCCCAGTTAAAGAAGTGCCTCCGAGTTCCTGAGGAACAGACACCGCTAGAGTCAATTGAGTTGCAAGAGGACTTGACTTATAAGGAACATCCCGTGAGGATTCTAGACACAATGGATCGAGAGACTAGAAACAAGTCAACCCGTTTCTGTAGAGTTCAGTGGAGCAACCATGAAGAAAGTGAAGCGACTTGGGAGCGCGAAGAGGATTTGAAGGAGTTTCCAAACCTATTCCTTTAGTAAGCCCTGAATCTCGGGGACGAGATTCTATTAAGGGGGGGAGGTTTGTAACACCCCAAAATTTTGCTTTTCTTAAATTCATGTGTGATTTGGCACTTTGGTGAATTTTTGGAATTTTCTGGAATTTATTTGGATTTATTTGGAATTTATTTGAATTTATTCCATTTTGAAATAATTAAAGAATTTAATTTTGCAAATAAAATTTTGTTGGAAATATTTTATTTGAGTCCCAAATACCCTAAAATATTTTCCAGAATTTTTTTGGAATTTTTCTGAGTCATTTGCTATTTTTAATGAATTAAATGAATTACTGGGAATTATTTTAAATATTAAATCGCTGGAAAATGCGAGTGGGTTTGTCTTGTTCATCCGACCGAGGCCGAGTCGGACTCGAGTTCGAGTCCGACCGAAACACGTGGTCGAGCCGAACCCGTTCACCCCGAGCCCCTAGTTACGCCGCTGTTGGATCAAGATCCAACGGTTGTGATTGCGCCACGTCGCCCTAGTCGAGACCGAAGTCGAACCCGTTCGTGCCCGTCGCGATCGTGGCCGTCCGTCGTGCCGCGTGGACGGCTAGGATTGAGCCGTCGCCTCGCGTGTCCGGGCCGGACTCACGCCGCCTGCATCGCCTCGCCATGGAAACCGTCGCATCTCGACGTCCGAGCCGTATTTAAGGCGTGAGTGCGTGCTCGAGGATCACCGTCACCGGCGCACCTTTGCCCTAGCCGCCACTCGGAGAGCTCCTCCGTGCTCACGATTCCTCGCCGGAGTTGATTAGGGTTAATTTAGGGTTTTGGTGTCGTTCGCGCCGCCCACCGCTTCTCCGTCGTGTTGGTGGCCGATCCGAGACCGCAAGGACGAGGCGCGTCTGGGAGTAGCAGCCGCCACGAGATGCCCTCAAACGCCGTGTGGGAGGTCGCCTTCCCGGAAACTCGAAGCGGAGCGGCGCCGCCATAACACCATCGTCAACCCCAAGCACGTCAACCGTCCGATCGAAATCCAACGATCCAGGTGAGCCACGTGTAACCAAAACCTCGGAACCCGGATCGGATCTCGACCGTTGGATTAAGATCCAACGGCCCACGATCGCCACGCCCGCTCCAACACATGAGCCTAGATCCAATCCGAGCCGTCGGATTTCAAACCAACGGCCAGGATAGCGCCACGTGTACTCTAGCCGCGTACACTCGCGCGTGAGCGCGTGTCTCTGACACGCGGGGCCGCGTCTCAGGGGGGGCCCACGCGTCAGCCACGCCCGCGCCAGCATGAGCCCAAGCCGCTGACAAGTGGGGTCCGCATGTCAGTGACACGGTCCGGTGGACCGGATTCACCGTGGACCAAGCCGCGTGCGCGCCTAGATCACAAAGACAGTACGGGACACGTGTCATCACCCGGGTGATGCCACGTGGCATGATGACGTCATGCTGACGTCATCGTGGGAGCCGTTCGGTGCTGACGTCAGCAAAACACTGTGGACCAATCAGAGACTGCCACGTGTCCATGCTGACGCAATAATTAATTTCCGAAAAAGAAAATGATTTATTAATTCGAAATATTGATTCAAATTTAGATTCAAACTTCAAACGCTTATAACTTTTGCGTTTCAACTCCGATTGGAGTGATTCAAATTTCTAAATTGGTATAAAATTTAGGTCTACCTATATATGAATTTTATTTAATTTTTGGACTAAAGTTTTTCTCTGCAAAATTATTTAATTGATTATTTGAACTTTAAATAATCATAACTTTTGCGTTTTAACTCCAAATATGACGATTCCAGTTTCTAAAAATCCAGAAAATTATGTTCTCTCTGTTCATGGATTTTATTTGGAGTTTTGGGATGTTTTTGCCTATTGTTTATTTGTGTTTTGCTATTTGCACGCTTTACGAGTAGACGTTGAAGTGCCGGAAGGATTCGAAGGAGAAGTGTTGACTCAGGATCCAACTCAGGACCAAGAGCAAGTACTTTTTGAAGGCAAGTTGTGCTTTGACCATGTTGATCCTATTTCGAAATCTATTTTGCTTTAAACTATTGCATGCTAGATCAATTAGAAAGATACTTTGTTTAAACATGGGGGTTAGATAAATACCAATTTCTTTGTATGACACCTTGATTATCTAAGTATGTACCATGATCCCTTGTCACCCTAGTTGTGGTTTACTAGTTGGACATTATTAAATTGCCAACATGGGTTTAGATCGTTGTAGTATGTTGCTTAGACCTGCTACGTGCTCATGACATGATTTTGGACAATCAAATGCTAATATTGACTTAATGATATATTGAACCTGTTTTGGAAAAGTATCATGTGATGTTGATGGCACGTGGTGCATGGTAATCAAGCGGGGTTTGATAAGCTGATTTTATCGGGCATGTGGCAAGAGTAATCAGGTGGGCCGGTTGTGGCATTGGGGATGTTGATTTGGTTTTCGGGTAGTCTTGCCCTGGTCACTCTAAGGACTTAACCTTGCAAGCCTTTGAACTGGGTCATACTTGCAACCACATGGCTGGAATGGGACGGCCCTAGTTGACTAAGTCGCTAAGGACTCACTTGTGGAGCCTCGGTGTCGATTACACCGTTTGTGTGATTATGCGGGGAGCGTATCGTGGTTGTGGCCAGATACCCATCTAACGGTGTGTTGGTCCCATACTTCGCCTTGGCTAAGGGAAGGGATGGTGTAGAAACCTGACAGGAGAGGACCACCTGTGTTGTTTGAGGCTTCCGAAAGGCTTTGTTACGGGAACTCGCCTTTGTGGTGTTTGACTGTATCTTGTGGGTAAAGTGCATAACCTCTGCAGAGTGTAGAATCTATTTAAATAGCCGAGTCCACGGTACTGGACAATGCTTGGGAATTACAGTCAAGGGTTAGATTTTCTCGAAAATAACTTGGTTTTGAAAGTTGGTTTGGTTTAGTAATGAAGATGATGGAAATGTGGTTTAGGATGGGGAAAAATGCTTATTAAACTTTTTGAAAAGTTATTTATGCTTTACTTATTTCTACTGCTTTCGAATCTACTTATATTACTTGTTAAATGCTGTTTACTGCAAATATACCTTGAGCTATTCCTTTGTACCAAGCCATGCATATAGTATATTAGCCTGCATTCTCATTGCATGACTTCTTGAGTACCAAGTACTCACCCTTGCCTCAACACAATATCGCTTGAAGAGGAGATTACGCCACTTTGGAGGAGGAACTCCAAGAGGATCCGTCTACTTAGGGATGCGAGCCCGATCGGTTGCCTGTGGTATACTTTGGATGGCGCCACGGCTACTTGATTTTCCGCTGCTATTATTTTTTTCTGAATAAGTTTCGCCTTACGAGGCATACATTTGTAACTTGACCATAAGGTCAAGTAACCTGTTTGGTTATTTAAATAAAGTACTTTGATAATATCGATTGGTATGATTGTGATATTTACCGATGTTAAGACTGTGTGCACTAGCGCGTTCCTGGACTAGTGCTGAATACACAGAGGGTCCGGATTTGCAAATTCGGGGTCCCGACAGGACTTAACCTTGCAAGCCTTTGAACTGAGTCAAACGTGCAACCACATGTCCGGAATGGGACGGACCTAGTTGATTAAGTTGCTAATAACTTGCTTGTGATACCTTGGGGTGTCAGCTACACCGTTTGTGTAGTTCGAAAGGGGAGCGTACCAGGGCTGCGGCGTGGTACCCGTCCAATGGTATGTCGGTCCCATACTTCGCCTTTGTTAAGGGAAGGGATGGTGTATGGCAAAAACTGGAGAGGTTCACTTGTGTAGTTAGCGGCCTCCGAAAGACTTTGTTACGGACTCTCGCCTTTGTGGTGTTTGACTGTATCTTGTGGGTAAAGTGCATAACCTCTGCAAAGTGTACAACCTATTCGAATAGCTGAGTCCACGAAATTGGACATTGCTCAGGGATTACTATCAAGGGTTAGACTTTCATAAAAATAACTTGGTCTGTGGAAAATGTCTGGAATTGAAATGTTGAATTGGTCTAGGATTGGGAAATGCTTTACTTATGACTCTCTTGTGGAAGTACTCTAGTTATTACTGTTTTACTGCTTTGCAATCTATTACTGTATTTACACTTGCTGCTTTACTGCAAATGTACCTGTTGGCCTACCCTTTGTAATAAGCCATGCATATAGAATACTAGCTTGCATTCTGTGCATGACTTGCTGAGTACCAAGTACTCACCCTTGCCACAATACAACATCAGTTGAAGAAGAGTTGACGCCAGCCTTGGAGGAGGAAGTCCAGGAGGAGCCGACGAACTAGGGGCGAGCCTAGTCAGTTGCCTGTGGCATATTGGTTGGTGCCACGGTTTTCTTTATATTCCGCTGCTACTGTCTCTTTTAATAAGTTTCCGCCCTGCGAGGCGTACTTTTGTAACTTGACCATAAGGTCGAGCAACCAATTATATTCCTTTTTTAATAAAGTACTTTACTATTTCGTTGAGTATGATTGTGATATATACCGATGTTGAGACTGTGTGCACCAGTGTGATCCTGGACTAGTGCTGAATACACAGAGGGTCCGGATTTGCAAATTCGGGTCCCGACAGTTTGCCACCAAGGTGAATTAATGGTTTGTCGCCAAGGGTCGAGGAGGCACGTGCGCGTAGGGGAGGATTAATTTGCCGCGAAGGGTGGGTGAGGTCAGCACAGATGGTTGAAACCATGAACCGTCTGTAATGAGTAGTCATCACAGACGGCTAAAACCATGAACCATCTGTAATGAGTAGTCATCACAGACGGTTCAAACCATGATGAACAGTCTATGATGAATAGTCATCACAGACGATTTAAACCATGAACCGTCTGCGATGAGTGTTTTTTTGGTTAGTAGTTTATTTTTACAATACATATCAATAATTATAATTAATTGTAGTACATGCATCTCATTAATTATAATATGGACAATTATCTCATTAATTATAATACAAACATGCATCTCATTAATTATGATACAGACATATATACATCCCATTACTTATAATACAGACAAACGTACATCTCTTTACTTATAATTAATACAGGTGTGTACGGACACTTGTAATATACATGAGGATCTCATCATTAATCCACTTGCTTATTCTTTTTGTACAAAAATTGGCCCTTCACGATGATCAACGCGTGTGTAGCTAGCTTCTTCAGGTTATTCTTCTTGGACCATGATGCCAGTACCAATAGGAGGCAACTCATCAAACTGATTGTATTCTTCCTCATCTACCACATTCTCGACTCCGACAATCCTCCTTTTTCCCTGAAGAACCACGTGGCGCTTTTTGTTCGATGGGTCGGTTACATAGAAGAATTGAACAACTTGGTTAGCGAGAACAATTGGTTCATCTTTGTATCTGACACGTTCGAGGTCCACAGTAGTGACACCGTACTTGTCAACCTTCACATGCTGCAGGTGAACCCAACGGCACCAAAATAGGGGGATCTTGAATAGTTTGTATTCGAGCTCCCAAATTTCCTAAATTAACCCATAGTGCAAACTCCTCATCGACACAGCAGTATTCAGCGCATCTATGCGAACACCACTGTTCTGGTTTGTGCTCTTCATGTCATGATCTCTTGTGTAAAATGTGTACCCATTTAAGTTGTATCCTTTCCATGTTACTACCGTAAATGCTGGCCCTTTTGCCAACCATGTCAGCGGATCTCCGACTGAGCTTCCAATGATGGGTTGTCGCTCCTTCAACCATTTATTGAATTGAAGGTTATGCTATCTGATGATCCAGGAGTCCTGCCGCGACGAATTCTCTTACCTTAGCTAGTTCTTGTGCTCGTCGATATACGGAGCCACAACAGCCATGTGTTGCAAAACCATGAAATGGGCTTTAGTGCACGCAGCTGGATCGGGCGTGATTGATTTTCTTCCGATTGTGTAATATTGACATCCATCAAACCCCTGAATTTTACATACTCCTGCTCATCATAGTTCCCTTCTGCATCCCGTAGCATCTGATCCAGATTGTCATCGTGAAAAATATCATTATCGAAAGTACAGTCGATATCATCCGATGTATTATTGACTTCGTCGACGATGCATTGACTACTTGATGCCTGCATATTCTGCTCTTCACCATGATTGGTCCAACATGTATACTCCCTTTTGAAACCTCGTACAATCAAGTGTGCTTCGATCTGCGATGGGTTTCGAAACGTCCTCATATTCTCGTAGTCAATGCATGGACAAGCCATAAATTCCACCCCCTTGTTCAACATATCTTCCTCTGCAGCTCTTCTTAAAGCGGAGAGGCCTTTAATGTACTCGGCGCTCGCATGGTTCTCATACATCCAGCTTCGGTCCATCTATACTACGTATATAATAATATGTGTTAAATAATGAATGAAGTACACTTGGAGTGCACTTAAATAATGACAAAGAACAAATGGATTCTCTTTACATAGCTAGCCACATATATATAACCTACAGTTAACCTCAGTGTCCTCAATTCTCTCTTTATATATATATATATATATATATATATATATATATATATATATATATATATATATATATATATATATATATATATATATATATAACTAGCTACATCACGAGGATAATGCAGTTAGAACCAATTACTACTTTAGATTGAAGAGAACAAATGGATCTACACCAAGCTAGCTAAATCAAAACCATCTTCTCCCTCTTTATATCACAGAGAATAAATATTAATTAATAGATGTACACCAAGCTAGATCTAAAAAAACCATCTTCATTTCCAACTTTACCAAGCTAAATATTAAATAGAATGCAAATTTGAACCAATTACGAACCTTATATAACTTGGAACGTAAGTGTCTACAATCACAACTCCAAATCCAGGGTCGCTTTCTACCAGATTGCCTCTCAATCACAGTCACCTCAAAAATAGCTTGGAAACCCTAAAAATATAGAGGAGGTCGGGGGGTCTCTACTTCTTTAGCATCATCACAGACGGTTTACAGACGGTTTTTAACCACCAGCCGTCTATGATAATATAATTTACAAACGGTTTTAAATAAAAAACCGTTTGTGATGACGCCTGCAGAAAATAAAAAACCGTGTGTGATGATATAATTTGCAGACGGTTTTAAATAAAAATCCGTCCGTGATGAAAACCTGCACAAATTAAAAGGCGTCTCGTGGAGGGGTTAATTACAATTATTACACTTCACAAGGAGCTATCATCAGTCGACGTAACCCCGTGTGACGACATCTTGGTAGATGATTAGTTAACATATATGTACTCCATAAGACAGTAGCTCCAGATTCCTGTCGGTGGAAGCAGCACCTCCACGTGCAGATCCTGATCTCGATCGGTTAAATTAGTTTCTGCGGACCTCGAAATCTTCACGCACATCCGGTCATGTTATACAAACCTACCTTAACAATGTCCCATTACTATCACACGAGTCCAGGCGCTGACCAAGCTTACCAGCGTAGGCTAGGTAAATTCTACCTTGGTTTCAAAATATGATGTGTGGTTTGATTTGATATGGTATTTGCAACTGAGTTTTGACCGTGATTTCTCTTGTATAATGTTGTTGATAGCTACAAAAATCTATACATTGAAATACGACATCAACGGTATCATTTTTTTTTTTTTTGCAAAACCTATATATTGTGAAACTTATTGCTAGTTAAAGATTATGATGTTTGAATCTTGAAATAGTTGCACGCTCCTACGAATGGAAAAGGAGAGAGTAACCTGTTGTAGATCTAGCATTGGGTTCCATTAGATTATCCCGCGAGGGGCATGTTCATTATGTTTAGGACATAGAGTGTAGTTGACTAAAATTGCGTTGCATGTTCTTACCAATCAAACCCCATGCGAGCATGTGAGAGGTCGTCACAGGGTCTAGTCTAGTCTTGTTTAACAATGTTCCAAATATGCAGATACTCATGTGGGTACACAAAAATCAACTTGGGATCATGTTAGCAATGGGAGTTGGCATCAGCGCAGCACTTTGTTTTGTTTAAGACGTAGGGTGGTGTAGTCGACTAATTGAGTTGAATGTTCTTATCAGCCAATCAAACCCCATGCGGCGACGCGCTTTAGCAAGATTCGAGGCACCCGAGGAATCTGCTGTTCCACGTCAGATCCTGTAACATCCTAAAATTTATTAAACAATAAAAATAAAATATGAAAATATGAATTTGATTTATTATTATTTTTCTGAAATATAAATACTTTGGATGGGTATCTTGCTAAAAGAGATACTTGAGTTTTAGAATTTAGGGAAAGAAAATTGATAAAAGGGGTAAGAAGGTAGAAGGTAAAAATTTTAGTTTAATAAAAATATTGGATAAGTGAGAAGTTTCATAGGTTGCATAATGGCTAACTAAGTAATCATGATTTCCTGAAAAGAAATTTAGTTAATATTTTCTTGACTATGAGTAGAAGGGAGACAACATTGAAATTAATAGAATTATCTAGAATCATTAGGTGTAGTATGAACACATTGAATAATGGGATTTGATTATCAATAATGTGATAATAGATAATGCGAACCATCACTATTGCTGATCAGAAACAATCACTGCATGGGGTTAAACTGCAACACTAATTTTATTGATATGTTCTAGTTCACATTTACAATAAATAGGAAGTACAAGAATCTTTATAAAGACATACAACCACTATATAGATTACAACTCATACAACTGTTCGATTACATATGCAATCACAATTACATAAATAATTACATCCTAAAACGTAGATTACAAGATTATAAGCTACAATTACTATGTTGACTCGATCTTTGTTGTGAACCTGCAAATCCAATTGTACACACACGAGAATAAGAATAGAGCAAGTGCATTAAATTAGATACATTAAATGAAAAGAAAAGAATTGCCGTCAGCCAATTAATTGATTGATCCCTCAATGAGGTACCCTAGATTGTTCGGGGGCCAATCTGGCTCCTCTCGCGATTAGGTTTGCATCATCCAGCATTATACAAACCTGATAAGCCGTAGACGCACGTATTTAGAAAATATCGCGCGGTAGAAACTATTTACCTCTAAGTAAAAACATTATAGAAGTTACGGCGAAATAGGATTTCTGCACAGCACAATGCAATTCTTTCCAGAGTCGGCCACGACTCTTAAGGCTAACCGAAATCTCCAGGACAAATCTCAGAGACCCACGCAAGTCACCCAGCTTCCCATGCCGACCAAAAGCTCCAGAATTATCCCAGCCACAAGGAGGTCATTTAGGCCACAAGAACAAAGTATTTTTATATGTTAGGATAGGGCAATCTCAGCCGAACTCTCCAGGATAATCCTAGCTGGCTATGGATGGAGGCAAGGAGGATGCCCAAACGAAAGCACCAGGACCAGCCACGTTAAGTCTAGCCCAACTCCATCACCCAAGGAGCAAGGCCAGCCGGCCATGTAAGCCACACAAACTAAGATTAATGCACTGACATGATTAATGAATTTGCATTCATTCCACAGCCACAAAGACTAGCCTCCTTTCAAACACTATTAAACCCTACTACCATGGTTGCATAGACACTAATAGAAATCTCTAGAGCTCAAGCAAAGAACCAGCCACCACAAATCCAACCGAGACCTCCAGAGCGTACCTAGGCCAGGCCGGCAGCCACGAGAGGGTCATCCCGACCACAAGATTAATATATTTTTATACGTTAGGACAAGGTAATTCCAGCACAATCCCTAGCCGGCCAAAGCATGGGTCAAGGTTAAAATCAAGACCAATCTCAATGCACTGACAAGGGCTAGTAAATGAATGATCAGTCCAGCCGCAAAAGACCATTGGACCAAACCCCTCTTTCAAACCCTGCTTACATCGCCATTTCCATGGCTTTATAAACCAAGTCCCATTCAAGAAGTCCCAAAGCCAATCACTTTTAGAAGTTAACCCAAATTAAGAAGATAAGGGAGCACATCTACACAAGTAAGAAGCAGCCAGGAGAGTTTAGTTCCAGACGCTGACCCCAGGAGCAATTGGTGGAAAGAAGGGGGAAATCAAGCCGAACAAATATTCATCCCTTTTTCATAAGTAAGTTTCCACAAGTTCAATTCCATTAGAAGCATCATATCATATCCAGTAAGTATGGAAATGGGCTAGATTAGAAAATGACAGTAGAAGGAGAAAGGGGAAAATATAAGAAAAATGGCCTCAGTTTAGATGCATAACAGAAATCACGAGGGTTGTGTCATACGTTCCCTACGACTTGCAGATACTCCCCGGCGTATTGCAAATCGAAGGCTTCGCCATGACACCATCCAGATCGTAAAATGGTTAGGGCTAGAATCATCATCGACCAAAGAAAAATAGTTCATCTCTAGGTCATGGCATCAGTTCATTATTTACCATACAAATGAATCATTGAGCCACTTTCAGTATGCTCTACCTAGACATTCAAGAATCATCCAGCCCAGCCTAGCATCAAATTATTTATCATTTACTAAGCCAAACTGTCCATGAAAAGAGCACGGAAAAACCTCCCACAATTGTTGTAAGACCCTCACTTTTATGCTACAATGCAAACATAAAAACAAGGTTCTAATGTGCATACTGTGCTAGTCCCATGATCAGTAGCTAGCACGCACAAACACAATTTGGAAATCACAACCATGCAAAAGTTTCATATTTTATTACAGCGGAAGTAATGATACATTATGACCGATGAGGTCGATTAAACATAGCAAAAGAATCAGATGACTTGTAGTTTGCCACATAATCCACAGGCAACTGACAAGGTAAAGCCTTAGAAAGAAACGTCGTTAATAATCCCGTTTTCCTGTGTCGCAGTACCTGTCGAGGATTCCTGTCTAAAAACAACAATAATAGCAAGGGTGAGTACGTTGCGTACTCAGCATGACTTGTAGTGTTTGCAAAATCTGAAATATATGCAGGCTGAATAGAAAGTGGGTTTCTATGGTTGTTTTGCATAAAGCGAAGATTTGAATTGTAAATACTGAATAGTAATGGAAAGCACAAACTGAATTTAAAATAGTTTGATAAGTAATCAAAATATCAAGTATTGACAGAAATAACAATAAGTTGCTCACGACCCTTTTGTGAGTAAAGGTAACGGAAAAGACCCTCCATGGTCTTATACGAGTAAATATACCAGTAACTGACATTTAACAAATGTGAATCATTTTCCAAGTCATTTGATCAAGAGTTTTTAGAAAATAGAAAACAACTAACTAATGCTGGTTAGCCAAGTCATCCATGACCGTGGATACGGCTATTCGAATAGTTTTAGACTCTGCAGAGTTGTACAGCTTTACCCACAAGATATGTCCTCCCGTTTTGGCAGTACATTAGCACACTTCCTTTGGTGTGCCGCCAGAGAGTTCATAACGAAACTGTTCGATTACTTGGACCTTAACTTTGCACTAGCCCGATGACGTTACTCCTGACTATGATGGAAGCTAAAAGTAAAGAAAATCATTCCGGAGTCAAAGACCCACTAGGAATAACAACAGCCCCAAATTCGTAGCCAGACGTACACCGTTACAACGGCAGATGCCAACACCTCGGTGATGACACCTCCCTCGAGCAAACCTATATCCGGAATGCCCGTGCTACAACTGCCTACCAATGTGCAAAACTAATTCCCAAATAATTTAATAAGTTAAGACTGTCCCAGTCCAGTACTTGTGGATGTACGGTTATACTTGGATCATGCAACACTACGTTCGGTCCTTAAAGTGACATGGGCGATAACTCCACCCTAGCTACGTACACGTTAAAACATGTACAACCGGCTATTGCCAATAATCACCCACGTCAAAACAGTAGTTTTATTTTCATTTTTATCAAACTACCAGTATCCTTTACTGCTTAAATAAACCATAAAAGATTTCATAAAGAAAAGTGTGTGGGTGTAAATGTCGTTGACATTTTTCTAAGCGTCACTAAGCAAATGCAATTAATAGACGATTATACCCAGTCCAACATTATGAACTTGATCATTCCTATGGTTGTCATGGTTCACAAATTAATAGTGATTAAGGAAATCCATCCACAAGGGTTTAACTACCAGAAATGTAAATACGTAGTTTTATAGGATATAAAGCATGCATGCAGATTATTTGTTCACATTTTTAAGTAGTTGTAAAACTGGGAACAAAGATGATCAAGGGGTGCTTGCCTTGCTATTTGGTGTCTTTAGCGACGAGTCGAAGATGTAATCTTGAGATTGTCGATGATGAAGTCGGAGACGTCGGATTCTACACGTCGTATAGCGGAAAAGATAGCAAACAACAAATAACATTTTCAATAAAGGCAAAAGGAAATCAGATGGAAATTTAAATAAGCAATCATTACATAAAACAGGCATGTGTCGTGGTTTAGGATTTCAAGACCGTATAAGTGTGTCACTTTTACATTATAATCACTATTATTGATCAACGGTTTAAGGGTTGCATTGCATATGACACCTATTTCTTATGATTTATTTTATTTTATTTTACGAATTCAGGAAGCTAAGATTGTAAGATTTAATATACTACGATTCATTTTCAGGGTATGTAGCTGCTTATACTAATACTGATTAGTATATAAAATAGCAGGCGAGAAAGAGTAAATGCAAACTGCATGGTTAAACTTTGGCATATATATAGATACTACAGATCTTAGGGTTTAGCTCTTGCAGGGTCATGTTTTAATAGTATTCAGATGCAAAGCATAATATAAATGATTTTATATGAAATGAGATAGTAGTGCCTTAAGGAGTACTCTAAGGATAATTCTATAGATAGTATTGCTTATTAGTCAGTGTTTTATTTATCAAATAAAAATATATGTTAAATAAGGGTTACATGTATACTATGATAGAATTCAATTCATAATTCGAATCTAATGCAAACTAGGGCCAAGTCCAATTATTCCTGTAATTATTAAATGGTCTTGAGTTATGAATTTTCCACGGTAAGTTCTACATGCATTACCGCTTGTCTGTGTATACTGTTTATACCAGTATTTGATAAACATTATCGTTTACTCACTCAATTCAAATTTAATTAATCATACAAAAATCCTTGCATATTGAATTACTCTTTTTCTTATAAACATGTATTATTATTTTTATTACTTTCTTACTATTCTTTTTATTTTCTTTATTTTCTCCTTTTTCCTCATTTCTTTCTTTCTTTTCTTTTCTTTTCTCTTCTCTTCCTTTCTTCTTATCCATTCAGCCTGTTGGCCTTTGCTCTTCACTCTTCTGCACCTCTCCTTCCTCCCGACTTCCCTTCTCCTCCTCTCGGGTCCATGGCGCCTCCGCCTCCTTCCTCGGTCCTCTCCTCCGGACTACTCTGGCTCGGCCTCACCCGGCTCCATTAGTCTCTGGTGTCGTCGCATCCCTCTTGGCTGGCGTCGACCTGCACCGTCCCGGGCAAATGCGCCGCCTCCAACTGCTGTCCCGTGCTGGCCTCTACATGGATGCCGGTTTTGCCAGCTCTTCTTCTCTATTCATTTAATTAGGGTTGGTAACCCTAATCCTTTCTCTCTCTCTCTGTAGATGCTGATTTCCTCCCCTGTTGCCTCTTGTGCCGAGGGATGTGGGCTCGGGTTCAAATTAGGGTTTGGGATCCCTAATTTCTTGTCCCCTTTTCCTTACATGTCGAATCCTTATTGCGATTGGAGATGATTCTGTGTTGCCTGATGTTAGGGTTTCATGATGTCTATGATTTAGATTCTAGCGCTGAGATCATGCTTCCTTGATCTGTGATGTTTAGAAGATGGATTAGCAATTCATTGTACTGATTATATGAGGTGAGCTTGATGCTAAATGTGTCTGAGGTTCTCTGAATGCTTAGGCACAGCATGAGGATGTTGGTTTCTTTATTGTTCTATTGCAGGATAGGTGGTAGCATGATGCTATGCTACTGACTGTTTTTCTGAATACTTAACTAGACATGGTGGCAATAGCCTAGAATAATTTGTTGCATGGTAAATGATGAAGTGATGCTATGCTATGGGGTTTGATTGCCTTTTCTTGGTCTGTGATGTAAGATTCTTTTCGATTAATTGCAAGTTGGACGGTGTCTATGTATTTCCTAACTGTCAGTGCGTCGGGGGAGCATATATGGCAAAAGGAAAACATGATGCAACCCTTGCAATCTTAAAATACTGAGACCAAAACTTTATATTCTACTTACGGTTGATTTTGCTGTTGCTATAACCATGTTTTGACAAAAATGGTTCCATGGGTTGGAGTATTACCTTTTGAGGGAAAAGGAAATGGTATAGAATGAGGAAGGATTGCTTCTAGTAATTGGATGGATCTCCTATCTCTGTGACTCTTCCATGCTTCCTCCTCTTCGTTGATTTGGTAGCAGTCTTCCTGGAGATTCACTCTCTTGGGTGCTTGGGGTCCCTGAGGCTTTAGCTAGTGGCACCCTGGGAGTATTGTTTTGTACTGAGGCTTATGAGGCCTTGTGGCTTTTATAGCTACAAGATGGGTATGTAACAGGGTGTGAAGGAGGGCTCATGCTTGCGGCTGAATTGACGCATCATTTACTAATCCTTGTTAGTTCATTCATCCTAGACTGAATGGTTTGCTTATATGGCTTGATTTTTAATGAATGCATTCTCCTTATCTTGTCAGTATAATAATTTTGGCTTTAAGACCAATACAATTTGCTGGCTGGGTATTGTCCTGGATGTTTCGGTTGGGCTTGGTATCGTGGCCGGTTCTGGAGCCTTTGTGCTGGATTGTGTCGGGGATTGGTTATTCGGCAAAAGACCATGGTACCCTCGGGTTGTCCTAAAAACCGCCGACCATGCAACGCCAACAAGAGATGCTCGGAACGCACAGCGGGCATAACACCACCCGAGCATACGTGCTCGGCCTTTCCCGCACGACCATTTCCACCGACCTCGCACAAGCATGCTCGGGGAATCCACACCGCACCCAGGGATATGCTCGGTGGACTTGATCACGCGACAAAAGGATGGAAGGTCGCAACCAATCAGCCGAAGATCAGGGGGAATCCTACCCAATTTTCAAATTTAGCGCGCGGTATAAGCACCGCAGATCTCGGAGATAACTGTATAGCGTAAATTCAGGAGGTAGTTACCTTCTTTGTACCTCTAAGCCTGATATTTATATCCCCCCCGTCTGTGGGGAGGGGGGCACAACGACGAAGAGATAGAACACAATACACTGGAGTAGGGCTGTTATCCCGGCGGAGGGAGGCCCGAACCAGGATAAACACCGTGTCCCCCTTTTCTCCCGACCTGGCATCGCTCGAACGACCTCCTCGGTCCGCACGATGGGGCTCTGTTGATCCCCCATTCAACAAGTAAGCTCGGCGGGAGCCCGTTCTACAATCGTCGACAGCTGGCGCCGTCCGTGGGGAGAGACAGCTTGATTCCCGTGCAGATCAAGATCCTCGAGGATGCCAAACTCGAGAGACACTCGGGACCTTTGTGTTTTTGACCACGTTGAAGACGACGACATGTACTACGTCGGCGACAGCGTGGCCAATGTGACCGATCCTATCGGCCACACTGAGTCTGGGAGCCCTTCCCCGGACATGGGAATGCGAGGACAGGACCTCCATTCCCCAGACATTACCCTCGGGGGCCCCGAGGATGATTACGACGGGCTCTACGATGGCCTGGACATACCGGACGACCTAGAGCTCGACCGAGAGACTGCATCTCAAGGGGATACAATGATGTCCCCATCGCTTTCATCCCGCTCTCGTCAAGTCAACATGGCCGGGAGCCGTGCCGAGCCCGGGGAAGGATCCTCGGACGCTGCTAAGCGCGACCACTACGAGGCGGCCAGACTCCACCTGGAGGCGTCTTTGGGAAAGACCCTCGCGAGCATTCGCCGCCAGGCAAAAGGGAGGCGCGCTTCCGCGGAAAGGAACTCTCGCGAGTACCGAACTCCCGATCGCGCCTCGGACCACCGTCGAAGCTCACCGCCGCCAATTCACCAGAAACGGGAATGGCTACAGGCCTTGGCGGCGGTCGTGCGTGACCTACGCAGTTTCCCCGAGCAAGTGGACTTAGAGGCCATGGGCAAGGTCGTGGCCGAAGATCTGGAGAGGCTTGCCGCCGAGCTGAAAGTCTCGGATCCTCCCCGTGACCGGGATGCTCGGAGTGTTTCCCGGGACCATCGCAAACGCTCCCCCATGCGCTCGCACAGAGGTGAATCTCGGAGCCATGCTCGGAGATCGCCCCAGACCGCTAACCTGATCCGAGAAAAGCCCCGGAACAGTTCCAGAGCAACCTCGGAGCGACACCTCTATAATCGCCCGGATTGCGGGCGCTCTGAACGCTCCACGACCAAGCGGTCGTCGGCACGACCGTCGCATGAAGTCTTCTCTCGACTCGGCCCGCGTACGGGGCGTTGGATGGAAGACCCGCGTGGAGGCCGCTATGACCGAGGGTTTCACCGCGAAACCCCGAGCTTCGGTTGCCAGGCCTTCACGAGCTCCCTCCGGAATGTCGCATGGCCGAACAGGTTCAAGCCCGACCACATAGAAAGATTCAACGGGACCCAGAACCCAGACGAATTTCTCTCGATATATACTACCGCCATCCTCGCCGCCGGAGGCGATGAGGGGGTGATGGCGAATTATCTGCCGACGGTTCTAGACGGAGCCGCTCGTACGTGGCTCTTCAATCAGAAGGAAGGATCCATACGATCCTGGGGGCAGCTCAGCGCCGCGCTCTGAGCAAATTTACAGAGCTGTTACATCCGCCCGAGAAAGGAGCGCGACCTGGAGCGCTTGATACAGATTTGACGGGAAACCTGCGGCGATTCGTCGAGAGGTTCATCCAGGTCGAAACTCGATCCCGAACATATCGGACGAGGCCGCCGTCCGAAGCTTTCAAGTTCGGGTGCAGGGCGTCGCGCTTCACACAGGACACTGGAGATCCACCGGATCTAACGGCAAGCGAGCTCTTCCGAATGGCGATCGGTATGCCAACGGATGAGGCCGTCGGTGGAAGAAAATGCCGGGCGAAGGAAAGCTGCCGCCTCGGCCGGCCTAGAGACCTCGGCTAGCAAAAGGGCTCGAATTGCAGTGGACAAGAAGATCAAGAAGAAGAAGAAAAGCAACCCTCGCCACCATGGTTGCCGCGGTGGAACAACAACAGCCCGAAAGCAACCCAAACGCAGCCACGGGGTTTAACGCTCAGGGAAGAGGACAACCACACAGGCCTAGAGAACGAGGCGACCAAGCAGACCAACGGGGCGACCTCTACTGTCCGCTTCACCAGGCGCACGGGCATGACCTACGGAATTGCCGAACGTGGACCTACCGCCTGGAGCAGTTTTACAGCGGCAGGGGTCCCATGCCGACGCTTCCAGAGCAGGGTGAGTGTGAAATCATGTGCTAAAAAATTGGCTTTGAACTGAAAAATTAACTTAGAATTGGTTTTGCAAAATATGCTTGTGCATGTGTTTGACAATTTGACAAGAAACAGTAAGTTTCGTTTTCTGTACGACCAAGTTCTTAAAAGACAGTAAGTTTTACATGTACGCCAGACCAAATTTTTTGGTCCGTCGTGAATGGCTTTTTGCTCGATTAGGGTTTATGCAAATTTGGACTTTGAATTTTGATTTGTTTTTGAGATTATGAAATTTGTGAGAATTTCATGATGCTTGAAGTGGACTTTATGCAATGCTCATGTGAGTAGTTGCATGGATTGACATTGAGTCAAGTCGTGGACTTGTGCTCGGATTTGTTTTGTGGTTTGTTCATGTGCAGGTATTGCTCGAAGACGAATGTGGTCGATGACGGGACCGGAACTAGGTTCATGGAGGAACTGAGGTTCGGGACTAGGTTCAGGGAGGAACTGAGGTCTTGGTGGTCAAGGATGTCATGCGGGACGTTCGGGCTAAGAGAATGGTGCACATGAAGAATGGTTAGTCACGTGAGAATGGCAGGAGGTCATTCGCGTGCAAAGAGTTAGTCACGTGAGTATGGCAGGTGGCCATATGTGTGCAAAGTGTTAGTCACGTGAGTATGGTAGGGTTGCCATACGCGTGCAAGAGTTGTACTCGGCCAGGTTGGGCCAAGTAGAGTTGTGTTGGATACAGATTCCTTCTAGGGAATAGGAATTGTATTCAGAACTCCTTGTGGGTTGGTCCTTTAAATAGGAGGGGTTGTCTCCTGTTGAAGGGCATCGAATCAATTGGAGCTGTGAGCGCATTGAGAGCCTCAAGCTCAGTTTTAGGGTTTGTACTCTTTTGATGAGAGTACTTTAGACAAAAGAAATAAAGATCAATTCTTCTAGTTCCTTGTGTGCTACAATATTCTCTTTTGGTTCTTGTTTGCATACTTGTTCTAGTTCTAGATTGGTTTTTGTTCTTTGAGTTTCATCTTGATTTGATCCATCAAAAACCTCTCTAGGGTATCGATCTAGTGTTCCTCAAAGTCTTGTTGACAAATCTTTTGTTATTCTTGATCAATCTACAAGTTTCGATTAGATTGATTTTCATCAAGTTCTGGAATAGCAAGCTTGCGAAGCTTATAACTTTTGATCCGTAAGTCCGATTGAGCTGATTATTTTTGAGTTAGATTCGTATTGGAATCTAGTTTCTTGTGTCCAAATTTCAGATCGTTCCGATGGTTGGATCTCTAGGAATTCGCGTTTTACCGAACCTCTATCATTCTGTTTTTGTCGAAAACGAGGCAATTATTTGGTTCTGTTTTGGGGTGAACTTTTAATAGATCAAGAATTTGGTTTTAGCTTCCGCACAATCATTCACCCCCCCTCTGATTGCTATATTCGTATACTTCGATCCTACAAGTGGTATCAGAGCAAGGTTTTTCTAATCTATCTTAATTGGTGATTAGATCAATGGATCATTATTCGACAAAACCTTGTGTGTTCAATGGTGTTGATTTTCAGTTTTGGAAGGCCAAGATGGATGCGTTCATCCAAGCTCAGGGATTCGCAATGTCGGAACCCTCCCTTTAATGGCGTGGAATACCAAGAGGGATTCCTATGTGCATACAGTACTAGTCCCATGATCAGTGGCTAGCACGCACATTCACAACATTGTCATCACATCCATACAAGTTCATATTACATTAATAGAAATAAAGTCTTACAACATGGCCTGTTGGCCGAATTAAAGAGTTTGCAGTGGAAGATACATTGCTTGGCAGTATGCCTTCTACCCAAAATACCACAGGCAGCGACAAGGGTAAAACCTTAGAAAGACTCGTTAGCAAAGTCCGTGATACCAACGTCGGGATCGGGGTACTCATTTTCTTCATTATCTGAATATCAACAATAGCAAGGTTGAGTACACGTATGTACTCATCGCAAGACTTATAGTGTATCACAAATGTATATAATAAATGCAGGCTATGTCATGGTAAGCTACTAAGTTATTTTGCATAAAAGCGAAAATTGAATTGTAAATACTGAGAATAATAGATTGCAAGCGTAATTTGTAAAGCAATTTACTGAGATATGTAAATAACAAGTATACATAAGAATAATAACAACCTCACAATCCTCCATGATTGTGGGTAGAACAACGTCCATTCCCATTTAGTTGACCACAACATATTATTAAGACTTTTTCCAAGCATCATTTAGTTTCCAAACCATTTTGTGAAAATACCAAAACTCTAACTAGTGTCGATTGCACCAAGATTCCCATAGCTTAGTAGGAGCGGCAATTACTGAAAAGTTTAGACTCTGCGAGTTATGTACACTTTACCCACAAATAATGACTTTCCCTTTTTGCAAAGCTTAATTAACACACTTCCTTAGGTGTGCTTGAGAAAATCATACACAACCGTTACATTATTTAACACCGACTTTACACTAGCAGGTCTTAGACAAACCCTTACTATGGCGGCGAGAAATGAAAGTTAAGCAGGGATCATTTAGAACTCAAGGTAACCCATTTCCCCCCATAGCAAGGCGTACACCGTTGCATTGGTATGTGTCTAACCCACACCGCGTGTGGACACCCCTACAGGTAATCTACTTAAGAACAACCGTGCTACTACGGCCTTCCAAAGTGTAAAGCCAGTTTTAAACAACTTAATAGGTTGAGGCTATCCCATAAATAGCAATTGTGGTTGTCACGGTAATTCTGGATTATACAACACTATGTTAGGTCCTTAAATTAACTTTCAGTGGAAACTCCCCTAAACTACGTGTAAGTTAAAGCTTACACACCCGTATTGCCATAATCCACACATGTGTCAAAACATAGTTTTATTTTCACTTTTATCAAACTACCGGTATCCTTCTTTGTCATAACCAATCTTTGCAATTTATGAGACAACACCGTCTCTTCCAAAAACATGTCCAAATTTCATTGATCATCATGAATAGTGTAGCCATCCATTCGTGATCCCATTTCTAGAAAGCATACTAAGCATGTGCAAATAGTGTCAGTACACCCATTTGACATTACATTTTGTCTAACCATAACCTAGGGTTTCAATGTTCTCATGTCAACAATTAATCGAGGAAATCCCACAAGCTAGGTTTAGTTCTACCACATCCCACAATATATGATTTAATAAACATAGCGCATGCATAATAGTTTTGACAAACAAAGTAAACTAATTAAAATAGTGGGTTCATTATGGTCAAGGAGGGTGCTTGCCTTGCTTTCGGTGACTTCTTGCGTGAAGTCGGAATTGGAGTCGACGAAAGTATCCAGGAGTATCGGTGTCTACACGCCGTATCATAAAAGCGAAGCAACATCCAAATCCAGGAAAAGAACAAGCGAAGTAAACACACAACACATGGCAAAGAAGTCGAATCATTACAATTAGAATCATTCACGAAAACAAGCATGGCCGTGTGTTTTGGCGAAGAGTTAGGGCTAGAAGAGTTAAACCTACATGTTTACAAGATGATTCTAGCGATCTTGAAACAATTTACTTAAGGTTCATTAGGTCCAACTATTCAATTATTGCAAATCGGTAAAACATAAAACTTAGCTATTTGAGCTAATGAGATTTAGATACCAAAGCAAGTTATTATTCAAATGTTTTCCATAAAATGGTAGTATAAACATTGTACAACCAGTTTTGAGATATTTTCCTACATTCTTCATTTAGGCGAGATAATCTACGGGTGACCGAAAAAAGCTAAAAAGTCACAATTTTACACATGTTGATGATGTCATTTTCTTTTCTACAATGTAGTGCACCTTAACAAATTATGAAGGATACTTTTAGAGTCTTGTCATGGGATGTTTAAACTAGTGTTCCTAAGTTGGTTTTACTAGGTTCTAAACATTATTTGTGATGCCATTTCAATTAATCAATTAATAGGGCTTCTTTTTAACCATGGTGTCCTATATTTGCATGAATAAGTAATAAGCCTTAAGCATGTACAAGCGAGTGAACAATCCTAATTATACTCATATAACGGCAAGGTTATGATAACCTAAGGTCCTAGGAATAATTCTAATCTTGCTCCAGGGTTAAGTTGTACATCTACATCATGTACACGCTACATGAAACGATCCTACAACATGTTTCAAAATTAACCATAGAGTTAAACTTAAACATTCTCACATTGACAGAAGGAGTTACCAAAATAAAGAGCTTAGGGACCATATTCATGAATTTTTAAAGTTTTGTGCACTAAAGTAAATCATTTCAAATTTAAACCTATAGAAACTACCCTACTAGAAAATGATCTGAACTAAATCCGAAGTTAAACATTTTTACATATTTGGAACCTTCATGAAGTCGAGGAACTCAACAAAATTGGTTTCCTAAATTTTGGAGGTTATTTGGTAAAGTTTTGCATTGAGCATAGTTTAGGCCGAAATGCTATTTTCCAAATTTAAACATTTTCGATAACAAGTTTGAAATATTTTTGCATATTCAGAAACTACATGATTTAATAAAAATTTAGAAGCTGGTTTGACCTCATTTGGATTTGTATTTAAAAGTTATGGGCATTTGAAGTGGTTCGGTTTGGCAAAATCAGATTTAAATGGAAAATGCGCTTTCATCTTGGCGTATTTGACTCGGTAGCGTGATAGGAACGCGTGCACACTGAAGTGGCGGTCCCAGCGCCGATGTGGCTCGGGACGATTAGAGGAGTGCGGTGACAAGCCGGTCCCAGCGTCAGCCAGACAGCGAGGAAGCGGCGGAAGCGGCCTTGCGGCGGGCGAGAGGCGAGCGGTGGGCAAGAGGCTCTGAGCATCAACAGGCCTAGGGAACCTAGGGCATGGCTCCATCGGGTCGGGGATGGCCGGAGGAGGCTGCGACGGTGGCGGCGGCTCTAATGGCGGTAGGCTGCGGCGGCTCTAGGGCAGCGTCAAAGCTAAATTGAGCATTCGGTGGGCATCTAGTGTCCCTAGTGGTGCAACGATACCTTGGATTGGAGGAAGGGTGGTCGAGTCGGGCTATCACCGTGCGGAGGCGAAAACGAAAGGTGACCGTGGCTCAGGCGAGAGAGCTGCAACGAGCGGCGATGAAGTCGATGAACCGAAAGTAAGCCGGGAGGATGAATTTGATGACCGAGCTCACCTGCGACGGAATCGCGAAGGCGTGCTTTCGCCTGCGCCTCGGCGAAGCTCTTCTCTGTGATAGCGAGGTGAAAGGCGAGCAAACAACGAGGCAGGAGGAGTCGTGCGGCTATAAGGAGGGCATGATAGAGAGGCGAGCAAGGATTGGGCAATGGGGTCGGCAGAGAGAGAGGTGGAGCGGCGGCTTAGCGGCAGCGCACTGGTCGGCTTCAGTTCAACCTTGAGACTCTACTCAAGTGCTTGTGGCGAATCGACAATCCTCCATCTCTCTAGTTGGTTCGAGTGAGGCATGATTTCAGGCATTGCATTGGTGCAATAGGATGCAGGAATCCTTAGCTTGGATTGCACTAACCCGACTTCCATAGCTCATCAAGCTCTAGTCGACAATTCCCCATCGCGAGTTGGTTTAGTGAGCTGTTGGCTCGGACACTTCATTAGTTCAAGAGATAGGTGAATTATGAGGTTGATTCGGTGGGTATGTTTGCTTTGAACCACATTTCATTGGCCCTATTGCTTTGAATAATGCATGAAGTGGTAGATTCTAGTGGAGATTTGAGCGTTTTTTTTACCGTAGTCCAAATAGGTGATGGCAGTTCAATTAGGAATTATGCGAAAAGGCACTTCACTTTGGTTAAATGGTAATTGCCCTACTCGGTCGATAATGAGATACTCAAACCCCTCATTGGTGCGGAGGGATATGGAGGATCCTTTGGTTTAATTGAAATCGTCTTTGCTCCATGGATTCTAATGATCCCTAAAACACATTGGGTATTCTAGTGCAAAAGAGAGTTGGCTGTTATGTCGGTTTATTTAGGTCTCACTCTTGCCAATTCAAGCATCGACATGTACACACATTTTAATTGGTGCGAATAATGCTTGATTTGATTGCATTAGAACATACTCAAATTATTGATGAAAAGCTAAATGAAGAAATGCATGAAATGGAACCTTCTCTTAGCTAACAAAAAGATAATCTAAATAAATCGAAAATCCAAATAATCCTCAAAATGGTTGAACTCCAAATTAAAACCAAGATTAATAATCCAAATATTTAATAATGCTTTCTAATATTTGAGGATGTTACAAACCTACCCCCTTAAGAAAAATCTAGTCCTCGAGATTTGGCCTTAGGAAAGAAGGAAGGAAATTCTTCCCTAAGTTGGTCCTCGTTCCCGGTAGCTTCCTCTTAGTATAGTTACTCCATTGAACTTTTAACATTTTAATTGATTGACTCAGTATGGTGATTACTGCTTCCTCAAGAATTTGGATAGGATGCTCGCGATATGAAGATCGAGTTGAAGATTATCTTGTCGAGAGAGTCACTTGATGGGAGCGAAGACACTTCTTCAATTGGGACACATGGAATATATCATGTATGTCGATAAGCGAGGTGGCAATTCAATTTGTATGCCATCTCACCTCTTTTTCAAGGATCGGTATGGTCGATATATCGAGGTGCCAATTTTCCTCGAATCTGAAATCGGCGAATACCTTGAAGCGAAAACAAGATAGACATGATCGCCAATTTCAAAGCTCGACTCACGTCGGCGGTGGTCGGCGTAGCTCTTTTTATTAAATGATTGTGCCTCCTTCAATCGGCTTCTTATTACATCAACATGCTCTTGAGCTTCTCGGATGAGGTTTGGTCCAAGAACTTTCCTTCTGCCTTGGACCAAAGAGGAGTTCGACACTTTCTTCCATAAAGTGCCTCAAATGGGGACATTGGAGACTTGATTGGAAGCTATTATTGTAGGAGAACTCGGCGAATGGTAAGCATTTCTCCCAATTGGTGCTATAAGATAACACACAAACTCTCAACATGTCTTCCAAGATTTGATTTGTCCTTTCCAGTTTGCCCATCCGTTTGAGGTGGTAGGCGTCTTGAAGTTTAACTTAGTTCCCAAAAGACTATGTAAGCTTTTCCCAAAATCGAGGTAAATTGAGGCCTCGATCGAAACTATAGTCTTGGGTACACCATGTAAGCGGACAATGTTACTCAAATAGAGCTCGACAAGTTTGTCTCCTTGATAAGTGGTCTTGGTGGTATAAAATGTGCCACTTTGGTTAACCGATCAATAATGACCCATATGGAGTCATTTCCCTTTTGAGTCTTGGGCAAGCCGGTAATGAAATCCATACCGATGTCTTCCCACTTCCATTCAGGATTTTTAAAGGTTGGAGAAGTCCGGTGGTCGTTGATGCTCAGCTTTGATTCGACACACATCACGTATAGCGACATATGCGGCAATATCCTTTTTCATGCCGGGCCACCAATATTCTTTTCGGAGGTCTTGGTACATTTTCGTACTCCCGGGATGAATATATAATGGTGAATCGTGAACTTCTATCAGAATCAAATCCTTGAGCTCGGGATCATTTGGGACATACATTTGCTGTCCATGCATGATTGATCCATCGGCTCCTTGAAAACTCTAATCCCAAACCTTGCTTCAATTGTTTTCGAATTTCAGTAATGGCTTGGTCCTTGAGTTGAGCAACTTTTATTTGCTCTTTGAGGGTTGGTTGTACCTCCAGGGTAGCAACATATCCCTCCTCAACTACTTCAGTTGAGTCTTTTAAATGACTCAAGCAACTCTAGTGTGAGACCATGATACAATGGAGCTTTCGACTAAGAGCGTCAGCTACAACATTGGCTTTACCAGGATGGTAATGAATGCTGAGATCATAGTCTTTTATTAATTCAAGCCATCTTCTTTGCCTTAGGTTCAAATCTGATTGAGTGAAGAAATACTTCAAGCTCTTGTGATCGGTGTAAATATCGCATCTATTACCAATGAGGTAATGACGCCAAATCTTAAGAGCATGAACCATGCGGCCAATTCCAAATCATGAGTGGGATAGTTCATCTCATGTGGTCGCAATTAGCGGGAAGCATAAGCTACGACTACGCCTTCTTGCATCAACACACAACCAAGCCCATAGCGGGATGCATCACAATATACATCAAAGCTTTTTCGAACATCGAGCAACACAAGCCTTTGAGGCTGTGGTTAGCCTCTTTTTCAGCTCTTGAAAACTTGCTTCACATTCTGGGGACCACTCAAACTTCTTTTCTTTCTTCAAGAGTTGAGTCATTGGTCTTGCAATCTTGGAGAAGTTTTCAATAAATCGACGGTAATATCCGGCCAAACCAAGAAAACTTCGGACTTGCGGAACGGATTGAGGCTGACTCCAAGCTAGCACATCATGAACTTTACTTGGGTCTACCGCAACTCCTCCTTTAGACAAGACATGCCCAAGAAAGGCAACTTCTTTCAGCCAAAAATCACATTTCTCAAATTTGGCATAAAGTTGGTGTTCTCGGAGTTTCTCAAGTACCAGGCGCAAATGAGATGCATGTTCTTCTTCATCCTTTGAGTAGACAAGGATATCATCAATGAATACCACCACAAACTTATCCAAATATTCCATGAAAACTTTATTCATAAGGTTCATGAAACTTGCAGGAGCATTGGTAAGTCCAAAAGACATTACGGTATACTCGTATAAACCGTAACGGGTGGTAAGAGCAGTCTTGGGAATATCTTCAGATTTGATCTTCAATTGGAAGTACCCAAGTCTTAAATCAATCTTGGAGAATACTTGAGCGCCATTCATTTGATCAAAAAGATCATCAATCCGTGGAAGCGGGTATTTATTTTTGATGGTGACCTCATTCAAAGATCGATAGTCCACACACATACGCAGACTTCCATCTTTCTTTTTGACAAATAACACGGGACTTCCCCATGGAGACGAGCTAGGACGAATAAATCCCTTGTCCAATTGCTCCTTGAGTTGCTTCTTTAATTCTACTAGCTCATCCATGGGCATACAGTGGGACGCTTCGACATAGGTGCTGTCCCAGGGATAAGGTCAATAGAGAATTCCATGTCACGATCGGGTGGCATCCCTGGTAACTCATCTGGGAATACTTCCGGGTATTCACATACTACAGGAACTTGATCAAATTCAGTTATGGCCATAGAATGAAGGTGTACTTTCTGTTTGGAAGGGTCACGAATAGAGGAAAACTCTACTTGGACTCCATCAAGATTGACAAGAGAAATAATTCGGTTTGCACAATCAATGTGTCCTTTGTGCTTGGATAACCAATCCATACCTAGAATAACATCTAAGCCCATAATATCTATCATTATGAGGTCGGCATAAAAGATTATTCCATTTATCACAATTGCCATACGGGCATAAGCTTGATGTTTTCATGGTGGCACCGGGTGAGTGTATTATCATGCTACTTGGCAAAAGATCTACCCCAAGCCCATGTTGACTGACAAATCCTTTCGATATAAAGGAATGAGATGCTCCAGAATCAAATAAAATCATGGTAGGGATGGAGTGTACAAGGAACATACCCAATACCACATCGGTGCATCGTGAGCCTCTTCAATGTCACATGGTGAAGACGACCACTACCATTGCCTTGAGGTGGGGCGGCCTGGTGGCTTGCGGTTTCCTAGGCCCTTGAGGACGCCGCTGATTGCCTTGTGGTTGGGGGTCGAGGCGGCATCGGGTTCTTCTTGGGACAAATCTTGAAATATGCCACGCTCACCACAATGATAACGGTGACATTAGCCATTTGGTTACGAGCACCGAGATGGCTGTCTAGCTGGATAAGGTGGCCCTGGCCGTAGGGCGTGGGGCTTGCCCTTGGTATGGTGGCAGGCGAGGAACAAGCGGACGGTGAGCGGGGTTGTCTTGCTTGTGACCTAGATGAAGCGCTTTCTTGACTTTTGTGCCGACCACTTGCGCTATGCGGCTCTCTTGAACAACACGAGTACCATACTCAACTCGAGCGGCCTTGTCCACAAGGACCCGGAAGTCAAAGATATCATGAGCAGCAAGTGTCCATTTGATTTCTTCATTCAAGCGCTCGGCGCTCAATCTTCCTTTCCTCATCGACCAACCTCACGAAGTGGCATATCGGGACAGATAGTTGAGCGGTGAAGATACTCCATCCTTGTCATACTGCCTTGACGAAGATCATAGAACTCACGCTTCTTGATCTCACAATGCTTGCTTTGGAATGTGAGCTTTGCGAAATGCTTCCTTGAATCCGGCCCAAGTAATGACTTGGCCCTCGGGAACAATAGCCTTTGGTGACTCTCCCACCAAGGCTGCGGCTCCTTGCAAGCGATAAGATGCATACAACACCTTCTCTTGATCATCACAGAGCAATAATCAATTTGCCCTCAACAGAGGCCGAAGCCAATCATCGACATCAAGAGGATCGGCGATCTTGAGAAGGTGGGTGGTCGAGTTCAAACTTCGCCCAGCAGGTATGGAACATCACCATTACCACCTCTGGCTAAGGGCTGCACCGAGGTTGGTGGTATTACGCACCATTTGCTGAAGTAAAAGGGTATTCGTCGCGACCTTGCTCAATCATGGCAAGCACTTGAGCCATGGTTGGAGGTCTCGGAAGCTGCTCCTCGGGAATAGCTGAATGAGGATCTGGCGAGGTGGTGGATCATTATCTTTGCAGAGGCGGAATGTTTCTTGCGGCGGATGCACGAGGGTTAGGTTGAGGCGGAGCGGGGTATGGACTCTGGAAATTTGCAAATCGAAGTGCCATCACCCCTCAAGAGATCATCCATGGATCTAGTGATAGGCATCCTGTGTAACATATCATCCAATGGCAAAATAAATAAGGAAGGAAACAAGACAAGAGTTGGTATGGCTCTCCAAGGCAACATTTCATTCCTAAAATACTTCTTAAATTAAAGTTCATCATAATTCAAGGGTTGCATCGTCGTGAGAATCTTAACCTAAGGGTTAAGTAATCACGAGTAAAACCCAAATAATATTACAAAAGGAGTCGAGACATTGTTCAACGAAAGCATAATAACCAAATATCTAAACTAGTACATAGGAGTGCTAAGGCTCTTCGTCCTCTTCCTAGTCTAGATCAAGTAAACACCTAGATCTCATCAAAGTTCGTGAAGTCGGCGATCTCGCCCTCCTCAAGAGAAGCGAGAGGTATGCTCATTAAGGGTGAACAACATGCATTGGCCTTCCATCGAGGCGACATTGTTGGAAGCTCCCGATGTCTCCTCAGGGAATAGCCATCTCGGGTATAGCCATCTCAGGTATGGCCATCTCGAGGTATGGCCACCTCAGTACCATGCTCCTAGTGACAGCGGTATCCATTTGAGCGGCGACGAGGACCCATGGTGGACATGCGCTGCCCACGGCTGATAGCTCTCAAAAGTAGGGTCCAACTCTGGCAGTACCTCAAAGCATCGTGAGCATGGCATCCTCCCCATACAGGATCTCTCTGGGGTGAAAAGTCCCATGGCAGCCCATGGAGCAATCTTGTTCTCGAAGAAGCTATCCTCCTGCGTGCCTCCACTTTGCTTCTGTGAAGGCAAAGGAGATAGCGGTCTAGCGACCTCACCAAGTTGATCATATCTTTGTAGGGGACCTCGTGGCTCCAGTGAGTGGTGCGGTAGATGTTGCTACTCTCACCCATGCCACGTGGACGGGTAATAGTAGAACATCATGAGTCGTCCCGGGTAGCTCATGGCGGATGCGGACGATAGCCACATATCTTTGCATCATACGAGGACATACGGATCAGGATCCCCTTCCCTGGCCCGAAAGGGCCTTTCCATGGAGTTCCTCTCGGGGATGAAGACCTCGATCCGCATTACTCCGTGAATCTTTGCGCCTTGAGAAAGGTGCAGAGTAGGTCGATGTAGATGGGCGGCAGTGAATCCTAAGTGCTGCAGCATCGACCAAAGGGTATGGGTCATGGTGTCCTCCTCAAAAGCGCTAGTGCGGTAGCAAGGCTCCCAAAGTGTGGCCATCTACAAGGTTAGGTTAAAATCATAAGTTATAAGATAAAAGGAAGACATATTTGAACCCTAATACTTATAGGTAAGAACTTCTTAGAAATAGAAATTTTCATAACATAATTCTTCCATTACATCATTGCTAGGGATACATGAGGGATACAAGCTAACTAGTTAGCTTAAGACACTACTGAGAACTCCAAACTCTAAGGCTCCCTCGAGCCAGGACGAGGTAAGGCTCTCCGAGACTCAGGCCTCAGAATCACGTATATGACCCAAGAGATTACTGGTTGGAGGGGATGGTGGTGGAGACTCTCTAGTGTAAACTACTCGAGTGCTGAGCTGGTGGTGGTGGTGTGATTAACGGGACTCCTCAATCTCTGGGCCTAAAGGCCTGTGGGGAAGGTGGTGTGTTCTAGCCATGGCCCAGGGTGAAGCTGTCTAGGTATGCTGGCGATTGCCGTTGGCGCGGGACGAGTCTTTGCGGTGACTGCAGGACAACCAGTGGTGAAGATGGTGGAACTGCTATAGGTGTTGGGTTTTGGCGAAATTTCTTTGGCGCCCGAGCCTCAAAATCCCGGGTGAAGGCATTCACATTGATGCAGTAAAGCCTACACAACCGGTAAAAGAGCTTGCGGGCTGCTCCCTCAAGCGTGGCAAAGGAAGTGAAATTGCGGTGCCTCACGCGATCTTTGAAGGAGTATGGCCATTAATCTTGATGGCTACATGAAGAGTGGCTACATGACCGGCTGACTTCGCCTAGGATCCTATCCTCCTTAATCATCAAGGTGGGCGCTTCCTCCGACCAAGAACTCTAGTTAGCTCATAAACCATACTCCAAGCGGGTTCGAGGTTCAACCTCCATCTAAAATCATTTAAAAGGGAAAACTTTATTAGTAACTTTTGAGAGATAAGATAAAGTGAATATCTTAAAAAGGAAAGGTTAATACTATAAGCATGTTCTTGTGTGCATTATTAATGGTTCCTATTCTAACGACCAATCTAACTATGGTTTTCCTCTGATCAGTATGGCTCGATACTGTCGGAACCCTCCTTTAATGGCGTGGAATACCAAGAGGGATTCTATGTGCATACAGTACTAGTCCCATGATCGTTGGCTATGCACGCATTCACAACATTGTCATCACATCCATACAAGTTCATATTACATTAATAGAAATAAAGTCTTACAACATGGCACTGTTGGCCGAATTAAAGAGTTTGCGGTGGAAGATACATTGCTTGGCAAGTATGCCTTCTACCCAAAATACCACAGGCAAGCGACAAAGGGTAAAACCTTAGAAAGACTCGTTAGCAAAGTCCCCGTGATTCTGGCGTCGGGATCGGGGTACTCATTTCTTCATTATCTGAATATCAACAATAGCAAGGTTGAGTACACGTATGTACTCGCAAGACTTGTAGTGTATCACAAATGTATATAATAAATGCAGGCTATGTCATGGTAAGCTACTAAGTTATTTTGCATAAAGCGAAAATTGAATTGTACATACAGAATAATAGATTGCAAGCGTAATTTGTAAAGCAATTCTGAGATATGTAAATAACAAGTATCCAGAAGAATAATAACAACCTCACAATCCTCCATGATTGTGGGTAGAACAACGTCCATTCCCATTTCGTTGACCACAACATATTATTAAGACTTTTTCCAAGCATCATTTAGTTTCCAAACCATTTTGTGAAAATACCAAAACTCTAACTAGTGTCGATTGCACCAAGATTCCCTACTTAGTAGGAGCGGCTTTTCGAAAAGTTTAGACTCTGCAGAGTTGTACAGCTTTACCCACAAATAATGACTTTCCTTTTTGCAAAAGCTTAATTAACACACTTCCTTAGGTGTGCCGCGAGGAAAATCATACACAACCGTTACATTATTTAACACCGACTTTACACTAGCCCGGTGCCGACAAACCCTTACTATGGCGGCAGAAATGAAAGTTAGCAGGGATCATTTAGAACTCAAGGTAACCCATTTCCCCCCATAGCAAGGCGTACACCGTTGCATTGGTATGTGTCTAACCCACACCCGCGTGTGGACACCCCTACGGGTAATCTCGCAAGAACAACCCGTGCTACTACGGCCTTCCAAAGTGTAAAGCCAGTTTTAAACAACTTAATAGGTTGAGGCTATCCCATAAATAGCAATTGTGGTTGTACGTAATTCCTGGATTATACAACACTATGTTCGGTCCTTAAATTAACTCGTGGAAACTCCCCTAAACTACGTGTAAGTTAAAGCTTACACACCCTGCTATTGCCATAATCCACATGTGTCAAAACATAGTTTTATTTTCACTTTTATCAAACTACCAGTATCCTTTACTGTCATAACCAATCTTTGCAATTTATGAGACAACACCCGTCTCTTCCAAAACATGTCCAAATTTCATTGATCATCATGAATAGTGTAGCCATCCATTCGTGATCCCATTTCTAGAGCATACTAAGCATGTGCAAATAATTAATCAGTACACCCATTTGACATTACATTTTGTCTAACCATAACCTAGAGGTTTCAATGTTCTCATGTCAACAATTAATCGGAAATCCCACAAGCTAGGTTTAGTTCTACACATCCTAATATAACAGATTTAATAAACATAGCGCATGCATAATAGTTTTGACAAACAAAGTAAACTAATTAAAATAGTGGGTTCATTATGGTCAAAGGAGGGTGCTTGCCTTGCTCGGTGACTTCTTGCGTGAAGTCGGGAATTAAGTCGACGAAAGTATCCAGAATGTCGGTGTCTACACGCCAGTATCATAAAAAGCGAAGCAACATCCAAATCCAGGAAAGAACAAGCGAGAAGTAAACACACAACACATGTGGCAAAAGAAGTCGAATCATTACAATTAGAATCATTCACTTAAAACAAGCATGACTGTGTTTTGGCGAAGGTTAGGGCTAGAGGTTAAACTCTACATGTTTACATAAGATGATTCTAGCGATGCGAAACAATTTACTTAAGGTTCATTAGGTCAACTATTCAATTATTACCAAATCGGTAAAACATAAAACTTAGCTATTTGAGCTAATGAGATTTAGATGCAAAGCAAGTTATTATTCAAATGTTTTTCCATAAAATGGTAGTATAAACATTGTACAACAGTTTTGAGATATTTTTCCTACATTCTTCATTTAGACGAGATAATCTACGGGTGACCGAAAAAGCTAAAAAGTCACAATTTTACACATGTTGATGATGTCATTTCTTTTCTACAATGTGACTGCACCTTAACAAATTATGAAGGGATACTTTTAGGTACTGTCATGGGATGTTTAAACTAGTGTTCCTAAGTTGGTTTTACTAGGTTCTAAACATTATTTGTGATGCCATTTCAATTAATCAATTAATAGGGCTTCTTTTTAACCATGGTGTCCTATGTTGCATGAATAAGTAATAAGCCTTAAGCATGTACAAACAGTGAACAATCCTAATTATACTCATATAACAGCAAGGTTATGATAACCTAAGGTCCTAGGAATAATTCTAATCTTATCCGGGTTAAAGTTGTACATCTACATCATGTACACGCTTACATGAAACGATCCTACAACATGTTTCAAAATTAACCATAGGTTAAACTTAAACATTCTCACATTGACAGAAGGAGTTACCAAAATAAAGAGCTTAGGGACCATATTCATGAATTTTTAAAGTTTTATTGCACTAAATGAAATCATTTCAAATTTAAACCTATAGAAACTACCCCTACTAGGAAAATGATACGAACTAAATCCAGTTAAACATTTTTACATATTTGGAACCTTCATGAAGTCAGGAACTCAACAAAATTGGTTTCCCTAAATTTTGGAGGTTATTTGGTAAAAGTTTTGCATTGAGCATAGTTTTAACTGAAATGCTATTTTCCAAATTTAAACATTTTCAAGTAACAAGTTTGAAATATTTTTGCATATTCGAAACTACATGATTTAATAAAAATTTAGAAACTGGTTTGACCTCATTTGGATTTGTATTTAAAAAGTTATGGGCATTTGAAGTGGTTCGGTTTGGCAAAATCAGATTTAAATGGAAAATGCGCTTTCATCTTGAAAGCGTATTTCGGCTCGGCGCCGTGATAGGCACGTGCACAGCGACAGGCGTGTCCCACGCGCCCGGTGGGCTGGCTCGGACGATTGGGGAGTGCGGTGACAAGCGGTCCCAGCGTCAGCCCGAGCGAGCAGCGAGCGGGCGAGGCGTGCCGGCGGCGGGCGGCGGAGCAGCTGGTGGGCAAGGGCTCTACTGAGCATCAACAGGCCTAGGGAACCTAGGGCATGGCTCCCATCGGGTCGGGGATGGACCAGGAGGAGGTCACGGCAGTGGCGGCGGCTCTAATGGCGGGTCAGCTGCGACTCTAGGGCAGCGTCAAAGCTAAATTGAGCATTCGGTGGGCATCTAGTGTCCCTAGTGGTGCAGCTTGATACCTTGGATTGGAGGAAGGGTGGTCGAGTCGGGCTATCACCGTAACCGGAGGCGAAGAGCGAAGAAGGTGACCGGCTCAGGCTCGAGGAGAGCTGCAAAGCGACGATGGGGGGTCGGAACCAGTAAGCTTCAGGAGGGATGAATTTGATGAGAGCCAGCTCACTGCATCGCCGCAGTGAGCGTGCTCGCCGCTCGCCTCGAGCCAAGCTCTTCTCGCAATGGCGAGGGTGAAGAGGCGAGCAAGGCAGCGAGGGAGGAGGTCCGGGTGCGGCTATAAGGAGGGGCCGGATAGAGAGGCGAGCAAGGATTGGGCAATGGGGTCGGGTAAGGGGAGAGAGGTGGAGCGGCGGCAGCCATGCAGTCGAGGCTTCGGTTCAACCTTCGACTCTACTCAAGTGCCTTGTGGCGAATCTGACAATCCTCCATCTCTCTAGTTGGTTCAGTGAGGCATCATTTCAGGCATTGCATTGGTGCAATAGGATCTGGGAATCCTTAGCTTGGATTGCACTAACCCAGCTTCCATAGCTCATCAAGCTCTAGTCTGACAATTCCCCATGCGCAGGTTGGTTTAGTGGTATTGGCTCAGACACTTCATTAGTTCCAAGAGATAGGTGAATTATGAGGTTGATTCAGTGAATTGTCTGTTGCTTTGAACCACATTTCATTGGCCCTATTGCTTTGAATAATGCATGAGCTGGTAGATTCCTAGCTGGAGATTTGAACGTTTTTTTTACCGTAGTCCAAATAGGTGATGGCAGTTCAATTAGGAATTGTCTGAAAAGGCACTTCACTTTGGTTAAATGGTAATTGCCCTACTCAGATTCGATAATGAGATACTCAAACCCCTCATTGGTGCGGAGGGATATGGAGGATCCTTTGGTTTAATTGAAATCGTGCTGCTCCATGGATTCTAATGATCCCTAAAGCCAGTAGGTATTCTAGTGCAAAAGAGAGTTGGCTGTTATCAGTTTGTTAGGTCTCACTCTTGCCAATTCAAGCATCTGACATGTACACACATTTTTAATTGGTCTGAATAATGCTTGATTTGATTGCATTAGAACATACTCAAATTATTGATGAAAAGCTAAATGAAGAAATGCATGAAATGGAACCTTCTCTTAGCTAACAAAAGATAATCTAAATAAATCGAAAATCCAAATAATCCTCCAAAATGGTTGAACTCCAAATTAAAACCAAGATTAATAATCCAAATATTTAATAATGCTTTCTAATATTTGAGGATGTTACACGCAATTTGGGAGAAGGTCTACAAACCATATGAAGTCCCTGCAAACGACAACGTCAACGACACCAATCGCACACATGTTGAAGCAAATAGTAAGGCGCGCAACTTGATCATCCAAGGCTTGGGACGCAGCGACTTTGATCGTGTGGTTCATCTTCGATCCGCATATGAGGTATGGAAATCTCTTTGTGATTACCATGAGGGTTCTAACACTATTAAAGAGGTTCGTCAAGATCTTTACAAAAAAGAATACATGCGATTTGAGATGAAACCCGGTGAGTCGCTAGATGACTTCTTTACACGTTTCAATAAAATTCTTAGTAATCTTCGTGCTATTGGAGTTAGCTTTGATGATGCTTCTAATGCTAGACAATTGCTTGGTGCTTTAGACATGTCTATTTGGGAGATGAAAGTTACATCCATTAGAGAATCTACTGTCATGAGTACACTTACCTTAGATGTTCTTTATTCCAAGTTGAAAACTCATGAATTAGATGTTCTTGCTAGAAAGAATGATCATAAATCAATTGCTTTGACATCTCAATCTAGCATATCTCATAATAGTGCTGCTTCAAGTTTTGCTCTATATTTCTTGTCTTCACTAACCGAAGAACAGATTGAGCAATTCCCAGAAGAAGACTTGTCACTACTCTCTTCTTGCTTTAACAAAGATTTACAAAATGTGATAATGAGAAAGAGAGGTGGTGGTGGCTCTCCAAAATGCTATGAGTGTGGTGATCTCGACCATATTCGTTCAAATTGTCCAAAGCTTTCAGGTAAAGCATCATGGGAGGAGAAGGACAACGACAGAAGAAAAGAGAAGAAGAAGTTCTCTCCAAGTGATAGAAAGAAGAAGAACTTCATCAACCGCAAAATTGTCCATCGAGTTCTTTCCGCTCTTGAACAAGTCAATTTGAGCCATGTGGATTCGGAGAGCAGCGAGGATGATGCAACTCCAAGCAAGCATGAGTTAACGGGGTTGTGTCTCATGGCCAAAAGCAGCGACAGCCTCACCGACGGCGATCATGACAGCGACTTCAATGAGGTAGATCCTTCTTACGATGAATTAGCTATTGCTGTTGCTCGTCTTGGTAAATTGCTTGATAAACGTGACAAGAAAATTAAGAAACATGATTTTGTTGTGGAGTCATTGAATGCTGAAATTTCTAGACTTAAAACCTTGATTCCTGATGATGATGCTTGCAAATCATGTGACTTAATTTACAATGAGCTTACGTTGCTTAGGAAAGAACATGTTTCCTTGTTAGAGCAAATCAATGCTGAAAATGAGAAAAATGAGAAACTTGTTAAACATGCTAGTTGTTCTACCATTGATTTGCATGATACAACTCCATGTTCTAAATACTCCATACTAGAATTGAAGTTGCATGATGCAAATGCTAGGGCTTCTGAAATGACAGAAGATTTGCTTACACATGAGGTTCTTTCATGCTCAACTTGTTGCAAGCAAAAAGGAAAAGTGAACGTTCCCTGTAATAATTGTTTAACTCTTTCTCGAAAAATTGATTACATGGAAAAGTCATTAGAACGTTTCACTAAAGGAAAGAAAAACCTAAACATGATCTTGGATCAATCAAAAGTCAGCACTCATAACAAAGGTTTAGGTTTTGATTCTTATGCTCATCATAAATCACATGCTCCCACTGTTGTTAAATCATTTGAAGGAGGAAAATTTGAAATTGTCAATGAGCCTAAGAAAATTGTCTTTAAGTCTGCTGGAGTGTTATCTTCTACTATGATGAATGCAAATGATGCTTCTACTTCTAAAGCCAAACATCCTGTTAAGTACACTTGCACTCATTGTGGTAGAGATGGACATTTAGTAGATTTTTGCTTTAGACTAGCCAAACAACAAAAGAAAGAAAAAAACTAAGGCTAGGTCTAATTTCAGACAGGCACGCCTTGTTTCTCATTATGTGCCTAGGGTGATGCAAACACTTTTTGTTGGTAAGAACACGGGAAAAGACAAATCTATCTTTGTGCATAAGAATGCTCGTGTTGTGCCTACTGTTGTGCGTCATGTGTCTCAATACTGGATTCCTAAACATCTTATTTCTAACCCAGTACCGAGACCTCGACACTTTCTGCTTCTATGTAGGCTTCTCACGCGAGGAAGGAGAACATATGGCTAGTGAATTTCGGATGCTCACTTCATATGTTCAGTGATAAGTTTTGGTTCTTCTTCACTCATGCATCTCATGATAAAAGTGTTGCCTTTGGAGATACTTCTTCCACTTCTGTTTTCGCAAAAGGCACTAGTCCAAATGATGCAAGTACATGTGCATATGTTCAGGGGGAGAGTGTCTTTGTTCATAAAAGATGATGATGATGCTGTTGAGGATAGATAATTGGAGGTTTACATGAGAGACTCTTCCCACGTGCTTGTGTGTGCTTGTTTTCAAGCTTCCCACGTGCTTCACATCGACAAGCGTTCAAGTGAACTTTCAGGTATCTCCATGGTACTCAAGATTTTGGCATTTGGCTTTCTGCTTCCTTATGCATTAGTTTAAGAGCTTATTCTGATGTTGACTTTGGAGGATGTTGAATTGATTTGGTTCGTGCCACCTCTTGAGTAATCCCCTTTCTTGAGCATATTGATACTGGATTTCACTTTCTTAGAGATCATGTTGAAAAAGAAAATATTGTGCTTCATCATGTGGATACTGAACATCAATTGGCAGACTTTTTTACAAAACCTTTGTCTTCTTCTCGTTTTGCTTTTATTCGGGGAGAACTTGGGATTGTTCATCCAATGGGTTTGTTTTGAGGGGGAGTTTCCTTGCCAAGTTCTTTCACTTAATGAGCTCACTTTATCATATTTCTTTATATATTTTGTAATTGTGCTAATATATGATAATCCAAATTGTTCCACCTGAACTAAAAATGACTTTGCGGAATTCCTTGGTTTGATTGCCTATAGTTAAATACTCTGTGATATCTCACTCTTCTAGGCTTGATATTGAATCTTCTTGACAAATTTGGGCTATGAAGCAAGTGTGTTTTAGCTTTACTCTTTCATAAGACCTTTTAATCACTTTTGCATGTTTATAATCAAAGAAAAATGAAAAGAAAAGGGAATCAATAAAAAAGGGTTGTTAAAAGCAAAAGCCTCAAGTTATGAGCTTCAGGATGCTTTCCCTAAAAGATAAGATGTATGCTTCAAGCATGCCATTCCCTCAAAAGACAAGATGTATGCTTCAAGCATGCCACTCCAAGGAAATAAAAGAAGTATGCTTCAAGCATGCCACATGCAGTTCTTGTTTAAAGATTAAATTGGTCCACTAGATTGGAGTTGAAACTACTTGCTCGCCCTGATTTGTTATTTGCTTCAACTTTGAGCCTTTGTTTTTCTACTAAAGGTTTTGCTTAGTACTTGGCTATAGTTGACTGAATTGAGGTTGAGATGCATGTCATTCCCTAACTTGTTAAAATTACATCAAGATCATGTCTTTTGCATATTATGTGATATATAAGGTTATATGATCGAATGAGCTCATCTTTTCCTATCTTGGCACTCCCTTGTTTCTCCTTATGAAATCTTTGCTACAGGAAAAATTTTGAACCTGTTCTCTCTTTTGTACTCTTGATGAATCCATTGTCAAAGGGGGAGAAATTTGGGAATCGTTGAAAAGTTTAAGGAAAAAGGGGGGAGAAGAAAAAGGGGAGTTGTTTGAGAATTTTGGGAGAAGTTTGGAGAATTTTGAAATTCTTGGGCACATTGCACATTCACACACATTTTCCTTCTCAGGGGGACATTTTGTTTTGCATTTTGCTCAAAGGGGGAATTCTGTGTTTTCTCTTTTTGGTCCTTAATCCTTTGGATTTCAAAATCTTTTGTAAAGTGAATGCCAAATGTTCATTTCTTAGTGGTGTTGCCAATGTTTTCATCAAGGGGGAGATTGTGAAATCATGTGCTGAAAAATTGGCTTTGAACTGAAAAATTAACTTAGAATTGGTTTTGCAAAATGTGCTTGTGCATGTGTTTAACAATTTGACAAGAAACAGTAAGTTTCGTTTTCTGTACGCGGACCAAGTTCTTAAAAGACAGTAAGTTTTACATGTACGCCAGACCAAATTTTTTGGTCCGTCGTGAATGGCTTTTTGCTCGATTAGGGTTTATGCAAATTTGGACTTTGAATTTTGATTTGTTTTTGAGATTATGAAATTTGTGAGAATTTCATGATGCTTGAAGTGGACTTTATGCAATGCTCATGTGAGTAGTTGCATGGATTGACATTGAGTCAAGTCGTGGACTTGTGCTCGGATTTGTTTTGTGGTTTGTTCATGTGCAGGTATTGCTCGAAGACGAATGTGGTCGATGACGGGACCGGTACTAGGTTCATGGAGGAACTGAGGTTCGGGACTAGGTTCAGGGAGGAACTGAGGTCTTGGTAGTCAAGGATGTCATGCGGGACGTTCGGGCTAAGAGAATGGTGCACATGAAGAATGGTTAGTCACGTGAGAATGGCAGGAGGTCATTCGCGTGCAAAGAGTTAGTCACGTGAGTATGGCAGGTGGCCATACGTGTGCAAAGTGTTAGTCACATGAGTATGGTAGGGTTTCCACACGCGTGCAAGAGTTGTACTCGGCCAGGTTGGGCCAAGTAGAGTTGTGTTGGATACAGATTCCTTCTAGAGAATAGGAATTGTATTCAGAACTCCTTGTGGGTTGGTCCTTTAAATAGGAGGGGTTGTCTCCTGTTGAAGGGCATCGAATCAATTGGAGCTGTGAGCACATTGAGAGCCTCAAGCTCAGTTTTAGGGTTTGTACTCTTTTGATGAGAGTACTTTAGACAAAAGAAATAAAGATCAATTCTTCTAGTTCCTTGTGTGCTACAATATTCTCTTTTGGTTCTTGTTTGCATACTTGTTCTAGTTCTAGATTGGTTTTTGTTCTTTGAGTTTCATCTTGATTTGACCATCAAAAACCTCTCTAGGGTATCGATCTAGTGTTCCTCAAAGTCTTGTTGATAAATCTTTTGTTATTCTTGATCAATCTACAAGTTTCGATTAGATTGATTTTCATCAAGTTCTGGAATAGCAAGCTTGCGAAGCTTATAAATTTTGATCCGTAAGTCCGATCGAGCTGATTCTTTTTGAGTTAGATTCGTATTGGAATTTAGTTTCTTGTGTCCAAATTTCAGATCGTTCCGACGGTTGGATCTCTGGAAATTCGCATTTTACCGAACCTCTATCATTCTTTTTTTGTCGAAAACGAGGCAATTATTTGGTTCTGTTTTGGGGTGAACTTTTAATAGATCAAGAATTTGGTTTTAGCTTCTGCACAATCATTCACCCCCCCTCTGATTGCTATATTCGTATACATCGATCCTACAGTGAGAATGGCAAAGGTAAACAGCCCGTCGAGGAAAGTGAGGATGACATGAAATACCAAGAACCACAGAATCACATAGCGGTCATCTTCGGGGGCTCCTCCGCCTACAAGTCCCGCCGGGACTTAAAGGACGCCGCAAGGGAAGTGCACCATGTTACCCAGGGTAAGCCACCGGTGCAGCAGCTGAAATGGTCTGAGATGTCCCTCACGTTCTCCAAGGACGATTGTCCCCTTGGAATGACCAAGCCGCAGAAGCTCCCGATGGTCGTGAGCCCCACCATCAGTAACACTATCATTGCTCGGGTCCTCGTAGATTCCGGAAGCTCCTTGGACCTGATCTCAGCCAAGGTCTTGGACGAGATGCAGATTCCCCGTTCCAAGATCAAGAGCATAGCCGTCCCCTTTTTCGGGATAGTCCCGGGCACCTCGGTCAAGCCTCTAGGCCAGGTCGTTCTGCCCGTAACTTTCGGTGGCCCGAGCAATTTCAGGACGGAGCTAATCACCTTCGAGGTGGTAGACTTCGAGTCGGCCTACAACGCCATCCTCGGCAGACCAGCCTTGGCCAAGTTCATGGCCGCTTCGCATCACGCATATCAGTGCTTAAAGGTTCCTGGGCCGAACGGGGCAATAACCGTAAAAGGGAATCACAAATCCGCGCTGAATTGCGACGAAAAGGCCTTGGACATGGTCGGCCAATTGCCCGTTCGCGGCCCCGTACAAGAGCCGAAGCATTCCCGGCCTAAACTTGCCCTCCAGCCTGGAGGAGAGACCAAGGCTGTTCCGCTCAACGAGTCGGAACCGGCCAAGGTCGTTCATTTGGGATCTTCCTTAGATCCCAAATAGGAACTCGAGCTCATCACCTTCCTCCGGGCAAGCTCGGATATGTTCGCCTGGGAACCATCCGACATGCCCGGGTCCCAAGGAGGTGATCGAGCACAAAGCTAGCGCTCAAATTTCGACAAAACCAAAGTGAGACGAAACTTAGACGCTTTTCCCCGGAAAAGCAGCAATCATCCGGAGGAACTCGACAAACTCCTAAAAGCTGGCTTCATCGTGAGAAGTCGAACACTCCGAGTGGCTAGCCAATCGATTAGTCGGGAAGAAAGGAGGCAAGTGGCGCGTAATGCGTCGATCACACGGGTCTGAACGCGGCATGCCCAAAAGATAACTATCCGTTGCCTCGCATAGATCAATTGGTGGACGCGACGGCAGGATCACAGACCATGAGCTTCCTAGACGCCTATTCGGGCTATCATCAGATTAGCCTGTCGCGCGGAGACGAGGAAAAGACTTCCTTCATCACCCCATTCGGTACCTTCTGTTATACGACCATGTCTTTCGGTCTAAGAAATGCGGGAGCAACCTTTCAGCGCCTCATGCAGAAGACTTTCGCAGACCAAGTAGGTCGAAATTTGGAGGTCTATGTCGATGACATAGTTGTCAAAAGCAAGAGTGCTCCGAGTCACGTTGCTGACTTGGAAGAAACCTTCTGTAACCTCAATAAACATCGAATAAAGCTAAATCCAGAAAAATGCGTGTTCGGCGTGAAAGCTGGCAAGGTGCTCGGCTACATGGTCGGGCCACAAGGCGTCGGGGCAAACCCGGAGAAAATTGAAGCCATTGAGAACATGAGGTCGCCCACGTGTGTGAAGGAAGTACAAGCTCTGACCGGAAGAATGGCCGCTTTAAGCCGGTTCATTTCCCGGTTGGGGGAGCGAGGACTACCTTTCTTTAAAGTCCTCCGCAAGCACGATGGCTTCACGTGGACAGAGGAAGCTGATCGCTCGTTCAAAGAGCTAAAACAGTACATCTCCAAGCCGCCCGTCCTCGTCACACCCGCAGCGGGGGAAGGATTGCTACTATACCTGGCGGCAACCCCGCAAGCGGTAAGCGCGGTGTTAGCAGTAGAGAGAGATGGTTCCCAACGACCTATCTATTATGTCAGCGAAGTGCTTCATGGACCAAAGGAGCGTTACCCCGAGGTCCAAAAACTACTATATTCATTGCTGATGGCCTCCAGGAAGTTGCGCCACTACTTTCAAGCACACAAGATCGCGGTACCGACCAGCTTCCCTCTCAGGGAAATCCTGAAAAACCAGGACGCCTGTGGTCGCATAGCCAAGTGGGCAATGGAGCTCGCCGAATTCGAGATAATGTTTTCGGCCCGCACGGTGATCAAATTGCAAGTCCTCGCTGACTTCGTGGCGGAATGGTCGGCTCCAGCGCCACCGGCCTGCGAAACCACCGGATCAAGGAGAGACCGTTGGACCTTGTATTTCGACGGGTCCCGAGCGTACGAACGCTCGGGGGCTGGCATCGTTTTGCTCTCCCCAGATGGAGAACAAATCCAGTACGCCATCCAACTACATTTTGCCGCGACCAACAACGCGGCGGAATACGAAGGCCTCTTGGCCGGACTCCGAGCGTGTAAATCGCTAGGAGTCCAACGGCTGACTGTGAAAGGCGATTCACAGTTGGTCGTGAACCAGGTCAACAAGGAGTATCAGTGTTCCGATACCTCAATGGCGCTGTACCTGGCCGAAGTAAGGAAGATGGAGAAATACTTCAAGAATTTCGAAGTAATCTACATCCCCAGGAAGGATAATTCCCTGGCCGACCAATTGTCTAAGGTCGGTTCCTCTCAAACCACCGCTCAGGCGGGGGTGCTTGTCGAGCACCTATATAAGCCCTCCATTCCCTCTGAAGAGGAGGCACCAGAGACCGGCGGTAGGGTCTCCTTCCTCGAGCAAAGTGCAAATTGGATGACGCCATTCATCCAATACCTTGCGCATGGGACATTGCCCGAGGAAGAAGCCGAGCGTTCCCGGCTAACGAGGCGATCTTCTCAGTACAAACTGATCGAAGGCGACCTATACCGAAAAGGCGCATTAGGAATCCTTTCCAGATGCGTCTCTCAGGAGGAAGGCCAGTACCTTCTTCGTGATATCCATGAAGGAATGTGCGGAGCTCACTCGTCTTTCAGAACGCTTGTGAGCAAGGCCTTCCGACTAGGATACTACTGGCCCACGGCCTTGGCGGACGCACGGTCAATCGTAATGACCTGCCGAGCATGCCAGTTCCATGCTCGAAAAGCTCGTCAACTTGCATATGCCCTGCAAACCATACCACTCTCGTGGCCATTCTCGACCTGGGGACTCGATGTCCTTGGACCCTTCCCCCGAGGTCAGAAAGGCTGCAAGTACTTGCTCGTGGCCATCAACACTTTCACTAAGTGGATAGAGGCCGAGCCCGTCTCAACCATCTCGGCCCAGGCGGCCAAGAGGTTCCTCCGTAGCAATGTGATAACTCGGTTCGGGATACCCAGCCGTCTCATCACAGACAATGGGACCCGATTCACGGTGAACTATTCCAAAGTTACTGCGAGGAGGTCGGGACCAAGGTCTGCTTCGCCTCTATGGCGCATCCACAGAGCAACGGAGCAGCCGAACGAGCAAATGGGCAGCTAGTCCAGGGCATAAAAAAGAGGGTCTTCAAGAGCCTCAACCAAAGACCTGACGGCGGTGGGTGGATGAGCTTCCCGCCGTTCTTTGGTGCGCCGCACCACGACGAAGTCGAGCCACAGGTAAACGCCTTTCCAACTCGTCTACGGTGCGGAGGCCATTCTACTCGCCGAAATCGTCTTTGGGTTCCCCAAGGGTGCAACTAATCGATTCCATCGATCAAGAGGTTGAGCGCCTCGTCGACCTGGACCTCGTCGAAGCAACACGCGAACGGGCGTTGCTCCGGTCTGCGGTTTACCTACAGGCTCTTCGTAGGCACGCAGCCAAGACAGTCCGACCTAGGGTCCTACAAGTCGGCGACATGGTCTTACGAAGAGTTCAAGACCTGTCGAAAGCCAATAAGCTGACCCCAAGGTGGAAGGGACCCTACAGGTCGTGTCTACAGCACGCCCGGGGGCTGTTCGCCTCGCGATGCCAGATGGTCGGGAGCTCACCAGCACCTGGAACATCGATCAACTACGTAAGTTCTACGTTTAGGCGCTGCACTGTCTCGCACCTCTTGCGTTTTTTCCTATAAAACATTTCCCTTCCTTCTCGTGTTTTGTCCTAGCTTTTTTCGAACGAGCATCGTCGTCAACCAACACTACAGGCGAGCTTATCCGACAAGTATGTGCGCACCATTTCCCTTGGCCCCCGGCCGGATGCTCGCCCAATCGTCCACTTTCCACAGTAGCTCTTCACTGTATGCATGGTCGGGCGCGGGCATCCAGTCTAAGCCCGGTTCAATGACCACTCGGGTATGGCGGCTCTACGTATTGTTGGTTCAAAGCTCGTCTACTTTGTGCTCATACTTCTCTCGACACAACCGACCTGCTTAAATCATTCAAAAATCGTTACGACCAAAGCATCCCTTAACTTCCCCATGAACAAGCTCGTGCTCGCAACAGTGAAGGCACGACCTTTGTCCATGGTGGGGGCTCCGTATGATAGGAACGTTTCGTCCTTCCTTCCAAGGATTCTTTGCTCGTATATGTGTTATGTGCTCTTATGCAGGGACTTGTTTTTCAAGAACTAAGATCATGTAAGCATATATTGGAGACGAACTCGAGAAAAAACAGGCAAGGACCCAAACATCTGCGACTTTGCTCATTTAACCCAAAAGATTGTTTTCTTTCCTACAGGATTTACACGAACTAAAAAGGGATCTAAGTCCTACGCTCGGCACGGAGGCGGCGAGCTCGTCCTTAAGGAGTCGACCTCCGCCTCCGTGTCCAGGACCTTCCGCCAGGCCGCGACCTTCGGCCGCGCTTTCCCGGAGGCGCTGCGCCTCCTTGAGCTGGGCTTCCTCGCGCTCCCGAGCTCGCTGAAGGTCGGCGCGCTGGTCAGGAACCTCCTTCCGTAGCTTCACCAGCTCCTCCTCAAGCTCGGCGCACTTCTGCTCTGAAGTGCTCTTCGCCGCCTCGCTCCGGAAGAGCTGATCCCGAAGCTCGGAGATGAGGCTCTTGGCCGACTCCAGCTGCTTCAGGTCGGCCTCGCGCACCTCGGAGACCCGACGCTCGAGATCAGCGATCTTGGCGTCTTGCTCGCGATGGTACGCCCAGAACTCTTTTGCTGGAACTGCGGAGGCGTCGATGTCCTCCATAGCCTTCGCAGCAAACTTCGAGCAAAAGAGGAAAGGAAGTCAAGAAAAACCCCCAGAAGATTGCTCGCCTCAGGTAAAAAAAAAAAATGGGAGCGAAGGACTTACCAAAAGAGCCCGGCTGACCAACTTATCTTGGAGCCGCTGGCGGTCGGTAGCACCAGCTCGGAAGAAGGGGTTAACCCACACAGGGTCATCCTGATCCCGAGCTGGCGCGTTTGGATCTTGCCCCTCCTGGGCACCCGATGCTTCCAGGAGGGCAACGACGTTTCCTTCTTCGACCAACCCTAGGACGCCCTAAGGTTGGTCCTCCACGTCAACAGGCGGCTCGTGGCCGCCTTCCTCCTGCCCGGCCGCTGCGCTCGGGGGCTGGACGCCGACTGCAGGCGCTTCCGCCCCTTGCACCTCCGCGACCGGAAGCGATTGGAGCTCCACGCCCGGAGGCGATTGGTCGAGGACGACCACCTCTGACCCATAGTCAGCGGCTGGGGGCAGCTGGTCGTCAATGACCTCCTCCTCTCCATGGTCCGCGGATGGAGGCAGCTGGTCGAGCTCGGCGACCACTTCCGCGGCTGGAAGTGGCTGGTCGATCACGACCGCATCTCCCCCTTGGTCCGCAGTTGGAGGTGGCTGGCTGGCAGCGACCGGCTCCTCCTCTTGGCTTGCGGCCAAGGGCGGTGGGTCGAAAGCCACCACTCCTTGACCATCAGAGCCCGTTGCTTGGGGCTCGCTTGCGCTTACCCCTTCGCAAGGGACCAAGGCCAAGGCTTCTTGGTCCTCAGCCCCCTGCGGCTCTTGTTCCTCCGCGGCTGGAGTAGGTTCCACGTCCGCTGAAGGAAGCTCGGGCCCCACCGAGGGAAGCTCGGACTCCGTTGAGGCCGCAGCTGGCACCGGCTCCTCCCCCATCTCGGCCATTACTTGGTCGACGACGCGGTCGAGCTCGGCGTCAACTGCAGAGTCGATAATCTCCTCAGCCATCTGACGGAAGTCCAAAAGCAACATCCGAGCTATCACGCCCACGCCAAACAGGGTGGGGTTAGCCCGAAGAAAATCGCAAGACAAGAACAGAACAAGAGAATGAAGTAGGAGCTTACCTTCTGCCCGGCGAGCAGCGCCATCCTCCTCGGCCTCCTCGCTTCGGGCCACGGGCGACCTGCCCGCGGCGGCCTCGTAGGCCTCGGCCACGACCACGACGCGCTCCTCCGCGGCGTCGCTGGCACGTGCCATCGCCGGGTCGACGTCGTCCATGTCGACCTCTTCCAGCACCGAGGTTGCTTGAGAGGTCGACCTCCTGCTCCTTCTGACCAGAGCATAGGTGGCCTCCTCTTCTTCCTCCTCCTCCTCGGGGTCATCGACCACCTGAGTAAGCTGGTCCTGGAGGGCCTTGATCTGCCTCTCCAGCCGCTCCTTGGTCGGGAGGGACCTAGCCTCCTCCTCGGCCTTCCTCGCCTGCTCGGCAAGCTGTTCCAAGCGGCCCATCAGCTCCGGCTTCCTCCGTTTGAAGTCATCAAACTAGGTTCGAAGCTCGCTTACCTCCCTCCGGTCGGCGTACTCAAGGTGATGTGTGGAGGGAGTCCTGGTCGAAGATCGACGCTTCGACCGCTTAGCGCGAGGAGGAGAGGTGGATGCTCGGCCACCCCGACCCGCCGTCCTCTTGCGGGAACTCCTGGCCGGGGTGTCAGCTCGAGGTGGCGGCGCGACGCTCGCCACGGCGAGCTCAAGGGAGACCTTCTCCTGCAACCAAGAGCAGAAGGAGATAAGCACAAGGAGTTTTGACCTCGATCAGGAGCGAGCCAAAGTTCTTACCTCTTCGCTTCGATCAAAAATATTTTTTGGGACCTGACGATTGGGCGTCAGCTCCTTCTCCTTTAGGGGGCCGAACATCTCGGCGACCCTCTCGTCCACCCAGGCCTTCCTCGGGGCTGTGAAACGACCAAAGGTTTAGAAGAAAAAAATAACAAGTCTAAACGCCAAGAGAATGGCGGCGCCCAAGGAAGCGACCAAGAACGTACCTGCGTTATCCTCGCGGGTGATGTCTTGCCACCCGGTCACCTCGAAGAAGGGGTGCTCGCAGCACCGCAGGGGAGATACCCGGTTAAAGATGAAGTCCCGGGCAACGTCCCGGCCAGTGAGCCCCATTTGGGTAAGCTCGCTGATCGTCCTAAGCACCCGCTCCTCCTCGGGCTGCAGGCGGTAGCGCCGCCTCGTTAGGCGGAGCGAGTTCCCAGTGTAGACCAACTGGGAGCCCTCCGCCTTCTTCTGGTAGAACCAGAGGTCGACCCAACCCGACACCGAGTCCTTCAGAGCAACAAGGGGGGTACTCATATGGTCGGTTGGGCCGGAGGCAAAGATAAACGCAACCGGTGGAGCCATCCCGGCCGGTGCGGAAGGGGGAATAGAAGTGAAAGAAGAGGCTAGCCGTGGGCACTACACCCACGTATGCCTCGCAAAGATGGGAGAAGATTGCGAGAGAAAGGATAGAGTTGGGGTGGAGATGAGAGATCTCGCACCCGCAGAAGGCAAGCACGGAGGCGAGGAAGTCGCTCTCGGGCAGACGAAGCCCGTTGATGGCGTACAACTCGCAGGAGATGATCTCCGTCTCCCGCGGTGCCGGCGCCGCATCATCCCCGGGCGCCCGACCCGTGCTTGGGTCGAGGTAGCCCTCGTCCGTGAGCACTTGGATCCTCCTACGGGTCATGTGGCTGACTCCGAAGCGAGCCATGGCCAGGTGTGGGAGAAAGTCGAAGGACGTGCTTGGGCTCCAGAAGCTTTTTGGCCAAGGACGAGCAAAGAAAACGCGATGAAAGCTTCGTCCTCTCAAACGGGCGGAGTTAAAAAGACAGCGAAGGGGCAGGTTAAAAGCCGCACCTATCACGAGAGGACATCTGTCCGCGGCAGAAAGCGCCCAAGAATGCGCTGCGTTTTGAGAAACCGCTGCTGCTACAGGAGGTTTCTCGAGGAAGGAATTGAAAAAACGATCGAGCATGGCTCCAGCACGGAACGAACGCGCGACAGAAGGTCGCGTCCCGACGTAAGATGGTCGTAAGCACGACCAAAGAGGTATTTAACCCCTCCTTCAGGTCTTCTTAGGCTCAAGGGGGAGCCCGTTAGTTCCCCGCTTGAACCTCGGGGGCTAGCTGTCGGGGATTGGTTATTCGGCAAAAGACCATGGTACCCTCGGGTTGTCCTAAAAACCGCCGACCATGCAACGCCAACAAGAGATGCTCGGAACGCACAGCGGGCATAACACCACCCGAGCATACGTGCTCGGCCTTTCCCGCACGACCATTTCCACCGACCTCGCACAAGCATGCTCGGGGAATCCACACCGCACCCAGGGATATGCTCGGTGGACTTGATCACGCGACAAGGATGGAAGGTCGCAACCAATCAGCCGAAGATCAGGGGGAATCCTACCCGATTTTCAAATTTAGCGCGCGGTATAAGCACCGCAGATCTCGGAGATAACTGTATAGCGTAAATTCAGGAGGTAGTTACCTTCTTTGTACCTCTAAGCCTGATATTTAAATCCCTCCCCCCGTCTGTGGGGAGGGGGGCACAACGACGAAGATATAGAACACAATACACTGGAGTAGGGCTGTTATCCCGGCGGAGGGAGGCCCGAACCAGGATTAACACCGTGTCCCCCTTTTCTCCCGACCTGGCATCGCTCGAACGACCTCCTCGGTCCGCACGACGGGGCTCTGTTGATCCCCCATTCAACAAGTAAGCTCGGCGGGAGCCCGTTCTCCAATCGTCGATAGATTGATTTGGGTTTTCAGTCGGCATAGTTAGCCTGGTGGCTTGCTTATTGCTTTGTACTGGGTGGTGATCCTGGGGGTGGCTGGCTTTGTGATCCCTTAGATAAGGCTTGGGCCAACTCATATAGCATGACACTGGAAGATCAATTGGGTTTGAATGGGGCTTGATATTGCTGCTGGACTGATGGCATATTTATTACCCGTCAGTGCATTGGTATTGGCCTTGGTCTTAGCTTTAGTCTTTGGCTCAGGCTTTGCGTACTATGCTTTGGTCTCAAGTCTTCTGGTGATTTCGGCTAGACATTTGCCCTGGAGGGTGAGTGGTCGGCTGGCTTTGCTCTAGCAACTCCCAGTTGGGTCTGGAACGGTGTGAGCTGTCTTATGGGCACAGTGCTGTGGCTTTATCTCCTCTTTACTGTGGTTTCACTGTTTTACTACAGTAAAATATTTCTACCTGCGATATTTTCTGAATATTCGCGTCTACGGCTTAAACAGGTTTGTAAATTGCCGAATGATGCAAAACCTAATCGCGAGAGGAGCCAGATTGGCCCCTGGACAATCTAGGGTACCTCGTAGAGCGATCATTGAAAATATTTGGCTGACGGCAATTCTTTTCTTTCTAATCATTGTTCTTAATTTATTGCATTTATTTTATTCTCATACTTCTACAAATGCAGTTGATTATGCAGGTCTAACAATGCAGGTCCAGTCAGCACGGGAGCTGTAGTTTATAGTTTTGTTATTTACTTTTTGGGGATATAGTTTGTAACACAAAATGTACTTGAATAGTTATGTGAGTTGTAATTGTGATTGCATATGTAATCGAATGATTGTATGAGTTGTATTCCATATAACTGTTGTATGTCATTGTCAAGATTTGTGTATTTCCTTTTTATTGTAAATGCAAACTACAATGTATCAATAAACAATGTTGTTGTTTAAACTATTGTAATGAATGATTTTGATAAGGAATAATAATGGATTCTCTTTATTTGTTAATATTGTCTTCAAAGTCAATCTCATTAATTAAGGTCGATCATCCATGGTTCAAGGGTGTTCACAGGAACTTCTTTAACTAATCAAGGAATCCTCACGATTAGTCTAGTATTCTCAAGATTTATGTTAGGAAATTTTATCTTCCTACCATTATCTCCTACAAATTTTTCCTTTTCCCAAATTCAGGACTTCAATTATCTTTAACAAAAGCTTTTAAATTTGCAGAAAGATAATAATAAATCAAATTCACATTTTAATATTTTATTTTATCTGTTTAGTAAATTCAGGGATGTTACAATTGTTCACAGAGCATGGTATCAAATTCATCCTTTACCATGTAATTAAGACATTAGGAAACCACTGTCATCATGCTATAACCCAGCACTCAAATTGACAAGGCACAGACTAGTATCAGTTCATCATGTGCTAAACCCATCTATCCCATCATAAGTTCAGTACAGATGTTACCCCTCAATCTATTCAACATCACATATCAGAAAAGTATGATCTCAGTGTAAATTTAACTAGTATAACTCATAGATCACAAGCATCATGCTGCTACCAGTAATCACATGCTAAGGGAGCCAGCATCTAGGAAAAACTAGGGGGAGGAAGAAGAGGGTAAGACTATGTATTACCGAACCTTAGCCAAGGTTTAGTGCAAACCGATTCGGCGTCAAATGGAGGCGAAGTAGAGAGATGCTGGTGGAGACGAAGAGGTAGGGATCCTGATCGCCCTAGGTTACGGCGGCCTTGTGGCGAGGGCGGCGACCCAGTACCGGCGCGGGCCGAAGGCCACGGGCAAGGGCGGAGGACCGGGGCGACGCTAGAGAAGAGCCGGCAGAGGCGGAATCAGCGAGGAGCCAGAGGAGGTCGGGGAAGCCGATAACGACGCCGAATTGGATCGACCTAGGGTAAACCAGGAGACTCTAAGAGAGAGAGAGAGAGAGAGAGAGCGAAGAGAGGAATGAGGAATGGAGGGGAGGTTGGAAGAAGCTTCTGGAAAGGAGGGGACTCGGTCGGCCAGGTAAATGGGGAAAAGGGAAAACAAAGAAAAAGAGAGAAAGAATAGGAAATGGGAAAATTGTGACACTACGGAATGCTGAGACTTTATAAAATGTGAAATTTGAGATTGTGGCATTACAAAGATGTGAATATTGAGGTCAAGAACATTATAAAATGTGGAGTTAAGGTTAAAACCCTAAGGTTTGAGGTTTAATCACCTTTTTGGGGGAGTTTGGGCCTTTCTAGGGGAGTTTGGGCCTAGGGGAAAGGGGCGTGGGCCTTGGTGGGGAAGAGTTTGAGTCCATGTGGGAGAAGGAGACCTGTTTGGGCTGGTAAAAGGGGGCTCCCCCTGCTGCCATGCGCCCCCCTCCTATGTGCGCCCCCTTCCCCTTCCTCCATGCCCTAGCCGCCACCCCCACCTCCCCCTCTCCCTTGCATGCGCCCCCACCTCCCCCTTGCTCCCCATTGTGCCACCACCTCTCCACCACCTCTCCTCCACCCCTTGCTTCCCTAGGGTAGCCCCTCCACCCCTGCACCTCGAAGATCCGTCCGTAGGAGCGAGGAGCGAGGAGCGAGGAGCGATCCGGGAGGAGTTTCGTTGGGTTTTCGGTCGTCGGGCGAAGGTATGGCCATGGGAAACCTTGGGGTTGATCTAGGTACTGTTCTTAGGGTCATTATCATGTTTTTAGATCAATTGGTGGTGCTGGAATTGAGTAGATTAGATTAGATCTAGAAGTTGCCACGTTCTCTGTTTTGGATAGCATGAGAAGTCAACCTAGGGTTCGGTTTTTCGCCAATTTAGAGTCCGAATTTGGACGTCCTTCTGTTGAAGAAGTTGTAGGTAATTTCAATATCTTTCCGTGGGTATAAAGAACGTCCAATTCTGATCAGCCATTTGAAATTTATGGCTGTTTTACCGAGCGTGTTACAATCTGTGACGTGATTGGAACAAATCACAGTATTCTGTAGATTAAACAACTTTAGAGTCCGAATCAGTCTTTCCATATACTTAGAAAAAGTTGAGAAATTTCCTAAGCTACGCGAGTATGTACTCGTTTAATTGATTCGGAGTCTTAGAACCCAAGTTATGCCTTTTGGAAGACTGCTGTCCCGGCGGGACAGAAATTCTGTTTTTGGGTATTGCGAGTAGTTGGCCATGTCGGGGTAGATGAGGGTTTGCGTACTGTTTTGTGGACATGATTGTGAGTGTGTGGTACCTATGTGCAGGTGGTGTGCCCCCGGGAGTGCCTTCTACTTCTCGCCAATCCGTCGCCCGTGGTGGAGGCAAGTGTATTGGAATGGGTAGTGGGTTGTAGATTGTTGATTGATTGAGAATGAAATTTGAATATATGATATGTTCACATGCCATGCTTTAATGTTTGCCATTGATATGATGAATATGTTTATTATGTGATGATGCCATGTGTTAATGTACAAGTTATCCATGATGATGCCATGTGTTAATGTACAAGTTATTCATGATGTTGGCATATTTGCATACATGGCAAGATACATGGCCCGGGTGGTGAGAAAGTCATAACTAGTCCGGGGAAGGTCGGTGAGAAAGTTATGACTATTCCGGAGAGCCAATGAGTAAGTACTACATCGTGATTCCATCCACCGTGGTGTGGGGAAGCGAGGAGCAGGCACCCTCCATCTTCGGGATGGAAGGGGGGAGAGGGTGCACACCGACGGGTGTGTACTCAACCATACCGGTATGAGTTTCCAAGGAGATATGAGCATCGCATCACATCGCATCACATTGCATACATAATGATGATGATAATGATTTGTTGAACATGAATGAGATGATATACATGATGTGAGTTGTTGTAGCCATATAATTGTTTTTGTTTGTACCATTGCAATATACTTGCTGAGTGATGAACTCACGCTTGTGCTTATGTTGTTTTTTTTCGGTACCATGACACCAGCACGTGAGAAAGGGCATTAGCTACACATCTTCACGTAGTTCCAGTCACATTTACTAACCTTGAGTCATGATCATAATAATAGTGCCCTGAACTAGGTGTATGGAATAATTTTAATGTGTTGTTGATCCTCTTTGCTTAGCTATAGATGTTTGTGGGGTTGGTTTTGGTTTAATTGTTTATGATGATGTTTTATCCATTATATATTGCTGCTTTAGATGTCTTATGTTATGAAATATTTTGATATGATGTTATTGCTATGGTTCAAATCATGATAAAACAAAGGAGATGCTGCCGAAATTTCGGTGTTTAGCATTTGTGCCTTTGCTGAAATTTGTCTTCATTTATGGTATTTAGTTGATGTTTAGTCTATGTTTGGTAGCATTCGGGCATACTAGATGCCGGGGTGTTACAAAAATAAAAAGGATAATAGGAATATATATATATATATAATATGTCTCTTGGAAAATAAGTATTCCAAATGTGCAAGAATTTTGTATAATTGATTAAGGCTAAACTAAGTTGGTAAATACTCATACCTTCACAATATAAATATATATATATATATCCGCTTAGAATATAATCACAATGCATGTATGAGTAAACATATGCATTTAACTTGCTTTATATGATCCGTGAAACATGAACATTCAATACTACAAGAATGATTAAACTTAACACTAGTTTATATTAGTTCTTACATGTAAACTAAACTTTAGGCATAATGTTCATATAGCCCTCAATCAACATATACTTTCAATTGATGAATCGAACGTTAACATAAGCACTAATACCTACAAGCTTATCCTTAGAATACTCCCTAAGACATGATTATTTTACATAACATTTCTATTATAACTTGCTTTGCATCTAAATCCTATTAAAGACATGACTCTACGTGAGACCAATTCTAAGATCCGTATTAACGATGCATATACGTAAGCTTAACCGTGCAACCTATATTTACTCTCACGATCATAGCTTTTTGAATTCGTAAATTAAGATAAAATAATACGTCAATAGAAGTAGCACGCTCGCATATACGATCACGAATCCCTAACTACAACCATGCTTGTTTTATGTAATGATTTATATTTGATTTTTCCATCTGATTTCCTTTTGCCCTTATTGAAAATGTTATTTGCTATTTGTATTCTTTTTCGTTATACGACGTGTAGAATCTGGTGTCTCAGACTTCGTCGTCAACAACTTCAAAAATCCAACTTCGACTTCATCGCGAAAAACAAATGAATAGCAGGCAAGCACTCATGTAGATCCTACTTTTCCTTTAACAAGAAGAACTAAATTAAAATTTGCATGCATATGCTATATTTTGTATACACTACTATATTATGGGAAAAATGGTAGATATAACCTTCATTGATGGCTTTCCTTAACCTTGGATTGTTGATGGACACACAAAATGGGTATATTCAATTATTACTTGCATATGCTTAGCCCTACTTTAGATTGGGAACACGAACAGGGGGTTATACTGTTCGCGATAAACTAAAATTTTGGACATGATGAACTTTAATTTTGAACCTGATGGAATATTGTAATTTTAATGTTTTATCCTTTCTGAAAGTAAAACTATGATTTAGACGTGGGTGATTACTGGCAATAGCCAAAAGTGCAAATAATAATGCACGTAGATAGAGGGAGTATCACCCATGTCACTTCAAGGACCGAACGTAATGTTGCATTATCCAAGTATAACCGTACATCCACAGGTACTGGACTGGGACAATCTTAATGTAACACCCCAGCATTTAATATGCCCGAATGCTACCAAACATAGACTAAGCAACCTCTAAATACCACAATTACAAGTAAATTACAGCAAAGGAGCAAATGCTAATACCAAAAATTTCGGAAGCATCTCCTTTGTTTTTCCATGAATTGAAGCAACAACAATCTTAACATATCAAGATAGCATAAAGAACGATAGCAATAACTTGAGAAAACAGGAATTTCAGCCATCATACAGCTAAGGATAAAAGCCTATCCGTCTCATGTCAAATATGAACTAATCATTTACACATGGCAACAAACAAGCATCAACACCACAGTTTAGTTCAGTGAATAAACCATCACAATTAAAGGAAGGAACATGTCATTGTTTATATGTGTGATGCTAAGTGATGACGTGTGACTAGCTCCCTTTCCCGCATGTCGGTTTCATGGTACCTAAGAAAAACAACATAAACACAAGCGTGAGTTCATCACTCAGCAAGTATATTGCAATGGAACAAGAAAATACATTCCAATACCTTCATCACCACTTTTCACATACGACATCATACACATCTCATATTCATAGTGTAAGCATATCATTGACATCATCATATATCATTATCATATAACATCCTCATATAATGCAATGCAATGCAATGCGATGCACATATCTCCTGGAAACTCACCGGTATGGTTGAGTACACACCCGTCGGCGTGTACCCTCTCCCCCCTTCCATCCCGGAGATGGAGGGTGCCTACTCCTCGCTTCCAAACACCGCGGTGGATGGAATCACGATGTAGGACTTACTCATTGGCTCTCCGGAATAGTCATAACTTTCTCACCGACCTTTCACGGACTAGTTATGACTTTCTCACCGCCCGGGCCATGTATCATGCCATGTATGCAAACATGCCAACATCATAATTAACTTGTACATTAACACATGGCATCATAACATAATAAGCATACTCATCATATCATTGGCAATCATTAAAGCATGGCAAGTGATCATATCATATAATCAATTTCATCTAGTCTCAACTAGCAACCTACAAACTCTCCAGAATAGTCATAACTTTCTCACCGACCTTTCATGGACTAGTTATGACTTTCTCACCGCCCGGGCCATGTATCATGCCATGTATGCAAACATGCCAACATCATAATTAACTTGTACATTAACACATGGCATCATAACATAATAAGCATACTCATCATATCATTGGCAATCATTAAAGCATGGCAAGTGATCATATCATATAATCAATTTCATCTAGTCTCAACTAGCAACCTACAAACTGCTATCCATTACAATACAATTGTCTCAACCACGGGCAACGGATTGGCGAGAAGTAGAAGGCACTCCCGCGGTCACACCACCTGCACATAGGTACCACACACTCACAATCATGTCCACAAAACATTAAGCAATTCCTCTTCTACCCCGACATCGCAAACTACTCGCTAAACCCAAAAACAGAGGTTCTGTCCCGTCGGGACAGCAGCCTTCCAAAAGGCATAACTCAGGTTCTAAGACTCCAAATCAATTAAATGAGTACATCCTCGCGTAGCTTAGGAAATTTACTAACTTTTTCTAAGTATATGGAAAAGCTGATTCGGACTCTAAAGTTGTTTAATCTACAAAATACCGTGATCTGTTCCAATCACGTCATAGATTTTAACACTCTCGGTAAAACAGCCATAACTTTCAAACGGCTGATCGGAATTACGCGTTCGTTATACCCACTGAAAGGTATTGAAATTACCAACAACTTCTTCAACAGGCGGCCGACCAAATTCCGACTCTAAATTGACGAAAACCCAAACCATAGGTCGACTGCTCATGCTGCCCGAAACAGAAAACGTGGCAACTTCTAGATTTCATCTAATCTACTCAATTCCAGCACCACCAATTGATCTAAAAACGTGATAATCACCCTTAGAACAGATCCTAGACCAACCCTAAGGATTCCCATGGCCATACCTTCGCCCGACGACCGAAAACCCAACGGATCTCCTCCTGGTTCGCGCGATCTCCTTCCTCGCTCCAAATCCACCGGATCTCCTCATCGCGGATGTCGGGACCCCGAATTTGCAAATCCGGACCCTCTGTGTATTCAGCACTAGTCCAGGAACGCGCTAGTGCACACAGTCTTAACATCGGTAAATATCACAATCATACCAATCGATATTATCAAAGTACTTTATTTAAATAACCAAACTGGTTACTTGACCTTATGGCCAAGTTACAAATATATGCCTCGTAGGGCGAAACTTATTCAGAGAGAAACAATAGCAGCGGAAAATCAAATAACTTCGTGGCGCCATCCAGTATACCACGAGCAAATCGACCGGCTCGCAACCCAAAGTAGACGGGTCCTCTTGGAACTCCTCCTCCGAAACTGGCGTAGTCTCCTCTTCAACTGGTATTGTGTTGAGGCAAGGGTGAGTACTTGGTACTCAGCAAGTCATGCACAGAATGCAAGCTAATATACTATATGCATGGCTTGGTACAAAGGAATAGCTTAAGGTATATTTGCAGTAAACAGCATTTGACAAGTAATATAAGTAGATTCGAAAGCAGTAGAAATCAGTAAAGCGTAAATAACTTTTCAAGAAGTTTAATAAACATTTTCCCATCCTAAACCATATTTCCATCATCTTCTTTGTTAAACCAACCCAACTTTTCAAATCCATGTTATTTTCAGAAAATCTAACCCTTGACTGTAATTCCCGAGCATTGTCCAAGCATCAGGACTCGGCTATTCAAATAGATTCTACACTCTGCAGAGGTTGTGCACTTTACCCACAAGATACGCCAAACACCACAAAGGCGAAGTTCCCGTAACAAAGCCTTCTTAAGCCTCAAACAACACAGGTGGTCCTCTCCTAAGCTCGTGTCTACACCATCCCTTCCCTTAGCCAAGGCGAAGTATGGGACCAACACAACGATAGATGGGAATCTCGCCACTGCCACGATACGCCCCCTGCATAATCACACAAAAGGTGTAATCTGACACCCCGAGGCTCCACAAGTGAGTCCTTAGCGACTTAGTCAACTAGGGCCTGCCCCATTCGCCCATGTAGTTGCAAGTATGACCCGCCCAAAGGCTTGCAAGGTTAAGTCCTTAGAGTGACTGGGGCAAGACTACCCAAAACCAAATCAACATTCCCAACGCCACAATCGGCCCACCTGATTCCTTGCCACATGCCTGGCCGAAATTATCAAACCCCGCTTGATTACCATGCACCACGTGCCATCAACATCATGATACTTTTCCAAAACAGGTTCAATATATCATTAAGTCAATATTAACATTTGATTGTCCCAAAATCATGTCATGAGCACGAGTGTGCTCCAGCAGATACTACAACCGGTCTACCCATGTTGGCAATTTAATAACGCCCAACTAGTAATCCACAACTAGGGTGACAAGGGATCATGGCACATACTTAAGTAATCAAGGTGTCATACAAAGAAATTGGTATTTATCTAACCCCCATGTTTAAACAAAGTATCTTTCTAATTGAACTAGCATGCAATAGTTTAAATCAAAATAGATTTCAAATAGGATCAACATGGTCAAAGCACAACTTGCCTTCAAAAAGTACTTGCTCTTGGTCTTGAGTTGGATCCCCGAAATCAATACCTCTCCTTCGAATCCCTCCCAGACTTCAACGTCTACTCGTAAGCTGCAAATAGCAAATACACAAATAAACACTATGCAAAAGATCCCAAAACTCCAAATAAAATCCATAAACAGAGAGAACATAATTTTCTGGATTTTTAGAAACTGAATCGCCAAATTTGGAGTTAAAACGCAAAGTTATGATTATCTAAAGTTTAAATAATCAATTAAATAATATTACAGAGAAAACTTTAGTCCAAAAATTAAATAAAATTCATATTTAGGTAGATCTCAATTTTATACAAATTTAGAAATTTGAATCACTCAATCGGAGTTGAAACGCAAAAGTTATAAGCGCTTTGAAGTTTGAATCTAAATTTGAAATCATTATTTGAATTAATAAATCATTTTCTTTTCGAAATTAATTATTGCGCCAATGACACGCGTGCGACTTAAGATTGGCTGGGCGACGCCACCGTCCATGGACTTGGTCCACGCCATTCCAGTCCACGGTGGACTCGGTCCACGGCCACGCGGATCGACATGTGGGACCCACTCGCTGTCGTGGTCTCACGCCAACGCTACCGACGTGTGGGCTCCTCGACATGCGGGGCGTGTCGTGACACGCACGCCACACATCGCCGCTGGCGCCGTCCACCTTCCCAACACGTGGCGCAATCTCACCGTTGGTTTGAAAATCAACCCGATTAGATCCAGGTTTAACACGCTGAAACTACTGATGCCTGGGCGCTCGATCTAGATCGGACGGTCGCATCTAATCCTATAATCGCATCGCTACGTGCGTGGCGATTGTGAACCGCTGGATCTTGATCCAACGGCCCGCATCTAATCGGTTTCTAGGGTTTGGGAAAACACGTGAACTTCACCGTGCCGTCCGATTCGATCCAACGGCACGGCTCGGGGACGGCGATGGTACGCGGCGCGCCGCTGACCGAGACGGCGACGCGACCTCCCGTCGCGGCGTTTCCGTAACCTCCGGCGTGAAGGCTGGCCGGGCACTCCCAGCGCGCGCGATACCTGCGGCTCGCTTCCTGGGCTTGATGGCGTCGGAGAACGGCGAGGCGCGGAATCAACGAAACACCACTGGCGGAAGACTCCCTCCACTCCCGAGCAATAACGGGCGAGACGGGGATCCTAGCGGCGCGAGCTAGGTTTCGGAACCGGCGTGGGATGGCGATCCTCGGGTATGCCCCGGCTTTAATAACCTCAGCGTCCAGGCGTAAAAACGGAGACCTAGTTCTCCACTTGCCAAGCGCGCGGCGGAGTCCGGCTGACTCTGAAGACGACGAAAATCGTGGCGGCCCACGTGTCGCGATCGGACGCCACGATCGCGACGGGGCGCGATGGATCCGGGGCGGATACGGCTCGAATCGGCGCATTCGGCGTTGGATCTTGATCCAACTGGGCTGGGGATCAATTAGGTTTTCAAGTTGTCTGGTCGAGTCAATCGCTCGGTCGGACTCGAGTCCGACTTCGTTCGACTTTGGCCGGATGAACAGTACTTGACCCGAGTTGGATTTTCCAACATTTAATAATTAAAATAATTCCCAAAGAATTCATTTAATTCATTAAAAATAGCAAATGACTCGAGAAAAATTCCGTAAAAATTCTGGAAAATATTTTGGATCATTTTGACTCAAATAAAATATTTCCAACAAAAATTTATTTGCAAAATTAAATTCTTTAATTATTTCAAAATGGAATAAATTCAAATAAATTCCAAATAAATCCAAATAAATTCCGAAAATTCCAAAATTCACCAAAGTGCCAAATCACACATGAATTTAAGAAAAGCAAAATTTTGGGGTGTTACAAACCTCCTCTTAATAGAATCTCTGTCCTTAGATTCAGTGGCTCACTAAAGGAATAGGTTTGGAAATTCCTTCTTCAAATCCTCTTCGCTCTTCCCAAGTCGCTTCACTTTCTTCGTGGTTGCTCCACTCAACTCTGAAACGGGTTGACTTGTTTCTAGTTTCTCGATCCATTGTGTCTAGAATCCTCACGATACTCCTTATAAGTCAAGTCCTCTTGCAACTCAATTGACTCTAGCGATGTCTGCTCTCGTGAACTCGAGACATTTCTTCAATCGGGACACATGGAATACGCCGTGTACTCGCTAGCGATCGGCAGGGCAACTCCAAATGTAAGCAACTTCGCTCATGCGGCTCAAAACCTTAAATGGTCCAACATAACGGGTGCAAGTTTCCCTTTGGCCTGGAACCTCTTAACTCCCCGAGGCGTAACTCGAGGTATACAAAGTCTTCGTTCAAAACTCAAATCTCGCGACGATTGTCGACATAGCTCTTTGTCGTGATTGGGCTATCTTCAACCTTTCCCTAATCATAGCGTCCGCTCTTCAAACCTCTTGAAGAATATCAGGCCCAAAGAACACGGCCACGCCGTCTCATTCCAATTCAATGGCGTCCGACAGGGTCGACTCATACAAAGGCCTCAAAAGGTGACATCTCGTAAACTAGCCTTTGATAACTATTGTTGTAACTAAACTCGCATCACGGCAAACTCTTATCCCAAGAGGTAGCATAAGCCAATGCACAAGCTCTCAACATATCCTCCGAATCTGGTTGACCCTTTCTTGCCCTGGCTCCATCCGCCTCAGGATGATAAGTCAGATCAAGTTTAAACGGGTTCCCCATGGCTTCATGCAACTTATTCCGTAACCTTGAGGTAAATTGGGTACCTCTGTCCGATATAATCCTCTTTGGCACTCCGTGCAAAACAAACAATCCCGATCATGTACACTCGCTAATTTATCTCCGAGTAGGTGGTCTTCACTGTGATAAAATGGGCTACTTTAGTCAAGCGATCCACTATAACCCATATGGAGTCATAACCTCCTTGAGTCTTGACAAGCCGTAATGAAATCCATTCCGATTTCCTCCCCACTTCCACTGCAGGTATCTTCGGTAATTGTAGCAATCGCTGGTCTCTCGATGCATTGCCTGACTCCGCATACGTCGCACAATGCAACATGCTCAAACCTTCACGCTTCATACTCGCCACCGCATCTCTCCTTCGCATCCCGATACATCTTGGCGCTCCAGATGAATTGAATACTTAGAGTCATGGGCTTCTTCCAGAATCACTTTAACTCCTTTGTTGTTAGGCACAAATGCGATCCTTCATCCACAACGTGCCTTGCTCATCCAACTTGAAGTCCTCTGCCTTGCCTTCCTCCTTTTTTGGACTTAAGCTTCACGGATCTCGTCATCATCCTTCATCCTTCTCGGATCTCGATCCTCTAAGGTAGGCTTTACTTCCAATGCGCCAAGAATCCGCTAGGTACAACCTCAATCTTCATTTTCCTAAAATCTCACACAACTCATCCCGACTTGTGGCTAGCAACGCACTCACGGTATGACTTTTCCCGACTCAGGGCATCGGCCTACTACGTTGGCCTTCCCGGATGGTAATGGATTCCGACATTGTAGTCCTGATTAACTCTAACCATCTCTCTCGCCTCATATTCGATCCGACTGGGTGAATATGTACTTAAGGCTCTTATGATCTCGTATATACTTCACATCATGCTTCCAATCGATAGTGACGCCATATCTTCAAAGCATGCACTACGGCAAATAACTCTAGGTCATGTGTCGGATAATTTTCCTCATGCGGCCTCAATCGCTTGATGCATAGGCGTGACGCCTTTCCATTCTCGTGACAAGACACATCCAAGTCCTTGGCGCGATGCGTCACAATAAATATCGAAGCTTTGAGCAACATCCCTAGAACTAACACCGGTCGATGTCAATCGCTTCTTCAGCTCTGAAATCCTTTCTCACATTCTCGCGCCCATGCAAACTTCTTTTCCTTCTTCAAAGAATTAGTAAGAGGTTTCGCAATTGTCGAAAGCCTTCGATGAAACGGGCGGTAATATCCTCGCCATTCCAAGGAAACTCCGATCGGGTCACCGCCTTGGTTGTTCCCTAATGTAACACGACTTCTACTTTGCTTGGATCCACTGGCGACTCCTTCCGCGGTCATCACGTGTCCAAGGAACTCCACTTTGTCCTTCCAAAAGTCACACTTGCCGAACTTGGCGAAAGTTCTTTGTTCCTCGGCCTTTTCCAAAACTCGCCAAGTGTTCTGCATGTTCATCCTCCTCTTGGAGTAGACTAGGATATCGTCTATGAATACGACGACAAACTTGTCCAAATATTCCATGAACACCTTATTCATCATATTCATGAAATAAGTCGATTCGTCGACCCAAAAGGACATAATCAGAACTCGTAATGTCCATATCTTGACAGAATGCGCTTTCTTGAATATCTTCGATCGGATCTTCAATCGATGGTATCCTCGATCTCGAGATCAATCTTGGAGAAAACTCCGCTCCTCTTAACTGATCAAACAAATCATCAATCCTGGGTAGCGGATACTTATTCTTCACGGTGACTTCATTGAGTGCACGCAAGTCAATGCACATCCCGAAACTTCCGCCCTTTTTCTTGACAAACAAAAGCCCGGTGCTCCCACGGCGGCGAACCTTGGCCTCGATAAATCCTTTCTCCATTAACTCTTCTAGTCGCTTCTTCATCTCCACCAATTCCCGGTAGACATCCGATAGGGTCTCTGCTACTGGTATTGCATCTTGGCATAAGCTCTATCACAAACTCTATGTCCTCGTGCAAGGCATACTGTAGATCTCGGAAAACGTCTGGGTACTCATTCACTAACCGACATCCTCTATGCTGATTGCCTTGGTACCAAGTTAACCATCAACTCATCTCCATCTCTAATCCAGTGGCTTGAAATTCCACTTTCTTCCCACACGGGCTCTCCACTGAGATAGTCCTTCGTCCACAATCCAATACACTTTGTGCTTGGATAACCAATCCATTCCCAAAATAACGCCTAAGGTCCGGGTCTCCAAAATTATAAGGTTCATAGAACTCTATTCCATCTATTAATATTCTCACCGGAACATCCTACTTCCGCTCGGAGTTCTGAACTGTGGGTTTGAACTAAAAGCATGCACTTAAGTCTTGCAATTCTCAAGTCATTTCTAGTAGCAAAGCCTTAAGAAACAAACGAATGCTAAGCTCCGAGAGTCAAACAAAGCTCATGCAGGTGTACTGAGTTAACAAGTAACTTACCCAAGATTTACGACGTCAGTAGCATTCTCGCAGCAGATCTGCGGTGACATGGTTGACTCCGGCCTCTCACCAGTGCAGGGTGTGGCTCTGATCAAGCGCCCTAGCTGGGTGGTTCCTAGGTTGAAGCGGGCGGGAGTCGCTCCGGCTTTTCTTTTGGACAATCAGCAAGTGTCCTGCTCGTTGCGCTTGTAGCAACGTCTCACCTGTTTCCTGGCGCCTGGGTAGTGTTTCTAGCGGGTGCGGGTCCGTAGTTTTGATTGACAGTCTTGGTGCCGGGAGGGTGTCCTTGTTGCACTCTGTGGTTGGAATCAAGAATTGATTTGGTGCAACTCTCAAGCGCCAAGTGCGTTCGGGCGTGATCTTCTTTGTTGCATCTGCGCTTCCCTGTTTCATCCAGTTCCTTGCGCTTGTCCTCAAGAATAAGTGCCTTATTCACCAACTCTTGGAAATCCGAAAGGTGTGGGTGATCAACCCTACTTGCAATCCCGAGTTAAGTCCCTTCATGAAACGAGATCGTTGGATTTATCGCCGCTACATCCTCAGTGCGTAGCGTGCTAGCTGTGTGAACTTGTTCGTAGTCGGCCATCGGGCCGACACCTTTGCTTCGTTGCTCAACTCCTCCTTCTTAAGGTCCATGATTCCTTCGTGCACGTGATATCGCTGTCGAATGCACCGTGAACTCCTCCCAAGTGATATCTTGAGGGTTCTCTCAAGGTGTACAGTTCTCCCACCATTCAATTGTCCCTTCCAACCGATGAGAAGCGTAAAGTACCTTCTCATTCCCTATGCATTGAGCTATGTGTAGCTTCCTCTCGATTGATCTTAACCAATCATCTACTCCAATGGATTGGCATTCCCAGAGAAAGTGGGTGGGTGGAGTCCTCATGAACTCGACACCGTATTCTCGGTGGTCTCGATTAACTTGATTAGCAGGCCTGAGCAAAGGATTTGCTGCATTTGTTGCATCATAGCATGCATCAATCTGAGTCGAGCAGCAAGAAACGCTCTGCATATCCAGTGGCGGTGGCTTTGGTGCTCCATCATTGGGGTTTCTGTTGGCGAGATCCACTCCCATTGCTTCCAAAGTTTCCACGGGTGTTCACCATCGTCGATTTGCTCTAGGTTTAGAGATGAGAGGGAAACAAGAATAGACAAGTGATATGGAACTTATGCGGGCGAAAAGGTGTAGCCTTAAGGTCCAACTTTATTATTAGTAACTTGGTATGGTCGCATACAATGCCTAAGGGCCTGCAACATCACGCACACTCAAGAAAAAAAGCAACTCCAAATCGAACTAACTCGAGTCTAACGCCTAAAGGGTGACTCTTTCTTCTATGACGCGACTCGGCCGAAGGAGTCTCACTATAGAACCTATGCTCACTCATCAAGAAAACCTCCCACGGCACGGCACGGTGTGTGGGCATAGGCGCGAAACGATCGCCATGTCCAAAGAATCCGTGTCCTCTGTGGTAGTCGAAGAAGCGTTGTCCTCATCGAGATCCGACTCCTCGGATCCGGCTCATGTAGCTCAGTCTTGGCCTGGAGTCCGGTCCGTACAAAGTCATCTCCAACTCATCAATCCTTCGCAGAAGATGTGCCACATACTCTTGAGCTTCCCGCCATCCGTTTCTTTTCTGCCGTGATCTCCTTGCGGGCCTTCTGCAGCTCCTTGCTTGTATTATCTAGTACATCCTCCTGGCGACAATAAATCGTACCGTGTAACCGTGGGCATCCTCATCCTCGAATTGCCTTCTCGGTCGAAGGTTATCGCCACGGATGGTAAATGAACACCGTATTTCCAACTCTCTGGCGTAGATACGCGGGTAATGTGTCGCGCTGTCGTGATACTTCTTGGATACCCATCTGCATTGTAGATCTCCGGCAAAGGCGTATCGACATTGCACTCGGCTCCCTCTTCCCGGCAGTACCTCAATCCTTACGCCAAGCCTTGATCAATCCTGCTTGCCCGATCACTTCCACTTGGTATTGGGGCTTCTCAAAATCTTCGAGAGTTTGTAGCATGTGCCAAAGCTCATAAAGGCGTGACCAACTCCCGAGATCAACGTAGTTGAACTCTTCCTCCATCTCTCACAAGCGTGATTTTCGTAAGAACTCGGAATTTTTCAATTGTGACGCAGGTAAGGGAAAAATTTCAAAGAAGAGACAAGGAAAGAGAGAAGGGATAAGTCAAGATGTCATTTCTTATCTTCACAAATTTTTAGTTTTTAGAAAATAGGTTTTATCCTCACTACTTACTCATTCTAACTTAGGGTTGAGCTTACAAATAGTATGGCTCGATACCACCTCTGTCGGGACCTCCGAATTTGCAAATCCGGACCCTCTTGTATTCAAGCACTAGTCCAGAACGCGCTTAGTGCACACATGGGCCTAACATCAGAATATCACAATCATACCAATCGATATTATCAAAGTACTTTATTTAAATAACCTAAATCGGTTACTTGACCTTATGGCCAAGTTACAAATATATGCCTCGTAGGGCTAAACTTATTCGAGAGAGAAACAATAGCAAATGAAAATCAAATAACCCGTGGCGCCATCCAAGATACCACGAGGCAACCGACTGGCTCGCATCCCTAAGTAGACGTCCTCTTGGAACTCCTCCTCCGAACCGGCGAGTCTCCTCTTCAAGCGGTATTGTGTTGAGGCAAGGGTGAGTACTTGGTACTCAAGAAGTCATGCACAGTAATGCAAGCTAATATACTATATGCATGGCTTGGTACAAAGGAATAGCTTAAGGTATATTTGCAGAAATGAAATGACATTTGACAAGTAATATAAGTAGATTCGAAAGCAGTAGAAATCAGTAAAGCGTAAATAACTTTTCAAGAAGTTTAATAAACATTTTCCCATCCTAAACCATATTTCCATCATCTTCTTTGTTAAACCAACCCAACTTTTCAAATCCATGTTATTTTCATAAAATCTAACCCTTGACTCAGAATTCTGAGCATTGTCGATGCATCGTGGACTCGGCTATTCAAATAGATTCTACACTCTGCAGAGGTTGTGCACTTTACCCACAAGATACAACAAACACCACAAAGGCGAGTTCTCAGAACAAAGCCTTTCGTAAGCCTCAAACAACACAGTGGTCCTCTCCGGTTCAGGTTTCACACCATCCTTCCCTTAGCCAAGGCGTATGGGACCAACACACCGTTAGATGGGTATCTCGCCACGACCACGATACGCTTCCCCGCATAATCACACAAAAGGTGTAATCGACACCTCGAGGCTCCACAAGTGAGTCCTTAGACTTAGTCAACTAGGGCCGCCCCATTCCACCCATGTGGTTGCAAGTATGACCTAGTTCAAAGGCTTGCAAGGTTAAGTCCTTAGAGTGACCAGGCAAGACTACCCGAAAAACCAAATCAACATTCCCAGCGCCACAACCGGCCCACTGATTACATCTTGCCACATGCCCCCGGCCGAAATTTATCAAACCTCCCGCTTGATTACCATGCACCACGTGCCATCAACATCACATGATACTTTTCCAAAACAGGTTCAATATATCATTAAGTCAATATTAACATTTGATTGTCCCAAAATCATGTCATGAGCACGTGGCGAGGTGTCTAAGCAAAGATACTACAAATGTCTACCCATGTTGGCAATTTAATAACGCCCAACTAGTAATCCACAACTAGGGTGACAAGGATCATGGCACATACTTAAGTAATCAAGGTGTCATACAAAGAAATTGGTATTTATCTAACTCACATGTTTAAACAAAGTATCTTTCTAATTGAACTAGCATGCAATAGTTTAAATCAAAATAGATTTCGAAATAGGATCAACATGGTCAAAGCACAACTTGCCTTCAAAAAGTACTTGCTCTTGGTCTTGAGTTGGATCCTGAGTCAATACCTCTCCTTCGAATCCCTCCGGCACTTCAACGTCTACTCGTAAAGCGTGCAAATAGCAAATACACAAATAAACACTATGCAAAAAGATCCCAAAACTCCAAATAAAATCCATAAACAGAGAGAACATAATTTTCTGGATTTTTAGAAACTGGAATCGTCAAATTTGGAGTTAAAACGCAAAAGTTATGATTATCTAAAGTTTAAATAATCAATTAAATAATATTACAGAGAAAAACTTTAGTCCAAAAATTAAATAAAATTCATATTTAGGTAGATCTCAATTTTATACAAATTTAGAAATTTGAATCACTCAAATCGGAGTTGAAACGCAAAAGTTATAAGCGTTTGAAGTTTGAATCTAAATTTGAAATCATTATTTGAATTAATAAATCATTTTTTCGAAATTAATTATTGCGTCAGCAATGACACGTGGCAGCTTGATTGGCTGGCGCCACGGTCCATGGACTTGGTCCACGCTACCAGTCCACGGTGGACTCGGTCCCACGCCACGTGATCGGCATGTGGGACCCACTGCCGCCATGGGTCTCACGCTAACGCGGGCCGACGTGTGGGCTCCTCTCGACATGCGAGGGCCCGCGTGTCGTGACACGCCACACGACGCACGCTGACCGTCAGTCCACCTTCCCAACACGTAGGCGCAATCTCAAATGCTGGTTTGAAAATCAACGGCGCGGATTAGATCCAGTGGTTTAACACGCTGAAACTACTCGATGCCCGTGGGCCGCTCGATCTAGATCGGACGGTCGGATCTAATCCTATAATCGCACTGCTACGACGCGTGGCGATTAGGAACTCCGCTGGATCTTGATCCAACGGTCCGCATCTAATCGGGTTTCTAGGGTTTGGGAAAACACGTGAACTCACCGCTGTCGCCCGACCGATCCACCCGCAGCTCTGGATTCGAGGACGGGCGATGGCACGCTGGCGGCGCCGCTTGACCGAGAGATTTAAGACGACGACCTCCCGTAAGGCCTCGCAACTCCGGCGTGAAGGCCGGCACTCCCAGCGCGGCGACACTGGCTGCTCGCTCGGGCTTGATGGCGTCGGAGAACTACGAGGCGGCGGAATCAACGAACACCACGGCCGGAAGACTCCTCCACTCCGGCAGCAATAACGGCGAGACGGTGGGGATCCTAGCGGCGCGAGCTAGGTTTCGAACCGGGCGTGGGATGGCGATCTCGGGGTATGCCTGCTTTAAATAACCTCGGCGTCGTAAAAACGGAGACCTAGTTCTCCACTACACATGGGCGCGGCAAGCGGAGTCCGCTTCGGACTTCGGAAGACGACGTAATCGTGGTCGCCCACGTGTCGCGATCGACGGCCACGATCGCGACGGCGCGATCGGATCCGGCCGGATACGCCGAAGCCGCAGACGGGCAAGATCTCGGCCGTTGGATCTTGATCCAAAGCTGGGATCAATTAGGTTTTCAAGTTGGTTCTACGAGTCAACTGCTCTGGTCACCTCGAGTCCGACTGTTCCGACTCTGGCCGATGATGAACAAGATGCCGACGAGTTGGATTTTCCAGCGATTTAATAATTAAAATAATTCCCGATAATTCATTTAATTCATTAAAATAGCAAATGATTTCAGAAAAATTTTAAAAATTCGAAAATATTTTGGATCATTTTGACTCAAATAAAATATTTCAACAAAATTTATTTGCAAAATTAAATTCTTTAATTATTTCAAAATGGAATAAATTCAAATAAATTCCAAATAAATCCAAATAAATTCCAGAAAATTCCAAAAATTCACCAAAGTGCCAAATCACACATGAATTTAAGAAAAGCAAAATTTTGGGGTGTTACAGCGGAGCGCTCCAACGGATGGATCTTCGGGTTGGTGAGGTGGAGAACTCCCCTAGGGGCAGCAAGGGAGGTGGAGAGGTGGTGGAGAGGGGTGGTGGCGCCATGGGGGAAGATGGAGAGGAAGGGGAAGGGTGGAGGCGCATGGGGGGGCTAGGGGGTGGCGGCTAGGGTTGGGAGAGGGAGTGGGGGGCGCACCAAGGGGTGGGGGCCAGATTTGGCTGCCCAAAAGTCCCCCCCTTGGGCCCAAACCCTTCCACCGGAGGCCCAACTCAACCCCCAAGGCCCAAAGTCCCCCGGAGAGGCCCAAACACCCGAAAACGGCCCAAAAACACGCTATAAACGGCATAATGTAAAGTTTTAACCTCCATTTTCACATTTTATAAAGTTTTTGACCTCAACATTCACATTTTATACGATACGACACTCCGTGGTGTCACACTTAACTTAGTAAAATTATGTGGAACTAGCTTTGCACAATGGTAGGCAGTTATAGCACGGGCATTTCGGATATAGGTTTGCTTGAGGGAGGTTCTATCACCGAGGTGTTGACACTTTCCGATGTAACGGTGTACGCCTGGCTATGAATTGGGGCTGTTATTATTATTCTATTTGAGCCACGGCTCCTGATGATCATCATTACTTTATCATATATTTTGCTTCCATCATAGCCAGGGGTAAACGTCATTGGGCTAGTGCAAAGTTAGGTTCAGGTAATCGAACGGTTTCATAATGAACTCTCTGGCGGCACTCCAAAGGAAATGTGTCTAATGGCCTTGCAAAAAGGGAGAACATTTCTTATGGGTAAAGCTGTACAAACTCTACAGGGTCTAAAACTAATCGATTAGCCGTATCCACGGTCATGGATGACTTGGTGAACCAGCATTAGTTAGTTGCTTTTATAAAATGATTTGGTGAGCTATCCGTTGGCAAGATTGAATTCAGCTGTTGTGCCCTGTGTGGACAAAAAATTAATCTTCAGATAATACATCATATGATGGGTATGGATGTTTTATCACTCACGAATGGCTGTGGGTATTTTGTTACATTTTATCCACGAAGGGCTGTGAGTTATCTATCTCTTCTTATTACTTTTATGTACATACTTTTTACTTTACTCATTTATTTACTTTTACAATTTTCGCTTTCGCTATACTATTCAATATTTTTATTTCAATTTGGCTCCAAGCAAAGAATAACCGTAGAAGCTTTACTCTAGGATCAGCCTGCATTCCAAACACACAACTCAAGTCTTGCTGAGTATGAAATGTACTCACCCTTGCTATCATCGTTGATTTTAGGTGAAGATGCAGGTATCTCGATGAACTTTACTTTGATGCAGGAATACAAGATTATTAGCGACAGTTTTTTCTAAGGCTTTACCTTGTTAGTTGCCTGTGGATTATGCGGCAAACTACAAGACATCTGATTCTTTTGCTATGTTTAGTTGACCTTCTCGGTCATATTGTATCAATACTTCCGCTGTAATAAAATATGGAACTTTTGCATGGTTGTGATCTCAAATTGTGTTTGTGCGTGCTAGCTAATGATCATGGGACTAGCACAGTATGCGCATTAGAACTTTTCTTTTGTGTTACACTGTAGCATAAAAGGGAGGGTCTCACAGATCCATCGGCAAGGAAAGTTTCGTCCAGTTACTCCGCAAACATCAAGAAACTAGTATCGATGAAAGATTTGAAGTTAACTGACATGAAGTCTCATGATTGTCATATGATGATACACAAATGCTTCCTATTGCAATTAGAGGCATTTTGCCTAACAAGGTTTGAGAGGCAATCATGAGGTTGTGTTTCTTCTTTAATGCAATTTCATAGGTCATCGATCCTGTTGGACTTTATGATCTATAGGCTGATGTGGTCAAGACTCTGTGTCAACTAGAGATGTATTTTTCTCCAACATTTTTCAATATCATGGTTCATCTCATTGTTCACCTTATGAATGAGATAAATATTTGTGCCCCTGTATTCCTGCATCAGATGTACCCGTTTGAAAGGTATATGGGTGTTCTGAAGAAATATGTACATAATCGATCTCGACCGGAAGGCTCCATTGTAGAAGGTTATGCAACTGAGGAGGTTATTGAGTTCTGCGTCGATTACATGGATGAGATTAAACTGGTAGGAGTGCCTATATCTCGCCATGAGGGAAGGCTAGCTGGGAAGGGAGCAATAGGAAAGAAATCCACAGTCTTACGATCATGTTTTGTTCTAACAAACTCATTTCATAGTCTTGCAACAGTTAGTTGAGGGTCCCCGTATATGGATATGCACAAGGATAAGCTACAGAGGGAAAACCATGGACGATCAGAGGTTTGGATAACAAAAGAGCACAATCGTTTATTCAATCATTGGTTCAAAAAGCACATGTCTGGTGAAGAAACGAGTGTTACGTTGAGGTGGTTGGCAAAAGGGCCTTCAGGTACAATCGTGACATGGCAAGGATATAACATAAATGGATATACATTTTACAAGAGAGTTCAGGATAGCAAAAGTACTTACCAGAATAGTGGTGTCCATATAGATGCCTTCGACAACACAGGTAGTAAGAAGAGCAACTTCTACGGGTTTATAGAGGAGATTTGGGAACTCGACTACTGCATTTTCAAGATCCCGGTGTTTTGGTGTCATTGGATCCAACTCCCAAATGGTGTCAAGGTGAACAAGTACAACTTCACTACTGTGGACCTCGAACAAGTCGGATATAGAGATGAACCAATCGTACATGCGAAGCAAGTATCACAAGTCTTCTATGTAATCGACCCGGCAGATAAGAAGCGCCATGTAGTTTCTTCAAGGAAAAAGAAGGATGATCGGAGTTGAGAATGTCATGGATGAGGAAGAGTACAACCAATTTGATGAGTTGCCTCCTTTCGTAGATGGCAGCATCAGGCTAGAGGAAGAAACCATTCAGAAAGCTACCTATCATCGCGATGATCATGAAGAAGGACAAATTGTGAAAGAAAATATTGTTGAGGAACGGGTAGGCTACGCTACCACAATTTTAAAATTCTACCACGATCACCCAAGACATCATGCGAGTAAGAGATCATGGATCATTACCCTTGACGCGTAGAAGCAGCGGAAGATGAGTTGGAGAAGCCGGTTCTCACGTCGCGTGCGTCAAGGTACAGGAAGTAGTCATTCACGTCGTGTCGAACGTCTCCTCCTCACCGATCACCACCGTAGCACGTCGTCGTACGTACTCCTCCTTGACGATCAACGCCGCAGCAACTGCAGCAGCGCCTCTACGGTGTCCACACGTCCGGGGATGGAACGCCGCTCATCGGCGTGCAAGCACTGTGTCGCTCGGCAAGGGCAACGAGAGGAGGTGGCTAGGGTTTCTGGCGAAACACCTCTAAAACACACAAAAGTCTGTTCTGCGCCCAGCCTCCTCCCCTCCTTATATAGCCACGATGTGAAACCCTAGGCAGTTAGGACCCATCTACGCACTAAGCCCACGAGGTTCATTAATTACGGATCCAATCCGAATTAATGCGTCCCAGCCCATTAAGTGTGTGACCCTGTAGGTTCATACGCATTTAGACATGGATTCGGAAAACCCTTTTCTAATCCAATAGTCGGTAGCGGCTCCTTGCAGAGCATGCCAACTCCCAAATGCATATGAGTAAAGTATTGATGTAATAATCCTTTGCCAAACTATATGAAGATCGAACTCAAGGCGACAAGCATGTCATCCTTTGACAGTTCAATCCATCTCTCGTATCCGTGATATATTAATAAGTAGTGATTGACTTCTCAATCACAGCATGGCCATGCATATGACACCACGGAGTGTCGTAACCTTATAAAATGTGAATGTTGAGGGCAAAAAACATTATGGAATGTGGATTTGGAGGTTGAAACCATACGGTATGAGGTTTATTTGCGTTTCCGGGCCGATTCCGGGAGTTTGGGCCTTTCCGGGGGAGTTTGGGCCTAAGGGAAGGGGCCGTGGGCTTTGGTGGGAAGGAGTTTGAGTTCAAATAGGAGTAGGAGACCTGGTTGGGGGCCTCCCCCAGCCCTTATTGCGCCCCCACCCTGCTGCTTGCGCCCCCATGGAAGCCCTAGCCGCCCCCCATCTCCTCTCTCCCTTTGCTTGCGCCCCCTTGCTCCCCATTGCACCACCACCCCTCTCCTCACCTCTCCACCACCCTTGCTGCCCCTAGGGGGGTTCTCCACCTCACCACCCCGAAGATCCGTCCGTTGGAGCGCTCCGCGACGAGAAGATCCGGTGGATTTGGAGCGAGGAAGGAGATCGCGCGAACCGAGAGGAGATCCGTTGGGTTTTCGTTCGTCGGGCAAAGGTATGGTCACGGGAATCCTTGGGGTTGGTCTAGGATCTGTTCTAAGGGTTAATTTCATGTTTTTAGATCAAGTGGTGGTGCTGTCCATGGGTAGATTGGGGAGAAAACTAGAGTTGCCACGTTCTCTGTTTCGGGCAGATTGAGCAGTCGACCTAGGGTTTGGGTTTTCGCCAATTTAGAGTCAGAATTTGGTCGACCGCCTGTTGCAGAAGTTGTAGGTAATTTCAATACCTTTCAGTGGGTATAAAGAACGTCCAATTCTGCCCAGCCATTTGAAAGTTATGCTCGTTTTACCGAACGTGTTAAAAACTGTGACGTGATTGGAACAAATCACGGTATTCTCTCGATTAAACCACTTTAGAGTCCGAATCAGTCTTTCCGTATACTTAGAAAAAGTTAGTAAATTTCCTAAGCTACGCGAGGATGTATTCGTTTAATTGATTCGGAGTTTTAGAACCCGAGTTATGCCTTTTGGAAGGCTGCTGTCCCGACGGGACAGAACCTCTGTTTTTGAGTTTTGCGAGTAGTTTGCGATGTCGGGGTATAAGAGGGTTTGCGTACTATTTTGTGGACATGATTGTGAGTGTGTGGTACCTATGTGCAGGTGGTGTGACCCCGGGAGTGCCTTCTACTTCTCGCCAATCCATCGCCCGTGGTTGAGGCAAGTGTATTGGAATGGGTAGCGGGTTGTAGTTTGCTAGATTGGTTGAGATTGAGATTGAATATATGATATGTTCACATGCCATGCCTTAATGATTGCCAATGATATGATGAATATGCTTATTATGTTATGATGCCATGTGTTAATGTACAAGTTATTTATGATGTTGGCATGTTTGCATACATGGCATGATGCATGGCCCGGGCGGTGAGAAATTCATAACTAGTCCGGGGAAGGTCGGTGAGAAAGTTACGACTATTCCGGAGAGCCATTGAGTAAGTCCTACATCGTGATTCCATCCACCGCGGTGAATGGAAGCGAGGAGTAGGCACCCTCCATCTTCGGGATGGAAGGGGGGAGAGGGTGCACACCGACGGGTGTGTACTCAACCATACCGGTATGAGTTTCCAGGAGATATGTGCATCGCATTGCATTGCATTATATGAGGATCTTATATGATGATGATATATGATGATGTCAATGATATGCTTATGCTATGAATATGGGATGTGTATGATGTCGTATGTGAAAAGTGGTGATGAAGGTATTAGAATGTATTTTCTTGTTCCATTGCAATATACTTGCTGAGTGATGAACTCACGCTTGTGTTTATGTTGTTTTTCTTAGGTACCATGAAACCGGCATGCGGGAAAGGGAGCTAGTCACACATCATCACTTAGCATCACACATATAAACAATGACATGTTCCTTCCTTTAAATTGTGATGGTTAATTTGTGTGCTTGGTTTCCTCATTTACTTTGTTTGGCTCATGAGATGGTTGGAAACTTTATTCTAGGCTTATTCTGCTGCTAGAACCCTTGTTATTGTTGATTTAGATGTCATTATTTATACTATATCCTGTGATCATATTGTTGTTGCTTCAATTCATGGAAAAACAAAGGAGATGCTGCCAAAATTTTCGGTTTTAGCATTTACTCCTTTGCTGCAATTTATCTTAATTTTTGGTATTTAGATGTTGTTAAGCCTATGTTTGGTAGCATTCGGGCATACTAGATGCCGGGGTGTTACAATGCACTTCCTTAATCATATCACACGAGTGGCCTAGACATATATCTCCGTTACACTGGAGTGGCAAATTCCATCTTGACTGCTCACTTCCCTCTGCATGTTTCATAGTAAACATGAAAGCTACCTTTATAACTATTTGGTTAGGAAATAGTGTTTGGTAACCCCAAGGTAAACTATTACATATGTAGGGAATGTGACAATCTCAGGTCTAAGGATCATACATCTACTATGTATGAGATACACTGATGACATATAAGAATGCAACATTCTCGCAGTGTCCCATTGCGGGTCCATCTAACACATGTTCTCCAACATGCGTTCACAATGTATTGATGATATCTCCATATCCCATGATCTATGAAACATGATCATCGATCAGTACATGTGTTGATCTATTCATCGTTGTCCACTACGATGATATCCGATCAGAGATACTTACAGAATTATATCAATGAGTAGAGAGTTTCATAAGCAAGTCACATACTTACTGATCAATATAATGATATACATTTATTGGACCAATAATCATATTATTATTCATAAATATAGTCATGTTACAATCATCTATATGACTGCCTCAAGGGCATAACACTAACAAATAATTAGCTAGGAGTAATGGCAAAATGTGTGTATTTATGTGGAGTAATAGAAATGTAATGTCAAAAATACGCTTTTATTTTCACATGTGAACTAAGTAAAAATATACTTTTATTAGCCATTAGTAAATTTAGTAAGAATATATATTTATTCCTCACAAATAAGTGGTTATCTAAAAGAGTATCTGATAAAGTGTATCTGTGGTGGTTTTAAAAAAACCCACCACTAATAAATAGTATTTGCGGTGGTTTTTAATTATAAACTGCCACTGATAATACCCCCTTATATAACCTGCCTGTTCTTGTTCCCGGCGTCGTCCCCGCTCTTGCTTCTAACCCTAACTAGCTCTTGATCCTCCCGCCTGGCGCTGTCCCCGCTTGCCGCCTCCCCCGATGCCTCGGCCTCCTCCACATGGTCTTGCCGGCCCGGCCGCCCCCGACGCCCCAGCATCCTCACCGCTCGGCGCATCCCCCGACGCCCTGGACTCCTCCCCGCGGTCTCACCGGCCCAGCCGCCCCCGACGCCCCGGCCTCCTCCCTGCGTTCTCGCTGGCCGGGCCGCCCGGCCTCCTCACCACCCTAGTCGAGAGGTATCTGTGTGCCATCTTGTAAGAACTTGAAAATATTTCTTGTGCGTGATGCTCCATATTTGAACATTTGATGATACATGTTACTAACACTAGGGCTTGGTGCCTTGATGTGGAGATTTGTATCCAAGTGGATTGGCCGGGTGCACTATTGTTGTTATCCATAATCTGGCAAATGAATGAAATGTTCAATAGTTGGTTAGATATATCTAAAAATTCTTGATATGCAGAGGAGTAGTTGGTTAGATGTTGTGGGTTGCTAATGAATGCATTTTTAGACATGTGTTGTAACAGAAATTGTGCATTTAAAAATTTGGATTGAGCCAAAAATCTGAAATTATAAATTTTACTCTTTAATTTGGAATTAATTCAAAAAGAGAAATCAAAATTCTTTAAATTAACAAAATTCACTCAGACTAGTCTGTACAAACGAAACTTGAAAAATTTCCAAACAACCTAATATAGGAAATAATTCGATAAAATAATAGAACTCAAGAGATGAAAAAAAAAATGAATTTTATTGGATTTTAGCACACAATGCGAGAGCTCTAAAAATTCAATCAAAGATTTAAGAGAAGCAAAATTTGAAGAATTATATTTTGCGTTGTACACATCCAAACTTAATGAAACCAAGTGCCTGTAATACTTCATACATTGATCTACCTACTCAAAAATTCTCAAAAGTTTTTGAATCATTTTAGGCCATGAAATGATAATTCAAATTTGGCCATTTGAAAATCGTGTCCATGTACAAACTACGAGCTCACTAGCTAGCTGCATGTGAGCTGTGCGTTGGATTTGGTAGCAAGTCATTGTTGCCATCGCAGCAATCTTCTGTGCGACGTGTTACCACGGCAGCAAAGCTTGATCAATTGACTACCATGCCATTCTTTGCATGCAGCGCCTTGCCTGGTCTCTGGTCAAGCCACGCTCAGGGATTTTTATTTTGGTAAAATTTCAGAAATTTCAGTCATTTCAGTACAAAACAAAATTTCGGAAATTTTGTTGTTTTTTATTTGAATTTGACCGAAATTTGGCCGAAATTTTGTCGAAATTCTGAAATTTCGGTCATTTCGGTGGGAGCAGATATTTCTGCCACTCCAAAACAAAAAACCCTGGCCACGCTGCAATACACGCGTCTCTGTGCATGCCTTCTTCTCGCCTCAGACTGCAACGTTGAAATTTCCTTCACCTCCACACTGCCATAGTAGGAAACCACGCCGCTTAACCGAGCTAGTTCACGTCCATCTTCTGAGCACCACTCTCTTCGATGCAGCCACGCTGACAACTTCACACCAAGATGGAATGATGAAGCGACCGATTACTCGAGCTTGCGCATGATGACATATGATGAACATTGTGCTTCGGAATTATGGAGAAGCACCAGCTAGCAGAGCAATCAAGATACGCCAACATCGACAAGATGGGCTGGCCCAAGTTGGCCCATGCAGGAGGAGCTAATGGTAGCCCAACATCGACAAGATGGGATGGCCTAAGTTGGCCCATGAAGGAGGAGCCAATGGTAGCCCAAGTTGGCCCATGTTGGCCCCAGTTGGCCCATGAAGGAGGAGCCAATGGTAGCCCAAGTTGGTCCAAGTTGGCCCGGCTACATGTTTAGTACCATATTGCTTATTGCTTGAGCTCTGGCAGCCCCTCTACCCTATATAAAGCATGCCATAGGCACCACAAAAGACTTGGGTTTTGTTTTGGAATCAGTTTAGCTTCTATGCTACTGTCCATGCAAGCACGTGTCGATTAGACCGTCTACTCACGTGTAAACAAGACTCCAAATTTCAGATTGGTTTACTTAAATTAAATATTCAAATTCACAAACAACGTTCCTGCATGCAATCGAGAACGAGCAAGAACAAGATAACAAGCAAGATCAACACTTCGGAGATTAGTGTATCGGTTGCTAAGACGCAATGTCGTTGACGGTTGTAGTCGGACCGCCAACGTTGAACTCCAACCCAAATCGTGGTTATCATACTCTCACTAAAAGATCAAGCCACTGTTCCTATCATTTGGTATCAAATTCGTCAGGTTGCTCGGTGAGAAATTCTACACCTCACTCAATTAATAGATTGGTTTTTAACTTCCTATCGTCCAGCATATATCCACATTATAATTCCAATTCCTAGCCAAATTTTGAGCCTACGCTATTGCTATTCTAGATTATAGATTGAATTTGCATTACAGCTTGGATTATTTTCTGGTCATAGCATCTAGATTGTTTCGAATTCGAATCATATTAAGTCACGTTTTTTTCTTTCGCTGTGCATCATTGCCGCTGTTCTTTACGCATAACTGTGTGTAGTTTGCCGGTGTTTTGCTGCTGTTCAAACCAAGTCCAAATCAAACACAAGCATGCTGTATTCAATATCCTTTTTGTATCTCGGCCAACTCCCATAAAACTACAGTTTGCTAGCTTGTCTTGCTGCATTTTAAAAATAAAAATAAAAAGGCAAAAGGTGCATAAAAAGCAAAAGCCGCACCATTTCAAAAAAAAAACAGGTGCAGCAAAGAGCTAATTGTGAACAAAGGGAGAACTAGACAAAAAGAATGACTTTGTTCTTTGAATAGCTTTGTGCTGCGTCTTTGGCTTCTCATGACTACATTAGTGATTTCGGTTCGCGTCTCTAGTCATTTGTAGGCCTAGGACCAGCATTTCAATTAAGATTGAATTCTTTTTCAATTTGTGTATCTATTTTGGTTTTAGCGTTTTTCCTTTGCTACCATATAAGCCACCCATAGCTACACATAAACTATAACTGTGTACGACACTTGCAACTTGCACCGGTACATTTAATCCTTTTGAAGCTTGATTTGCCGGTGGCCGACAACTACTGCTTCACTTGGTAAGAATGGTTAAGAACTTGATATACAACTAGAGAGTTGCGCGCTTTGTTAGCCACATCCCAGTAGTTCATAGGGCACTTTAACTCTTACTCTTGCTTGTTTTGTTCTTTTGCTTTCATCTAACCATGTCAGGAGCAGAAGATCACACCATTCTGCAGTCACCCCGTACACGTCGCATTATTTAACACTTCGATCGCCAAGTGAGGACGCGTATGGAGAACTTGGAAGAAGATGTGCGAGTGACTAATGAGCGCCTTGGTTAGCTAGAAGCCTCACAAATAGAGACTAATTTGTCTCTAATAGCTGTCAATGCTTTGCTTGCTCAAATTCTCACAAGACTTGATGGTTTGGGTGGTCCTAATACTTCTCACGTGGCGACTCCCGGTATGCAAAGAGACACACAAGGCGTATTGGGCAGCGAGGTTCTCGGGAATAATGATGATGATTATGTCACCGACACCGAGGTTGAGGATGTAGATGCACGTCTACATCATCGACTTCAAAGAAACCGCACTGGCATGGCTCCGCTTCGACATGAGGTATGTGCACAGCACAAGAAGCCACTCATGGTAAGATTAAATTCACAATTCTACCTTTTGATGGCAAATATGATCCTGATGCTTATCTTTCATGGGTATTAGAATTAGAACAAAAATTTGAATGCCATGATTATCCAGACGAAAAGAGAGTAAAAGCTGCCACTAGTGAATTTACTGCTTTTGCTTCTGTATGGTGGAGTGAGTTTAAACGCAAAAATCCAAATATTGTACGTACTTGGGAGGATTTAAAAAGAATCATGCGGCCTAGATTTGTTACTTCATATTATGTGTGTGATCTTTTAAACAAATTGCAACAATTGAGACAAGGTCCTAAATCTGTTGAAGAATATTATCAAGAGTTGCAAATTGGCATGCTTAGATGTGAGCTAGTCGAGAGTGAAGAAGCTGCTATGGCTAGGTTCATGGGTGGGTTAAACCATGAAATCCAAGATATTCTTGACTATAAAGAGTACCATTCCATTACTCGCTTGTTTCATCTTGCATGCAAAGCTGAACGTGAAGTGCAGGGCCAATGTGCAAGCACCAGGACTAACTTTTCTGCAGGTCGTGCTACAAATTGGATGCCTAGAACACCTGCAACCACTGCTTCATGTGCCTCTATTTCAACTACAACGCCGACAACTGACAAGCCTTGGTCTTCTTCATTTGGTGCTTCGAAAGCATCCGAGGTAAAGAAACCACCTGCTGCACTGGAACCTCCCAAAAGTTCCTCGTCAGTGGCATCAACTGGGAGGACATGCGATGTACAATGCCACCAATGCAAAGGGTTTGGACACATCAAAAGCCAATGTCCAAGCAAGCGTGTTTTGATTATACGTGATGACGGTGAGTATTCTTCTGCTAGTGATTTAGATGAAGATACACATGCTTTGCTAGCTAATCCTGCAGATGACGATGAGGACCATATTAATGCTGACCATGCCAATTGCTACGAGAGCCTCATTGTACAACGGGTCCTGAGTGTTCAAATGGAACAAGCGGAACAAAATCAATGACACAATTTGTTCCAAACTAAGTGTGTGGTGAAGGAGCGTTCGTGCTGAGTGATCATTGATGGTGGCAGTTGCAACAACTTGGATAGCTCCGACATTGTGGACAAGCTCTCTTCGAACAATCGACCTCATCCTCATCCATACTATGTTCAATGGTTCAACAACTCTGGTAAGATCAAGGTAACATGGTTAGTTAGAGTTCCTTTGTTTATTGGTTCATACAATGATTCTGTTGATTGCAATGTTGTACCGATGCAAGCATGTTCTATATTGTTAGGTAGACCATGGCATTATGATAACAATTCTACTCATCATGGTCAATCCAATCAATATTCTTTTGTGCATAATGAAAAGAAAATTGTTTTGCATCCAATGTCGCCAACTGATATTCTGAAAGATGAAATTGCTGGAGCTAACAAACTGAAAGAAACTAAAAATGCAAGTCAAATTGTGGCCAAATCTAAACATTAGATCAAACTGAAAGGTGCTTGTTTCTTGACTATGAAATCAGATTTGCATGAGCTCATCAAGGAAACTTCTACTTACTATGCTTTGGTTTGCACAGATGCTTTGTTTGCTCTAGAAGATCTGCCTGCTACTTTGCCTCCTGCCGTCACTAACCTTTTGCAGGAGTATCATGATGTCTTTCCAATGGAGATACCTCCAGGTTTGCCCCTGGTTCAAGGAATTATGCATCAAATTGATCTCATTCTTGGAGCGCCTTTACCCAATCGCGCTGCTTATCGAACAAATCCAGAAGAGACAAAGGAGATGCAACGCCAAGTGCAAGAATTACTTGACAAAGGGTATGCACGTGAATCTTTAAGCCCTTGTGATGTTCCTATCATTTTGGTACCTAAGAAAAATGGTTCATGGCATATGTGTGTTGACTGTAGAGCGATCAATAATATAACCATTAGATATCGTCATCCCATCCCTAGGTTAGATGATATGCTAGATGAATTAACTGGTTCTAATGCATTTTCCAAAGTTGATTTGCATAGTGGGTACCACAAAATTCGCATGAAATTGGGCGATGAATGGAAAACTGCATTTAAAACTAAGTTCGGATTATATGAATGGTTAGTTATGCCTTTTGGGTTAACTAATGCACCTAGCACTTTCATGAGATTAATGAACGAGGTTTTAAGGAAATTCATTGGCAAATTTTTGTGGTATATTTTGATGATATTTTGATCTATAGCAAATTAATGGAGGATCACTTGGATCACTTACGTGCTGTTTTTGAAGCTCTACGTGATGCACGCTTGTTTGGTAACATCGAGAAGTCTACGTGATGCACATTGACTTTGTTTTGGGATGGTTTAGGAATCATTTGTTTTATAATTTGTTGTTGGGAAACATTGAGCTATGGTTATGAAACACGCATAACACATGAGACATAAAATACTAACCTCTTCATCATCGTTATGACCATCAGCTGCAGTTTCAGACATAATATGCTCTTCATCATCATTTGATGAAGCATAAATGGTTTCAGCTAATTCTCTGACCTACGCAAAAAAGAAATATTAAAATCTGCAAAATAAAACACTGCTATATACATATTGAACTACCTACATCACAACAACAAAAAATTTATCAATACCTTAAGACGACCATTTTCAATGTGGTTCTTCCTTGTTGTAGGCTTCGCATCGAGAGCTGATAACGTTTTTAGATGGTCACTCGTAACATGTTTCAAGCGTGGAAAACCTGATTCACTTGATAGACCCGGCACAGATACAAAATCGAGGTATATGATCTATAAATAATTGCCGGGTAGAAACTGTAACACCCTGGCATTTAATATGCCCGAATGCTACCAAACGTAAGCTAAACAACATCCAAATATCATATTTAACATAAAATTCCAGCAAAGGCACATAGGCTAAAAACGGAGATTTCGGCAGCACCTCCTTTGTTTTATCATGAATTTAAGGAGCAACAACGATATAGCATTATATGGCAATAAGGGAAACATCTAAAACAGCAATAAATAGAGTCTTAACGACAATAAAAGACTAACATTTAGCACTTAAAGTTCCAAGTGTCAAACGAACAATAAAACTCTCATTAACCAAGCTAAGCCTTAATTTAATGACCACCACACGCAATTTATTATCAATCTAAAAGAATTGACTTGGGGAAACATTAAGGTGAAGCAACGTGTGGGCGTGTGTCTATTCCCTTTTCCCGCATGCCGTACTCATGGTACCTAAAACAATAAGAAAAAAACACAAGCGTGAGTTCAAAACTCAGCAAGCATATTGCAATGGACAACAAGAACAACAATATGGCAATAGCATCTCCCTTCATGTAAATCATCTTATTCATAAACACTTAACATTGTCATCATCAATATGTATGAGATGTAATGCAATGCCCATGTCTCCTTGGAAACTCATACCGGTATGGTTGAGTACACACCCGTCGGTGTGCACCCTTTCCCCCCCTTCCATCCCGAAGATGGAGGGTGCCTACTCATCGCTTCCATTCACCACGTGGATGGAATCACGATGTAGGTCTTACTCAATGGCGTTCCGGACTAGTCATAACTTTCTCACCGACCTTGCCGGACTAGTTATGACTTTCTCACCGCCCTCGCCCTATCTCATGTCATGCATGCAACTATGCCAATTATCATATTTCACATGTACATAAACATATGGCATCTCATCATGACAAATATTAACACATGGCATCGAATCATGATAATCATACTCAATATATCATTGGAAAACAGCAAGCATGGCAAGTGATCATAGCAAGTATTCAATCTTTCATCTAATCTCCACAAGCAACCTACAATTCCGCTATTCATTACAACACACTTGCCTCAACCGTGGGCGACGGGATTGTGGGAAGTAGAGGGCACCCCCGGGGTCACACAACCTGCACAACGGCATCACATACTCTCAATAATGCCCACAAAACAGTACACAAATCCCCATCTCACCCGACATTGCCCGCTACTCGCAAAACCTAAAACAGAGGTTCTGTCCCGGCGGGACAGCAGCCTTGCAAAGGCCATAACTTGAGTTCTGGGACTCCAAATCGATTAAACGAGTACACCATCGCGAAGCTTAGGAAATTTCCTACCTTTTTCTAGTTATACGGAAAGACTGATTTGGACTCTAAAATTGTTTAATCTACAGATTACTACGATCTGTTCTAATTGCGTCACAGATTTTAACACGCTCGGTAAAATGGCCATAACTTTCAAACGGCTGATCAGATTTTAACGTGCTTTATGTCCACGGAAAGATAATTAAATTATCTACAACTTCTTTTAAGTCCGTACGGACAGATTCGGATTCTAAATCGACGAAAACTCGAACCCTAGACCGACTGCTCAATCTGCCCGAAAACAGAAACGTGGCAACGTCTAGATCTAACCCAAAGAACTCCAACCCAGCACCACCAATTGATCTAAAAACTTCATAAACACCCTAAGAACAGTACCTAGATCAAACCCAAGGATCCCCATGATCATACCTTTGCCCAACGAACGAATCTCCAATAGATCTCCTCGCGGATCGCTCCTCGCTCCAACGGATGGATCCACAAGGTGCAGAGGTGTGGAGACCACCCTAGGGCAGCAATGGGGTGGAGGAGAGGTGGTGGAGAGGTGGGGCAATGGAGGAGAGCAAGGGGGAGGCGCAAGGCTCAAAGGGAAGGGGCGGCTAGGGCTTAGCAAGTGGGGGGAGGTGAGGGGGGCGCACCAAGGCAGCAGGGTGGACGCCCCAAAGGGGCAGGGAAACCCCTTTTACCAGCCCCCACACCCAATTCTAGTCCGTTACGGAGACCTAATCCATCTCACCAAAGCCCACCAAGGCCCAAAACTCCCCCGGGAAGGCCCAAAACCCCGAAAACGGCCCGGAAAAGCTATTAACCTCCATAACCTATAGTTTTAACCTTAATTCCACATCTCATACTGTTTTTAACCATATCAAGCACGTAAAATAAAGTTATGACACTCCGTGGTGTCACAGAAACTCATTAAATAAAGCTATTAAAGATTTAGTTTTTATGAACAAAAAATATGGCAGACAGAATGTAAATAAAAAGTTGACTCACGTCGAGAATATAGACACACCCCTTCACCTGAATATTATTTGCATGGGATTCTTTGAAGTCTTTGATACTTTGCATCAAATAATCAACAATAAACTCACACCAGTTCATCTCTCTAATCCTTTTTACATCACTTACTGCACCCAATAATGATCTGTTAATGTTATGGTTTGTATTGGATGCCAAGAATAAGAAAATAATCACAAGCATGAATGCTTTCAGAAAGGATTCCTCATCTCTTTCGCTAATCATATTAGGGATCACATGGTTTACAGATTGACCCCTACCTCCATCTGAAAATTTCCATTTTAGTGTACACTCCAGGTTTCTATCAATTGGTACTTGCACAGGGCCATACGGAACACCAAGGATCTTATGTACCAAAGGTTTTATGTGAATAGATTTGCCGCCAACCTCCAAAGTACCCCTGCCATAATCCACTTGGTTGACATACCACAATGTCAAACCTTTTGGTAGTTCACACATTGGCATTGTCAACAAACTCTCAAATCCAATTTTTTTTACATGACTTTTCTGTGCCTCGGAAAGAGATTTCATTATCGATGGAAGGCGGTGTGGAGAACATCTATAGGAGAATACTCAACCCTACAATAATAATCATTTTAATGATTTAATTTTGGTAAAAACACTAATATGTAAAATGAAAACCTGAAGCCATTTATACCTTTCTATTCTCTTGATGAACAGGCGCATGATTTGTGATGTCCTGATTTTGTTTAGGCTCGTTAAAATCAATATCATTTTGCTTCCTCTTCTTACTATTGGTAGTGTTTGCACGCTTTGGTCCCGTTTGACTTGCATGAGATGTCGCAGGTGTGTTCTTTCGAGGTGACCGTCTCAAATTTTTGACTTGATTTGACACAAAATTAGTGTCAATAGATGGAGACTTCATTGCTACAAAATACAAAAAAAAAAGTATAATTTCTCACAATACACTACCAAGTTTCATAATGAAGTTTCAATAAAAAAAAGTAAACTTAGCCCAGTGCAAAAAAAATGAACCAGATTTAGGCCATTATCTCTTCTCTGATATGCTAACTTCTTACATCATCCATTGTTCTTTTGGAAATCATATGAAACTTAACACATGAAACTTAATGCCATAATGGAACTTAACACATGAAACTTAACGCAACAATGAAACTCATGGAACTTAATACATGAAACTTTTGGAAATTAAACACTGAAACTGATGAAACTTATAAATGTAACACTATAACTTATGAAAATTATGGAACTTAACACTAAAACTCATGAACAGTTGGAACTTAGCACATGAAAGCTCATGAAACTAGGCTATCAAATGTTTTGAAACATAACAACCGTCCTAAAGCGTTACACTTAATAACCAAAATCGTGAAACCTGTGAACCTTAACACGTAAACACATGAAACTTATATCACGCAATACTGGAACTCATGGAACTTATCACATGAGTCTTATGGAAACCCTGAAACTGATGAAACTTATAAAACGTAACACTGTAACTCATGAAACTTATGGAACTTAATACTGAAACTCATGAAACATTTGGAACTTAACACATGAAACCTCATGAAACAGATCTGTGAAATGTTTTTGATACAAAACATTTGAACTATCATGTAAACAAATGGCAAAATTATCACTACAAGCTAATACTAATCATGTATCCAAAATGCCAAAATTATCACAAAGTCTAAACATAATCATGGAGAAATCACCTGGTTCACCCTCGGCGTCACCAGATCCAAATCTATCAGAGTAACGTTAACGGGTTCAGCGCAATCTTCGATCGCAAACGTCGACGTGGGTCGAAAATGCGTCAATCGGATTCCGTGAGCTCCGCCGCCTCCCGGATTCCGTGAGCTCACCACTCAAACCCTAGATCACCAGCATCTGATGAAGACTCCCCTCCACCGCCGCCTACCGCCAGATTGGAACCGCTACCACCCTCCGATCACTTGCATTGAGACCGTCCTCAACGAAGGCAGAGAAGTAGATCGGCGTGAACGAGAGAAATTGGGGGAGAAGCAGCAACATAAACGAAGAGACTTGATATGGGAAACAGGGGAGACTGGAGAGGATATTAGTGGTCTATGGGCATTTATCGTGCGGACATGAGTGGTCCCCTGGGAGCGTAATCGGATGGTTGTGAGCGATACCGTCGAAAATGATCCGAACGCTATGCCATTCAATAGTATTTCTGTAAAAAAAAGATCAATAAATTAAGAAAATGCTCAGTACTACATCATGTGTCTTTTTGTTTACTTTATATTCTCGTGAGATGAGTGCTTAATCGTTATCAACGTGACCTCGAATATATAACATTTTTTCTATTTTACAATTAAATTTGTGCAAGATGTATGCACTGCATGTATCTGCCTACTGCCGGTACAATTTGATGCATAATCAGAAAAGTTTCCACTCGTATTGAAGCACAAAGAGGTGGTCTTATTTTTCAAACACTACTACAAAACTGCAAATAGGAGACACCCTATTAGTGGCGGTTTGTTTGGAACCACCACTAATAGGAGTATCAGTGGCGGTTCTTGAGTGCAAACCGGTGCCAGGATCATTAGTGACGGTTTTTGTTCCGAACCGCCACAGATAGTGGACTATCAGTGGTGGTTTGTGGTTATAACCACCACAAATACTGCGACAACTATCAGTGGCGGTTTTAACCCTAAACCGCCACTGATAGTCCACTATCTGTGGCGGTTCGGAACAAAAACCGCCACTGATAGGTAGGTATTATCGATCTTAGGTTGGAGGACAAAACCGTCACTGATATTTAGCTTATTTGTGGCTTTTCAAAAAAAAAACTGCAACAATTACAATTATCGGGGGCGTTTTTTGTTTAGACCCGCCACAAATAAAACCCCTATATATACTAGTCGCTACAAAGACTCTACAGAGCTCATGGTCATCTTCCTCCTCGAGAAGAAAAGCAAAATTTCAGATCTGAGATTTTGTTTGCAAAGAAACTTGAGTTTTTACTTAGAGGGTTGTTCCAAGGTGAGTAATTTGTTCTCCTCTCTTCATTTGTGGTGATGTAGTTGCAATTTAATGGCTAGATATAGTTTATTTAAGATTTTCCTTTCTTCAATGGCAAAGCTTAGATTCAATTTTTATTTATTAACCTAGCATTATTTAGATTAATTTATATCTAGATGATGAATTTATTACCTTGCTCCATTAGATTATTTGTTGTCTACCTTTTTTAGATGACAAAATATGGCAAGCATATATTAAATTTATTTAATTAAGATTGTTGGATATTAATACACATTAAATTTAATGTATATGGTATAGAGGTGATCATGAAGTTGCCTTGCATTTTGAGATGATGAATTATCTACCTCTTTGAGAGGATAAATTTAATTTTGGCTATGCATAGTACTTAAGATTTGTTTCTAATTACCATTAATTTTCTTACCGTTAGTGAGATGATGAATTTACTACCTTGCTCTATTAGATTAAGTTGTCTACCTTTTTTGGATGATAAATTATGATTGAGCATATATTTAATTTATTTAATTAAGGTTATTGGATAGTAACAAATAATGGATTAATGATTTATGTAATTAAGATTATTGCATATTATTAATTGTTACATTAATTAATTGTAGATGGACCGGAGATGGATGTACAATGCGAACCGTTGCAGTCGAGAATACATCGACGGCGTATCTGCTTTTCTACGAGCAGCCGAGGAGAACAGATTGCAAAAGAAGACAGAGTACATACATTGTCCATGCATTGATTGCAAGAATGAGAAGATGTTTTCGGACAAAGACCAAATCCACTTGCATTTGATTCGGAGGGGCTTTGTACCTAGCTATACCTATTGGACAAGGCACGGTGAAGAGGAGATCATACTTCAATGTGATAATGTCGACGACGACGAAGCCGCCAATATGGCAGCTGACATCGGGTATGGAACCGATGAGGATAGGTTGGTCGTTGACGATGACAATAACTGCTCAAATGTTGCGCGATGCAGAAGGAAACTACAGCAGTGAGAGAGAGTTTAATCAGTTCAAGGGTTTGATAGAGGACTCAGAGAAACCTTTGTTCCCGGGTTGCAAGGAGGAATACACAAAGTTGCACACTGTGCTTTCACTACTGAAATTGAAGGCAAGCAATGGTTGGTCCGACAAGAGTTTCACGGAGTTGCTACGTCTCTTAGCGGACATGCTTCCAGAGGGCAACCTGTTGCCTAAGACCACGTATTTTGCCAAGAAGGTTGTATGTCCCTTGGGATTGGAGGTAGGAAGAATACACGCGTGTCCAAACGACTGTATACTCTATCGCAAAGACTATGTAGACACGCATGTATGTCCGGTGTGCAAAGCATCGCGATACAAGCTTAAGGGCGAGGAAAACGAAGGCATAGAAGTGAAGAATGGAGCTCCCGCTAAAGTGGTGTGGTATTTGCCAGTAATACCTCGTCTAAAGCGTTTATTTGCAAATAAAAAGCATGCCAAGCTGATGCGATGGCACTCAGAAGAGCGAAAGAGGGATGGAAAGCTGAGGCACCCTGCTGATTCTGCCCAGTGGAGAACCATCGATAGGCTCTTTAGGGAGAACTTCAGAAATGAGCCAAGGAATATAAGGTTTGGGTTGAGTACGGATGGAATGAATCCTTTCGGTAACATGAGCAGTATTCATAGCACTTGGCCCGTGACTCTCTGTATCTACAACCTTCCTCCTTGGCTGTGTATGAAGCGAAAATACATTATGATGTCGCTGCTTATCCAAGGGCCGAGACAACCTGGAAACGATATTGATGTATACCTACAACCATTGGTGGAAGATCTTGTGCTATTGTGGAATGAAGGTGTACGGTATGGGATGAGTACAAGCGAGTACTTCACTCTACGCCGCAATGTTGTTCTCGCACCATCAATGATTTACCAGCCCTAGGTAACCTATCCGGCCGTACTATAAAAGGAGCTAAAGCTTGCCCCCAATGCCTGGATGAAACTAGTAGCGTGTGGCTTAACAACTCGAGGAAAACAGTCTACATGCGCCACCGTCGGTTCCTTGAAAGAATCATCCGTACCGTAATATGAAAAAACAATTTGGCGGTACAAAGGAGGACGGTTCAGCTCCAAGGCCTCTTCTTGGGAAGAGGTATATGATATGGTTAAGGATATTAATGTTGTACTTGGAAAGGGGATACCTCGAGGTCCCGTGATCGAGAAAACCACGTGGAAGAAGAGATCCTTATTTTGGGATTTGCCCTATTGGAAGGACTTAGAAGTTCGACATTGCATCGACGTCATGCATGTAGAAAAGAATGTATGTGACAGTGTGCTTGGTCTTTTACTGAATATTCCTAGCAAAACAAAGGATGGATCAAGGCACGAAGGGACTGGAAGATATGAAGATCGAGCCGAGCTACATCCTCAAGACACTGAAAGGCCGACTTTACCTTCCCCACCTTGCTATACTGGCCCAAGAAAGAGAAAATAGACCTCTGCAAGTGCTTGCGTAGTGTGAAAGTTCCGTCCGGTTACTCCGCAAACATCAAGAAACTGGTATCGATGAAAGATTTGAAGTTAACTGGTATGAAGTCTCATGATTGTCATGTGATGATGACACAAATGCTCCCTATTGCAATTAGAGGTATTTTGCCTGATAAGGTTCGAGAGGCAATCATGAGGTTGTGTTTCTTCTTTAACGCGATTTCACAGAAGGTCATCGATCCTGTTGGACTTTATGAACTGCAGGCTGATGTGGTCAACACTGCGTGTCGACTAGAGATGTATTTTCCTCCATCATTTTTCGATATCATGGTTCATCTCATTGTTCACCTTGTGAATGAGATAAATATTTGTGGGCCAGTATTCCTGCATCAGATGTATCCGTTCGAAAGGTACATGGGTGTTCTGAAGAAATATGTACGTAATCGATCGCGACCGGAAGGTTCCATTGTAGAAGGTTATGCAACTGAGGAGGTTATTGAGTTCTGCGTCGATTACATGGACGAGGTTGAACTGGTAGGAGTGCCTGTATCACGCCATGAGGGGAGGCTAGTTGGCAAAGGAGTAATCGGAAAGAAATCCACAAATTCTTACGATCATTTTTTGTTCGAACAAGCTCATTTCACAGTCTTGCATCGATCGAGGTATCCCGTTTATGGACATGCACAAGGAAAAGCTTATAGAGGGAAAATCGTGGACGATCAGAGGTTTGGATAACAAAAGAGCACAATCGTGTGTTCAATCATTGGTTCAAGGAGCACATGTCCGTGAAGAAACGAGTGTTACGTTGAGGTGGTTGGCAAAAGGGCCATCAGGTACAATCGTGACATGGCAAGGATACGACATAAATGGATATACATTTTACACGAGAGCTCAGGATAGCAAAAGTACTTACCAAAATAGTGGTGTCCGTATAGATGCCTACGACAATACAGGCAGTAAGAAGAGCAGCTTCTATGGGTTTATAGAGGAGATTTGGGAGCTCGACTACTGCATTTTCAAGATCCCGATGTTTCGGTGTCGTTGGGTCCAACTCCCAAAGGGTGTCAAGGTGGACAAATATGGCTTCACTACTGTGGACATCGAGCAAGTCGGATATAGAGACGAACCATTCGTACTTGCGAAGCAAGTTGCACAGGTCTTCTATGTAATCGACCCGGCAGATAAGAAGCGTCATGTAGTTCTTCAAGGAAAACAAAGGATCGTCGGAGTTGAGAATGTCGTGGATGAGGAAGAGTACAACCAGTTTGATGAGTTGCCTCCTTTCGTAGATGGCAGCATCAGGCTCGAGGAAGCAACCACTCAGGAAGCCACCTATCATCGTGATGATCATGAAGAAGGCTAAATTGTGAAAGAAAATAATTAGCTAGGAGTAATGGCAAAATGTGTGTATTTATGTGGGGTAATAGAAATGTAATGTCAGAAATATGCATTTATGTGGAGTAATGGCATTTTTGTTAAAAATATGCTTTATATTAATTCATGGCTTTATATTAATCAGGGATTCAAATTTATAAGAATATAAATTTATATATCATAGATAAATTAATTATGAATAATTAGTAGTTAATATATATGATAGGTTCACTAATACATTAATTCATAGCTTTATAATAGAAGGAAATCTGGAAAATATGCTTTATATTAATTTATATCAATCAGGGATTCAAATTTCATAAGAATATAAATTTATATATCATAGATAAATTAATTATAAATAATTAGTAGTTAATATATATGATAGGTTCACTAATACATTAATTCATAGCTTTATAATAGAAGGAAATCTGAAAAATAGTATTAGTGGCGGTTGTTAATTAAAACCGCCACAGATAAGGTTTATCAGTGGCGGTTGTTAATTAAAACCGCCACAGATAAGGTTTATCAGTGGCGGTTTTTAATTACAACCGCCACAGATAAGGTTTATCAGTGGCGGTTGTTAATTAAAACCGCCACTGATATGTCCCCCAATATAAACCACGCCACAGTGGTCAGTCCTCACCACTACCTTTGAACCCTACCCCGCCGCCTCCCTCCCGCGCCCGGCGACCCCGCCGCCTCCCTCCCGCGCCCGGCGACCTCGTCCGGCCCGTCCCCGCCGCCTCCCTCCGCTCCCGGCGACCCGCCGCCTCCCTCCCGCGCCCGGCGACCTCGTCCGGCCCGTCCCCGCCTGGCGCCCCCACCCGGCACTAGGGTTTGAGATCTCCTTTCATCCAGGTTTGAATCGTTCGCTGTTTGATTTTGTATTTTGGGATGAAGTAGCATTCAGATTTGATGCTAAAGCTAATGCTGATGATGGAATTCAGATTATATGCATATTTTGATTATGAAGTAGCATTCAGATCTTGCATATTTTGGGATGAAGTAGCATTCAGATTATATGCATATTTGATGTTCTGATTGATTCTTGTTAAAGCATCTTTGCGAATAGATGCATAAGAAATCAATTAGTTGAGCTTTTCTAGTATCTATGTTGTTTCTAGTTCATTCTAGTTATTGAAAGCACACTGTGCAAGAAAATGGTCTCATTTTTCTTTGCTTGTTGCGTGGTGAATAGAATAATATGCCAATTTTGGAACATTTGCTTAACTTATTTGTATTTGTTTCCAGTTAATCTTGTGACCAGTTTATTATTTGTCAATACATCTGTTGGATTGCTAAGGTTTAGGCCTTTTTTTAATATCAAGAAAGCCAAAGACACAGTTAGAAGAGACGACAGCCAAAGACAATTAGGAATTATGAAATGTGACTTTTATTGAAGCTCTTTATGCTTTTTGTATGATATTGCTAGCCTAAAGAAACACATATTCTCGAGTGAACAGTATTATTGCGAGTTTGTTTTGGTCTTTTGGAGTCTGAACTATAGTTGGAACAGTTGCCCATCTCATGCATTTCATGTCTGACTTGCGAATTCAAGGAAGCTGCAAAGAGGCCAGATATTGTCATCTTGTAATAACGTCACAATAAAATCTACACCTGTACATTGTTACTGGGAAATTGGAAGTCTCCGTGAATGCTTTGTCGGGTAACCCCGACTGAAATGTGTCTAGCTCAAATCTCTTAACATTGTACTATTTTGTTTTAAACTACAGTGAGACACTTCTGCTTATACATGTGCTTTACTTAAATAAAGTCGTCTGACAAGCTAAGAATGGTAAACAACACTCAATTTTTTGAAAGTGCGATTTCTTTTCTGCAGTTATATTATAGCATACGAAATCTAATAGGACATCCTATAAACAACTATCGGTTTTACTTCTTATCTGACAAATCGAATTGATCCAAGTTCCTAAACAACACTGCCCTGTATTCTCTCCCGTGGGACTATAATGAATTGTTTGCTTTTACCCTCAGTTTTGTGGCATTCAATTTCAACTCAAGAAATTTTGTCAGGAACGTCACCCTTAAATGATTAAGCTGTATATCCACAAGGCAATTCAGTTCATCTGAGTTTCATATTCACAACTCATTGTTCATCTTTTATCTGGTTAAGGTGTCAGCATAGCACTGTATTTTGACACATGGATATTTACAATATAAGGATTGTTCAAATCTATTTGAATACCACGTAAGGTCTTAACATCAGACACGGGTAGGTTAGTCTTTTGATCATAATTCCCAAACCCGATGATTAAGTTAAGTTCTATCTTTTGAATAAAGATTCGAGTTAACTATGCGTACTTGTTTAACCTTTCCAAACATGAATCATTTGAACCTATCTAAGTTTTACTCAAGTATTAGTATATACTAGTAAGGTGCCCGTATGCTGCAACCAAGAGACAAATGATATTAAAGTAGTCTTTAGTAGGGCGGCCCGAGTGTGTTAATCTCGGGAGTTCCTAGTGCTTTCGGACACTAGGGTTTTTATTGTTCTCTTATTTGCATCTTATTGTGTTCATGTTCTTCAAGAGCAATAGGTGCGACTCGAGGCGCCAGAGACCTCGAGGAGTTCTTGGTGCTCGGACACCAAGATTCTTGTTTCTTACCTCATTGCTTAAGAACTTGGCCATAAGACCTAATTATTACAAGACTTCTTCTCTTTTAATCAAATTGATGTTCTTAAGGATGTACCTATTCTGGTCTTAGCCGCCTTGCTTTTAACTACATATTTTTATCCGACGCAACGCAACGTGTAAACCTACCTAGTCCGGTCTTAGTTGCCTTCTATAGCTACCAGAGTAGTTTTACCTATCGGTTAGGATTTCTCAACATTATTTATCACATCGGTTGATCTCTCTACACAATAAGACCTCTTGTTCACATTATCTTCGAAATGACTATGTTTACTTTCGAAATGTAGTTCTTATGGAGCCTGAGGCCCAACCTGGGTTGGAGGATGCTTCCAACCCGTCCCCGAACTCAAGCCCGAGCAGATACCTGTTGGACCATCCAACCACCGAAGGTGCCGAGGCCTCCATCGCTGCCGGAGATGCTGATGCTCCCGTTGCAAGACGTCAAGGCCGAGGGAAAACTAAGAAGCCTGAAAGCCGGCATACCATCTCAGAGGTCTCAGATGCTGGAGTCCTGCTAAACCGGCAAAACAGCAAAGACAAAATATAGGTCAACATGCGGGTACATCGCAAGGGATAAAGTGCCAATCACCTATTTGGATTGGCACAAAGTGCCCGACGCCATCAAAATGGATCTATGGACAGAGCTGAAAGAAACTTTTGAATTCCCTGAAGGAGCTGAAGAGCTCGTGCGTCGCAATGCATTGATGTCAATGGATGTCGCATGGAGGAACTTCAAGTCCAAGCTGAATACGCAATATGTGATGAAAAATCGGTCAGCCATCAGAGATTATCCTAAAGTAGAGCCATATTGGGATGAATTTATTGCGATGAAGCAAGACGAAGCAGCAATAAAATCCGTGAGGACCACCGTCGGATCGCAAGGAAGAACACTCACCCCTGAGACTAGGCACGAGTGGGTACGCGGGTAAGATTCCTCACTAGGAGAGGCAAGAATTGGATGCAATCCAATCGACTGGCACAAGTCCCTTGGCCGGACTACCGGACCGAGTTAAGCATTATGTGCTAGCAAGGGCATCTGTCATGCCTAGTGGGGGCTTATCATTCAAAAGCAACGATGATGAAGCAATCTCCCAACAAATTCAGGAGCTGCACGCCGAGTCCACCCAAGGAAATTTTCACGCAGATAGGGAGAAGGACGAACTAACAGCAGCCTTGGGAAATAAAGAGCATCCTGGTCGGACACGAGGCATAGGGGTCAAGGTTCCCTGGAAGATTGGTTTCCCAGAGCACGGAGACTCGTACAGGAGTCGCAAGAGAGCGAAAGAAGAGTGTGTGGAACGGTCTATGGAGGAGATGAAGCAAAAGATGCTTCAAGAATTACAAAGCACCATAGAACAAGTTCAACAAAAAGTACAAGAAGCCATGAGCCAGTCGCAAGGACACAACACTGTTCTCGCCAGCCCTATGAATTGCCGTAGCAGTTGCGCGTCCACACCATTGGTACAACCGGATAACACACATTATCCTGTGGACGACATACAAGACCCCACACCCTGCCAGCTCAATGTGCCTGTCATGAACATATTTTTACAGGCTGCTACAGGGATAGCTTATCCATACCAACAAGGGGATGTTTTGCACAACTCTCCGATAGCTCCAGGTTATGCAAAGGTCCAGGTGGACACGGTGCTTCCACAGTTTGCTGAGGTTGGACTGGAAATGCCTTTCAATGATGAGGTCACAACTCTAGGAAGTGTCGTTCACACTTTCATCCAGTGGCGTAAGCGTGACATCATCTTGGATCATGAACCGCCAGCCTCTCCTGCAGTACAACCGCCAGCCTCTCCTGCAGTACAACTCGCCCATTCATCACCAACACCTGAGCGTCAAATGGCTAGTGCACCCACTATAAAGGAGCCTGCTCTAGGAGCCCATTCATCACCAGCGCCTCAACATGAAAAGCTTAGTGTGACCACTTCAAAAGACGAAGGTACAACACCTGATCCAAAGAAATGGCCCGTTAGACAAGCCATATCAGTTAGATCAGGCAAAGCCGTAAGCAGTATGATGTCATCAGAGGAAAAGGAAAGGGCAAAGCGAAATCTCAAGTACAAGATAATCACGAAAGGCTGAAATACGAGCTTGGGAAGCCATTAGTCACCGAATCGAAGTTGAAGAGCCTAACACTCATGATGCAGCGATTACATGACTGGTACATGATGCGATCCAATCAACATATACTCCCGAAGATGATCACTGCCATTTACGGAGAGGAACATTTTCACCATGAGGGGGTTGGCTACTTCATGATAGAATTCGATAACTTGCACAACTTGTTCTATCACGACGCCCTCGACGTGTCTTTTTTATGGCGATCTTTGGACAATCGTAAGTGTCTACTATATAAATCATGGTTTACATTCACGTATTACCGATAAATGTCTTGTCTAACTTTTTCCTTATCTAGATACGAGACTATTGAATTGAGAAGAACCAAGGGCCCAGTGGGATTCCTCGACCCAGGAACGGTGTGCCAGATCGAAATCTTAAGAGCACCAAATGAGGTTGAGGAATACATATACAGGGCGTTGCTAAAACTACAAGACAAGGAATTCATACTTGTTCCATACAATTTTAAGTAAGTTTCTCACTGGCTAGTTAAATCACTTGTTGAATTCACTCATTTCTCTTATCCTAGGGCTAATGACTATAGCATCATACATGTATATGTAGGTTCCACTGGATTCTTGTAGTAGTGACTCCAGAAAAGAGCAAGTTGCTGGTCATGGATTCGATGGACAAAGATAAAAAAGACTACGAAGAGCTGCTAAGTGTAATGAATGCGGCGTTCAAAAGATATTGTACAAAGAGCTTGAGATACCGCCCATTCCGTAAATCCCTTTCAGTCCGAACTAAATTTCTGGTACGCACGCAAGAAATATTCTTATATCGCATTTCATAGTAAATAACTCCTTCCATGACATTTTAGTTTATTCAATTTTTGTAGTGTCACAAGCAGTCGCAAGGCACAAATTTATGTGGGTACTTCATGTGCCAATACATGCGCGAAATCTTATCTTCTACAATAATAGACAATGACGTAGAGGTTTGTCATGCTAACATTACACATTTATTCGCACCACTCAATTTCTATATATACTCTTAGATTTATTTTTCGTACTTGTAGCGCCTCAAATTGCCTACGACAGACTACATCCTCTTGACATCCAAGCCATTCAGGGACAGCTAAACTTACTTCATCATGAAGGAAGTCATCAACAAAAAGGGCGAGTTTTATGATGAAGACAACAATGATCAATTGCTCCATGCTGTTGTTAAACGTCATTCGCCTCCAAAGAACCCTAAAGGCTCGTAGGCTTAAGATTGTGTGAGAAGATACTAGGTCTTGGATGTGGACTTGTAAATTGTAAACGAGAGCATGACAAACTTTAGAAACGAGAAGATACTCTACTGGTCAATATGACTAATCTTATTTATTATCGATCTATTACAATGTGTGTGATATAATAGTTTTGCTTGTGATATAATTATCGATCTATTACACCGGAATGTTGTAATGCTGATTGGTTTTTGTGATATAATTATTCTCTCGTCTCATCGTGAACTCCTCCTTCACCTGCATCATCGCATCACGAACTCCTCGCATCAGCGCCATCGTGTGCCTCCCTCCCTCCACTACTAAGCGCTTCCTCCTCCCTCTCCGGCAGCGGCGCCTCACCGGTAAAGATTCCTCCTCCTCCCGCTGGTGATCTACATCTAACCCCCTTTTTCTCATACCTGTTTTGAGGAAGGAGAGGAGGCAGTTGCTGCTTGTGAGAAGTCGCTGAGGTGCAAAGATTGGGAGAGGAGGGAGCCGCTGGCCATTGGAGTTGCCCTTGGAGAGGATGCTGTGAAGGTGAGTCCCCTGCTCCTCTCATTGATATTAGTTCACTTCGAAAACTATGAATAGTGCTTATGCAGCCTGGTGCTTGCATCACGTTACTTGCGATTGTAGAAGCACAATCTAACATGTTAGTGGAATTATCGTTGTTTAACAATATATGATGGAACTATCTTTATTTTAATGATGTACGCCATTTACTTTATCTAACTTGGACTAATTAGTTTTTTCACACAATGTGTTGTTCCCACTTGGCAATTGACATTAGTTGTCATCAGTCATCACTAAATAGTTCTTTCAATGCTTTTTTGACGAATCTGGAAACTAACTTAGGTCTGGTTCATAGAGTAGTGTTTCTAATTGGCAATTGAACGCACTGATGCAATTATTAAGTGTCAGGGTATTCTAACGAACTCTGGAGGCATGGTATCTTATTTTTTGGTGATAATGCTGATAGTCTATGAACCCCTTTCATTTTGAGGTATTTCATACTTGGAATGTTTGTTCCTTCTAAATAATTATGTGTTGCGGTAGAGAGAATAGAATTCATGATTCCTGCTAGTTTATTTATGCATATTATTGGGGGTGGTAATGACTGCATATTACTGGAACTGATTCTTTTTCTTGAATTAGCTAGGTTCTTTTGAATGTTTCTTGTGAGATTTTCATGCAATTCTATTCTGTATGCATAGGTCAATGATGTTAAAGGTGACCTGTCTCAAATTGGTTTTGACATCGAATCAATTCAACAAATGGTAGCTGGATTGGTGAGTTCAAGCATCCTATAAACTTTGTCAAAACCATTTGATTATCCTGACTGTTTTATTTTCGTTATCAGGAAGGGAAGATCGAGTTACTTGACAATAAGCAGGTGGAACCGATAAACATACGCATGAATGTTGGTGACCATGCTAAAGGTCTCTGTCCTAATGTTTGATTTACTTAGTAGCTTGCAAATAAAGATACATTTCATTTCATGTGTGAAAGAAAATTGATATATACCAAACAGTTCAGAATCATGTATGCTGGTATATCATTTTGAGATTATGCTATTTCAGAGGGCATGGCTAGCACTTTCCTGAGGCTAGCCAGAAATGCCGATTTTTTTTATTGCCGGACGGGGTTATCAGTGGCGGTTCCAACTAAAAACCGCCACTGATAATGCCATACCAGTGGCGGTTCCAATAAAAAACCGCCACAGATATCAGTGGCGGTTTTTTATTGGAACCGCCACTGGTATGGCATTATCAGTGGCGGTTTTTAGTTGGAACCGCCACTGATATTATCATTATCAGTGGCGGTTTTTCTCTCCAACCGCCACTAATGAGTATTATCAGTGGCGGTTTTCAAACTGCCACTGAAAATCTTTAATTATCAGTGCCGCTTAATCTGTGGCGGTTCAAAAACCGCCACTGATGTCTCTTCCGAACCGCCACTGATGTCCCTCTCCATAGTAGTGATAGAAACTAGCCGATTGACCCACGGAATAATTTGCATGGTGTAAACTGGTACAGCATAGCATATAAAATTTTCTATGCGAATTCCAAATGTTGGAATTCCTATTTCATAGACAAAACACATTGGGGACATTTGATTGTTTATTTAATTAACTCAAGTTATTTTAAAATCTCTCTTAGTCTCTCCCGGTCTCCGCCTAGGTGAAAGAGAGAATTGATATAGTCGATTTACTTATCTCCATTTTATTTTTAAAAATAATATATCTCTAAGCCAACTATCAAATCTAAACCTTTGACACTAGGATCCATCAAATTAAGGACTAGGTGTTTCTTTTTCTTTTTAGTGAGAATTATTTCAAATTCTTATATTTCTATGCCAACTATCAAATCTAAACCTTTACAGTTATGACCACCAAATTAAAGGCATAGTTTTTTGTTTTTTATATAGAATTTCTAACATATTTCTCTTTTTTTTCCTTTAGTAGTTGTAAATCACCCGTCATCAGCTTTATTATATTATAGATTAATTGAGAAATTCCCCAGCACTTCATAACCAGGTGAAATCGCATATTTACTTCTGAATTTTGTAGCTTCAAGTGATCAAAGTGCGATTAACCGAGGAAAGTCGATCCCATCACTTCATAAACATGAAAATTGCGTGTGTAATACCTCGTCTATGTATGAGCGCCAAGTGTAGCCAACCCGCTCGGGTTCAAGCACCGGCTCATCCGCGGTACTCATTCCTTCTTAAATGAATTGCCAGAGCGTCTGACCAACTTTTTAAAAAAAAAAACTTGTGTAAGTATGCCGATAGATGGGACATGGTTGTTATCTTCCTCGGACCTAACGCATCTTTCATGACAGATGCTCACCCTTGCGCAGCCACTCCGTCCTTCGCCCACTCCTCTCTCACTGCACCCTGCTCGCCACACGCAGCCACGCTTCCGACACCATCATCCCTCACCCCCCCACCCTCGCCGTGCTAACGTCCTCTTGAACCCTACTCCTCCATTGCCCTTTGTTTTCTAGAGGGATAGGTTACAAACCTTACCCATCCGGTGCAGTCCCTGTGGGGACTACAACTTAAGCGGTCCCCACCGGTGCGAACCGTTCGATCAAAGCATCAAACGATCTGGTTCGGCTAAAAATTGGATGAACAGTGTTTTGCTATAGTGTCATGAATAGTGTTTTTCGTACAGTATAAGAATCTGTATAGTACTTTCAACCGATCTAAACCATTCAATTTCGATCGGATGGTCCCACGGGGATTGACTGCACCGGATCCTGTTCCAATTTTTTTGAGTTCGGGGGAAGCTACCTGTTTGCACCAAAATTCGGCATGTATTAAAAAGCAGTGCGATACGAGAAATCGTGCGAAGAGATTGGTAGGTAAATCGGGAGGAAATTCCGTATCTAACAAGGAAACCGGATCAGAGGCCGATACGGATTAACAAACGTGTCCATGTACAACTCGGATCGGCCGGGCGTGTTATAAAAGGTGGAGAACGTCGAGCAAAAAAAGGATCCAACAAAACAACATCTACTTTTTACAAGCCTTTTACATCTTTTTAGCTTCATAGATTTCCCTGCAAGTCGACGGAACCAACATAGCTGCGCATCGCCGATTGTTGGTTTTAGCCGATTTCACCGGGTTCGACCGCTTTGTTTTGTCGCGACGCCTTCTCAAAGTCGATCCCACCTTGTATCCGGATTAACCGTAACCGGTTAATTTAGTTATCCCCTAATCGGTTTTCAGCCGACTAGCGAAAAGCCGATAAACATTGCTCTATCGGCTTTAATCGAATTACAAATTCTACCTTGTCAATTTCAGGTCAAATTGGCTGGCACGCTGTGCAAACCCGGTGTTTGTCTTGTGTGTTCGAGGCTAAGAATCCTGCTTCACATTTTTAGCGCGAACATATTTTTGGCACGCCCAGTGGGATAAAGAAAATCAGCATGTCATCGACCGACAAGCCTGCAGTCACTGCCGATATCAATGCAGATGCTATAATCGCACCTCAAATGGCCGATTTGACCCCTGAGCAATGGAAAGAAATCGAAGACCGAAAGGCTGCTTTGGAAGAAATAATGCTGCGGTGTTTCCAGAAAACACGCCGTGGCGTTACTCAAAAAACTGCACTTCCAAGCATCAATCCTATCAAAGATTCATCCCCTGAACAAGTAAGCCGATACGCACCTGCTCAAGCCGATTTGTCAAATATGATTGAGCAATCTGTTCATCGCGCACTAATTAACCAGTCATCGTCTCTAGTATCCACGTTAAAGCCAATGATAGAAAATAGTGTGAAAACAATTGCTCAGGAATTGGCTGTGTCTGGGAGCCTACTAAATCCGCCACAAACCATCCCGACATACCCAGTATACTCCATAACACCCAACACCAATACAGTAAACGTGTCGGCTCAAACACCTGTCATGATGATGACTCAACCCACTGTTTTGAAGCCCAGCACACAGAGAGGTGGATTCACACACTACCATGGGCACACGGATGGGGCTAAAATAGGCGCACCAAACCCATCGAATGGACCCTCCAGTAGTATCGGTTTGTCGGCTTATCAGCCGATTGAAACAGATCAGGTTCCACATTCTCGAGGAACCACGACTATGAAACAAGCGCCGTATAAGGTAGTGTGTGAAATCATGTGCTAAAAAATTGGCTTAGAATTCAATTTGCAAAATGTGTTTGTGCATGTGTTTGACAAGTTGACAAGAAATAGTGTATCTTTTTCTTATGCCGGACCAAATTCTCAAAAACAGAGAGTTTCCCTTTTGTGCCGAACCGATTTTGTGCTTGCGCCGGACCAAGTTTTTGGGTCTGCTGTGGACGTGCTTTTGAACTCATTGAGCCAAACTCAATTTTCCTCAAAACCAGTAAGTTGTGCATGTACAACGGACAAAGTTTTGAGTCTGTCGTAAACGTGCTTTTGAACTCATTGAGCCAAACCAATTTTCCTCAAAACCAGTAAGTTGTGCATGTACAACGGACAAAGTTTTGAGTCAGTCGTGAACGGCTTTTTGAGGATTGATTTCGCATGTACAACGGACCGATCTTGTTGGTTCGTCGTGAACGTGTTTTCGCCGGAATGATTTCTTCTTGAAACCGAGACTTTCATGTGTACACCGGACCGATTTTGTCTATCCGTTGTGAATGGTTTTTTGAGTGATTTTTCATGTGTACGCCGGACCATATTTGTTTGTCCGTCGTGAATGCGTTTTTGCTCGATTAGGGTTTTGAGCAAACTTGGAATTGAGTTTTTGGTTTGACCTTGAGATTATGAAATTGGTGAGAATTTCATGATGCTTGTTTTGAAGTGGACTTTATGCAATGCTCGTGTGAGTATTTGCATGGACTAATGTTGAGTCAAGTCGCGGACTTGTGCTCGAAATTGTTTTGTGGTTTGATCATGTGCAGGTATTGCTTGAAGACGAACGTGGTCGATGACGGGATCGGAACTAGGTTCATGGAGGAGCTGAGGTTCGGGACTAGGTTCAGGGAGGAACTAAGGTCTTGGTGGTCAAGGATGTCATGCGGGACGTTCGGGCTAAGAGAATGGTGCACATGAAGAATGGTTAGTCACGTGAGAATGGCAGGAGGTCATTCGCGTGCAAAGTGTTAGTCACGTGAGTATGGCAGGTGGCCATACGCGTGCAAAGTGTTAGTCACGTGAGTATGGTAGGGTTGCCATACGCGTGCAAGAGTTGTACTCGGCCAGGTTGGGCCAAGTAGAGTTGTGTTGGATACAGATTCCTTCTAGGGAATAGGAATTGTATTCAGAACTCCTTGTGGGTTGGTCCTTTAAATAGGAGGGGTTGTCTCCTGTTGAAAGGCACCAAGTAGCAGAACAGGCGCAAGGGAGCTTGAGCTTGGTTTTAGGGTTTGTACTCTTTTGATGGGAGTACTTTAGACAAAAGAAATAAAGATCAATTCTTCTAGTTCCTTGTGTGCTACAATATTCTCTTTTGGTTCTTGTTTGCATACTTGTTCTAGTTCTAGATTGGTTTTTGTTTTTTGAGTTTCATCTTGATTTGATCCATCAAAAACCTCTCTAGGGTATTGATCTAGTGTTCCTCAAAGTTTTGTTGATAAAACTTTTGTTGTTCTTGATCAATCTACAAGTTTCGATTAGATTGATTTTCGTTAAGTTCTAGAACAGCAAGCTTCCGAAGCTTATAACTTTTGATTCGTAAGTCCGATCGAGCTGATTCATTTTGGGTTCGATTCATACTGGAATATAGTTTCTTGTGTCCAAATTTCAGATCGATCCGACGGTTGGATCTCTGGGAATTCGCGTTTTACCGAACCTCTATCATTCTGTTTTTATCGAAAATGAGGCAATTATTTGGTTCTGTTTTGGGGTGAACTTTTAATAGATCAAGAATTTGGTTTTAGCTTCCGCACAATCATTCACCCCCCCTCTGATTGCTATATTCGTATACTTCGATCCTACAAGTGGTATCAGAGCAAGGTTTTTTCTAATCTATCTTAACCGGTGATTAGATTTATGGATCGTTATTCGACAAAACCATGTGTGTTCGATGGTGTTGATTTTCAGTTTTGGAAGGCCAAGATGGAGGCGTTCATCCAAGCACAAGGCTTCACAATTTGGGAGAAGGTCTACAAGCCATATGAAGTCCCTGCAAACGACAACGTCAACGACACCAATCGCACACATGTTGAAGCAAACAAAGAAGGCGCCGCAACTTGATCATCCAAGGTTTGGGACGCAGCGACTTTGACCGTGTGATCCATCTCAAATCCGCATATGAGGTATGGAAATCTCTTTGTGATTACCATGAGGGTTCTAACACTATTAAAGAGGTTCGTCAAGATCTTTACAAAAAAGAATACATGCGATTTGAGATGAAACCCGGTGAGTCGCTAGATGACTTCTTTGCACGTTTCAATAAAATTCTTGGTAATCTTCGTGTTGTTGGAGTTAGCTTTGATGATGCTGCTAATGCTAGACAATTGCTTGGTGCTTTAGACATGTCTATTTGGGAGAAGAAAGTTACATCCATTAGAGAATCTACTGTCATGAGTACACTTACCTTAGATGTTCTTTATTCCAAGTTGAAAACTCATGAATTAGATATTCTTGCTAGAAAGAATGATCATAAATCAATTGCTTTGACATCTCAATCTAGCATATCTCATAATGGTGTTGCTTCAAGCTTTGCTCTATCTTTCTTGTCTTCACTAACCGATGAACAGATTGAGCAATTCCCAGAAGAAGACTTGTCACTACTCTCTTCTCGCTTTAACAAAGCTTTACAAAATGTGAGAATGAGAATGAGAGGTGGTGGTGGCCCTCCAAGATGCTATGAGTGTGGTGATCTCGACCATATTCGTCCAAACTGTCCTAAACTTGCTGGTAAAGCATCAAGGGAGGAGAAGGACAACGACAGAAGAAAAGAGAAGAAGTTCTCTTCAAGTAATAGAAAGAAGAAGAGCTTCATCAACAGCAAAGTTGTCCTCCGAGTTCTTTCCGCTCTTGAACAAGTCAATTTGAGCGATGTGGATTCATGGAGCAGTGAGGACGATGCAACTCCAAGCAAGCATGAGTTGACGGGGTTGTGTCTCATGGCTAAAAGCAGCAACAGCTTTACTGAGGACGACCACGACAGCGACTTCAATGAGGTAGATCCTTCTTACGATGAATTAGCTATTGCTGTTGCTCGTCTTGGTAAATTGCTTGATAAACGTGACAAGAAAATTAAGAAACATGATTTTGTTGTGGAGTCATTGAATGCTGAAATTTCTAGACTTAAAACCTTGATTCCTGATGATGATGCTTGCAAATCATGTGACTTAATTTGGAATGAGCTTACTTCGCTTAAGAAAGAACATGCTTCCTTGATTGAGAAAATTAATGCTGAAAGTGAGAAAAATGAGAAACATGTTAAACATGCTAGCTGTTCCACTGATGAATTGCATGGTTCAACTTCTTGTTCTAAATGCTCAACTCTTGAATTGAAGTTAAAAGATGCAAATGTTAGGGTTTCTCAATTGACTGATGATCTGCTTACACATGAGGTTCTTTCATGCTCAACTTGTCGTAAGCAAAAAGGAAAAGTGAATGTTCCTTGCAATAATTGTTTAACTCTTTCTCGAAAAGTTGATTACTTGGAAAAATCATTAGAACGTTTCACTAAAGGAAAGAAGAACCTAAACATGATTTTGGATCAATCAAAAGTCAGCACTCATAACAAAGGTTTAGGTTTTGATTCTTATGCTCATCATAAATCACATGCTCCCACTGTTGTTAAAGCACTTGACGGAGGAAAATTTGAAATTGTCAATGAGCCTAAGAAAACTGTCTTTAAGTCTGCTGGAGTGTTATCTTCTACTATGATGAATGCAAATGTTGCTTCTACTTCTAAAGCCAAACATCCTGTTAAGTACACTTGCACTCATTGTGATAGAGATGGACATTTAGTAGATTTTTGCTTTCGACTAGCCAAACAACAAAAGAAAGAAAGAGCTAAGGCTAGGTCTAATTTCAGAAAGGCACGCTTTGCTTCTCACTACGTGCCTAGGGTGATGCAAACACCTTTTGTTGCTAAGAATACGAGAAAAGACAAATCTGTTTTTGTGCATAAGAATGCTCGTGTTGTGCCTACTGTTGTACATCGTGTCTCAGTACTAGATTCCTAAACATCTTATTTCTAACCTCAGTACCGAGACCTCGACACTTTCTGCTTCTATGTAGGTTTCTCAAGCGAGGAAGGAGAACATATGACTAGTAAATTTCGGATGCTCACGTCACATGTTCGGTGATAAGATTTGGTTCTTCTTCACTCGTGCATCTCATGCTAAAAGTGTTGCTTTTGGAGATACTTCTTCCACTTCTGTTTTCGCAAAAGGCACTAGTCCAAATGATGCAGGTACAGGTGCATATGTTCAGGGGGGAGAGTGTCTTTGTTCATAAAGATGATGATGCTGTTGAGGATGAGATAATTGGAGGTTTACATGAGAGACTCTTCCCACGTGCTTCACATCAACAAACGGTCAAGTGAATTTTCAGGTATCTCCATGGTACTCAAGATTTTGGCATTTGGGTTTTGCTTCCTTATGCATTAGTTTAAGAGCTTATTCTGATGTTGACTTTGGAGGATGTTGAATTGATTTGGTTCGTGCCACCTCTTGAGTAATCCTCTTTCTTGAGCATTTGATATTGGATTTCACTTTCTTAGAGATCATGTTGAAGAAGAAAATATTGTGCTTCACCATGTGGATACTGAACATCAATTGGCAGACATTTTCAAAACCCTTGTCTTCTTCTCGTTTTGTTTTTATTCGGGGAGAACTTGGGATTGTTCATCCAATGAGTTTGTTTTGAGGGGGAGTTTCCTTGCCAAGTTCTTTCACTTGATGAGCTCACTTTATCATATTTCTTTATATGTTATGTAATTGAGCTAATATATGATAATCTAATTGTCTCACTTGAACTAAAAATAACATTGCGAAATTCCCTGGACTGATTGCCTATAGCTAAATACTCTGTGATATCTTACTCTTCTAGGCTTGATATTGAATCTTCTTGACAAATTTGGGCTATGAAGCAAGTGTGTTTTAGCTTTACTCTTTCAATAAGACCTTTTAATCACTTTTGCATGTTTATAATCAAAGAAAAATGAAAAGAAAAGGAAATCAATAAAAAAGGGTTGTTAAAAGCAAAAGCCTCAAGTTATGTGCTTCAGGATGCTTTCACTAAAAGATAAGATGTATGCTTCAAGCATGCCATTCCCTCAAAAGACAAGATGTATGCTTCAAGCATGCCACTCCAAGGAAATAAAAGAAGTATGCTTCAAGCATGCCACATGCAGTTTACTGTTTAAAGATTAAATTGGTCCACTAGATTGGAGTTGAAACTACTTGCTCGCCCTGATTTGTTATTTGCTTCAACTTTGAGCTTTTGTTTTTCTACTAAAGGTTTTGCTTAGTACTTGGCTATAGTTGACTGAATTGAGGTTGAGATGCATGTCATTCCATAACTTGTTAAAATCACATCAAGATCATGTATTTTGCATATTATGTGATATATAAGGTTATATGATCGAATGAGCTCATCTTTTCCTATCTTGGCACTCCCTTGTTTTTCCTTGTGAAATCTTTGCTACAGGAAAAATTTTGAACCTGTTCTCTCTTTTGTATTCTTGATGAATCCATTGTCAAAGGGGGAGAAATTTGGGAATCGTTGAAAAGTTTTAGGAAAAAGGGGGAGAAGAAAAAGGGGGAGTTGTTTTTGGAAATTTGAGAATTTTGGGAGAAGTTTGGAGAATTTTGAAATTTTTGGGCACATTGCACATTCACACACATTTTCCTTCTCAGGGGGAGATTTTGTTTTGCATTTTGGTCAAAGGGGGAATTCTGTGTTTTCTCTTTTTTGTCCTTGATCCTTTGGATTTCAAAATCTTTTGTAAAGTGAATGCCAAATGTTCAATTCTAAGTGGTGTTGCCAATGTTTTCATCAAGGGGGAGATTGTGAAATCATGTGCTGAAAAATTGGCATAGAATTCAATTTGCAAAATGTGTTTGTGCATGTGTTTGACAAGTTGACAAGAAATAGTGTATCTCTTTCTTGTGCCGGACCAAATTCTCAAAAACAGAGAGTTTCCCTTTTGTGCCGAACCGATTTTGTGTTTGCGCCGGACCAAGTTTTTGGGTCTGCTGTGGACGTGCTTTTGAACTCATTGAGCCAAACTCAATTTTCCTCAAAACCAGTAAGTTCTGCATGTACAACGGACAAAGTTTTGAGTCTGTCGTAAACGTGCTTTTGAACTCATTGAGCCAAACTCAATTTTCCTCAAAACCAGTAAGTTGTGCATGTACAACGGACAAAGTTTTGAGTCAGTCGTGAACGGCTTTTTGAGGATTGATTTCGCATGTACAACGGACCGATCTTGTTGGTCCGTCGTGAACGTGTTTTCGCCGGAATGATTTCTTCTTCAAACCGAGACTTTCATGTGTACACCGGACCGATTTTGTCTGTCCGTTGTGAATGGTTTTTTGAGTGATTTTTCATGTGTACGCCGGACCATATTTGTTTGTCCGTCGTGAATGCGTTTTTGCTCGATTAGGGTTTTGAGCAAACTTGGAATTGAGTTTTTGGTTTGACCTTGAGATTATGAAATTGGTGAGAATTTCATGATGCTTGTTTTGAAGTGGACTTTATGCAATGCTCGTGTGAGTATTTGCATGGACTAATGTTGAGTCAAGTCGCGGACTTGTGCTCAAAATTGTTTTGTGGTTTGATCATGTGCAGGTATTGCTTGAAGACGAACGTGGTCGATGACGGGATCGGAACTAGGTTCATGGAGGAGCTGAGGTTCGGGACTAGGTTCAGGGAGGAACTGAGGTCTTGGTGGTCAAGGATGTCATGCGGGACGTTCGGGCTAAGAGAATGGTGCACATGAAGAATGGTTAGTCACGTGAGAATGGCAGGAGGTCATTCGCGTGCAAAGTGTTAGTCACGTGAGTATGGCAGGTGGCCATACGCGTGCAAAGTGTTAGTCACGTGAGTATGGTAGGGTTGCCATACGCATGCAAGAGTTGTACTCGGCCAGGTTGGGCCAAGTAGAGTTGTGTTGGATACAGATTCCTTCTAGGGAATAGGAATTGTATTCAGAACTCCTTGTGGGTTGGTCCTTTAAATAGGAAGGGTTGTCTCCTGTTGAAAGGCACCAAGTAGCAGAACAGGCGCAAGGGAGCTTGAGCTTGGTTTTAGGGTTTGTACTCTTTTGATGGGAGTACTTTAGACAAAAGAAATAAAGATCAATTCTTCTAGTTCCTTATGTGCTACAATATTCTCTTTTGGTTCTTGTTTGCATACTTGTTCTAGTTCTAGATTGGTTTTTGTTTTTTGAGTTTCATCTTGATTTGATCCATCAAAAACCTCTCTAGGGTATTGATCTAGTGTTCCTCAAAGTTTTGTTGATAAAACTTTTGTTGTTCTTGATCAATCTACCAGTTTCGATTAGATTGATTTTCGTCAAGTTCTGGAACAGCAAGATTTCGAAGCTTATAACTTTTGATCCGTAAATCCGATCGAGCTGATTCTTTTTGGGTTCGATTTGTACTGGAATCTAGTTTCTGGTGTCCAAATTTCAGATCGATCCGACGGTTGGATCTCCGGGAATTCGCGTTTTACCGAACCTCTGTCATTCTGTTTTTGTCGAAAACGAGGCAATTATTTGGTTCTGTTTTGGGGTGAACTTTTAATAGATCAAGAATTTGGTTTTAGCTTCCGCACAATCATTCACCCCCCCCCCCTCTGATTGCTATATTCGTATACTTCGATCCTACATAGTGCCTTATATTGAACCTCTCGCACCTCTACCCGATACATTGGTTTTTAATCACGATTATGACCAAGTGCCAAGACCTCCTGTGGCACGATTTGGACAAAGACCCGAGTTTGCACTCGGGGGGCAGGGCGTGAACAATGAAAATTGGCAATGTTCGGTTACACCACAAGCCGACAATATCAATTGGGCAAAACAAATTGCTAACGTTTTGAGAGAACAGTTTGGCCTGCAGCCCAGAGGAAGGGTTATCGGCTACAGGAAGCCGTACCCCGATTATATAGATCGTATACAATACCCACACAACTTCAGGATACCAGACTTTGCCAAATTTTCGGGTGATGATTCTGTTACCACTATTGAACATATCGGACGGTTTATGGCTCAATGTGGGGAAGCTGCACAATCCGATGGATTAAAAATTAGATTATTTCCTTTATCACTGTCTGGTACTGCATTCACTTGGTTTACCAATCTCCCTCCAAATTCAGTTCATGTGTGGAACGATTTGGAAAGCCGATTCCATGAGTACTTCTTTTCGGGGACTATGGAACTTAGGATTTCTGATCTTAGTTCAGTCCGACAGAAGTACGGCGAATCGGTTTCCGACTATATCAGAAGATTTAGAGGCATACGAAATAGATGCTTCAGCGTAACATTACCTGATGATCAATTGGCTGATTTAGCATTCCAAGGATTAATCCCTCCATTAAAAGAAAAGCTATCTGGCCAGGAGTTCCCCGATCTGGGCCACCTACTCCATCGCGTATCGGCACATGAAAGCCGATATGCAGAGAGCAAAGGATTTAAAGATAGATTTAAGCTAAACAATAATGAAAAAGCCAAAGTAAACATGGTGGAGTATAATTCGAGCGACACTTCCGAAGACGAAGAAACAGAGATAAACATAGCCGAGTGGACTAAGGGTTCCAAAAGGCCACTCGTATGCTCTTTACTCAAGCCGACGAAAAATAAGGCAGAAGTCAAGTATTCATATGATGTGTCAAAATGTGACAAGATATTTGATTTATTATTACAAGAAAAACTCATAAGGTTACCAGAAGGACACATCATACCATCGGTCGAGGAAATTAAAAAGCGCAGGTACTGTAAGTGGCACCATTCATTTTCGCATAACACTAACGATTGTAATATTTTTCGACAACAGATTCAATCGGCCATCACAGATGGCAGACTAAAATTTGCAAAAGAATCGGCTATGCAGATTGATGTGAATCCTTTTCAAGTTAACATGGTTCAATGTTCACGGAAAGGGAAAGGACCTGCAGAAAGTAAGGAGCCAATTAAAAGAGTTGAGGCACAGTCAAAAGGGGACGAAACAGTACAAATCACTATCGGCTCTATACAAATAGAAGCCGATAGAAGCGGACATAACTCAAGAACAGTAAAACCAAAGGGAGATTTGGAAGTCGGAAAATGGTATAGGGCCGAAAGAGCTCCAAGAAAAGTCGATTTCAAACCAAAGCCGACTTTCTCGCAACTCCTAGGGAAGTATGAAAGGATAAGTCGAAGATGTAACACTCGACAACCCCAGAGTTTTCATCGATCGGATCAGAAGACAGACAACTATTATTGGCGACCAAATATGCCACATCGACCAACTACTGAAGAAGACAAACATCGGCAATGTCCCTTTTGGCAGTTTTGCTGGGAGAGGGGGATGACCTTACCAACAGTTATGTCTTGTCCTATGCAACACCCGTCTGCATATCGGCCAAACCAATCTGTAAAAGACAGGTTGTCTAGACCGATACACGATCGACTAGAAGTGAGAGGCAGGAGGCCGATCCATGAAAGGTTGTCAACATCAGAGCAAGGCGAGTCCTCCCGAAATCAGGAATTATCGGCTTCTCATAACACAAGTAAAATGGAATCTGACAGCGAAATGAGCAATTTAGCTGGAAAGGTAAGGAAGCCGATAGAACCTAAACTGTAACACCCCGGCATTTACTATGCCTGAATGTTACCAAACATAAGCTAAACCACATCTAAATACCATATTTTACATAAAATTCCAGCAAAGGCGCATAGACTAAAAACCGAAATTTCGGCAGCACCTCCTTTGTTTTATCATGAAATTAAGGAACAGCAACAATATAGCATTATATGGCAATAAGAGAAACATCTAAAACAGCAATAAATAAAGTCTTAACGACAATAAGAGACTAACATTAAGCACTTAAGGTTCCAAGTGTCAAACAAACAATAGAACTCTCATTAACCAAGCTAAGACTTAATTTAAAAGATCATCACACGCAATTTATTATCAAACTAAATGAATTGACTTGGGGAAACATTAAGGTGAAGCAACGTGTGAGCGTGTGACTATTCCCCTTTCCCGCATGCCGTTCTCATGGTACCTAAAACAACAAGAAAACACAAGGGTGAGTTCGAAAACTCAGCAAGCATACTGCAATGGACAACAAGCATAACAACATGACAATAACATCTTCCATCATGTACATCATCTCATTCATGATTACTTATCAATATCATCATCAATTTGTATGCGAAGTAATGCAATGCTCCTGACCCTCTGGAACCTCATACCGGTATGGGAAGTACACACCCGTCGGTGTGCACCCTTTCCTCCCTTCCATCCCGAAGATGGAGGGTGCCTACTCGCTTCCAAACACCACGTGGATGGAATCACGACATAGGACTTACTCAATGGCATTCCGGATTAGTCATAACTTTCTCACCGACCTTGCCGGACTAGTTAAGACTTTCTCACCGCCTCGCCCTATCTCATGACATGCATGCAACCATGCCAATTATCATATTTAATTCACATAGTAACACATGGCATCATAATATGTTAAACATGCTCATCATATCATATCATTCATTAACACATGGCAAGTGGACATATATCATGTAAACAATTCCATCTAATCTCAACATGCAACCTACAACTCGCTATCCATCACAACACACTTGCCTCAACCACGTGCAACGGATTGGCGGGAAGAAGAGGGCACTTCCGGGGTCACACCACCTGCACATAGGCATCACACACTCACAATCATAGCCTCCAAACAGTACACAAACCCCCATCTAACCCGACATTGCCAACTACTCGCAAAACCTAAAAACAGAGGTTCTGTCCCGGCGGGACAGCAGCCTTGCAAAAGGCATAACTTGAGTTCTGGGACTCCGAATGAATTAAACGAGTACACCCTCGCGTAGCCTAGGAAATTTCCCAACTTTCTCTAGGTATAAGGAAAGTCTGATTCGGCCTCTAAAGTTGTTTAATCTACAGATTACCGAGATCTGTTCCAATTACGTCACAGATTTTTAGGCGCTCGGTAAAACAGCCATAACTTTCAAACGGCTGATCGAAATTTAACGTGCTTTACGTCCACGGAAAGATAATTAAATTATATACAACTTCCTAGAAGTCCGTACGGTCTGATTCGGATTCTAAATGGACGGAAACTCAAACCCTAGTTCAACTGCTCAATCTGCCCGAAAACAGAAACGTGGACAAGTTTAGATCTAACCCAAATTACTTCAATCCAGCGCCTCCAATTGATCTAAAAACTTGATAAACACCCTAATAACAGTACCTAAATCAATCCCAAGGATCCCCATGATCATACCTTTGCCCGAAGCACAAAACTCCAATCAATCTCCGCGGATCGCTCCTCGCTCCACGTTCCTCGCTCCTCGCTCCTCGCTCCTCGCTCCACGGAATGAATCCACGAGGTGCAGGGGTGGGGAGGCCACCCTAGGGCAGCAAGGGGTGGAGGGGAGGTGGTGTGGAGGTGGAGGAAGGGGAGGCTAGGGGGGCGCACAAGAGGGAGAGGGAGAGGGGTGGCGGCTAGGGCTTGGAGGAGAGGCGGGGGGGGGCGCCCAAGGCTGCAAGGGGCGCACCTTGGCTGGTTGTGAACGCAAGGGAGGGCAGGAGGAGCCCTTTTTACCAGCCCCCACACCCTCTCCTAGTCCAATAAGAGTCCTCCTCAATCCCTCCAAAGCCCACCAAGGCCCAAAACTCCCCCGGGAAGGCCCAAAACCCCGAAAACAGCCCAGAAACGGCCCGGAAAAGCTATTAACCTCCAATTCCTATGGTTTTAACCTTATTTCCACACCTCATACTATAATTAACCTTATCATGCCCGCTAAATAAGGTTACGACACTCCGAGGTGTCACATAAACCTAGGTGGTGCCCCTCAGGCCTCAGCAAGTCACAACGCAGGCGGCTTCAGCGATTAAAGACACAAGAAGAAAGGGAAGCCGAGAAAGAAAACGAGTGGGATCGAGTGTTCAATAAGTTAAGGCCAATACCGGTTTTGAAAAAAGAGTGGAGAAAGAAGGAGCAGATCGATAGTGACTCAGATCAATCGGTCGAATCTGGGTCTCCGATGATCCGAGATGATACACCACCAATGGATATAAACATGGTATTCACTCTACCTGCCGAGTTCAAAACTGAAGAATCGGCTGAAGAAGTGTTCGCCCAATTGTGCCTCGGAGCACCAGACACCGTGTTCGAAAAGCCACAAGACATGCATCGGCATCTGAAACTGTTATACCTAAAAGGGTGTAACACCCCAGCTTTTACTAAGCCCAGAATGTCACCAAACATAGACCCTAACACATTTAATACCATAATTTAAGGTAAATTACAGCAAGTAATCATTTGGAATAATTGAAATTTTGGCAAAGATCTCCTTTGTTTTTGCATGAAACTTAACAGCATAGCATCATATCAATATGTAAGACAAACGAGATATCCATACGCAGCGATAAGGATAGCTAAACATCAACTAAAACATCAATAAGCATCGATAGCAAAATAATAAGCATCAATTTAAATCTAGGAATTTAAAACAACTCCTCCATAGCCCCCACATGATACACATGAGGGAGACAACCAAACATACAGTATTCATACACTAAAGATTATTGTAATGCTTATTGTCATGTCTCCACAACAGGTGAATTTGCTAGATTATGATACTACGTGGAGTAGTGTAGCTAAAACCCTTTCTCCTCGCCAATTTCATGGTACCTAAAGAAAAACAAACAACGAAATACAAGCGTGAGTTCATAACTCAAATATGTAATACAATGGAAAACAGAGTGCAAGACAACAAACCATCAACTTCAATCTTCATAAGCATTACATATCACATCATTACCATTCTCACGCATTACCCATACATGGTAAAAACATCATAATCATCTCTTGATCAATATGGTGTTCGCTCTCATGAACTCATGAACAATTCAACAACATTCTCATTCATAGTTTCATTCATGCAATGCAATGCACATGTCTTCCTGAATACTCATACCGTATGGTTGAGTGCACACCCGTCGGCATGCACCCTTTTCCCCCTTCCATCCCGAAGATGGAGGGTGCCTATCACTCGCTTCCGGGCCACCGGTGATGGAATCACGAGGTAGGACTTACTCAAACGAATGGCTCCTGGACTAGTCATAACGGTTCTCACCGCCTTACCGAATAGTTATGACTTAACTCACCGCCAGCCATGAAAATATGCCATGCATGCAAAATGGACAGTAACGATTCATAAATAGAATATTGCATATCAACGATGGCCTCTCAACATGTAAGACCGTGATCAACAATCAACGGTAACCTTTCAAAGACATGGCATGAATCCTTTATCAACGACAAGCATTTTAATCATAGCATGAGGACCCCATATCATCGACATTATTTCAATCATGGCCTAAGGACATCCTATCCATTATAACATGTAATTCCATGGCATGGCAAGACAACATGTTAACTATTCCAAATACCATCAATCAATTCTAGCAAGACGTATAACATAAAACCACGCAAAAACACTTGCCTTCACCTACGAGTAACGGAGTGATTTAGAGGTTGAGGGCACTCCCGGAGGCACACCACCTGCAAACACGCGCCACTCACTCAAATTGGGTCCACAATACAGTACACAAATAAATCCCACTACCCGACTTCCTCGCATACAACTCCTAAAATCAGAAAACAGCAAATCTGTCCCTTCGGGACAGCGGACTTCCAATGGGCATAACTTCTGTTCTAGGACTCCAAATTGAATAAACAAGTACATCCCCGCATAGCTTAGGAAATTTCCCAACTTTTTCTAGTTATAGGAAAGACTAATTCGGACTCTAATGTTGTTTAATCTAACGTTGAACACGAACTGTCCCAATCTCGTCACAGATTTGACAGCGCTCGGTAAAACAGCCATAACTTCTAAACGGCTGGGCGGAATTTCAATTTCTTTATATGCACGGAAAGATAAGGAAATTATCTACAACTTCCTAAAAGTCCGTACGGTCAGATTCAAACTCGAAATTAGCGAAAACGTTCCGCCCTAGTTCGGGTTCCCAAACTGCCCGAACCAGAACATGAACACAACTCTAGATTTCATCAATCCTACCCCCATGGCAGCACTCTCCCTTGATCTAAAAACATGAAATTCATCCTCTATAACAGTACCTAGACCCAAACCCAAGGATCACCCATGCCTTACCTCCTCCCGACGAACGACATTTAACGCCGAGATCTATCCTCCCGAGCCTCCCGAACGCCCTCTCCCTCGCTTAGAATCGCCGGATCTCCTCGTCGCGGGCTTTCCGCTGGAGGACAGCGAGGTTGTGTGGTGGGGATCTCTCTTGCAGCAAAGGAGGTGGAGAGGAGGAATTGGGGGCGCACTCCAAGGGGAGGGGAGGAGGCGCCCAAGAGGGAGAGGAGGAGGCACCCAAGAGAGATGGGGATTGGGGAGGGGCTGGGCTAGGGCAGGAGGACGCCCTAGCCCCCAAAATCCTGCCTCTTCTCCTCATGGGCCCTAACTCTCTCCCCACCAAGGCCCACGACTCACCCCCTAAGGCCCAAACTCCTCCTGAGGCCCAAACTTCCAAATCGTCCGAAACGCGATTAAACTGCATAACGTAAAGTTTTAATCTCCGATTTCATACTTCATAAGGTCACCTTCTAATTCACATTTGTTTACTTGGTCTCAAGATTCCGCGGTGTCACATTCTCCCTAAAACAGATTCACTCGAATCCGAACTAACGCTAAGAACTACAACAAAGCCCCTACAGACAAAAACTTCGCGGCAAAGAGGCAACCACACAACACTCAAACCGAATCATCGACAAGCAACTACCAAACCAACACTTAATCGAGAAAGAGTTGACTTAGCCCAGCTAAGCATAACCTCTCACTTCCACCTTTCCTTCCAATTATTTGACCTCTTTTTTTCGCAAGGAATCAAAATTTACTAATGTCATCTTCGCCATAGCCTACATCGACCATACTTTCTTTCGACCGCCAACCACATTACACTTTTCATTCTATCCTCTCCCTGCATAACGCACACCCAGGACGTCTAGCTAAGACAATATCCACGAGAAAGCATTTTACATCACAATTTCTATAACATTTGCTTCCACCCAATGATACTTTCAACCAAATTCAAACCACGACGCCAACAACCTCCATCATCATCCACCCTCATACCACTAATGTCCATCACCTAGCCCCGCCTAGGATCGTAACTCACTACTAACTCTCAATTGGCACTTTTCCCCAAGAGGATGTCGCCTCACAACCAAATCACACAAACAACGAGGACCACGAGTATAGCTCTTAGATTATGCTCAACAATAATCCGAGGCCCTTCTTATTCTCGCTCCTATCAATAGTGCAAAAGAAGTACAATTCTTTTGAATCCAAGTAGACCACATACAACAACTCGAACCTCAAAGCGCCACAAATCACTGTGGAAAGAACCCGATAACAGTGAAAGACCACCCTTTTGCTTTTCCTAAATCAAGCAAAGAAAGAAAACTCAAATCTCCAATCAACGCGATACACCGTGATTGGGGAGCACTCAAACAAATAGAGACTCCACACAATTCTCTTGGACAGAAGTTCTCAACAACTAGAGACAACTCGACTCGCCACCACAGCCAAACTTTTCACTTTAACCAAAATCAACATCTTGGAAGAGAACTGCCACAAAAACTCTCGAAGAGAAAGAGAAACTCAAATCCTTTGCATAACATAGCCAAAATGCCAAAGATTTATCCATTCATTCCTTTTCATGCTAGAGAGCAATGGAAATCTCGATTCATAACACGAATGCGAATTCTTCAAGAGCACTCCGGATTAGTCATATATCTCTATATGACTTTCTCACCGCCTCCGGCTCAACAACTCTTTTATGCTTATAAAAACGATGTCATGAATCTTTTTCACCATTTATTCAATCATGTAACCACGATACCCATTAACTATTCACAAAGAGACTTCTATTCTCTTTGTCACATGATTGACACTCAACAACATCGATGGTTGCTCAAATTCGCGATAAACTACTTACCAAGAATCGAAAAAAATACCATATCGCATCACAACCTGAACAACCATCAGACGCAATGCGCGGCAAAACATCGTGATTTTAACCAAGCCAATAAATGTAAGATAGCATCAACTCTCAAATCAAACGCCTACGCCTAATAACCGCTACCAATTCTCTTAAAGAGAAAGGAAACACATTCCCAGCAGGAACACCTTACTAACAAAATCACTTATGAAACAATCATAAGATTCACCTTTTGAAACGCCGCAAACACCACACACGCTTTCCCAAATAAATCCAACTCTAGTAACGATAGAATTACAATTTAAGCGCTAACACCAGGGTTACCAAAGATAAATCATTGAACGCTAAAGAGAGCGTCCCACCTCAACGCTTTGGGTGTTAAACCATACTCATAGCATAGACTAAACAGATTAGCCTAAAACCAAAGATTGGCATGGTTCAATACCACACCACATTTGGAACCCATAAGTTTGCCATTTCAAATACTACTCTTTCATCCATATTTCCAATCATCTGAGTCAAGTTTGTAACTTGACAAAATGCCACTTAATCAGGAGATTTTATTGCACCCTAATCAAGACGCCTAAACAAAGAGGCACTGTAAAATTTATACATTCATTTGAACTGTAAACCTTCAAAAGAAAGTTCGACTCAAATCCCACCATTACTCGATTCCAATACTTTAGCCAATACAGATGTCATAATCACCCAAATCCCGAAGTCAAACATCAAGGTTGCACACAAGCTACAACATCTGCCTTAATAAAATCACTTTTCACTGCTCATATAACCACAATTGATTATATTACCAACGAACCATAGACCATATCTACCGTATGATAATCAACAAGGAGAACCACGCTTCACAACTCCAAAGACAATTATCTTATCGCTTAATCCAACATAAGACGATATCAACAACTTCTTTTGGTCTACTATCCATGACGAACCATTATTCATGCAACTTATTATCCCCAAGCGTAGCACACATCTCTTTACAATTATTCCTACAGAATCAACAATTACTCCTGGTATAACCCTAAGTCACATATTCCATATCACCGCCTCATTCCACCAATAATTAATACTAACCACGCGACACGATCTCCACTAGACATCCTCATAAATACGGATCCTGCATGCATCCGTCAAGAATAATTCAACCTTCCTACAATCATTCCATATATCCTCATTAATTGATTACACGCACTTTAAGTCATATTGTTTCGACTCCACAATACTAATCAACTCCACCAAATACAATAGGCGATTCACACCCTCTTCTTGCTATAACAAGTTCATCAACCGAGACATTCTATGCTAACTAATCTCAAACATCCATTAGATTCCATAACCCGCATCACTTTGCACACACCACTAATCAACTTTCACTTTGGATCACCCGACGCCTCGCTTAATCATCTCTTATCAACACAATATTTTAGTTTATCTTTAAACAAACAACAAGTTTACTTTAACCTGACCACTAGCTCATATCAACCTAAAACTCTAACTTCTCGTCATACACTTAACTTCTTAAACATCCGCTGAATCACGCACCCAACTCTTAAGGAAACCATAATTGCTCCGTAAAAGAACAACACCTTAAAACACCTTTTCCTTCCTAAGGCTCAACCATAAATCACAAGAGAAGTCAACTCTTAAATTCCCAAATGCCGACACGCAACTACTTCACAATTCTCGAGATCAACAACTTCCCGCGAAGGAAAATGGTTGCAAGAGGGAAACCAAGCGATTAACCAAATCTTTTTTTTTTTTTTCAGATAAGGCCATAACCCCAAACTTCAAACTTTCACGAACAAACGCTTTTTTTTTTCAAAGATGAATTCTCAAGCAAGTCATCATTGCAATCAAACACCACTTAGGCCCCAACAACAAGATCCGCACAACACCGCAATAACTCTTTAAACCTCTGAGAAAGACAAACACAAAAATAAATTGAAACCACATCCCTTCCGAACAAAACCTTGACACCTAAATCCATGCGACTTAGATTTTTGTTTTTTCATCTGAACTTCAATAACTTCCTTTCAAATTGGAGAATGGTAACCCAAGAATCAATCTATAAGTTTCTATAAGGCAAACAACAAATCAAGGCCAAGCCGGCAAGGCGACCAAAAGAGGCGCAACCCTAAATTCTTCTCTTTGTCTTCAACAAAAGAAGACAAAACAAAACCACCAAAAGAACTATTGGTGAGTATCCAACACCTAACACTTTTTCTTTTATTTCAACCAACCAAAACTAACCAAACCGCTCACAAAACGGCAAAGGAAATTCGGAGGGTCAATCCACAACTCTACTACTCGACTACAACCAACTACCCAATCTACGCATGTAAAGGATAAGCACTCTCCCACAGAGGTTAAAAGTCCATCGGTGATGGCACTAACCGGCCACACCACAAACCCAACAATACTACAACAATGTAAGGTGACTCAAACCCCTTTCGCACACTACAACCCACAAAATCTCAAATGTATCAACACAATCGATTCTTTCATAAACATAGCAACATATATTACCAAATGTAACATTCACATAAAAGCTTAAATACAACATTTAAGCTGCAAAGCAACGGTACCCATACCCATTCCTACCAGGCAACAGAGTGTGTCAAGTTTTAAATTAGTTATTCCACTTACACAAGTTTTAATGTTGCTATCCTATGGCAAAGTTTTAAGTAAAACTGTAAGCCATGTTTCTAGGTTATACCACTTCATATTTTAGTTGAACCTATAGTATGACACTAAATACACATTCCAGGACTACATGTCCCGCCTCGATATTAATCAGAATTAAAGCTTTTTAGTTTGGGACAAAAACATAGATTTTCAACATTATTTAATACCATAATTTAAGGTAAATTACTTGCTGTAATTTACCTTAAATTATGGTATTAAATGTGTTAGGGTCTATGTTTGGTGACATTCTGGGCTTAGTAAAAGCTGGGGTGTTACAAAGGGTATATTAATGGCCGACTGATATCTCGTATGTTGGTCGATGGTGGGGCGACAGTTAATCTGATGCCGTTAAGTACTTTCAAAAAATTGGGTAAAGCCGATGAAGATTTGATCAAAACTAATATGGTGCTAAATGACTTCACGGGAGACCCCACTGAAGCTAAAGGCGTAATGATGTCGGAATTGACAGTCGGTAATAAAACCTTGCCGACTGCATTTTTCGTGATAGAAGCCAAAGGCAATTACAGTGTGCTCCTTGGACGGGACTGGATCCACGCCAATTGCTGCATACCATCAACTATGCATCAGAAGTTGATACAATGGAACGATGATACAGTTGAAGTGGTACCAGCCGACACATCGGCTCATATCGCCATGGCCAATCCTGATACCAATTGGCCACACGAAGAAGCTGAATGTATATCAGGAAAAGTTCTGGACAATTGCGATTTTATCTGCATCGAGAAGTCAGGATTCAAGCCGATCAGCGTCAAACCCAATACATTTGATCGGACAAATGAAGTAGTAAGAAGATGGAGTCCAAGACACTAGCAAAACTTCAAGAAAAGGTAAGGAGCTATCGGCAAGAAGAATACGAAGAAGATGTTGAGGATTTTGAAGAAGAGAGAAAGGGTTTAGGATTTACCTCTACCGATTTGCTCGAAGAGATCGATATTGGAGAAGGCGATAGTAAAAGACCAACATTTGTAAGTGCTAAATTAGAACCAAATTATAAAACAAAGTTGGTCGAAATACTCAAGAAGTACAGAGATTGCTTTGCATGGGAATATTATGAGATGCCAGGTTTAAGCCGACAGCTGGTTGCACATCGGCTACCTATAAAACCTGGGTATCGCCCATTCAAACAGTATCCTAGACGGTTTAATCCTACGTTGTATGACGCCATAAAAGAGGAAGTGGGACTATTGCTAGAAGCAAAGTTCATCCGGCCTTGCCGATATGCTGAATGGGTCTCGAATATCGTCCCTGTAAAAAAGAAAAATGGCAAACTTAGGGTATGCATTGATTTTAGAGATTTAAATAAAGCTACACCAAAGGATGAATACCCAATGCCTATAGCCGATATGCTTATCGATGCTGCGTCTGGGAATAAAATAATAAGTTTTTTGGATGGAAATGCCGGATACAATCAGATATTCATGGCAGAAGCCGATATCCCTAAGACAGCCTTCCGGTGCCCAGGAGCGTTAGGATTATGTGAATGGAAGGTTATGACCTTCGGTTTGAAAAATGCCGGCGCCACTTATCAGCGTGCTATGAACCATATTTTCCATGATTTAATCGGCAATACTGTGGAAATATACATCGACGATGTGGTAGTAAAATCCAAAGAGATGGGCAACATTTAGCCGATTTGGAAAAGATGTTCGAGAACACAAGGTTACATGGGTTAAAAATGAACCCACTCAAGTGTGCTTTTGGAGTATCGGCTGGACAGTTCCTTGGATTTACAGTACATGAAAAAGGAATTGAAGTAAACCAGGCCAAGGTAAAAGCTATAGCCGATACTAGACCACCGACAAACAAAAAGGAGTTGCAAGTATTGATAGGGAAAATCAACTACTTGCGATGTTTCATTTCGAACTTGTCAGGACGTATTCGGGCCTTCACACCACTGCTGAAGGTTAAAGACGACCAAAATTCAAATGGGGAGCCGATCAACAGAAAGCCTTCGACGACATAAAAGGCTATCTGATGAGCCCACCAGTGTTGACTGCACCAGAGCATGGTATACCTTTTAAACTATATATATCAGCCGAAGGTGATACAATAGGGGCAGTTTTAACACAGGAAGCCGACAGAAAGGAACGAGCGATATTTTATCTAAGCCGACGTCTTTTGGATGCAGAAACCAGGTATCCCCTAGTAGAAAAATTATGCTTGTCTTTGTATTTTGCTTGCACAAAATTAAGACATTATATGCTGGCATCCAAATGCGTCATAGTCTGCAAAACCGATGTAGTCAAATACATTTTATCAGCACCAATCTTGCGAGGTCGGCTTGGTAAATGGGCATACGCCTTGACTGAGTTCGATTTAACTTATGAATCGGCTAAATCTATAAAGGGGCAAGCTGTGGCCGATTTTATTGCAGGAAGTGAAACGTTAATAGGAACGGCCGATGTAACCCCTTGGCAGTTATATTTCGATGGATCCGTGTGCCAAGAGGGCGAGGGCATCGGCGTAGTACTAATTTCACCTAGAAGACAGGAGTACGAATTCATGTATCGACTAACTAGTCGATGTTCAAATAATCAAGCAGAGTATGAAGCGTTATTGAAGGGACTACAATTGCTAGACAGCATCGGGGTAAAAAAACGTCGAAGCTTTTGGAGACTCGATGTTAATTGTATAACAAATCAAGGGGGAATACCGATGCAACGATGGTGCACTAACCCAATATTTGCAGCAATGCCTCTAGATTATTGAAACGTTTACTACGTTCTCTGTAGAACATATCCCCAGAGAAGCTAATGACAAAGCAAACCGGTTGGCACAGTGTGCATCAGGGTACAGGATTGAAAGCCGACAGGAACCAATCGAGCTAAACGTTTGGCCGATCTTGTGTGTCCATCCTGTCGACTGGAGAACAGAAATAAGGGAGTATTTATCAGACCCATCTAAGCCGACTGAGCAGAAGGTCAGGCGCAAATCACTAAAATATATTCTACTGGAGGGTGTATTATACTTTCGAACCATGGAAGGTTTATTGCTAAGGTGCCTGGGAAATGAAGAAGCCAAAATAGCGATGGGAGAAGTCCATGAGGGAATTTGTGGATCACATCAATCGGCCCATAAAATGAAATGGTTACTTAGATGAACGGGATATTTTTGGCCGACAATGTTAGAAGACTGCTTCAGATATTATAAAGGATGCCAAACCTGCCAAAAGTTTGGTAACATACAGTCAGCACCAGCATCGGCTTTGCATCCGATCATAAAGCCATGGCCGTTTAGGGGATGGGGCATAGATATAATCGGCCAGATATTTCCGTCATCCAGTAAAGGACATAAATTCATCCTTGCAGCCACAGACTATTTTTCAAAGTGGGTTGAGGCTGTACCACTCAAAAAAGTTACTAGCAAAGAGCTGATCGACTTTGTAAATGAACACATCATCCATCGGTTTGGAATTCCACAGACGATTACTACTGATCAAGGGACTGTGTTCATGTCTAACGAATTCAAAGGTTTTGCGGGAAGTCTTGGGATAAAATTACTTAACTCTTCTCCTTATCACTCTCAGGCCAATGGACAGGCCAAGTCATCGAACAAGACATTAATAAAATTAATAAAAAGGAAAATCGAGGAGAAACCAAGAAATTGGCATTCAACGCTATCGGAAGCTTTATGGGCTTATCGGCTATCTCATCACAGATCAACTAAGTTATACCTTTTCAGTTGGTATATGGACAAGAAGCCGTTTTGCCTGTAGAAATCAACATCGGCTCAGTAAGGCTATTTAAACAAAATAATTTGTCAGCCGGTGAATACGAACAGGCAATGCTTGAAAATCTAGATGACTTGGCTGAACTAAGGCTGATCACGCTAGATCGGCTTAAAAGGAATAAAGAGAGGGTTGCCAGGTCATATAATAAAAAGGTGATCTTAAAATCCTTCAATCAAGCCGATTTGGTATGGAAGACCGTGTTGCCAATCGGGTCTAAGGATAATCGATTCAGCAAATGGTCTCCAACATGGGAAGGGCCTTATAAGATAAATCGACCGATTGGCGGGAATTCGTATATACTGGAGTCCTTAGACGGTTTCGTCCTACCTAAAGCAATCAATGGAAAATATCTAAAGGCATATCACCCAAGCATATGGGTTGGGTCCTAACTACAGGAAGAAAACATCAGGGATCGATTACAAAGAACACATGCATATAAAATCGGTCATACAGCTGACCGAGTCAGTCATTCAAACCTCCACCACGGATTAAACAGTTTACAAAAATCGGCTACACAGCCAGTACTACAAATCAGTTCATTAAAGGAAGTCGATGCTCTGTTCTCACGTCAGTAGAGCCCGGAACCAGGCAAATGAGCCCCCAAAGCCGAGAGTGCTGCTGCCGCCCTACCAATAGTAGTTTGGACGCTGTCAATCAGTTGTTCATCGGCTAGCGCGTCACCCGGGACTTGGACTATCTTGGCTGATTGGTTCTTGACCTGAGCAAAGACTTCACCAATTTGCCGCCTCCGAACTGCTAGCAAGGACGTCGAGTCAGTGATGTTAACATGACATTCTGCAAGCTCTTTTGTGACCAGGGCCAGCTGCTCTTCAAGATTCTTCTTGGTCGACTCCAGCTCTTTAGCTCTGCTCTTAGCCGATTTGAGCGCAGTAGCACCCTGGTCGAAAGCATTCTTTTGGAGTTTGGCGTCCGCTATTAGCTTGTCCAGGATTTGTTGGTCGGCTTGTTGGGCTTTCCTCTGTTCAACCCTTAATTTAGCCGACTCCACGTCTAGCCGACGAGCGTCTAGATGGCAGACTTCCAACAATGCGTTCATAGCAGCGGGAGGAAGATCGGCTTGAACAGCTGCCATGGCGTTCCTCAGAGGCTGGGTATTGGACAGGAGGGCTGCCTCCGGTTGCATTACTTCATTGAAAAGATGATTAAGGCGCTCTTGCATACCCGGTTCAGCGGTTACAGCAGCCGATGCTGGCGTAGAGGCAGCAATTATGCGTTGAATGTCGGCCGGATAGTCGTCAGTAGCCAGAACCTCGGGATCCTCAAGCTCGTCCAGAGAAAAGCCTAAAAGATCGACTGGGTCCGTTGACGGTACTGGGGGGTCAGAAACAGGTTTTGGGGTTGGAGAAGCAGGTGATGGTACAGGAGCCAGAGCCGACAAGACGGGCACATCTGTCGGGGTTTTCTCAGCATCGGCTAAAGCTTCAAACACCTGGACGGAAGGAGTTTCCTGAGATAATAATACTTTGCATCAAAATATAAGCAAAAACCAAGGCAAAAACCAAATTAAGGATCGAAGCTAACCGCAGTAGCTGATCCAGCTGGGGATGACGTTGCATCACGACCAGCAGGTTTTGGAGATCGCTTGATAATGACTCTACGGCTCTTCTTTTTTTTCTGAAAAATGGCAAGCATGGGGTTAGCCGATAGAAGAAATTTGAGCAAAAACAGTACTGGATTTACTCTTAGCATGCTGCTCGGCAAGATCCGATAATGATGGGCTGTTAACCCCCAACGTGCCGGAGGATAAGCCAGCAAGGGGGGCCGACGGCCTTTGCCGTTTCGAACGGTCGTCGGCCGATGCGGTTTGAGCTGGAGTCGACCTCTTGCTAGTCTGAAGGACAAAAGATAATGGTTAAGCCAATGAAAATCTTATTTCAACAAAACATCAAAGTAAAATACCTCTAAAGACGAGTTAGCATAGCCTAAACTCGAGCTAGACCCGGTGGCGGTCTCCGTCGGCTTTTGAAAGCCAGGGAGAGACAAGACCTCGTGAATAGTACGCCTCCGCAAGAGCGACTCAGCTATGGAAGCCCACCACAAGGTAAACTGGCCCGATCGACGTGTGTTCAGTACGAGGAAAGGCAAGTCCACCACATGGAGCTCATCGGCTAGTTCAATAATAAGCTCCGCCGCAGTAACATTAGTGACTTTGTTTCGTGGCTTGATCATGTTAAATAAGGGGAGGCAAGGAATCGTTTGTCCAAAACCCAGCTGGCGTGCATACACAGAAGGGTGATAGAACTCATAGGTCGGCTGAAAGGTTCTATTACGAGTGCTCAAGCTGACATGGAGGATGCAAGGAGAAATCAGCAAAGGGAGCAGATCAAGAGTGGACTGAGGCATTAGAGAGCTATCAGAGTTTAAACGGAGAAAAGAAGGCCATCGGAGATCAGCTAATTGGCTATACGAAAAGAAATCTCGACGATTGAAGGTTGCTTGGTTAAGATTCAAAAAGAAGGATAAGTACTTATGAAAACCGGCCAGGGAGATTTTGGGTTCATCGGATGAACACATCATGAATTTTTCACCCGGAGATCGGCTAGGTTGGAATCTAGGGGTTGCACCCTCAGGAAAATCTTCCGTTGGGAAAGCCGATTCTTCCGATGGATCTGGGATAATAAGGCGGCCAAAAACACAGTAAAGCCAGATCTGGATAAACCAAAGTGGGCCACCAACGTTGCCCACGACATAGGAACCGTTTCCAGTAAAAAGCCGACTCTGGATGATATGCATCATATGGTACACAGCCCCCAACAAGGATTTCCCTAAAGCTAGCCGACGGCCCATAACCAGTTGCTCCGCCACAAATTGATAGACTTGGGTTGGCCCTAAGGAAGCGCCGCAGAAAAGGAATCGGTCTAGCCATAGGTTAAGGAAAGCGACATGTTCCTCATCCGATACGGGACCGGTTACCTTGTTATTGTTTTGTATATATCTAGACCAACCTTCCCCCTTTTTTCGAGTCAATTTGTACTGAGGTTTCCTGCTGAAAGCCGATATTTGGTCCCCATCAGGCCTAAGGCAACACAACTTGACCATATCTAGGAGGGTTGGGCCGATAGGACCAATTGGGAAAAAGAAGGCATTAAAGGAGTCCGACCAGAAATAGCAAGCGGCGGCCACCAAGGATTCATTGGGTTCTGAGGCAGCTAAAGACATGGGAATACACTCAACAATGCCCATTCCTTCCCACTCCGCCTTCTTTTGGGCCGATACTCTAATATACCAAGACCTCCAGCCCTTGAGAGCTGTCGGCCAAGCCCTAAAGCTTTTAGTCCATTCCTTAATGTTGTAGCCAGGAGCCGATAAAGGAAGCCTAGGAATCTCATCTCCAATGACAGTATCGGTTTCTACGGTTCCTATAGGGCCTAAAAAATACTGATGATCACTATTTTGGATGGGGATGAGTACCTGCGAGGCATCCATTTCAGCCGACTGAGAAGGAGGAGGAGACGAAGAAAAGCGAGGAACCGCTCAGGAAGACCAAGAATGCAAAAGAAGCCGATCGACGAGGATGCGAGAGCCTCAAGGGATGAAAATGACCGTGGGGGGACCCCCGTATTTATAGCGCGGTAAAAGAATGCAAACGGGCGGGTGCAGTTGCGCATTTAAAGCGCACCGAGATTTTTACGGCACGGTTAACGGGGTGGTTCCCAAAGAGGATTTTTCTATAAAGTCGATACGGATGAAAAGCCGATGGGTTCCTTTTTGGAAAATAACAAGTTATCTTCCCAAAAACGGGAGGCATATGTTTGCACCAAAATTCGGCATGTATTAAAAAGCAGTGCGATACGAGAAATCGTGCGAAGAGATTGGTAGGTAAATCGGGAGGAAATTCCGTATCTAACAAGGAAACCGGATCAGAGGCCGATACGGATTAACAAACGTGTCCATGTACAACTCGGATCGGCCGGGCGTGTTATAAAAGGTGGAGAACGTCGAGCAAAAAAAGGATCCAACAAAACAACATCTACTTTTTACAAGCCTTTTACATCTTTTTAGCTTCATAGATTTCCCTGCAAGTCGACGGAACCAACATAGCTGCGCATCGCCGATTGTTGGTTTTAGCCGATTTCACCGGGTTCGATCTGCTTTGTTTTGCTGCGCATCGCCTTCTCAAAGTCGATCTCACCTTGTATCCGGATTAACCGTAACCGGTTAATTTAGTTATCCCCTAATCGGTTTTCAGCCGACTAGCGAAAAGCCGATAAACATTGCTCTATCGGCTTTAATCGAATTACAAATTCTACCTTGTCAATTTCAAGTCAAATTGGCTGGCACGCTCTGCAAACCCGGTGTTTGTCTTATGTGTTCAAGGCTAAGAATCCTGCTTCACATTTTTAGCGCGAACACTACCCCAGTTTTACCAAGAACTTTGCAATGACAGTACACGAAGCTTCCAAAGTTCAAAACGCACAGAAATAAGCACCTCGAGTACACACGACATCACTCCATCCGTACGTGCCCGCAAATCTCCGGCCACCGCTATTATGTCATGCGACTGTCAGCCTTATTACTCTGCTGAAAGCACATAGAGCACATCTATGTATGGCTAATTTATATTCTGATCTCATGTTCAAAAAAAAGAAAGAAAACTATCTTGTCATCCAGCGATTTTCACAAGTTTGTTGGGGGGGGCACAGCGTTGCTCTTTCACAAAAGCGAGCGATGCTACACGGTTGCCCATGCATGTCAAAAGCAAACGTTAACGCGGAAACCAATACAGATGCCAGATATTGATCCGTCCATCTGTTCCGGCGCTACTTCGCCCACTTTTGATCAAAAGGACATTCAACCATGTCCCAGTTCCATTACTGAAACTGCAAGGAGTTAACAATTCTCACAAATATCATTCTAAACCACCAGCAGCCCACACAGGCGCTATTACAAGTCAAAACCGCAAAATGATATGATATTGTCCTAGAAGCCAAAACTAAGCTTAAACAAACTTAGGCCAGCAGCCACAAGTCGAACTGCTTTCAACAGAATTCCAGTAAGCATTCCAAAACTCACAAACATCCAACATCAAAGATCATCAATCAGGCAGCTTCTTGGCCTCCACCAGCTCATTAAAGTATTTAGCCAAAGGAATCACAGCATCAGGTATCATCTCATCTTTGTATCCCTTGTTCACCAAAAATTCATCCTTGACTATGCTTGTCCCGAAGCCAACAGCAGGGGAGCTCTGATTTTCGACTCCAACTCCTGGCAGAAAAGATTCAATTGATCCATCATGCCCTCTTTGTATAGCGGCCTCCATTCTTTTAGAGAGAGGAGCACCTTTCTCCAAATAATCTTTATATTCAACCATTTCTGAGAAAGAAAAACCAAGTTATTTCTACAATTCCATAAGCTCCACAAAATAGCAGCACAACTAGTATTTAAGGCAGCATTCTTCTTATTACTTATCCAAAAGTGAGCCATTGAATCATAATTGTGGCCAATATTCAGTTGAAAAAAATCTCTAATTATGCTCCAAGTATTTTTGGCTACAATACAATCAAAGAACAAGTGAGCAACCGATTCATCCTCATTACAGAAGCAGCACATAGACCCTCTATCGATCCCTCTTTTCAACAAATTATCTCTAGTCATTATTTTATTGTGCGAAAGTAGCCAAAGAAAGAGATGAATTTTAGGGGGAACAATCAGCTTCCACACTGCCGGAATGAAAACAGGCAAAACACCCCTGAAATTAATAATGACATACAAAGATTTAACGGAATAGATCCCATTACTACTATACTGCCAGACTAAAGCATCCTCCTCCTCTAATAACCTTATGCTCTTGGAAACTTCCATCAATTCAAACCATCTATTCATCATACTCTCAGAAAAAGTTCTCCTAAACGTACATTTCAGATTAACACCGTCCCAAATGTCAGCAATCGAAACTCCTTTTTCATTGACTAAAACATAGAGATCCCAAAACTGGATGGCTAGGCAAGATGATCCAAACCAAATATCCTCCCAAAATCTAATTTTATTGCCATTTCCTACACTCCATCTATAGCCAAACTTAGTAGCCTGGATAGCCCAAAGAACACCTTTCCAAAAAACTGAGGTGTGATCCGAATTACAACGAAACATATTAGGGCACTCCGTATTATATTTAACCTTAACTAACTCTTTCCATTGTCTAGAATCCTGTGAGTGAAACCTTTTAATCCAAGAAGCCAACAAACACATATTAAGGTCTCTAAGATTAGGCAAACCAAGTCCTCCGTAATTCTTCTCCATACAAACCAGATTCCAATTAACTAAGTGGAGTTTGCTATGACCTTCAAAATCATTCCAGAGACAGTTTGCCATGCGAGAATTTATAATATCCAGAGCCCACTTAGGGAATTTGAAAAAGGAAAGCAAATACAAAGGAATGCTAGAAAGGCAAGACTTAATCAAAATTAACCGACCGCTATAAGAAAGAAGTTTGCCTCTCCAACATGCAATTCTCTTCATTATTTTGTCAACCAGAGGTTGAAAATCTTCTTTTCTGATTTTATCGTAATGGAGAGGAATACCAAGATACTTAATAGGGAAAGAACCAACCTTACAACCAAGAATCCTTTTATAATTGTTAGTTTCATGGACATCACAACCTATAGGAATCAATTCGCTTTTATGAAAGTTAATTCTCATTCCAGACATATGCTCAAAACAAGTAAGGAACCACTTAAGATGTAGAACAGATTTTTCACTATTCTCCACAAAAAGAAGAGTATCGTCAGCATATTGCAAACTAATAATACCCCCATGCCATACATCCTTACATAAGCCATTAATCAAACCACACTCAGTAGCTTTGAGTAAAATTCTTGAGAAAACATCAACAACCAAATTAAATAAGATCGGGGATAAAGGGTCGCCTTGTCTCAGACCTTTACCGGTCTGAAAAAAATTACTTTCAACATTATTAATTTTGACTCCTACAGAGCCTTTAATCAAAATAGATGCAATCCACAATTGCCATTTATTCCCAAAGCCCCTTTTTTTCAAAATATCAAGTAAGAAACTCCAATTGACCCTGTCATAAGCTTTTTCATAATCAAGTTTAAGTACTAGACCTTTTCCTTTTTCTCTATGAATCTTATGAATCACCTCATGTGCAGTGACAACACTCTCCAGTATAAATCTATTTTTAATAAAAGCTGATTGATTCTTAAGGATGATTCTATCACAAATAGGACCAATCCTATTAGTAAGCACCTTAGTAATAATTTTATAACTGCAATTTAGCAAACTAATAGGTCTGAATTGTTTTATATTTTTAGCATTGTTCTCCTTAGGGATCAAAGATATCATAGCAAAGTTAAGTCTAAACAAATCCAATTCTCCCTTTTCTAGATCTCTGAACAAATTTAAAAGATCCTTTTTAATAACATCCCAGAATTTTTGATAGAAAAGAAAAGGAATCCCATCAGGGCCAGGAGCACCATCAGCATAGGAATCAAAAACTGCTTTCTTAATCTCTTCTTCAGTAAACGAAGTTTCTAGAGCCAAATTCTCATCTACTGTAATCAAATCATTCATATGAAAGAAATTATCTCCTATATTGATGTTAGGCTTAGCCTCATAACCAAAAAGGTTTTTGTAAAAGTCACACGCAATTTTAATCATACCATCATTATCATAGACGGGTCCATCACGTCCTTCAAGAGAGACAATATAATTTTTCCGCCTTCTTTGATTAGCAACCGCATGAAAATATCTAGTATTCCTATCTCCTTCTTTTATATCCCTTTCTCTAGCCCTTTGTCTAGCTTTGGTTTCCTCCATCTCCCAAATTTTCTCCATCTCTTTTCTAGCATTTGTCCATTTTTCTTTCTCTATATTAGTAAGGATTTTAGTTTCAGAAAGAACATCCAATTCGTTGAATTCATTCATCAACCAATTCTTCTTCTTCCGAATTTCAGAATCTATATTTAAACTCCAACCTTTAGTAACTTTCCTAACATTTCTAATTTTAAATTGCCATTTATCAATAGCACTCATCTTCTTGCAGGGGTAATTCCACACCTTATAGATCACATTATTAAACTCTTCATGAAGAAGCCACCATTTTTCAAATTTGTAAGTGGGTTTCTTGTGAATCGTACCATTCCCCGAGTCCCACAGAATAGGGGTATGGTCGCTTCCAATTCTAGCAAGAGGAAATAACATTGCTAAAGGGAATTTTTCCTCAAAAGAAGTACTACAGAAAACTCTATCAATAACTGACATGACAGGATTAGATTGATTATTAGACCAAGTAAACCGCCTTCCTGCCAGGGACATTTCTATTAAACCCCACATCTCCACCCATTCGTTAAATTTGTCGCACCACTTATGATCTATTCTACCATTATTTTTATCCGATTGAAATCTAACCAAATTAAAATCTCCACCAAAGATAGAAGGTACATGATCATCTGTCAGAAGAGTTTCATGAAGCTCAGAGATAAACGCTTGTTTACCCTCCACATAAGGAGACCCATACACCGTAACTAGCCTCCAAGTAAAATCACCCTCTTTATTCTTAATTAAACATTGAACAGAAAATTCCTTAATCTTCACATGAACCACATCCATCAAGTCGGTATTAACTCCAACCAAAATACCACCCGCAGTGGATTTGGCTGGTAACCAATGCCATTCGAAATTTTTTGAACCACTAATTTTATTAAGAAAAGAAATACTAAAATCATCTCTTTTTGTTTCCTGTAAGCCAACAAAATCTAATCTATGGTTAACAATAAGATCCATTATACACTGCGTCTTCCCAGTTTGCCCCAAGCCTCTGATATTCCAAAACAAACCTTTCATTTCAACTTGTTTTTCCTAGGGTGCTTGCCCCATTTAAATTTACCTACAGTAGTCCACCCTTCAAAAGAATTATCATTATCATAACAACATTCATTATACTTAACCTCCAACAGAGGACTAGAAGGTGTCTCTTTATCTATACTTTTATAAACCTGATTATCCTCAATAATCATGGTATCATGACCCTTATCACAAGAGCAATCTCCAACAGAGATGTTATGCTCAAAGCTATCCATTCTAATTGCATCATTTTTCTTACAAATATTAATATTATCCATCTTTTCAATATTTGAATTCCCCATCACAATACCAACTTTTCCAGCTAAAGCATTTAATTCAAAAACAGAAATAGAATCAAAAGAACTTTTACCTGATGCACCTTTAGGTTTTGGACAATTCTCTAAATTTTTTTGCTGTTGAAGTTCTTGAGCTTTCTGTAAAATTGATTTACCTTGACTATTTATCCTGCCACTTCTTCTTTTGCCTTCAACCGGACCCCATTTCCTTTGCCTCTTGATAGACTCCAAGTCTCGCAATGATCCAATCCCCTCCTCAGCCTGATCAATCTCTATAATGTTCCTAGCATTTTTCCCTCTTTTACTGATATCATCATCTTGAGTGGGAAGTAGTTGAGTAGGTAGTTTATCATCAATTGTGTGAACCAGTGAACCATCATCAACCAACTCTTGAGCTTTTGTCACATCTTCTTTCAAGTCATCAGTCTCTTCCTCAATATCAATCATTTCTAACTCCCTAAGCAGATTATAAAATTTACCATCATCAACTATCTCATCTTTACAGGCTTTGTTCATATTGGATTGGAGCATTTGAAACCAAGAGCTATTCTCAATATTCAGACTTCCTGTACCACTCAACTGTAAGGACTTTCCTTTAACACCATCCATAGTCCTATTCTCTGATTTGTTGCATTGATTGCTAGAAGAGCCAATTTGAGATTGTCCAATTACATTAGGATCCTGTTCAGTGTCCATTTTATCTCTTTTTTCTTCAGATTTCCCCTCATCATCATCTAAATCATCAAAATCATCCTCATTATCTTCCTTCAAGTCTTTGTTCTTATCTACTTGATTCATTTCTTTTTTCTCCACCACTATATTTATCATGAACAAAATTTTTTCAGCTCCCATCAGTCTTTGTTGGGGAATTTTATCAGGATCTCTACATGCAATTTGGATTCTAACAACCTCATAAAAGCTTTTAAACAGACCATTCCAATCAACATTAACCAATAATCCAAAACAAGAAGCGACCTGTTCAAAAACCTTCCACGTACACCACTTGGGTGGGATGCCTCTCACTTGGATCCAAACTTCCTGAAGATCATCAAATACATCTACTTCCCCTTTCCAAGCTTCAATATAAACTGTCACTCCAGATTTATTCAAATTAAAACTAGGTAAAAGAGCCAGATCTGCAACTTTCTTTTGAGGGGGGAATCGAACTAAAAACCTAAAATCCTCCAATTGCCTGATCTGCCAAGGCCAATGTGCATCAAATATGTCTGCTAGATTTTTTTTCTAGTTCAGCCAAAGTAATATCCCCTTGGTCAATTGTAATAATCCCACAATTATTGAATCTGAAATCAGCACTTTTACTAGATGCAGGAACTTCAAGATGAAAGAAACCCAAGCCATTAGCCCCACTGCCTACAAACCGAGCTGATTGTTGAGGTTTAATTCGGGACGGGCACAACTCTACCTGATGACCAGGCTCTTCACAGATAAAGCAAAGTTTGGGGTTCTTACAATTACCAACTAGATGCCCCGGTTCCCCACAGTTATAGCAGATTGATTTGACATATGAAGGAGCAATCTCACCTGATTCAGTTTGAGGAGTACCTTTGACCACCTTGTTCTGATTCACCACCGGATTCTGTGAGTTGTCAGTTAGACCTTGTACTTGTGGACGGTGGATTTGTGCATTCGGAGGGGGATGTTCTGCTGGATGATCCGAAAAATGTGTCGGTGGAGTCCATTGATTCTGACCTCGATGGGAGAAGCGGCCTCTCTGCAACCTTGCGCCTCTGAAAGGAGGAGGGGGACGCCATCCACGATAGCCATCACCTCCCCCGCCTCTCCCCCACTGATGCCATCCCTCATTAGCCATCTTCACTATTGATTCAAATGATGGATTCCCCTTTCCCTTCCCACAGAAATCTCTAGCAAAACTCAAATAACGAGGATGAGGAAGAAGGAAATCGCCCGAAGAGACAGGGATGCAATCAGAGATCGAAAACCTACCAGAGGAGACGAGATCGCGGCGGATCCAGACGAGCGCTTGATGCGCCGTCGAAATCCTAGATCGCGAAAGAGAGGGATCGGGAACTAACCAGAGTTGGCCGAAGAAATTTTCTAGGTCTCCCTCTCCTTCAACTGCCCCTGGGCCCGAAGAAAGCTCTTTCCGAAACTGCCCTTCCACGAGCACAGTGTTTACACCATTTGTCGATCTGGGCCTTCCAGATGTCGCAGATCGGCGAGGAGAGAGATACACCTCGGGGTTATCTTGACGGAGATCCCTCCGTTGGACGTCAACGATCAAAGTTGCCGAGTCATCCATCTCCCGTGGCGAGTACTTGACGATGAGGTTCCACTTTCACACTTCAGGTGCTTCAATTCTACCTTACACCTCAGATCCCGACCGGCGAACGGCGACGATCGCCAGACGCTGAGACGCACCCTCGTCGCCTCCTCCGGACCACTACCATGCGCGCCTCTAGCCTGCCGGCTTCGCCTCTGCGCAGCCGTAAGCCTTGGAAAGCGAACTTGCGAGGGCGGGGGCCTACTTCGCCCACTTCAGGCGTAGGAATTGGGTTGTGCCCATGATCAGAAATATCGGTGAACATAATGGACCGGATTATATATGTTTAGGGTCATATTTGAACTGGAAAACATGTGAACTACATAGTACGTAGCGTTGGATCTTCATCGAGATACCCAGGTTCGAGTCCTGGAAACGCATTTTTTTAATATAGTAGGAATGGTATGTTCATAAAATTTTACACACATAATAACACAACATTGGCCATATCTCACACGGTAGAGCCCATGCGAAGCAAGTGGCAGTTCGATTCCACCCTACTCATATTTTTTACTCATATATACTACTATCATTAAGATCTGGAGGTTATCCGGCTCACGACCGCCCCACATCACCCCGTGACGGTTTTGCACAAAACTCTCTTTATTTCTCGCGAATAGGTCCTTACAAATTACTAAAAGGTTCTTTGTGATTTTCTGTGAGGGGAAAAAAAATTTCCCGGATCACGTTTAGATCCATCGCTCGCTACTTCACGGAAAGACCCTCCCGTTAAATGTAAAGCCCAAACGAGCCATTTTCTACTTTTTTAGGATAGTGGTGAGGTCCACAACTATAACAAACATGTCTCCGGTTTTTATATCTAGGTTCTTTCTCCGTTTTTCCGGAAAAAAATATTTTCGTTGGCAGAAAGATGTGTATTTTTTCCTTGTGTGAAATCATGTGCTGAAAAATTAGCTTAGAATTGAATTTGCAAAGGTGTTTGTTCTTGTGTTTTGACAATTTGACAAGAAACAGTAAGTTTCGCTTTTGCGCCGAACCGATTTTGTGTTTGCGCCGGACCAAGTTTTTGGGTCTGCTGTGGACGTGCTTTTGAGCTCATGAGCTGGACTCAATTTTCCAAGAAACCAGTAAGTTTTGCATGTACGTCGGACCAATTTCTTTGGTCAGTCGTGAACGGCTTTTTGAGGATTGATTTCGCATGTACGACGGACTGATTTCTTTTAGTCTGTCGTGAACGTGTTTTCACCGGAATGATTTCTTCTTGAAACCGAGACTTTCACTTGTACACCGGACCGATTTTGTTGGTCCGTCGTGAATGGTTTTTTGAGTGACTTTTTCATGTGTACGCCGGACCGATTTTGTTGGTCCGTCGTGAATGCGTTTTTTGCTCGATTAGGGTTTTGAGCAAAATTGGAATTGTGTTTGATTCATTTTTGGGATTATGAAATTTGTGAGAATTTCATGATGCTTCTTTTGAAGTAGACTTTATGCAATGCTCGTGTGAGTATTTGCATGGATTGATGTGAGTCAAGTCGTGGACTTGTGCTCGGAATTGTTTTGTGGTTTGTTCATGTGCAGGTATTGCTCGAAGACGAACGTGGTCGATGACGGGACCGGAACTAGGTTCATGGAGGAGCTAAGGTTCAGGACTAGGTTCAGGGAGGAACTGAGGTCTTGGTGGTCAAGGATGTCATGCGGGACGTTCGGGCTAAGAGAATGGTGCACATGAAGAATGGTTAGTCACGTGAGAATGGCAAGAGGTCATTCGCGTGCAAAGTGTTAGTCACGTGAGTATGGCAGGTGGCCATACGCGTGCAAAGTGTTAGTCACGTGAGTATGGTAGGGTTGCCATACGCGTGCAAGAGTTGTACTCGGCCAGGTTGGGCCAAGTAGAGTTGTGTTGAATCTGATTCCTTCTAGGAATAGGAATCGTATTCGTAACTCCTTGTGGGTTGGTCCTTTAAATAGGAGGGGTGTCTCTGTTAAAGGGCATCAATCAAACCAAGTAGCGAACAGCGCAAGGGAGCTTGAGCTTGGTTTTAGGGTTTGTACTCTTTTGATGGGAGTACTTTAGACAAAAGAAATAAAGATCAATTCTTCTAGTTCCTTGTGTGCTACAATATTCTCTTTTGCTTCTTGTTTGCATACTTGTTCTAGTTCTAGATTGGTTTTTGTTTTTTGAGTTTCATCTTGATTTGATCCATCAAAAACCTTTCTAGGGTATTGATCTAGTGTTCCTCAAAGTTTTGTTGATAAATCTTTTGTTGTTCTTGATCAATCTACAAGTTTCGATTAGATTGATTTTCGTCAAGTTCTGGAATAGCAAGCTTGCGAAGCTTATAACTTTTGATCCGTAAATCCGATCGAGCTGATTCATTTTGGGTTCGATTCATACTGGAATATAGTTTCTTGTGTCCAAATTTCAGATCGATCCGACGGTTGGATCTCCCGGAATTCACGTTTTACCGAACCTCTGTCATTCTGTTTTTGTCGAAAACGAGGCAATTATTTGGTTCTGTTTTGGGGTGAACTTTTAATAGATCAAGAATTTGGTTTTAGCTTCCGCACAATCATTCACCCCCCCCCCTCTGATTGCTATATTCGTATACTTCGATCCTACAAGTGGTATCAGAGCAAGGTTTTTCTAATCTATCTTAATCGGTGATTAGATTAATGGATCGTTATTCGACAAAACCATGTGTGTTCGATGGTGTTGATTTTCAGTTTTGGAAGGCCAAGATGGAGGCGTTCATCCAAGCACAAGGCTTCACAATTTGGGAGAAGGTCTACAAGCCCTACGAAGTCCCCGCAAAGCGACAACGTCAACGACACCAATCGCACACATGTTGAAGCAAACAGCAAGGCGCGCAACTTGATCATCCAAGGTTTGGGACGCAGCGACTTTGACCGTGTGATCCATCTCAAATCCGCATATGAGGTATGAAAATCTCTTTGTGATTACCATGAGGGTTCTAACACTATTAAAGAGGTTCACAAGATCTTTACAAAAAGAATACATGCGATTTGAGATGAAACCCGGTGAGTCGCTAGATGACTTCTTTGCACGTTTCAATAAAATTCTTAGTAATCTTCGTGCTGTTGGAGTTAGTTTTGATGATGCTGCTAATGCTAGACAATTGCTTGGTGCTTTAGACATGTCTATTTGGGAGATGAAAGTTACATCCATTAGAGAATCTACTGTCATGAGTACACTTACTTTAGATGTTCTTTATTCTAAGTTGAAAACTCATGAATTAGATGTTTTTGCTAGAAAGAATGATCATAAATCAATTGCTTTGACATCTCAATCTAGCATATCTCATAATAGTGCTGCTTCAAGTTTTGCTCTATCTTTCTTGTCTTCATTAACCGATGAACAGATTGAGCAATTCCAAGAAGAAGACTTATCACTACTCTCTTCTCGCTTTAACAAAGCTTTGCAAAATGTGAGAAAGAGAAAGAGAGGTGGTGGTGATCCTCCAAGATGCTATGAGTGTGGTGATCTCGACCATATTCGTCCAAATTGTCCTAAACTTGCAGGTAAAGCATTAAGGGAGGAGAAGGACAACGACAGAAGAAAAGAGAAGAAGTTCTCTTCAAGTAATAGAAAGAAGAAGAGCTTCATCAACAGCAAAGTTGTCCACCGTGTTCTTTCCGCTCTTGAACAAGTCAATTTGAGCGATGTGGATTCGGAGAGCAGTGAGGACGATGCAACTCCAAGCAAGCATGAATTGACGGGATTGTGTCTCTTGGCCAAAAGCAGCGACAGCTTCACTGAGGACAGCAACGACAGCAACTTCAATGAGGTAGATCATTCCTATGATGAATTAGCCAATGTTGTTGCCCGTCTTGGAAAATTGCTTGACAAACGTGATAGAAAAATTAAGAAACATGATATTCTTGTGGAGTTATTGAATGCTGAAATTACTAGACTTAAGACTTTGATTCCTGATGATGATACTTGCAAATCATGTGACTTAATTTACAATGAGCTCACCTTGCTTAGGAAAGAACACGCTCTTCTGTTACATCTAAATGAGAAAAATGAGAAATATGTTAAACATGCTAGCTGTTCTACCATTGATTTGCATGATACAACTCCATGTTCTAAATGCTCCATACTAGAATTGAAGTTGCATGATGCAAATGTGTCGGGACCCCGAATTTGCAAATCCGGACCCTCTGTGTATTCAGCACTAGTCCAGGAACGCGCTAGTGCACACAGTCTTAACATCGGTAAATATCACAATCATACCACTCGATACCAATAAAGTACTTTATTTAAATAGTCAAACTGGTTACTTGACCTTATGGTCAAATTACAAATATATGCCTCGCAAGGCGAAACTTATTCAGAGAAAAATAATAGTAGAGGAAAATTAAATAACTTCGTGGCGCCATCCAGTATACCACAGGCAACTGACTGGGCTCGCTTCCCTAAGTAGACGGATCCTCTTGGAGCTCCTCCTCCAAAGCTTGTGCAGTCTCCTCTTCAACTGGTGTTGTATTGTGGCAAGGGTGAGTACTTGGTACTCAGCAAGTCATGCACAGAATGCAAGCTAATATACTATATGCATGGCTTGGTACAAAGGAATAGCTCAAGGTATATTTGCGATGCTTGACATTTGAAAAGTAATATAAGTAGATTCGAAAGCAGTAGAAACAAGTAAAGTATAAATAACTTTTCAAGGAATTTAATAAACATCTTTCCCATCCTACTCTACATTTCCATCAACTTCATTATTAATCTAGCCCAACCTTTCAAACCAAAGTTATTTTTGAGAAAATCTAACCCTTGACTGTAATTCCCGAGCGATGTCCAATACCGCGGACACGGCTATTCGAATAGATTCTAAACTCTGCAGAGGTTATGCACTTTACCCACAAGATACAGTCAAACACCACAAAGGCGAGTTCCCGTAACAAAGTCTTTCGGAAACCTCTAACAATACAAGTGGTCCTCCCTGCTATTGCACACTAACCCTTCCCTTAGCTAAGGCGAAGTCTAGGCCAATCAACCGTTAGATGGGTACCTGCCTCACTCCAGACGCTCCCCGCATAACTTACACAAATGGTGTAGTTGACCTCCCGAGGTCCCACAGTGCGTTATTAGCAACTTAGTCAACTAGGTCCGTCCCATTACGAGACATGTGGTTGCACGTTAGACCCAGTTCAAAGGCTTGCAAGGTTAAGTCCTTAGGGTGACCAGGGCAAGACTACCCAAGAACCAAATCATCATTCCCAACGCCACAATCGCCCACTTGATTACTCTTACCACATGCCCGGCCGAAATCGTTTATCAAACCCCAGTTGATTACCATGCACCACGTGCCATCAACATCACATGATACTTTTCCAAAACAGGTTCAATATATCATTAAGTCAATATTAACATTTGATTGTCCAAAATCATGTCAGGAGCACGTAGCAGGTCTAAGCAGTATACTACAACGGTCTAAACCCATGTTGGCGACTTAATAATGTCCAACTAGTAATCCACAACTAGGGTGACAAGGGGTCATGGCACATATTTAAGTAATCAAGGTGTCGTACAGCAAATTGGTATTTAACTAACCCCCATGTTTAAACAAAGTATTTTTCTAATTGAACTAGCATGCAATAGATTAAATCAAAATAGATTTCGAAATAGGATCAACATGGTCAAAGCACAACTTGCCTTCAAAAAGTACTTGTTCTTGGTCTTGAGTTGGATCCTGAGTCAATACTTCTCCTTCGAATCCCTCCGGCACTTCAACGTCTACTCGTAAAGCGTGCAAATAGCAAATACACGAATAAACAATGGGCAAAAAGTATCCAAACATCCAAATAAAATCCATAAACAGAGAGAACATAATTTTATGAATTTTTAGAAACTGGAATCGTCAAATTTGGAGTTAAGACGCAAAAGTTATGATTATTTAAAGTCTAAATAATCAATTAAATAATTTTGCAGAGAAAAACTTTAGTCTAAAAATTAAATAAAATTCATATTTAGGTAGATCTCATTTTTATACAAATTTAGAAATTTGAATCACTCAAATCGGAGTTGAAACGCAAAAGTTATAAGCGTTTGAAGTTTGAAACAAAATCTGAAATCATTAATTCGAATTAATAAATCATTTTCTTTTTCGGAAATTAATTATTGCGTCAGCATGGACACGTGGCAGCCTCTGATTGGTTGGTGGCGTCGGCCGGTCCATGGACTCGGTCCACGCCGGCTCGGGTCTACCGTGGACCCGGCCCACGGCTCACGTGAGGCCCGACATGTGGGCCCCACCGTCAGTGTCACGCACGCAATTAACCCTTGCGGTCTACTCGCTGACATGCGGGCCCCACCGTGACGTCAGCGGTGACGCCATGGTGCGGTTCGGTTGTCCCGCTGACACGCGGGCCCCGCGTGTCAGAGACACGCGTTCACGCGCGCGTGGCGTGGCTTAAGTACACGTGGCACAATCTCGTCCATTGATTTGAAAATCAACGGCCCAGATTGGATCTAGACTTCACGTTCAAGACTATACGGTTGATTCGGACCGTTCGATCTAGATCTAACGGCTGCTAACGGATCTAGGGTTGAACAGTAAAGGAAATACGTGGGCGAACCTCAGCGGTCGGATCCGGATCGGACGGCGGAGATTGCTTCGCGAAGTCCGGTGATGGCGCGGCGAGGCTTGAGCACCGGAGACGTAGACGACGACCTCCCACACGGCGTGTCCGTGTAGCTCCGGCGTGAAGATTGGCACTCCCAGGCGCGACGCGATATGGGGATCTCGGTCCTGGACTCGGTGTCGTCGGAGAGCGGCGGCAGCGGTGGGGATCGACGAAAAACCGCGGCGGGGACTTCACCTACTACGGCGAGCAATCGGCCCGGCTTGGCGGCGGCTTGAGCTCTATTAGCTGGGGCAAACGGGGCGCATAGGAGAGGTCAACCTCGGGGGCCGGTCCGGGCTTTAAATATGGCCTCGACGTGCGCGCAAATCGGAACCCTAGCCGTGTCCTGCTCGGTTACGGCGGAGCTCTCCGGCTCGGAGTCGAAGCGGAGACGACGACTGGGAGCCGTCCACGTGTCGCGATCAACGGCCACGATCGCACGGGCGCGATCGTGTCCGGGTCGGACGCGGCTCGAACCGGTACGGGCGGATCTCAGCCGTTGGATCCCGATCCAACGGTCGGGATCGCTTAGGGTTGGGAACTGGTTTGGTCGAGTCAACTGGCTCGGGTCGGACTCGAGTCCGACTCGGTCGGATGAACAGTACTCGACCCGAGTTGATTTTCCAGCGATTTAATATTTAAAATAATTCCCAATAATTCATTTAATTCATTAAAAATAGCAAAATACTCAGAAAAATTCCAGAAAAATTCTGGAAAATATTTTGGAACATTTTGGACTCAAATAAAATATTTCCAACAAAATTTTATTTGCAAAATTAAATTCTTTAATTATTTCAAAATGGAATAAATTCAAATAAATTCCAAATAAATCCAAATAAATTCCAGAAAATTCCAAAAATTCACCAAAGTGCCAAATCACACATGAATTTAAGAAAAGCAAAATTTTGGGGTGTTACAAAATGCTAGGGTTTCTCAAATGACAGAAGATTTTCTTACACATGAGGTTCTTTCATGCTCAACTTGTCGCAAGCAAAAAGGAAAAGTGGATGATCTCTGCAATAATTGTTTAATTCTTGCTAATAAAGTTGATTACTTGCAAAACTCTTTGGAACGATTCACTAATGGCAAGAAAAAGTTGAACATGATTTTGGATCAATCTAAGGTTAGCTCAAACAAGAAAGGTTTAGGTTTTGATCTTCATGCTTCATATGAAACTAAACCTCGCTCTGTTGTTTATGCTCCTTGCCATGACAAACTTGAGATTTCAAATGAGCCTAAGAAAATTATCTTCAAATCTGCTGGCCTTTTATCTTCTACTATGATGAATGCAAATGTTGCTTCTACTTCCAAAGCTAAACATAATGTTAAGTACACTTGCACTCATTGTGGTAGAGATGGACATTTAGTAGACTTTTGCTTTAGACTAGCTAAACAACAAAAGAGAGAAAGGTTTAATGCTAGGTCTAATTTTAGAAAGGCACACTCCACTTCTCATTATGTGCCTAGGGTGAAACAAACACCTTTTGATGCTAAAACACGGGAAAAGGCAAATCTGATTTTGTGCATAAGAATACTCGTGTTGTGCCTACTGTTGTGCGTCGGGTGTCTCAGTACTGGATTCCTAAACATCTTATTTCTAACCCCAAGATCTGAGACCTCGACACTTTCTCGCTTCTATGTAGGCTTCTCACGAGGAGGGAGAACATGTGGCTAGTGAATTTCGGATGCTCACTTCATATGTTTAGTGATAAGATTTGGTTCTCCTTTACTCATGCATCTCGTGCTAAAAGTGTTATCTTTTGAAGATGCTTCTTCCACCTCTGTTTTTAAAGGCACTAGTCCAAATGATGCAGTGCAGTGCATATGTTCAAGGAGAGTGTCTTTGTTCATAAAGATGATGATGCTGTTGAGGATGAGATAATTGGAGGTTTACATGAGAGACTCTTCCCACGTGCTTCACATCAACAAACGGTCAAGTGAATTTTCAGGTATCTCCATGGTACTCAAGATTTTGGCATTTGGCTTTTTGCTTCCTTATGCATTAGTTTAAGAGCTTATTCTGATGTTGACTTTGGAAGATGTTGAATTGATTTGGCTCGTGCCACCTCTTGAGTAATCCTCTTTCTTGAGCATTTGATATTGGATTTCACCTTATTAGAGATCATGTTGAAAAATAAAATATTGTGCTTCACCATGTGGATACTGAACATCAATTGGCAGACATTTTCAAAACCCTTGTCTTCTTCTCGTTTTGCTTTTATTTGGGGAGAACATGGGATTGTTCATCCAATGGGTTTGTTTTGAGGGGGAGTTTTCTTGCCAAGTTCTTTCACTTGATGAGCTCACTTTATCATATTTCTTTATATGTTATGTAATTGAGTTAATATATGATAATCTAATTGTCTCACTTGAACTAAAAATGACATTGCGGAATTCCCTGGACTGATTGCCTATAGCTAAATACTCTGTGATATCTTACTCTTCTAGGCTTGTTATTGAATCTTTTTGACAAATTTGGGCTATGGAGCAAGTGTATTTTCAGCTTTACTCTTTCATAAGACCTCTTAATCAGTTTTGCATGTTTACAATCAAAGAAAAAGAAAAGAAAAAGGGAATCAATAAAAAAAAAGGGGTTGTTAAAAGCAAAAGCTTCAAGTTGTATGCTTCAGGCATGCTTTCCTTAAAAAAATAAGATGTATGCTTCAAGCATGCCATTCCCTCAAAGATAAGATGTATGCTTCAAGCATGCCACTCCTAGAAAATAAAAGAAGTATGCTTCAAGCATGCCACATGCAATTTATTGTTTAAAGATTAAATTGGTCTACTAGATTGGAGTCGAAACTACTTGCTCGCCCTGATTTGTTATTTGTTTCAACTTTGAGCCTTTGTTTTTCTACTAAAGGTTTTGCTTAGTACTTGGCTATAGTTGACTGAATTGAGGTTGAGATGCATGTCATTCCCTAACTTGTTAAAATTACATCAAGATCATGTCTTTTGCATATTATGTGATATATAAGGTTATATGATCGAATGGGCTCATCTTTTCCTATCTTGGCACTCCCTTGTTTCTCCTTGTGAAATCTTTGCTACAGGAAAAAATTTGAACCTGTTCTCTCTTTTGTACTCTTGATGAATCCATTGTCAAAGGGGGAGAAATTTGGGAATCGTTGAAAAGTTTAAGGAAAAAGGGGGGAGAAGAAAAAGGGGGAGTTGTTTGAGAATTTTGGGAGAAGTTTGGAGAATTTTAAAATTCTTGGGCACATTGCACATTCACACACATTTTCCTTCTCAGGGGGAGATTTTGTTTTGCATTTTGGTCAAAGGGGGAATTCTGTGTTTTCCCTTTTTGGTCCTTGATCCTTTGGATTTCAAAATCTTTTGTAAAATGAATGCCAAATGTTCATTTCTTAGTGGTGTTGCCAATGTTTTCATCAAGGGGGAGATTGTGAAATCATGTGCTGAAAAATTGTCTTAGAATTGAATTTGCAAATGTGTTTGTTCTTGTGTTTTGACAATTTGACAAGAAACAGTAAGTTTCGCTTTTGCGCCGAACCGATTTTGTGTTTACGCCGGACCAAGTTTTTGGGTCTGCCGTGGACGTGCTTTTGAGCTCATGAGCCGGACTCAATTTTCCAAGAAACCAGTAAGTTTTGCATGTACGTCGGACCAATTTCTTTGGTCAGTCGTGAACGGCTTTTTGAGGATTGATTTCGCATGTACGACGGAATGATTTCTTTTAGTCTGTCGTGAACGTGTTTTCGCCGGAATGATTTCTTCTTGAAACCGAGACTTTCACTTGTACACCGGACCGATTTTGTTGGTCCGTCGTGAATGGTTTTTTGAGTGACTTTTTCATGTGTACGCCGGACCGATTTTGTTGGTCCGTTGTGAATGCGTTTTTTGCTCGATTAGGGTTTTGAGCAAAATTGGAATTGTGTTTGATTCATTTTTGGGATTATGAAATTTGTGAGAATTTCATGATGCTTCTTTTGAAGTGGACTTTATGCAATGCTCGTGTGAGTATTTGCATGGATTGATGTGAGTCAAGTCGTGGACTTGTGCTCGGAATTGTTTTGTGGTTTGTTCATGTGCAGGTATTGCTCGAAGACGAACGTGGTCGATGACGGGACCGGAACTAGGTTCATGGAGGAGCTAAGGTTCAGGACTAGGTTCAGGGAGGAACTGAGGTCTTGGTGGTCAAGGATGTCATGCGGGACGTTCGGGCTAAGAGAATGGTGCACATGAAGAATGGTTAGTCACGTGAGAATGGCAGGAGGTCATTCGCGTGCAAAGTGTTAGTCACGTGAGTATGGCAGGTGGCCATACGCGTGCAAAGTGTTAGTCACGTGAGTATGGTAGGGTTGCCATACGCGTGCAAGAGTTGTACTCGGCCAGGTTGGGCCAAGTAGAGTTGTGTTGGATACAGATTCCTTCTAGGGAATAGGAATCGTATTCAGAACTCCTTGTGGGTTGGTCCTTTAAATAGGAGGGGTGTCTCCTGTTAAAGGGCATCAATCAAACCAAGTAGCAGAACAGGCGCAAGGGAGCTTGAGCTTGGTTTTAGGGTTTGTACTATTTTGATGGGAGTACTTTAGACAAAAGAAATAAAGATCAATTCTTCTAGTTCCTTGTGTGCTACAATATTCTCTTTTGCTTCTTGTTTGCATACTTGTTCTAGTTCTAGATTGGTTTTTGTTTTTTGAGTTTCATCTTGATTTGATCCATCAAAAACCTCTCTAGGGTATTGATCTAGTGTTCCTCAAAGTTTTGTTGATAAATCTTTTGTTGTTCTTGATCAATCTACAAGTTTCGATTAGATTGATTTTCGTCAAGTTCTGGAATAGCAAGCTTGCGAAGCTTATAACTTTTGATCCGTAAATCCGATCGAGCTAATTCTTTTTGGGTTCGATTAAATGCATGGAATCTAGTTTCTTGTGTCCAAATTTCAGATCGATCCGACGGTTGGATCTCCGGGAATTCGCGTTTTACCGAACCTCTGTCATTCTGTTTTTGTCGAAAACGAGGCAATTATTTGGTTCTGTTTTGGGGTGAACTTTTAATAGATCAAGAATTTGGTTTTAGCTTCCGCACAATCATTCACCCCCCCCCCCTCTGATTGCTATATTCGTATACTTCGATCCTATACCTTGACTCGATCTCTAAGGTTTCTCAAGCCTCCAAAAGTTTTAAAAATACATCCAAGTCTATTTTTTCTCCTGAAAAAAAACACAAAATCATTTTCCGTTCATGCGCGTGGCGTGCGTCGCGTTTACGGGCCCAGTCCTTTCTCCGCTTACCCTGAAAAAAATATTTTTGTTAACAGAAAGATGTGTACTTTTTTCCCGCCTCGATCTCTAAGGTTTCTCGAGTCTCCAAAAATTTTGAAAATACATCTAAGTTTATTTTTCATCCGAAAAAAAAACGCAAAATCATTTTTCGTTCACGTAGCGTGCACCGCGCTTTCGGACCTAGTTTCTAAACAAAAGGAGGAAAAATGATGTGAGGCTAGGACCCATTGGACAATGCGTGGCACCTCAAACGACTAGGCCATTGCCCTTCTTGTTACATGCGAGGAACCAGGAAGTTTTATGGCCTTCGAGACCATTTTAGATGGGTTAAAAAGGATCAAAATTTTGGTAGAATTTGTCGAAATCTTGGTAAAATTCTTCGAAAACTCAAGAATCTCGATTCAAAAAATTCTAGATTTGAATTTTGCCATTTGAATTTTATCTGAAATTTTTAAATCTCGCCAAATTTTCAGATTTCGGTCCCCTCCGAGATATAGTCCGAAAACAAAATTTGAAACATTGGTTGTGCCTGTAACGCCCGATATGGCTTAACATAAAATCTAGAGAGCTAGACCGACACGACACAATACAGTGGATCGTGCCCATAAAGGGTCGGCATGGTCCGACACAAATTGTAAGGGGCTAAACCGATACTGCACTATACAGTGGGCCGTGTTGGGTTTGGAAATCAGGCTCAATGGATGGCATGGCATGACACGGCAACTTGGGTCGTGCTTGGACCGGCCTGGTAAAAAAAAAGCCCGTTACATCTATAAGACTAACTCATTAAACATAATAACCTGTCCATGTACATTACTCCTCTTCAGCTCTCTCACGTCAGAGCTGCCGACCCCTCTTCTAAGCCCACGTCGCGTCTCCATGGACGATGCCCACCGCCTGCACCATCATCTCCACTCCTCTAGAGCTTTTACTAGGTTCTAAACCAGATTACTGTTTTCTCAGAAATTTTGGTTGCTCATGTTGGCCAAACCTTAGACCCTATAATACACATAAACTCTAATTTAGATCCCAAGAGTGTGTATTTACAGGATATAACAATATGCATAAGGGTTACAAGTGCCTTCACAAAGCTTCAGGCAAAGTTTACATTTCAAGAGATGTAATTTTTGATGAAATCAAATTCCCCTTTTCAGCTGATTTTGCTAGTTCCAGGTCATTTCCTAACACTGCTCAAATTTCTAACACACTAGTTGTCCTTCCATTTTTTCCAATTAACCATTCCTCTCAACCAACTCAGTCTCAACCAGCTTCTGGTCCATGCTATATCTGAAAGTGACCAATCTGAACATTTTTCACTTGCACCTGTACACACTGATCCTATTTTTTTTTCCAGAAAATGCGTGATCACAGTCGAGACAGGAAACTTCTGTACCTGCAACTGAGAGCAATAAACAGATGCAACAAGATGCTGGCATTCGACATCAAATGAGGACAAGATCACATAACAACATTCACAAGCCTAAGCTCAACATTGATGGAAATTTTCAGTACTCATCTCTTGCAGTAACTGAACAAAGCAGTCATGTTGAAGCTCTTCAACACTCTAAGTGGAAAGCTGCTATGGATGATGAGTTTGGAGCACTTATCAGAAACAAGACGTGGACTCTGGTGCCACCATCTTTAGGCTACAACGTCATTGGGTGCAAATGGGTGTTCAAAGTAAAACAAAATGCTGATGGAAGTATAGAGAGATACAAAGCACAACTGGTTGCAAAGGGCTTCAAACAGAATCATAGAATAGATTATGAAGATACCTTCAATCCCATAGTCAAACCAGCAACGGTTAGACTTATTCTCTCAATGCAGTGTCAAAGGGCTAGTCACTGAGGCAATTGGATATACAAAATGCATTTCTTCATGGAGTTCTTGAAGAAGATGTGTACATGAATCAACCACCTGACTTTGAAGACAAGAAACACCCACAATTTGTCTACAAGCTAAACAAGGCCTTGTGTGGATTAAAGCAAGCTCTAAGAGCCTGGTATTCAAGGCTAAATTTGAAGTTACAGGAGCTCGGTTTCTTGGCATCAAAGGCGGACACTTCCTTGTTTGTTTACAACAAGAATGGAATCACAGTGTATATACTAGTTTATATGGATGACATAATTGTGGCTAGTTCATCAGAACAATTTATCATCAGTCTAATACAACAGTTGAAGGATGCGTTTGCAGTAAAGGACTTGGGAAGGTTGCACGATTTCCTTGGCATACAGGTAGATCATGTTCAGGGAGGCTTAGTTCTTACTCAACAGAGATACATAAATGAAATTATGTTTTGAGTTGGTATGGACAATTACAAATCAGTGAACACACCTATGGCTACTTCAGAGAAATTGGCAAAAGAACAAGGTTCAGCTCTAGATGAAAATGAAGCTTGTTGGGGCTTTGCGGTATCTCACTCTTACTCGACCTGACATTTCTTATTATGTAAACAAAGTTTGTCAGTTCTTGCATTGTCCTACTAGTACTCACTGGACTGCAATAAAGAGAATACTACGAATACGATACCTGAAGCATACTGAATATCTTGGGTCTATCAATTCAAAAGTCAGTTTCCATGTTGGTGAGTGCATTTTCAGATGCTGATTGGGCTGATTGCTCCGAAGATCTTTGCTCTACAGGAGGGTTTGCTATATATTTTGGATCAAATCACATCTCCTAGAGCTCAAGAAAGCAAGCAATCGTTTCAAGATCCAGTACAGGATCTGAGTACAAGTCGCTCGCTAATGCAACTGCAGAAATAATCTGGATACAGACTCTACTTGGTGAACTTGGGATTTTTCAGAGTAGAGCACCATGTTTGTGGTGTGATAATATGGGTGCCACTTATCTATCAGCAAATCCAATCTCATGCAAGGACAAAGCATAACGAAGTTGATTTCCATTTTGTCGGCGAGAGAGTTGCAAACAAAACACTAGAAGTTTAGTTCATTTCTTCAGGAGATCAAGTCGCAGATATATTCACTCAGAGAGGTGCTTTGTCTGTGCATCAGTTTTCTGTTATTCGACACAATCTCAATCTGATTTCTGTTAGATCGGATTGAGGGAGACTGTTAAATTAGTTTGTAATAGTCATATGTGATTAGTCTTGAGGTAGAGCTATTCTTCAGCCTATCTTTACTGAGTTGAGGGAGGAGTTTAGTCAGACGTGAGATTGGTAGTCAGTTGCCGTCTTTACGTCTTGTAACACTGAAGTACTATTGACAACCTTGATAAATAGAGAACCAACACAGAGTTCGTGTGTGGTTGAATACTCTGAATCCAAGTCTTACACAAGAACGTTAACAACTGAAATTGCATATATACTCGTGAAATTCGTGGTTTGGAGACAGACCGTGGCGCGCCTGGGCATCGGCGAAGCAAAGCGCAGGCGCCGCTTGCGCGTCCTATATTGCCGCGGCTCGCGCCCAAGCGGATCTCGTCCCGCCCCCCGCACGGGTAGCGCGCTCCACGGACGGCCGCCGAAGCCCGCCTCACCGGCTTTAGCCGCGGCGGCGCGACGATGGCTGCTGAGCTGGCTGCTGGCTGGCCTTTGTAGGCCTTTGGGCTTGGGTCTATCGTCCCTTCGAATTTCATTCGAGACTAACAACCTTGGTTGGGTTTTGACGATTACGGGCTGGGCTCGGTCGTTGGGCTTTTAGGTTTGGACACTTGGGTCCCAATAAGTTTTGAGTCCAGGGTCCGGGATCGAGATTTACCACATCCCCTGTGCTCTAGCCTTTGCGTTGCAGTTCCTGCTAATGAAGTCCACTTACCAGCTAATAATTTCTTCGCCTCCATGTTGGCCATGGATTAATTTCAGCTGAGGACAGAGGCTGCAGCAGAACGCGAGAGACGACGAACCGAGCCGATCTGACCCTGCAGCCGCTCGTGCGTGGACCTGGAACGCGCGCGTCGCTTGCTCCTTGCCGTGAAGTTAATGCCGGTACTCCTGTCTCTATCGTCGTCATAAACACGAACGTCCAGGATGACAGAATGCTCACTGATTCAAGCGTGCATGTGTGGTTGGTTCTGTACCCCGCCAACCACGGCGACGACGAACCCAGGAGTTGGACTCATCAATAATAAGCAGGCCAAGATCACGACGAGCTAGTGGACGAGCGAACGTCGCAAACATACGTACGCAACGCACTCCTGCCGCACACGGCCACGAGCAGCACGCCGACGATGAGCCCCGCTGCATATCGTCGTCTCCTCTCGCTGATGATCTATTTCTGCCTCGTCAACCACGCCGCGTCCCTCTCCTTCAACTTCGACTTCTCCAACGCCTCCACGTTCAGCCTCGCCGACTTCACGACCGCCGGGGTCGCCGCGTTCCACGGAGGACTGTTCGACCTCACGGCGAACGCTTACAGGGCCGGCCTCCTCTTCAACGTCGGCCGGGTGGCGTACGCGCACCCCGTGCCGCTATGGGACAACGCCACCGGCGAGGTGGCCAGCTTCACCACCTCCTTCTCCTTCGCCATCAACATCACCGACAAGAACAACAAGGGCGACGGGATGGCCTTCTTCCTCGGCCACTACCCATCGCACCTGCCGCCGAAATCAGAGGGCGGCGCGCTCGGCCTCTGCTCGGGCTACTACGTCAACACGAGCGTTGTCGGTGAGGACCGTTTCGTCGCCGTCGAGTTCGACACGTTCAACAACAGCTGGGACCCCAGCCTCACGTATGACCACATGGGCATCGATGTGAACTCGATCAAGTCGGTGGCCAACATCTCGCTGCCGAGCTTCAGCCTGAACGGGCAGATGAGCGCGCGGGTCAACTACAACGGCAGCACCGGCGTGATGAACGTCGAGGTGCTGTTCGACCACAGCATCAAGTTCGGCGCCGCCACGCCAGTCTTCAACATGAGCGCAAAGGTAGACCTCAGGACCGCGCTGCCGGAGCAGGTGGCGATCGGATTCTCGGCGGCGACCGGCGCGTCCATTGAACTGCACCAGTTGCTTTCTTGGTCGTTCAGCTTGATAACATCCGGGAGCTCGCCCAGCACCGGCACTAGTACAGGTCCGTACGTGCACCTGGTACTCCTTGTAAGTTGTAACTATTTGCAACAACATATGCATGGATCATCCGAGGCTTCATTTGGAGCGCTGGAATTTTTCCAAATTTCTATGGGAATTAAGCTTTGCATCATGTAATGTAAAATTCTTTTGAAATTCTTGCGTTCTAAATAGGCACTGAATTTTTTGCTCTGCTCACATATTCTGTTTCTAGGTGCTTCCTGGAAGCGCAACGTTGGGCTAATAGTGGCTCTGGCGATTACCAGCTCGGTATCTCTCATCCTCTGTTTAGCCGTTATAGCGTTGCTCCGTGCACTGCGTAGAAAAACATTAGCTTTGGCTGAGAAAGAAGAAGAAACAGAAGCTCGAAACAAGCTCATGGATGAGGAGTTCGAGAAGGGATCAGGGCCCAAGCGATTCGAGTATAGCCAACTTGCCACTGCAACACGCGATTTCTCCGAGGAGGATAAGCTCGGAGAAGGCGGCTTCGGTTCGGTTTACGGAGGATTTCTCAACGAGTTAGACCTCCATGTCGCCATCAAGAGAGTTTCTAGGGGTTCAGAGCAAGGCATAAAGGAATACACTTCAGAGGTTAAGATCATAAGCAGGCTGAGGCATCGGAACCTTGTACAACTCATTGGTTGGTGCCACGAGGGCAGGGAGCTCATGCTTGTGTATGAGCTCATGCCCAATGGCAGCCTCGACGCCCATCTGTACAACCCAATCATTCTCCTAACATGGCCAGTTAGGTAACAAGTACTAATCAAATTTAGCTTAAGATCCGATTAAGTGCTAAACTTTCTGAGTCGATCTTGCACTCGAGATCTCAGCTTTAGTGCCATGCTTGTGAAGAGTACTTCAGGTTGTTCTGTTGCGTTGTGCAGATTCAAGATCGTGCTCGGGTTGGGCTCTGCTCTCCTGTACCTGCACCAGGAGTGGGAGCAGTGCGTGGTGCACAGGGACGTGAAGCCGAGCAACATCATGCTGGACGCGTCGTTCGCCGCCAAGCTCGGCGACTTCGGCCTCGCGAGGCTCGTCGAGCATGGCCGAGTCTCGCACACCACCAACCTCGCGGGCACCATGGGGTACATGGACCCGGAGTGCCTCGTGACTGGCCGCGCCGGGCCCGAGTCAGACGTGTGCAGCTTCGGCGTCGTGCTTCTCGAGATCGCCTGCGGCCGGCCGCCCGTTTTGCCCTATCAGGAGGAGAACCAGGGCAGGACGCGCCTCGTGGAGTGGGTCTGGGCATTGTACGGACGGGGCGCCTTTCTTGAGGCCGCCGACGACCGGCTGAGCGGCGACTTCGACGAGGGGGAGTTGGAGCGCGTGATGGTCGCTAGGCTCGCGTGCGCCCACCCGGACCGCAACCTGCGGCCGTCCATTAGGACGGCGATGAGCATGCTGCAGTGCGAGGTGCCGTTGCCCACCCTGCCTGCAAAGATGCCGATGCCAAAGTACCTGTGACGTCTGCCGTGTCGTAGGCTCGTAGCGCATTTGTGCTTGAGTCGAATCTATGCAAGTTGGCACGTTCTAGTTGTAGAAAATACCACGAAGAAACAATAGAGTGGTTCTACTTTGTGTTTCTGAATAATAATACATCTATTCTATGGGAAGATTTGGAGGCGCCTCCACGCCACCTCCCGCCGGTTTTGCAAAAAAGCCCTCAGTTTCCTCCAAATTACGGATAAGTCCATGTAAAATTACAAAATAGCCCTAAAAAAAAATTTAGTTTTTTTGGCCCAAACCTATGAGGGTAAAAACCTTTTTTCCAAAATAAACCACGTGTTCTTTTGAATAGCGTTTAGATCCATCCTTCGTTATTTTACGAGAAAAAACTTCGATTAAATACAAATCTCGAACGAGCTCTTTTCTAATTTTTTGGAATAACATTTAGGTCCAAAAAAAATACGAACAGGTCCTTGTTATTTGCGTCCGAGTCCTTTATCCGTTTTTCCAGAAAAAAAAAAACAATTTCGTCAAGAGAGATATGTGTGCTGCTCTATCTCTAGAGTTTTTTTGCGGCTCGATCTCTAAAATTTTTCAAAACATGTATTATTACCAAGTGAACGCATAGGATGTTAAACTCGGCATCTATAATTTTTTTTGCAACTCGATCTCTAATATTTTCCAAAACATGTATTATTACCTGGTGAACGCAGAGGGTGTTAAACTCGACATCCATAATTTTTTTTGGCAACTCAAAATATAATATTTTTTGGAACATGTACTAATCATTTTTTTTACAAAAAGGCATGTTGTTACGCAAATTCGTCGACAGTTCCTACCTAGCGTATTTTTATAAAAAAAAACCCAAGAGAACAAAAAAAAACGCTTAGATCTTCCTACCTTTTTCAAAAAAAAACTTGGATCAAATTTCGCACGGCGCGGCAACGCGCGCAACCCTACATAGTAGATATCACAGCAAATGATGCGGATATAAGTATGTACAATACTATCTGATTTAATATATTAGTAAATTAGAAATAATTATTATGCCACATAAAAAATTAGGTAAATTTGTTTCTTACGCAATTTCCTTTATTATATGAAAGTAGTATACTACATAATTGCTAGTCATTGCTTGTTGTTCAGTAAGAATAATAGCCACTACTACACAAAGGCTTATATTAGACATTCCATCACATACGGTTTTGAAAAACCGTTTGTGATGAGGAACATCACTGACGGTTCTATAGTTCAATCTTTAATGATGACATCATAGACGGTTTTACATTACAACCGCCTGTGATGTACACCAACATTACATACAATTTTAATATAAAACCTTCTGTGATGACTCCTGTAGCTATCACAGACGGTTTTATACCAAAACCGTCTGTGGTGTACATCACAGATGGTTATAATTTAAAACCGTCTGTGATAACTACAGGAGTCATCACAGACGATTTTATATTAAAACTGTCTGGGAGTCTGCATATATCACCGACAGTACTTGAATATAACCATCTATGATATTTCCTAGTAGTATATAATATAGAGCCCTGAGCCACTTCATGTTTTTTAGGGTTTTGGGATCTATCTTGAGATTGGCTGCGGCTGTGAGGCGATTGTATGAAAGAAGACTATTGATTTTGAAGGGTGATAGTAGATTCACCTGATTTTAATGATCTAAGATTAGTAATGGGTTCTAATTATATTATATTCAATATCTAGCTTGGTTAGGAAAGAATTTAAAGATTGTTTAGATCTAGCATGTAGATCCATGTGTTGTTAGGTGATTTATGGTCAGTAATGTGTTCTAATTGCATTATATTCAATATTTAGCCTGATAAGAAAGAATTTGATGATATTTAGATCTAGCTTATAGATACATGTGTTGTTGGGTGATCTAATTTTAGTAATGAGTTATATTTGCATTATATTTAAGATGTAGCTTGGTAAGCATAGAATTTAAAGATTGTTTAAATCTAGCTTATAGATCAATTCAAGTTATTTTTGGTGATCTAAGGTCAGTAATGGGTTCTAATTGCATTATTATATTTAAGATTCAGCTAGCTAGTTTGGTGAAGAGAGAATTTGAAGATTGTGTTAGTTTTTTCTTTGTGATGTAAGGTAGTAATTGATCATATAATTGCATTATATTCAAATAGTAGCTAGCATTGCATAATTAATTTAAGAATGTGTGCATGCGCACACCTGGTGTACTTAATATTTAACACTAAATGTTACATGTGTAGCGTAGATAGATCGAAGCTGGATGTACGCTCAGAACAATACGAGTGTCGAGTGCCTTAATGGCGTCTCCGCTTTTAAAAGAATTGTAGAGGATATGTTTAATAAGGGGGTGCAATTTATGTCTTGTTCGTGCATTGACTGCGAAAATATGAAAATGTTTCAAAACTCAGCGCAGATCGAAGAGAATTAGATTTTGAGAGTTTTCAAAAGGAAGTATACATGTTGATCAGTCACAGCAAAGAGCAGAATATACATGAAGCAGCTGGTAGTAATAACATCATCGATGAAGTCAATGATATGCTGAATCATCATATTGATTGTGCTTCCGATGAGGATAGGTTGCATAATGACAATCTGGATCAGAAACTGCATGACATAGAACAAAACTGTGATGACAGTAGGGAATGTGGAAAGTTGCGGGGTTTGGAGGACTCGGAGAAACCTTTGTATGCAAGCTGCAAGTAGAAATACAGAAGGTTGTCATCTGTGCTTGAACTATTAAAATTAAAGGAAGCAACAGTTGGTCCAACAAAAGTTTTACAGCACTGTTACGTCTATTGGCGGACATGCTTTCAGAGGGAAACGAGTTGCCGACAACCACTTACAAAGCCAAGAAGGTTATTTCTCCCATGGGAATAGAAGTAGAAAGAATACATGTATATCCGAATGACTGTATCCTGTACCACAAAGAGTACGCAAACTTGCTTGTATGTCCGGTGTGCAACGCATCCCGGTACAAGCGTAAGAGTCATTCAGATGATGACGGCGAGGGCATCGAGGTGAAGAAAGGACCTCTTACTAAGGTGGCATAGTATCTGCCTGTAATTCCCCGTTTGAAACGTTTGTTTGCGAACCCAAAGGACGCAAAACTACTACGTTGGCACTCCAAGGATCATAAGAACGATGGATGCTAAGCCACCCTACTGATTCCATTCAGTAGAAAAACATCGATAGGAGGTTTCAAGAATTCAGTGTGGAATGAATCATTTCGGTAACATGAGCAGCCGACATAGCAATTGGCATGTGAATTTGTGTATCTACAACCTTCCTCCTTGGTTGTCTATGAAGCGAAAGTATATTTTGTTATCTGTACTTATCCAAGGACCAAAACAACCTAAGAACGATATTGATGTGTACCTAGCTCCAATGGTGGAAGATCTAAAAACATTATGAGTTCCCGGGGTACATGTATGGGATGCGTACAAACGAGAGAACTTCACTTTTGCACTGCCTATTGTTCTGCACCATAAATGATTACCCTGCCCTTGCTAACCTGTCGGGCTAGAGTACAAAAGGATCCAAGGCCTTTAAGCAAGAGAGATGTTCATGATATTGTTAAAGATTTGGATGTTGCGCATGGAAAGGAACGTAAATCAAGGACCCGTGCGAAGAGCATGTGCAAGAAGAGATTAATATTTTGGGACCTACCTTACTGGGAGCACATAGAAGTTCGTCACTACATCAACGTTATGCACGTAGAGAAGAATGTTTGTGATAGCGTGATTGGTCTCTTACTAAACATTAAGAGAAAAATAAAGGATAGTATCAACGGACAACTTGACTTGATCGATATGGGCATAAGACCTGAGTTAGCACCGAAAGAGACCGATAAAGGTTGTATGTACTGCAAACCTGCTTGTTACACTCTGTTAAAGGTTAAAAGAACTGTACTGTGGTGGTGCTTGCATGGCGTGAAAGTTCTGTCCGGCTACTCCTCCAACATGAACAGACTTGTTTCGATGCAAGATTTAAAATTAACTGGCATGAAGTCTCATGATTTTCATGTGCTGATGATACAGATGCTTCCTGTCGCAATTAAAAGTATTTTGCCAGTCAAGGTCCGGGAGACAATTAGGAGGTTGTGTTATTTCTTTAACATAATTGCTCAGAAGATCATCAATCTCGAAGGACTAGATGCTCTGCAAGCTGAGGTGGTGATGACTCTATGTAATCTTGAGATGTATTTCCCTCTGTCAGTTTTCGATATCATGGTCCATCTCATTGTTCACCTTCTAATTGAGATAAAGATGTATGGGCCCATGTTCCTACGTAATATGTATCCCACATGAGAATTCTCAAGTCTTACGTACGGAATCGATCTCATCCAGAGGGTAGCATTGTCGAAGGTTAAGCAACCGAAGAGGTCGTCGAGTTCTACGTCGATTACATGGCCCAGGTTGAACCGATAGGTATGCCTCGATCTCGCCATGAGGGGAGCTCCAGGGTATTGGGACCATCAGAAAGAAAGCAATCACGCATGATCCAGTTACGTATGCTCGATCCCATTTCACGGTTTTGCAACACATGGCTGTAGTGTCCCCGTATATCGTTGAGCACAAGTAATGGCTAAGGCAAGATAATCGGGCATGGCAGGAGTCTTAGATAACAAGACAGCATAACCTTCAATTCAACAAATGGTTGAAGGAGTGACCCATCACTATGAGCTCATCATATGACATGGTTGGCAAAAGGACCAACTTTTATAGTTGTTACATGGAGAGGATACGACTTAAACGGGTACACATTTTACACGAGAGATCATGATATGAAGAGCACAAACTAGAACAGTGGTGTCCGCGTAGATGTGTTCAATACCACTGGGTTGACGAGGAGCTCCTACTATGGGTTCATAGAGGAAATTTTGGAGCTCGACTACATACTTTTCAAGATTCCCCTATTTCAGTGCCGTCGGGTCTGTCTTTAGCACGTGAAGGTTGACAAGTATGGCATCACTACTATGGACCTCGAATGTGTTGGATACCAAGATGAACCATTCATACTCGCTAACCAAGTTGTTCAAGTCTTCTATGTAACTGACCCGTCCAACAAGAAGCTCCACGTAGTTCTTCAGAGAAAAAGGAGGATTGTCGAAGTTGAGAATGTAGTAGATGAGGAAGAGTACAATCAATTTGATGAGTTACCTCCTATAGGAAATGCCATCATGGTACCAGAAGAACAACCTAAGGAAGCAAACTACACACGTGTCGATCATTATGAAGAGCTAATTTTCATACAAAAGAATAAGCAAGTGGAGTTATGAGGAGGTGTCGTCATGTTTATTATTTTTCATGTGTAATATTAAAATGCTAAACTTTGTATATATGATTGTGATAAACTTGGTAACTAGCTTGTGATGCATTTGAATTATGTAATAAAGTATATATGTCAATGATATAGGCTGACATATGTATATATGTCATAACACCAGTATAGCAGATCTCAAAACTACATTTGTACTCTCCAGTATAGCAAATCTCAAAACTACATTTGTACATAATAAATAAAAAAATAAACAATCTATTAGTGTAGGACAAACACTATCACGGGCGGTTCTATAATAGAACCGCCTGTGATGCTTAGTTATCATAAACGGTTATGTAATATAACCATTTGTGATGTTTAGTTATCACAGACGATTCTATAATAGAACCGTCTGTGAGTGTAGTTATCACAGATGAATCTATAATAGAACCATCTATGATGACACCTCTATATATAACCATCGGCCGCAAGTCCCCTAAACACTAGCCTATCATTCACGCAAGTTGACTTCTGACCTCCTCCACCATGTTGCCTCTTCACCCGCTCCGGACTCCTGCCGACCTCCACCTGCCGGCCTGTGGTCCTCCACCCACTCTGGCCTTCTGCTGACCTCCACCCGCTGACCTCACTCGCTTACGCACCATGGTCCTCCACCCGCTAACCTCCACCCGGCGGCCCGTGGTCGTCCACCCGCTCTAGCCTCCTGCCGACCTCCACCCGCTTGCCCTAGTCCTCCACCCACTCCGGCCTCCTGCCGACCTCCACTGCTGGCCTCTTGCACCCGCCGGCCTCCTCCACCCATGTAAACCATCTTCTCTGGCTCCGTGTCACTTAATAGTGTTACTCCAAAAGATGAAAGTGATGCAGCTTCATACGTAGTGCTGTTACCATTAGTGCCAGATTTTGGAATATCCGAACCAATTGTTGAATGTAAATTCTCTGAGTTTCTTCTTGCTCCTGATTTGCGTATTGTAATTTTAGTAGGTTTTTGTGATGGCGACTAGCATCATAATTTTTGTGTGCTTGGTTTTGCACAGTGTTTGAACATTTCACTTTAATTGGTGAAAAAAGTTTACAACATAACATCTATAGATAGCTACTGCCACATATCATATGAATCTAAACAAGTACCAAATGACTAGTTGCATCCTAATGTTTTATTACTTAAGTGAAATAAAGCATCAACATTTCAGGGAGGTAAATACCAGCTTTTTTGTCATCAATTTCTTCAGCAGATTCATAATCAGGACCCATATGGGAGTCAACATGCACTTCTAGATTTCATTTATTCTGCGTGTTCTTTCTTCAAAAGTGTTGAGAAGCAACGTATATAGTTGTTTGTTCATAATAAACAAGACTCCAACTATTTTCATTCCGAGTGGATGCCGCATTGCCTCAAACTAAATAAACTTTATTTGTTCTTCTCTTTTAGTTTGACTCAAACTATTTTAACTTACAAAGAAGATGGCATCCCCTCATTCGTTGTCTCAAGGATGTGATGAGCCAACGAAATGAAAATCGACCAGCGGTCCAAGAGGAGCAAACAAAAGGCCAATGGAGAGATATACCATCATGGTAATTAATCCGAAGAATGGGTCCCCTACAGAGCAAAGAAAGGCAATGAATGCATTCTGGACAATGTGCGGGATAGTCGCATGGGAATGGGTCCCCATCACGACATCATCCTGAAAGTTGCTGACTGATGAGAGCCGCAATACACTGCTGATAGAAATTCTTTCATCGTTCAACATCCCAGAAGAATCCGCTCTCCCAATACGACGGTATGCACTACTAGTGGCAGGAAAGACATGGAAAACCTTCAAGAGCACGCTTGTCAAGGAATACATCAACAAGGACAGGACTCCCTACTCTAAGTATGGATTTATTGATGAGGACGTATGGCGGCATTTTGTAGAGATGAATACGACGGATGAATTCGTGCGTCAAAGTGAAGCACACAAGGCCCTACAGGCAAGTAACACTCACCCCACAGACTCGGCACTGCTGGCTATGCGGGGAAGAGGGAACAATGGGTCAGGGGGGACGAGGAGGCCTCCACGCCATTTGCATCAATCGTAGACCAACGACGTCTTCCGCAACTATCTCCTTTAAAAACCCCACGAACAAGGAAGTCTGCCAATACTTGGTAAGATATATATATCAAACTACCAAGTTTGTACGTAATTAGTCTATAACTTCATAAGTGAAATAACTTATCGGGATCTAGCAGGTAGCGTTAAGTACACAATCGCTCGATGGCTCTTTTTCTCCAGACAGGGAGAAAGATGCACTATCTATGGCTTTGGGAAACAAGGAACACCTTGGTCGCACGCGAGGCAAAGGGGTTTTTGTTCCTTGAAAAACTGGATTCCCAGACGACTCCAACAAATACCAAAATAAGAAGAGAATCAAAGCCAAGCGTGAGTCACAGCTTCTAAAGAATTTGGAGGCCAAGTTGAAAAAAAGAATTCAATGATATAATAAGAAGCCTTGAGGAAAGGCTCAGTAATCAAGAAAAACTGCCTATGCAAGCCCCAGAAGTGTAACATCCCAAAATTTGGGTTTTCAAAAAAATTTGGTTTAGTTTAGCTTCCCAAAAATTTTCGTTGATTTTCTCGCGTTTATAAAGCTTGATCTGAATTTTCTAAAAGCTAAAACAATTTAATTTAACTATTTTATATTTAAAATAAAAGAAATTTAATTTTATTTGGGTTTCTTGTGCTCCAAGGAATTTTTCTGTAATTTTTGAGATTTTTCGGAGCTCGTTTACTATTTATCGGATTTATTTGAAATTAAATTAAACTATGTCTTTCATTTGAATTAATTAATTATTTGGAAAGTTTATATAAAGTTTTGTTGAAAATATTTTATTTGAGTTCAAAATGCCTCAAAATATTTCCTAGAATTTTTCTAGAATTTTTTTCTTATTTTTATTGCCCTAAATAATTAGTTTTATTTTCCTCAAATTGTTTTATTCGAAAAGGCTGGAAATTCGGTTTTGCGCATTGGGCCGAATCCTCATCTCTCTCTCCCGCTCGGCGCGCTCTGCCTCTCCCGTGCGCTAGGCCACCGCTCCTCGACCGGCCCAGCCGCCCACGCCACGCCAACTGCTTGCGCTGCCGCGCATGGGCCGCGCCAGCCGGCCCAGCCTCACGCCAGGCCGTGCCCCGCTCGCATGGGCCACGTCACCCGATCGCCTGTGGCCGACGATCACGATCGGACGGCCCAAAAACGGCCACGTCGCCCCTGAGCCCGAGATGCACGCCAACTGCTCGTATAAATGCCTATTCGGTCCGTTTTTGCTCCAAACGCCTCCAAACTTGATTTTTCTTGACCTAACCGCCACCCTAACCTCATGTAGACCTCCCATGGCCTCTCCCACGCATGAGCAACCTCAGAACATTTTTCCAAACCCTAGAATCCATCCCATGTCCTCCGAACGTCACCCAAACGACGGCTGAACTTTGGAGCCGCGTCCTGGGCAGCTCGTCGAATCTTTGGATATCCATCTTTGCCATGGTGTGCCACAAGGTACCATCTGTCTCCCCTCCAAATTTCAACCAATTTGGCCCACTGAATCAATAGTTATCGCCGTTTCAATATTGAATCTTGTCGAGGCCATAACTCCCTCAATTTTTGGAGTTTGACCGTGAAATTTTTTGTGTAGACTCCTAGTGATGTCCTATACATGATGCACATACTGCCCCATGGTTTTGCTCTCTGAATTTTGCGCAGAAAATTTTTTTCTCCGATCATACTGCGTTCCAAACAGCGACAATCATCCTCGTGTGTTCACCGCCGATCCAGAAGGTAAAACTCTGAGCCATCTACGTCACGGTGTTCCTTTAGGTCACATATACCTCTCGGTCAAATTTCGTTAAATTCCGATCATTATTCTAGAAGTTATGGTCGTCTGAAGTTTGGATCCGAAACCCGTTAATCGGCAGTTTGTGATCAATCCGTTGGGGCGCCGCAAAATCCGCCTATACCGTTGAGTTCATCTCACCGCGTTCTACGTGGTAGACATTCCCCCTTTGCCATCCCATCCTCCGAAATATTTTTTTATATATTTAGGCCGTCGTTTAGCCGCCGCCACGCGCCACGTTTTGACGCCGGCTATTCTAGTCCGCCATGGTCGTATCCTCATGTTCGGTGGGTCATCCCTTACTGTTTTGGACCATCCTTATAATTCTTTCGGCCTCCGTTCGCCGATGAAGCCTGTTCCGGCCCAAAACCGTCGTCTTTCAACCTAGCCGTTGTTATAGGTTCGTGTCTCGGTTATCCATCCTTGGTAGCGCTTTATCGCGGTCACGTCATTACACCGACGGTCGATATCTTATTTCATGCGCATCTTGCCATCGCTTCGCGTTCCTCCGTTAACGTTTTGCCGTTAACGTTCCGCCGTTAACGCTCTGCCGTTAACGTTCCATCAACGTTTCGCCGTTAACGTTCTGCCAATAACGCTTCGCCGTTAACGCTTCGCCGTTAACGTTCCGTCAAAGTTTCGTCGTTAACGTTTTGTCGTTAACGTTTCACCGTTAACGCTCCGTCGTTAATGCTCCGCTGTTAACGTTTCGTCATTAACGTTTCACCGTTAACGTTCCGCCGTTAACGCTTCATTGTTAACGCTTGGCTCTCATCGCTTCGTTGTCATCGCATGCGTGCATTCATGCAAGAGCCCTAGTGCGATGTCCTCATCTATTCTATCATCATGATGTGAGTTTAGCCTCATCGTCGTATCATCTTCAAAGCCGAATCAAAACCCTAACCTAAGACCGGTTCGATGGACTATGTTCATCGTGAGTCGCGTTGTTATCATTTGCAATCTCTCCTATTGTTTCAATCGTGGTAAGACACTTGTCTTATCCCTGAAAACCAATCTACCAATAACCTAGACTTCATTCGTGGACTTGGTCGATAGACCATTGGCCATCTGTCATACCCCTGTGCCCGATCTATCTGTCTCTCTTTTGTTTGACTGTGTCCGTTCGGTCAACAAAAGTCAACTTCGAGAATCAGTTTAGTTCATTGTGAACTAACATATCCTTATGGACCCGATCTATAGATCGAGAGCCCATATGTCACTATCTGTCCAATCAAGATAATAACTTCGAAAGAAATATTCTTTGGAATATTATTCTTTCTTTTCCAGTTATTAATCTTTCCCTTTTCGGTGTTTTCCCGAAAGCCCGTTCTCTTTTGTCAACTCTTCGATCTAAACCGTTCAAGTTTCTAAATTCATCCAAGCCGTTGTGCCCAATGCTGTTCGTTCTTAATTTGGAGTTTATTTGAATTGTCCTTTGAGTTTTGTTGTATTTGTTTCTTTATCGTTAGACGTGTCGTCCGAAAGTCGTTCGAACGAGCTGAGGATCGAGAAAGTGGAAGTTGAAGATCGAGGACCAAGAATCAAAGATAAAGAGTGAAGAACAGTAAAAATTGCAAGGGCCAGGCAAGTTGTGCTTTGACCATGTTGATCCCATTTTCGAAAATTATGTTGTTTCAAATTATTGCATGCTAGTTTGAGTTAAACTGATTTCAATTAATTTGGGATTAGATAATCAACCTACTTGTTATCGCCACATTGCCTATAATGATTGTATGCCATGATTCATTTGTGACCCTAGGTTTGTTGATTAATAGTTGGTAGCTAATAAATTGCTAACATAGGTTAGATAGAACGTATTAGTTTGCTTAGACCTACACGAGTCTATTCCATCATTTTGGAATTGCAAATGTCAATATTGATTAATGGAATATGCAATGTATTTTGAAATGGTGTGACGTGTTTGCCGACATGATGATGTTGATATGTGGAGGCCTTTGTGCTTCTTTAAGGATGTTGAGTTGTTGTTGACATTGTGTTGCACAACAATCAACTGGGGTGATAAAATAATTTAGACTAGGGCAAGTGGCAAGATTTATGGTGGGCCAGTTTGGCGGTTGGGAATGTTTGAAATATGATATATGTATGAGTGATGGTGAGATGGATTTCTTTGAGAGTATTGATGTAAGTCTTGCCCTTGTTTTTTCTAAGGACTTAACCTTGCAAGCCTTTGAATTGAGTCAATCATACAACCACATGTCTGTAATGGGACGGACCTAGTTGAGTAAGTTACTAATAACTTGCATGTGGTACCTCGGGGTGTCAACTACATCTTTTGTGTAGCTTGAAGGGGGAGCGTACCAGGGCTGCAGCATGGTACTCGTCCAACGGTATGTCGGTCCCATACTTCACCTTTGTTATGGGAAGGGATGGTGTATGGCAAAAACCGGAGAGGTTCACTTGTGTAGTTGGAAGTTTCCGAAAGGCTTTGTTATGATCACTCATTTGCATACTCTTGTATGGCGATTCACGGCTGATATGGTGAGTTGATTGTATCTTTTGGGTAAAGTGTATAACCTCTGTAAAGTGTAAAATCTATTCGAATAGCCGTGTCCGCGGTACAGGACAATGCTCGGAGATTACAGTCAAGGGTTAGCTTTTCATAAAATTGATCTTGGGTTTGGAGGCAGTTTGCCTGTGGAAAAGTGATAACTGTTTAAAGATGTGGAATGGTTTACTTGTGAAATAACTGAAATTTATTACTGTCATTATTTGTTTTACTGCTTTACAATCTATTATGTTTATTTGTGATTGTTGCTTTTCTGCAAAATAACCTTTCAGCCTATTACTTGGAATAAGCCATGCATATAGTTATTAGTCTTGCATTCTGTGCATGACTTGCTGAGTGCTTTATGTACTCACTCCTTGCAAACAAACAATCACCAGTGAGCAGAAGTCTACCTCGTCGAAGAAGAAGTTCCGTGAGAAGGCGATTATCTAGGAGTTGAACCCCGTCAGTTGCCTGTGGCGTATTGATGGGATTCACCGATGTTCTTCGTTCCGTTGCTGCTTATTTGGAGTTGAAGCCGTCAAGGCTTCGCAAGTGTAAGGTTGACCTTAGGGTCGTTCAATAGTTTATATTCTATAATTGAGCTATTTTTATTATTCCGTTGTGTATGATTGTGATATTCATCTATGTTGAGACTGTGTGCACTAGCGTGATCCTGGACTAGTGCTGAATACACAGAGGGTCCGGATTTGCAAATTCGGGTCCCGACAGAGGTGGTATCAGAGCCATACTCACTGTAGGTCTTGACCCTAGATAGATTGGCCGTCTTTAGGAGCTTCAAACTTATTTTCTAAAGAGAAAATTTAACTTGAAAGAATAATAAGTTCTTGACTCATCTTATTCTTCTATTCTTGCCTCTTTGCTGAGATCTCTATCTTTCCCACTGGTTTAAATGAAAATCTTACCTGAGTTGTTCTGAATAGTTAACAATGTTTCACACTTAAGGAGAAAGTATCGGATGTTGCTACCAACCCTAAAGATCGTGAAGTAAGGAATCATCGAGCTCGAAGAGAAGTGGATCGATGAAGTGTTCCAGAAGCTTGAAGAATCAGTGCTTAGTAGTAAGTTGAGAGTCATGTGTGAGAGTCGCGTCTCCTAAGATAGGAGTGTTACCTTTTTAGACGCTAGATTATTGTGTGTTTAGGAAATTTGGATCTTTCTTGATTGCTGAGTGTACAGTATGTGTTGCAAAGATTTTAGGCTTGGATAAGCAACCATACCAAGTTATTAATAATGTTTGTATAAGTTTTTGGGTTAAACCTGCTCCCCTGCACTAGGATTCTCGAACCTTATCAGTCCCATACATCGAACCCTTTGTTCCTATACCCGATTCGCCGGCCGTAAAGAGAGATGAGCACAACCAATCACTCCAATATCAGCCGGTTCCGTCTAGCCGACCGCCCGAGTTTACACTTGGGGGGCAGGATGCCAGTTGCCACAATTGGCAGAACTCTAACGCCCAGTAGGCTCGAGCTAGCCGACCACCTGAGTTTGCACTCGGGGGGCAGTATGCCAATTACCTCAATTGGCAAAACCCCAATGCTGCGTTAGCCGATAACGTTAATCGGGCCAATCAAATTTCTGTCGTTTTGAGAGATCAATTCGGCTTGCAGCCCAAGGGAAAAGTAATCGGCTATAGAAAGCCGTATCCTGATTATATTGATCGAATAAAGCCGTATCCTGATTATATTGATCGAATACCATATCCCAATAATTTTAGAGTCCCTGATTTTGCAAAATTTTCAGGAGACGATTGCACCAACACCTTGGAGCATGTTAGCCGCTTTATTGCATAATGTGGAGAAGCAGCCCACTCTGACGGTTTAAGAGTGAAATTGTTCCCATTGTCTTTGACAGGGGCAGTTTTCACTTGGTTCATAACCTTACCTCCAAATTCGGTTAATACTTGGGCCGATTTGGAAAGCTGATTCTCCAAATACTTTTTTCGTGGGAGTCTAGAACTTAGAATTTCAGATTTGAGTTCTATCCGACAGAAGTTTGGAGAATCGGTAACTGAATACATTAAAAGATTTAGGGAGATTAGGAATCAGTGTTTTAGTGTGACTCTGCCTGATAATCAATTAGCCGATTTGGCTTTCCAAGGGTTAATTCCCCCCATTAAAAGAAAAATTCTGTGGGCAAGAATTCACCGATTTAAGTCATCTTTTACGTTGAGTATCGGCTCAAGAAAGTCGTTTCTCCGATAATAAGGTCTTCAAAGATGAATGCAGGAATAACAAAAACATAAGAAAATCGATTATAGAGGATGGCCGATTACAATTTGCAGAAGAGCCGACGATGGAGTTTGCTCCCAGTCCGTTTTCTATCAACATGGTTCACTGTTATGCAAATGGGAAAGAGCCGATACAAGATATTGCATTCAGCCGAGCAAGACCGGAGAATAAGAAGCCGATTCGTGAAAGGCTATCCACGGCAAATCAAGGCGAGTCCTCCGAAGCCCCAATTCTCCAGGATTCGACGGCGCTCCCAAGTCTTCGGAATTTAGCGGCGAAACCAGAAATCTGGCCGGAAAAATCCGAAAGTCGATTGAACCCAAGCCAAGATGGTGCCCCTCTGGTCTTAGTCGATCGCAGCATAGACGGCTCCAACGCTTAAGGACACAGGAAATGAAGGAAGCTAACGACGTAAAGCCGACACGATTTTTGGAAGACAACAAGTTATCTTCCAAAAATGGGAGGCATATGTTTGCACCAAAATTTAGCAAGGCTGATCTCGTGGGGATCGGTTGTGATAAGGGATATGTCGGTTATAGCAAGTTGATACCGTTTTGGATTGGAGGGCCGCGATTCAAGGGAAACTGAGTCCGATACGGGTAGGATAAGAGATTGAGTCGGATACGATCGGACTTAATATGGTAAGGAGAGATTGAGGACGATACAGGTGATTGAAGAGACCGAGGAGGATACGTTCAGGCCGAGTTCTATATAAGAGGACCAGAGGCGAGAAGGAAAAATGCCCAGAGCCAACCCACAAACACGCTTTACTTTTCCTTTATTTTCCTGTCAACTAGGAGTAGTCTCTAGTTTTGTAATCCTTCCTTTGTAATTCGCTCAATCAATAAGAGTTAAGCATCGCCGATTATTGATTCCACCGACTTACGCCAATTCAGGTCTGTCTTCTCTCCGATCTTGCTGCGCATCGCCTTTTTCGGGAAAAGCTACCTCTACCCCCCATCCAATCAACTCCACCAGGTTGATTAGATTTATCGGTTACTTTTGTCTCAATCGGCTTAAATAGCCGAGTTGGACTTTCTTCATCGATTCTATCCAGCTGATCAGAGCCAGGCCGACCATCGATTTGGTAACGACCTTGATTCGATTCACAATTCTTATCAATTGCAGAGATCTATCGGCTTCTTGCCGATTCGATATAAGCCGATTCTCATATAATCGGCTTTAGTGATTTTTACCTTCTCCTTATCTGTTACTCAGGTCAAACAGATTGGCACGTCTGCGCGAACCTCAAACCCGGCGTTTGTCTTGTGTGTTCGAGGCTAAGAACCCTACCTCACGTTTTTACTGCGAACAATAGTAAATGCTGATGTCAGCATGCATGCATGGCTCGGCAGAGCCTGTGTAACACCCTAATTTTTGCTTTTCATGTATTTAAATGAAATTTGGCATTTTTAAGAATTTTTGGATTTTTCTGTAATTAATTTGGATTTAATTTGAATTTATTCCCTTTTGAAATAATTAAAGAATCAAAATTTATAAATAAAATTTTGTTGGAAATATTTTATTTAAGTCCAAAATGTCTCAAAGTATTTTCCAGAATTTTTCTGGAAATTTTCTGATTATTTTGCTATTTTTCTTGAATTATTTGAATTTCTAGAAATTATTTTAATTATTAAATCACTGGAAAACCGAGTTGGTTCCACTGTTCACCCGACCGGGCCTGAATCAGACTCGAGTCCGAGTCCGACTCGAGCCCGAGCCAAGCCGGAGCCAAACCCTAACCGCGTGACCGTTGGATCGAGATCCAACGGCCACCGTTGCGCCATGTCACCGAGCCGTTCCCCATGCGAACCCACTCGCACCCGGAGCAATCCCAGCCGTTGGGCGTGGACACGTGGTCGGTCAGGAGTGGACCTCGGTTTTCGCGGATTTCATAGAAGCCGAGACCCCTATTTAATGCGTCGCCGCTGCTAACGTGCTCTCCTCTTCCGTGCGCACGTTTTGCCCTAGGCCGTCGAGCTCCAGCCGCCGTAGTCTCGCCGCAATCGCTCGTCGAAGTTGGAGGAAGAGTCCGCCGCCTTTCTTCGCTGTTTCCCGCCACGTCCGCCGTCCTCCGTCGTGAACAAGCCCAGATCCGGAACCGTCGTGACGAGACGCGTCGGAGGGTACCACTCACCTCGCCGGAACTGCACCAAAACGTCGTCGGGCTCGTCATCGTCTTCGTCTCCGGCAACCCAACTCTGCCGTGGCCATCGCCGATCCCGCGAAGCTTCTCCGCCGTTGGATCTTCATCGCACGCCCAGGATTCGTCCACGTCACCCGTGGGTAAGTTCCACATTTTAATTTTGAGATCTGTTATCGGCCGTTGGATCTAGATTCGACGCTCTAGAGTGAGCCACGTAGCCGTAAACTACACCGTGCTAGGGTTGATCTCCGCCGTTAGATCTAGATTGTACGGTTAGGGTTAATCCACATTGTAGCGTTAGATGCGATCTCAGCCATTCGATCGAGATCGAACGGTGTAGATTGAGCCACGCGTCGCACGCCGGGTCATGCCACGTCGCCCCTAGTGACGCGGTAAAACCTGATCGGTTCTCAGCCGTCCGATTCAAATCGAACGGTCCTGATTGACCGTGTTATTTCCAAACGCGTGAGGTTAGATCTGATATGGACCATTGGATTCCAAACCAACGGCCCAGATCGTGCCACGTGCACGGGAGCGGATCCGGCGCGGTCCACGCGGGCACGCCCGGTCGTCGCTGACGTCACGCGTGACGTCAACGTGGGGCCCACGTGTCAGCGGCTCAGTCCACCGTGCGGTGGCATCACCCGTGACGTCACGCTGACGTCATGGTAGGGCCCGCATGTCAGATCGCTCAGCCGAGCCGTGCTGGCGTCACCCGAGTGGGTCTCGCGTGTCAGTGACACATGCACTCGTGGATCGGGTCCACGGTGGACCGAAGCTGAACTGTGGACCGAGTCCATGGACCGGGGACGCAACGCTGACGTCATAATTCGATTTTTTCAATAGAAAAATAATTCGGTGGAAATTCAATTTCCATGCTGACGTCATAAATCGGGTTTTTCAATAGAAAAATAAATGAATTAATTCGGTTTATTCTTTTATTTGAATTTTCAAACTTCAAACGCTTATAACTTTTGCATTTTAATTCCGATTTGGGTGATTCCAATTTCTAAATTTTTATAAAATTGAGCTCTAAATAATGGTGAATTTTATTTAATTTTTGGACATGAGTTTTCTCTGTTTATATTTATTTAATTGATTTTTTAAACTTTAAACGAGTTTAACTTTTGCATTTTAACTCCGATTTGGGTGATTTAAATTTCTAAAAATTTCTAAAAATGTGCTCTTTCTGTTTATGAGCTTTATTTGAATTTTTGGACACTTTTTGTCTACTGTTTAATTATTTATTGCTATTTGCACCCGTTACGAGTAGACGTTGAAGTATCCGAAGGCTTCGAAGGTGAAGTTTTGACCTAGGAGCTAGCTCAAGACCAAGACCAAGTACTTTTTGAAGGCAAGTTATACTTTGACCATTTTGATCCCACTTTTGAAATTAATTTAATTTAAATTATTGCATGCTAATTTAATTAGAAATTGTTTAAATTATTTCTGGGAAGAAGATAAATGCCAAATTGCAGTATGACACCTTGATTACTTAAATTATATGCCATGAACCCTTGTCACCCTAGTTGTGGAATATTTAGTTGGACATTATTAAATTACCAACATTGGGTACTTAGACCATCGTAGTATATTGGTTAGACCTGCTACGTGCACATGACATGATTTTGGACAATCAAATGTTAATATTGACTTAATGAGATATTGAACCTGTTTTGAAGAAGTATCATGTGTGTGTTGATGATGGCACGTGGTGCATGGTAATCAACTGGGTTTGATAAATAGATTTAGACCGGGGCAAGTGGCATGAATGTTATGGTGGGCCATGAGTGGCACCAGGGATGTCGTTTGGTTCTTCGGGTAGTCTTGCCCTGGTCACCCTAAGGATTTAACCCTTGCAAGCCTTTGATCTGAGTCAAACGTGCAACCACATGTCTGTAATGGGACAGACCTAGTTGAGTAAGTTACTAATAACTTACATGTGGTACCTCGGGGTGTCAACTACACCTTTTGTGTAGCTTGAAAGGGGAGCGTACCAGGGCTATGGCATGGTACCCGTCCAACGGTATGTCGGTCCCATACTTCGCCTCTGTTAAGGGAAGGGATGGTGTATGACAAAAGCTGGAGAGGTTCACTTGTGCAGTTTGCGGTCTCTGAAAGGCTTTGTTACGATCACTCACCTTTGTGGTGTTTGACTGTATCTTGTGGGTAAAGTGCATAACCTCTGCAGAGTGTAACAACCTATTCGAATAGCCAAGTCCACGGCATTGGACACTGCTCGGGGATTACAGTCAAGGGTTAGACTTTCATGAAAATAACTTGGACTTGAAAAGTTTGGTTGGGTTTATTGATGATGTTGATGGAAATGTGGATTAGAAAATGGAAGAATGTTTACTTAACTCCTAGAAAAGTTATTGATATTATCGTTACTTTTACTGCTTTCGAATCTACTCATGCTACTTGTTAAATGCTACTTTACTGCAAACGAACCTGTTAGCCTATCCTTTGTATTAAGCCTTGCATGTAGAATATTAGCTTGCATTCTGTGCATGACTTGCTGAGTACCAAGTACTCACCCTTGCCACAATACAACATCAGTTGAAAAAGAGTCGACACCAGCTTTGGAGGAAGAATACCAGGAGGAGCCGTCTAACTAGGGAGCGAGCCCAGTCAGTTGCCTGTGGTATACTGGATGACGCCATGAAATCTATTTTATTCCACTGCAGTTATTTCTCTTTTAATAAGTCTTCGCCCTGCAAGGCGTGTCTTTGTAACTTGACCATAAGGTCGAGCAACTAGTTTGGTTAATTAATTAAAGTACTTTATTACTATCGATGTGTATGATTGTGATATTTACCGATGTTGAGACTGTGTGCACTAGCGTGATTTTGGACTAGTGCTGAATACACAGAGGGTCCGGATTTGCAAATTCGGGTCCCGACAGCCTAGCTTTGGGGAAACAGTGGATTTTCTCGTTTCCCTAGAGCCAGGCTGAAAGGGTGTTTTGCATCTGTAGAGCCAGGCTGAGTTGAATGAGAAGATAACCAAACACCCATCTTTTGCATCTGCAGATGCAAATCTCTTTAGATGCAGCCAACCAAATAGCCCCTATGCTACCACATTGGCTACGGCACATAGAGGGTGGAGACAGGCTTTGAGTCATTCGGGTCGTGGCCCAAGAGTTAGGGGGTGTTTGGGAGAGCTCCAGCTCCACCAAATTCGTAGAATTGGTGAAGCTAGGTATTCCTAGCTCCACCAGATTAATGGAGCTGGAACTGTGGGTATATTAAGAGTGTTCAGATGGATCATCTTGTTTACATTTTTGAATAAAATTATAAACTTAAGTCACTTTATTTCAGTTTACAAGTTTCCGTTCTGAGGTGAAGCTGGGATCTGGAGCTCTGCCAAACAGGACCTTAATTTACCATGAAAATATGCTCAGGGTTAGTGGTACGGCCCGAGGCTTCGTCAGGGATTGGCTCTGACCCTGGTCCCTGGGCACATGTGCATTATGTCATTAGGGCTGGAAGAAGAAGATTGATAGCAGAGTAGGATTTGTTTAGGAGTAGGTTGGAATGGTTTGCTCCATTTTTCAGCACAAAGGATAGCTCAAGTAGTATATATGATCGATGATTCCATCCCAAGCAAGGGTGGATTAATCCTGAAATGTCACAAAGAAGCAAGCTCACAATTCTCCACGCAAATCCACCTCAATCGTCTGCGTACACCGTTTGCGCGGATCATTTGGCTGTTGGCTGCTAGCAGCATCGACAACCATCGTCTTCCTCCAAAGGCGAAATCACACGTCAAAACAACAGGTCAATCGCTATTTCAGGCCCGACGAGAACTGGCCCAAAAACGCTGCAGATTTCGGCCGATCGAGCGCACGCCGGCACGGCGCAACCTGCCAATGGGCCAGTTCACGCCGACGGCCACGGAAAGCTCTGGGCTTGGATTAGATTCGTTGCGTGCACCACTTGCCGAGCCTCCTCCCCCACCGCCATTCCTATCCTCTCCTTTGCTCTCCTCTCCCATCTCCACGTTTCCCAAATCACCCCTCCGCCGAAACGGGAGCAGCGCAGCGCAGAGCCCACCCCTGAACCCTACCTCTCCCCCACCCATGGCCCTCTCCCGCCACCTCCTCCCCCTCTTCCTCCGCCGCGGCGCCGGCGCCGGCGCCGGCCGCCTCCCCGCTTCCCCTACCCGCGCCCTCTCCACCGCCGCCGTGCCGGTTGTTGACGCCGCCGAGGAGGAGGACGCGATCACCATCAAGGGCGTGCGCATCTCGGGGCGGCCGCTCTACATGGACATGCAGGCGACGACGCCCGTGGACCCGCGGGTGCTCGACGCCATGCTGCCCTTCTACCTCCACCGCTACGGCAACCCGCACTCGCGCACCCACCTCTACGGCTGGGAGTCCGACGCTGCCGTCGAGGAGGCCCGCGCGCGCGTGGCCGCGCTCGTGGGCGCCGACCCCAGGGAGATCTTCTTCACCTCGGGCGCCACCGAGTGCAACAACATCGCCGTAAAGGGCGTCATGCGCTTCTACCGCGACCGCCGCCGCCACGTCATCACCACCCAGACCGAGCACAAGTGCGTCCTCGACTCCTGCAGGTACCTACAGCAGGAGGGGCTCGAGGTCACCTACCTCCCCGTCCGCCCCGACGGTCTCGTCGATGTCGCGCAGCTCGCCGACGCGATCCGCCCCGACACGGGGCTCGTCTCCGTCATGGCCGTCAACAACGAGATAGGCGTCGTCCAGCCGCTCGAGGAGATTGGCCGCATCTGCCGCGAGAAGGGCGTGCCCTTCCACACCGATGCCGCGCAGGCGCTCGGGAAGATCCCGATTGATGTCAACCAGATGGGGATTGGACTCATGTCTCTGTCCGGGCACAAGATTTACGGGCCCAAAGGCGTGGGCGCGCTCTACCTGCGCCGCCGCCCCCGCATCCGCGTGGAGCCGCAGATGAGTGGTGGTGGCCAGGAGCGTGGTATCCGCAGTGGCACGGTGCCCACGCCGCTTGTTGTTGGATTTGGCGCTGCCTGCGAAATTGCGGCCAAAGAGATGGACTACGATCACAGGCGAGTCACCGCTCTGCAGCAGCGGCTGCTCGATGGCATCCGTGCACAGGTCGACGAAGTTGTCATCAATGGAAGCATGGAGCATCGGTACCCAGGCAACCTGAATCTGTCATTTGCATACGTCGAGGGGGAGAGCTTGCTGATGGGGCTGAAGGAGGTGGCTGTGTCAAGCGGTAGCGCTTGCACAAGTGCTAGCTTGGAGCCCTCCTACGTGCTGCGGGCCCTTGGGGTGGACGAGGACATGGCGCACACCTCTATTCGCTTTGGCATGGGCCGCTTTACCACAGAGGAAGAGGTGGACAGAGCAACTGATCTAACTGTGCATCAGGTGAAGAAGCTCCGTGAGATGAGTCCGCTCTATGAGATGGCGAAAGCAGGCATCAACATCAAGAGCATCCAGTGGGCGCAGCACTGAGGCTGCTTTCACACGTTTAATCGCTGGACTGCTTTAGATGCACTCGGATGGACACATACATAGGTAAAATGGCTTTTAGCTGTTCTGTGTTATATCCTGTTTTCTTTCATAAGGGGAGATGTAATGTAGCCATGGTTGCCAATCACCTGCTAGCGTAATCGTGCATACTATTTGAATTTGATAGATCACGTGTGACAGGTTTTGAGCATATTACAATGTGTGCAATGTTTTATCAGTGATTAGTTGCAATCACACATTGAGACAACATTTTCTCCGTGATGAAGGGACTGTAGGTTACTTTGAAGAACTGAGCCTAACATAACCTAAAAACTCTCAATGCTTAAAATGAAAAAAAGGTAAAATCCAGCACAAGAAAAAAATCGGTGCTTTAGATCACGCGTCTCAACATTTTCGTTCCATATAGCTTTGGAGAAAAACCATCATTAATCTATTATTTCTTTGATGAGGTTTGGCGAGTGTATGTGCTGATTAAGAAACAGACAAGATGCTGTCTTTCGTTCTTGATATCAATAGTTGCCCATACGAGGAAGTCGCCGAGCTGAACTGTTGTTAACAGTATTATGTTTTCTTGATGCTTTTTGAGTTTGTGTTTAATAAGATTTCATGATGAAATTTTAAGGCACGCGTGCTTTGCAGCATGATCTTGTCAAGTACCGTAGACCAAAATGGCAAAACCTGGCCGCATGACAATATCTGGCCATTCCGCAGTTGTTTGGTACTTTTGGTTCTCATCCAAATTGCGTTGTGTCAATAGTAATATGACCAATCTTGGACTCCCTTTTTTTTCATTGTTGCTCAAAGCACACATTTCCTGAGTTCAAATTATATTTTTCCATTTCGATCATTTCTAATATTGCATTTTATGGGTGAGATCAAGGGAGAGAAGAAGTCTATTGGTCTGTTGGAGTAAAAAGTTACTTGGTTATTCCCTGTTTTATCTGTTGTCCATTTTGTTTCTTGACTTCTTCTCTACATTTTCCTCCTCTTCGTGCCTTCTATTTGATGTTTGCAATACCCATTTTAGTTTCTTGACTTTCTTCCTTCTCGCATCCTCAGCGTTTGCTCTTCCCTTGACTTATGTTTATGACTGTATTCCCATGCTATTTTCCGAACTTTCTTTTTGTCTGGCTCATATTGTGCTATTTTGGAAATTATTTTTTCCTGGAAGTTTTTTAAGTCGTTTGCTAGATTTTTTGTGCCGTGTAATTGATGACATTTTCAGGCTTAGCAAGGTACTCGATGCTCATGCTCTCACATGTTACTGATTTCATGTAGCACCCCAAATATCCAGTTGAGAAATCTTGCATGGGTCAGTTGGTCCCGTCAATGTTGCACATCTTCCTGTACTACTAAGACTATTTTTCAATAGTTATGAGTGACAGTTTGTAGTACTGGGAAGAGTCACAGTAGCCATTATTCTGTTACTGTCTAATTTGCTGCGCGGTTGAATTATTTCAGGCTTTATGTCTGGTACCGGTGACGATATTCGTGTACATTCAGATCATATATGATAAGCTCTGTCGAGACCATCACTTACATTCTGCAAGAAGACGTGAGCTGATCTGGCTGGTTTCATATTGGTGTTTTTCTTGACAGTGTTAGCTGTGGTTCTGTAGCTAGAATTTCACATCACGGAATAAGGATATTTGGGTACTTCGCGTTGTATTTCCTGAGAAATTTGAACTAGTGACATAGTGCTGTTAATATATTTTGGTGCTGACGTAATGGTGCTATATATAAATAAAAACAATTGGTGCTATTCAAGGCATCTCATTCGTTTTAAGAACAAGAAAATCCACAATAATCATAAAAAAGAAAGAGAGGTTGATCTATGTTTTTCTTTTTTAAAGTTGTATAAACATTAAAACATCAATAAAAAGTGGATGGTGATTACTTACCTCTTTGCGTGCTTTAAGATTTGTGCAATTTGCATTAGAAGAGAAAGCATAGAAGCGCTGCATCCTAGAATTCCTCACATTTATGGAAATGTGTAGGGAATGATTTTGACTACTTATTTTGATGCGATTATATTATAACAATGCAGAGTAATTATATATATTAGATTTATATAATAAATATAATTATATTTTAATTATAGAAAGTAGAGTTATATATTAAAGACAATTAGACTAAGTATCTAACGGCACAAATCACCACCTGCCTGTTGATCCGTACCATTCATCGAAATTCCTACACATTTTTTACATAAGAGGATGTGCTTACCACAGATCTATGGTACACACATATTAATGAAATTGTGCTAGGGCTTTGGATTGGTGATTTGGTATATGGTGTCCCAGCTTTGTTGCGAAACCGTCACGGGCTTGTCATGCAGACCGAATGTTTTTTCTACTAAAACTCCTTTAATTAGCAAAGTTTAATTTTGATATTAGTGATAAACTAGTGAGTGAGCATGCCATTTTAGTCACTTCTCGTTGAAAAATGGAGAACCGGGTATGCATTCCCGGTTCATGGAAAACTCAGGTATGACGTCGCACATCCATCCAAGCAACTTGTAGTTTCTTGAACGTACAGGCAACGTCAACTCAAGTAGGATTAAGACCAAAGAGTTCTTACATGCAGCGTATCATGGTATCTAGACTCCAACGGAAATGTACATTATTTTTTATACAAGTTGCTTGGATTGACGTGCCATGTCATACCCGGTTTTTCATAAACCGGGTATGCATACCGGTTCTCTATTTTCCGGGTATGGCATATCCTTCATTTTTCGGGTATGGCATTTTTTTGCATTTTTAAATTCCAAAATAAGATATACCCGGTAACTGGCAATCCGAATGTTCAATAACCGGTTTTTGGATTTTCGGGTATTCAAAACCGGATTTTCAAAAACCGGGTATGATTGATTTTTTTGTAAATAAGCTAAACTGTTGTATTGTTTTGTGTATTCGGGTCAAATCTTGTATGAAACACGAAAATTTCCGATTCTTTCTTTTGGGCGTTGGCGTTTGGGAACAGTCACTTGTTTGCGAATTTACCGTTTGCAGCATGACTGGAAAAGCTTCTTATCATAGATGAAGTTGTACTTTCAAGTTCGAATTGAATCAACGGGCTTTAATTAACTTGGAACTAAACTTTAAATTTGAGCAAAAATTAACCAAGGATGCATCTCTGTTGAAAAACATTAAAATTTGAACAAGAAGCTACCTAGAATGCATCTCTGTTGAGTGTAGACAGAGAAAATAAAGCACAATATATCATAGAACCAAGGAGTGCAATAGGAAGCCCTTAAGCGTAAACGGAATCCCCACCCCACCAAATGTAGATCTGGGAGTTGGACCGGCCCGCACGCACGACGGCTCAGAAACCATCGCGAGCCGGGCCAGCCCGGCACGGAAAGGCAAACGGACCGGACCAGGCCGGGCCGGCCTGAGAGACGTTTTACAGAGCCCGGCTCGGCCCGAAAGCACGACGGACTGGAGTCGGACCGGGTTGGCCCGGACCCGGCTCTGAACAAACTACAAGCGCTTTGAATCATTTTTGTGCTATCTTTTATACTCATGCTTCATTTTTGGGCTTTCTTTTAGTGTTTGGAATGGCAAGATATTTGATATAGTGATATTAAGTAACCATTTCTGTCATTTGCAACATAAATGGTCAACTCCTGTCACAGCCTACGGGCCGAGCCGTCTCGAACCAGGCCCATGTAGCCGGGCTGGGTCGTGCCGCCCGACGGGTCTCATTTTTAGGCCTGACCCGACCCGAACCCAGTCGGGATGGGCCGTGCCGCGCCGGCCAGACCTTAGGCCGCCCGGAAAAAGCCCGGCCCATGTCCCAGGTCTACCCAGGTGTTTGTATTGATTCCAACATGTCTTGCCTCGTGAGCCATTCGCATGCGAGTTCTCGTTCCTTCGTCAAAGTTGCTTGAAAAAAAAAATATCCCTCGACCTCAAGATTTTTATTGTACAATCCAAAGAATATATGCTTTAGAGCATCCAAATCCTTACGACAGCAGCCGCTGCACGCCGTATCCTCTCCATTTGATGATCTTTCGTTCCCCGCAGGCCACAGCCACCCCTTTTCTTGTGGATATGTACTTCCACTATCCCTTGTCCATCGTGCAAAAACAAAGAGAGCACTTCTCCATCGAGAACAGGACAATCAGATCTTCTCCCTCAAACAAACGGAGTTGTTTTCTGAAAGAACAAGGCAGCAGGTTGCGTGCTCACGTAAGCCATGAGGAACAGTTCTTGTCAGGTTGCCAAACGGAGGAAACCTTGCATTGCTCTACGTGGCTAGCTTTGATGTTTTTATACTCCAATCGTTGCGATGGCATTTGTTGACTGCATGCGTTGAAGTGGATGATGACATCGAAGGTGCGTAATGATACTCTAGATCACGGGCGGATCTAGGCCTATGGTAAAGTAGGCCGTAGCTCGGGGCTTAAAATTTTTGCTTGTATTTAGCTCAGGTAAGCACATGGTGTAATAAATATATTAGTCTATGTTATATGATCTCAATTGGATCTATTGTTGAATTGTTCATCATCCAACGCGGAATATGTTCAAATTCTAGATCCGCCACTGCTCCAGATGAACCACCTTACAAAATCTCATGGCATCAAAAGTTAGAGCACGTATGATACCCGACTATGCAATCTTACATATTGTAAGAGTGTCTCGGCATACCTGTTGTTGTATTTGTTTTTATCGTGTAACACAAAAGCCGTCTTAGAACTTAGAAGTCGAATAAGATTCAAACATTGGGGCCACAGTAGCTAATCTTAGAAGTCACGTCTAAGCTCTAGTGTTATCATCGTCGGTCGAGCCTTGAAAATGTAATAAGGCTGTGTAAACGAAGTCTTACTTTTGTTTCCCGTTTATTAATTTTTTTTTTTTTTTACAAATCTAATCGCGTACAAATAAAATTGTAAAAATAGTTTTCTATCAAACCATAGAAGCAGCCGCAAGTGTTATATATCATCTGTCACGCCTATGATGTTGCGTGTCACTTATCATACCCATGTACCGCTGTAGTAGGTTGTTAACACAGGGGGTACCGCGACGGGATCCTAACACGCTGTGGTGCCACCCCCACGGTACCTGCTGCACATGGGGACCATGCGTGCCTATCGCGGCATACGTGTGCATACCTAGCTCTACTGTGCCTGTCATCATGGTTCAAAATCTTGCTGGGATTTCGGTTATCTCGGTCGAGATTTCGTTCTCCGGTTAGGGCCGAGATCTTAAATCTCGGCCAAATAAAATTTTTTACAAAAATTCAAAATGCTACGGTACTTTCAAAATCTCACCGAGATCTCGGTGATTTCGGCCAAAATTTCGGACTTTTTGATTGGATCTTAATTTTCGTTGGCCGGATTTGATTGGAATTGGGGTCAAGATCATCCACAAAAAAATTTAAAATTTGTTGACAAGTTTTTGACCATTTTTTGGTCATTTCAATTTCAACGAAATCTCGATAATTTTGGTCAAAATCTCGGTGATTTCGGCTAAAATCTTGGATTTTATGGTTGAAAAATGATTGTATTTCAAATTTAGTTTTTAGATTTCGTTTGGATTTTACTTGAAATTTCAAGATCTCGCTGAAATCTCGAATTTCAATCACTTCAAAGATTTACATACTGAAAATGAAATTTGAAACCTTGCTTGTCGTGACGCTTTGGTGCTCCCACGGTATCGGTGACTTGCCACAGTACAAAAGCGTGACAGATAACAGGTCCGTTATCGTGCTTACCTTCTTAGGGACAAGACTATTTTTATTAAAAAACGTTTTATTTTTTTTTAAATGTGCCCGGACAAAAAAGAAAAGCAAAAACTGTGTGTAAACTGTAAACTTTAGTAAATGAGAGAAACGAAACGGCCGTGAAAGAGAGGCAGAAACTCCCAGCCTGCCTCGGCCTGGCACCTTCCCTTACATACCACCGTCGCCCATGATCCCATCTTTTAAGATCCCATCTCCCCTCCCTTTCTCCTCCCCACTTTCCACCCAAATCCACGCAATCCCACCCGGCGCCGACGCAATGCCGGCCGCCAAGGGCCCAGGCGACGACGTCCGCATGATCTCCTCCTCGGAGCTGCGCGCCCACGCCTCCGCCGACGACCTCTGGATCTCCATCTCGGGTGACGTGTACGACGTCACGGCGTGGCTGCCTCGCCACCCCGGCGGGGACCTCCCGCTTCTCACCCTCGCCGGCCAGGATGCCACCGACGCCTTCGCCGCCTACCACCCACCGTCCGTGCGCCCGCTCCTCCGGCGCTTCTTCGTCGGCCGCCTCTCCGACTACACCGTCTCCCCCGCCTCCGCCGACTACCGCCGCCTCCTCGCGCAACTCTCCACCGCCGGCCTCTTCGAGCGCGTTGGGCCCACCCCCAAGGTGCAGCTTGTCGGAATGCCGCTCCACTTCTACGTCGCGCTGTACTGCGTCCTCGCCTGCGCCAGCGCCTGGGCCCACCTCCTCGCCGGCGGTCTCATCGGCTTCATCTGGATCCAGTCGGGGTGGATGGGCCACGACTCCGGCCACCACCGCATCACCGGCCACGCCGCGCTCGACCGCCTCGTGCAGGTGCTCTCCGGGAACTGCCTCACCGGCCTCAGCATCGCGTGGTGGAAGTACAACCACAACACGCACCACCTCGCCTGCAACAGCCTCGACCACGACCCGGACCTCCAGCATATGCCGCTCTTCGCCGTCTCCAACAAGTTGTTCGGCAACATGTGGTCCTGCTTCTACGAGCGCACAATGGCGTTCGATGCCGCATCCAAGTTCCTGATCAGCTACCAGCACTGGACATTCTACCCGGTCATGTGCTTCGCCAGGATAAACCTTCTTGCGCAGTCGGCCGTCTTCGTACTGTCGGAGAGGACTGTGCCTCAGCGGGGGCTGGAGATTGCCGGAGTCACCGCATTCTGGCTTTGGTACCCGTTGTTGGTGTCTTGCCTGCCCAATTGGTGGGAGAGGGTGGCATTTGTGGTTGCCAGCTTTGTTATTTGCGGTATTCAGCACGTTCAATTCTGCCTGAATCACTTCTCATCAGAGGTGTATGTCGGACCGCCAAGGGGGAATGACTGGTTCGAGAAGCAAACGGCAGGCACGCTTGACATTACGTGCTCCCCGTGGATGGATTGGTTCCACGGTGGTCTGCAGTTTCAGGTTGAGCACCATTTGTTTCCTCGCCTCCCTCGGTGCCACTTTAGGAAGGTTGCGCCGTTCGTGCGTGACCTCTGCAAGAAGCATGGGTTGCCTTATGCTTCTGCCTCATTCTGGGAGGCGAATGTGTTGACATGGAAGACACTGAGGGCTGCCGCAATGCAAGCCAGGAATGCCACTAGCGGTGCCACACCGAAGAATTTGGTCTGGGAGGCTGTGAACACTCATGGATGACTGGGAGGAGGATTGGAGTATTGAGGCAACTGCCGGTGTCGACCTTGTGTGGATGCAATTATCTGATTGCTTTTCAATTGTGTAGAGAGCTTGATCTTTTTACATGTTGGAGTTGGGTCGGATTTTTCGTGTTGACAAGTGACTGTCTTCGCAGCTAAAGAGTGGGGTTTATGCTTCAATTGTCTACTTGTTCACCGTATTAGATTGTTCTATCCTCCTATCATGGTAACTATATCAATCGTACTTGCATTTTATTATGAACCCGTGGCTTAAGTTAATATCCATTTCATTTTGCTTGCATTGTCCAGACTGTGGATGCTTGAATTCATGAAATTGTAAGCTTAATGAATGGATGGTTCATAATGTTTTGTCATACTCCTGTAATTTTCTGTTGCTACGTTAGCTTGAATTGGTCTTTGGTAACATCCTATCTTTTCTAATGATCAATTTAGTCGTTTGCTTAGTACATGTATATGTTCTGCTTGTTTCAGATCTATTTTTCATTCACTAAGTGATAACTTCTTGTAGTTTCCTATGCATGTCTCTAAAACGGTAGGTTGAAATAACTGATAGGTAATACAGCTACTCTTCTTGATTCTTCTATTTCTGAAGGGTTGTTGACTGCTTCTTGCTAGAATCAGGTTTTCAGAGTTACAAACAGCGCGATATATGCATCATTGAGACTGTTTGTTTTACCTAACCCTGAAGAAGTTACTGGCTCTCAAATTAGGTTTGTGTGCATATGGCTATGATAATCTACAACTCGTACTTCCTTTTTGCACAACGGCACTATAATTTCGATATTTTTATGCCAATTTTTATGTGGTTACCTTCAGACAAAACCATAAGTTGAGCACGATCTACAGATCTACTATTGCCACGCAATGCGCATGGAGTTTCTTTATATTTGTCCTGAGCCACGACCAGCTTGCATTGATGTACAAAGTGAGTACAGCCATTTCTTCACCTTGGTGTACGATTCTTGAGATAGTCAATGACCAGCTTGCATTGATGTACAAAATACTCCCGGATTTCTGTATCTTGGACCATCCCCTGTGCGTGCGGTTCGTCACTGGTGGTTCATAGCGTGCAGCACATGTGACATGTACTCGCATGCGCTCCGCCCGTCTGTTTGCATAACTAAAATAGTTGTCTGACATGTACGTTTGGTGTCCATGCCGGGTTGTCTAGCTAAAATAGTTCTTTGTCAGGCATCCATAGACAGTTGCGTACATGTTGTGTGAGAGAGAGACAGTACCCACCTTGATCCATGTGTGGCAAAAATTTCGCATGAATTTTGCAGAAAGTGTACAGATCCTTCAAAATTCCTTGAGAAAAACACCCCATTATAACAGGTGTCTAACATGCAATCTGAGACATGGAAGATATTTTCTGACTGGATGACAGTATCCAATGCTAACTCATAGATGAGGGCAGAGTGAAAAGCTCATCGTGAGCTTGTTAAGTTGGAGTGAAACTTAGCTGTGTTCATCAGATCATGTTACAATGCCGGCGTCCCCTACGGCAGCTGGTGGTCGAATGGATGGTAATCCTCACCATGTTGATTGAATTATTCGTATTTTAATTTGCAAATCCGCATTCTTTTATTTGTGATATAAAAAAGGCTAACATATTGTACATTCAAAGCCTATAAATACCACGAACTACTGTCCTTTTGCTTACTACCATGGATTTACTACCCAAAAGTTGAAGTTGGCCATGGGTTTTTATTCCTGTGCTCATTCTAAGCCTCCGTACCGCTGATGCTCCTTTGTCCTACCATGGCAAAGATGCACTATTCTATAGCACCCGATGGCGAAGTATCTTCAGCATGTCTCGAGCTTCAAGATCAAATCTTGGAATAATCATGGTCCACTTGGAGTTCTGTTGCATGATTCTTTTTTCGAGCGTCCCAATGAAAGGAGGCACTAGCTGGTCAGGATTCTCCGATGACTCGGCTCGTGATGTACTTAGGTATATACAATAATATCATCTCAATTTATTTTTAGCATGTACACATTAGCATTGTCCTAGTGAAAAAAAGAAGGGAGAAGAAAGCTAGCTCTTATTTAGTAGCGAGGTAAATTAGTTATGTATAATAGAAGAGATAATTATGTACAGTATTTAGAGACAATCTTTAGAGATAACTATTGTAAAAGCTAGCTTTAGTGTTTAGTTTATATGATATGGATGAGAGATAAAGTAAGTAGTGACTTTGTTATTATACTTGCTCCTGCTAATTCTGGTTTTCACGTTGTGATATGATGTACTTGTATACTATCATTATTTCATTATCGTATAGGATTTCTTTGAAACGTAATTACCATAGGATCTTTTTAAAAAAAACGTAATTACCATGGGATCTGATCTCTGCTAATCGTGTTCCTGCATTGTTGACTGCAGTCATCGTCTTCATTAGATAAAAGCATCGAACTAGTAATGAACAGGAAAGGCTGAGGAAACACGCGCGACATACGTACAGCCACAGGGTTCAATCACCGTACAATATGTACAACATGTACTACGATAAAAGAGAGACAAGAGTCGCAGGTTGGCATCAGTGAACTGAAAACAATTGATAGCTAGCCTGGAGCCGGATGCAGGTTGCCTCCCGCCGCGCATTTCACCGTGCATCTCTGGTTCTGCTATCCCGGCCGATTAAAAAAATATCTCTTCCTGTTCCTTGAGATGACATTTTTACGTTTGAAACTGAGTTGCTATAGCGACTTTCTACAGTACGTGCCTAGACAGTACGCGCTACAGTGCCTTGATAGGATCAATCCTAACCATTCATCTCCTATCTGGCCAAAGAGAGGCGCGACCCTGTGGGCAGAGCAGGCGCAGGTCTAACGGTGGGTCAAAGTGGGGTTAACGTCCACTCTATCATTAAAGGCATCGTGGTCATGGATACCTTCTAGCACCTTAACTGTCTATGAGACGTCATGGATGCAGGCTATAGAGATTGAAGTTAGAAGAAGAAGACTAAATTATCTTCTAAATTTTAGTTCTGGTTCGATACTAGATAGAGGATAATGTTGTACATATGTACCTCTGGCCAAATTGCGGCGTGTAGTATACCATGTGAGGACAAATTTAGTGCGTGCCAACGTACGCATCACCTCGCGGACAACCTGATATGGATAATGTTGTATGCGTCATGGGTACAAGTGTAGTTGACGGCTTTATTACCGTCGTCGAGCATCTCAACATCATCTCTCGGAGAAATATAGAAGAGGCCTATGGTCGTTGCCGTCGCCTGTCGATCGATTCTCCGTTGCAGCTGGACGTCCAATTCTCCATAGGCTCCGACCGTGTCATCCGAAATGTACTACTGCAGTATCGACGGTGTGACAAACTGCATCTACAAACTTCCTCGTGCGGCTACACCAACGCATGCACAGACGCGCGTGCGCCCAAATGCACTAGACTGAATAAAACCATGGGACCATGCACTATATTTCTTGTAGTTTCAATGCAGTAGCTAAAAGGTCGTCAAATGATCAATATAGATAATGAGTGTACGTAGAGAGATAGTAATTAACTGTATATGCTTCAAATACGTTCAGTTCAAAACTCTTAACTGAACATACTCATCACTAAACACACCACCGTACGTTTGGTCGCAGTGGCAGTGCTTGGAAGAAAAGACAAACGGTGCCGATTTGACAATATGTATTTTAACCTAGAAAAGAGATAATTAGTTTAGTACCAATTTAGCGCATTATTGTAGCATTTAAAGGTAAAACGAAGCTTTTCTAGGGGATGGAAACCATGCTCCCTTTCGCATTTAAAAGCCAAATATTGAAGTTGCCTGGTTGTTCTTCAAGACTCATGAACTGGGAGGAGAAGGACGTAATACAAAGCAGGAAATTAAGATAGCATCATCGGAGTCGTTGCAGCATAGTGGTGAGAATTCCACCTGTCACGTTGTACGCGAGGAAACATACTCCAATCAAGTCCATGCCTGAGAAGACGAGGACGAAATGCACTGGTTTTTTACTAGAAGGACCCTTGGTTTCATTAAATTCGACTCCTAGCTAGCAAATTTTTGAAAAAACCCTAAAAAAACCAAAATAATATTTAGATCCTCATCATTTTTTCAGAAATAACTTTCCGACGAAATTTCAAATGATGTTGTAAAAAAGACCCCATAGTTCCGTAAAATCGTCAACAAGGACTTTCACCGGTTTTTACTAAAAGGACTTGTGGTCTCTCAAATTTTTCGATGACTCCTAGCTAGCAATTTTTTGAAAAAAAAAAACCCAAAAAATAATATTACATTTAGGTCATCATACCATTTTTTCATAAATAACCATCATACCAAATTTCACCTTTACTTGACATAGCACGCGACCACGGCTGAAGTTTCTTCCACTTCAAGAGAAAGAATAGAGTATTTGGTGCTAACCATCTTATGGTGCTTGTAATACTGCTTTAAGTCCACCTAGGTTGCTCTGCCTAAAAAAGGACAGAATGTTATCGAATGCAAGTGGGTCTTCAAGTTAAACAGAAGTTGAATGGAAGTAGTGACAGAGACAAAGCTTGATTGGTGGCCAAAACTTCCAAGCAACACTACAGAATAGACTATTGGTGACATGTTCAGTCCTGTAGTTAAGCCAACCATGGTGAGGCTCATCCTATCTATAGTTGTCGCACGATGATGGCACCCATTACATTAAATTGATGTACAAAGTGTGTTTCTGTGTGGCCATTTACAAGGTGTCTATATGCAACAAACATTAGGATATGAGAGTCAACAATTCCCAGGGTATGTTTGCTAGCTTGATAAAGCATTATATGGACTTAAACAAGATCTATGGGTATGGTTCTCACGGCTTAGCACAAGGCTGCATGAGCTGGGATTTATGACTTCCGAAACTGACAATTCATTGTTCATATTCAACAAGGCAAGTGTTGTCATATATATGTTGACGATATTATCATTGCAGGCTCATCTTGTGAAGACATAGATACTCTCATCCACAAGCTATCAGTGACTTTGCCGTAAAAGGATATTAGGAAATTACATTATTTCCTTAGAGTAGAAGCAGCGTTTGATGCAAAGGAACTGTTGTTAACACATAAAAATACATAGTAAACTTGTTATACAAAACAAACATTCAAGAATGTAAACCAATATCTACTCCCAAGGGTCTCTCATCTTCGAACTCAAATGAAAGCTAGGTGTACGTGAAATCAAAAAAATGGAAGCCTTCCGTCGCCCCGTTCCCCATCTCTACAGAATAGTAAAGTTTGGAGGCCCAGGCAAAATAAGCCTCGAGAAATAGCAAAGTTAAGCCTCGAAGACGATACGAGTACGGCTTACCCATGCCTCAGTATCCTGTGCTTAAAAAAGTATTCGAGGCTAGCAGGTTGCCTCGGAAAACTTTACGAGGCTAACCTAGTTGCCTCAAAATGAACCTTTTGAGGCTAGCAGTGCGCCTTCGGAAACCTTCGGAGGCTAACACTTTGCCTCAAAATATAATTTGAGACAAACAATTATATCAGCCTCGGAAAACTCTGCCTCCAAATCCTTACATTCTTGTAGCGCCCCCAGCCTCCTCAGCTCTAATTCAACCTCCACCCCCAGCCTCCTCAGCCCTAAATCCACCAAATCCCCAGCCATTCACCTAATTTCTCACTACTACTGATCGTACATCACAATCGGTTCTTTTTGGTCATCACGATCGGTTTTGGTGGCGTGCAAAGTTCAGCAGCGGTGATAAGGTAGATATATCACGATCGGTTTTTAGCGACACTAATAATACATTATCATCGGTTCTTTTGGAACCATTGTGATATTACACTTATCTGTCAATCGGTTTCCTCTTAGAACCCGATTGCGATAAGTATAATATCTGTCGGTTCTTTTAGAATTTCGATACAAATTATTACATTATCACAATCGGTTTTGGTTAAAGCAGATGGGGATAAGTATAATATCTGTCGGTTCTTTTTTAGAACCGATACAAATGATTACATTATCACAATCGGTTTTTATTGAAACCGATGGGGATAAGAATATTATCAAAATCGGTTCTTTATGCAAACCGATTGCGTCTGAAACATATCCCAATCGGTTCGATAAGAACCGATTGTGATGATATTCTTGCCCATCGTCAGAAAATGGCCTCGCATTGACAATATGACACATTCATCACAATCCACAAAATCCACAGAACATATACATCACAATCTACACACTACATTCAAATTAATATTGTTTACAATCTGTAGCAGATCACATTCACATTCATAAATTTTGTTTACACTTTATGGACTAGTATTTGCTTGAATTGTCTCTATATCTACCATCATCTGTTATAACTTCATCGGTACCAGCATAAATGGTCTCGTAATTTCTTGATATCGGTGTTGGTTAGGCTCTTCCAGGTATGATATCAAGATCCTGCCAAATAGATAGTAGTGCACTAATATATTTAAGTCTTAAATTGGTATTGTAACATCTTGATAGTATTATGCTTGTAAACAAATATCACATAGGCAAGAGTGCAAATAATCTGCTTTATACCTTAGGAAAACATGTGAGCGACCAGCAAAATCGGCATGTGATGCATCACGTAAAAGCCACCAGATCATCGCACCCTTGTTGATGACACTTGTGAACAAAGAAAGTTAAATTAGGAGGCGAATTAAAAATAGGTGTCGAGAAAAAAATCCTATGATAGACACTTGTACCTTGAAGCGCTTCCACTCGAGTTTGGTGCCTTGTTTATCATTGTGTCGGCCACGTTCAGCAACGTAAGACATGAAAGCCCTATACATTGGAGAGATGCCATTGAGGTTAAAAATACCTAACGTAGTTCAATATGTAAAGTGTTAGGCTAGAGGAATGTACTTACTTACGCAAAAGCAGGCTCGATCGCATAGTCCATCGGTCTATTTTTAGTGAGTTCAACGTGTAGACCTTGTTTTGATTCGAACAACCACAAGTAGAACCCAATGGTTGCTTATTAAGCGGTACACAATGCAGAGAATAAGTTAATACAAGGTTGAAGTGTGTACATGTAATTGAATTGTAGTAGTACATACTCCTGGTGGTATGGGAAGAGAATGAAGTCCTTTTTGCCTCCTCATGCAATGCAGCTTGATGTATCACGCAAGGAACTCCGATTGATACTTAGCCATGGTCGCAGACACCATCTCAAAATTACGACAAACCCGGCCAGGGTGTCGACCGTCACGGCTCATTGCCTCATGATCCCAATTCATGTCAATTGTTAAAAATATAATACAAAATCATTAAATAGTCATCTGATTGAGTATGGGGCGAGACTCACAGCGATCGAGGATCGTATGGTAGAAATATCGGCCCGACTTTCAAGCTGTACATAAAGTACATGAGATCCTCAAAAGCGACAGGAAGGTCCCATCCTCGTTGTGGTGGAATTGGCCGCTTCGATACTTCACTATGAAATCGTAGCGAGGCTCGGCCTCATGTGACCTATCGATGTACCATCCATGTAGGTGGCGATGAACAAGCCCAAGAATTCAATTCTTGGCTTGGGAGAAAGGGCTTTCCATGTATGTACCGCTTGTGATCATCGAGGGTGTTCTGTGCCCTCGACAACTTTGCCTTCTTCACGGAGGGACTCTCACGAACTCTGCTTTGTATCTTTCGTCGTGGTAGAAGTCCTTTTTGCGCACCACCTGGCAGCACGGCCCGGCATTTGTAAGCTGCAGGCGTAGGTCTGCGGGAGGTGCATTTGCGGAAGCGTGAAGTGCGAGGTGCCGTGTGTAGCGGAAGCGAAGGAGCATGTCACCTGAGCGAGGGCCTTGAGGAAGCGGCGATAATATGAGGGCTGAGGGCGGCCTGGCGACAGCGCATGAGAGTAGTACCAGGGAGCGGCGGTGATAGTACCGGCTGATAGCTTGATAACCAACGGGAAGCGACACCGATGGCTTGATACGATTACTAGCGTACTAGCATTAGTAATGCTTGATAGTAATGCTTGGCCCGATAGCTTGATAGCTTGATAGCAATGATGCTTGATGGCAGCGATAGCGGCTGTGATGGTAATGCTTGATAGCGTGACTGACGGCGGATAGTACCAGCGATGGCGAAGTAATGCTTGATAGTACCGGCCCGATAGCGGCCGGGGAGGGAGAGAGTGCTTGCACTCGACACCCGTCGCGGGCCACTTGATGAGCGACATCCGTGCTTGCCCGAGAGTGGTGATATCTTCGTTGAGGGAACTCCAGGGCATAGAGACATGTAAACATCGTGGACATAGATCCACCTGCACCCTCATGTAGCAACCATCCCCAAAGAGTATACCATGCACCGTGTCATCCTCCTTGGCTTGGAAATGCAACCCAGCAGCGCTGACCTCCAATGCATGTTTTCAGTCGTCCTGATCAAGACTAGCCAGGCGCTTGGCGAGGACCACACAAGAAGTGATCGACATCTTCATCATAATCTTTGTTAAACACTCATGTACGCTTTTGGTGCAAGCTTGATTTATTACCTTGAGGTGTGGAGATGCCTGATTCCTGTGGACAGAGCCTTGGCTGCTAGAGGCGTAGCATAGGCGATGGTTGAGAATCGATCCCTGAGGAGAACATCGCCATGCATCTCGGCCCATCATCTCGGCCTTTAACTCCTCCTTCATCTGCGCCTAATCCAGCGCCTCACGTGCTTCCCATGATCTTGCC